>OY728130.1:926723956-928112456 GCA_963277665.1 Viscum album
ATGTTATAAATATCCAAATAAATGTAATTTGAGACTCTTTATGAATTAAAATAATTTTTTTGGTTAATATGATATGTTATTATTGATTAAATTAACTTTTTTCGAACTAATCATGCTGTTATGATTTTCACAAAAATCAATTACCAAATAGTGTCAAAATTGACATAAAATAGTTTTTAAAACAAATATTATATTATTAATTGTTATTATATTCCTAAAAATCTAAGGTTCAGACAAATGACTTAGATAAGGTTATATATATTAATAATGAACCACTTGGGGTTCTATTGGCTTGTTATAGTAAGTTTGTTAACCATATAGTGTAAGAAAACAAGAAGACACGGTAAAAGTTAAATTATTTAACTTAGAGTTAAATCTAAATGATAAGGTTAAAATAGTAACCTAAACTTGTATAAAACCTATTTGTTGAGATTATTTCTACCCATAACCACTTTATATTCGAAATAAGTCACTTTGGAGCCATTATTAACCGAATATGACTTTATTATAAAATAATATTCTAAGTTTTTCCTAAAGTGCCCCTCTCCTCCCTTATAAAAGGGCACCTCCTCCCTCTCCTCCTCACACCACATTGAGCCTTAAATCTCAGAAAAACCCTTCCCATTTCTCTTCTCAACTTCCCTAGCAACATTCTGGAGGTTTTGTTATTCTCAAAAGACCAACTCTAGTTCCTTAAGAGGAAGCTTAAAGGAGGTGCGTCGAAGAAGAGGTAATCTCTTCTACCGATTCTTTCAAGTTTCTTTCTTCTTAAACTTCTTCTTATTTATTTGTTTCATCATAAATTAGTAACATAAGTATCACTAATATACTTATATGTTATTATAAATATGAAACAACCCTATTTCACCTTCTATCTATCCTACGGAAAATGAAATCATCGCGCGTGCGTACGCACGGAATACCGTCTCCACGCCGTGGTGTAATCTGTTTTTCCACCACCACCTTATTTGGATGGGTATAATGGTGTAAAGAATAACTATATATAGTTATTATAACATAATAATAATTCTAAGATATTATATCATCCACTCTAATTCAATTCAATAATTATGGGAACGATTTCATCGTTAGTGAGTACGTACGGATTACCGTCTCCATGACGCGATGAGATTCATTCTCCATGTTTACCACACAAGAATGATTATAAAGTATATATAATGAATAATAATGAAATCTATGACATAATTAAGATACTTTATTTATATATATATATATATATATATGTCATATACTTACTTCCATTCAAGTCAATAAGGAAAGGAAAACAGCATTCATGCGTACGTACGGCCTACCGTCTCCATGAACGGTGTATTTCATTTCATTCATCTATATATTATATATATATATATATATACTGAAAATATATGATATATAAATAATTATTTACATTCTGGAAGTAATTAAATCATGATATAAGTAATAATAATATCAAGAACAATAATTCCAAACACGTACGATAAATAAAATGATTTTACCCAAAACACTGCTTTAACATGGAATTTACAAAAGAACGGGTGATATAAAGTTATAAGTGAACCATATATGAAATCATAACAATGAATATGATTCTGTAATAAGTCAATGACATTATTTAAATCATTATATAGGATTTTCGGATACGTACGAAGCATATCAGACCTAAGGTAAGGGATAACTTTTCCAATCTCGTTTTTATCTGAGATTGTTTATTCGTAAGTATTTACTGGGGTTATATTTATCATCCATGTCTATGTTTCCTAAAAATGGTTTCATGTATGTTTAAAGTCCTTTTTACCCATTTTTTACTTTTACTACATGGTATGTGAGGCATATTTCTTTGGTTTACGTTACGAGGTACTTTTTTAATTTTCCGGCAAAAGTACGAGAAGAATGTTTTTTTAACTTATACGGCATGAATGGATTTTTACGGTTTCATAACGCCTTATTTTCATGAAGTTTTATCTATAATATTTCATGATTATTTTCAATAAAATAATTTTCTTTTAAAATTGCATGGAATTTTGTGAAAAGAAAATTATTTTGAAGAAGAAAATATATTTTCCTCAAGAATTCATTTCAAGTGTTTTGTCAAAACTATTTTCCATCTAAGATGACATTATTTAGTATGATTATGTTTCAAGTATAATGTATCTATTATTTACATGGTTTGATTATTCTTATGATGAAATGATATCCATTTGTTTTATATGGATTATGTTATGATGGGATGATGTTTATGAAATCCATTTTATTCTTTGGGTTATGATGAATGATTTATGTTTATTTTGTGGCCCAAGTAAGAATTATTTCATTATGAGATAGGTGGGACCTATATATCCCTCCAATACATTGGTTAAAGATTTATTTCTCATGAGATATTCATGACTGGAATGGTAAGTTAATCTGGTTCAGTGAAACAGGACTGGAACAAGTAGTGAACTCGATTCAAAAAGGGACTTTGTCCACTAAGATGGTCTTGGCAGCAATCCCTTGGCTACTATGGAAATCATAACATGTGCTTAATGGTTTACACAATTAAATGTTTTATTCCCATGAAATTTTATCGTGATTGATGTTCCTTTGTGATATATTCCTTACGTACTTCCAAGATTTATGTCTTTTCTCAAGATTTTAATGTTCAGATTTTATGTTCAAGTTTTTGCATTCAAATTTTTATGGATTGTTTTATGTTCTCTATGTTTACCCTTACTGAGAATTTGAGCTCACCCTTTTTATGTTTTCTTTTACCCAGGATTTAAAGAAAGGTTTTAGGTAAGAAAACAAAAGGGTAAGATCTTTATGGGAGATGTTGAAGATCTTTCACCAGGATTAGAAGATTATATTCTGAGTTTCCAAAGACACTAAACTATTACGGTCCTTGTGTGTCTGTTTTTGTTATGTATTAAGTATTCCGCAAAATTAATGTAATTTCCATGTACGTCAAGATTTGGGTCTCTAAAAGTGTTGTGAACTTTGTACCTGTTGTACATTTGCAACTTCCTATGACACTTTGCTTCACCACCTGCTCTGTCTCTCAAGTGCTGAATTAATTATGCTTCGACTAAAATTTCATTGACGAGACGTGTTGATCTAAACCTCAAGAACCAGTACCTGTGCTTTAATTTTTATCTTCTCTTTCATCTAGTTCTGAGTCTATAACACTACTTCCCATCTCTCACAGGCACTCTTATTTTTATGTTTATGATTTTTCACACAAAATCATTATTTGTTATTCTTTTTCCTCAGGTTGTGACTCCCAGATTCTAAAGTCAGGATCTTAGGATTGTGACTCCCTGTATCTAAAGTCAAGACTGTTTGGGTTGTGACTCCCGGTATCTAAAGTTAGGTTGTAAGGGTTGTGACTCCCCACACAAAAGTCAGTGTCGTGGTTATCCCTCCACTAGAAAAAGATTTTGTAATTGGGTTAGGATTCCCCTTTAAAAATCATTTTTAGTGCACATGTATCTCTCACCGAGTAGAGTGGTATAAGAGTAGAGTAGGCCCACTTTGGAAAAAACTACTATAAAAAACATCCTTGTGTCATTTACTTTTTTCGCTACTTATTAACCTTAATAATTAACTTTGATAATTAATTTAATTAATCAATTCATTTGATTAAATTTTTTAATCTGGTCTATTCACCCCCCCCCCCCCCTCTAGATCATCTTCCATTACCCTGTCCGACCTAACAATTGGTATTAAAGGGTAACCTTCTTAATAAAAGTTTTGATCTATCTTTATATTTCTTTACACAAAATATTGGTACCATTGGTTGTTCCTTCAAGAATTTATCTAATCATTTTTTTGTTTGCTTTTATATTTTATTTTGCTAGCCTATTCCTAGACCTCACAGTCTAAGGATAAAGATCTTATAAGATGGCAGGATTGAACCCGAATGATTCTCGGATTCCTCAGAAGCCACCAAATTTTGATGGAAATGATTATGGATACTATAGATACCAAATGAAGGCATACCTCAAACAGTTGATCATTGAGCACTGGTCTATCATGTCAAAACAATACACACTACCTGAAGTTGATCCAGATACTCTTACAGGAATTTATTCTACTAGATATGTCTTAAATTACAAAGTCGTTAATATTTTATATTGTTCTATTAATAGAAGTGTTTTTAGTCATGTGTCTATATGCAAGACAGCTCATGAGATTTGGAAGATTTTACAAGTTACTCACCTTGGCTCTGACAAATTGATCTGAACCAAGCTTGGAATGATTCGTGCTAAGTATCAAGACTTCAAGATGGGTGAAGATGAAACTGTGAACCAAATGTTCCATAGATTCAAAATCATTGTGAATAGAATGAATTCACTAGGAGAATCTCTGGAAAATCCTATACTTGTTGAAAGAGTCCTACGAGCATTACCAAATAAATGACATGCAAAGAAGGTTTCCATTGATGAAAGCAAGAACTTCAAATAGTACACACTTGATGAATTGATTGGATCACTACTCCAATATGAACTTGGACTGAAAAACATAGCTGATGAGGAGACAACAAAAAGAAAAGGTGTAGAATTTAAGTCTGTAAATGTTATTTCTAATTACTCTTCTGATTCTGATCTACAGGATATTTAAAAGGAAGACATGGATCATATTTTAACTGGAGTCTTCAAAATAATGAAAAAGAAAGGATTCAAAAACCAGTTTAGTAGAAACCCCCAAAAATAAAAATATAAGGGAGATAAGAAAGGTGATACAAATTAAAATGCTTCAGATGTAACTTGTTATGAGTGCAGGAAGAAAGGTCATATCAAACCCGATTTCCCTAAACTAAAGAATAAAGACAAATACAAAAGGAAGGAAAGAAAGGCATTGACAACCAACTAGAGTTGTACTGAAGAATCTTATTCTAGTGAACAATCTGGAAATGACAAAGAATCTTCTAACTTGTGTTTCATGACATCACTAGATAAGGTTTTTAATTCTAGTTATTATTCAAATGTTCTAATTCTAAATATGAATCTGAAAACCCTAATGTTTTTGAATTAAATAAAGAAATTGAAAGATTAAGAAAAGATATTTTCAAAGCTACTGATTTAAATAATAAACTTACAGAAGATAATGAAGAACTTATTTCTGAAAATAAATTAATTTTGCAAGAAAATAAAAATTTAACAAACACTGCTTCTACTTCTCATTCAACAGTTTATGATAATTTGAAAACTGCTCAAGATTTGAATGAGAAATTAAAAAAGGAAGTTGAATGTTTTAAACAAAATTTATCTACTTTTATTCAAGGTCGTAAAAAATATCATGAGATGATGTCTTTTACTAAAACTGATAAAAATAAATATGGTTTTGGTTATGATAAAAGATTACCTCAAATGTATAAAACCTGTTTTGTTAAAAGTAAAAATGGTTGTACTTCAACTATTACTTGTTTTAAAAGTGGCATGAATGGTCAATATGCTAATGATTGTTCACTTAGATTTAAACAATATTTGGGATTTACAAAAACTAATATTTCAAAAACCTTTTTATCGAGAGTACCTTACAATACATGTTTAAATTCTGTATGGGTACCTAAAAATTGTATTACTAATCCTATTGGACCCAAAGTATCTTGGGTACCAAAATTGTCAATTAATTTATTTTTTGTAGGAAAAATGCCTTGGATGTCTCAAGAACGAAATATGGTACATGGATAGTGGATTCTCTATGCATATGACCGGAGACCCATCAATGTTTACATCATAAAACACATGTGATGGAGGCACTGTTACTTTTGGAGACAATTCCAAAGGAAAAGTAAAAGGTTTTGGTAAAGTTGGTATTTCAAATTCTACATTTATTTCAAAAGTTTTATATATTGAAGGTTTAAAACATAATTTAATTAGTATATCACAATTATGTGATGATGGAATGGAAGTTAAATTTCAAAATGATAAATGTTTACTTTTTAAAGATGATTCTTTATTATTTTATGCTAATCTAAAAGATAATATTTATACTATTGATTTTGCTAAACTAATTGTTCAATATGTAAAGTGTTTGAATGCTGTATAGAATGACAACATCCTTTGGAACCGACGTTTAGGTCATTTTAATTTTAGAATGTTGCATAATCTCTCAAAGCATGAGAATGTTTTACAACTTCCTTCTTTGAATAAAGAACAACTTCATGTTTGTGATGCATGCATGAAAGGGAAGCAACACAAAATTTCTTTTAGACCTATCAATCAGATAAGTACTATTAATCCTTTACAGTTAGTACATCTTGATTTATTTGATCCAACTCAAATTTCTAGTCTTGGTGGAAATAAATATACTTTAGTTATTGTTGATGATTATAGTAGATTTACTTGGGTATATTTTCTAACTCCTAAAAATGATACTTTATCTAAATTCACTGATTTTTGTAAATTAGTTCAAAATGAAAAAGGTTGTATGATTATTTCTATTCATAGTGATAAAGGAGGTGAATTTCATAATTTAGATTTTGAAAATTTCTGTGAAAAGAATAGATATTTTCATAATTTCTCTGCTCCTAAAACACCACAAAAAAATGGTGTTGTAGAATGGAAAAATAGAACTCTTATTGAAATGGCTCGAACTATGTTAAGTGAATATAATCTGCCTAGATATTTTTTGGCTAAGGCTGTTTTTTCTGCATGTTATATTTCAAATAGAATTATTATTAGACCTTTGCTAAAGAAAACTCCTTATGAATAATTCAAAAATAAAAAGCCTAAAGTTGGTTATTTTAGATTTTTTGGATGCGAAGTTTTTATTTTAAATTAAAAGGATAATTTAGATAAATTTGATGCTAAAAGTGATGAAGGTATTTTTATTGGTTATTCTAGTAACAGTAAAGCTTATAGAGTTTATAATAAAAGAACGGTGGTTATTGAAGAGTCTGTTCATGTTATGTTTGATGAAAATAATGTTAAAATAACTTTTGATTCTAATGTTACTGATGATGAGTTTAGAGATTTTAATTTTGGTGAAGATATTCCTCAATATAAGAATGAATTAATTGAGGGGGAGTATACTCCTTCTCAACCTGATCCAAGATCATGGAAGATTCACAAAGATCATCCTATTGAAAATGTAATTGGCAATGTTGATTCTGGTTTCAAAACCAAAAATTCTATTTTAAACTATTGTACCAATTCTTCTTTTATTTCTAATTTTGTTCCTCTTAATATTAATGATTCTTTAAAAGATGCGAACTCAATTGTTTCTATGAAAGATGAATTAAATCAGTTTGTTAGAAATAATGTTTGTACTTTAGTAGAATTGCCTGAAGATAAGCAGGTAATTGGAACTAAGTGGATCTTTAGAAACAAGCTGGATGAATCTGGAAAGATTGTCAAAAACAAATCCAAACTTGTTGCTCAAGGATACTCTCAAGAAGAAGGTATAGACTTTGAAGATTCATTTGCACCTATTTATAGGTTATAGGCAATTTGAATTTTGTTATATTTTGTGTGTTTTCAAGGTTTTAAATTATATCAAATGGATGTAAAAAGTGCTTTCTTAAATAGTTTTATTACTGAAGAAGTTTATGTTTCTCAACCCCCTGGTTTCGAAAATGAAAAATTTCCCAACCATGTTTTTAAATTATCTAAATCTTTATACGGTCTCAAACAAGCACTGCATTCTTGGTATGACGGACTCTCTTTATTTTTATTAAAAAATGGTTTCAAGAAAGGCAATGTTGATCCAACTCTTTTTATTAAAATATCTTCTAATGATATTTTAATTGTTCAGATTTATGTTGATGATATAGTTTTTGGGTCATCTAGTGAAATACTTTGTAATGATTTTTCTTTATTGATGTCTTATGAATTTGACATGAGTTTAATGGGAGAATTAAAGTTCTTTCTTGGACTTTAAATTTCTCAAAGGAAAGATGGAATTTTTCTTAATCAATCTAAGTATGATAAAGATTTAGTTAAACGATTTGGTCTTGATTCCTCTAAATCCATGAAAACTTCTATAGGTACTAATTGTAAATTAGAATTTGATGCATCTGGTAAATCAGTTGATTTTATAGTTTATAGAGGTATGATAGGTATCTTGTTATAGTTAACTGCATCTAGACCTGATATCATTTTTTGTGTTTGTTTATGTGATAGATTTCAAGTTGATCCTAAAGAAAGTCATATTAAATCTGTAAAAAGAATAATTAGATATGTTAAAGGAACTATTAATTCCGATTTATTTTATCCAAAATATAACTATTTTGATTTAACATCTTATTCTGATTCTGATTTTGGAGGCTGTAGAATTGACCGAAAAAGCACATCAGGTATGGGTCATTTTTTGGGAAAATGTTTAATTTCCTGGTCATCTAAGAAACAATTATTTGTTGCTTTATCTACTGCAGAATCTGAGTATATCTCTGCTGCTAGTAGTTGTGCTCAAATTTTATGGATTAAGAAAAATTTATGTGATTTTGGTTTTTATCTTGATAAACTACCTATTTATTGTGATAATACATCTACAATTTCTATTTCTAAAAACCCCTTACAACATTCTAGAACAAAACATATTGATCTTAGATTTCATTTTATTCGAGATCATGTGAATAAGGGTGATATTGTTTTAGAATTTATCCCTTCTGAAAATCATCTTACTGATATTTTTACAAAGCCTTTAGACTCTACTCAGTTTTAGAAAATTAAATTTTCTCTTGTTATGTTGTAATTTTAAATTTTATTTTCTTCATTTGTTTAGGGGGATCATGTTTTCACTTTTTGTTTATTTACAAAAAGGGGGAGAAGTTTTGGAGAGAAGTTTTGGAGAGAAATAATTTGGTTTTAATCATTTTAAAAATTCATTTATGATTTAAATGTTTTGGTTTTGTAATCAAACAAAAAGGGGGAGATTGTATGTGCATGTTTATATTTCCTTTAATTTGATTTCATGTGATTTTGTTTGATTAATTTTCCTCTATATTTTGATGATATCTTAATTTAAGTTATTTTGATTTTTGCGATTCTTATCACATTGGAAAGATAATATATTTATCTATATTTTATTATTTAATGAGAAAGTATGAAAATTATTATCTATTTCTCTAAAAATTCAATGAAGTTGCTACTATGGTTTTAAAAACTCTACATTTCACTGTTTTAAAACATTTATGTATTTATTTTACTGAAACTTCTAAAGTTATCTGATTTGCATGAAACTTTATTTTATAGAAATATAAAATTTTTATCTTGATTTCATTAGTTTACATCAAAGTCTAAAAATATCTTTTGAATGGACTTTTAATTACTTGAAGTTGTGATATGCTGTTTTGTAGTGGCAGTTTTTCCAGAATTGTTTTTCTTCTATTTTTTAATGATTTAGGGATTTGTAGATGTCAGTTTTAATTGATTATTTTTTTTTGGGAAAGATAATAAGTTTTTCTACAAATCATTAGTTTTGACCAAAGTCTGAATCTACTTTTAAGAGCCCTTAAAAATTCGTTAAATTTTGTCAAAATATTCTATCTAGATTTCTTACAAAAGTATGTTTCATTGTTTATCTTAAAAAAGTATGGTTTTTTATTTATCTTACAAAAGTATGTTTTACTGTTCATACCCTACGTTATTGTTCATACCCTACGTTACTGGTCATACCCTACGTTACTGTTCATACCCTACGTTACTGTTCATACCGTATGTTACTTCACTATTCATACCTTACCTTACGTTACTGTTCATTTCGAAGTTATTGTTCACTCCAAAATTACTGTTCACTCCAAAGTTACTATTCAATCCAGAGTTACTCCGAATTCACTATTCACTCAGAAGTTATTGTTCACTTCAAAGTTACTATTCATTATGAAGCTACTGTTCATTCCATGCAATTTTTTTAAAATTGATTTTTTGCAAATATATGGATTATTTTTTAACGATTTTTTTGTGAAAAAACCTCATTAAATATAAGGATCATAATTAAATAGTTTTTAATGTTTTTTGTGCTATATTTAGATAAAAAATTTAAGAAAGTTTTTCAACGTCGTTTGCAAGTAAATCTGGACGTTTCAAGATTGTTTAAATTCAAATGTTTGAATTTAATTTCAGAATCTGCTGCTAGTTTTCAGGAACTGTTTTGACTACATTTAAACCATTTTAAATGGATTTAAAATTATGTTTTAAATTGTTCAATTAATTTATTATTCTGATGATTTTATTGGAAGACTTATTCAAAATATTTTGAATTCCTTTATTAGATATTTATTCTACAGGAATAAAAAAAGCAACGGTGCTGCTATTTTCAGGGAGATATTTATGGGAGCTCATAACTCATTTAATTTTGAATGTCCTAAGGAAGCGGAGCTGCTGCACCTGCTATACATTTTTATTCTCTGTATACTTCATTCTCTCTTGCAGTAAAAAGTACAATACAAATAAAAAAGAGAAAGTGCTGTGAACTTTGAACCTGTTGTGCATTTGCAACTTCCTATGACACTTTGCTTCACCACCTGCTCCATCTCTCAAGTGCTGAATTAATTATGCTTCAACTACAATTTCATTGACGAGATGTGCTGATCTAAACCTCAAGAACCAGTACCTGTGCTTTAATTTTTATCTTCTCTTTCATCTGGTTCTGAGTCTGTAACACTACTTCCCATCTCTCACACACACTCTTATTTTTTTGTTTATGCTTTTGCACACAAAAACATTATTTGTTATTCTTTTTCCTTGGGTTGTGACTCCCGGATTCTAAATTCAGGATCTTAGGGTTGTGACTCCTTGTATCTAAAGTCAAGACTGTTTGGGTTGTGACTCCTGGTATCTAAAGTCATGTTTTAAGGGTTGTGACTCCCCACACAAAAGTCAGTGTCGTGGTTATCCCTCCACTAGAAAAGGATTTTGTAATTGGGTTATGATTCCCCTTTAAAAATCATTTTGAGTGCACATGTATCTCTCACCGAGTAGAGAGGTATAAGAGTAGAGTATGCCCACTTTGGACCGAACTACTATAAAAAACATCCTTGCATTATTTAATTTTTCCGCTGCTTATTAACCTTAATAATTAACTTTGATAATTAATTTAATTAATCAATTCATTTGATTAAATTTTGTAATCTGGTCTATTCACCCCCCCCCCCTCTAGACCATCTGCCATTACCCTGTCCGACCTAACAACCCCATCAAACTATGACCATCACACACCTCACCCATAGGGCATATGCAGGAGTAATAAGGGGTTACGTGTATAGGTCTTAATTTCATAAAGTGTAATTTCCTTGGTATAAATAAAAATGTTATTCCACCAATTCCAATTTAAGAATAATTTTTCTTAATAAAATATATTTATAATTGATATGAATTTGATAAATTTATTTTTGGACACAAATGAAACATAATTGTATTTTTACAGAAAATATATAAAATTTTATAATAAACTCAAGTATTCTGAATAATTTTTGTTTTAATAAAATAGTCTTCTAAAACATCATCACCTAAAAATAAATGATAAAATTATTTTATAATGGGCTAGGAAATGTTTTATAAGTGTCAGAAATTTGATTGTGCTTTAAAACTATTATTTTTAAATAAATAAGGATTTTTATATTTCAAAGTTAAAATTCTCCTAATTTTATAATTATTCTAGAAAAATAAACATTATATTGAAATCATCACATCAAAAATATGTTAGGGTGAATTTATGATAATTTTCTAAAATACTTTTTTTCGTTAATAGTAAAAAATACAGTTTTGGGTTTCGGTATATTTTATGACATCATAATTTTTTCATAATGATGTAATAATTAATTAAACACAATACACTACCTAAAATATTTTATTTTATTAATATTAATTGTTTTAAAATATTTTAATCAATTTCTAGAACTATAATTTACTTTCTATATTCTAAGAAGGAAAATTTGATTTTTAAAAACATTACCTTGTGAAATATTTACTTTTCTGTGCAAACAGAAGTATTAAAAAATGGTGTTTGGTTATAGTGGTTTAAAATCTCAAAAACTGTGACCCAAATGTCCAAAACCATGTGAAAAAAACCATGGTTAATCCAATGTTTTTTCATTTTCCACAACCTAGATTTCCAAGGGCTATATTTGCAAATTATTAAATAATTCCTCTTCTATTACTATAAATACCCACCCATTTCACCATTCCCCTTCACTCCCAATCCATCCTCTATTGTGTTATGGTTATTTTCCTCCAAATTAGTCCCCTCAAAGGTGTCCTCAATCCCCCAAGGTTCTATCCTTAAGTTTTAGGAACAACTCTTCAAGGTAAGAGAAATCTCTGCTTCACTTTTCCATCCAAGTACCCATTTATGTGGTACATCTTCTAATTTCCAAAATAAGTTCTTTTTTCACTTTATATTATCCCATTACTATAATAATAGTTTTTTATCAATGGGTTTCCTTCATTCTACCTCATTTTAACTTTTTCTAAAACCATATTTTAAACATGTCATGCTTCCAAATTTACTTCCTAAATTTCTCTCTTTTACATGAGAAATTCTCTTTTACTTTTTATTTTAATACCCAACCCTATTTTATTTTTAAAGGGTATTCAAATAGATGTAGAAATGAAGTTTGATTTAGGTATTTACATATATGAAACTCACATTTCCTTTCTTGGGTTAAAAATGATGTAATGATCATGTCTTTAAGCTCTTTCGTATGCCAAGATTTTCATAAGAAACCCATTATTTATTCTCCATGGGTTATTAATGAAATGATTTATTATGTTATTTATGGATCACATTAAATTAATACATAATAAGGGTAAACCCTAATAGATATATAATGCATTGGGTAAATAATTTAATCTCTAGAGATGACATGTTTTACGATACCTTAGTAAATAACCTTGGTAATTTTCTTTTATGACACCTTGGTGATAAGCCATGGTGATATGATTAATAATGTATAATTTAAATGTTGTAGCCACATTTTCATGTTATGATTCATGTTTTTATTATTTTGGTATTCCTCTTGTTCATTCCTTATTGTTATTCCTCATGTTCTTATTGATATGTCCTGTGATCACATGCTTTATGTCTCCCATGCTTATTCCCATACCAGGCTTCATGCTTACCCCTTTCCTTTGATGTATGACCCTAGGATATGAGATGTAGTAAAAGTGAATTAGGGTGAACCCGTGAAGATTTATTCAAGTAAATTTAGAATAATTCTTTAATTTTTCATGTATTATGTACCTTGTTTCTAGGAAACTAAAATTTATAAGATCCTCTATTTTTCATTGTAATAAAATGTCAAGTAATAAAGAGGATGGATTCTGTAGTTGGTATCAGAGGATGGTTTAGTTATTTTTTGAAAATAGAACTTTAAAATTTTAGGAAGAACCCTAAGGAAATTTTTAAATATAGGAGAATGTCCTGGTATTTTGGTGAAGTATTAAGTAAGTGGTTTTTAAGAAAATAAATTCTTGTATAGATATGAACAAGTGGATGTGATTATGGAATATATAGGGGTAAAACATCATATATGAATGGCGAAGAATGCGCCCCATGCACCTCCAGTTTTTCAAACCTTCTCGCCCATTGTAGCGACGGTCGCCAGGGCTCCGGCGGATCTCCCAGGCTCGTGGTCCTTCGATCCTGTCCCCGATCTGGCCTTTGTCAAGCCTTCTCAGCTGTCGGTGTCCTCTCCCAAGCTGGTCCGGCTGGCTTTCTCTTTCAAGGACGTGGTGCACGACTCGTCTTCTGCCCAGTAGGTAGTTTTCCCCAAAATCTATCTGATCTCCCCATCGGTGTTGTGGGAGGGCTCATGCATCTCTCTGGAATTTCTTCCATCGGCGTTCGATGATGCAGTGGAGTGCCTCAGGTGGACCCTTTGTTGCGTGATTTGGAGCTGTGAATCCATATCTCCCGGTATTCAAGCATTTTGTGGATTTATGGGGTTGCAGGATCGGGTGAGGATTTCCTCTGTCCATCGGCATTCTTTTTGTATGATTATGGCCTCAGAAAAGGATTTCGTCCGCACGTGGTGTACTTCACCTAGGTCCTTTGGCCTCTGTCACTTTAACATATCGCGGTGGTAAATGGATGCCCATCGTGTGAAGTAGAGTACCCATGTTGCGGTCTGGGTCTGCCTCCTGGGGCTCCCTCTGCCATTTTAGAATGGTTCATTTCTCATGGCCATTGGGGATTCTCTAGGGGGTTTTCTTTTCATAGATGATCGAACTCACTGCGGTGAGGATTTGCTGGAATCTCGGATCTATGTGGAAATGGAAATCTCCCTCCCTCTCCCAGACAGTATCTCTTTGAAAGTGCAAGGCTCAGTGGATTGGAGGCAGGACCTAGTCTTCCCGATATTCCCCGGTTATTTCACTTCATGCACTCTCCATGGTCATTCTACCCAACTTTGCAGGAACTGAAGGCACGGTGGTCGGAGTCATCCCTCTCAAACCTCCCCATGCGGTGCTCCAACTCCTTCAGATATCACTAAGCCTGGACCTTCCCAGGGTGCCCCTCAAGATTTGGTTATGGCCCAACCAGTTCCCCCTGCCCTGGCGAAAAAGCTTCTTCCCTTTTGTACCCCTCCAGTTGTTGTACCTAACTTCCAAGAGTTGGAGTGCATTGCTCTGATGGCCTCCTCTGTGGCCCAGGTGTTCTTTGGTCACTTCTGAAACCCAAGTCAGTTTCTTTCGGGAGGGATCCTTCTAGAAAGAGTCCTGGGTCGCCCCCTTAGTCTCTCAGCGGCTCCAAAGTTTCCCTCATCAGTGGATAAAGGATCCCCGAGTGCTCCTGTATGGCCAAAGAATGACTGGTCAATGCTTTTCCTTCCACCTTCAGTTGATGCTAGTGTACAGCAAGATGACAGTGCGTCCCAGTTGAATGGCATGGAGCCTAGGGTCCAGCAACTGGAACCTCCATCCCCACCTAGTGCTGTGAGAGGTAAGACCATCAGGATGGACCCCTCTTCAGCCCCGTTTTCAACTCATCACCATGCTTCAAGTCCCGGAGTTTGTACCCATTTCAAACTAAGGTAGATGAGGTAAAACTCTTCCTCCCAACTCAAAGAGACCGAGGGGCCTGGGGTTAAAGCTAGGATTTTTCATGTTTAATGTTATACTTAATCATATGGAACGCCAGAGGCCTCGGAGCCCGGGAAAAATATAACTTCATTTCTATAGAGGTAAGGAAGAACAAAGTGGGTATGGTTGATGTACTAGAACATAAGCAGAAGCCTTCTAAAATACAGGAGTTTTGTCATAAGATCAAGCTGTATGGTTCCATGTAATCGGATCTAGTTAACAGGAACATTTGGATATTTTGGTCGAAGGAAGTCTTGGTTGATCTAATATGTTCAGGTGACCATTTCATCACCACGAATATATTGAAGATTGGGGAAAGTATGTTGGTTTCCTTCATGTATGGAAACTGAGACACCCACGGACATGAACGATTGTGGTAATATCTTAGTTCCTTTGATCTGGGGTACTCTCCCTAGATCATGGGAGGTGACTTTAATTTCATAGCTGATCCTAAGGAGAAGAAGGATAGAGGGGCATTCCCTAGGAGGGCTAGCTTGGATTTCACTCGCTTCATGGATGATAATGGTTTAATGAACTTAGGCTTCTCCGTAGACCCCTTCACGTGGTGTAATAACCAGAAAGAAGGGAAAAGGTTCTAGATTCAGCTTGATTGTGGCCTTGTAAATATCAATGTTATTTCCAAGTTCCCCAATGCTAAGGTCAAGCACCTTGTCAGTGGTATTTAAGACCACTCGCCACTGTTGGTTTCCATATCCCCCAGGTTGGAGTCTTTGGAGGGTTTCAAGTACTACCACTACTGGATCTGCACCCCTGGCTACAAATAGATCATCAGTAAGTTGTGGGGGGAACCGACACAGGGGAATTTGTGGGTTGTGGTCCACAACAAGCTACGTCAGCTGAAATCTGGGTTGAAAGCATGGGCCAAGGATCTCCCTCCCCCTGACTAGAACATGGAGACAATGAAACTGATCATCGAGAATCTGGAATCTAGTTTAGAAGAGAGCTGGAGTGACGTGTTGTTTGAGGATCTATCTACTAGAAAGAACTTATGGGCGGAGATGATCCTCAATCAAGAATGTGTGGCACATGAAAGATCCGAGATTAAGTGGTTGCATGAGGGTGATAGGAACTCGGCCTTCTTCCATGCTTGTTTGAAGGAAAGAAGAAGACCCATGGAACCAAAAATTCTAATCGAAGATGGGACTTACACAAATAATAAAGACATGGTGGGAACCATGGTGCACTCGTTCTTCATGGATCTCCTGGCTGGCCCCAACCAGAGGATGGCCATGGGGTATCCTAGTGGTAATGCGGCCATCTGGGATGCAGTGGTCAAATCTGTCTCTGACAAGGACAACGCTTATCTTGAAAGGATCCCTAACAAGGATGAAATCCACTTGGCCATGATCAAACTCAATCCGGAGAGTACCCCTGGCCCTGATGGCTTCCCTGGATCCTTTTACAGGGATCCATGGGAGGTGGTTAAGGATGATATCAATGTTGCGGTCTAGGATTTCTTTTGGGGTGGTATCCTCCCGAGGGTCGCTTGTGCCACAACCTTAGTGCTCATACCAAAGGTTAGAGACCCCTCCACTCTCTCACACTATAGACCGGTGAGTATGTGTAATTTTCCCTACAAGATCCTGGCCAGTATCATCAACTTGAGACTATCCAAACTCCTTCCTCAATGGACCTCCATTGAACAACATGGATTTTTTAAGGGTCGGTCAATACAAGGGGCCATTGGAATGGCCCTGGAACTTATGAGTGATATTAACACAAAGATTCATGGCTCGAATATGGCCATAAAATTGGATATGAATAAGTCCTGTGACAGAATAGAGTGGGGATTCATTAACAGATTTTTTTCAGCGATGGGCCTCTCTCATAAGGCCTCAGATCTCATTTTTAGATGTTTCAGCTCCTCCTGGATGGCTACGTCCTTCATGGGAAAACTCATGGCTTTTTCAAGGCCACCCAAGTTCTTCGATAGGGAGTCCCAATCTCACCCAGCATCTTCATTCTTACTTAGGACATGCTTAGTTGTCTCATTAATAGTGGTTTATCCAATGGTGACTTACTCCCTTATCGCAGAAAGTTGAACCTCCCTCCAATTTCCCATCTGATGTTTGCGGATGAAACTTTGATTTTCATCAATGGTGGAAGGAGGTTTGTTAATGGAATTAATAAAATTATTGAGGAATATTGTTACTGGAGTGGTAAGGTTGTCAATAATGCTAAAATTAATCTTTACATCTCTAATAATTGTATACCTAGCCGAGGTTCTTCTCTTTGCAGCAGGCTTGACATGCACCATGGGTCCTTTCCCATGGATTACCTTGGAACCCCAATTTCTTTAGGGAGAATCAGGATCTGATACTTTGACCATATTGTGAGCAAGATCACAGGGAGGTTCCTCAACTGGAAGAATTGTTTCCTTTCCTTCAGGGGGCAGATCACATTGGTTAATAGTGTTCTGGAAGCCATCCCCATTCATGCAATGGCCTCCACTGTTGTGCCAAAAGGAGTCATCAGGACTATTGATAAGCTCTTGGCTCGCTTTGTGTGGGATGTTATTTCTAAGGGGAAGTGTCACTGGGTTTTGTGGGAAATAATGGAAAAGCCAATCCAGGAGGGGGGAGTTGAAGG
The DNA here is from genome assembly GCA_963277665.1 of Viscum album. Classification (NCBI taxonomy): domain Eukaryota; kingdom Viridiplantae; phylum Streptophyta; class Magnoliopsida; order Santalales; family Viscaceae; genus Viscum; species Viscum album. Next base: position 926,741,569 of record OY728130.1, read on the forward strand.
GAGGAGCATTGATTACACACTACACTGTATGCATGCCAAGATGGCATGGGAAGTGATTGAAGGGAAAACCCTATGGGGGAATTCCATTTCCTACAACTGGTTGGGGGGAAGAGGATTACACTGGCGGTAATGTATCCATGTTCTCGTCTAGAATTAACCCTCTCATCAACACCCTGAAACCGCACTCCTGGTGGATTGTGGGGGAGGGAAAGATTCTCTTCTCGAGGCATAATTGGGTTGGATCTGTTCTCGGTTTTCTAGGCTGCCCGACCCCCTTGATAACCTTTAAAGAAGCCAGTCTCCACCCCTCATTTACCAAAGCTGTGTTGGACACAGAACAGCAGGTGATCCTAGATTCAATTGGTATTAACGCAGACCCAGACACATGCATATTCACTGGTTTCTCCTCAGGGTGCTTCTCTTCCAAGGATTATCGAAGGCTCTTGGCTTTGCAAGGCCCTTGCGATATCTAGAACACCACTGTTTTTTGCAAGAAGATTCCTTCTAAATATAATTTCCTGACATGGAGAATTAGAAACTATGTGGTGGCTACGGACGAGCAGGTCAAGAAGGAAGGTATCAGTCTGGCCTTCAAATGCCATTTTTTTCGTAGCCAGTGCGAAGAGAGCACGATCCACCTGTTCTTCAAGAGAGAGTGGGCACACAGTGTCTGGTCTTTTTTGGAGATTTCATGGCATTATCCTCTGGTTTTTAAGGTGATTCTCCCTTCCTGGATAGGTGGTTCCATGGGCTGGATTGTTTGGATATGGAAAGGATGGTATGGTCTCTCATTTTCAGTGCAGAGTTCTGGAGCATGTGGCATGCCAGGAACCAGGACCGCTTCGAAGGTGCCACTCATACTTCAAGGTCCATTATAGCGAGCATGCATAATCTGTTGTTGGACCTGGTCACACTCATACACAACTGGAAGGATGCTCCCTCGTTAAAGTTGTTGTAGGTAAGTGCTCCTCCGGTTAATCCTCCCTGCAACATGCCACAGGGGCAGTGGATATGCTGGAACCCTCCGGCCTTGGGCTACAAGCTCAACTCGATTGGTTCCTTCCTTCTAGGCAATATGAGAGGAGGGGGTGTGGTTTGAGATAGGTGTGGCAGTGTTGTGTTGGCGTTCACTGATTTTTATGGGAAAGGCACCCTGCTTCAAGCATAGGCCAAAGCCCTGCTCAGTGGACTATCCCTTTGAGAACAGAGGGAAATTATGATCACTCAAGCAGAGACTGATTCTTTAATTATTTATAAGTATCTGAATGTAAAAGGTCATACACCTTTGTCAATATCCTACACAGTCATTAAATGCCACACCCTCCTCCACAATGTTAGAGTGACCCACACATGGTGGGAGGGGAACAGAGTTGTGAATCATGTTATGTCAATAGTGAGCCCGAGCTCCAACATCACTTGCCTCCCTTCGACCAATCTCTTTAAACCTGAGGGGGTTAATTTGATAAGAGGAAACGCTCTCAGTTTACATTACTTTAGACCCCCCTAGTTCTCGGGTGCCTTGTTTCTTATCTCTTGTTTTGTTTTTTCGTCTTATTTGTTTGTTACCTTTGTCTTCCTAAATAAAAATTTGATGATGATGATGATGATGATAGGGGTAACACCCAAAAACACCACAGTGATCTAAACACGATCAGGAACTGGTGCATGACAATGGGACTTACTGCACTCCTGGTTTGAAACTCCCACCGAATATGTTTGGTTAATCAAAAACTTCTTACGAACCATAATGAAGGATATATAGAAAATATAATTGTTATTAAAGAATAATATACTTAAGCATGATTTTTTAAGACATAAAATTTATTTAGAATTATAATATTCCTAAAAATAACACATTTCTTACTATGGTTTTATTCTTTTGAAATAAATGGTGGGAAATATGATGAACCACAAAAATTATGAGTGCAAGGGATAATGCACTGACTGTGTTCCAATGGAAGATGGAATAGAAAACTTCATGAGTATTATGAATTAACTAAATCGAGTTATGAACAATAACTTGAATCAAGTTAAAATACCAGATTTACCTTAAATGGAACAACTTTCTATTGAGTCCTTTATATGTCAACAACCACCTTCTATCAATAGATCTACCGACCCATTGATTTCTAAATAATGGATAAGCTCTATAGAAAATATCTTTTCTATACTCTATTTTTCAGAGTAAGATAAAGTCACCTTAGTAGTATATCACTTATAATGAGAAGATGATCATTTGTGGATACTGATTAAAAACATGAATCCAAGAAGGGAGATTGATGTTATAGGGTGTGAATACTTTAGGGGAATCTTTTTCAATAAATATTTCCCCCGTTTGATGTGAAAAAAATAGATAATGAATTACTAGAACTGAAGTAGAAGGAAAATGAATTAGTAGGAATCTATAAAATGAAATTTATAAGACATGTGTGATACACCTCTATCTTTTTTATGGATCCTAAGGGAAAATTTGATAGATTCTTTTGTGTATTGAGACCCCATCTATGGAGGAATCTAGAAAATATGGACTATGAAAGCTATGAGAAGACAGTGGGGAGTGCTATAAAGGTTTAATTGGAGTTTGGAGAGACACAATGGTCATATAGGTCAAATGAAAATAATATAGAAATGAATCAAAACTTAGGGAGGAACTTTGATCATGGAATATGAAGAAAGAAATTGAAACTTCCCATGTGCAATAAATGTGGGAAGAAGTCTTTGGGGAACTACTTTCTTGGGAGTGGAAAGTTCTAAAAATGAAAAATATATGGGAATATATCTCGAAACTAACATGGTGAGGTCAAGCCTAAACTTCTCAACACTAAAAAAAATGGGAAAATGGTGCAGGCCTAGATAAAATTTTAATTCTTCAAGTGTGGAAAACTTGGGAACTTTTCCAATAAATTTATAAATCAAAAGATAATAGAGGGTAACCACCATTAATCTTAGCATAAGATAAGGGATCAAGTTCAAACATTTTCTATCATAATGGTTGAAGTAGAGGCTCTAAATGATATGGTGGAAGGTACTCTCATTGTGATCCCAAAGCTAGTAAGTACTTTGTTTGATTTTAGTTCTATGAATGCCTTTATTTCATCCAAGTTTGAAAAGAATATAGAATCAATCCTTGAACTTCTATAAATAGAGTTATCAGTCAAGATGCCTAGAGGGGTTATCATAGCATCAACAGTGTATAGAAACTCTAGTATTAACTTTAGAGAACCTAACCTCATCGCAAATATGGTATTCATTTCCATGGTGGAATTTGACACTATACTAGGGATGGATTGGCTCTCAAATTATAATGTTAATATAAAATATAAATTTAAGGAAATTTTAGTAGTCTTGAATGGATAACCTATAGTCATTTTCAAAGGAGAGATATATCATCCTGATGTTTGCCTAGAATCACCTCATGTATCCTTATTTATGGATATTGTTAGAGAATAAGGAGTAGGAAATTAACATATAAAGATAGATAATGCTCATATTTTTTAAGAATACATTGACATATTTCCTGAAGAGTTACTTGGACCTCCCTCAGAAATAGAGGTAGATTTCTCCATTTAACTCATACCTAGACCCAATCCAATATCAAAGACCCCATATAGAATAGAAAACATGGAGTTAGAGGAATTAAATAAACAACTTAAAGAACTTTTGGATAATTGATTTATCTAACCAAGTGTGTCTCCTTGGAGAGAACATGTTCTCTTTGTGAAAAAGAAGGATGGGTCAATGCAACTATGCATTGATTATAGAGAACTTAATGGGATTACAATGAAGAATAAGTACCCTATTCCAGGGATTGATGATTTATTTGATCATCTTTGTAGGACTCAAATTATTCTCCAAGATTAACCTCCAATATGGGTGTCATCAATTGAGGGTGAATAAATAAGATATTCCAAATGATTCCTTTCAAATGAGATATGGGAATTATGGGTTTATTATTATGCCCTTAGGCTTGACTAATTATCCTACTATATTTATTTATTTAATGAATAGAGTCTTTAAGGACTACCTTGATAAATGTTTGGTAGTTTTATTGATGATATTCTGATATATTCTAAAATTTATAAGGAGAATGAGGGTTATCTAAGTGTTATATTAAAAACTATGAGTAAGGATAATATTTTTGGAAAATTCGGTAAATGTGAATTTTGGTTACAACTAGTTACATTATCGGGGAACATTTTAACCAATAAAGGAATATTAGTTGAACCTATAAAGACAAAGGCTATAAAGGAGTGGGCACGATCTACAACAGTAACTGAGATTTGTAGTTTCCTTAGTTTATCTGGATATTATGGGAGGTTTGTGAAAAAAAATCATGACTTTTGAGTCCTATAACAAAGTTAACTCAAAAGGGGATAAGTTCATTTAGACAAAGGAGTTTGAAGAATGCTTTTAAGAACTGAAGAAGAAATTGTTTGTTGTAACTATGTTGACTCTACCCTTTGTCAGATAAGGATTCTTTATTTATAGCAATTCATATAAGAAAGGGATCGGGTTCATCCTCATGAAAAATGGCAAGGTGATTGTTTATGCGTCTCGATAGTTAAATCCTCATGAGAATAATTATCCTAAGCATGACATGGAGTTATTTGTGGTTATTTTTTCTCTAAAAATATGGAGGCACTATCTTTATGGGGAGAAATGTGGTATATACACAGACCACCAAACTTTGAATTATATTTTCACACAAAAGGAATTGAACATGGTAAAAAGGAGATGGTTGTAACTTATTAAAAACTGTGATTATTTGATTCATTATCACCTTAGAAGAGAAAACAAATTTGTTGATGCATTATGTAGGAAAGACCATGTTCTACTGGAAATGATGAGGACTCAAGGATACCCTTTGATAAAGGACCTAGTAAAATTATACATGGGAATCATAAGTGAAGGGACATCATCAACCCTATCCCAAATGATTTCTCAACCATCATTACTAGTGAAGATCAAGAAATCTCAAAGAGAATATCATTTGTTACAAAATAATATAGAGATTGTGAAGAATGGAATGTTTCCTGAGTTCAATATTGATCAAGAAGGTGTATTGAAATTTCATACAAGGCTATGTGTGCCATCTATCCCAGAGATAAAGAAGGGTCTGATGGATGAATCTCATATATTCACATTCTCTATACATCATGGAATCCCTAAAATTTATAAGGACCATTGTGATCATTATTGGTGGGATAATATGAAAAGGTAGATTGAAAACTATACTACAAGATGCTTAGTGTGTCAGTAAGTGAAGGGGGAGTGATAATTTCCTAAAGGGGTATTGAAACCACTACGCATACCAAGATGGAAGTGGTACAATATCACTATAGAATTCCTCACTGGTCTCCCAAAAACATCCAAAGGAAATAATGTGATATGGTTTATAGTGGATTGGCTCACCAAGACTGTCCATTTCATAACTATAAGGGAATATCTCTCTCTTGACCAAATTGACAATATATATGTAAAGGGAGTGGTGAGGATGCATGGGGTGACACTTTATATTGTTCATAATCATGATATGAGGTTTAAATATAAATTATGGAGAATTCTTAAACATGATCTAAATGCTGAATTGAATTTCAGTACGTCCTATAACCCCCAAACTGATGGCCAATCTAAAAAGAATATTCAGAAACTTGAGAACATGCAGAGAATATGATCAATGAAATTTAAATGTGGATGGATCAAATGGAACCATATGAGGATCTATATAGTAGGAGATGTTTAACCCCAACATGTTGGGATGAAGTTGGTGAGAGAAAACTACTTGGGCCTGATCTTATGCAAGAGATGACAGAAAAGGTTCATGTCATCCAACAACATATAAAGGCTGATCAAAGTCAGTAGAAGAGCTATGATGACAAACGTTGAAGGGAATTGGAGTTTGATCTTGGAGACAAGTTTTTCCTTCAGATATCACCATGGAAGAGAGTCATTTGATTTTAAAATAAAGGGAAGTTTATCCCTAAGTACATTGGCCCCTTTGATATCCTTGGTTGTATAGGGTAGTGGTCTATCATCTAGCACTTGCACCAAATCTTTCTAACATTTATGATGTATTCCATCTTTCTCTCTTAGGGAATTACATACCTGATCCCTCACATGTACTAAATTTTAATGTGGTATAATTATAACATGAACTCTCTTATGAGGAGCATCTAGTGGAGATCTTGAACCGTAGAGAAAAGGTTCTATGCAACAAGACTACCGATCTTGTCAAAGTGTTGTGGAGGAACCATAAATATGAAGAAGTGAAGTGGGAACCAAATGATTCAATGAGATAGAAGTACCCTCACCTTTTCTCAACTTATAGAATGAGTTGAAATTTAGGGGATGAAATTTTTTAAGGGGAAAAGAATGTAACGACCCAGACTTTTTAAATGATATTTTCCCAAAAAAATGTTTTTTAAATATTATATAATATTATACATGTCCAAAATAAAGATAATCCAACAAAATTTTACCTCATTAACAATGATCAATACATTAGTCAGCTATGAAACTGATTAAAATGCCAAACATTACAACTAGACAAAAAATATATAATAGAATAGCTAAAATGGGAAAATAAGGATCACCCTAATCTGCTATAATCATCACCCTCGCTATAAATGTTATAGTAATAAAAAAATATTAGTAAACCAATCAACATATTAAGAAATGAAAATATAACCTTAGGGGGAAATTGTAGTGAATTTTGATTGAAATAATGAAGTGGTATTTATAGGGTATAAAGAAAAATATTATCATTGGTCAATTTGACCATTGGAAACTATACCCTTGGTTAATAATTGTACCATTATAATTAGTGTTTATAGGTAGTAATGACAAAGTATAATTAATATAGAAAACAGAATCGATGGCCTCAACCAGTAGATTCTTTTCGTTCTATGTCCATTTGTCTGAACTTGGGAGGGAGATAACAACAATGGGGTTCTCCCTTGACCAAGCCCAATCCAAGATTCAAAAAGTGAGTCCTAAAAGAAATAACATATGGGAGAAGTTCAAGTTATTATAGATTTTCATGTAGTCGATGTTAGTCGAGTCATCCCTTGAAACTACGACCATTGATGTGGCTCTATTTTTACATAATTTTGCCACATATTTTATTTAATTTTTGACAATTTAATTATGTATTTTTAAACACTTTTTAATAAATAATGGAACTTTTGTATTTTTATCACTAAATATATTAATTAATCATTTTTTATAATTAAATATGTTTTTTAGCCTTTTTAATAGCTAATTTAGTCATTATAATTATTCTAATTATATTAAATTACTTTTTAGTTTAATAATCTTAATCTGTTTAACATTTTAATAATTTTAAATGTTTATTATTTAATTAATTGTTCATTTTTTATTTTCATTAATCTAATTTAGTTTTTAATTTAAAAATTTACCCTTTAATTTATATTTATTAAAATTAATTAAATTTATTTATTATCTAGTCTAATTATTCTGTTAAATAAATAATTTAATAATTTAAGTTAAAGTTTAATAAAATGATGTGTTTTTAATTTTAATTTTTCATTTTGTCATTTAATTAATTAACTTAGTTATTCAAAATCTTTAGTTAATTTTAATTATTTTAACTTCGTGTTTGCGGTAAAATCTTTGTATGTGTTTTGCATTTATTTAGATATTTAATTAATTAAACTTAATATTTATATTTTTAGTTAATAATTAAGTCATTTTTATTTTTAGTTTGTTTAATAATATAGTTAGTTTTTTAATTAAGTCAATTATTTAGTCTTTAACAGTTTAGTTGTTTTTTCTTTTGTTTTTATTAATTAATGTTTAATTCATTTTATTATTTGTTTAATAATATTAATTTTTTATAGCATTTCAATTTGTTTTATTGGTGAGTTGACGCACCGATGCTTCGACGCACCAATGTCACGACTTGCAGATCGCGACTCACCGATCCCTTGTCACACTGAAGTTTTATCTTTAACTATCAGTGAGTCGACTCATAGATCACTTTGAAACAGTATCGGTCTCTCATTTTTTTTAAACTATTGGTGATTAGTATTTTATTTTAACTAACAGTTTCTTCATTTATTTTCTTCTTCTAACGGTATCTCACCTCGCACCGATGTCACAACTCACTGATGTCGCGACGCACTGATCCCCTCGAGTCACTGATCCTTTTTCTCACGACTCACCGATCAATTTCTTATTTTCATCAGTTTCACACTCACATCGGTGACTCATTTTATTAAAACTATCGGTGACTTATTGTCACCGAACTTTTTTATCTATCGGTGCCTCACCTTTCTTGACCCACCACTGTTTCCATCCTTCTATTGGTGAGTCACTGACTCGCCAATGCAAAACACCCATCGGTTTCATGCACTCACCAATACGCACCCTTTTTCCTCCCTCCAACACTGTAATTCTCGTTCACCACTCACCGATATCTTCACCTTCAGGACCCATTGATCCATTTCTTCCACCATCAGTGTCTCACGACACACCGATGATGTCTCTCCAGTTTTTTCTCACTCACTGATTCCATATTTGTTTCATCAGAAGCAATTTACTATCATCCCCCTGCAAACCAAAACCACCACTACCCGTATCAGCTATTCCACACACTGCAGCATAATCAAATCAACATATACACATTTTTTCCAGGTCGTTGATCCCACTTATTCAATCTAAAAACCCGAACCCCAAAATGATTAATCCTGATGTTTGAAGGGGAATTTGAAGCCGCCTCTGCTATACCAGATTTTCACCACACTCCTTGTTGCTGAGGAAGAATCCATTGTGTCGTTGTGAGCGAGGTGGAGTTGATCCACTGAAGATAAGGAACTCATCATGGATTTGTTCGTCGTCGCCTTCCATTGAGACCCCAAATCCAACCCGCACTTAAGGAGGTTTGTGCGAGCCGTTTGAAGGTCGATCTGCATCCGAAGAAGTACCCTCTTTCTCACTGTTGTGCGAAGATTCTTGTTGTGTTGCTAAAGATCTGTGAACCATTGTTCTGCCGCACCAGTCTGAGGGAGGATTTCAGACTCAACTTGTTGCCTCTCTTCTAGTGAAGTCGACGCCAGAAGGGTGACGAGTTGAGCTGGTGTGACACCAATGGTGATGGAGAAGAGTTGAAGTCGTCATCGTTGTTTAGGATCTGGTCGCCACCGCTGCAGAAAGTGCTACCAGAAGAGTCGATTGAAGGAGGATGAGATCGGCGAAGCTTCTGTAGGAAGCTACTCGAAACCCCCCTTACGCGCCGATGGAGAAGAAAACGGGGGGAGAAAGAATTTAATTAAAAAATAAAATAAAATTATAAAACAAAAATAAAAACAAAGATAAAATAATAATAATTTTAATAATAAGAAATTAATAATATTATTAAATTAATATTAGATAATAACAAAATAAATTATGAGACTAATTAACTGAATAAAATATTTTAAAAATAAAATAATAATCTATAAATAAAATTAATTAACACTTAAATTATATTATAACCTCTTTAATAGATTAAAAAAATAACTAAATTAATAAAATAAAGTAATTGATACTAATATAATTTAAGAATATAATTAAGTTATGTTAACTAATTATTAATAATAATTATATTAATAAAGTAATTTAATTAATAATAATTAATTAAAACTTAATAATTTTATTTAATTAAATATTTAATAATAAATTAATAATCGTTATAATAATATTCAATTAAGTAAATAATAATTATCAATTAATTATTTACTAATTAACATTACTTAACTTTTTAATAAGTATTATAACATTAGACTTTAAAAAATAACTATTATTTAAATTTCTCCGTGTTTTGACTGTTTTAACTTTGCAGGTTTACAACAGAGTCAAAATAACATCCAGTTACTTTCAACTAACACACTGGAAGTTGGTTACGAGGGAAAAACTAGTGCGACGTGTGTTGCACCAAAAAATGCACATGTGCGGTCAAGGGTTAAAGAACCAAAGTATGTTAGTGGAAACATGCACTGATGTGTAGCAAATGACAGTGAGGTTTTAAGGCAGAGTGGCAGTAGGATTTTTGGTGGGGGTGATTCTCATTCAGAAAACTCTCATTCTGATTTTCCACGATCACATCATTGGAAAGCTAAGACTCCTAAGAGCAACACTGGAGACAAGCTGGAGGTCAAGGAGCCCGAGAGCATAGAAATATTTGGGGAGTTATTCTTCCCTCTGTCCTTAATTTTTGTACTCTGTTCTTGGATGTTTTTCACTTCTTTAATCAAGATGATCAAAGGATGAATTGTCTTAGCTCGATAATTCAATTCTGTTGGTTAATCTTTTAAACTTCTTCATTCACTTTACATTTTTCAGAATCATAATTAATTGGTGAGATTGATTAATGATTCTCTATTCAGTTGCTTCACACCTCAAATGTTTTCTAAATTCTTAAATTCAAGATCAAATGGAGAGGTAGTTCTTGAATACATTTATCAAAGCATTAATGTCTTTAACTTTGGAAATTTATGGAGAGTTTATTTCCAAATGTTATCCTTTTATAACTGTCAAGCAGTTTGACTGATTTTGAAGTGGCGAACTCCTAAAGTCAGTCTTCTGTGTGTTGATTTTCTTGGAGAGGGAGACTTTTCACCTTTTTCTTAAGGTATGATTCAATAAGGTGCAGTGGGGAATATATCCTTTAAACCAGTAGTTTGGAATTCTCAAGTATTACATTTGATCTGCTCATTTGACCTTACTGCCTTATTTTAGTATTTTGTTCTCTTATGTTAGTTTTACTGTAGTTCTTAGTTCATCATTATACTAATAAATGGTTAGATTCTTGTAAACATTTATATCTTTACTTATTGCTTAAAGAAAATTACAAAAAAATTAAAAAGTAATAAATATAAACAATTTTCACTCTCTCCACTGCTGACAACAGTGGAGTTTATTTTGAATAAAACCTTAGATTTTTCACCTACCTTCCCTTGGGTTCAACCCTTCACTACTATACTAGTGTAGGTTTAAAAATAATATTTTGAGGGTTGTAACGACCTCTGGTCACATCAGTATTTGGCATCATTTCTAGGGAAGACACGAGCTGAGAGTCTAGGTTTTTAATTAAAAAAACACATAAAAATAAACAAAAAAATATACTTCTCTGTGAACTATTGTGTGTTTAATATCTTTCAGTAAAATAAATGGAAGTTCATGAGAACTGGGATCAATGTGGACCTCACTGTGTATGTTGTGGCTATTATGGGCACACTGCTTGGCAGTGTGTCAATAACCAACCACAACAGGATGTTTGCATTAAAGAAGATGAAAATGTTGAATCTAATCTTGAATTCCTAGCTAAACTTGAATTAATTGAAACTAAATTGGATGATAGGGAGGATGTTTTGAATTATTGGTTTAATCAAACCCATTAAATTCAAACTAAATATTCTCAAGAGAAATATCAAATAATGGAAAGATTGGAAAACATGTTTTTAGAGTTACAACAAAGGTTTAAAGAACAAGAAGAATCTAAAATGAATGAAAGGGAAAATGTTTATAAAAGATTTGAAAATAATGTTGAAGAGGAGAGTGATTGTGAAACTAGGAAACAAAACTTCCATTTTGAAAAATCTAATTTTGTTGAACTAAATCTAGAAATAACCCAACTCACTGAATCAAAATAATAACATTGAATATCCTAAAATTTATTTTAATGTTGTTGAGTTGGAAAAATCTGAAGATGAATTGAAACAGATTGAAAAGGAATGCCCAGTTCTTTTCATAATTCCTACATTAGAGAAAAATCATTGTTTTAGGTGTTTTGAAAAGAAAGTCACTAGGGTAGAAGAGATATTTGAAAATGAAAATTTGAATGTTAAAAACTCTTCACCCAACTTTTTTGAATGTGTGAACAATGAGTTTTAACATGAAATTTGGTACACTTTAGAAAAGAACCTTAATCTAGAAATCATAGAATCTCAAATCTTTGAACCTAAACTGATAACCACTCTTTGATGTTTTGAACCTGTAAACCCAATAATTTCTAAAATGTTGTTGGATGATGAGGATGAGGGTATGATTTTTGAAGAAAGGATGAATGATGAGCTTTCATTTTCATATTATCACATTGATCAATTATCTAAAACTTTGTGCAATAAAATGGAAATTAGTGTTAACCAACTTGAGGAGAATTGTCTTAATTTGAACATTCTGGAAACTGAACTTATTGAAACTAAATTGTACAATTCTTCTCCTGAAATTGAATTGTAACACTCAAACGACATGGTTTTGGAAAGTGATCCTTTTAAACTTGAACATGAAAAAGAGGTTGAGAGAACACTTTAATTAGGAATAACTAGTTTGTTAGAAGTAGTAGATGTTCAGTGTGAGTTAATAGATGATGGTCTTTTGGAAGAGATTTATAAATTTGTCAAACCTGAATCTTTAAATAGTGATAAAATAAATTTTCTTCCTTGTCTATCACTTCCATCCTCAACTGAGTCGGGTGCAAAATATCATCATGATACTGATAGTAGTTTATAAGGGTATTTATTCTTGAGTTCTATTGTACATGATTCTATTCATCACGTTATTGAATCCCCTTTTGAACCTATTAATCAAAACTCACCCATCAGCACCCTTGAATTTGAAACAGTTAATGTTGAAGTTGAGAGACATAGGCATGAGAATAATTCCATACTATTTGAAGCACCTACTTTGTTGTCCCTTCTTAAAAAAGTTAAATGTGTAAAATCTGAAACAATTCTGGAAGTTGACAGCACCATGTTCAGAACTATCAAATGGTGTTTCTTATGGGTTAATTCAGGCTATGATAGTTTAGTTTCAGTTGTGTTAAGTCTTGATGCCCACATAATTCAAATTTCTGTTAAAAACATTTGGTCCAAACACATGTGGTAGTTCCTATTAAGGAAACCACATCCACCTAGTGACTATGGTTAGTTCTAGGTGAGTCTGGCTGGGGACTATAAATCTAGCACTGCGTGGGAGGAAACCCATGGTTTTGTTTGTTTTCAATAAAACACCAAAAAAATTGTACTTAAATAAATTCTAACTGAAGAATTTAAATTCAGTGCTTCATGAGATACAACCCATGTTCTTTCTTGTTTGTTTGCTTTTGTTTCTGTTCTTGTTTTACTTTGAATAAAGTGTTACTGTGTTGTCTTCTATATGCTCTATCTCTACTGGTTATTTTTTCTTGGTTTACATGCTCTGTGTTTTTAGGATGTCGCTGCTGTCATCTAAGGAGTTGAATTTCCTAGCTGAGGATTAATGAAAAACCTATTCAAGGAAGTGTCTTAACTCTGGTATTCATTTTTTTGCTCCTGTTCACATTAATAAAATTCACTGCTAAGTCACAGTTATTATTATCGGTGATTCAGTGACTATTACTTTATAAATTTTTGATGCTGCTGTGAAAATTTTGCTTGTTTTAAAAAATTATGCTACATGTGGACTAAAAAATTTTGTTTCATGTCTTGCTAATGAAATAAAAAATTCTGCATATGTTTAAAATTCTGCTTGTATTGGAATGAAAGTCTGTTTTATGTCACTGTGTAAATAAAAATTCTGCATGTGCTTCACTGTTGAAAATTAAATTTCATTTATATTAAAATCTTTTCACTACTTAAAACTAAGTGTGGAGGGTACATGCTATTGGTCTTTTGAATATGCTTTGGATTGGGGTGTTTAGCATAAAATTTTCTACTGTATTGAATATGTAACTAAATAAATTATGATAAACTTTCTTTCACCCAGATTGACTGTGCACTTACACCTCACATACTACTTTTGAGTTGTTTTGAAAATTATTCACTGGATTTAAATTTTAATGCATGTAATTACTAATGAACCTTCTATAAACTTATTCATTGTGGAAAAAAAACATTATATTGAACTTCAAAGATGCCATTTTAACATGTCATAAATCTGCTCTATTGAAAATTTGTTTTGAACTTAAACTGTTAAATTGTTCTTCTCCCATTTGAAATTCAACTTTGGGGACAAAGTTGGGTTTTAAGTGTGGGGGAGGGGGTCAATTCTTGACTGTGATAAACTATGCTTAATTGAAAGCCCATCAATTCCCACTGCAACTTAAAACTTTTTGTCAAAAAAATGGGTAAATTTTTTCAAAAAAAATCATAATTTTAGGCTTTACATTGTACTCAAATGAGTCTTTCCTAAAGACAGTGCCTTGCTGGTAGTTAAGAACTGCTTTGAATTTGAAATTAATGAGGTTGGATGATTTCTCAGTGAATATATTTAGTGGTTTTATGAGATCTTGGTTTAGGACTATCTTTGAAAGTGATTTGGGTTACATGTTTGTGGAGTTATGATCATAGTTGATGGAGATGGAAGTTTGACTCTATCTTAGGGGATTTATTCTTCTTCTTTTCTTTTAATTATTAAAGTAATTACCATAATGAGTCAATATAAATGATTTTTGATATAAATCTTTTAGAACTGGGTAGTTTGGGCATTTGGGATCCCACAGTGAATCTCTGAGACCCTAGATGTTGGGTGCGTTTCTGTTTACTATAAGCCCTCTGTACACCTTCACTAAGTGCATTGCACAGTGCTTAGAACATGATACATGGCTTGGGAAAAATAAAATAAAGTGTCTAGGGTCAAAAATGAGTTCATTAAGGTGAGGGGAATGATGAACGCCAAATGAAGAAGGGGACAAATTGTTTATATGGGAATCATTTAGGTTGTATCAATAAAGTGATTCAAAAAAAATATTGTTGGAACCTAGGTGATGAGTCAAAGTACAAGCTTCCTCTGTTAAGTTCTGAATTCCATATAAATTTTACCTTTTGTCACTCTTGAAATTATAACTTGAGTCTGGATTGAAATAAGTCATTAAGTATTATCAAATATGAGGAAGGACACCTTCTTTGATGGATGATCTTTTCTTTCTTGATTACCCTTTGATTATTTGTTTTAGGAAAAACTTGATTTGAAAATTTCTTTTCAAAAGAATATTGACATTTCAGTCCTCTGTTTTTATAGTGTTGGACGTGTTACATTTTGAGAAAAATAATAAATACACGCATATATGTTTTTCAAAGTTAATAAAGCAAGAGATTGATTGAGGAAAAACAATGCTTAAGTTTGGGAAAATTTGATGTGGCTTTATTTTTACATAGTTTTTCCACATCTTTTATTTAATTTTTAACAATTTAATTATTATTTTTTAAAACTTTTTAATAAATAATGTAACTTTTGTATTTTTATCACTAAATCTATTAATTAATAATTTTTTATAATTAAATATGTGTTTTTAGTCTTTTTAATAGCTAATTTAGTCATTCTAATTATTCTAATTATATTAACTTACTTTTTAGTTTAATAATCTTAATCTGGTAAACATTTTAATAATTTTAAATGTTTATTATTTAATCAGTTGTTCATTTTTATTTTCATTAATCTAATTTAGTTTTTAATTTAAAAATTTACCCTTTAATTTAGATTTATTAAAATTAATTAACTTTATTTATTATCTAGTCTAATTACTCACTTAAATAAATAAGTTAATGATTTAAGTTAAAGTTTAATAAAATAATGTGTTTTTAATTTTAAGTTTTCATTTTGTCATTTAATTAATTAACTTAGTTATTCAAAATATTTAGTTAATTTTAATTACATTGACTTCATGTTTGTGGTAAAATCTTTGTATGTGTTTTTCATTTATTTAGATATTTAATTAATTAATCTTAATATTTATATTTTTAGTTAATAATTAAGTCATTTTTATTTTTAGTTTGTTTAATAATATAGTTAGTTTTTTAATTAAGTCAATTATTTAGTCTTTAACAGTCTATTTAATTTTTATTTTGTTTTTATTAATTAATGTTTTATTCATTTTATTATCTGTTTAATAATTTTAATTTTTTATAGCATTTCAATTTTTTTTATCAGTGAGTCGATGCATCGATGTTGCAATGCACCGATGTCGTGACTCGCTGATCGCGACTCACCGATCCCTTGTCACATTGAAGTTTTTTTTTAACTATCAGTGAGTCGACTCACATATCACTTTGAAACAGCATCGGTCTCTTGTTTTTTTAAAACTATCGGTGATTCGTCTTTTATTTTAACTATCAGTTTCTTCATTTATTTTCTCCTTCTAACGGTCTCTCACCTCACACCGATGTCGCGACTCACTGATGTCGCGATGCACCGATCCCCTCGAGTCACCGATCCTTTTTCTCACGACTCACCGATCAGTTACTTATTTTCATCGGTTTCACGCTCACATCGGTAGATCATTTTATTAAAACTATTGGTGACTTATTGTCACTAATCTTTTTTATCTATCGGTGTCTCACCTTTCTTGACCCACCCCTGCTTTTATCCTTCTATCGGTGAGTCATTGACTCGTCGATGAAAAACACCCATCAGTTTCACACACTCACCGATATGCACCCTTTTTCCTCCCTCCAACACTACAATTCCCATTCACCACTCACCGATCTCTTCACCGTCATGACCCACCGATCCATTTCTTCCACCATTGGTGTCTCACGACACACCGATGATGTCTTTCCTTTTTTTTCTCACCCACTGATTCCATATCTGTTTCATCTGTCATCCCCCTGCAAACCAAAACCACCACTACCCGCATCAGCTATTCCACGCACTGCAGCATAATCAAATCAACATATACACATTTTTTCCAGGTCGATGATCCCACTTCTTCAATCTACAAACCTGAACCCCAAACCAGTTTAATCCTACTGTTTAAAGGAGAATTCGAAGCCACTTCCTCTGTACCAGATTTTCACCACAGTCCCTACTACTGAGGAAGAAGCCATTGCACCGTTGTGAGCGAGGTGGATTCGATCCACTGAAGATAAGGAACTCTCCATGGATCTGTTCACCACCGCCTTCTATTGAGACCCCAAATCCAACCCGCACTTCAGGAGGGTTGTGCGAGCCGTTTGAAGTCTAATCTGTATCCGAAGAAGTACCCTCTTCTGCGCCGTTGTGCGAAGATTCTTGTTGCGCTTCTAAAGATTTGTGAACTATTGTTCCGCTGCACCAGTCTGAGGGAGGAGCTCGGACTCAACCTGTTGCCTCTCCTCTGGTGAAGCCGACGCCAGGAGGATGCTGAGTTGAGCCGGTGTGACACCACTGGTGATGGATAAGTGTTGAATCTGTCATCGCTGTTCAGGATCCGGTTGTCGCTACTATAGAAAGTGCTTCCAGAGGAGTCGATTGAAGGAGGATGATCTCGGCCAAGCTTCTGCGGGAAGCTACTCGAAACCCCCCTTGTGTGCCGATGGAGAAGAAAAAGGGGGGGAAGATAGGGTTTAATTAAAAAATAAAATAAAATTTTAAAACAAAAATAAAAACAAAGATAAAATAAAAATAATTTTAATAATAAGAAATTAATAATATTATTAAATAAATATTAGATAATAACAAAATAAATTACAAGACTAATTAACTGAATAAAATATTTTAAAACTAAAATAATAATCTATAAATAAAATTAATTAACGCTTAAATTATATTATAACCACTTTAATAGATCAAACAAAATAACTAAATTAATAAAATAAAGTAATTGATACTAATATAATTTAAGAATATAATTAAGTTATGTTAACTAATTATTAATAATAATTATATTAATAAAATAATTTAATTAATAATAATAAATTAAAAACTTAATAATTTTATTTAATTAAATATTTAATAATAAATTAATAATCATTATAATAATATTCAATTAAGTAAATAATAATTATCAATTAATTATTTACTAATTAACATTGCTTAACTTTTTAATAAGTATTATAACATTAGACTTTAAAAATAACTATTATTCAAATTTCTTCGTGTTTTGACTGTTTTAACTTTACAGGTTCACAAAAGAGTTGAAATAACGTCCAGGTAATTTCAACTAACTCACTAGAATTTGGTTATGAGGGAAAAGCTAGTGCGGCGTGTATTGCACCAAAAAACGCACATGTGCGGTCAAGGGTTAAAGAACCAAAGTATGTCGGTGGAAACATACAGTGATGTGTAGCAAATAATAGTGGGGTTTTAAGGCAGAGTAGTAGCAGGATTTTTGGTGGAGGGTGATGCACATTCAGAAAACTCTCATTCTGATTTTCCACGATCACATCATTGGAGAGCTAAGACTCCCAGGAGTAACACTAGAGATGAGTTGGAGGTCAAGGAGTCCGAGAGCAGAGCAGTATTTGGGGAGTTATTCTTCCCTTTGTCCTTAATTTTTGTACTCTGTTCTTGGATTTTTTTCACTGATTTAATCAAGATGATAAAAGGATGAATTTTCTTAGCTCGAGAATTCAATTCTGCTGGTTAATCTTTTAAACTTCTTCAGTCACGTCACATTTTTCAAAATCATAATCAATTGGTGAGATTGATTAATGATTCTCTGTTCAGTTGCTTCACACCTCAAATGTTTTCTAAATTCTTAATTTCAAGATAAACTGGAAAGGTAGTTCTTAAATACATTTATCAAAGCGTTAATGTCTTTAACTTTGAAAATTTACGATGAGTTTATTTCCAAATGTTATCCTTTTATAACTGTCAAGCAGTTCGAATGATTTTGGAGTGGCGAACTCCTAAAGTCAGTCTTCTGTGTGTTGAGTTTCCTGGCGAGGGAGACTTTTCACCTTTTTCTTGATGTATGATTCAATAAATTGTAGTGGGGAAGATATCCTTTAAACCAATAGTTTGGAATTCTCGAGTATTACATTTGATCTGCTCCTTCGACTTTGCTGCCTTATTTTAGTATTTTGTTCTCTTATGTTAGTTTTACTGTTGTTATTAGTTCATCGGTATACTAGTAAATGGTTAGATTCTTTTCAACATTTATATCTTTACTTCTTTCTTAAAGAAAAGTACAAAAAAAGTTAAAAAGTAATAAATATAAACAATGTTCACTCTCTCCACTGCTGACAATAGTGAAGTTTATTTTGAATAAAACCTTAGATTTTTCACCTGCCTTCCCTTGGGTTTGACCCTTTGTTTCTATACTAGTGTAGGTTTATAAATAATATTTTGAGGGTTGTAACGACCTCTGGTCCTATTAACCATCGCACACCTCACCCTTATGGTATATGTGGGAGTAATAAGGGGTTACGTGTCTAGGAATTAGTTTCATAAAGTGTAATTTCCTTTGAATAAATAAAATAGTTATTCCATAAATTCCATTTAAAGAATAGTTTTTCTTAATAAAATATATTTTTAATTGAGATGAATTTGATAAATTGGTTTTTAGACTCATATGAAACATAATTGTATTTTTCTAGAAAATCTATACAATTTTATAATAAACTCAAGTATTCTGATTAATATTTTTTTAATAAAATGGTCTTTTAAAACACCCTCACATAAAAATAAATGATAAAATAATTTTATAATGGATTAAGAAATTTTTCATAAGTGCCAAAAATTTGACTATGCCTTAAAAACTACTATTTTTTAATAAATAAGGATTTTTATATTTAAAAGATAAAATTTTCATATTTAGATAATTATTCTGGAAAAATAGACATTATATTTGAAACCATCATGCTGAAATTATATTATGGTGAATTTATGATAATTTTCTAAAATACCTTTTTTAATAAATAGTAAAAAATACAATTTTGGGTTTTCAGTATATTTTATGACTTCATAATTATGTCATGATGATGTAATAATTAATTAAACACAATACATGACCTAAAATAAGTTATTTTATTAATATTAAGTATTTTAATATATTTTAATCAATTTATAAAACTATAAGTAAATTTCCAAAGACTAAATTGGAAATTTTGATTTTTAAAATCATTACTTTGTGGAATGTTTACTTTTCCATGCCAAAAAAAGTATTAAGAATGGTGCTAAGTTTTTTGGTTTAAAATACCATAAAATTTGACATGTATTTTAAATACCATGAGCAAAAACCATGGGTAAGACAATGTTTTTTCATTTTCCACAACATAGGTTTCCAAGACCTGTATTTGCAAATTATTAAACAATTCATCCGCTTTTACTATAAATACCCACTCATTTCACCATTATCCTTCACTCCCAATCCATACTCCTTAAAGTTCTAGTGATTTTCCTCCCAAGAATTACCCCACAAGGTGTCCTCAAACCCCCAAGGTTCCATCCTCAAGTTTTAGGAACAAATCTTCAAGGTAAAGAAAATCTTCACTTCTATTTTCCATTTGAGTTCTCTTTTTATGTGGTATGTATTATAATTTACAAAATAAGTTATTTTGTCCACTTTCTATTATCTCATTACTATAATAATATTTTTTTATCAATGGGGGGCCTTCATTCACCCTCATTTTACCTTTTTTTTAAACCATGTTTTATACTTGTCATGTTGCCGAATTTACTTCTCATATTTCTCATTTTTACATGAGAAATTATCTTTTCCTTTTTATTTGAATACCTAAACCTATTTTATTTTCAATAGTTATTCAACTAGATGTAAACATGAATTTTTATTAGGGTATTTGCATATATGAAACTCATATTTCCTTTCTTGGGTTAAAAATAACATAATGATCGTGTCTTTAGGTTCTTTTGTATTCCAATATTTTTATAAGTAGCCATTATTTATTCTCCATGGGTTATTAATGAAATGAATTTTTATGATATATATGGATCACAATAAATTAAGACATGTAAAGGGTGTTCCCTGATAGTTATCCAATGTATTGGGTAAATAATTTAACCTCTAGAGATGACATTTTTTACGATTCCTTGGTGAATAAACTTGGTAATTTTATTTTATGAAACCTTGGTGATAAACCTTGGTGATATGATTAAGAATGTATCATTTAAATTTTGTAGCCACATTTCCATGTTATGATACATGCTCTTATTATTTTTATATTCCTCTTTGAATAACCTTTGTGATTTTTTTGTTTTAAAAAAGTTTTGTATTTGTTGAAAACAAACCTTTTTGTAAAAAAATGTTTTTTTTCTTTAGAATCAGACCTAGTCCATCGGAATTACTTTTTAAAGAAAGATGAAAGTTTCTGAATGTTTAAATCCAAACATAAATGGGGAGAATTTTTTTTTTCTTTGAGAAAGTTATTTTCTAGACATAGGTTTCTGGACATAGAGGATCGGACTGAGCAACACTGAATGCGGAAGGTGTAAGGAAGATGGAAGTTGGAAGTTTTGTAAAGATATTGATCAGACGCACCATTGAACTCATATCCATCAGTATGAAGTTCAAGATTCATCAGACTCAGTGTTGGTTAGAAAGTCAAAAGTTTGTGAGAAAGAAAGTAAAAAAATTTCTGAAGATTTTGAATGAAGATAATGAAGTCTGAAGTTAGAAAGTTCTTAAACTTTCAAACCAAATTAAAATGATGCTTTACTAGTCATGGAGTTATCATAAATAATTATAAAGTATCATGATAAAATATTTTGAATAATGGAGGTTGTTGAAGGTATCTGAATAGTTTGTAATGGTTACAAAAACCCAGACACTGAAGACCGGATCCTTAATTATTGGACATGAAAGTTTGTCAGAATTCTAAATGTGTAAAGAAAATAAAGTTTGAATAATTTCAAAGTTGATGAGTGGAGGTATCATCAGATGCAAAAAAATCATAATTATAATTCCATCCTAATGAGAATTTACCATTATGAGGATTCCATCATACTGACTCTAAGAAGGAAAGATAATCGAACTAAATCTGAGAAGGAAAGATAGTCGGACTGACTCTAAGAATAAAGTAGTATCATACTGACTCTGAGGAGAAAATTCAATAAGACTAACTCTGATGTAGAAAGTCAGATTGTAATGAGCTAAAGACAGTCATATCGTAATGAACTGAAGATAGTCAGATCGTAATGAGTTGAAGATAGTTGGATCATAATAAGCAGAGAAAGAAATTAATATTGTAATAAAGTCAAGGAAGTTTCATTTTAATTAAGCTGAGGAAGTTCTATCATACTAAATAAAAGTTAGGAATATAAATCAGAATGATTATAGAGAAGGATCGATAAGATCCCAGAAGTTTTGTGAAGAGTTGAAGTGGTCAAACTTGACATTCAAATATGCGTAGATCTCATATTTTTTGAATTTTAGAGAGCGTAGAATGTTTTCAAGTTTCCCTTATTTTTCATTTTAGGATTCCAATAAATATTTTCTAAAATAATTCTTACTTTGAGACTTTTTATTAAGAGTTTAAATAGTGAAGCGTTGAGGAATTTGAGTAAGATTTCTTTCCGAACAGAGATCTCATTAGAAGGTCGTACATCTGTTGTTTTATTTACCAGACTGAGAAACATTGTATTGAGTCAATCAGATCGAGGAAGATCAAACTAAGGAAGAACGTAATGATATTTTGTATATAGTTTGAGAAGTTCATATTGAGAAATGGAGCATCGTTTTGAGTTGATCGGACTGATTCAATCAGATTTTGTTCATTGGAATAAAGGCCATTAGACTTAGGGTCATCAGACTCAGGAACTTTTTTGGGGCATATTGAATTTATATTTTTGTTTGGATCAATTGTTTATAATAAAACTTTGTAAACTAGAAAGATTTAGTATAATCATTCCTAGTGGGAGATAGAAGGTGCATAACGGGAGTAGGCACAAGTTTTATTCACTTCTTCATTATAATGAATTTCCATAGACCCATGGGAGTGGTTATAGAAAGGATATGGGTTCTCACACTAAGGCCAAACCTTGTAAATATCAGGTGCTTTAATTTTTTTCCTAATTTTTCATAAATATTTATTTACTAAAAAGATGATAAGGATATGAACTTTAACAGGTTTTAGAGTTTATGTTTTTTAAAAGTATTGAAACTTACAAAAATGGAACAACTGATTCAACCCCCCTTCTCAATTGTTATTCAATCCTTTGAAACTTCAATGGGTATTAGAGCAAGGATCCCTTATTGAATCCTTATCATGGATAATATCAATTTTTTAAATAGTATAGGAATTCCTGCATTTGATGGAAGAAATTATTATGGTTGAAAAAATATGATGATTCTTTATCTCATATCTCTTGGCATGGAAGTTTTTGATGCTACTACAATAGGTTTTCCACCTATTAAGAAATAGGATCCTGTGATGATTGCTGAAAAAAAAATTGAATCTCATGGAAATGATAGAAATGGTATATATATTTCTCAATCAAAAAATATTTTTATGAAGGTGATGGGTCTCAAAAATTCAAAGAGTATATGGGACAAGATACAGAGTATTTTTGAAGGGAATACTAAAGTGAAGGAAGCAAAGCTAAAAATCTGACATAGTAAGCTTGAAGAAATATGAATGAGAGATGAAGAAACTATTGATGAATACTTCACCAAGGTAAATGAAATTGTTTATGACATCATAGGATTTGGATAAGTGCTGGAAGATTGTAAAATTGTGAAGGAACTTATGAGAAACATATTGTACAGGTTTGATTCTAAAATTTCTTCTTTAGAAGATAAAGATGATTTATCTCTTGATTAGTTACATAACTTTTCTATTGCTTATGAAATGATAAAAAATCCAATGTTAAAAAATAATATGAAAGATAGAATTCCTTTTTAATCCATGAGAAAAATGAAAATATAATATACTGAAGATATTTATCCTTATGACTTCGATGATATAGAGGATGATGAGTTGAATAACAAAACCATATCTCTTATATCTAAGAACTATTGAAGAGGAATAGGAAAGTATGGAGGTAAAATTCCTCTCAAATGTATTGAGTGTGGTGGAATTACACACTTTTCTATTAATTGTCCCAAGAATAAAGTTGGATAATATTGAGAGGATTCTGATGAAAAAACCTCGATGGAAGAAGTGGAACAAAAGTTCTAAAGAAGAAAATCCATCCAAAAAATATAAGAAGAAAAATGAGACAAAAGAAGTATACTAAGTAAGAAATTTTAATCAGACTCAAATGAAAAAAATTATTTAGAATATGAAAGTTTAGAAGATTCAGAGCCTTCTTTGAAAAAGTTGAGAAAATAAAATATTCCTCAAATAGTGAAGAAGGTGGTGAAGAATCATATAGAGAGTATCAACTTAGAACAGACCTTGTTTCATGTCTTGAGAAAAACAAAACTCTCAAGAAATAAATCAAATTAATAAAGAAATATTTTGAATAATTTTTTAAAGGAAGAAAATATTTCATCAAGTAGGAGTGAGAATAAATTCAGGCGATCTTAAGTTACAAACTTATAATTAATGAATAGGGAAATATGGTTGAAGGTATTAGTAAGAATCTAGTGGCTAAGGAATAATAAGTTAACAAGTTTCAATCAAAAACTTCTGGAGACTGAAATTACTTTGAGGAATACAGATGAAAACTTTAAAAAATATTTGGAAGTAAAAGTTGGGACTTCTAAAGTTGTTAAGAGAACTCAAATCAAGAATCATTTGAAATCTTCACCCACCAAAAATAATGTTTCATCTGATTTTTCTAACATTTTAGGTTCTAAAAAAATTATTAGGAAGTCTTGGGCATAAAAAGGGTGTGAAAAACCTATTTCATCTATAAAAGATGAAAAATCACTCAGGAGGAAAGATGGTTCATGTCCATATATTGTTAAATCAGGAAGAATTCATCAACCTCAATAATGTTTCTATATAAAAAGATCTTACTTCAATAGAAAATCAAGATTTGATGGCTATTTCCAGTGTTGTGGAATCAATGGAAACGGGGATTATAATTGTTGGCACAACTTGTCACTTCCTAAAAGAAGGTTTGAACAAAGAGAAATCAATGGTGGAAGAAGGATGAGTAATTTTCCTAACCCACATGAAGTTTGTAAAGAAAAATATAAAGATGTTAGAAAATTTCCAACAAAAAATAAATTTGAATGTCTAGAAGAAGTTTTTAGAAGATGTGATCAGGTTGGTTATAATTCTGAAGGATGTATGGAACACCTTTGGGAACAAGTTTCTTATAGTAGAATAGAAAAGGAATCTTGAAAGAAGAAAGTTGAGGAAAGATATTTTTTTCAATATATATTTGAAAGTAATTAAAAGGAACAAACCATGGATACTTTATAGTGGTTGTTATTCACATATGATAGGTGATATAAAATTTTTGAAACATTTTGAAATTCACGATGGAGAAGAAGTCACCTTTTGTAATGATAGTTCTTTAAAAATTAGAGGAATCAGAATGGATGAGATTGAAGTATAAAAGTTGAAATCTAAGGATGTTTTATTTATTTATGGGATAAAACATAACTTACTTGGTGTGAGTAAACTTTGTGATGATGGAAAATAAGTGATCTTTAGAAAATATTTTTATGTTATCAGAAGTGTAAAAGATAGAAAAGGTATAACAAAAGGAGAAAGAACTAGCGGGAATATATTTTAGATTGGAGAACTTAACAACTCATGTTATCTAAGTGTTGAAGATGAGAATAATTTTTGGAATTGGATACTTGGCTACCTTGGGTGTAAAAACAGGAACAAACTTTCTAAATTTGATGTTGTAAGAACCTGGATCTTCTTTTTAGGTATTTTTTCCTTTTCTGATCGTTTTTGAGAAAAAGAGGAATTTATAGAAATTTTCGAAGTACACGTCATGTACACGGTTATGTAGTACCCCCAGTTTGAGGTATGTGACCCTTGTTTCAGTTCTTTTGTGCTTTTTTGAAGTGGTTGGTTGAAGTTTGGACAATTCTGGGAAAAACTTTTAAAGTTGTGGAGTTCGTGCAGGGGCGCACAGTTGGCGCACGGTCTAAAAAAACCATGAGGCCATCCCAGAAAACTGTGCACCCATGACAGTGGGCTCCGCATGGGTGGCGCACTGTTTTTCAAACCATGCGGGCAAGCCATGCGAAGTCCCTGGGTGAGACAGTGGCAAACGCACGGTTGGCACACGGTTTTCCAAACTGTGCGGCCACTTAAAGTTTGGGTTTTTAAGCCCCAGGCTACTCAGGATTTCCCATTTTTTCCCTCATTCTTCCTCCCACTCGTGGCTCACGCAGGAGTTCCAGTTTTCAGAGGTTGGGGGAGCTCCTTAGCTCGTTTTGGAGGCAAATCGAAGGGGTTTCTTGGAGGATCGAAGGTAGTTATCCTCGGGTAAGTCCCTCTTTTGGTTCTTTGAGGTTTTGGTTAGGGTTAGCCATCTTCCTCTCTTAGTTTCCTAGATCTACAAGGGTTGCATGTAGATCTAGGGTTGTGTTTCCTTTGTGTGTTAAAGGTTGAGCTTTTTGATGTTAGGGAAGGGTTTTTGAGGTGGTTTCGAGGAGGTATTCACCCGGTTTGGAGTGCATTTGGGCAAAGGGTTGACTTCTTCAAACCCTAAGAGGTAGGTGGTTTGTGTCTTTCCATTGAAAGTCTTTGAGTTGCATGTGAAATTTTGGTCAATACCCTTAATCGGGGTATTGTGCGTTTACCGTTTTAACCCTGTTAATTTCCTTCCATGCTTGTATGCTTGAGTAGAGGTTATTTGGATATGAATAGGGTTGATTTCCATGTTTTTGATGTGGTTGCCCATGCATGTTCTGTTTACGACCGTTTGGTCCTACTTGGCCTTTTTGTCTGCCCTACCTGTTTTTTCCATGCCTAGTGTTGTAGGGTGGAGTGTTTGTTTTCTGACATGCTTGATATGTTGTAGACCGATTATCCAAGTAGTTCTTGAGGTTTACTTTGGACGTATTTCATTTCTATGCTTGTTGACTTACACAGGGCCGTGAGAACCTGGTGTAGTAGACTATGTGGGGAATTGACCAAGTGAGCTTCCTCAGAGAGTATTTAAACCATTTTAGACTATGAGGGGAATTGACCGAGTGAGCTTCCTCAGAGAGTCTTTGAACAATTGGGTATATAAGGGGAATTGATCGTGTGACCTTCCTCAAAGAGTCTTTGACTACCTTAGACTATAAGGGGAATTGGCCGTGTGATATTCCTCAGAGAGTCTTGAATTACTTTTGACTATAAGGGGAATTGACTTTGAGTGCTTCCTCAGAGAGTCTTTATATATTCTTATGATTGAACCAGAGGGGATAGGCTGCGTGTACTTCCCAGAGGGTTACCTTGCTTGATTAGCTGTTTATTTGATATGTGGAACGGGTTATTGCTGAGTCCTTCCTTGTTTACTGCATTTTTGCTTATCACCTGCCATATATATTCACTGACTATTGGGTGCAGATCTTTGGGTGGTTGCCTACTGGGATTTGGTCTCACACCCTGTTTTGGTCATGCTTTTGGGCCCAAATAGATTATATTATTACAGGTATAGATAAGGTCAAGCTCCCTTCTACTTCAGGTACTTGACTTGCTGTGGAGCTATAGAGCATGGGACCAAGCTTAGGCTTGCGATGCTGAGGAGATGTTTATCTTTTTTCTTTTGTTCTTTGGTTTAGTACTATTTGTATTCCAGTATTTTGACTATTTGGCTGCTTTCCTAGATATATGTATCATGCATCATTATATATACGTTCCAGCTGTTATCTCTTCTAGTTTTCTGCTCTTCACTTTTATATGGATTATTACTGTTTCCATTGTTGTTGTTATTTTCTTTCAATGTGTTACTCTACCAATGAGGGAATAGTTTCCCCACTATCACACCCAAAGGCCCTAGCTGCTAGTCAGCAGCATCTGGCATTTTGGGAAATGCGCTTGAGGCCATGTGACCAACCGGGTACGGGGTGCCTCTGGGTGGATTCCGAAACCAGGACGTTACAAAGTGGTATCAGAGGAATTCATTTCTTCTTAAATTACTGTTTGGAGCCTATAGATAGGGATAGGATGAAATAGGTACTTGGTAATAAATTGTGTCTGGGAGTAGCTAACCTGTGTACAGGGAAAATCCAATCTACCTCGGTTATTTCAATTTTTCTAGTTTTTCAATTTACAGTTGATTTGATTTCACCGTTGTGTGATTCACATATTTGTGTTGTTACCATTGATGCTATTGAGGTTCTATTTCTATCACAACCTGATGAGATGAGGGTATGTCATCTCATGCATCATATAGCCACTTGCTAGAAATCACATGTCATGCATTCTTTTCATGCCATCTAGGATGCATTAGCGATTGTATGTTGTTGTGATAGATGTCGTGTAGAATATGAATTCTGTTGTGATAGATGCCTTGATAAAATACATGTTTCTTGATAGGGTATTTTTTGTGTAAGGTTTTATTTAAATTAACATCAAACTTTGGTTCTTTAGGTGTTATGGTCCCTCATGGACCAGAATTTGTTGAATCATTACATTGTTTTCCTTGTTATAACATGTATAAGATGCTAAACTTTGATTCGTGGTTGGCACTTTCAATGTTCGTTTCAGTGTTTTTCTGGATTCCAGAGTATGTTATGAGGCTTATTGTCCAGAAAAAAAACCTAGAATACACGCCGTGTAGTGTGATCTATGTATCCACTAGTGCAGAAAACATTTTTTACGTCGGTTATTTTTCATTATTTACGTCGGTTTTTAGGCGACGTTAATACGGACGACGTTATAAATAACGTTTTTTACGTCGGTTATTTAAAACCCGACGTAACATCCCTAACATCACGGGTGTTTATCACGTCGGTTCATTAATAAACGACGTGATAAATATGCGCGGGGGGGGGGGGGTTATCACGTCGGTTATTTCTAAACCGACGTGATAAAACGCCTGGGATATCGTTAATCACGTCGGTTATGACATAACCGACGTGATTAACCCTTCCCCGGGCCTATTATCACGTCGGTTTCTTAAATAACCGACGTGATAAAAAGGCCTGGGAAACGTTTTAGCACGTCGGTTATCCAATAACTGACGTGGTAAATCGATTCCCAGGCCTTTTAGCACGTCGGTTATATTAAGAACCGACGTGATAGAAGGCCCGGGAACGGTTTATCACGTCGGTTCTCGAAAAAACCGACGTGATAAACCCCTACCGATTTATTTACCACGCCGGTTATAAAATAACCGACGTGAAAGCGATATTTTTTTTAAAAAAATAATTGCACTGCTCTCACCAAAAAGCAACCAGAAACCAAACAACAAAAATAACCATGCCAGCCCTCCCCCAAGCCCCAACTGAACCCCACCCTCATCTATACCCACCTAACAACCTGGCCAGCCCTCCCCCACCACATTGGAGCCCCACCACAACCCTTGGACACCCCCCCACCCCTTGGACAGCCCCCCCACCCTCATTTACACCCCCACGACCCCTAGTACAGCCTCAAACACCCATTGGACACCCCTCCCATATCCCTTGGACACCCCCACCCCTTGGACAGCCCCCCCCCCCCACCCTCATTTACACCCCCAAGACCCCTAGTACAGCCTCAAACACCCATTGGACACCCCCCACACCTTGACAGCCCTCCCAGACCCCTTGGACCCCCCCCCCCCCCCCCCGACCCCTGGACACCCCCCCGAGCCCTTGGACAGCCCCAAACACCCCTTGGACACCCCTCCCATATCCCTTGGACACCCCCCACCCCTTGGACACCCCCCACCCCCACCCCTTGGACAGCCCCCCCCACCCTCATTTACACCCAACCGGCCCCTTGGAAAGAACTCCCAGACACCTTGGACACCACTCCCATATCCCTTGGACACCCCCCCACCCCTTGGACACCCCCCCACCCCTTGGACAGCCCCCCACCCTCATTTACACCCAACCGGCCCCTTGGACAGAACTCCTAGACACCTTGGACACCACTCCCATATCCCTTGGACACCCCCCCACCCCTTGGACATCCCCCCACCCCTTCGACAGCCCCCCCCACCCTCATTTACACCCCCCGAACACTAGGACAACCCCAAACACCCCTTGGACACCCCTCCCATATCCCTTGGACACCCCCCACCCCTTGGACACCCCCCCACCCCTTGGACAGCCCCCCACCCCCTGGACACCCCCCCCCCCCGACCCCTTGGAAAACCCCCCCGACCCCTTGGAAACCCCCCCATCCCCTTGGACAGCCCCAAACACCCCTTGGACACCCCTCCTATATCCCTTGGACACCCCCCACCACTTGGACACCCCCCCACCCCTTGGACAGCCCCCCCCCCACCCTCATTTACACCCAACCGACCCCTTGGACAGCCCCAAACACACCTTGGACACCCCTCCCATATCCCTTGGACACCCCCCACCCCTTGGACACCCCCCCACCCTCATTTACACCCCCCCCCCCCCCGACCCCTAGGACAGCCCCAAACACACCTTGGACACCCCTCCCATATCCCTTGGACACCCCCCAAACACCCACCCACCCCCTTGGAACCTCTCCCCACATACCAAAATCCAGACCAGAAAAACCATCAACAGTAGACCAAAACAAGAAGTAGAGAAAAATTAAACATTCACTTATATAACATTCAAAACTTACATTGTCAACTTCAAAAAAAACTAAATCCAACCTAAACGACTATGAAATACACAATTACATTGACAATATTCAAAATTACATTTTACATTACAAACAACTAAAAGTCAATCAAACCTGTAAAATAATTTGACCACTCCACTTGTAAGTGTTTGATATCTTCAGCAGTAAAGGGTTGAGGGTCATCAAAAAGCTACAAAGGAAAAGGATAGTAGTCAATGTGTATAATGAATAAATCAAATTGAAATATTATGAGAAAGAGGAAATCTTACCAGGTCAAAACTCAGAACTGTCCCAGTTGTTATTATTTCATACATAAATCTTAACATGTAATATCCGCATTCGATGATGCCTTGTTGCTCATGACATTTCTGTTTGAATGAGTGTAAATTCAATATATTATTTTTATGTAATAAATCAAAATGTACAAATTATAAATGGATATTTACCTTCGCATGTACATATTTGATCTTGAAATTCCTTTTCTTTGCGCTTTTTCGAAAGTGGACCCATGCCCTGTTAGAAAATAATACGAATGGGGTAAATTTAAAATTCATTATAATATATAAAACTATTGTGAAATTGAAACTTACGTTTCCAATATATTCTTAAAACTTTCTCGCACATCATCATGGAGAGAGCATATCCAATAAAGTGCTTTCTCCCTAGGGAAAAAAACCCCTAACATCCAATGATCCATGATAAAAGGAAATTTAACGTTAGTGGTTTTTTATGTTAAAAGATAATTAACTCTTTGAGAGGGATGTGTTTCATACCTCTCACAAAAAGGCATCATCCAACACTGTGTGATTACATTCTTTTCAAATCTATCAGCAATATAAATCATTCTTTGTTCCTCATCCAATGCACATGCTTCAGGGGAAATCAATTATGGGTCCACGAATCCATATACATCTGTCAGCTCATTCCTCTCACAAATTTTATACAGATACCTAATACAAAGCAGACATAAGTATACATTTTTAATAAATATAACGCAAGGAAAAGGTGTTAAGACTTACATGATAAAAATTTGCACCACGTTGATGCCCAACTTATCTCCAGTGACAAACTCCATGATATCAGTTTTCATAATCACCACACTTAGTTCACGTCCACAGACATGAGCTTCCATTGTAAAGTCATAATGATCCGCCAACAAATTTGAATATCTTGACAATTTGTCAAGACTGCTAGTATCTGCATCTGATGTCATAGCTATCTTTCTTTGTTGTTGTCTATACAGTATTTCTTTACCTTTGAAGTATTCCTGTAAAAATAAATTGAAAAATATATTAGTTTTCAAATGATAAAACATTAATAAAAATATAAAATAAAAGATATAACATCCATACCTCTATGGTAATGAGTCGAAGAAGTCTGGATGGCCAAAGTAAAAAATGGCTGATACTATGTCCAACTGTCGTCACCTCATCTGTAGGTAATGGTATCCGAGCTGATCTATCTATAATATCCTATACAGTGACCCTTTGATTCTCTACCTCTAACTGTTGATGATGAACTGTATCTCCTATACAATATACCATCCCATATGCAACTATATGATGTTGAGGATCATCAACATACAACTCACAATAAGTAGGTAGCTGCGGCGGAGGAGGAGGATCAAAAATGGGGTCCGCAGGCTGAGGTGGGGGAGTGGGAGCTACTGGGAGAGGTGGAGTGGGAGCTGCACCCTGAAATTGTCTATGCAAGTCTGCAAACATAAACTGCACCGATGCTCTAATCTTGTCCTCCATTGTCGCATTAATATTATGGACTTCAGCCTCCAAGGATTCTATTTTTTTTATAAACTCCCTCAACGTTAGAAGTTGAGGAACGTGGCAACACTTTTCTTACCGATACACCTGCCGGATATCCTCTTACACGGCCAGGATGTTCGGGCTTTCCCAATGCCACAGATAAAATATCTTCCCTCCCAGATGGTGTAAATGTCCCCTGTGAACTCTGCTCCTCAAGAGAGTCCTGTAATAATTAATTGAACATTTCTATAATGATTGGAAATATATGACGAAAATAGTAAAATTAAATAAATAAAATAGATATCTTACAATCCTCTCAACTACGAGTCTTGATTCTTCCGAAAGATATTGTCCTTTTTTGCCCTTCCGAGCTCTTTTCCATTTCTCATGTCTAGATGGAGGGGATGGAGGGGCCACCTCTCCAGAGCTTGAAGACTCAGCTCTTAGTTGTTGAAATTTTTCTGCCATCATTTGTTCTTCCAATAATGCATACCCTCCCCGAGATAAACTATGAGGTTATACATTTTTAGATTGGATCTCTTGATGATCTTTCCTTGTTTGCTGTAAATTAAGAATAAGTAATCATTAACAAAACAATAATAAGATCATTTATATAAGAAAGCTTATAAAAGTTTACATTGCCCTTACCAAAAATGATTCTTTTCTTCTACTTTCAAAAAATTGTCTCCATGTGTCTTCATCTATAAAAGGATATATACGACATGGATTCTCACGACTCCTATGACCATAAATGAAATCAGATGAGAGGGTTGATTTGAAATCCCTCCATCTCCTAGCATCCAACGATAAGCATTTCTTCCTGACTCCTCCAGTGTCAGGAATATCAAATGTCATCTGATAAAAAATAGGTTAAAAATATTATATATACTAGAAACATTTAAAGAACAGTCAAACAATAGCAAAAGATCTTACCAAAATGGTCTCCCACAGCTGAGAAATTATTGCCTTATCCACACTTCTCCAATCATCATAGAGAATGCTTACTTTGCTCTTAGCCTGAGTTGCTACAAAACCCTTAAAATCTTTAGCATTTGGACCTCTAGGAAGATCATCATCATCAAACTCCACGACTATCCTCTCCTCCTTCGTACGGGCAAGTGATAATTTTGGTAAACGTGTGCACCCACGCTTACCAACCTTTGAACTCTTTTTCGTAATAGGAGCATGTGAATGTTCCTCCCCAGATGTATGACCAATATGCTCATCTCCAGAATCATGTGGCTGATCAACTGATTGATCTGTCATTTTCCTTCAAATCAAAAAAACAAACATTAGTTCACAAATATACAAATTCAAATATTGTAATACTACTTAATCATAAAATAGAAAAGTGTACTAAATTACATAATAGTAAACATTGGTAATATGGTAAGCATGTTAAACAATAATAAACATGGTAAACACAGTCTGTTGTACCCCTCTCTCTTGGATTTTAATGATCACAATCACTCTTATTATGTTCTAACTTGTTTTCAAGTGTTTTTGTTGATAGGAAAAAGGTTGCCAAGGAGTTGGCCCAAGAAAGCTGAAAAGTGGACTCACTGAGTCCACCGGTCAGCCAGTGTGAGCTCACCGGCCAGCCGGAGGACCCAGGCAGTAGACTTGCCCACTGCCTGGTGTCACCGGCCGGCCGGTGGACCAGACAGCCTTGCTCTGTCTGGGCCACCGGCCGGCCACTGGCTCACCACCGGCCGTCCGCTGGATCACCACCGGCTGGCCGCTGGATCACCACCGGCCGGCCGATGGACCAGACAGAGAGCCTTCCTCTCTGTCTGGACCACCGGCCGGCCGCTAGATCACCACCGGCTGGCCGGTGGACCAGACAGAGAGCCTTCCTCTGTCTGGACCACCGGCCGGCCACTGGCTCATCACCGGCCGGTCGGTGGACCAGACAGAGCTTTGCTGTCTGGACCACCGGCCAACCGGTGATCCACCACCGGCCAGCCGGTGCGCCCAGGACTTCTCCTCTTTACGGTTTTTATTGTTTTATCATTTTGGTTTGATACATGTTTTAATAAGTAAAAAATTTACAATATCTAACATTATATGAAAAAACTAAATGTAAACAAGAAATAAACATGTGTTACCTGTAATTTTAGGAATGTACAGTTGGATTGTTTTCCCAAATTCCTTCGTTGTGATCGTTCCTTATGGCACAAACCATGTCTTCAACATACTCATCATTATGTTCTGTTAATCTTTCCATGGAAGTAGGGATCTCACATAAATCAGCATCTTCATCAAATTCATCCTCACCAACATATTGTTTTTTGCCTTGTAAAACAACAGCCCACTGCATATCTGATTGATCTACTACATAGAAAATTTGTTTGGCATGTGTTGCCATTATAAAAGAATCAGTTGTGTCTTCCAATCTATTCATATTAACAAGTGTCATTCCAAATTCATCATGTCTGACACTGTTGTTACCGATAAACCATTTACAGTTAAAAGCAGGAACTTTAATTTTAAAGTAATCAGCCTCCCATATGTCTTCAATCACTCCATAATATGCACTTGATGCCGAAATTGGGTTTCTTTCCTTAGCACTCGAAAAATGCATTGCTTCTGCAAACACCAATACACCACTATTCTGAACTGCACTTCTGTTGTCCTGAGCTTTCGTATGAAATGTATAGCCATTAATGTCATAAGCGGACCATGTTATCACATTTAAAGATGGACCACCCACTATCCATTTTAATGTCTCTGATACATCAGATCTACCAAGCAAGGTCTTTTTAAACCATGGCAAAAAAGTTTTGTTGTGCTCATTCAAAATCCACATTTCTTTCTTCTTTGGATGACATTGTTTCAACTCATTAATATGCAATGTGATATACGGTTGAACATCAGCTATGTTATTCAAGATGTATGATTCTAACTTCTCCATCTGTTCAGCTGACAGTGATTTGACTTTCAAGCCACGAATCCCCTTTCCCTCATTATTAACCCGTTCATGGCGAGATGGAGGCAAACCTATGTGTTGCGTCGTAGCCAAGTAGCTCGTACAAAACTCTTCTACCTCCTCAGAAATATACTTTTCAATAATGGAGGCTTCAGGTCGATATGGATTTTTAACATATCCCTTTAATATTTTCATATACCTTTCAAAAGGATACATCCAACGAAGATATACAGGTCCACAAAGCTTTATTTCTCGAACCAGATGAATCATTAAATGCACCATCATATCAAAAAAAGTTGGAGGAAAATACATTTCCAAATGACAAAGTATAAAAATTGAATCCTTTTCCAAAATGTTCAAAGCATTCACATCAATCGCCTTTTTACAAATTGAATTGAAAAAATAACACAACCTCATTATAGTCTTTCTGACACGGATGGGCAATATTCCACGTAGTGCAACTGGTAGAATTTGTTGCATCATGACGTGACAATCATGTGATTTCATACCTATCAACTTCAAGTCTTTCAATGAGACAAAATTTTTTACATTTGAAGAATAACCTTGAGGCACTTTGATATCATGAAGACACTGACAGAAGCTACTTTTCTCCCTCTTCGATATTGTATGACAAGCCGGGGGAAGAAATGTTCGTCTTCCTTTAGGAGTGGGAGCTAACTCCAAACGTATTCCCATTGATAGTAGGTCTAACCTTGCATTCAACCCATCTTTTGTCTTTCCTTTAATATCTAGCAATGTTCTGATCAAATAATCATAGATATTCTTCTCCACGTGCATGACATCAATATTATGTTTGACTTCATGACACCTCCAATATGGTAGCTCAAAAAATATTGACCTTTTCTTCCAAATATGTCTATCATTACCAGATTTCTGTGTCTTTCCCAATGTCACATCAAGGTTTTTCATCCTCTCAAAATACAAATCTGGGGATAAAGGTTTTGGAGCAGTATCAAATTCTTGTGAGCCATTGAATGCCTTTTTTAGTCTTCTATAAGGGTGATCCATAGGCAAAAACTTTCAATGACCCATGTACACTATTTTCCTCCCATGATGAAATTGACAATATGACGTCTGTTGTTCGCAAATTGGACATGCTTTATTCCCTTTAACACTGTATCCAGACAAATTTCCATATGCTGGGAAGTCATTTATAGTGAATAGAAGCACTGCATGCAGTTGAAAATATTCCATTTTATAAGAATCATACACCCTAATACCATCAGCCCATAACAGTTTCAAATCATCAATCAGCGGTGACAAGTATACATCAATATCATTGCCGGGTTGCTTTGGACCAGAGATCATGATACTCAACATGACATATTTGCGCTTCATACAAACTTCAGGAGAGAGGTTGTAAATTACCAATAAAACAGGCCATGAACTATGTGTGCTACTGAGGGTTCGGTATGGATTCATTCCATCTGTGCACAAGCCTAGTCTCAGATTTCTAATTTCATTTCCAAATGTAGGGTACTGGGCATCAATTTTCTTCCATTGTGGACAATAAGCTGGATGACGTATTTTTCCATCACATAACCTCTCATCAGCATGCCATCTTAACCTTTTTGCATCATGTGAATTAGCAAATAAACGTTTGAAACGAGGAATTATAGAAAGATACCAAAATACCTTTGAAGGGAGCTTTGTAATCTCTACATCAGCTTTTGATTTTTCTTTCACCTTATACCGTGATGTCCCACATTTAGGACACTCTTTCAGAAATTCATATTCCTTCCTATATATAATGCAGTCATTCGGACAGGCATGTATTTTCCTGTATCCCAATCCCATTGGGCATAATATTTTTTTGGCCTTATAATTTGAATCTGGAAGATCGTTATCTTTTGGAAGAATGTCTTTCATCAATTGTAGCAGCTCTGTAAAACTTCTGTCACTCCATCCATGTTTCGCCTTCAGGTTAATCAATCTTAACACCGCCGACAAAACCATAAAATCTGTACAACCAGGATATAATGGTTTTTCGGCATCACCATATAGACGTGAAACTGTCGGTTCTATCTCAATTTGTTCTGCTACAATATCGCGAATCATTTCTTCAATTCCATCAGAGTTACCATCTTGCGATTCATTATCATCAGTGACATTCTGTCCAGTTTCGCCATGCCAAATCCAAGGGTTGTAACTCGGATTGAAACCATGACAAATCAAATGATCTTTTATCTCTCTACTTTTCAACTTCTTCATATTCAGACATTTCAGGCATGGACAGAAAAAAATGTCACTACTTGGAACATTTCGTTTAGCAAATTCCAAAAAAGGCATCAACACCTTCCTCATATTCATTTCTCATTCAATGTGCCGTAATCCAACTTCGACTCATTATTACCTATAACAAATAGCAAAAATATATATATTTTTTAGATAAGACAAATATATGTTTATATGAAAAAAATCATAATTTGAATGTAAACAATTTTGAAATATAAAACAAATCGATGTGTATTTAAAAAAATATGCTTGAATATTATTTTTTAAACAAAATATAGTAAGATATAACACCCCCCCTGGACACCCCCCGACCCCTCTGGACAGCCCCTTGCCCCTCCCGGACACCACCCCCAACCCCCTACCCCCTTGGACACCCCCCTGGACATCCCCCAACCCTCTGGACAGCTCCCCCACCCACCTGGACAACCCCAAATACCCTCTGGAGAGGCCGCCACCCACTTGGAAAGCCCCCCACACCCATCCACCCCCTTGGACACCCCCCTGGACACCCCACCGACCCCTCTGGACAGGCCGCCACCCCCTTGGACAACCCCCCACACCCACCCATCCCCTTGGACACCACCCTGGACACCCCCCGACCCCTCTGGACAGCCCTCGACCCCTCTAGAAAGCACTCCCACCCCTCCTGGACACAACCCCCCACCCCCGACCTGCTTGGACACCCCCCAACCCTCTGGACAGCCCCCCCACCCCTCCTAAACACCACCCCCACCCCCTACCCCCTTGGACACCCCCCTGGACAGCCCCCAACACCCACCCACACCCTTGGACAGCCCCCCACACCCACCCACCCCCTTGTAAACCCCCCTGGACACCCCCGACCCCTCTGGACAGCCCCCCGCCCCTCCTGGACACCACCCCCCACCCCCTACCCCCTTGGACACCCCCCTGGACATCCCCCAACCCTCTGGACAGCCCCCCACCCACCCGGACAACCCCAAATACCCTCTGGAGAGGCCGCCACCCACTTGGACAGCCCCCCACACCCATCCAACCCCTTGGACACCCCCCTGGACACCCCCACCGACCCCTCTGGACAGGCCTCCACCCCCTTGGACAGCCCCCCACACCCACCCATCCCCTTGGACACCACCCTGGACACCCCCCGACCCCTCTGGACAGCCCCCGACCCCTCTAGAAAGCACCCACACCCCTCCTGGACACAACCCCCCACCCCCAACCTGCTTGGACACCCCCCTGGACACCCCCCAACCCTCTGGACAGCCCCCCCCCCCCCCCACCCCTCCTAAACACCACCCCCCACCCCCTACCCCCTTGGACACCCCCCTGGGCACCCCCCAACACCCACCCACACCCTTGGACAGCCCCCCACACCCACCCACCCCCTTGTAAACCCCCCTGGACACCCCCCGACCCCTCTAGACAGCCCCCCACCCCTCCGGGACACCACCCCCCACCCCCTACCCCCTTGGACACCCCCTGGACATCCCCCAACCCTCTGGGCAGCCCCCCCACCCACCCGGACAACCCCAAATACCCTCTGGAGAGGCCGCCACCCACTTGGACAGCCCCCCACACCCATCCACCCCCTTGGACACCCCCCTGGACACCCCACCGACCCCTCTGGATAGGCCGCCACCCCCTTGGACAGCCCCCCACACCCACCCATCCCCTTGGACACCACCCTGGACACCCCCCGACCACTCTGGACAGCCCCCGACCCCTCTAGAAAGCACCCCCACCCCTCCTGGACACAACCCCCCACCCCCGACCTGCTTGGACACCCCCCTGGACACCCCCCAACCCTCTGGACAGCCCCCCACCCCTCCTAAACACCACCCCCACCCCCTACCCCCTTGGACACCCCCCTGGACAGCCCCCAACACCCACCCACACCCTTGGACAGCCCCCCACACCCACCCACCCCCATGGACACCCCCCTGGACACCCCCCGACCCCTCTGGACAGCCCCCCGCCCCTCCTGGACACCACCCCCCACCCCCTACCCCCTTGGACACCCCCCTGGACATCCCCCAACCCTCTGGACAGCCCCCCACCCACCCGGACAACCCCAAATACCCTCTGAAGAGGCCGCCACCCACTTGGACAGCCCCCCACACCCATCCAACCCCTTGGACACCCCCCTGGACACCCCACCGACCCCTCTGGACAGGCCGCCACCCCCTTGGACAGCCCCCCACACCCACCCATCCCCTTGGACACCACCCTGGACACCCCCCGACCCCTCTGGACAGCCCCCGACCCCTCTATAAACCACCCCCACCCCTCCTGGACACAACCCCCCACCCCCGACCTGCTTGGACACCCCCCTGGACACCCCCCAACCCTCTGGACAGCCCCCCCACCCCTCCTAAACACCACCCCCACCCCCTACCCCCTTGGACACCCCCCTGGACACCCCCCAACACCCACCCACACCCTTGGACAACCCCCCACACCCACCCACCCCCTTGTAAACCCCCCTGAACACCCCCTGACCCCTCTGGACAGCCCCCCACCCCTCCTGGACACCACCCCCCACCCCCTACCCCCTTGGACACCCCCCTGGACATCCCCCAACCCTCTGGGCAGCCCCCCCACCCACCCGGACAACCCCAAATACCCTCTGGAGAGGCCTCCACCCACTTGGACAGCCCCCCACACCCATCCACCCCCTTGGACACCCCCCTGGACACCCCACCGACCCCTCTGGACAGGCCGCCACCCCCTTGGACAGTCCCCCACACCCACCCATCCCCTTGGA
Source organism: Viscum album (assembly GCA_963277665.1). Classification (NCBI taxonomy): domain Eukaryota; kingdom Viridiplantae; phylum Streptophyta; class Magnoliopsida; order Santalales; family Viscaceae; genus Viscum; species Viscum album. The sequence continues at coordinate 926,781,556 of OY728130.1, forward strand.
CACCACCCTGGACACCCCCCGACCCCTCTGGACAACCCCTGACCCCTCTAGAAAGCACCCCCACCCCTCCTGGACACAACCCCCCACCCCCGACCTGCTTGGACACCCCCCTAGACACCCCCCAACCCTCTGGACAGCCCCCCACCCCTCCTAAACACCACCCCCACCCCCTACCCCCTTGGACACCCCCTGGACAGCCCCCAACACCCACCCACACCCTTGGACAGCCCCCCACACCCACCCACCCCCTTGTAAACCCCCCTGGACACCCCTCGACCCCTCTGGACAGCCCCTCGCCCCTCCTGGACACCACCCCCCACCCCCTACCCCCTTGGACACCCCCCTGGACATCCCCCAACCCTCTGGACAACCCCCCCCCCACCCACCCGGACAACCCCAAATACCCTCTGGAGAGGCCGCCACCCACTTGGACAGCCCCCCACACCCATCCAACCCCTTGGACACCCCCCTGGACACCCCACCGACCCCTCTGGACAGGCCGCCACCCCCTTGGATAGCCCCCCACACCCACCCATCCTTTTGGACACCACCCTGGACACCCCCCGACCCCTCTGGACAGCCCCCGACACCTCTAGAAAGCACCCCCACCCCTCCTGGACACAACCCCCCACCCCCGACCTGCTTGGACACCCCCCTGGACACCCCCCAACCCTCTGGACAGCCCCCCCACCCCTCCTAAACACCACCCCCCACCCCCTACCCCCTTGGACACCCCCCTGGACACCCCCCAACACCCACCCACACCCTTGGACAGCCCCCCACACCCACCCACCCCCTTGTAAACCCCCCTGGACACCCCCCGACCCCTCTGGACAGCCCCCCACCCCTCCTGGACACCACCCCCCACACCCTACCCCCTTGGACACCCCCCTGGACACCCCCAACCCTCTTGATAGCCCTCCCACCCCCCTGGAATCACTGAAAATTTACCATAACAAGAATTTGGGTCATTCAAAGAATGTTTTTAGGTGTGGAGGAAGAACTGAGTTTCAATAGATAGAGAAGGAACTCGACATTAGGTTGTCTATTCCAGGTGTGGATTTGAAGGAGTTAATGTTTGTTCAGTGACCCAAGAGATTGAATCAGAAATTCAGATGTTGTGTCATTTTCTCATGATGAGGATGAATAATTGGTGGGGTTTGACTTTTAAATGGAGAGCTTAGCAGACCATCATATTTTCTATAGATCAGTAAAGGATGTTAGCATCGAACATAAGGCTTAAGGGATGCTTTCAGATCCAAATATGTATGTTGATGGATGCAATGGATCTAGTAGAGGTTCTAGAAATAATGGTGGTTTTATTTGTTTAGGATAAGTAGTGAAGAAAAAACTAGTTAGTTTTTTACTTGCTGAAAAGAGGGTATCTAAAATTTTTAACATGCCGAGGGGAAATCTGGCGAGTCCTCCTCGTGAAACTTTGTTTGCAGGGGGTGAAAATGGTGATGTGATCCCAAATCCATGCACCTATGCCATGTTTGTGTGTGAATAAAGTAGTAACAACTGTAAAAGGGCAACCCATCCAAATGGACACGCCCCAACCCTCTCGGGGATTTATAGAAAATGATGAAAAATTAGTGAAATCATAAAATTAGTCAATATTGCAAGTCGAACTAATAGATCTAGGGATGATAAATAAGATTATGGTGCCAAAACGAGTTAAAAGGGTTCTCAATCGAAGAATCTTAGCTAGTTTCAACAAAAAATCACAACACATATATATATACTATCCACGAAAAAAAACGAACGAGTGGGAGGATTACCTGAGTGCTGCGAGTTTAGATGATTGATCCGAGAAGATTAAATATGAGAAACGATGATCGCAAAACGAATCTAAACCAACGAAATGGACGAGCCGATTCGGGTTTACGCGCGAGAGAGACGAGTCGCGACTGTCGAAGGTAAACTCGCGAATGACAATCCACGGGTCTGGGTAAATTTTTAAATGAGTTATCACGTCGGTTATTCAATAACCGACGTTATAATTTTATTAAAAACATTTATAACGTCGGTTATTCAATAACCGACGTAAAAACCTTCCTCCGATTCTTTTTTGACGTCGGTTATTTTATAACCGACGTTATAAAGGGCTCAAAATCCGCGTTTTTTTACGTCGGTTATTCCATAACCGACGTCAAAAACATCTGCGGATTCTTTTTTTACGTCGGTTATAAAATAACCGACGTAAAAAGGCCTTCAAAAACCACGTTTTTTACGTCGTTTATTGAATAACCGACGTAATAACTCGTACATATGTCGATTTGTTACGTCGGTTATTGAAATAACCGACGTAAAAAACGAAGCCGCGTGATTAATAACGTCGGTTATTTTTATAACTGACGTTAAAGGTGTACTAAACACAGGTTTTTATGTCGGTTATTAAATAACCGACGTAAAAAACCTCGTTTTACATATTATGACGTCGGTTTTATATAACCGACGTAAAAAATAGTGACGTAAAAAACGTTTTCTGCACTAGTGATCCGGTTGTGTCCCTAACAACACGGTTCAGTGAAGCTTGTCTAGTACACGTCGTGTTTCTCTTGAACACGTCGTGTAGTCTTGTCTTAGGAGAGTCGTGTTGCTTAACCATGTAGAAGGACTTGAGCAGGGGAAGAGGATTCAAGTACACTTCATGTGTTAAGACAACATGTTGTGTGTTTGGGGTGTTACACAACCTAGGTTGGCAAAGTACACACCCATGTGAAAGACTTAAGGGAACACGTCATGTAGGGTTTATACACGTCGTGTAGTCTTGTTTTGTAAGAATGATTTCTTTCTCTTGTTCCCTTCTTAAACTTCTATGTTTGAGTCCCTATTAATCTTGATCTAAGGTGTATGTTTGACCTTTCAGAGTCATGCCACTGAGACGTCCTCCAGTTGTACACCAGTCACAAGGCAGTGATCAGACACCGGACATGGTTGATTAGGGACTTCCCATAGATCCTCCAGTCATGCCAGTCTTGGAACCAGCCGTTATACCTAACATAGGAGCTGATTCTCAGTTCACAGATGGATTTATGAGGATGATGTAGAATTTTCAGGGAGTGCCGCCTCCTGACCCGTCGATGGCAGAATTGATGCGGGTCTTTCAGCAGTAGCATCCTCCCACCTTCTTAGGGGATGGAGGACCCCAGGTTGTAGAGTCATGGCTAGAAGTCACGCTAACAATCTTCGAGCATCTGAAGATACATTTAGATAGGATGGTGAATCTCTCTACCTACATGCTTCGAGACTCCGCCAAGAGGTGGTGGGATGTGATCTCACAGGAAAGGCACCAGCAGAATATGGCTTGGGATGAGTTTCAGCGCATCTTCTATGATTACTTATATCCAGAGACCTTGAGGTCCGACCAACCCTAAGAGTTCATGAGTCTGGAGCAGGGTACTCTTTCTGTTATGGATTATTCCTCTCGCTTCATAGAGATGCAGCGTTTCACGCCTATTCCAAGAGGTGATGAGTTGTTACTTGCAAGGAAGTTCGAGGATGGTCTCAGACACGACATCTGATCATAGGTGAACATCTTAAAGTTGACTTCGATATCCTCTATAGTCAAATAGGTGTTGATCACAGAGCGCAATCTGAGGGATTCTGGAGCAGTGGGCCAGAGCGGTTTAGCATCCAGGGTTAGTGCTTCACCGGCTGATAGCAGGAAGCACCATAGGGAGTTTTCACGGGGAGATCAGAGTAGACGGGATGCATCTTCTGGTAGCCAGGTGGTGTGCTAACAGTGTGAGAAGAGTGGGAATATAAGTCCACATTGCCTGGGGGACCCAGTGGAGTGCCGATCTTACGGTAATATGGGTCACCTTTAGCGCTTCTGTCAGATATTTTCACCAGCATCTGGTGACAGGGGTTCTTCTATGACCCCACGTTTAGGAGCAGCACTGCCAGTTTCTCACCAGTCTGAGAACTGGAGTTCTTCCAACCATTCAGGCCGAGGTGGAGGTCATGGTCGTGCTGGTCAGTCATCAAGCTACCAGAAAAAATAGGGTGGATCAGCTCATAGTGGTCAGGCAGGGTCACAGGGCCGCGGTGTAGGCCAGACTTTTTCAGCAGATCAGACCCAACAAGAGCAGGATCTCGACCCCTCTACAGTTCTAGGTACGATCCTAGTTGCCTCAATTTTATCTTAATCTCTTTTAGACATAAGGTCTTCCCATAGCTTTATATCTGTTTCTGTTGTGGAGAGCCTTGGGATCTGCATCTTTTCTTCTGTCGATATCTTGACACTAGACACTCCGTTGGGGATGAGAACATCTAGTGTACGTCAGTGAAAGGAGTGCCCTCTTGAGGTGGGTGGGTGTCACTTTCTATGGGACCTCTATATCCTAGAGATGACAGGCTATGATGTCATTCTCAGAATGGACTGGTTGGTTTCCTTCCAGACAGTCGTCGATTACTATCGTCATAGGGTGAGTTTCATATCACCAGAGGGCGGATAATTTCTTCATAGGGATAATGGGATGTCCAAGCGAGCAGAGCGGGACCAGATCATCATGGGTTAGGAGGAGTTACAGCCCAGATTGCTAGTATGTATCTGGATGACCAGGGGACTTCGCAGATGGACTTTCCTCCAGTGGTGGATCGTTTTATAGATATCTTTCCAGAGGACTTTTCAGGCTTTCCTCCGAAGTGAGAGGTAGACTTTTTTATTGAGCTCGTATCGAGAGTGACACCGGTGTCCATTCCTCCTTATAGGATGGCTACACCAGAGTTGCATGAGCTCAAGAAACAGTTGGAGGAGTTGCAGGTAGAGGGTTTCATCTGACCTAGTACTTCTCCTTGGGGTTCGCCAGTCCTGTTTGCGAAGAAGGCATATGGAACCCTCAAGATTTGTGTGGATTATCAGAAGTTGAACCAGTTGACGGCCAAGAACCGGTATCCCTTTCAGAGGATTGATGATCTCTTTGATCAGCTTCGAGGAGCCCGGGTGTTCTCGAAGATTTACTTGAGATCCAGTTACCATCAGTTGCATGTTATACCATCATATATACCTCTTATATCCTTTCGGAGTAGGTATGGTCTATACGAGTATATGGTTATGTCGTTCAGTCTCACGAATGCACTTGCAGTTTTCATGGCACTGATGAACCGAGTGTTCCATCCATACTTGTATTCTTTCATGGTTGTCTTCATGGACGATATCTTGGTGTACTCTCACACTCTACACGACCATGACACACACCTTGAGATCGTTCTGAGTATACTAAGAGAGCATCAGTTATATGCTAAGCTCTCAAAATGCCACTTTTGGATGAATAAGATTCACTTTTTGGGTCATGTTATCTTAGAGACAGGGGTGTCAGTAGACCCGGAGAAAGTGAGAGCAGTAGTTTCCTGAGAGAAGTTGAAGAACGTCTTTGAGGTGCGGAGTTTTCTAGGGCTGGCTGGATACTACAGACATATCATTCAGGACTTTTTGTGCTTAGCAGCACCACTAGCGAGTCTGACTAAGAAGGGTGAAAAGTTCTTCTGGTCAGATTCTTGTGAGTCTGCCTTTCAGGAGCTGAAAGGGAGGTTGAATTCAGCACCGATACTAGTATTTCCAGAGCTGGGCAAGAGCTATATCATTTATTGCAAGGCTTCAGGTATCGGGCTAGGAGTTGTGCTTATGCAGGGAGAAGGAGTCGTTGCGTACAGGTCTTGGCAGTTGAGGCGACATGAGAGGAATTACCCGACACACGATCTTGAGTTGGAGGTAGTTGTTCATGCTTTACACTATTGGAGACATTATCTTCTGGGAGAGAATTTTGTGGTTTTCACCAACCACAAGAGTCTTAAGTACATCTTCACTCAGTGTGATCTAAATTTGAGACAACGAAGGTGGGTTGAGTACCTTCAGTCTTTTGACTTTGAGCTTGCCTGCATGCCTGGGACAGGTAACATAGTAGTTGATGCATTGATCAGGAGGACTCAGATACAGGAAATTCAGGAGGCCAAAAGTGAGTGGCATCTTATGGCTCTATTCTATGATATGAATTTGGAGGTGCATGACAGACAGGGACAAACTTTCCTTTCTTCTATAGCTTTTACCTCTACCCTTCTTGATCAAGTACGAATGAGGCATCTATCAGATTCTGAAGGCCTAGTCCTAAGGGAGAGTGTGTCAGGAGAGGACCCTATTCCTGGATGGACCATAGGTGAGGATGAGATCTTGCATTTCCAGGTGTGTGTATGGGTGCCAGCAGACATACATGAGGAGCTGATGTGGGACTTTCATTCCTCAGTTTGGGCAGTTCATCATGGCGTTACAAAGATGTATCATGATCTACACCATTAGTATTGGTGTCCAGGTATGAAAAGATATGTTTCAGGTTTCATCATGAGGTGTTCCACCTATCAGCAGGTGAAGGCAGAGCATCAGTGACCAGTAGGGATTTTTCAGCAGTTACCCATTTCTGATTAGAAATGGAATGATGTCACGATGGACTTAATGACCGGTTTGAAGAGGTCGCCTTGAGGGAATGATGCAGTATGGGTCGTCATTGATAGACTTATGAAGGTCTCTCACTTCTTGCTGATCAAAGAGACTTTCAGTGTTGATGAGCTAAGACGGTTGTACATCTGTGAGATTGTATGTCTACATGGAGTTCCACACTCCATTGTTTCAGATAGGGATGCACATTTTACTTCTCGGGTCTGGCAATGGATTCAGAAGGATTTGGGTGCACAGGTACTTTTGAGTACAACTTACCATCACCAGATAATGGTCAGTACGAGCATACAATTCAGGTGCTTGAGGACATGCTCCGAGCATGCATTCTGGATTTTTGAGGTTCTTTGGAGAAGCATATACCACTTGTGGAGTTTGCCTACAGTAATATTTTTCAAGAAACTATCTAGATGGCACCTTGTGATGATTTGTATGGTAGGCCATGCCGATCACCCTTGTGTTGGATGGAGGCAGGAGAGGCAGCTATATTGGGACCTCATCTTGTTCAGGAGACCACAGAACAGATAGAGTTGATTTGGAAGAGGATGGATACCGCACAGTCTGGACAAAAGTCTTATGCTGGTCAGTGGAGACGACCTCTGGAGTTCAAGGTCGGGGATCAAGTTTTTCTACGTGTCACACCAAGGTTGGGGCATAGAAGGATCAGGAGACAGGGTAAGATTTTGACGAGGTACGTCAGGCCGTTTGAGGTGTTGGAGAGAGTTGGGATGGTTGCCTATCAGTTGCAGTTACCTCAGAGGTACCGGGATATGAATGACGTCTTCCACGTTTCATAGCTTCGACGTTACTTTTCAGACCCATCTCATGTTTTCCAACCCAAGGAGGTTGAGTTAGAAGTGGACGCATCTTTCGAGGAGCATCCTATCCAGATTGTAGATCGTAGTACAAAGGTTCTCCATGGTTAGTCTGTTCCTTTGGTATGAGTTCTATGGCAGCATGGGCGAGTACAGGACAAGACTTGGGAGAGGGAGGATGATGTACGAGCACAGTGGCCGGAGTTGTTCGAAGTTTCTTCTTCTACGCCGCCTTGCTAGGTAAATTCAGGGACGAATTTATTTAAGGGGGGGAAGTTTATAAGAACCTGGATCTTCTTTTCAGGTATGTTTTCCTTTTCTGGTTGTTTTTGAGAAAAAGAGGAATTTATGGAAATTTTGGAAGTACACGTCGTGTACTTTATGAGTACACGTCGTGTACACGGTTATGTAGTACCCCCTGTTTGAGGTATGCGACCCTTGTTTTGGTTCGTTTGTGCTTTTCTAAAGTGGTTAGTTGAAGTTTGGACAATTCTGGGAAAATATTTTAAAGTTGTGGAGGTCGTGCAAGGGTGCACGGTTGACGCACGGTCTGAACAAACTGTGCGGCCAGACTAGGAAACTGTGCACCCTTGACAGTGGGCTCCGCACGGGCGGTGCACGGTTTTTTAGATCATGCAGGCAAGTCGTACGAAGTCCCTGGGTGAGATAGTGGTAACCGCATGGTTGGTGCACGGTTTTCCAAACCGTGCGGCAACTTAAAGTTTGGGTTTTTAATTCCTGGGCAACTCGGGATTTCCCATTTTTTCCCTCATTCTTCCTCCCACTCATGGCTCACGCAGGAGTTCCAATTTTCAGATGTTGGGGGAGCTTCTTAGCTTGTTTTGGAGGCAAATCGAAGGGGTTTCTTGGTGGATAGAAGGTGGTTCTCCTTGGGTAAGTCTCTCTTTTGGTTCTTTGAGATTTTAGTTAGGGTTATCCCTCTCCCTCTCTTAGTTTCCTAGATCTACAAGGGTTTCATGTAAATCTAGGGTTGTATTGCCTTTGTGTGTTAAAGGTTGAGCTTGTTGATGTTAGGGAAGGGTTTTTGAGGTGGTTTCGAGGAGGCTTTCACCTGGTTTGGAGTGTGTTTGGGCGAAGGGTCGATTTCTCCAAACCCTAAGAGGTAGGTGGTTTGTGCCTTTCCGTTGAAAGTCTTTGAGTTATATGTAAAATTTTGGCCAATACCCTTAATCGGGGTATTGTGATTTTACCGTTTTACCCCTGTTAATTTCCTGACATGCTTGTATGCTTGAGTATAGGTTATTTGGATATGAATAGGGTTGATTTCCATGTTTTGGATGTGGTTGCCCATGCATGTTCTGTTTACAACCATTTGGTCATGCTTGGCCTTTTTGACCGCCCTACCTATTTTTCCCATGCCTAGTGTTGTAGGGTGGAGTGTTTGTTTTCTGAAATGATTGATATGTTTTAGAACGATTAGCCAAGTAGTTCTTGAGGTTTACTTTGGTCATATTTCATTGTTATGCTCGTTGACTTACATAGGTCCGTGAGAACCTGGTGTAGTAGACTATAAGGGGAATTGACCGAGTGAGCTTCATCAGAGAGTCTTTGAACCATTTTAGAATATGAGAGGAATTGACCAAGTGATCTTCCTCAAAGAGTCTTTGAACACTTGGGGCTATAAGGGGAATTGACCGTGTGAGATTCCTCAGAGATTCCTTGACTACCTTAGACTATAAGGGGAATTGACCGTGTGAGCTTCCTCAGAGAGTCTTGAATTACTCTTGACTATAAGGGGAATTGACTTTGAGTGCTTCCTCAGAGAGTCTTTATATATTATTATGACTGAACCAGAGGGGATAGGCTAGGTGTACTTTCCAGAGGGTTACCTTGCTTGATTAGCTGTTTATTTGATATGTGGAATGGGTTATTGTTGAGTACTTCCTTGTTTACTGCATTTTGGCTTATCACCTGCCATATATATTTACGGACTGTTGGGAACAGATCTTCGGGTGGTTTCCTACTAGGATTTAATCTCACACCCTGTTTGGGTCATGCTTTTGGGCCCAAACATATTATATTGTTTCAGGTATAGATAAGGGCAAGCACCCTTCTACTTTAGGTACTTGACTTACTATGGAGCTGGAGAGCATGGGACCAAGCTTAGGCTTGTGATGATGAGGAGTTGTTTATCTTTTTTCTTTTTTACTTTGGTTTAGTACTGTTTGTATTCCATCATTGTGACTGTTTGGTTGCTTTCCTAGACATATGTATCATGCATCATTATATATATGTTCCAACTGTTATCTCTTCTAGTTTTCTATTGTTCACTTTTGTATGGATTATTACTATTTCCGTTGTTTCTATTATTTTCTTCCACTGTGTTACTCTTCCAATGAGGGCATAGTTTCCCCACTATTATACCCAAAGGCCCTCGCTTCTAGTTGGCAGCCTCTGGCATTTGGGGAAATGCACTTGAGGCCATGTGACCCATCGGGTACGGGGCACCTCTGGGTGGCTTCCGGAACCGGGGACGTTATATATGTTGATCGTTATTTTCCTAAATTGAAAAGAATATATGAAGATGTTTTTATTACTTTTCAGAAAGGAAAGATGAATAAAAAAATTCATAATAGAGTTGAGATTCAATCTACCAGACCTCTTGAACTTATTCATTCTAATCTATGTGGGTCAATGAGACATCAATCGACAAAAGGAGATTTATACTTTATCACTTTTATTTATTATTTCACTTGGATGAAAAACATCATGATTATGAAACACAAATCAGAGGTTGTGGAAATGTTTAGGTTTTTCAGAAAAAAAAAGTTGAGAAAGAATGTCTTATATAAAGAAGTTGAGAACATGCATTGATACTAAATTCACAAGCAATACTTTTGAAACTTATATGAGAAATCATGGTATCAAACATCAGTATAGTTCTCCCTACACTCCACAACAAAATGGAGTGGAAAAAAAGAAAGAATATAAGTTTGTTAGAAATGGGAAGAAGTATGTTAGCGGAATACAAACTTTCAAAGTTCTAATAGAGAGAAGATATTAGTACTACTGTACATATTCAAAAAATATATTTGTTGATATCAGAATCCAACATGACTTCTTATGAAATGTGGTAGAACAAGAAACCTTCATTGAAGTACTTCAAAGTTTTTGGAATTCCTTATTTACTTAAAATAAAAAATCCGGATCTGTGAAATTTTGATGAGGAAACTAAGGAAAGAACTTTTATGGGTTATTCATCCAATGGAAAAAGTTATAAATGCTGATAAAAATGATTAAAAAGGTTGGTGGACTCATATAATTTGAAATTAATTGAAAATAAAAATTCCATAACAAAATTTATTGAGAATTCTGAGGAGGAAAAATTGGATATTTCCAATGATAGTGAGTCAAAACATCCTTACTAAGATTCATGAGAATCATGTGATGAGTAAAGTTCAGCTTGAAGAGAAAATTTAAAATTCCCTAACTTAAAAAAATTTTGAGTCTGAAAACATTATTAGAAATCAAAAGGATCTAGTTTAGACCAAAAGAAATTTAATATTATAAAGTAAAACTTCATTTATTTCAAAAGTTAAACCAGAATCATTTTCAGAAGCTATTGAACACAAATAATGGTTGGATGCTATGAATGAATAGTTGGATCTAATTGAGAAAAATGAAACATGGGAACTTATTCCACATCCACTAAATAAAATTTTTATCAGAACAAAGTTTTTTTACAGAAAAAAAAATTGAATTAGCATGGATAATTTTCAAGGAACAAAGAAAGACTTGTTTTTAAAGGCTATGCACAGGTGGAAAGTGTGGATTTTGAAGAAAAAATTTCCCCAGTTTCAAGATTAGAAACTATTATAATGTTTCTATCAGTAAATTCACATCAAAATTAAAAAAATTATTATATGGATATAAATTCATCTTTATTAAATTTTGAGATTAAGGAAGAAGTTTACATTGAACAATCTTGTGGTTTTCAACTTAGTAATGATGAAAAAAATGTTTTTAGATTGAATAAAGCCTTGTATGGGTTGAAACAATCCCCATGTTCTTGGTATTCAAAACTTGATATTTATTTAAGAATGTTGGATTTTTCTAAAGGAAAAGTTGATAAAAACTTATATTTATAAGATGTTGACTCCAGAACTCTAATTGAAATTGTCTATGTGTATGATATAATTTTTTATGGGGAGGAAGAAAAAAATTTAAATATTTTTTTGAGGAAATGAGGAATAATATTGATATTTTATTGTTGGGTGAATTAAATTTTTTCCTTGTCTTAAAAGTTCAACAAAAATAAAAATATATTTTCTTATATCAAGGAAAGTATTCTAGGGAATTGCTAAAGAATTTTGGGATGGTAGAATCCAAAGAATTTTATACTCCTATATCTGTGAGAACAGAGTTGATTAAAGATGAGTCCAAAAAAAGTATGAATCAGAAAGAATTTTGGAAGTTGATAGGAATTCTACTTTACCTTACATTCTCAAGGCCTGATATTATTTATGTTGTGAATTTGTGTTCTAGGTATCAAAGTAATACAAAATAATCACATATGTTGGCAGTAAATAGAAATATGAGATATGTCAAAGTAATAACTTCACATGGGTTTTTATACAAAAGAAATTGTGAGATGAAGTTTCAGGGTTATACTGATACTGATTGGGTTGGAGATTGTAATGATAGAAAATCAACCTCCAGAGGAACATTTTTCTTGGTTGAATGTTGTGTAAGTTGGCATAGTAAGAAACAAAGTTCAGTAACATTGAGTATAACAGAATCAAAATATGTTGTGGCTACTTAGTATTGTACTCAGATGTTGTGTGTGAAACTTCAGATGGAATATTTGAAAGTAAAAGTTTTTAAACCATTGAAGATACTTTGTGATAATTAGAGTGAAATTGATTTTTTCAAAAATAATATCCAACATTAAAGATCAAAACAAATTTATATGAATTTTCACTTTATAAAAGAGAAAGTTGCTACTAGAGATGTTTTGTTGGAATATATCTCAATGAAGTATCAAATTGCTAATATCTTCACAAAGGCTTTTCCAAAATAAAGTTTTGTTGGGTTGAGGTTGAAACTTCATGTTCATCCTCTACCAATGACTTATTAAATCTCATAAGGAAGTCCTCCACTATGATTTTGATTATGTTGACTAAGGGGGAGAGAAAGTAAAAACTTTTTTACTTTGTAACAAGTTTTTTCTTATATTTATTTTATGAATATGAATTTGTGGTTATCATATAATGGGGGAGAGTAAAATTAAAAAGAGATAAAAGGAAAAGTGTGAAAAGATAAAATTGAGGGGAATTTATCTTTACATGGTTGTAAAATTTTCTTATCATTGATGGATATAATTCCTTCAAAAACATTACTTTATCTAGTAGTGTGGTATCAGGAAAATCTCTTTTGAGAAAGGTTGTGTTTTGGTGAAAGTCAAAAACTTGAGTTCTTTACAAAAGTTGAGTTGTGAAAAATTTGTGAGAGTTGAAAAAGTTGTTAAAAATTTATGTTAAAAAACTAAATAGAGGATATTGAAGAACCTTTTTGATGTTTTTGTTTTAACAAAGTTTTGTATTTTTTGACAACTAGACTTTTTTTTTAAAGAATTTTTTTGTTCTTCAGGATCGGACCCATTCCATCAGAATGAGTTTTTATTAAAAAAATTGAAAATTGATGAGTGTTTAAATCCAAACATAAAGGGGGCGAAAAAAAATTGTCTTTGAGAAAGTTATTTTCTGAACATAGGTTTCCTGACATAGAGGATCGGACTGAGAAGAACCGAACGTAGAAGGTGTAAGGAAGATGAAAGTTAGAAGTTCTATAAATTTATTGATCAGGTTCACCATTAAACTCGGATCCATCGGTATAAAGTTCAAGATTCATCAGACTCAGCATTGGTTAGAAACTCTGAAATTTTTTAGAAATAAATTCAAAATATTTTTGAAGAGGTTAAATTATGATTTTGAAGTCATGAGTTAGAAAGTTCTTAAAATTTCTAACCTAAGTTAGATGATGATTTTCTGGTCATGGAGTTCTCATAAATCGTGATGAAGTATCTTGATAAAATATTTTAAGGAATTGAGGTCATTTAAGGTCTATGAATAGATTTTATATTCTCTAATTACTCGGATAGTGATGATCGGATCCAGAAGTATTGGGCACGAAAGTTTGTTAGAAGTCTGAATGTGTAAAGATGATTAAGTTTGAAGAATTTCAAATTTTCTAAGTGGAGTTATCATCGAATTCATAACATCATAATGATAATTCCATCATAATGATAATTCCTTCATTATGAGGATTCCATCAGACTGACTCTGATGAGGAAAGATAATTGAACCAACTCTAAGAAGGAAAGATAATCAGTCTGACTCTGATAATGACAGAGAATCAAACTGACTCTGAGGAGGAAAGTCAATCAGACTAACTATGATGTATAAATTCAAATCATAATGAGCTGAAGATAGTCAGATCATAATGAGATGAAGATAGTAAGATCGTAATGGTCATAGGAAGAAATTAATATTGTAATGAATCTAAGTAAGTTTCATTGTAATGAAGCTAAGGAATCTCCATCGTACAGAAGAAAAGTAAGGAAGTTTGAGTAGACTGATTATGAAGAAGACTCAAGAAGATCTTAGAAGGTTTTTGAAGAGTTGAAGTGGTCAAAATTGATATTCAAATATGTGTAGATCTTAGTGTTTTTGAATTTGATATAATGGGGAATGTTTTCATGTTTCCTGCCTTTATCATTTTGGGATTCCTATAAATAGTTTCTCAGATCATTTATACTTTGCAAATTTTTCTTGGGATCAGAAAATGTGGAGCACTGAGGAATTTTAGTAAGAGTTATTTCCAGATATAGATATCATTAGAAGGTCGGACATCTATTGTTTTTCTTACTGATCTGAGTAACATTTTATTGATTTAATCGTACTGAAGAATATCGGGCTGAGATTTTGAGTAGAGTTTGATAAATATAGATTTAGAAAGGGAGAATCATATTGAGTCAATCGGACTGATTCAATAGGATTGTGTTCATCAGACTGAAGGCCATCAGATTTAGGGTCATCGTACTTAGGAACTTTTTTGGAATAGATTGAAAAAATTATTTATACTTTTTTTTGGTTCAATTGTTTATAATCAAGATTTGTAAACTGACGAGATTCAATATAATCATTCCTATCAGAAGATAGAATATATCTAATGGGATTTGGCACAATTTTTATTCACTTCTTCATTATATTGAATTTCCATAGGCCTACAAGAGTGGCTATGGAAAGGATGTAGGTTCTCGCACTGAGGTCAAACCTTGTAAATCTTGTGTGATTTAGTTTTTTTCATACTTTTTCATGCATGATTATTTACTAAAAAGATGATAAGGATATGAACTTTAACAGGTTGCAGGGGTTCATTTCTTTAAAATTATTGAAACTTATAAAAAGTGAACAACTGATTCAACCCCCCTTCTCAGTTGTTATTCAATCCTTCGGAACTTCTCTCTTATTCATGCCTTATTTTTATGCCTCATGTTCTTATCTATATTTATCATGATCACATGCTTTCTATCTCCCATTCTTATTCCCTTATTGGGCTTCATGCTCATCCCTTTCCTTTGATTTATGTCCTCATGATATGAGATGTAGTAAAAGTAACTTCGAGTGAATCCATGAAGATGTCTACAAGTGTATTTAGAAGAATATTTTAAGTTTTCATGTATTATGTACCTTATTTCTAAGAAACTAAACTTTAAAAGATCCTATGTTTGTACCTTGTAATTAAAAGTTATGTAATAATAAGGTGAGATGTCATAGATCAGGCTAACTTCCAAGGCTCATTCATTGGCCTATACAAACACTTCCAACACCTATATAGGATCTGAAGTCACATGATTGACCTAAGACTCAACTTGAATCTCTATTTTAGATTACTGTAACCTTATATATTTTTCCCTTTGGATATTGTTCAATTTTTATAAGGAACTCTGATTTAGCCTTTAATTGTATCTTATTTACCAAATTCATTCACATTAAACATCATGCACACATGTATAAAGTAAACCATGTATGAACACCAGTATTTTACTCAGTTCACCTGTACTAGGATAAATTTAAGGAGAACATATCAACAATGTGTTTATATTCCAAAAAACCATTACTTCTCTAGTTGTGATTAAAAACATTAAGATAATATCACTACATATCAAAGATTCATGAACTCTTCCTCTATTCTTCTCACTACTTTCAAAGAGGTTAAATTCAGTTTATAAACTTATAGGTATCTTCTTAGTTTATCGATATGAAGGCCACTTCCAAATCAGTGTAAGGAACTCATATTCCTTCCACCTTCATATCTAAATAAATTATCTGATGTATTCCAAGTGTTGATTCAAATTCCACTGTAAAATATATATAACTCATTGTGAGAATAGTTTAATATGTGATCTTCTAATAAATATTCACACTATAGAAAAAAGTAATCTCCATATTAAATAATCCCAATATAGGAATTATATTTAATGTATTCTTCCTTCCTTACTTTAACAGTATGGATGTATCCATAATGTTTCACAACTCTGAGTCTTCTTCTCTACTCCAATTAGGATATTATAAATAGAACTTTTGATATTCTATTTAATTTCTTTTCACTTTCACACAACACTATTCCTCTTCAAAATAGATCATCAAAATATTTATATTCAACAACAACTCTTCCTTTAAAATCTAGTTATGCAATAAATCCCATGTTGGTGGCCCTCTCTTCTTATTCCTTCTTGAAATATAGTTTTTATCCCTCTATGTTCGGTATTCTTATATTCTTTACATTGATCTACATAGAATTATTTTGATATAACCTAATAATTTTAATTTCAAAATCAAAAAATTAACTTCCTTTGAACTTCCAAATTCTTCTGATTCAAATCCATCATTTGGGTTTTTTTCAAATATATCTACACTATTAGAATGTAAATGTCTATTTAATGGATTTCCTAACAAGTGCCTAACCTCATTGAGTCTTCCAAATCATCATAATTATTAAAACTATATATGTTTCACCAATCATGGAATGGGAAACATTTATCATAGCATATTTTTATGGTTTTTTCTTCAAATCCTTTAACTACCAATGACATCATGGCATGGAATTGATCTTCATGAAATAGCCTTTATCTATGTTTTCAAAACATCATGAAGCTTAATAATCATGTCCCTATATATTTTTCACAATCTAAAGGTTACAGTGTGATCTTACTTTGATTAAGACATGTTATTTTGTGATTAACAAACCACAATGTGACTACCTTCACTTTAGACAATCCATCCTCACAATATTCTATATAGATCTCACTTCAGACAATGTGACCACAATATCACATCTTGAAAGAGTTTCCTAAAATATTAGAAAAGTAGAAAAGATATACAAATGTTCTAAGTGATTCTTACATAAGATATTCTATACTTTTATGCATCAATGTGTGTTTCAACAATTAACCACATTTCATTTGAACTTCTTGACGTGGCCATAAATCTCATGTCATGATTAACTCTTGTCCTCGAAAATGACCATGGATAGAATCTTATGATCCCAAATAAAAAAACTTATGTATGAATCAAAGATCTTACACATGTAATTAGATATATTACACATCCCTATGGACCTCAAGGTCTTTACCATTTTTCTATAATCTCATAATCTTATGCGTACGGGGAAACCTTTAGGCCTTTTCTATTTTTTTGTCTTTTAAATACCTTACACATGTCTCAAAGATATTATGTATACAAGAAGGAATTCATGTCTTAATCAAATTCTCAATCAATTCTAGAAAATCTTACACATTCTTTAAAAAACCTTACACATGTAGGGAAGGTTCTTCCCTTTTCCATATTTCAAATCTAGAAGGATATTATGCATGTTCTCCTAAATAATATTATGCGCCAAACACTATCAATTTTTCAATGACTCAGTATCTCCAAAAACCTTATATAAGTATATAAAAATATTATATATCATGAAAATTTACCAAATTCATATAGATCTTTAGTCAACTACCGAACCTCCAATTCAAGATCAACTTTTGAACTGAATGCAGCTTCTAGATCATTTAACATCCAGATACACAACCTTTACTTCTACTTCCACTGGTGATTGTTTTCCACCAACGATTATCAACAAATAAAAAAAATAACATCTTATTTTTAATAGGATTGAATCTCACAACATAAATGCAGTGAATAAAATAATAAGACTTCATACCTTGATGGTGCATTGTTGGTGCTTGATGATCTTATCATGTTGCTTGAGAAAAGTTGTCGCTACCATAGTGAAGGACACCAAGAATATGAATTGATTCCCTTGAGAAAATAGAGGGTGAGGTGAATTTTCTCAAATTGATTCCACCAATGGAGAATGAATTAATTGAATTACATTTTTACAATGGAGGATGAGGGAGAATTGGAGGAAGGGGTGAATTGTTTTCATGAATGTCGCCAATTAATTCCCCTCATTAAAACATGAGTTTAAAACCTCCCATTATGGATTTAACATACCATAATTGAGATATTCTAGAATCCTACATCAAAATATATAAATCTATAAATCATCACCATGTGGAACATCAATAGCAAGGTCTTTGTGACATGTCACCACCTCATCACAATGCACAACAAATAAAAATAACAATTTATTTTTATTTAGTCTAAAGTGCAAAAATTTGAAATCATGGGGTTTTGAAGACTTTATATGAAAATTATACCTCTTCTAGGAAAATACCCACATTACAAACACAACCATGATGTCTAATTTTCAATTTGAGACTCCATTTAGGAGTTATTAAATGTTATCATGTGCACAACTAAAATATATATATATATAATATATTATTTATTTTTAAAATCCATCAATGATAACATTAAATGAACCAACATCTCAACCACCTCAAAAAAATCATTATTGATTTTCAAAGGTATTGTTACTAAGATCCAAGTCACCAAAAATAGATTATGATCGCACACTTGAGGGATAAATATTTATTTATTTAATAAACATTAAAAGTCCCCTAAAATTTGACTAGATTGGGATTTCACCAAGATTATATATAAAGATAAATACCACATTCTGAGTTCAACAGAACCATCCAAAAAATTTCAAGGTCATCTGATAGGGTAATTTTACCATTTTACCCTCTATAAAAGGCCCGACCCACAAAACTTAAAAATAAAATAAATCTCACTTATGAGAAATTTGTGTCACTATAATGAGAATCTTCATACATTGATGTCTTTATTATGGAAGCCTTGTGGATTAGCTAATCAGGTCCTACCACTTATTCCAACTGCAGGTCCTAATATTTCTCCATATAAGATATTGTATGCTCTGGCTCACTACGTCGCAATTTTTTCTTCCCTTAAATCTTATTGCCCGTCACTTGAAAAGGCCTATAGTAGGGGGATTTTATATGATATTTTTATTGCACAAGAAATCCCCCACCCCTAGTTCCCTATATGGGACTCACAACTTGGAATCAAAACATGATTTTTAGTGTCACGACATGATTCCTAGAAGCCACGCTGGAGGGATGTTATCCCCATGTCATGAATCATGAGAATCATTGGACTTTGACTCCAACTAGGTTATTGATTATATTGTTGATCATGTCATCGGTTAAGTATTAACTATTTTTCCTCTCATATAGAGAGTGGCATCTGGTTCCTCAATTGAGATAGATTGAATGAGTGTGTGGTCATACCTGGATAAGACATATGATGTGCTTATCAATTGGAAGAGGAGAATGTGATGTGCTCATCCATAAGGGTGAATTCCATGTGATGTATTGATCAACCTAGTCAGTCTATACTCAGATAATCGAGAACATATGAGTAGTTATACAAGATTGACATACTTTATGACCCATGGTTACTCGATGTGTTAGACAAAGGGATCATATGAAAATTCATTCTTGAATATGATATAGCTAGTAGACACATGTATAGAGATATATGTGTTTGATAGAGATCACACCGTATCCATTTGTTGCTTGAGTAGCACTAATGTTTTGTTAGAGGTGGTCTTTTCTTACATTTATGGATTTGGAGATTCATATTTTTTGTCCACACTATAAAGGATTGTGGGGTAACACTTGGTGGTTAGCTAAATGAGGATTGAGTTTTATGATACTCAAAGAGATTCTCTAAAAGTGATTTAGAGTTTTATCCAAAAGAAGTTTTTGATGGATATTCATAAGGTATTGCATATAATGTGATATAAGGTGAATTTATTGATAACATTCCAAAACTATTTTTAAATATCCCAAAGGAGTTTTGGGTATGATTTCACAAGTTATTCTATCTGATATAATATAAGGTTAAATGACACAAAGTCAATGTGGATTTAGTGCAAGTGACAGATTTAAAAAGATGTGTCTTAAAACCTAATATGTATATGATATATGTTATCTTATATCATAGGATATGATATAGGGATATCATATGGGAAAGTATCCATTTACCTAGGGAAATTCTTATGCCATAGATAAGCATATCATTGGGCATGGTATATGATATATCATAATGCCTTTGAATAATCCATTCGTAGTGTAGTAAATAAGTTGTATCATAAGGCATAGAGGATCATATTATACGATTCATATTTGACCCTATGATAGATCCGGGTAAACGATTATTAAGAGTTATTGTTAATATATCTTCCACATTGGTTATCATTAATACTTGTAACACATGGGATAATTGAAACAACATTTATATGATAAATGCATGATGGTCAAGGTTTTACGGAGTTGTGACAGTTTCCATTTACTCATGCATTTTGTAACATGCAAGTAAATGCTACATAAGTTTGGATAATGTATTTAAGGCCTATATAAAGGAGGAAGTAACCTTTGAGATGGTTGTTGGAATGAGTTACATGCTTCATGTTGATCCTCCCTACCAAAGCTCACTCTTTCACTATCCTTTATCACCTAAGGTACTATTATGTCATAGTTGCGAGGAGGGTCTTATCTAAACTGTTCTGCGATTCATATCAATCTGTAGATACACCGTGGAGGAGGAACCTGCTGGTTTCTCCTCGCAGGTCTTCATCAAACCATTGTGATTGAAGATGGTGGCCGACCAACTATGGTGAAATGCACATGTTTTCTCATTTCTTTGTATATTATTTCGGATTTTCATAGCATGTTGATCTTATGAATGGGGTTTCTAATGTCTTCTACTACTTTGAATGAGTGTCGTTTAGTCCCTAGATATCCTTCATAATCAACACATTCACTATATTCACTTGATTTTGTATCCATATCATATAAAAAATATTCTTTTTAACTTCAGAAAAAAAAAATTATCAATCCCTTTGGAAGTGACTTCCTCCATAAAAATTTTCTTGAAGAAGTTTCTTCATCGTTGTTCTCCTCTTTCTCAAGTGGATGATTAATTGAAAATGTCCAATAAAACCACAATGAAAACTTTTTATATGTAATTTACCTTTAAATTCACTCTCTCCCTTTTGAGTGTATATTTGATATGCGATAACATATTTACAAACTTCATTTCATCACTTTCTTCTTCTGAATCAAAATTGTTTCTTTTTTTCGTTCATTTTTGAATTTTTGCAGTTGTTATAAGTTTAAAAGATATCCATTTATCATATTTACTCTTTTCCTTTACTTTTTTACGTTTCCTCGTCTCAGGGGTAATCAACACATTATGCATGTCATTTAGAGTAAATGTATCCAAATCACGATCCTTAAAAGTTGATACCCTTAATTCAAATCTATCCAAAAAAATATTCAAAATATTTTTATTATAATTTTGCAATCTTCTAGATTTTTTCTAAATCCACATATTGATCTTACAATTTAATTTATCCCCATTCAGAACTCGTCAACTATTTTGTTATCTAAAATAAGAATATCCTCGAATTAAGCTCAACAAATTTTTAGGTTCGCTTTTTTTACTATCATATCACTCTCGTAGATAGTTTCAATCTTGTCCTAAATATGCATGAAGGTATTCATTCCTAACAAATTAATAAAATCATTTTTTAAGTGGATTTAATATAATATTTCTAACTCATACGTCATTTTCAATATTCTTTTTATCAGTGACCACACTCTTGATTGCTTTAATCATTGGCATATGACCAGTCATAATAAGAATAAGCACATCCAAAGTGATTGATCACAAATATGATATCATTCATTCCTTCGACATGTAGTAGATCTTCACATCTAGTGTAGGTTGAATTAGCTTTAACTGGAAGTTGAGTCCAAAGATATGATAGGTTGACTCTCTTGAAGCATGGCTAGTCATTAGCTTTCAGAGTAAGTTGAATCCAAAGGCACAGTAGATTGAGTTTCAATAGACACAATTGGTTGGACTTATCCTTCACAGTTAGTGGGGTTCAAAGGTATATTAGGGTGAGCCTTTCTGTATGGCCAGTCATGCCCTTATACATGGCTAGTCATGTCCTATTCATGGTTGTGACTTTGCAAACATTCCCCTCCGCAACTCCTTTTCAATCTCAACCTTCTAAACATTTATGAATTTTCACACGTTAAATATGTTGCTCTTATTTTGACATGGCATCTAACAAATCCAACTCATAAAACCATGGAGTTCAATAATTTAACATATAAGATAGAGACTTTTAAAATTAAGGTATGATCAAATAATTAATGAAAATACTATATATGCCTCAAATTCAATTTAATCAATTATAAAGAAGAATATATGAAAATGTGATGCATGTGATTTATGCACGTGCAATGAATATTAACATATAATATGATTAATTTTGAAAAAAACATGATGCGATCTAATTAATCATCATGCTATTTATTAATTTTAAACTAATATTTATTTCTTGGTTTGATGCCAATTCATTTTTTATATTATTTATTTTTTTATATTTCTAAAGATATATTTTTTCCATATTACAATTTTCAGTGTTTTTTTAAGTGTTAACAATAATAATTTCAAAATTATAACATATGAAGAAAAAAATTTATAACACATAACTTAAAAGAATATCGTCCACCATAGTTAATTTTAAGTTTACATTGTATTATTTATATAAAAAAATTAAAGTTTACGAGAGCATTATGTTATTATTGTTTTATTAGTCTAAAATAATGTTTTTTTTATTAATCATGAAATCGATAATAATATAAAATTACAAAACAATTATATAATACATAACAAATTAATATGAACAATAAATTTTTTAGTAAAGCTGTTCATATTTGAGATAATTTAAGGGTGCTTTTTAAATTGAGATTTTTAGTTTTGAGTTATTCAATATTTTAGTATATTGATATGTGCCGTAATTTTGTGGATCACGGGGGCGGAACCCATCACGTGTGACGTTGCACCCTCCGACCTTCTTTTGGCCGGTTCTCTCGGCACCACCACGGGTACCTCACCCGTGACTTTATCCTTTCCCATTAAAAAATTATGAAAATATGGTTTATTATAATAAAAAGTTTATAATATTTATTTTTTGAACATTAAAACAACTGAATAGGACAATCAATCAGGATCGAATCCCACCGCGCCGTGATAAACGAACGTCCCTGTATAGTAATTTTTTAAACGAATTTAAGCTTAACAGTTTTGGTATTTCTAGAAATAAAAAAACGTCCCTTGTTTTTTTAAAATAATTATTCTAAGTGATAACTATTGGAAGTGATAATTATTAGTACTTTTAAGTGCAAACTATCACACCAAATTTTCTAAAATCATGGGGAAAAAAAGAAATTCTCAATCTGGATAAACCGGGAAATAGATCTCACTACTACAGATCATTTAACAACACGCAAAAAGGTTTTTAACATCGCTTTTAAAGGGAGTCCTCTTTATTGGCGATTTCAATAGTGGTGAAAAGGCATCATCTGCTGCAGTGTGATGTTTGTATAACACCACACTGCAACAACCTGTAACTTGTACACAAAATATATAATTTAATTGAAATAAATTTTACATCACAAATAAAAAAACACTGCTATATACATTTCAAACAACGTTTTCTATAATTACATTTACAATTAATGTCCACAAAACATTTAAAAATATTAATGTTTCATCGTCTTTCGCACCCATGATCCTCTTTCAAAAAGGTTCATTCATGGTATATGTTGCCGAACAAATTACTTCAACCCGGGTAAAATAATTCACCTATATAATAAAACAAATCTTATGTTATAATATTATAAAGAAATAAATTGTACATGTGGGGAGTGGATTAGGGCATGGTCGTGAGGTCAAGTCTCAGGACCGGCGATTTATATGTTTTTTCTTTCTTGCATGTGTGTTACTTTCGCGGTTGTACTCAGTTTTTTATTATAAAGAAATAAATTGAACATTAATATAAAAGAATACATTACAAAAATGTCAACATTAGATAAAGACACTTGAAGTTATACCAGTCACACCGTGCGTTGTATTGAGTGCAGTTGATTCCAACACGTCATAAATGAGATATGAATCGTTGTCCTAAATTATCAAAACAATTCGAATGCGTTTGCTCGGTTTTGAGTATGTTAATTGTTATTTTTAATGAAATTATTGTCAATTTTAAATAAAGACACACTTGGAGTTATAATGGTCTCACCATGCGTGAGATTGAGGTGCAACTGATTTCTATACGTCACAAATTACTTATAAATCGTTGTCATAAAGTATCAAAACAATCTGAATGTATCGTTGTCCTAAAGTATCAAAACAATCTGAATGTGTTTGTTCGGTTTTTAATACGTCGTTTGTATTTTTTACTAAAATATCATTTCAAATTGGAAACACGCAGTTTGAGTAATACTGGTCACATCGTGTGTCGGTTTGACATGAAACTGATTCCTACATGTTACAAATGACTTATGAATTGATGCCCTAAATTATCAAAACAATCAGAGCGTATTTGTTTGGTTTTCAGTGAGTAATACTGTCACGCCCCAGCTCCCGAGTACCCGGAGCCGGTACCATAAAGAGGATCGAATTCGGTTCGGGCTCTGAGAAACCAGCTTCTTCTGAAATGTTTCTTCTACTAAAAATCGATACCTGAAAAATTTATTTCAAAAACACAGGGTGAGCATACGAATGTCCAATAAGGGGTTTAAAAATAACATACTATACCCAAAATAACATTTGAAAACATTCTTAAAAATTTCATAAAACAATCTTCTTAAAGAAAAGTTGTAACACATGTAACAAGTCATAATAAAAGTGCTCAATTAGAACATGCTAGCAGAATTACCAGGACACACAATTCGAACATAGGCATGCTGAATAAAAGAAATTATAAACATGTATGACATGAGAATATGTAAGCACAAATTAAACAGCTAAGAGTAATGAATAATCAGAGCAGCGCATAAAATAATAACTTCAATTTCATCCTTTACTATTCTGTTACATACTCTGGCCATAATATCTCTGAATATTGCATAAATAATATGCAATACTTAAACTTCTTGCGATTCTCATAATCATAAGCTCTTTAACCAGGAATATTCCTCTGGTTAATTAATTTACATAGTCATAATGAGGGAAGTGCATGCGTCGGACTGTGTCAATGCCTCGTGCCAAGACGACTAATGATTAAGGCCTCATCCAAAATCCATAACTCATAACTGGGAAAGGCATCGGCCAATTCCGCTACTAGTTGTCTCATGAGACCTACCGATGCATCGAGAGACTATAGCGGGCCCCATCCGTCACATAATAAGTCCAATGCATTCCTCATACTGCTTAAATCAAGTGCACATACCACTTGATTTATCAAATCCCCTATTACTTTTCATACCAAATGTACAAATTACTTGGTTTCTTATTTCACTTTTCATTTTGTTCAAGGTGTCCCACACCACCTTGAACAATTAAATCCATAAACTCATGAAAGGGCATAAAAGTTTAATATTACAATCATTCACATTTATGCATATGTAGTGAGTCTGGCACAAGACTATGAATTATGTGGTCAAGTTATTAAATGGTACATAAATTAAGAGTACTTGTGATGACAACTAACACAAAAGAAATACAAACTTGATCACGTAAAATGACAAAGCCTGAAACCATATTAATCAAGAATATTCATGATTAAATAAAGAGGTAAACTTAACATAAAAAATAAAGAGGTGAACTTAACATTTCATGCGGGGTACTAAACTCACATTATCTCAAACATTTGTTATAAATAAGCTTTTGTTTACTACATTAAATGTTAAAACTTGAAAGTATAAAACTCAACCTTAAACATTATCATTTAATATAAAGAGTGAAAAGTAATTAGTACATATAAATATGAAGTCACAAGATTCCAATATTTATACTCATGAACTAAGCACATTAAAAGAAAGCATTTGAAAAACTATGATTATGGTTTCATGTTGCGTAAAACATTCATATATAAGAACATACATGATTAGATATAAAATTTTCCTACACAAAGTGACTCCATGCATTTTGGTTATTTATTAACTTGAAACCCAAGCTTAGAAATCTTTAACCTGGGTGTATGAAGTTTATGAAAACCCGAGGGTTGTGTATATTATACCTATATATTTTCATGTACACATGTATATATGTAACCGATTATGTATTTAAGGCATAAAATGAATTCGCATGGGGCGTCCATACTTAGGGTCTATTAATACCCTGTATCTCAAGATTTTTTTGCAACTCCTAATCGGGAAAAGAAAGACTTAACCTCAAACTGTAGATGATGTATATTTATTACAAGTGTATATATACATATATAAACACACAACTTAAAACCCAACAAGCAAGACAAAGATTAACCCCCTACCTTATCTTGAGGAGGAGGAGGAGGAGGAGCTCGGGAAGGTACTGGAAATCCCGAAGGAGACTTACTGGGGTACGCTGGAAGCTTAGAGTGAAGGGCCGAGAGGTTTGGCATGCCCTGGGTGTGTTTTTTCATAACCCATACTGAATAATTTAATGCAAGTGTATGGAATCCGAGGCCCAAGTGGCCTTAAAAAAACTAATAGTCAGCCCTTGTGGAAACCGCGTGAAGGAGGGAGACCAGCGGCTGTCACGGGAGAAGAAAAACAATGAAATATAGGGTGTAGGGTTACTGGTTCAGAGCACGCCGTGGGGAAGAAGACAACGCTACGGGTAGAAACCGAGAGGAATTTCGATGGTCAGGATCAGATCTGTCTTGGATTCAAGGGTCGGGATGCGTCCGTGGTTTATAAAGATAATGTGCGGCTCAGATTAAATCCGAGTATGATCAGACGACACGAGATCGGTGCGACATTTTAAAAACTTTGAATGACCACGATTAGATCGTGCCAGATCGAACGAACCACAAAAAACCAGTGGTGCTTCGCGGTCGCTGAAGGTCGAACGCGGGATCGGGATCAACGGCCCAGATCGCGCGCGACGTGATCCAATGGCCCAGATCCCGTTTTTCCTGAAAAAATGTGTCCCGCATCGAAACGGTGGGGTGTTTGCGCCTCCTTTATAAGCCCCAGCCTCCGGTCCATGGTTCAGAAATCACACAACACACACTCAGGGGGCCTTACACACGGGCTCCCACCTCCCCCGTAGGCCTCGACCTACCCAGGCTCACTACGGCTTTGCGCCCGCGCTGCGCACTCATGCCCTCCTGCGCTCCCATGCTCCTAGGCGCCCCTCGGGAGACCTATGCCCGAGCTCGGACTGACTCAGGCTTGGGCTAAGGGCTAGGCTCATCCACCTTGCGTGAGCTGCCTCCCTTGGCCTAGCCATAAAGGGCTGGCCCTAACAGGCCCAATTTTTTTATAAAAACTAACCTAAATAAATATATGAAGTCTCAAGGGTAAATATTACTCTATAGAAATTTCCCTTTTCAAACATGACATTTATTTAAGCTTAAGAAAAATTAATGAACACTTAATTGTACCTTGTCTAATAATATTTCTAGAACTAATCATAAACACCAAAGCTTTAACATAAATTGAAATTCGGTATATCCACGTAAAATATTTTGTATTAATATTATAGTAGTCAAAACTATGTTGATCAAAAATATAGTTTAATTAAAAGAAATTAAACATAGTTTAAAAACACCGAATGAAAATCTTTACAATACATTTGAAATAATTGCAACATGTTTTGAATTCCTTATTACATTTAAAAAACACTTATGTATAATTCAAAAAATTCCTCTATGCCCTTTTAAAGTTCATGGTTAGGAGTGGTTTTATAATTTTTCAATTTATAACCTAATTATTTGGAGAACTAAAATATACTCTTATGTTTTCAATTAATTATCCGACATGGCCAATGACTATATTTATAGCCGTTAAGATTCCATGGTTACCCGGGGAAACGATTACATTAGTGTCGTATAAAACCAAGCCTTTGGGTGCTATAAAACTCAAAAGGAGGAAAATGGTTCTCGTCATACCCTTGGTGCTTAGCGCGGTCGTAGTGGCTTTGGCCGTTCTTATGTTCGTTATGAAGGATACTAAGGACCCCTATTATCTTCTTGGGGTTCTCGTTGTTTTGGGTGGTCTCCCTGTAATCTTGATAGGGTTCTTAATAAGTATCTTTGGTTAGCTTGATTTCCCTTTTAATCTCAGTTTATTGTAAACACTACGGTGTTCCTATTTGAATAAAGAGCCTTACGTCCATTTCGTGTGTTTTATTCCATTTCATAACAAAATAAATTAAAATCATATTATTAATTTTCCATAAGAAATAAGTTTTGTTCGATTAATAGATAACATAAAATATAAAAATTACCATTATACGAAACACAAGTTTTTGGGATGTTACATTATTCCCTCCTACAAAGAATTTCATCCTCACAATTCCCTTTATATAACCACAAAAGAAGCTCTCCCATGTTCTTACCACAATCCCCACCGTAAAGGATCCTCAGGTGCATTCAGTGGAAACCCAAATTGATGTTCAACTCCTCTAGTTCTCTAACTCAGATACACCTCAGACAGAAGGGGTTGAACTCTTGCATCAAACACTCGGGCTTCCATAGGGAGACTCGAATAGTAGAAAGTTTAGAAATGTCCGAATGGACCAACACACGAAGAACTCACCGAACTATGTCTCGACTGAGAACATCTAAGTCATAGACGTTGTCATACAGGCTAAAACTGAGGAGTTGGTACATGTAGGCCTCATAAAGGTTTCCCTCCAAAGCAGCCTCTTGAAAACATAACTTGGCCATGTAGTTCTGGCCTAGGGTGAAACATAGGAAAATCCCTTCGTGGTATTTTCCTCTTCGCCTATACTTGGCCAATTGTGTCGTGGCTATGCGATAGTAAATGGAAGCATTCTCTTGACAAGTGCAGAGAATGTCCAAACTATTTGTCACTTCATATAATTGTTTGCACATTTTTTGCAAGTTTTTGAGAGGTAGGTCCTCCTCTTCAGAGGTTTTGATCGCAATAATCTCTAGTACCTCAACATGAAGAGATAACATATGGGTCTGTCCTTCAATCTGAAAATTTATTATAAAGGTTCACTTAGTGATACTCATTCAAAATTATAACTGTTGACCTCACCTGTTTTGATAATCCCAATCTTGTATTCATATGTTTTGACAATCCCAATTATGTGTTCATATATTATGATATTCACAATTACTGTTGATCGACACTTTAATTCTTTCAAATCGATGATCAAGTTAATAATAATGTTAAAATAATTTCTGATTTATGTTAATCTCGATTATCCGTGTTTATATAAGTTTTGAAATGATTTTAAGTGAATTAGATGTGTTTTGCATAAGACAGTCAAGTGTAAGTATCACTGACCTGAATAGAGATACCGATGTGCATAACTGCATAGAGCTACCGATGGACAGAGAGCTACCGATATGCATAATAGCCAGAGCTACCGATGCACAGAGCTACTGATGCACAGAGCTACCGATGCACAGAGCTACCGATGGAAAGAGAGCTACTGATGCATAGAGCTACCGACAGTCAAGAGCAACCGATGGAACTAAGTTCATCGAGCTACCGATAAGAGCTACCGATAAGAGCTACCGATAAGAGCTACCGATAAGAGCTACCGATAAGAGCTACCGATAAGAGCTACCGATAAGAGCTACCGATAAGAGCCACCAATAAGAGTTTGAAGAGCTACCGATGGAAGATCCTGCACAGAGTCAACCGTACACGTCTACAAACAAACAGCTACCTATAATGAACTGCGGAGTCAAATCCTATATCCTCGACCCTATTTGTTTATTACACTAATGGCTACATTTGTTACTTTTGATGCATTTAATGTTATTAAATGATTTATTTTGCCATTTCAGGAAACCGTACCAAGTACGATTAAAAAGCATAATCATTCCTTCTTCTCAGCATAAAAAAGATATACAAGACAACGTGTATGAGTTAGTGAATTAAAAAACAAGAGACTTGAAGAGATTGAGCACATGGGAGCACACTTGCGATCAAGCTCAAAACGTGCCAAGAACAACTGGAGAACTTGCACTCACAAGACTACTACTACTACCAGACTCCATAACACAGAGCATACATCGAGCAATCTATGCTAAAGAAGAACTACATAGAACACTTCATTTTCTGAGCCGATAACCAAGCTAAACCTGGAAGCACTGAAAGAAGAAACGATACTCTGTTTTTCAGTCAAATACCAGAGGACTCAGAACCATTTCAGATCAAATCCAAAGGAGTCCAGAGCTGCACTGCAATCACTAGAGCCTTCCTAAACTCTATATCTTGCTCTAAGTGATTTAGTAATTGCATTACGAACAGTGTGTGTAGCCTGTTAATTATTACACACACACTGTTTCCTGAACCTTAACTGGAGGATTTTTAAATCCTCACTCACAATATTTACATCCTTTATTTCCCACCGTGGATAGTAGTAGAGGTCGAGTGTGACCTGGACAGCTTTGAGTTGTTGTTTGTTATCCCACGTATAACTGTGGTAGAGGTCTCTTGACCTGAACAGTGTGATCACTGTTGTTAACCCAGATCCAGGGTGTGGATCACTTTATATAAATTTTGAGAGGACTAAGTCTCGGCTTGAGACTGAACCTCTTGGTTAACTCTTGTGTTTTTAGTTAAAACCTATATCCATACTATAAACATTTATTTCATATTCCGCTGCTATTACTTTGAAATATAATTTATTTTCAAAGCTACTTTGATAGTTAAACTCGCAAGTGTTTATATTTATTATAAACCAGTAAGTTAGTTTCAAAAGTTAATTTAATCATAAGAATAAGTTAACTAAGAATTAATCAATCTTTGAGAAACTAATTAAACCTTTATAATCTGTATAAATTCACTACAATTTAATTTGTTTTTGAAATTGGGGGATTTTAATAGAAATTGTTTTTAACAGAAATTTTAATTGGAACTCAATTCACCCCCCTCTTGAGTGTCCACTCCGACCAACATTTTGTATCAAAGGTTGTGTGTTTTGCAAAACTTTTAATTTACTCTCTGCTTTTCAACTATGATTTTAGTTGTATTTTAAAGTTCTTAAAATTTCTTTTATTGCTAAATTTTTATCTCTTTAAATTATATTTATAATGGATAATAGACTTGAGGGTGCTGCTACTAACTGGCCACCTTTCTTTAATGTAAATAACTATGCTCAGTGGAAACTTAAAATGAAAATTCATCTAGAAAGCATGAGTTTTGATATTTGGACTGCTATTAAATCTGAATACAAAATTCCCACTACTGATAGATCTACTTGGGATGAACCTACAAAGACTTCTTACAATAATAATTGTAAAGCTATGAATGCTCTGTACTGTGCTCTAGGAGATGAAGAATTCAACAGAATTTCTGCATGCAAAACTGCTTTTGAAATTTGGGATACCTTGGCTGTTTCTCATGAAGGAACAAATAATGTTAAAGAAATGAGATTGAACACTTACACTATTAAGTATGATAATTTTAAAATGAAGTCTGATGAACCTATTTCTGACATGTATCTCAGGTTTAATGAGATAGTCAACATGATGAATTCACTCGGAAAAGTTGTTCCAACAAAGGAACAAATTATGAGAATATTGATACCAGACCGATGGAGAGGCACATCTGTCTCAATCAGAGAATCATGTGACATTGCTGCTCTACCTGTTAAAGAGATTATTGGAAAATTGATGATGTATGAAGAAAATATCAAGGTAAACAAAGAGGAAGATGATGAACCGAAAAGAAAATCTGTAGCTTTCAAGTCTACTGCTTTGAAGAGTAAGGATAAGGAAAAAATACAAATGGAGGATGAGAGTTCAACAAGTGAAAACTCAGAGTATGACAGTGATGCAGAAATGGCTCAGATAGCTAGGAGATTCAATAAGTTTTATAGGAAAAAGAAATTCTTTAGGAAAACAAATTACAAAGGAAATTATGATCAACAAGGCAAATGGAAAAAGGATTGGAAGAAAGATGACAGGACTGATGAAGTTATCTGCTACGAATGCAAGCGAAAAGGACATATCAAAGAAGACTGTCCAAAGTTAAAATTCAAAAAGAAATATGACTACAAAGACAAGAAGTACAAGAAAGCCATGAAGGCTACCTGGAGTGCTTCAGAAGACAGCACAAGTGAAGCCGAATCTTCGGACTCTGAAAGGAATCGAGCCAACATGTGTTTCATGACAAATACTTATGAGGTAACATATGACACTCCTGTTTTAAATTCATATTACTCTGGAGATGATTCTGATTCGGAAAACATGTCAAAATCTGAACTATTTGAATACTGTGATATGTTAGAAGAAACCTGTAATGATCTTAAAGACAAATACAAAGGTTTAAAGAAATAGTATGCTTTAAGTGTTAAGCATAAATCTGATATTGATATAGAAAAGGAAAAGAATGCTCAACTATTAAAGGAAAATACATAACTGAAACTGTCAAATGAGCAACTCAGAAAGGACTTAGAAAAATTCACAAATGGAAAGAATGCTCTAACTCAAATGCTAGGAAAGAAAGTTGCACCTAGATATGCTACTGGTTTAGGATACCAACCTGGACAGAGACAGTTCACCAGAACCCGATTTATTCCTAAGTCTGAAAAAAATATTGCTAGTTCCAGTTTTGGAAATTCATATGCTTCAACAGGATATTCATATAGTTATAGACCAAATAAAGTTTATCTTTCAAAATCTGTTACTTCTGTTAATTGTATGAAACCAATAAAACAAATCTGGGTACCTAAAGCCCTGATTGCTAACCTATCTGGACCCAAGAAAATCTGGGTACCAAAGTCATTTCCTGTTTAAATCTGTTTTATAGGAGACCTGCTTGAAGAGCTGTCACAAGAAGATATGGTATTTAGACAGTGGGTGCTCAAGACACATGACTGGAGATTATTCTTTCTTCAAGATCTTAATAAAGGTTGATGGAGGTAATGTCACCTTTGGTGACAACTCTAAATGAAAAATCATCGACCTAGGCCAGATTGGTAACACTGACTCAGTATTAATTTCTAAAGTTTTATTCGTTGATGGACTTAAATATAACTTGCTTAGTATATCTCAATTATGTGATGATGGGTTCAATGTCAAGTTTGAAAATGATTCCTGTGATGTTTTTAACTCCAAAAATGCTTTAGTATTTTCTTCTCTAAGGAATGAAAATGTTTATGCTGTTGATTTAAATTCTTTATCCAAACAAAATATTCCTTGTTTGAATGCTTTTCATAAAGAATCTTGGCTATGGCACAGAAGATTAGGACACTGAAACATTCACTCACTTAGAAAATTGGATAGGAAAAACTTAGTTAGAGACGTACCTGAATTAGAATTCTCAAATGACAAAGTGTGTAATCCCTGTCAAAAGGGAAAAAACACAAAGTTTCTTTTAAATCAAAGAAAGAAGTCTCAACTTCTCAACCACTTGAGTTGGTTCACATGGATTTGTTTGGACCATCAAGAGTTTCTAGTTTAAATGGAAATCACTATGTCTATGTTCTAGTAGATGACTTCTCTAGATATACTTGGGTATATTTCTTAGCTCACAAAAGTGAAGCTTATTCTTCCTTTGTTAAATACTCAAAGTCTGCAGAAAATCTTAGTGGACTCAAAATTAAGACCCTGAGAAGTGATCATGGTCGTGAGTTTGAAAATCAAGCCTTTGAATCTTACTGCTTACACAATGGCTACACTCATAACTTTTCAGCTCCTAGGACACCTCAGTAGAATGGCGTAGTATAAAGGAGAAACCGAACCCTTCAAGAAATAGCTAGAACCATGCTCAATGAATATGAACTGCCTATTTACTTTTGGGATGAAGCTGTAAATACAGCTTGTTATGTTATCAATAGAGTCTTGATCAGACATGTTCTTAAGAAAACCCCATATGAGTTGTGGAACAATAGGAAGCCTAAGGTTAATTACTTCAGAGTTTTTGGTTACAAAGTCTTTATTCTTAACACAAAGGATAATCTGGACAAGTTTGCTTCTAAAAGTGATGAAGGAATTTTTCTGGGTTACTCTACTTCAAGTAAATCTTATAGAGTGTTTAATAAGAAATCCAAATGTGTGGAAGAATCTGTTCACATCAAAATAGATGAAACCGATCCACATGAGCCTAAAACCTCTCTTGAGAATCTTGAAGAAGATTTGTCTGTTCTGGACCTTAATGATAAATCCAAAGAACCTGTAATAAAAACTTCCAGTTCTGGACTTTTTCCAGAATCTGTTTCGGTCGAACCTGAACCTACTGATGCACCTGAAGTGTCTAGTCCTACCTTTACTAGATCAAAAAGAATTCTAAAGAATCATACTTTGGATGCTGTTGTTGGTAATCTTCATATAGGAACACAGACTAGAGCTTCTCTAAGAAATCATGTTGAACATCAAGATTTTCTCTCCCAGCTAGAACCCAAAAACATTGATGATGCTATTGTTGATGAATTCTGGGTAATGTCTATGTAAGAAGAGTTAAATAAATTTGAAAGAAACAAAGTCTGGGAATTAGTTGACAGACCTAAGGACACACTAACAATAGGCACTAAATGGGTTTTTAGAAATAAAGTTGATGAATCAGGAAACATAGTTAGAAACAAAGCTAGGCTAGTTGCACAAGGATATAGTCAAGAAGAAGGCATAGACTATGAGGATACCTTTGCACCTGTAGCTAGACTAGAAACCATCAGGATTTTACTTGCATATGCTGCACATCTAAATTTCAAGTTATATCAAATGGATGTCAAAAGTGCATTTCTAAATGGTTTCATAATTGAAGATGTTTTTGTAGAACAACCTCCTGGATTTACAAACCCCCATTTTCCAAATCAATTTTTTAAACTTTCTAAAGCTTTATATGGCTTAAAACAAGCTCCAAGAGCTTGGTATGATAGACTCATCAATTTTCTTATTTCAAAAGGTTTTACTAAAGGGATTGTTGATCCAACTCTTTTTATTAAAAGAATTTCTAAAGATATTTTAGTTATACAAATCTATGTTGATGATATTATTTTTGGATCTTCTAAACCTTCTTTATGTACTGATTTTTCAAAAAGTATGCAAAATGAATTTGAAATGAGTTTAATGGGAGAACTTAAATACTTTCTTGGATTTAAAGTATTTTAAAATGAAAATGGTATTATTTTGAATCAAAGTAAATATACAAAGGATCTCTTAAAACGTTTTGGTTTGGATAGTATTAAGGAGAGTGAAACTTTTATGAGTACAATCTGTAAATTGGATACAGATGAAACTGGGAAACCAGTGGATCAAACCAATTATAGGGGTATGATTGGTAGTTTACTTTATCTTATTGCTAGTCGAACAGATATTATGTTCAGTGTGTGTATGTGTGCAAGATTTCAAGTTAACCCGAAAGAATCTCATTTGATTGCTGTTAAAAGAATTTTCAAGTATCTCAAACATACTGTTAACCTTGGTTTATTTTATCCAAAAGGACAATCCTTTGAGTTAATGAGTTATTCAGATGCTGACTTTTCTGGTTGAAAATTAGACAGAAAAAGCACTTCAGGAACATGTCATTTATTAGGAAAATCCTTAGTATCTTGGTGTAGTAAAAAGCAGAATTCTGTAGTTCTATCCACTGCCGAAGCAGAGTATATAGCTACTGGTAGTTGCTGTGCACAAATTCTGTGGATGAAACACACTCTCTTGGACTATGGATATGATTTTAAGCATGTTTCGATTAACTGTGACAACACTAGTGTAATAAACATCTCGAAAAACCCTATATCTCACTCAAGAACCAAACACATTGATGTAAGGCATCATTTTCTGAGAGATCATTATCAAAAGGGTGATATTTCTCTTGAATTTATCAGCACTGAACATCAATTGGACGGCATTTTCACAAAACCCTTAAGTGTGGATAGGTTATGTTACATTAGGCACGAGCTGGGGATGTTTAATCTTCACTGATAGAAATCCTCACCGATAGAAATCCTCACCGATAGAAATCCTCACCGATAGAAATCCTCACCGATAGAAATCCTCACCGATAAAAATCCTCACCGATAGAAATCCTCATCGATAGAAATCCTCACCGATAGAAATCCTCACCGATAGAAATCCTCACCGATATAAATCCTCACTGACAAAAATCATCACCGATAAAGTGCTGTTTTAAATCTCTTTGTCTGCCGTCAAGAATCTGAACCGTTTTTTCTTTTTTTATTTTTTTTTTATTTTTTTTATTCATTTAACTTATGATTCCTAAATGATAAAACTAAGTCTAATCCGCTTCTCACTCCACCGAACCCAAAACCTTTTACCTTCGAACCTTAGAACCCGAACCCTCTGCAAACCTGAGATCCCTCGAACTAGCGATGGCAAAAACCAAAATTCCTGTCATTCGAGATGACTGTGTTGAGCCTAAAGCAAAAAGGCAGAAGTTCGATCCAGAAGCGAGTAGTGCTGTTAGAACTAGGTCAGGAAGGAGACCAGTAAATCCTCATCTGCAAAATAGAGCTATTGTGATCGAAAAAGAGCTATGTGTAGACTGGTTACTGCCCAGCAAGTCCTTGGTGCTCGAAGTTCTGGAAGCTCAGAGATGGGTAGACTGCTTTTCAAATAACAACGGTCCCTACTACCCAAAGTTGGTAAAACAGTTTTACGAATTCGTAAGCTTAGAGAAGCTAGAGAATGAGAACCGAATATCTTCATTTGTAAATGGTAAAGTGATATCATTTTCATCAGTAGAATGGGATGATTGCTTAAAAGTTCCTCATGAAGGTGTGTCTGGATATATATCAAGAGCAATGCCACCTACCAGTGACATTTTTGATCATGAGATCGCGTTGAAAGAACTGACTGGTGATGGAACTCCAAGGCAAGTGGTTGCTGCAGAAATGGATGGAGAGAACAGATTACTGTTAAAGTTTGTTCAACATGTGTTGATACCAAGGAGAGGAGACTTTGCTAATTTGAGATATCAGGATATCTATCTCCTACATCTTTTGAGACATGATGTCAAAGTCAATTTATGCAGATTGGTGATGAGTCAAATGGAAGATATGACAAGACCAAAATCAAAGACTAATGCCCTATTCTTTGCTAAGCTGATTTCTGTAATGATCAAAGTGAAAGGGATAGCTGAGTCTCAAGATGAGACAATTGTTGTGAAGAGCAACTTTTGTATCACTACTACGATTTGCAAATATATGAAGATTAATTGGAATCCGTGGAGAGGAGAATGGGTCAATGATGACCAAAAGGTATATGATAAGTTCAATCCTGTGGATTATCCTTCAAGGCCAAAGGATAAAAGAGATCCAGGTCTAGGACCTGATGAAGAAGAACCTGAGTACAGTGATGAGTTAGAAGAAGAAGAAGAAGAAGAGGAAGAAACTCCTATGGATGAGGGAGGAGATCCTGACTTGCCTCCAAGCCCTGTTGCTGAAATTATGTCTTTAGAAAATGAAGTGCTAGCAGAAGTGGAGACACCTGCTAATGAGGAAGACCAGTCAGTCTCTGAGCATGTAGAGGAAGAAAAGAATGTCTCTGAATTATCTGATTCTGCTGAATTGAGTCTGAGTCCAGTTATTGGAAGCACAGTTGTACCTTCTATGGATGAAGAAACAGAAAGAGGAGAAGTTGTACCTATTCCAGAAAATCATCTTGCTGCTGCAGAGATGGAAGTTGTTGTGGAAGATTCTGATGAAGAAAGACCAGCAGAGAATTTAGTTTCTATATATGAGAATGCACCCATTGAGGGGGAGCATCACACCAAGTTTTGAAATGTTACAGTGACTATCGAGTCTGAAGACTGGGTAGAAGACCCAGGTTTTATAGTCTTTGGCTTGGATTATCCTGATTCGGATAATGAGGTATCTTTGAATAGACCAAAGATCAGCTATGACATCAATCCTGAGTTATTACCTGCTGATGTGGTCTGAGTACATGATTTAGATGTGCTGAAAGAAAATCTCAAAGTCAGTTTTGTAGAAGAAGTAAATATAATGGAATCTTTTTTAGTATCCTCGATTCAATCAGTCATGGATGACTCTGTAGTCAGTTTAGCTTCTGAAAGAGTATCTACTACAATTGCTCCTACTGATTTTGTTACAAAGTCTGACCTCGAATCCCTAAAGCATGAGCTGAAGTAATCCTTCAGTGCCTCTGTTGCTGAGATAAAGCACTGTTTTGGTGAAGAAATGAAGATGTTAGAAAGGTATTTTGAGCTTTCTCTTGGTTGCAATCTGTCAACTTTTGTGGGTGAGCTAATGGAAGAAGTCAAGGAGTGCCACACTCAAACTTCTAGGCTAGAAGAAGATCTTGAAGCTCTACGGATATCTGTTGTTGCCTTAGACTATTTCATGAGTTCAAAATCTCAAGCTGACAAGGATTTAGCTTATGTGAAAAGTGTTGTAAGTCAGCTGGTCTCGGTGTTTGAAGATTTCAAAACATCTTTGAAGAATCATGTAAAAAATCAGGACTCTCAAATGCAAAATCTGATTAGTGGGTTGACCAAAAGATTCAAAGAAACTGTATCCTTCTCTGTTGGTCCTCTGGTTCCAAAACCTGCAATTGATCTGAATCAATTTCGTGCTCTCATGAAAGAGGATCTTGGTTCTATTTCAACCAGTGGCTCTGTGGACTCATCAGATTTAATTCGAGTTGTGCTGTCTTCCAGGGATTCAGCCAGAGAAATAATGAAAATCGTCCAGGACTACATGAGAGAGGCCTCTGCTTCTCAAGAGGCAATCAAGAATAAGGTGGATACTTATTTTGAAAAGGTTTATACCAATCAACAACTGACCATCCATTTCAAACTTCTTCTTGAGAATCTAAAGTTACCTCCAGTGACTCAGGCCTTCAGAGAGCAGGTTAGTAAGCTCAGGGAGCTTACTCCTACTTTGGATAAATTCATTGAAAATAGAGATGATTTTGTGTCTGCAATGGAGAGAGGAGGAAGCATTATAATGGATTTCAGAAACCTGTTGCCGCCCTTCCTGCATGTGGATGCCAGACCGGTCATTGTCCCTCCTGCTTTGCCTGCCTCTGCCTCTACTGCGTCTCCAGTTCAGATGACTCCTGCTCAAGCCATAAGAAGTCTCACACCTATGATCACTCAAAGGACTTCCCATTACAGGCCCGACACTGTATCAGTTGCTCATCCTCCTCTGATCATTTCTGGAATTCCAAAGTCCTCCCCAGTATCCTCAACACCTGAATTCTCTTCTGATCCCAAGGGAAAAGCTCACATTGAAGATGTGGATTGATAAAGTGGCAAGGATGTTTGATAGGAATCATTTTTTTTCTATTCTGTTTATGTAATTTGTGTCTGATCTAATACAAATTCCTTTCTTTCCATTGTCTCAGTTTATCCATTTTCTATGTTTGGTTTCCCACTTTTTGATTATCACAACGGGGGAGAAAAGGGGAGAAATATAAAAGGATAAATATAAAAGGAGAAATATAAAAGGGGAGAAATATGATCAAAGGAGGAGCCTTTGATACTATTTCTTACATTTCATTCTTTGGTACTAATTCTTTCAAACCTTATCTCTGATACTATTGTATTTAATTCTACCTATGA
The DNA here is from genome assembly GCA_963277665.1 of Viscum album. NCBI lineage: Eukaryota > Viridiplantae > Streptophyta > Magnoliopsida > Santalales > Viscaceae > Viscum > Viscum album. The sequence goes on from OY728130.1 coordinate 926,820,809, forward strand.
TAATTTTTGATCTATATCTTTCTATTACTATTTCCTCTTTCCTCTGATACTGTTTTCTTTGAGAAAATTGAATATTAATGTCATACTATCTAATACTATATTCTCACTATTTTAAAATGGCCATATCATAAGTTGTGATTATCAAAAAGGGGTAGATTGTTGACCTCACCTGTTTTGATAATCCCAATCTTGTATTCATATGTTTTGACAATCCCAATTATGTGTTCATATATTATGATATTCACAATTACTGTTGATCTACACTTTAATTCTTTCAAATCGATGATCAAGTTAATAATAATGTTAAAATAATTTCTGATTTATGTTAATCTCGATTATCCATGTTTATATAAGTTTTGAAATGATTCTAAGTGAATTAGATGTGTTTTGCATAAGACAGTCAAGTGTAAGTATCACTGACCTTAATAGAGCTACCGATGTGCATAACTGCACAAAGCTACTGATGGACAGAGAGCTACCGATATGCATAATAGCCAGAGCTACCGATGCACAGAGCTACCGATGCACAGAGCTACCGATGCACAGATCTACCGATGGACAGAGAGCTACTGATGCATAGAGCTACTGACAGTCAAGAGCAACCGATGGAACTAAGTTCATCGAGCTACCGATAAGAGCTACCGATAAGAGCTACCGATAAGAGCTACCAATAAGAGCTACCGACTAGAGATACCGATAAGAGCTACCGATAAGAGCTACCAATAAGAGCTACCGATAAGAGCCACCGATAAGAGTTTGAAGAGCTACCGATGGAAGATCCTGCACAGAGTCAACCGTACACGTCTACAAACAAACGACTACCTATAATGAACTACGGAGTCAAATCCTATATCCTCGACCCTATTTGTTTATTACACTAACGGCTACATTTGTTACTTTTGATGCATTTAATGTTATTAAATAATTTATGTTGCCATTTCAGGAAACCGTACCAAGTACGATTAAAAAGCATAATCATTCCTTCTTCTCAGCATAAAAAAGATATACAAGACAACGTGTATGAGTTAGTGAATTAAAAAACAAGAGACTTGAAGAGATTGAGCACATGGGAGCACACTTGCGATCAAGCTCAAAATGTGCCAAGAATAACTGGAGAACTTGCACTCACAAGACTACTACTACTACCAGACTCCAAAACACAGAGAATACATCGAGCAATCTATGCTAAAGAAGAACTACACAGAACACTTCATTTTCTGAGCCGATAACCAAGCTGAACCTGGAAGCACTGAAAGAAGAAACGATACTCTGTTTTTCAGTCAAATACCAGAGAAGGACTCAGAACCGTTTCTGATCAAATCCAAAGGAGTCCAGAGCTACACTGCAGTCACTAGAGCCTTCCTAAACTCTATATCTTGCTATAAGTGATTTAGTAATTTCATTACGAACAGGGTGTGTAGCCTATTAATTATTACACACACACTGTCTCCTGAACCTTAACTAGAGGATTTGTAAATCCTCACTCACAATCTTTACATCCTTTATTTCCCACTGTGGATAGTAGTAGAGGTCGACTGTGACCTGGACAACTTTGAGCTGTTGTTTGTTATCCCACGTATAACTGTGGTAGAGGTCTCTTGACCTGAACAGTGTGATCACTGTTGTTAACCCAGATCCAGGGTGTGGATCACTTTATATAAATTTTGAGAGGACTAAGTCTCGGCTTGAGACTGAACCTCTTGGTTAACTCTTGTGTTTTTTAGTTAAAACCTATATCCATACTATAAACATTTATTTCATATTCCGCTGCTATTACTTTGAAATATAATTTATTTTCAAAGCTACTTTGATAGTTAAACTAGCAAGTGTTTATATTTATTATAAACCAGTAAGTTAGTTTCAAAAGTTAATTTAATCATAAGAATAAGTTAACTGGGAATTAATCAATCTTTGAGAAACTAATTGAACCTTTATAATCTGTATAAATTCACTACAGTTTAATTTGTTTTTGAAATTGGGGGATTTTAATAGAAATTGTTTTTAACAGAAATTTTAATTGGAACTCAATTCACCCCCCCTCTTGAGTGTCCACTCCGACCAACAATAACCGATGAAAGGATAACGAAGAAAAGAGACAACAAGTTATATTCTTATATAACCACTGGTACAAAAAGTAAAATAGGGCTAATGGTTTCCCCAGTTCCCTGATACATGAATCCCCAAAACTGATTCGAATATTTCAATCTCCTTGAACCATATGCATCCTGAGCAATCTGGTTTGATATCATGGGTGCACTTGTGTTGTCTCCAGAGTCTGACATGTGGGGTATACAACTGTGAGATGTTCGTGTGTACTTGTTGTCTATATAGAGATCGAGCGGCTTCATACTCAAGGATGTCAAAGTCCATTACCTGACCAAAATGGCCATAGGACAAGACTTGACACATGTACGCAGCGCGGAGGTCTCCCGCTGCTGCAGCTTCTTGGAAATCCATAAGGGACTGGACACCTTCCATTGCGGTGAATCACCTAAAAATTCCCTCGTAGTATTTTCCCTGTCATGCATAGGATGGAAACTGGGCTTGCGTCATAAAGATGTAATCCAGACCCGCTCTTCGATGGAGTTGAAGTACTCGGGGAGAATTGGAAATGTCATAAAGATGTTTGCATGACATACAGATATGGGCATAGTTTATATAATATTCATAGATGGCTATTGAAATTATGGTTTCTAGGGCCTCATTGGGAAGAGATAGAAGATTAGTACCTTCATTTTCCATGTGAAAATTAAGAAAACATCGTTCTTAGTATTTCTTAAGTAAGTTTTTCATTGTTCAGTTCTATTTTTACAGAGTTATCCAATTCGAATACTCTAATAAAAATTGTCACACCCCAGCTCCCGAGTACCTAGATCCGGTGCCATACAGAGGATCGAATATGGTTCGGGCTCTGAGAAACCAGCTTCTTCTGAAATGTTTCTTCTACTAAAAACCGATACCTGAAAATTTTATTTAAAAAATATAGGGCGAGAATACGAATAACCAATAAGGGGTTTACAAATAACATACTATACACAAAATAACATTTGAAAACATTCTTTAAAATTTCATAAAACAATCTTCTTAAAGAAAAGTTGTAACACATGTAACATGTCATAATAAAAGTGCTTAATTAGAACATGCTAGCAGAATTACCAGGACACACGATTTGAACATAGGCATGCTGAATAAAAGAAATTCTAAACATGTATGACATGAGAATATGTAAGCACAAATTAAACGGCTAAGAGTAATAAATAATCAGAGTAGCGCATAAAATAATAACTTCAATTTCACCCTTACTATTGTGTTACATACTCTGGCCATAATATCTCTGAATATTGCATAAATAATATGCCATACTTAAACTTCTTGTGATTCTCATAATCATAAGCTCTTTAACCAGGAATATTCTACCAGTCAAATATTTCTCTGGTTAATTAATTTACATAGTCATAATGAGGAAAGTGCATATGTCGGACTGTGTCAAGGCCTCGTTCCAAGACGTCTAATGATTAAGGCCTCAGCCAAAATCCATAACTCATAACTAGGAAAGGCCTCGGCCAATTCCACTACTAGTTGTCTCATGAGACCTACCGATGCATCGAGGGGCTATTACAGGCCCCACCCGTCACATAATAAGTCCAATGCATTCCTCATACTGCTTAAATCAAGTGCACATACCACTTGATTTATCAAATCCCCTATTACTTTTCATACCAAATGTACAAATTACTTGGTTTCTTATTTCACTTTTCATTTTGTTCAAGGTGTCCCACACCACCTTGAACAATTAAATCCATAAACCCAGGAAAGGGCATAAAAGTTTAATATTACAATCATTCACATTTATGCATATGTAGTGAGCCTGACACATGACTATGAATTATGTGGTCAAGTCATTAAATGGTACATAAGTTAAGAGTACTTGTGATGAAAAATAACACAAAATAAATACAAACTTGATCACGTAAAATGACAAAGCCTAGAACCATATTAATCAAGAATATTCATGATTAAATAAATAGGTAAACTTAACATAATAAATAAAGAGGTGAACTTAACATTTCATGTGGGGTACTAAACTCAAATTATCTCAAACATTTGTTATAAATAAGCTTTTGTATACTACATTAAATGTTAAAACTTGAAAGTATAAAACTCAACCTTAAACATTATCATTTAATATAAAGAGTGAAGAGTAATTAGTACATATAAATATGAAGTCACAAGCTTCCAATATCTATACTCATGAACTAAGCACATTAAAAGAAAGCATTTTGAAAACTATGATTAGGGTTTCATGTTGTGTAAAACATTCATATATAAGAACATACATGATTAGATATAAAATTTTTCTACACAAAGTGACTCCATGCATTTTAGTTCTTTATTAACTCGAAACCCAAGCTTAGAAATATTTAACCTGGGCATATGAATTTTATGCAAACCCGAGGGTTGTGTATATTATACCTATATATTTTCATATACACATGTATATATGTAACTGATTATGTATTTAAGGCATAAAATAAATTCTCATGGGGCGTCCATACTTAGGGTCTATTAATACCCTGTATCTTAAGATTTTTTTGCAACTCCTAATTGGGAAAAGAAAGACTTAACCTCAAACCGTAGATGATGTATATTTATTACAAGCAACAAGCAAGACAAAGATTAATCCCCTACCTTATCTTGAGGAGGAAGAGGAGGAGGAGCTTGGGAAGTCATTGGAAATCCCAGAGGAGACTTGTTGGGGTACGCTGGAAGCTGAGAGTGAAGGGCCGAGATGTTTGGAATGCCACGAGTGTGTTTTTTTATAACCCATATTGAATAATTTAATGCAGGTGTATGGAATTCGAGGCCCAAGTGGCCTTAAAAAAACTAATAGTCAGACCTTGTGGAAACCGCGTGAAGGAGGGAGACCGACAGATGTCACGAGAGAAGAAAAACAATGAAATATAGGGTGTAGGGTTACTGGTTCAGAGCACACCGCAGGGAAGAAGACAACGCTACGGGTAGAAACCGGGAGGAATTTCGACGGTTAGGATCAGATCTGTCTTAGATTCAAGGGTCGGGATGAGTCCATGGTTTATAAATATAATGGACGGCTTGGATTAAATCTGAGTCTGATCGGACGACATGAGATCGACGTAGTGTTTTAAAATCTTCGAATGAACACAATTAGATCGCGCCAGATCGAACGAACCACAAAAAACCTGGTGGTGCTCTGTAGTTGTTGAAGGTCGAACGCGGGATCGGGATCAATGGACCAGATCACGCGCAACATGATCCAATGGCCCAAATCCTGTTTCGCTTGAAAAAACGCATCCCACATTGAAACAGTGGGGTGTTTGCACCTCCTTTATAAGCCTCAGCCTCCGGCCCATGGTTCAGAAATCACACAGCACACACTCAGGGCGCCTTACACATGGGCTCCCGCCTCCCCCGCAAGCCTCGGCCTACCCAGGCTCACCGCAGCTTTGCACCCGCGTTGCGCACTCATGTCCTCCTGCGCTCCCATGCTCCTGGGCGCACCTCGGGAGACCTATGCCTGAGCTCGGGCTGGCCCAGGCTTGGGCTGAGGGCTAGGCTCAGCCACCTTGCGTGAGCTGCCTCCCTTGGCCCAACCATAAAGGGCTGGCCCTAGTAGGCCCAATTTTTTATAAAAACTAACCTATATAAATATATGAAGTCTCAAGGGTAAATATTACTCTAGAAATTTCCCTTTTCAAACATGACATTTATTTAAGCTTAAGAAAAATTAATGACTGCCTAATTTTACCTTGTCTAATAATATTTATAAAACTAATCATAAACACCAAATCTTTAACATAAATTGAAATTCGGTATATCCAAATAAAATATTTTGTATTAATATTATAGTAGTCAAAACTAAGGTGATCAAAAATATAGTTTAATTAAAAGAAATTAAACATAGTTTAAAAACACCGAATGAAAATCTTTACAATACATTTGAAATAATTGTAACATGTTTTGAATTCCTTATTACATTTCAAAAACACCAATGTATAATTCAAAACATTCCTCTATGCCCTGTTAAAGTTCATGGTTAGGAGTAGTTTTATAATTTTTCAATTTATAACCTAATTATTTGGAGAACTAAAATATACTCTTATGTTTTCAATTAATTATACAACATGTCCAACGACTATATTTATAGCTGTTAGGATTCCATGGTTACCTGGGGAAACGGTCACATTAGTGTCATATAAAACCAAGCCTTAGGGTGCCATAAAACTCAAAAGGAGGAAAATGGTTCTCGTCATACCCTTGGTGCTTAGCGTGGTCACAATGGCTTTGGCTATTCTTATGTTTGTTATGATGGATACTAAGGACCCCTATTATCTTCTTGAGGTTCTCATTGTTTTGGGTGGTCTCCCTATAATCTTGATAGGGTTCTTAATAAGTATCTTTGGTTAGCTTGATTTCCCTTTTAATCTCGGTTTATTGTAAACACTACGGTGTTCCTATATTAATAAAGAGCCTTACGTCCATTTCATGTGTTTTATTCCATTGCATAAAAAAATAAATTAAAATCATATTATTACTTTTCCATAAGAAACAAGTTTTGTTCGATTAATAGACAACATAAAATATAAAAATTACCATTATATGAAACACAAGTTTTTGGGATGTTACAGATATGTTTTGAACTAAAATGTCAATTTTAAACTGATAACGAGAACTTTGAGCCATAACAGTCACATTATATGTTGTATTGAGGTGCGAGTGATTCCTACACATCAAAAATGACTCATTGATCATTTTTCTAAAGTATCAAAACAATCTGAATGTGTTTGCTCATTTTTTCGTACGTCACTTGTTCCTTTTACTAAAATTAATGTCAATTTAAAATAAAGACATACTTGAAGTCATATTGGTCACACCGTGCGTCATATTGAGCTATAGTTGATTCCTACATGTCACAAATGAATTATAAATCGTTGTACTAAAGTATAAAAACAATATGAATGCATTTACTCAGTTTTGAGTAGGCCAGTTGTCATTTTTCCTAAAATTTATGTCAATTTTAAATAAAAAGACTCACTTGGAATCATATCGGCAACACCATGCGTCAAATTGAGATGTTTCTAATTTCTACACATCTCAAATGATTTATGAATCAGTTTCCTAAAGTATCAAAACAATCTAAATGCCTGAATGACCCAAAGGCCTTCTTTTTTATTTTATTATGGATAATCCCCCTTTTAAGGGTTGAAGGGGAACCCGTACATGACCCGTAGGCCCAAGGAACAAGGCCCGACAAACCCGCAATACATGACCCGAAGACCCAGAGGCATACCATGCTCAATACATGACCCGTAGGCCCAACCCACTTGAACTGCCCCTCCCCAGCTTTCTGTGTCATTTATCACCTAGCTCCCCACCTTATATTGATGATCGACTAACATTGCCCCATACAAAGCTGCACGGTGCCTGGTTCTGATGGCGGTTGTCATACCCTCTCATTCTTCCAATCCGATTAGCTCTTCATCTGGTGGTTTCTACTCCTGTTGCTCTGATCCTCTTCTAGGGCCTATTATGTGTGAACTGGGATACTCTATGGTCTATGTGGCCCAAAGGCCCTGTGGCCCGAAGTCCTTTGATGACCCGAAGGCCCTTGAGACCTGTAGGCCCAAACCGGTGGCCCGAAGACCCAAATCGGGTGAATAGTTCCGGCTGCTACAGTACCAAACAGTAACTGCTACAGTCCTGCTACAGTCCCCCTGAAATTCGCCTCCACCCGGTTTTGAACCTGGGTCTCTTGGATGCCAAGCAGGAGCCCTTACCACTCAGGTACGGGCTCATTGGACAAAACAATCTAAATACGTTTGCTCAGTTTTGAGTAGGTTAGTTGTCATTTTTACTAAAATTCACGTCATTTAAAAAAAAGATGAATTTGGAAATAAAAAGACGCATTTGGAGTCATACTGGTCACACCGTGCATCAGATTGAGGTGCGGGTGATTCCTACACATCCCAAATGACTCATGAGTCGTTATCCTAAAGTATCAAAATAATATGAATGTGTTTGATCGATTTTGAGTAGGTCAATTGTCATTTTTACTAAAATTTTTGTCAATTTTAAATAAAAAGACGCACTTGGAGTCATAGCGGTCACACCGTGCATCGTATTGAGATGCGTCTAATTCCTACACATCTCTAATGACTCATGGATCATTTCTCTAAATCATCAAAGCAATCTGAATGTGTTTTCTCAGCTTTCAGTACATCACTTGTCTATTTTACTAAAATGTCATTTTAAACTGAAAACACGCACTTTGACTCATACCGGTCACACCATGCATCAGATTTAGGTGTGAATAGTTCTTACACATCTAAAATTATTTATGAATCATTTTCCTAAAGTATCAAAACAATCTTAATGCGTTTTCTTAGTTTTTAGTAGGTCAGTTGTCCTTTTTACTAAAGTTGATGTCAATTTTAAATAAAAGACGTATTTGTAGTCATACTGGTCACACCGTATGTCAGATTGAGGTGTGAGTGATTATAAACATCTCAAATGAATCATGTATCATTTTCCTTAAGTATAAAAATAATATGAATGCATTTTCTCAGTTTTGAGTAAGTCAGTTGTCTTTTTTACTAAAATTGATGTCAATTTTAAATAAAAAGACACACTTAGAGTCATACTGATCACACCATGCATCAGATTGAGGTGTATATGATTCCTACATGTCCCAAATGACTCATGAATCATCTTCCTGAAGTATCAAAACAATCCGAATATGTTTTCTCAGTTTTCAGTGTGTCACTTGTATTTTTTACTAAAATGTCATTTTAAACTAAAAACACACACTTTGATTCATACCGGTCACATTGTGTGTAGAATTGAAGTTTTATTGATCCCTACACATCTCAAATGACTTATGGTTCGTTTCCCTAAAATATAAAAACAATACGAATGTGTTTTCTTGATTTTGAGTAAGTTAGTTGTACTTTTTACTAAAATTGATGTTAATTTTAAATAAAAAGATGCATTTGGAGTTATACTGGTCACATTGTGCATAGTATTTGAATGAAAATTATTCCTACATGTCTCAAATGACTTATGAATCATTTCTCTAAAGTATCAAAACAATATGAATGCGTTTACTTAGTTTTGAGTAAGTCAACTTTTCTTTTTACTAAAATTGATGTCAATTTTAAATAAAAAGACGCATTTTGAGTCATACCAGTCACACTGTGCATTGGATTGAGGTGTGACTAATTCCTACATGTCCTAAATGACTCATGGATCATTTTCCTAAAGTATCAAAAAAATCTGAATGCATTTTCTTGGTTTTCAGTATGCCACTTATTCCTTTTGCTAAAATTAATGTCAATTTTAAATAAAAAGACACACTTGGAGTCATATCGGTCACACCGTGCATCATATTGAGGTTAAGTTGATTCCTAAATGTCAAAAATTACTCATGGATCATTTTCCTAAAGTATCAAAACAATATTAATGCATTTTCTCAGTTTTGAGCAGATTAGTTTTCCTTTTTACTAAAATTGATGTCAGTTTTAAATAAAAAGACACAATTGGAGTCATACTGATCACACCATGCATCATATTAAGGTTTGAAAGATTCCTACACATATCAAATGACTTATTAATCATTTACCGAAATTATCAAAATAATACAAAAGAATTTTCTTAGTTTTGAGTAGGTCAGTTGTCCTTTTTACTAAAATTGATGTCAATTTTATATAAAAAGACGCACTTGGATTCATATCAGTCACACCGTGTGTCAAATTGAGGTGTGTATGATTCCTACAAATCTCAAATGAATCATGGATCATTTTACTAAAGTATCAAAATAATATGAATGTGTTTTCTTAGTTTTCAATGCATCACTTATCTTTTTTACTAAAATGTCATTTTAAACTCGAAACACACACTTTGACTCATACTGGTCACATCATGCATCAGTTTAACATGAGACCAATTTCTACATGCCACAAATGATTTATGAATCTATTTATTAAATTATCAAGACAATCTGAACATGTTTTTTTTGGGTTTTCAGTGAATGATAAATTTTGAACTAAAATATCGATTTTAAACTAATAACGAACACTTTGAGTCATACTGGCCACACCGTGCATCAAATTGAGGTGTGGATGATTTTTATATGTCCTAAATGACCTATGAATTTTTTTTTTCTGAAGTATAAAAATAGTTTGAATGTGTTTGTTCAGTTTTTGAGTATGTTAGTTGTTTATTTTACTAAAATTAATGTCAATTTTAAATAAAAAGATGCACTTGGAGTCATACCGGTCACATTGTTTGTCGGATTGTGGTTATACTGATTCCTACATGTACCAAAGTCTCAAAAAAATCCTAACTGCCAATGTTTCCATGATTACTATTATCTTTATTTGTCAAAATGCCAACACTACATATTGATTTGATGTTCTTAGCCGAAAAATGTTTCTCATTATTGAAAACCAGAAGAGTAGAGGAAGCTCTTCTACCCATTATATCACAAAAAGTCACCATAATGGGCATATGATCTTCCTATAATCTTATAGTTTTCAACAATGAGAAAGGTTTTTCGGCTAAGAACATTGAATTAATATGCAGTGTCAGTAGGTCAAAAAATAAAAGAAATTAAAAGCATTGTAACATTGGAATAAAGAAACATGTTATCGCTTTCATGGCTTGTTGTAGATAGTTGAAATAAAAATATGACTTTCCAAAAGATCCTTGAAAACAACTAAACAAGTATTAAATAAAAATAATAGGGAAAATAATTTACAATTAGTAGATAAAATGATGATAAAATTAATTAAATAAGTAGTATGAATTCACATTTTCATGATGGTTGTATACATTCTCAACCCATTTCCTTATTGCCATTATCTCAAATTCAGCCTAAAAGTCTAATCAATTACAAGCATGACCAGCTTCAAACAAACCACCCCAACTCAAACAAATAAATCCACCTATATAATAAAACAATTCTTATGTGAGTAATACTGAAAAGAAATAAATTAAACATAAATATTAAACAATTCATTACTTTTATAGAAGTCACATATTCATGTTATTTGTATAAATTATGTGATCAGGTATGCTACCCACTCATTTCTAAGAAAATCTATATCGTCTTTCAAATAAAATTTCTTTCGGAAATCATGTTAATGATAAGAAGTAAATATTTTTAATCAATTCTATCACTAAACAAGGTGGAAATGATATTTTTTGATAGGAGAGTGTTTGAGATGTTGTTGGAATCTTTTTGGAGAAATGATGCCTGGATTTGAGTCATTTGGACTACTAATCATTGAGATGTCAACAGTGATGATGAAAATTTCTCACTATGAACATATTTTTACACTTCCATTTATTTCTGTTTTAGTTTCAATTCATGCATGTATTTTCACTGATTTGTGAGTATGCTTTTTGGTTGTTTGTTATGTGGATATTGGAGTAGAAGGGTTTGGCATACCAATGACTTGAGGTTTCTTACTAGTATTAGATCTGGTCCAATTTGTTTCTTGGAGGTGGATCATTTTTGGGTATGTTCTTTGGTTGCGTGTGGTGGAGATCTTAGAGCCGATGGTTGTGGTATAGCCACGACTTGAGGTTTCTCAATCGTGATGGAGTTGGATCACTGGTCATGGGGCATGGATGGGTCACTGACAATCACTGTTCGATGGAGATGGATCGCTAGCATGGATGAGCTGTTGGTGGAGTTGAATCGCTAGCATGGATGGGATGGTGTTGAAGCTGACTCGCTGGCATGGATTGGTTGGTGCCGGAGCTGACTCGATGGCATGGATGGGTCGCTCGTGCTGGAGACAGCTCGCTGGCATGGATGGGATGTTGCTGCACTAGCATGGCATGGATGGGTCACTGGTGCTACTTGTTGGTCGCTAGTCGTTGGTGCAAGAGCTGATAGGCTGCTACTGCACATACATGGATGGGTCGGGGGGGATGGGAGTTGGTGGGGTGGGCATTGTGTGGGGTTCAGGGGGGGGGTATGGGTGTTAGTGGGGTGGGCGTTAGTGGGGTGGGTGTTGTGTGGGTGGGGTGTTATGGATCTTAGGGACGCGGCTATGATGGATACTACTATATTAAATTTCATTATTAATATAATTATTTTTTACATGTGTTAAAATCATATTTGATTTAATAATTAAATCAAATGTATTATATATGATAAATAAATAAATATAATATGAAATTTTATTAGTGATAAAAATTTATATTTTTTATTCAAATGTAATTTATAAACATATATTATATGTTGGTAATATTATTACCAATAGAAAAATTTGTCATTAGAACATGTTGCAAAACAATTTAACCAACATATATATTATCTGTTAGTATTATTATAATTGTAACAAAATTATTTTATCTATCATAAAAACATTTAGCAATAGAATTTTTATTGACATTTTAGTAATAAAGACATATATATTGGTAAAATGTTTTACCAATATGAAATGTACTTTTACCAAAAGGTATGACCCCATTGGAAAAAGTGAAATATTTTTTAGTGCTGGAAAAATATAAATACACAAAGTATTAATAAATATTTTAAATTAAATAGTAATTATCTTAGAAAATACCTCTTTGGGGATGCTAGTTTTTTTATGGAATATGATCTCTCTCATAAATTTACAAACATAATAACCATAATCTTTTCCATTTGTTTGTTTCAGACACTGTATAAACATTGAAAAAATAAGTAATTTGTTTTGATTTTTATTTGTATAGTGAAATATTATTATATATACTGTGATACTTATCCAGTTGTAGAACTTTTAGGGTCCGGGTGTGCAATGTTTGTCTTCATGCCATGATTTTGACGATATTTATACACCGCCCTATCATAAAAGAATCCTTATTAAAACATAAGATAAATTATGTAACTTGAAGTTTAGTTTTAAAATATTGGATATAGTGTATTACAAATTGAAAAACACCATCATGTGTGGTTGATTTGTTGGGTTTCCATGCATTGAATCTAAGAAAGAAAATTTTGGAGTATCCAAATTGACCGTATTGAGCATACAATGTTTCCTAAAAACACAAAAAAAGAATAAGAAATTAAAGAAATAAAAATATATTTGATATGATTAAATTGTAGAGTTTTACCCCCACATTGTTGGTATTAATAAGAGTCTGTCATCCACAAGTTTTATTTCAAATGATTTGGCCAGGTCTACCACTATTTCATCCATTTTTTTGGATTCTATTTCTTTTTGTTCTGTAGAGGTGGCATGAGGACTAACGAGTCTAATTTTTTTTCATGGGGAAATCCCTTCAATTGGTATTGATATATATGCCTACAAAAAACATGAAATGTATTTAGTCATAATTAACATACTATACCATATTTTGTAAAATTAAATCAGGAAAAAATAACTCATGTATAGATTTAAAAATGTGGCACCTAGTAATTCATAGTTTAGGATTTAATTTACATTCTCAAAATAATTGTAGTCAGTACCTTCCTCTCCGTACATTTTTTCTTCAAAATATACTACATGACTACTACCATTTTGTAACTTTGTATCCACATGAACCTTCAATGTTAGTAAATGAAGATATTGAATGGGTGGGGTAAAGGTACTTTCGGAAGACCTTTTTGATCAGTTGGTTGATCCTTTAGATGGTTTTGAGTTGACCTTTCATTTCACCCCTTCCCTTTATCCATTTGTAATGACATTCATTAGTTCATACCCTTTTTTAGTAATTTTTAAATGTTTAGCATGAATGTAACACCCCAAGACTTTATAATATTTCCATTTCTGAATAAATTTAATTTTACCACTTTCTTTCTTTTTACAGAACACCATGTTAAGCTTATGCTACACACAACAATGAGTTGTCTTGCACTACACGTAAGGCCCAGTTTTACTGAACAAAAATATTTTAATAAAATAATATTATTTAATATATAAACTAGATATTAAATTAGAGATTATGAATAGTATTAACCACATTTTGAATTTTATATATTCTATACAATTTTAGCATTCATCTTATGTGTTTCTTAGATATGATATAAGAACAAATTCAATTTTTTGGATAAAAGAAGTTTTTTTCAAAACAAATGCAGTTTTTCCACCTTTTAATGGCGAACCCAGTTCCAATATTTGAAAGTTTTATATATTTAATTTTACAAAATAATATTATTCTTTGTAATATGGACATAAAAATTTACTTTGGATAATTTTTTGGTGTTATTATGATAACTTTCATAATTTAATGAATAGTAAACAATACTGCATTTTAATTAAAAATTGTTTTTTCATCTAATTTATTTATATTATTAGATTATCCTTTAAATTGGTTTTAAATTTAATTAGATTATGTTTTTACTATTTAATCCAATGTTGGTCATTGTAAGTAATTTCACATTGAAATTTTATATAAACACATGTTAATCTTTTGATGGTTTTTACTTTTTAAAAACCAATTTTCTCGTTCCCTCAATGGGATTAATTTTAATTTAATTACTGAAAATTATATGTTCTGAATTTTGAAAAATGGATTCCATATTTGGAATCAGTGGGTCCAAATTATGAAAATAGTTTTTTTTTGAAATTATGAATAGTAAGTTCAATAATTTTTTATTACCACGATTAAGGGTAAATCAGGTAATTAAAGGTAAAAATAATATTATAAAATTAACCAAACACCTATCAAAATCTTATTAGATGAATAAATTCAAAATTTATCATCTAATTTTTAAAATGGGATCATTTAATGGATACTTTTCCATGAATATGACATGAATATTATTAAAATCAATGAATGTGACAAAATGTCACACTCTCATTTCTTATAAGTATAATAATTTTAATATAGAGATTACTAAGATATAACTTTGATCATAAAAAGTCCATGGAAAAATAAAATAATTATATACATCATATTAATTTATTTATAATTTTTAAATACTAAATAATTACCATAAATAATAACTAAATAGTGAAGAAGTAATAATTTTATTAATAGAAATATCAAATAATGGATTTTAAAATTATTAAAATAAATATAATTTGACATAATGAAGGCTATCCACAAATTTTCTAGGTGAATATGAAATTTTAGGAGTGTATTCAGTGGTTTGGTTTGAATTTATCTTTCTTATTGGATTTTATTTAAAGTCAAAGTAATGAATAGTGTCAAAATTGGCATTATTGATATTTTATAAAAATAACATTTTATTAAATTATTTAAAAATCATAAAAATGTTTAAAAATTACCAAGTGATAATTATAAGGTCTAAAATGTCATAAGGTATCCATTTATAGTCAATTGATACCATATAAGTAAATATTTATAACCATTTAATATTTAGAAAATTATTACCACAATTAAAATTAAATAGATTACATAAGGATAAATCAACATGATAAGGTTTAAAATAAAAATCAAAACATGTATAAATTTTATTGGTTGAGATGATTTAGACCCTTACTCATCTTATTCACTAAATAAATCACTTTGTATCTATTTGAAACAAAAAATCAATTTATAATAAATTAATATTTTTGGAGTTTCCTAAAGTGCTCCTCCCCTCTCTTATAAAAGGGCACCCCTCCTTCTCTTTTATTCACACCTATAAATCCCTTTTTCATGGAAAATAACTACCCAATTATCCTCCCATATTTCCTCACTTCATCCTAGAGACCATACTTTAGGATTAAATCCAACCTATGGATTCCTTTTGTGTAAATCAAAAGGAGACACTCGAAGAAGCGGAAAATGTTTTACCAATTCAATTCAATTTTTTTTCTTATACTTATTATTACTATGTTATTTCCATACTAAATTAATAAATCCAGTATCATATACAAACTTATATGTTATTATAATTATGGTAAAACCATATTCCTCCTTTTATCAATCCTACAAATAACAATATTACCATGCGTGCATGCGTACGACTTACCATCTCTACGTCGCAGTGTAATTTGTTATTCAACACTAATTTATTTAGATGGGTATAATGATGAGTATAATGTATATGAATAATGAATATAACATGATAATTATTCTATATAATTAATATATCATCTAATTTCATACCATTTAACCATCAAGGGAATGATGTCGTCGCTCGTTCGTACGTACGACCTAGCGTCTCCACGACACGGTGAGATTCATTCTCCACATTAACCATTCAAAAATGATTATAAAATTTATACGATGAGTAAAAATAATAATTATGAACCTAATATCATTATGGATATGAATAAAATACATACTATGCACAAAAAACATGACTTACATGACAAAATAGGAATGGGAAAACAAAGCAGTTAACACCCAAAACAATGGTAATACTAAAATATTATTAACAAAACAATAAAAGAAAATAATTTATGATATCATAAATAGTTATATAATCCTATTATAATTTAATAACATTATTTAACCATTATACAGGAGGTTAACACACCCTCTACTAAAGGAAATTACAAGGTAAGAGTTAGTTTCGTAATCTCATTATTATCTAAGATTGTTTATTCGTAAGTATTTACTGGGAAATATTTATTATCTATGTCCATGTTTCTTAAAAATGTTTTCAAACAGAATCTTTTATGGTTTTATGTAAGGGAATCTTTAACTAAAACATCATTTTAAATGTTTTAAATATTTATTCTTCTAAATCTTTCTCATTAATGTCCATGTTTTTAAAATGGTTTTAAGGATTTATTTATATGGACATGAATGTTTTAAAATGTTAATTCCTTTCAAAATTTTCAAAGTGGTATGAGACACTTTGATTCAAAAACATCTTTTAAATACATTCTTTTATAAATTTTTCAACTTTTAATGTTTTCAAATTAAAAAATGGATATTTCTCTCAAAGAGTTTTAATGATTTTATTATATTATTTTTCATCTATGTCAACATCCTTTGTTGGATTTTATGCTTAATTGAGGTTGTTTTATTATGATACAATCTACCGTATTGTTTTTAATGGTTTATGATATGTTTTACTATGGATGTTCTATTTTAATACCATTCATATCTTATGGTTTAAGTATTTACATTTCATATGCTAGTTTTAATATTAATGTTTATGTTGGTTATGTTTTACCCTTTTCATAAGAGGAATGCATTGGACTTTGTAAGTATTGGGTGGTGCCTGTTATAGCCCCTCAATGCATTGGTAGGTCTCATAAGACAATTATGTTTGGGTTTGGTCTAATTCTTTCTCAATTATATATGGTTTCTTGGCCAAAGACTTGACGGTATGTTTAAGATGTCCTGCATTATGCATACCCTCTTTATGAGATTAGTTATTACATGTAATTATTTGACTAGTATAATATCAATGTTCATGTTTATATGAAATTATTTGATTTATTCTTTCCATATTATGCTGAAGATTATGTTTAAAAGGCTTGTGTTTCAATTTTATATCTTGCCTTAAAATTTTATACTTATTTATGATAGCTTCTGCTATGTTGTTTACCCTTACTGAGCATATGAGTTAACCCCATTTATTATGTTTAATTTTTCCCCAGGATGCGAAGAAGTATATTATGAATGACCTGCAAGGATAGTCTAAGGGATATGAGTATTTTCAAAGGAGATAATATGTTGTTTTTCATTTCATGAATTGTAATGTAAAGTTTATATGTGTAATATATTTTCCAAGACTGCTAAACTAATCGATCATTCAGGATTTGATTCATTGTAATCATTCCAATGTATTAAAATAATGTACAGGCATTGGGCTTCTGGGGTTGAAGCATTACAGTTGGTATCAGAGGAAGTTTAATACAAACCTTGGAAATTAGATTTAGAAAAACTTTGATTAGGGAACATTACCCTCAGATAGACTTTGAGGATAAATATAGAAGAAAATCTTAGAATTTTGGTAAAATAGGGATTATGTGGGTCTTCCAAGAAATACATCCCCGTATGGATACTATAAGTGGACGTGGTTCTGGCACAAATATACCTAGGACTAACAACTCCGACAAGGTGTTCCGTACCTAACTCGGGGTAACCTGGTACACGACAACAGACCTTACTGTGCACCTGGTTTAACAATCCCGGGGGATATTCTTAGGATAATTCATATTCCATTTAACTATCATTATGAAGGATTTAAAAGTAAAGATTCACCTAAAGTGACCAAATTTTATAATTCTAGGATTTACGATGCATAAATTTATGTTATTTGCTATACCATATTTAGAGATTATACAAAGTTCATAACTTTATAATCTAATAAATTATATAATATCTTATAGAAATGGTTCCTAGAAAAAGGAATAAGAACTCCACCAATGCACATGATCTAAAGAGTAATAAGGATCATATCTTTCATGGTCTTAAGCCAACATTTCCAAGGGAAACAGTCTCCCATGTATTCTCATCATATGAGGAAATAATATCATATGTTAATAAGATAAGTAAAGAATTCTACGAGTCCTATGGATTTGAAAGGAAACAAGAGAAGAAGAGGATGTCAGAGAAAAATAAGGATAAAGGAAAGAAGGGAAAGAAGGATTTTCCCACATGTGATAACTGTGGAAAGAATCACCCTGGTAAATCCTTGAAGGGAATGAGAGTTTGTTATAAGTGTGGAGAAAAAGGACACCAAGTTCATGATTTATGGGTAAGAAAAAGGTTTCCAATGTAAAATACTTCATTTACAAGGAGATGAGATACTATGAGAATCAATTTACCATCAAAGAAATATACCCTAGATGATGCTATTAGATAATGATCAAGTTATGATACTACCGCAGATGAAGAATAATGATTAAAATCCCTATTCAAGAAATATGTCATTTGAATATTTTATTAGAAATGTACTAGTTATAATAATTATAGATTATATAAAGATTGTATTGCAGTACTATTTCATTAAGGATTTCAGATTTTATGGTACTAAGAAAAGTGACTCAATATCAGGTTAAACTAGGTTGAGGGAAAGATAACCCTTAATATGTTTCTGATACTGAGATAATGATGTTAGAATAAATAGATGATTGATTTGTATAAAGAGAATTGGATAATATTTACTACCTTGGAATTGATTAATGGTTTGTTTATTCCATCATTGTTGGAGTTTACAACAATTTTGGATTTAAGGAGTATATCCAATATTCTATGTTTTACATAAGGAATAAGGAAACATGAACATATTCAATAAGGTTTTATGGTAATTAAGTTTATTACCATGTTTTAAGAGAATACATGATAAAGGTATTCACATGTTTGGTATGTGACAAAAAATGGATCTGCATTATGTTATGTTGATTTTAGAAATTTAGTGACATTCCTTATAAATTTTTGGACTGTGAGTTTGGACAGAAGTATTTTGGATAAGTCTAAAGGTTGGAATAGATTAATTTGAACATTGAATAGTATTTTTTAAGGTTAAAAAATTTCTTAAGGTTATTTTTGGAATTTTATAATAATATAGTTTTAAGAAAAAGACAGCCCGCAGGTCGGGCGATAACCCGTCGCATCCAATAAGGCCGCAAGACTTGAACCTGTAACTGAAGGGCGACAAGGGTGCATCATCTACCACTGGCCTATGTGATGTCCTGGTTAGTATAACATAGTTTTCCTTATTTAAATGATATGATAGATGAATTATAAGTTCATTTTAGAAACCCTATATGTTTAAGATAAATTGAATATTTTTGAATATTATTATT
The DNA here is from genome assembly GCA_963277665.1 of Viscum album. Taxonomy (NCBI): domain Eukaryota; kingdom Viridiplantae; phylum Streptophyta; class Magnoliopsida; order Santalales; family Viscaceae; genus Viscum; species Viscum album. The sequence continues at coordinate 926,840,500 of OY728130.1, forward strand.
TGGAGAGAAATATGAGTTTGTGGTAGAAATTAGTTAAAGGATGAAACTCTACTTGTCAAGTATGATTCCTTGTTTTCTTATTCTATAAAGTAAATTAATCCTTCAACTCTAATGGAAAGGATATTTAAACCAAAAATACTATCCCAGTACTTTTTCCGATGAATCAAATGGTTCCTTATATCATCACTGACTTCTAGCTTTGTGACTGTTCACTTTCTCCTAATAATATTCTCCATCACTCTCCATCAGAACATAATGGTAAGATTTTTCATTCATGTACATGTTTTCCTACATGGAACCCTTGTATGTGTTATGTTTGGTAACATTATTATATCTATTTATTTATTTTAAATTATAAGTTTTATCAACCCTTGTTCTGATATGATATTATAATAAAAAAAATTGAATAATCAAACATTAGTTACCGAACCCAAATTCAAAAATTACGAGGATGCAATTTATTGAAGGAGCGGAGAATGTAACCCCTAAAGACTTTACAATATTTTTATTTCTGAATAAAATTAATTTTACCTCTTTCTTGCTTTTTACGCAACACCATGTTAAGCTTACGCTACACACAACAATTAGTTAGCTTGCATTACATGTAAGACCTAGTTTTACCGAACAACAATATATTAATAAAATAATATTATTTAATAAATAACCTAGTTGTTAAATTAAAGGTTATGAATAGTATTAACCACATTTTTAATTTTATATATTCCATATAATTTTAACATTCATCTTTTGTGTTTCTTAGACATGATATAAGAACAAATTCAATTTTTTGGATAAAAGAAGTATTTTAAAAAAAATACAGTTTTACCACCTTTTAATGGAGAACCTATTTCCAATATTTGAAACTTTTATATATTTAATTTTAAAAAATAAACTTCTTATTTGGAATCAGTTCATCAAAATTTAATTTAGATAAATTCTTGGTGTTTTTCTGATAACTTCCATGTTTTAATGAATAGTGAAAAATACTGCATTTTAATTCAAAACTGCTTTTTCTTATAATTTATTTATATTATTAGATTATACTTTAAATTGATTTTAAAGTATAATAAGATTATGTTTTTAATATTTAATTCAATGTTGGTCATAAGAAGTAATTTCAAATTGAAATTTTATATAAACACATGTCAATCTTTTGATGGTTTTTATTACTTTTTAAAAACCCGTTTTCTCATTCCCTCAATGGGATTAATTTTAATTTAATTACTGAAACTTTTATGTTTTTAATTTTAAAAAATGGATTCCATATTTGGAATTAGTGGGTCCAAATTATGTAAATAGGTTTTTTTAACCTTATGAATAGTAACTTTAGTAATTTTTTATTAATGTGGTTAAGGGTAAATCGAGTAATTAAAGGTAAAAATAATATTATAAAATTATCCTAACACTTGTCAAAATCCTATTATATGACTAAGTTCGACCCTTATCATCTAATGTTTGAAATGGAATCATTTAATGGACACTTTTCCATGAATATGACATGAATATTATTAAAATCAATGAATGTGACAAAATGTCGCACTCTCATTTCTTATAAGTATAATAATATTAATATAGAGATTACTAGGAGATAACTTTGATCATAAAATATCTTTGGAAAGATAAAATAATTATATAAATCATATTAATTTATTTATAATTTTTAGAGACTAAATAATTACCATAAATAATAACACAATAGGGAAGAAGTAATAATTTTATTAATAGAAATATCAAATAAAGGATTTTAAAAATATTAAAATAAATATAATTTGATATAATTGAGATGATCCATGAATTTTATAGGTGACTATGAAATGTTAGTAGTGTATTCAATGGTTTTTTTTCAAATTTATCTTTCTTTTTGGATTTTATTTAAAGTCAAAGTAATGAATAATGTCAAGATTGACACTATGAATATTTTATAAAAATAACATTTTATTAAATTATTTAAAAATCATAAAAATATTTAAAAATTAAAAATTTATAATTATAAGGTCTTAAATTTCATAAAGTTTTCATTTATAGTTAATTTACATCATATAAGTAAATATTTATAACCATTTAATATTTAGAATATTATTACCACAATTAAAATTAAATAGATTAAATAAGGATAAATCAAAATGATAAGGTTTAAAATAAAATAAAAACATGTATAAATTTTATTTTTTGAGAGGATTTAGACCCATAATCATATTATCCTCAAAATAACTCACTTTGGAGCTATTTTAAATCAAAAAATAATTTATAATAAATTAATAGTTTTGGAGTTTCTTAAAGCATCCCTCCCCTCTCTTATAAAAGGCAACCCCTCCTCTTTTATTCACACCTCTAAATCTCTTTTTCTCATTCAAAACATGCCCAATTATCCTCCTAAATTCCCTCAATTAATCCTAGAGGCCATACTTTGGGCATAAAGCCAACCTATGGATTCCTTTTGCGCAAATCAAAAGGAGACACTCAAAGAAGAGGTAATTGTTTTACCAATTCAATTTAATTTCTTTTTTTTATTATACTTAATCTTCCTATGTTGTTTCCATACTAAAGTAATAAATAAAGTATCATATACATGGTGAGATATTATTATAATTATGGGACAACCATATTCCCCCTTTTATTCATCCTACGAATAACAATATCACCATGTGTGCATATGTACGACTTACAGTCTCCACATCGTGGTGTAATTTGTTATTCAACACTAATTTGTTTTTATGGGTATAATGATGAGTATAATGGATAAAAATAATGAATATAAAATAAAAATTATTCTGTATAATTAATATACCATCCAATTCCACACCATTTAACCATCAAGGGAATGATACTATCGCTCGTGCATACGTAGAACCTACCGTCTCCACAACGCGGTGAGATTCATTCTCTATGTTAACCATTAAAAATGATTATAAAATTTATAATATGAGTAAAAATAATAATTATGAAATTAATATAATTATGGATATGAATAAAATACATTATATTCATAAAAAACATGACTCACACGACAAAACAAGAATGAGAAAATGAAGCAGTTAACACCTGAAATAATGGTAATACTGAAATATTATCAACAAAATAATATAAGAGGATAATTTATGATATCATAAATAGTGATATGGTCCTGGTACAATTTAATAACATTATTTAACCATTATAAAGGAGGTTAACACACCCTCGACTAAAGTAAATTACAAGGTAAGGGTTAATTTCACAATCTCATTATTATCTGATATTGTTTATGCGGAAGTATTTACTGGGAAATATTTATCATCAATGTTCATGTTTCTTAAAAAAGTTTTTAAACAGAATCTTTTTAAGGTTTTATGTAAGATACTCTTTAACTAAAACATCGTTTTAAATTTTTTAAAGATTTATTATTCTAAATATTTCTCGTTAATGTCCATGTTTTCAAAATGGTTTTAGGGATTTATTTATATGGACATGAATGTTTTAAAATGTTAATTACTTTAAAAAGTTTCAAAGTGGTATGATACACTTTGATTCAAAAATATCTTTTAAATTTATTATTTTATAAATTGCACAAATTTTAATGTTTTCAAAGTAAAAAAAGGGATATTTCTCTCAAAGAGTTTTAATGATTTTATTAGATTATTTGTTATATATGTCAACATCCTTTGTTGGATTTTATGCTTAATTGAGGTTGTTTTCTTATGATACAATCTACCATATTGTATTTAATGGTTTATGATATGTTTGACTATGTATATTATATTTTGATACCATTCATAGCTTATGGTTTAAGTATTGACATTTCATATGCTAGTTTTAATATGAATATTTATGTTGGTTATGTTTTACCTCTTTCATAAGAGGAATGCATTGGAATTTGTAAGTGTTATGTGGGGTCCGTTATAGCCCCTTGATGCATCTATAGGTCTCATGAGACAATTATGTTTGGGTTTTGGCTAATATATTTCCCAATTATGTATGGTTTCTTGGCCTAAGCCTTGATAGTATGTTTAAGATGTCCCACATTATGCATTACCTCTTTATGAGATTAGTTATTACATGTGATTATTCAACTAGTAGAATATACATGTGCATGTTTATAAGGAATTATTTGATTTATTATTTCCATATTATACTGGATATTGTATTTAAAAGGCTTGTGTTTCAATTTTATACCTTGCCTTAAAAGTTTATGCTTATTTATGATAGCTTCCACTATATTATTTACCCTTACTGAGCATCTGAGCTCACCCCCTTTCTTATGTTTAATTTTACCCTAGGATGTGAAGAAGTATATTATGACTGACCTGCAAGGATATTCTAAGGGGTGTTTTCAAAGGAGATAATATCTTGTTTTTTATTTCATGAATTGTAATGTAAAGTTTATGTGTGTAATCTATTTTCCAAGATTTCTAAACTAATCGGTCCTTAGAGATGTTATTCCTTGTAATCATGAAAATGTATTAAAATAATGAACCGGCTCTGGGATTTTGGGGTCAGGGCGTTATAATGAAAAATAAATTGGACATGAATACCTCCTTGTCAATATTTTTTTTACAAGATCTTACTTCCATGCGATGAATGTTCCAATAACTTAGTCAACCGTATGAATATCTTCATCATCAAGTAGAATAGGTAGCTCGGCTCTCGGATCATGAGCTATGCTAATCTCCACTCTCGCATTACCTATTGGAAGTGGTCTATTGTGTAGCATGTCATATTGGATATTTAACATCATAGACCTTGCTACAGGGAGATGGGTGGGTGTTGAAAGATATAAATCCTAGTCATTTCACCCCATAGAATATCAGTACAGGAAAGGTATCATTGTATGTCTGATTCACATTTCACAGAAACAATTATTAGAATATTGATTACCTCAACTAAGATAGATCTTTGAGGGGAATGACTCACCTCAAAGCTGGTGGGGGTGGGGTGGGATCATCACACAATGGTTGTTCTTGATTTTTTTTCTTCTTTTTTCTTCCCCATAACACTTTCTAGAAACTTTTTCTACCAATGAAAGTGTTATTCAAGGGCATCTAATTTTTATTTTATCTCTACCATTTCTTTATCTTTATCCTCTTATTTTTTTCCCTCAAAATATGTTCGGGGTGTCACCCCAAAACCCACACCTCTGACACGACCATACTGTTATGGCCGCTTCAGGGACACCGATAGTAGGGTTCATCTAGTACTGGTGTTGATGATTCCTGAGACTATGTCAGATAGAAAATATAGAAAAATAAGTAATCATTTCTATGTAATAGCGATATAAAGATTTTTTTTATTATGTCATACTTACAAATGTTTCCCACACTTTTTGTGTGTTTTTATCTATTAGCATCCCATCTTTATTTACACATGAATCCTTCTATAGAACATGGAATGGGATGGAAGTGGCTTTGGATTTGGATTCATCAATCTACATATAAAAAGAGGAACATGACTATGTTGTTGATTCATGTCACATAAAATTATTATGGTATATTTAAAATATGTACCAATTTATTTTCAAGTGAAGCATACCCCATCCATGCTTTACGGTAGGGGTACATTGGTTTTGATGGTTGTTCCTTATTTTCATAACTCAGTTTCTGTTTCATAAATAAAAAATTCTCAATCAAAGTGATGAATACACATATTTTAAAACAATATATTACTATCCCCAATATACCTTAAAAGACACATCTGCACGATATCTAGTAATCACATCCCACATTTCTTGGGTTATCATCTGTGCATATATAAGCGGTGGGTGTGAGTTTATTTTCCCTTAAACATCTTTAAGACGAAATCTTGTTAGAATTGTGTGAAATCCTCTGTGAATCCTTCTATCAATAATTAATACATATTTATTGTGGGAATCATCTACTATAAATTCCCTACACAAGAGATGATTAAGAGTAAGTCAATGTTTAATTATTTTATTTTTTAGTAAAATAAAAAAATGATATCATAATTTCATTGTAATCTCTTCCCACATCAATGTCTTAAGAATGGGCACAACATGGTTCCACGAATATACATCAACCAACATGTGTTGCCGAGTGATGAGTCTAATTAAAATTCTGAACATGGCCTTATTGGGGTTAACATGTTGCCCCTGCATATTCCATCCGACCTCAAATTTGATGTCTTTTCTTTTTTCCTTAATGATTTTTGCTAACACCATCAAACTATAAAACTCTTGTTTTTTCTGCATCACTGATCCTTCATCTCCTACAATTTCCTCAAATTCAAAATTGATAATATATTGGTCCTATGGAGTGGTATCATCAGCATGTTCAGGTGGTTGTTGTTCCTCAGCACTGGGAGAAGCAGTAGCTTGAGAGACCCATTATTCCTTAGGATTGGGAGCACCAACATGTGAAAAATTCATTATCTGTAGAAGTGGTTTAACATTTAATTTATATTACATGAATGTAGTAGCAAACATATAATAACATGAGGTAACACAATGTATATTACAAACAAAATATAAACTTATTATTGAAATATCTTTTTTTAAAGGCTGAAGGGATTTTACCCCTCTATCGAGTATCTAAATCCCTTCATTATGGTCTCCTCTAACATACAAAACCCCTTCTACATTAGGACTGATGTGAAATTATTATGACATCCCAATGAAAGGGTCATCCTCAATTGAATTTTCATCTGACCCTTTAGTGGTTTTGTTCGATAACAGAGCAATTAACCACTTTCAGTTTGCGGGATCTGTAACATCAAATACTTGTACTTCCTGTGATTCCATTATAAACAGTTCATCTTTGTACCTTCCTTACTGAAATCCACTTTCATGAATCCCAATTCATATATTTTAACAACACTCCTATTATCAACCCACTTGAATTGAAAAAATGTCACTTATAATGTTTTATAATCCAACTCCCATATTTGTTTGATGATGCCAAATTATGACATATTCACGTAAATTGGATTTATGTCCTTAGTACCAGATATATGCATCGCTTCAACCGCAAGTGAAACTCTACTATTTTTCATGGCACTATCTTCATCATGTTCATTTATATAGAACATATAATCATTAATTACATAACCATTGTAAGATAATATATACACACATGGTCATCTGGCTAGCCATCAAAGTTGTTTTGAAATTGGATCTATATTTTCACATGACTCCATAAAAATATGGTTCTGAAACCATCCTATAAATTATTGATTATGTGTATTTGATACCCATATTTCATCCTTTTATGTATTCAAATGCCTATGAATTTATTTGTGGGTTTCAACATATGGGGAAACCTCCCAACTATTATGGAAAATGTAAAGGTGGTCCTGCTCCCGATCTGTAATATTGATTATGACAATATTTCTTCTAGAAATTCCTTCACCCACAAGCTGCCCAATGTGATTAGATTTCGATATACTAATGCTTTCCACACTGGAAAGGTAGTCGATAAAAAATTCAATGGCTTCCTCAACAATATATCACTCCACAATACAACCCTCTGTCCAACTTTGATTTTTAACATACCCTTTAAAAATCTTCATATACTATTCAACGGAGTACATCCATCTATAGTGTGTAGGACCACAAAGTCGGATCTCTCTCACCAATTGAACCATCAAGTGAATCATCATATCAAAGAATTTTGGAGGGAAAAACATTTCCAATTCACAAAATATGATGGTAATTTCTCTTTCCATAGTCATAAATTTCACCAGGTTTATAACTTTGTTATATCTAACTTTGAAAAAGAAATACATCTTGGTTAATTTATGACATAAATTCTTGAAAAAGTGCAACGTAAAGCTACAAGAATTAGATCTTACATCAAAACATAACAGTCATATGATTTCAAACCCTTTAACTTTAAATTATCCATTGAAACAGAATTCTTGATATTCAATGAATACCCCTCTAGAAACTTTATATCATTCAAGAAGTTGAAAAACTGATATATCTCCTGCTTGGAAAGAGTTTAAGTATCTAGAGAAAGAAAAGTTTGTTTTTCACCCTTTATTAGTGCCAATTCTTTTCATATTCCCATGTCAACCATGTGTAACCTAGCCTTAATTCCATACTTTGTTTTTTAGGTACATTTAGCAATGTGTCGATGACACTATCACATATTTTTTTTCAACATGCATAACATCAAGAAAATTTCTGACATAGAGACAATTCTACTATGGTAATTCAAAAAAAATGATATCTTTTTCCAACCGCTTTTCGTAAGGTTTTTAGAAAATGGTTTACCAAAATTAGTGTCCACGTCTTTTACTTTCTCAAACAGTTGATCACCTGTTAGTGGAGACATTGATCTAATTTCTTCTGAACTTCCATCGAATGATGTAATCTAATATCAATACTTATGTCTTTATGGTAGAAATCTATTATTTCCTAGAAACATAGTCTTCGATGAATGTTTTAACCTAATTGACTGTGTACCTTGTTCGAAAACGGGACACACTTGAGTTCTTTTAATTCTATATCCTAACAAATTTTCATAAGAAGGAAAGTAATTTATCATCCCATACAACATGGATCTCAATATAAAATCTTCATTTTTGTAAGCATCATACAACATAACACCTGAATCCCACAATAATTTTAGATCCTTGATCAATGGATCTAAAAAAAACATCAATATCATTACCCAATTGTTTTGGTCCTGATATAAGAATAGATAACTTGATGTATTTTCATTTCATAGATAACCACAGTGACAAGTTATAATTTACCAACATAATTGGCCATGTACTGTGAGTGCTGCTTTGAAAACCAAAAGGATTCACTCTATTTGTAGATAATGCAAGATGATGGTTTCTTGGATTGTTTCCAAATTTAGGATACTCATGATCAATTCTATTCCATTTAGTAGAGTCTATTGGGTGACGTAGTTTCTCATCTTTATTTCTTATATCTACATGCCACGTCAATTTCTCTATAATATCATCACTTCCATATAGGCACCTAAACCTTGAAATGATTGGAAAGTAACATACAACATTTATAGGACCATATTCATCTTTCTTGTATCCAGAATCACCACATTTTTGGAATTATTTAAGTGATTTGTGGTCCTTTAAAAATAGTATACAATCATTTGGGAAGGCGTATATTCTTTTAGAGATCATACCCATTGAGCATAGCATTCTTTTAGCATCGTATGTTTGGCTATGGAGCTCATTATCTTCTGGGATCATATCATTCAAGAGAGAAAGTAGTTGAGTAAAACTGGAATCACTCCATATGCCTCCTTCTTTCAAATTATACAGTTTCATTATGACTGACAATGATGTATAATTAGTGAAACCAACATATAATGACATCTTTTCACAACTCTTTAACTTCTCAAACAATTTGGGGAAATCATGAAGTTTGTATTCAACTGACCTTATCGTTTACTCAAAACTATCTTCATCATCATTCACATATGTAATCACATACTCGATATGGTCTTCTTTGTTGTCCACACTTGTATTCATATCAGATGATCCATAAAACACAGTGTTATCCCAGCTATTAGCTACATTCACGTTTTCTCCGTGTTTATTTCAACATTTGTAACTTTGATCTATTCCATGAAAGATCAAGTGTTCTTCCAAATCCTCTGGACTAATTAGTCTTTAATAATAACAGTGAAAACATGAACAAAGGATTTGATAAGGTTCATATGTATGATCTTTTACAAACTTATGAAATCTTTCACTCTATATTCATACTCTTTTGTCATACGATTAGAATCCATCCATTCTTTATTCATATCCATCCTATTTGATCTGGTAATATTAATATTTAACAAGATAAATACACAAAATATGTTTAATTGAAGATGGATCTCATGAATTTATTTAAAGAAAATTGAAATATTGAAAAATGTTTTATCATCCCACATAGTCAAAAAAAAACTTATTGAAGGAAATTTATAAATACAGCTATTGAATATAATAATTGAAAAAAATAAAATCTATATTATTTAAAAACCCTTTTCATAATAGAAAATATGATTATTGAATATAATAATGGTTTCAAAAATAAATAAAAAGAAATTATTATTGTTTTAAAACAACAATCTGTGCCTTTGAGAAAATTAGGGTCGTTACATGAGACCCAAGGGATTTAATACAGCGATGTGATTAAATGTTTTTTTAAATGGAAAAAGTAACTAGATTTAAAATTTTGTGTGTAAACTAGAATTTTAAATTTAAGAAGGGGTTTTGAAGTGTAATTTTAAATGGATATAAATAATTCTCTAACTCTTTTAGGAAATTAAATTTGAATATGATGGTTTTGAAAACATATAGGAAAATATTTTATTTTTGAAATTTTGGGATATAAACTGAGAATTTTAAATGGGTGTACTTTATTAAAAATCACAAGGAAGATCAATTTTATGAAAAACCTTAGGATGCAAAGGGATTTTTCAAAAACCCCTTGGAACTTTCCCAGCTTAAAATATAAATATTTAGTTCAAGAGTTTGGAACTTTCCTAACTAAAGTTCTATATCCATATTCAACTAGGGTTACCACCTTTCTTACCCATTTTACCACATTTTCTCATCTTAGGGATTATCATAGGATATCTATTTTTGGATTACATGGTAATAGTTTCACTTATGTCACCCTTCAGTTTACCTCCTATAATTCCACTGACATTGGTCCAAGGAATGCCTTTCTTAGGGTCCACATGAAACTTGTGTCACACTCTCAGTAGTGTTGGATTCCCTTTATTCTTGTTTTCAACATGTGGAGATCGAGAATGTACTTTATGCCTTGTGACAAATCGAATTGGGTGACATGGCAAGTTGACATGAGTTGGTTCATTAAATTAATTTTGTAGTTTTGTTTTGCATTACAATAATGAAATAAAAGAACATGTATATACAATGTTTATTATAATGAAAGGTTTATTATAGTGAAATATCGAGTCTTACACAATCCATGTGATTTTCTTTATATAAAATAAAAAACATGAAAACTTTGAATTCCTTATAAGTATATTAAATCAAACATGTATTTCCCTAATCGTTTGAAAATAAATCATGAAATCCACTTTAAAACATTCTGATTTTACCTTCCATATTCATTTTAAAATGAGTTATATTTTCCAAAATTCACTTTATATTTTAATTTAAAATATATTTATTTGTCCATATTTTAAGGAATTAAATTATCCACTAAAAACATAATTATAAAATAATTATAATTAAAAGATGTAAGAATGATGAAATTTTATACAAAATACATGATTTGGATTCTCATTTGGCTAAACTGAGCACTAATCAAGAAATAACCCCTATAGTGAAATACATAGTTTGGGAAACCATGCATCTATTGAAATTCACCCATTGTGGGTTAATTACTTTAATTTGATGCTAAATCTCCTTTAATACTTACTAATACCTAGAAGTATCTAATTATGGTATGTTACAACCTTTGTATTAATATGAATTTGACTATTATAACCACATTGAAAGTATCTTTGTCTAAAGATGGACACATACCAAAAATAACTAAGGACCCACCCAAATGAAAAACCGAGCCTTTAACTAAATCAAAACCATCCTTACATGTTATAAAAGATAAGAATATTTTTTTATCATAACAAATCTAGGGTACCCTAACTCACAATTCTCCCTACACTAACTAAGCCTTCAAAACAAATGACTAAAAAAATCAAAATAAAAATTCAATGATTTACTATAAAAATCTATAATACATTACCAAACCATCAAAACATAAAATATTATCAGAACACTTCCCCAAAAATTTCAATAAATTCTCACCCTCACCCCTATCTCTTGAACAAACCCAAATACCATAGGGGTTCAACTTGTTGTGGTCTTGGAGTTCAGGTGCGTGGGATGTGAAATTCACAACATATATTCAAGGGAGGCCAAGAAAGAGGCGATGATGTCGAGAAGAACCGATCTGTGGCAGTGTATGAAGGAAGGGTTCACGCTAATAGATTGAAGAGGTAATTATAGTGCTCAACATGTAGTCAGGTCGCAGGGCGTCATTACTTCCTACATTCAAACTAGTTTAGAATTTATAATTCATCAGACACACAACCTAAAACTACTATGTAGTATAGGAAATATGATTCATGATGTTGATCCCACAAGGACAAGGTAGAACACTCTAATTTAATAACTAAGACACTAAACTACCATGAGCGAAACTAAATCTACTTCAATTGGAAAGAGTTAGGAATGATGATGGTGTTGGAAGAAAGATGAAAAGGGTGTTGGAAGTTATAAATCTAGTAGGTTCATGATGCAGAAAAACATCAAATAATGGATTTAGATAACATGATGTTGTCGAAATCAGGTCTAATTCCCTTGGTCCTAGTAATTACTCTCTATCCTCAAAACTTCACGTTTCTCATGGTCAATACTCTAGGTTGTTAATAAAATTGGTGACCCAAAACCATGTTTAAACATAGAGTTAATAAACTAATCCAATGGTCTTGGTGTAAATTTACACCCTAGTACTCACACTAAAAAGATATATCTCAAAATAAGGACAATGACCATGCTTAATAGAAGGAAAGAAAATAAATCTCTCTCACTTTCCCACAATTACAATGGTCATGAAAAATGAAATAAGGAAGGGGTCACAGTCAATGAACAAGTGTAAGAAACCAATCGGAATTGAAATTAAAATTGTAAATACTTTACCACATCCAATTCCACTTCATCACACTTTCTATAGAATAACGAAAATCACCCTCTCATGCTAGTCATGAGAGGTTGATGAATAGAAGAAAATAAAAACCCTACGGTGGTGCGTGTAGGTTGTGTCATTTTGAGTGGCTAAGAGCTATAAGTATGGGGAAATGTTGTAGGGTGTGTCAACATGAAAGGTCAAGGGTACGAGTGTGTGAGGGAGTGTTGAGGATGAGGGTGCGAGCGAGAGATAAAGAAAGGGAAGGGGAGGATACCTTAGATTGGAAGGGGTTCAACAACAGTGGTAGGGTTCGGTGGTAGTGGATGCGGTGGTCGGCAGCGGCGACGACGGTAGAGGTGTGGTTCGGCAGCGACAGAGGTGGGGTTCAGCGGCGGCAGAGGTGGGGTTCCACAAAAGCTTGAAGGCACGAGAGGAGACTTTATTAGGGTTATTTTTATAAATATTTTTATATAAATATAAATATATTTATATATATTAATATATAAATATATTTATTATAATTATATAATTATTTAAATAAATAAATGATTATTTGTAATTATAAAATTATAATAAATATATTTATTATATTTATAATTTTATAATTATTTAAAGAAATATATATTTATTTATAATTATAACTATAAATATATATATATATATATATTAAATTAAATAATTATAAATATATATTTATTTATAGTTATAATTATAATTAAATATATATGTATTTAAATAATTATAAAATTATAATAACTACATTTCTTATATTTATAATTTTATAAAATTACTTAAATAAATATATATTTATTTATAATTATAACTATAAATAAATATTTTTTTTGAAAAGAGAGCTTCCAATTCAATTAGATGAATGAGTGTCTGAAATAACAAGCGATGAAATCCATCAAGGGAAATTATCTAGCCAAACATGAGAATCACTGGAGAGGCCATGGGTGGCTAACATATGTGTCATTCTGTTCCCTTCCCTTTTAACAAAATAGAAAGAGCAAGCGGGAACATTGAGACATAGTGACCGAATATTCAAAATAAGCAGGACAAATGGTTGAAGTCCATCTCCTGGAGAGGATATTGCATTGATAGTGGGGAGGCAATATGAATCCAAAATTAGATCATTCCATCCTCTCTCAATAGCTAAAGAAATGCCAGAGAGAATGGCATGGGCTTCTACCATCGATGGATCCCATCTAGCAGCGAAGGATGAGGAATATGCCACAATCAAAGATCTAGAAGAATCCATAGAAATGATGTTGATGTTGGATGTGCCATAGTCGGAAAGGGGAGCATTCACACTAATCTTTAAAACACCCGGTAGGGGAGGATGCCATGAATGAGAGGCCTAAAGAAAACCCGGGTCATTGTGGGGCGGTTCATGGCGTTTCCAGGCTTAGTCACCTGGTTAAAAATGATATCATTCTTGCATGCCCAAATAATCCATGCCAACATGCAGATGAAAAACATTTTTCCCTGGAAAGAGAAGAAGACTAGTTTAGAAGAAATGTCACCAATGAAGGCACCCTATCAAGGAAGATGTATGCCTCAGAACTCCATGCCCACCACACCTTCTTAGCATCAAGGCACTGGACGATGCCATATAGGGGGTTCTCCACTGCAGCTTTGTAGACCGGGAAAGTGGGATCACTAGAAGCATGGCGCAGGATAAGGAAGTCCATCATAGGGAGTATCCCCGAGGAAACGTGATAGAGAAAATACCTTACCTTAGGAGGGATCAAAAGGCGCTAGAAAAAATTACAAAGGTCATTGCCTCAAGGGCCTCCTTGTAACCCGACCTGACCATGTAAGCACCAAAGCAATCCAAAGAGCAACACAGATAGTCCAACTCGATATTCCTAACGCAAGGGATACTTTGGATAATCTTTCTTTCTATTTCATTAAACCAATCTTCCAATTTATCATTACACCATCCATCACCCATATCATTAAGAAAAATATGGACAGTAGCATCAGCCCATACCTCACCTAGTTTTCTAGTTTCCAAGGAGCCAACACCATTAAAGATCCATGGGTCTTTCCAAATTCTGACAAAGGACCCATCACCAAGACACCAATAGATCACCCTAAGGAGTAGATCATGTGCACCCCAAAGGCTCCTCTAGAAGAAGCTGGGCCATGGTCTGAGAGATGCCCCATTGAATCCCAAATGGGGGAAGTAATTAGCCTACAAGACTTTAGCGCACAAAGAATTAGGGTTGTGGATAAGTATTCATCCTTGTTTAGCAAGAAGGGCATCATTAAAAAGATCCATGTCATGAAAAACCATACCTCTACAAGATTTGGGGCGGTGGAACTTTTCCCAAGAGATCCAGTGGGATTTTTTCTTCCCATTAAAAGAACCCCACCAAAAGTTTTCCAGTCGAGAATGAATTTGGTCAACAAAGTAACTCAGGACCTTGAAGAGGGATATAAAATAGGTTAGGATTGATTGAGCCACGACTTTGATAAGAACCTCCTTCCCTACTTTTGAAATCCTTTTGGGAGATCAACCCTCGATTTTCTTCATCACTATGTCAAGAATATTTAAGAAGACCTCTTTTTTTAACCGCAAAAAATAGTGGGAAGCCCTAGGTATTTTTTGGTGTTTATCAACCACTCAAATTCCATAAGCAAGATGAAGATCCTATTTCCTAGTTTTTTTAAAAGAAATGAATGAAATTTAAGATTTTGAGAGGTTGACAGATTGCCCCGAAGCCACCTCATACAAGCGGATCAAATGGCAGATAAAGTTGCATTCTTTTAAAGCGGCCTTAGAGAAGAGGTGAATCTCATCTGCAAAGAATAAGTGGGAGATGGGGGTCCCTTTTCTGAAAACCATTATTCCATGAATAAAATTTCCATTAGTTACTATGGAAATAAGATTGGAAAAACATTAGCAACCAAGATAAAGAGAAATGGAGAAAGAGGGTCCCCTTGACGCATGCCTCTAGTGGGAGTAAAACTTTAAGTGAGACCACCATTGATCTAAATCTTGAAAGAGATATAAGAAACACAACACATGATGATATAGGTCCATTTAGGGAAGAAACCCATCTTAGTCAACACAAAATAGAGGAAAGACCACTCGACTCTATCTCGGGCTTTTTTCATGTCAAGTTTCCAAGCCATAACACCTCTTTTGGCATTATTATGAGTTTTTTGGGGAATGAAAAATCTCATGGGTCACAATGGTGTTGTTGGTAATAAGTCTCTTGGAGATGAAAGCACTCTAATTCTCGGAGACCAAGGAAGCTAGGTTCAAAGATGATTAATTAGGATTTTAGAGAATTTTTTTATGTAACGTTGCAAAAACTGATGGGTCAAAAGTCTGTTACCAAGGATGAATTTTTAATTTTAGGAATGAGAGTAATTGATCGATTTAAAGTTGGATTCACCCATCCAAAGGTCCTTCATAAAAACCACAACATCGTTGCCAAAAATATGCTAAGACTTTTTAAAAAATAAGGCATGAAAACCATTTGGATCTGAAGCCTTTGTAAAATGGGTTTGATTCAGGTCTTGGAGGATTTCATCATTTGTAATATCACATACAAGCTGATTATTCATCTCCTCCATAATAACCGGTTTGATGCATCTCTCCAGATCTGATGAGATGGAAGACTCTCCCACAATATATATGTCCTAGAAAAAATGCATAGTATTACAAATATCCTCATGATTCAAGACATACCTTCCATCAAGATTAGTAAGGCACGAAACCAGGTTTCTGCAACGCTGTGCTGAATCATTTTGATGAAAATAGAGTGTGTTTGCATCACCCTCCATATGGGAATCACACACTCACATACGAGAAACTCTCCATAATTTTGAGGGTCGTATCCATCTCAGCTTCCAGTTTTGAAATTCTGGAAAGGCCTACATCTGAGGTGGGGTGAGGGAGGAGAGCGTTTAACCCCCATTCAATCAGATCACATTGGACATCTGACTGGAGAAACTTGGAAAATCTATAATGTTTAAGCTTAGAGTTCACCAGGGAAAGGTTATTCTTAACATAATTATCCCCTCTAGACCACCCGCATAGACCAAATCCATAAAATAATCTTCCCTAGCCTATAAAACTTCAAACCTGAAGGTCCTTTTAGACCTGGGTCTCCCACCATCGTGGGATAAGTCGATGAAAATCAGGGCATGATTGGAAGCATCGTATGGAAGATGAGAAACTTAGAAGGGGTTGAAAATATTAGTTCAATTAGTCGATCCCAAGAAACTATCCAAGCGTTCTTCAATACGAGACTCTAAGAAGGTCCCACGAAACCAAGTAAAGGGGTATCCTGAGTAACCCAGATCTGTATGCTCTGCAGTCTGGAAAACCTTCATGAAGTCTGACACAACCAAAGGCTGCCTATAAGCACCCTCTTTTTTCTCAGAATGAAACATGATTTCATTGAAGTCCCCGCCAATGAGAAGGGGACTTAGAAACTCGTCGCGTAGAGAATCAAGAAGCTCCCAGGAACTTTGTTTATCCGTCAAGGCAGGCCACCCATAGAACTTGACAAATGACCAAGTAAGAGCATCATTATAGTGGATAAAAGCAACAATATGATTAGAAGAAAAATTCTTGATTCTAACATTCAAATCCTCCTTCTAGAGAAGGAACATACCCCCTGCATGGACTTGGCGAGCCACTGGGAGACATCTATAAAATCCATCTTTGATTTCCACATTATGCATGTTCTAGCAATCCAGCATTGTTTCATACAAGAAAACTATATCGGGGCAACTTTTCATACTCTTATGGAGCATACGAACTGTGCATGGGTTTCCAATTCCATGATAGTTCTAGCATAATATTTTCATAGTATTAGGTGGGGATGGTTCATTCCATCCTCTTCCTCAACACATTCAAGAAAAGATCCATTGTCTGCCACCTTACATCTATTTGGAAGGCATTCCACTAGAAGAGAATCCTCGAGCATAATTTTGATCCACCTGGAACTATAGGGGTTGCATCAGTGCCCGAGGCCCCTCTATTTAGCCTCTTCCAAGTACGGTGAGGTTTAGGGATTGGCCTCGTCAAACCATTCATATCATCCCCTTCTCTCGAGATTGTAAAAGGAGGGTTTATAGCATGGCGAGGAGCTAGGTCCTGGGGATCAGAGAAGATTCATTTCTATGGGGGGAGGAGGGTTAGACGTGCTTTTTGAGCCTAGTTGTGGCCCTATAAGTGAATTCATTATCTCCATTTTTGAGAAACCCACGTCAGTTGGGAAAATTATGGAGGTACTGGTAGCAAATTAGGGGACCACCTTCATCACACCTTCCGTCTAATATTTGTAGTCTCCAATAGTTGCACTGAGAGGTGGCCGAAACTCCTATTGAGATACCCTAGTGGAACCAACCCCCCAGTAATGTAGAGGTCAGTCCCTCCACACGGGTACTAGAATAATAAGAAAGGTGAACTCAGATATCGCATGACCAACAGAGGAGAGTGAGTCGGGCCGTTGAATTGGAGGACCAAAACTCAGGTGCATCGCCCCATCACAAATGGTCAGAATGGGGGTTAATTGGCTTATGATATCTTTCCTATTCACGACATCAAGGGTTTTGACTTCTGGTAGCCCATCGTTCCCTAAAACAAGCAGAAAAGACGGTGGACCCAGTGGAATAATCACTACCTTAGCCGCAAGGGGGTCTTGGTTTGTATGTCTGTTCAGCATTACCTTTGCTTTTTATTTTTCAGCCTCCGAGGTGGGGGTGTTGACCAGATAAATTATCCCAAAGCCACGAACCATATTACAACATAATTCGTCCCTCCGGATCCATTTTTTTCCTCCCACAATCCTTGACTTCATGGCCAATGAGGTCGCAGAAGAAGCAGAATGATGAGAGTTTTTCAAATTCAAAAGACACCCATAGATTTGAGTTAAAGAATTTTAGAAATGATCCTCACATAAGGGGTTGGGTGATATCCATCCACACCCTAATATGTACCGATGGCCCCGACTAAATGGGATCTGAAACACCCCATTCCATGAATTCCCCAGTCATATTTCCAATCCCACACATGAATTTATCAGTCCTAACGATAAAAGGGATCCCTTTCACCTAGATCTAGAAGGGGGAATGAGAAAATAACATCATGCTGATATCAAAATCATTTTCAAAATCATTGATCACGATTAGGAAGTTATCAAACAACCATGGTCGTCTATTCAAGACATAAATTTTGTCAGATTCCCTAAAGAATTCCAAAATAATCATCCCATGTTCAATCTACCTGATAGCCACTCCCTCTTCAAATCTCAAAATTGATTAAATTGTATTTCTCAAGATGTTCAAGTTATAGGATCTTTTAGATAAAAGATTTCCTACCAAGAGAAGTGACATGCAATCTCGTAAGTTTGTGTCTTTAGTGGTGTTAAATTCGATCGTTGATTTCTCTCGATCGGTTATTGAGATATTTTCCCAATTTTTCACCAGGTCGTCTTCCATGGCCATTGAGAGACAGACAACAGATCAGCGTTGATGAAGCCGTAGCCGGGATTCCTACGAAAACCAAAACAAAACGAAGTAAAAAAACTGAGATGAAGGATCGACCATCACAAATATGGAATGAAGCTAAATCACCACTCCGTAGATCTGGAGTGAAGCATACTAACTAATCTAGGTGGCTATTGCAGAACACAAACCCACTGATCTGGAGTGAAGCTAAATCGCCGATCGCTAATTGATAATCCATAGGATCCAGGTGGTCATCGCAGATCTGGCCGTCGCAGATCCAGCAACCGAAGCTGAATTCAAAAACCACATAAATAGAGAAACCTAGAATACCAGGACGACGATCCGCCAGACCAACAATTCATAATCACGAAACACAACCAAAATAACAGATCCCACATGAACAAAAAGGATCAGAAAGATTCGTCAAATCCGTTCGGTGTGGTGAGTGCTAATGAATAGGGAGGGATCATCCAAGACGACGAAAGAACAAAGAAAGTCCGGCCAGCCTAGGAAGAGACCTGGGATTCTCCAGACCTAGGAAACCCTAGGAACCTTCTCTCAGAGTGGAGAGACACTACAAAAAATGGCATTTCCCGATGGTTTTTTGACTAAATAAATATATATTTAATCAAATCCTGGTTGCATCAAAATTTCCCCCAATTTGGAGGGGCGATGTTCTTCTTCCGTTTCCGGGACGGTAGTTTGGCTGCATGCAGGCGGCAGTATGGTGCATCGACGATTAAATATAATTATAACTATATATTTAAATAATTATAAAATTATAATATACTTATTATATTTATAATTTTATAAATATATATAATAAATATATTTATTATAATTCTATAATTATATATATATATTTATAATTATAAGTATAAATAAATATATATATAAATTTATAATAAGTGTATTGTAATCTTATAATTATTTAAATATATATATAGTTATAATTATATTTAAAAAGTACTTATATATAATTAAAAATTTATAATTATAAATATAATAAATATATTTATTGTAGTTTTATAAGTATTTATGAGAATATAATAAGTTCATGGGTATTACATGAATGAATCATACATGTGTCAATGTATAAATGAACATATTCATAATGATGAATACCTAACATATGCATGCATACGTCATCATAATATATAATAATCTTAGTATTTGGAATATAACAATTCACAATCACGTCCACAAATAAACTTATGGTCATATAGCGTCAATTATAATCATGCATTAATATATAAACATAAATAATGACAATCATATCCATGAATATCATCATTATCTCATGATATATATATAACAGTCAAGGGATTACCGATTTGGTTAATCCCTTTTGTACTGTGTCAACGAACGGGGATTCAAATCCCGTTTGCCACATTTGTGTGGATTTAACGCAGGCAGTTGGCAGGATGCCAATTGTTGGGGTGGAGGACTTCATGGGGGCAACGGTCGGAGGCGGACCGTGGTGCAGTAACAGGGGGAGGGCTGCGAATGGTGATCGGGAATGCCCGTCTTCATCGGGCAATGGATGGAACCGTGTGGGAGACAACTAATCGGGATTGGCGACAGTAGGGTAGCCGACAAAATTGTGTTGCGTGTGTGGACAATGGTGGAGGTCGGGCAAGGGCACAAGGGTTGACTATGACGGATCACACTGGTTCACCGGGGTGAACGCATGCCGCATGTGACGGCGGGCGAATGTCACGACCCGAATCCGGAGCCCCTCCACTGGTGCCCCGTACCCGGTTCGCCACATGACCTCAAGCGCATTTTCCCAAACGTCAGAAGCTGCCGACTAGCAGCGAGGGCCTTGGTGAGTCGGTGGGGAAACTATGCCCTCATTCGGTAAAGTATATAGCGGAAGAACAACCAGACACAATAGCGGAAACAAATAACAGCATACAACAACTGAACTGAACAGCGGAAACAATGTATAAAATAATAATGATGCAACATGGTACATATGTCTATGGAAAGCAGTAAACAACCAACGTGCTGAAATACAACTGAAACCAAAGTGCAAAAGAAAAACAAAGTAAACTCATCAGCATCGCAAGCCATAGCTTGGTCCCATGCTCTCCAGCTCCACAGCAAGTCAGGTACCTGAAGTAGAAGGGTGTTTGCCCTTATCTATACCTGCAACAACATAGTCTGTTTGGGCCCAAAAGCATGACCCAAATAGGCTGTGAGATACAATCCCAGTAGGCAATCACCCAAAGATTTGTGCATAACAGTTAATGAATACAAGGCAAGCAAGAGTGCAGGAAGCAGTAAACAGAAAAGCACACAACAACTACAATCTACAGTTCTAACATATAAAGTACACAAGTAAACAACCAGCAACAAGAAAAAAACAGGTAACCCTCTGAGTAGCTCTCACGGCCTAAACCCCTATGGTTCAACCTACAAGTACTAGCAACCCTCTAGGAGGCAGACACAGTCTCACCCCTCTGGTTCAGCTAAGAATAGACTTTCTGAGGAAGCACTCACCGTCAATTCCCCCTATAGTCTCGTATCGTACTAAAGGTTCTCTAGGGAAGCACTCAACGTCTCATTCCCCCTGTGGCCCGCGTCGAGGAACTACAGACTCTCTGAGGAAGCACTCATCGTCAATTCCCCCTGTGGTCTCGCATCGTATTAAAAGACACTATGGAGAAGCCCTTACGTCCATTCTCCATATGGTCTACTACACTAGGTTCTCACAGTCCTGTGCGGAAATAAAACATGCTCAACGCGCGTGCATCGTCCAAGTAAACCTCAAGAACTACTTGGCTATCAATTTAAGGCTTAACACCATAACAAAGCAACAGTTCCATTATCCTACAACTAGGCATGACAACTGGAAAAACGCCAAACATGCAGAACAAGCATAGCAAACATCCAGAGTACAGTAAAAACTACCATAATCACAGGCAAAACATCTACTCTAGCAAACAAGCAAAGCAGACAATACAACAAGGGCAAAACAGGAACACGCAATACCCCGTTCAAGGGTATTGGTGGAATTTGAACAAAATACTCATTGACTTTCTATAAAAAGGCACAAACCACCTTCCTCGATCCTAGGAGATCGATATACTTGAACCACGATGACTGATTCTCCATAGAACGTCGTAGATCTGAGAAAACGTGCAAAACGCTCAACCCACAATAACTTGAAAACAAGGAGGAATCATGGAACAAGGCTAAAGAAGAACAGAGAACTCACCGCTGCGCTTCCAACGCAATCGACAAAGCTCAAATCAGAGAACGGACGGAGGCTCGGGGACTCGTTGAAGATTCGCGGATCCTCGGTGCTCTCGGACGAAAGGAACCTAGAAGAAGACATTTCTGTACGTTAGGCGCGACCCCGGTCCGATTAATGAAAAAAAATTACACGGCGTGTACTTTTAGAGTACACGACATGTACTTGGTTTTTCCGTACTCCGCCAAAATCGGCCTCCACGTCGCCCCTACACACCGTGTGTGTGGCCCAGACACGGCCAACACATGGTTTCGAGCGGGAAAAGAGTACACGGCGTGTACTTCAAAAATTTCCAGAAACTTTATTTTTCTCAAAAACTCCAGAAAAAGGAAAGGCGTACTTGAAACGAAGATCCGGGTTCTTACAAACTTCCCCGCTTAAAGAAATTCGTCCCCGAATTTCCCTAGCGAGGCGTAGAAGAAGAAACCCCGAACAGCTCCGGTCACTACGATCGTACATCGGCCTCCCTCTCCCAGGTCTCGTCCTGCACTCGCCCGTGCTGCCATAACACCCGTACTAGAGGAACAGACCGCCCGCAGAGAACCTTCGTACTGCGATCGACAATCCGGATAGGATGCTCCTCGAACGACGCATCCGCTTCAAGCTCAACTTCCTCAGGATGAAATACATGAGACAAGTCTAAAAAGTAACGTCGGAGCTGAGAGACGTGGAAGACATCTTGCATAGCCCGGTATCTCTGAGGTAGCTGCAACCGATAGGCAACCGACCCAACTCTCTCCAACACCTCAAACGGACCGACGTACTGCGATGAAAGCTTACCCTGTCTCTGAATCCTCTTGTGTCCCAACCTCGGTGCGACACACAAGAAAACCTGATCTTCGACCTCGAACTCCAGAGGTCGCCTCCGTTGATCGGCATAAGACTTCTGTCGAGATTGTGTTGTAGCCATCCTTTTCCGAATCAACTCTATCTGCTCCGAAGTCTCCTGAACAAGACGAGGTCCCAGCAAAGCTGCCTCTCCTGCCTCCAGCCAGCATAAGGGTGATCTGCATGGCCTACCGTACAAAGCCTCGTATGGTGCCATATGAATGGTCGCCTGGAAACTGTTGTTGTAGGCGAACTCCACAAGAGGGATATGCTTCTCCCATGAACCACCAAAGTCTAGGATGCAAGCCCGGAGCATATCCTCAAGCACCTGGATCGTGTGCTCGGACTGACCATCAGTCTGGGGATGGTATACTGTACTCAAAAGTACCTGTGTACCCAAGGCCTTCTGAAGTCCCTGCCAGAACTGAGAGGTAAAGCGCACATCCCTGTCTGAAATAATGGAGTGTGGAACTCCATGCAGACGAACGATCTCTCTGATGTAAAGTCGCCCCAGATCATCGACACTGCAGGTCTCCTTGATCACCAAGAAGTGAGCAACCTTCGTGAGCCTGTCGACGAAAACCCAAACAACATCGTTCCCCCGGGGCGATCTCGGCAACCCGGTCACAAAGTCCATCGCAACATCATTCCACTTCCACTTCGGAATGGGTAACTGCTGCAAAAGGCCTGCTGGTCGTTGGTGCTCCGCCTTCACCTGCTGACAAGTAGAGCATCTCATGACAAAACCAACAACATCCCTCTTCATACCTGACCACCAGTACTGGCGATGAAGATCCCTATACATCTTATTGACTCTAGGATGAACTACCCAAACTGAGGAATAGAAATCCCGCATCAGCTCCTCGTGTATGTCTGCTGACACCCATACGCGTCCCTGAAAACGCAAGATCTCATCCTCGCCCACTATCCATCCAGGAAGAGGGTCCTCTTCTGACACACTCTCCCGCATGACTAAGTCTTCTAAGTCTGATAGTTGTCTCATTCGTACCTGATCAAGTAGTGTAGAGGTAACAACTACAGAAGATAGGAAGGTCTGTCCCTGTCTGTCGTGCACCTCCAGATGCATCTCAGAGAACAGATCCATAAGCTGCCACTCACTGCTGGCCTCATGAACTGCCTGAATATGAGTTCTCCTTCTCAATGCATCTACCATTGTGTTGCCCTTTCCCAGCATATAGGCAAGCTCGAAATCAAAAGACTGAAGATACTCGACCCACCTGTGCTGCCTCAGATTCAGATCATGCTGAGTGAAGATATACTTGAGACTCTTGTGGTCAGTGAAGAACACAAAGTGCTCTCCCAGAAGATAGTGTCTCCAACAATGTAAGGCATGAACAACAACTGCCAACTCCAGATTGTGCGTAGGGTAGTTCCTCTCATGTGGTCTCAACTGCCGAGACCCGTACGCAACGACTCCATCTCCCTGCATAAGCACAACTCCTATCCCGATACCTGAAGCATCACAATAGACTGTATAGCTCTTGCCTGGCTCTGGAAAGACTAGTATCGGTGCTGACGTCAACCTCCCTTTCAGCTCCTAAAAGGCTGGCTTACAAGAATCTGACTATAAGAACTTCACCCCCTTCTTGGTCAGACCTGTCAAAGGTGCTGCTAGACGAGAAAAGTCTTGAATGAAGCGTCTGTAGTATCTATCCATCCCTAAGAAACTCCGTACCTCGAAAACATTCTTCGGCTGCTCCCAGGAGACTACAACTCTCACTTTCTCTGGGTCTACAGATACTCCTGCCTCTGAGATGACGTGACCCAAGAAGTGAATCTGTTCCATCCAAAAGTGGCACTTCAAAAGTTTAGCATAAAGCCAATGCTCTCTCAGTGTACTCAGAATGATCTCAAGATGTGTGGCATGGTCGTGTTGAGTGTGATAGTACACCAAGATATCATTCACGAAGACCATGACGAAGGTGTCCAAGTAAGGATGGAACACTCGGTTCATCAGTGCCATGAAAACTACAGGCACGTTCGTGAGACCGAACGACATGACTGTATACTCGTATAGACCATACCTGCTCCTGAAGGCTGTTAGAGGTATATCTGATGGTCTAACGCGCAACTGATGATAAACGGACCTCAAGTCGATCATTGAGAACACCCGGGCTCCTCGAAGCTGATCAAAGAGGTCATCGATCCTCGACAGGGGATATCAGTTCTTGACCGTCAACTGGTTCAGCTTCCGATAATCCACACAAAGCCGAAGGGTACCGTCTGCCTTCTTCGAAAACAGGACAGGCGAACCCCAAGGAGAAGTACTGGGTTGGATGAAACCCTTTTCCTGCAACTCCTCTAACTGCTTCTTGAGCTCTTGCAACTCAGGTGTAGCCATCCTATAAGGAGGAATGAACACTGGTGCTGCTCCTGGAACGAGCTCAATAGAAAATTATACCTCACGTTCTGGAGGCAAACCCGAAAAGTCCTCTGGAAAGACGCCCCTAAAACGATCCACCACTGGAGGAAAGTCCAACTGAGGAGTCCCCTGGTCATCCAGATAAAGACTAGCAATCTGGGCCGTCACCCTTCATAACCCATGATGCTCGAGTCCTGCTCGACTCGCCTGAACATCCCATTCGCCTCTATGAAGAAAAGATTCATCCTCTGGTGAAATGAAACTCACTCTGTGGCGATAAAAGTCGACGACTTCCTGTAAGGGAACCAACCAGTCCATCCCAAGAATACCTTCATAGCCTGTCATCTCTAGGACGTAGAGATCCCATAAGAAACGATATCCTGCAACCTCGAGAGGGAACTCTCTACACTGGCATACACTAGATGTCCTTGTCCCCAAAGGTGTGTCTAGTGTCAAAAAGTTAGCAGAAGAAAAGATGCAGAGCCCAAGGCTCTCCACGATAGCAACAGAGATAAAGCTATGTGTAGCACCAATATCAAAAAGAGTTGAAGATAAAACTGAGGCTACTAAAACCATACCTCGAACTGTAGAAGGGCCGGGATCCTGCTCCTGATAAGTCTGCTCCACCGTGAAAGACTGGATTGCACCGCGGCCCTGCACCCCTGGCTTACCACTCTGAGCTGAACCTCCCTGCTGGTGCTGAGGGACTGGTGGCTGACCGCCACGGCCACGACCTCCACCTCGGCCCGAACGGCCGGAAAAACTCCAGTTCCCCGACTAGTGAGAAACTGGTGGTGCTACTCTTAAACAAGGAGTCATAGAAGAACCACGGTCACCAGCTGCTGGTGAGAAAACTTGGCAGAAATGCTGAAGGTGACCCATCTTGCCGCAAGACCAGCACTCCACGAGGTCTCTCTGGCACTGCGGCCTCGTGTACCCTGACCAGCCACATTGGTAGCATATCACCTGGCTGCCTGACGATGCATCTCACTTCCTCGGATCACCGTGCGTAGAATCTCTACGGTGCTTCTTACTGTCATCTGAAGGAAAACTAGATCTGGAAGCAGAACTGCCCTGGCTCGCAGCTCCGGAGTCTCTCAGATTGCGCTCCGCAATCAGTTCCTGGTTGACGATGGAAGTGATGGAAGTCAACTGGAAGAGATTCACCTGTGAGCGGATCTCCCGCCTGAGACCATCCTAAAACTTCCTTGCTAAGAATACTCCACTCCCATCCCAGAGGGGTGTGAAACGTTACAGCTCGGTGAAATGAGAGGAATACTCCATGACAGAAAGAGTACCCTGTTCTAAGCTCATGAACTCCCGGGCTTGATCGACCCTCAGGGTCTCCAGGTAGAAGTAGTCATAGAACACATGCTGGAACTCCTCCCAAGCCATAACCTGCTGATGAACCGCCTGTGAGATCATGTCCCACCACCTCTTGGAGGAGTCTCGGAGCATGTAGGTAGAGAGCTTGACCCGCCTCTCTGGAGGTGTCTCTAGATGATCAAAGATAGTCAGCATGGATTCCAGCCATGACTCTGCAGCCTGAGGTCCTCCTTCCTCTGAGAACGTGGGAGGATGCTGCTGCTGAAAAACCTGCGTCAAGTCTACCATAGTCGAGGTAGGAGGCGGTGCTCCCTGAAAGGTCTGCATCATCCTCATAAAACCTTCCCTGAACTGCGCATCTGTTCCTGCAACTGGTATGACAGCCGGTGCCAAGACTTTCCCGACTGGGGGATCGGTAGGAAGTCCCTGATCAGCCATATCTGGCGTCTAATCACTACCTAACGACAGACGTACAACCGGAGGACGTCTCAGAGGCATAGCTCTGAAAGATCAAAAGTACACCTTAGATCAGAAAAATAAGGATAGAGAACACAAGAGTACAAAACGGGAACAGGGGAAGAAAAACACACAAGTTTACAAAACACAACTACACGACGTGTATAAAAACTACACGACGTGTCTTCTTAAGCCACTGAAATGGGCGTGTACTCCTACCCTACAAGTCGTGTAACACCTCAAACTACACGGCGTGTTGACCCCACACATGACGTGTACTTGAAAACTATTCCCCTGCCCGAGTCTCCTTACACGGCTAACCCACACGGTCCGACTTAACCTAAGACTACACGGCGTGTTCTAAACAAACACAGCGTGTACTAGACAAGGCTTCAGCGGCCTGTGTTGTTAAACACACGGACGTCTACACAGCGTGTTCCGAACAAACACGACGTGTCTAGGTGAAGGTGACACCGTTCCGTGTTGTTCGTGACATGGCCGGGTACCTGAACAAGACTACACGATGTGTTCAGAAAGCAACACGGCGTGTGGAAGAGAAGGTAACGCCGACCCGTGTTGTTCGTGACACGACCGGGTACCTGGACAGGACTACATGGCGTGTTCCTTTACAACACGGCGTGTTCTACCCAAGCTTCCCTGACCCGTGTTGTTAGTGACATGGCCGGGTACACGGCTCCAAACTACACGGCGTGTACCTACCGTACACAGTGTGTTCCTGAAGTTATTTCTACAACTGCGTGTCCCTACTCACATGGTCAGTGACACGGTCTAAAAACTACACGACGTGTAGTAAAAAAGTACATGCTATGTATTCTGGATTTTTCTGGGCAGTAGCTTAGAAACTGCACAAAATACTAGAAACACTGAAAACAAGGAAAAGAGGTGCCAAATTCTGATCCGTGAGGGCCCATAACACCTCAAGAACCAAAATTTGGCGTTCATTTAAGCAAAGTATGAAACAAAAAATCCTCTAACAAGGAATCAGAGATTATATCAAGCATCTATCACAACAACATGCATAATCTACACAAAGTCTATCACAACAGCATGCAATCGCTAATGCACCCTAGATGGCATGGCAAGAATGCATGGAATGTGATTTCTACAAGTACCTATATGATGCATGAGATGACATACCCTCATCTCATCGGGTTGCGGCAGAAATAGAACCGCAATCGTCAAGAAAATAACAACACAAAGCATGTGAATCACTCTAGGTGAAATCATATCAACCGTAAAATATCAAAACCAGCAAACTGTAATTAATGAGGTAGTATGGCTTTTCCCTATACACGGGTTAGCTACTCCCGAGCACAGCTTAATAACAAGTACCGAATCCGTCCTATCCCTGGCTAAAGTCTCCAAACAATAAGGCAAGATAAAATAACTCCTCTAATACCACTTTGTAACGACCCGAATCTAGAGCCCCTCTACCGGTGCCCCATACCCGGTTCGCCACATGACATCAAGCGCATTTCCCCAAATGTCAGAGGCTGCCGACTAGCAGTGAGAGCCTTGGTGAGTCGGTGGGGAAACTATTCCCTCATTCGGTAAAGTATACAGCGGAAGAACAACCAGACACAATAGAGGAAACAAATAACAGCATACAACAACTGAACTGAACAGCGGAAGCAATGTATAAAATAATAATGATGAAACATGGTACATATGTCTATGAAACACAGTAAACAACCAACGTGCTGAAATACAACTGAAACCAAAGTGAAAAATAAAAACAAAGTAAACTCCTTAGCATCGCAAGCCATAGCTTGGTCCCATGCTCTCCAGCTCCACAACAAGTCAGGTACCTGAAGTAGAAGGGCGCTTTCCCTTATCTATACCTGCAACAACATAGTCTGTTTGGGCCCAAAAGTATGGCCCAAACAGGGTGTGAGATACAATCCCAGTAGGAAATCACCCAAAGATTTGTGCCTAACAGTCAATGAATACAAGGCAAGCAAGAGTGCAGGAAGCAGTAAACAGAAAAGCACACAACAACTATAATCCACAGTTATAACATATAAAGTACACAAGTAAACAACCAGCAATAAAAAGAAAACAGGTAACCCTCTGGGTAGCTCTCACAGCCTAAACCCCTATGGTTCAACCTACAAGTACTAGCAACCCTCTAGGAGGCAGACACAGTCTCACCCCTCTGGTTCAACTAAGAATAGACTTTCTGAGGAATCACTCACCGTCAATTCCCCCTATAGTCTTGTATTATACTAAAGGCTCTCTGGGGAAGCACTCAACGTCTCATTCCCCCTGTGGCCCACGTTGAGGAACTACAGACTCTCTGAGGAAGCACTCATCGTCAATTCCCCCTGTGGTCTCGCATCGTATTAAAAGACACTCTAGAGAAGCCCTTACATCCATTCTCCCTATGGTCTACTACACTAGGTTCTCACAGTCCTGTGCGGAAATAAAACATGATCAATGCGCGTGAATCGTCCAAGTAAACCTCAAGAACTACTTGGCTATCAATCTAAGGCTCAACAACATAAGAAAGAAACAGTTACACTATCCTACAACTAGGCAAGGAAACTGGAAAAATTCCAAATAGGCAGAACAAGCATAACAAACATCCAAAGTACAATAAAAAATACCATAATCACAGGAAAAACATCTACTCTAGAAAACAAGAAAAGCAGGCAATACAACAAGGGAAAAATAGGAACACACAATACCCCGTTCAAGGGTATTGGTGGAATTTGAACAAAATAATCATCGACTTTCTATAGAAAGGTACAAACCACCTACCTCGATCCTAGGAGATCGATATACTTGAACCACGACGACTGATTCTCCCTAGAACATCGTAGATTTGAGAAAACGCGCAAAATTCTCAACCCATGATAACTTGAAAACGAGGGGGAATCATGGAACAAGGCTAAAGAAGAACGGAGAACTCACCGTTGTGCTTCCAATGCAATCGACAGAGCTCGAATCGGAGAACAGACGGAGGCTCGGGGACTCGTCAAAGATTTGCGGATCCTCGATGCTCTTGGACGAAAGGAACCTAGAAGAAGACGTTTCTGTGCGTCAGGTGTGACCCCGGTCCGATTAATGAAAAAAAGAAAAGTAAATGGCGTGTACTAGGTTTTTCCGTACTACACCAAAATCGGCCTCCACGTCGCCCCTACACACCGTGTGTGTGGCCCGAACACGACCAACACATGACTTCGAGCGGGAAAAGAGTACACGGTGTGTACTCAGAAAGTACACAACGTGTACTTCAAAAATTTCCAGAAACTTTATTTTTCTCAAAAACTCCAGAAAAAGGAAAGGCGTACCTGAAACGAAGATCCGAGTTCTTACAGCGAACAACCAGACTATTTCACCCGGGGAAAGAGATGGATTTGTGGATGGCGCACAGGGTGGTGATGTAGGCATGATCCCTACGGGTCATATGTAGTGAGCTTCATGTTCAATGGACCTTTGGGTCATGAATCATCTATAATAATAACGACTGGTTAGGTGGGTTATCCTTAATGGGGGATATGACCTATCTTCCCAGCCTGTATGTGTGGTGTGTGTATATTTGATTTTACTTATACACCAAAGCACCCAATATATATATATATATATATTGACCAAATTCATTAGACATATTTTTTTAAATAAAAATATATTTATTTATAATTATAATTATAAATAAATATATTTAAAAAGTATTTATATATATTTATAAATATAAATATATAATTATAATAATATATATTTATTATTTTAAAAAATTTATTATAATTTTACAATTAATTAAATAAATAAATAAATATTTATAATCTTATAAATACTTTAAATATATATATATACATATATTTAAATTATTAAAAAATATTTATTAATATATCATATTTATATTAATTATAAACATGACATTTTTAATTAATGCATATAAATAAAAATTATTTTTTAATGTAAATATAATAATTATATATATATTAATAATATTTTTTTTATTAAAAACTTTTATCAGTGCTAAGAATAATGCTGATAAAGGTGAGGCTTTTATCATCGTTTTCTGTATAGTGCTGATAAAAACTGGTGCATCCCTTACCCGTATCTGTGGTAGTGTTCCCAAACCACTACAACCGTGGGGGGGGGGGGTTCTGGAGATGGGTGAGCCCTTTATCACAAAGCGCATACTTCATAGAATTTTTATAGAAAGTGTTTTAATATCAAGTGCATTCTAACAAATATTTATGGTGAAGATGCTTTTTCAACAAATACCTTCTTCATATATTTTTTAAGAAAGCGCCAGCACAGGCAACACATTCACTTCTTTTTTTTTTAATTTTTTTGTTTTGTTTTATTATATTTACAAATATTAATAATGATAATAATAATGATGATGACTATAATAGTATTAAATATTTTTTTAATTAAAGAAAATAATTTTAATATAAAAATTAAAATAATAATAATATTATTAAATATATAAAATATTTTTTGTTTATTTACTAAAATAATGAATATTTTATTTCTATTGTCAAATAAATTACAATAATAATAATAATATTAAATATTATTATTAAATAATAATTATGTGCATAAATTCATTCCGACTTAATGGCTATTTATAATTAATTACCTTATTAATTATATTATTAATAACTATTATTAAATATGTAAATAATTAGATTATATATAACATTTATAACAATTATTTATCACTTTATTAATAAAATATTAATTATATTAATATTTTGATTATTATAAATGATTATTAATTGTATAATAAATTGTTAATAATAACATTATTATTAATAATTATATATTCTATATTACTAATTTAATTAATATTTATTTTAAATTATATTATTAACTACTTTATTAATTACATTAATAATTATATTAATCAGATCATTATTCATAATTATTATTGTAATTATTTAAAATATTTAATAATATAATTAGTATCTATATGTAATGTAATTTATAATATTTAATAATAATAAAATAATTAATAATAATTAATATTAATTTAATTAATAAAATAATGATTAATAAGAATTATTCCCATACATATTTTAATCTCTAAATGTTAAGGTTTTAATAAATAAAGTTTTTGTCATATAAATTAATTTTGATTTGTTATATTAATGAAATTATCTTACATTTCAATTATTTTTTATATGTTTAATCAATGTTTTAAATTTCATTTAGATTGTACTTATAATTTATATTTTATAGGCACCCAAAGTCACATAATTGAAATGTAATAATGTTTCAAGTAGGTGACTTTGAAAGCCTATAAATTATAAAATATAAATACAATCTAAATGAAACTTGAAAAAATTAACTAAACATATAATAATAATTTAAAATGAAAATAATTTATTAAAAATAATTGATGAAAAATAATTTCAATCGCACAAAATATTATTGTTTCAAAACATAACATTTTTACTTATAAAAAATATTTTTGTGTAAATTTATTTATTTTAATTATTTTTATCATTTATTTTATTTTTAATTAATTTTTATTCATACAACCCACGTTTTAAATTTCATTTATATTTTATTTATACTATATTCTATGGGCATAAATTTTATGAAGTAATGTTATGTTTTTATTTAATAAAGTTTGTTTCATGTAAATTATTTTTTAATTTTTATATTAATGAAATTATCTTACATTGTAGTTATTTTTTATATGTTTAATCCTTATTTTAAGTTTCCTTTAGATTGTACTTATAGTTTATATTTTATATTCATCCAAAGTCACCTACTTGAAATGTAATAATGTTTCAAGTTGGCGACTTTGAAGCCTATAAATTATAAATTATAAATACAATCTAAATAAAATTTGAAACACTAAATAAACATATAAAAAATAATTAAAAATAAGAAAAATTTCTTAAAAATAATTGATGAAAAATAATTTCAATTGCCCAAAATATTTTAGTTTTAAAATATAACATTTGTACTTATAAATTATTTTTGCACCAAACATTTTTTGTGCAAATTTATTTTTTTAATTATTTTTTTTCATTCCTTTTATTTTCAATTAATATTTATTTGTACAACTAGTGTTTTAGATTTATTTTATGTTTTATTTATATTTTATAATTTATAGGCTTTCAAAGTCATCCACTTGAAACATTATTACGTTTTAAGTAGGTGACTTTGGAAGCTTATAAAATATAAACTATAATTAAAATCTAAATGATACATAAAATATAGATTAAACATATAAAAAATAGTTGAAAATAAAAATAATTTCATAAATATAGAAAAGAAAAAATAATTTACAGGGCACAAACTTTATTGATTAAAAACATAACATTTACACTTCAAATATTTTTTGCACATAAAATATAGTACAAATAAAATCTATATGAAATTAAAAACATTGATCGTACAAATAAAAATTAATATAAAATTAAAGGCATTTCAAAAAACAATAATTTTTTTTAAAATTTACACAAAACACCGTTTGCTGCAAAAATAATTTATAAGTACAAATATTAATATAGAAAATATAATTATCAATATTCATTTATAATAATCATAATTGTAATATAATTAATATATTAATAATAGATAAATAAATAGTTTTTATAAATGATATATATAATATAATTTTTTTCATTTAATAATACTTATTAACAATATAATTAATAATGTAATTAATTATAAATAATCATTATGTTGAAATGAATTTATACTCACAATTTTTCTATAATAATAAAAATTTAATAATAATATTAATGTATTTTTTTGAAAATATAAATTAAATATTAATTATTTTAATAAATAAACACCAAATATTTTTTAAATATTTAATAATAATATTATTATATTTAAATTATTTTATTTATATACATCATCATTAATATTATCATTATTATTCATAATTATAATCGATATAAAATAGTTTACATGACAAAAACACTGTATTTCCTAATAATAATTCATAATAACTAGATTATTAATTATTAGTAATTATTTTTAAATATGAAATTATTTATATTATTAATTACATTTTTTATATTTTATATTAGAAATTATTGAGTATTTGTAATTCTTCCACCCCAACCGATTGTAACTGTTAGAAATTATTAATAATTATATTTTTTTATTAATGAAATTATTAATCATATCATTTAAAAAATATTTATCATTATTATTATATATATATAATCAAAATAAAACTATTTTTTTAAAAAAAGGGTGGGCGCTGTCAGAGACAATGCCTTCCTCAAAATTGTTCTTAAGAAGGTGTTGTCCCGAACAACACATTCTTAAGAAAACCTATAAAAAAGTCACTGTCTTGAACAACACCTTCTTTAGAATAATATTAAGGAAGGCGTTGTTCATGACGACACCCACCCTTCTATTGTTGGACACCCCAAAACATCCCTAGACCGGGAAATAGTTTCCCGATCTATGTATTTTGGGAAATTGTTTTGGTTTTCCCATTACATTGTGAAATTTTCCGAACTATCACCCTAGAACTACCTAAAATAATAATAATAATAAAATAAAATAAAACTTGAGGTGAAAGTAGGGCTCATTTATGTTTTTTAGTCCTTAGAAACTGAGAGCAAGATAAATTATAAGGTGTCCATAGAACCCAATTTGTTATGGGGGAGAGCTTGTTTGAGAATAATACTATTGTATTAGAAAAAACTTAGCACGATATGAGATTCCCACCCTAAAAATGTATAGAAATTTCATATATGATACATCAACGATGTTGTAAAATGGACACTCTTCTTTTCAATTACAATTATTTATCAATTTAGTAGTGTACATTTTATCTAAAATTTATACTAGATCTAGCTACAATAAGTAAAAAAATATATACCTTTTCGTGGTTTTCCACTAAGTATATGAGACCAAGGAGAGAATTTTGATAGAAAGAAGTTATGGTGAGGATAAATGATAATATAAATGAACCCTTATTCATATGTGAAATTATATATATATATATATACATCACAAATTACTACTAAATATATGTTACAATGTGTTTTGAAACTTTTATTTAAATGAAATTTTCTCAAAAAAACCAATAATATATTAGAGGATCAATAAATATAAATATATAAATATTTTATCACATTATTATTAAAACAAATATATGTAAACATAACATAAACAAATAAAAAACAATGAAAATATAATTATTATGACAACCCAAATTTGATTACAAATGGGTTTTAACATAAAATCCATAAAACAAATCACGGAGAATCAAGATGTCCAGTGTCATTAGGAAATTAGAAATTTTAAATACGACAACTTAAACATGAATTACATTATCTTTATTTAAAATTCATTTTTTTCTCTTATATCTCATTGAAATTATAATACTATATAGGATATCCTGAGGAATACATCGAAAAAATAGGTGAACTATAAAATCCAGTAAGGGAATAATCAGAGTAAACATGATACATATGAGAAAAAGGGCATATGGTAATAACATGAAAAGATAATATCATAAGGACATGACATAAATGGAACGTGGAAACAATATACAATATTATGACATAAGCATAAGTCAATGTTCACCATTAAGACATCATAACATAGTGTTCTAGGTTAACCACCCATTAACCATCTATAACATCTTATGAGAAGAAAACATTACCCAATGCATTAGAGTGATATCAGGACACACCCTTTATATGCATAAATTTATTTGTTCCATATAGATCATATATCATAAAGTTTCATTAATACCATAAGGATAATGAGAATGAGTTTCACATAAAAGTCATTAATTTCATAAGAGCTTAAAGGCATGATCCTTTAATTATTTTAAAACCAAAAGAAGGGAATGTGAGTTTAATATATGGAAATCCCCAATAAATGAATTAAAATTACATTTATATGAATACCCTTGAATGAAAATAAGGTTGTGTATTCCCAACAAAGGAGGGTGGCATGGAAAATCAAGGAGTTATTTCGACGGCATAACATGTATATAGAATGGATAATGAAATAATTTTAATGGGATAAAAAGATAGTATCTCATTAATAAGATATCATTTGGATAGTAAGGGAATGATTATGAACACATGGAAACATTATCAATTGAAAATCAAAAGGCTTATTATAAAGGAAGAACTTGAATAAAAGGAGAGAGGAAGATAATCTCTTACCTTGTATGGTAGATTCTTCAAGCCTGAGAAGAGCCCCTTGGAACCTTATAAAGTCCTTGGAGAGACTCTAGAGAAGTAAAATTAGAGGAAAATTGTGATCAATGTTTTTCTAGTGGAGATGAATGTGATGATGGGTGGGTATTTATAGAAAAAGGAAAGGAATTGTTTATTAATTTCCAAACTTAAGTCATGAATATCTAGTTTATAAAAAATTAAAAACCATTGGTCTTACCATGGTTTCATCCCATTTTATTTTCCAAGGGGGGGTTTTATTTTTTATTTTAATAGTATATGATCCAAATTCTTTAAAATAATATCATTCATGATGTGGAAGTGAGTCATATTCATAATGATTTTTTTAAATCTTAAAATATATTTTGTGTTTTGTAAGGTTCAATATAGGTTTGGAAAATTAATATTATCACATTAAAATACATTATTTTAAATGATAAAACAATTTTTTTGTCAAGAAAGCCTTTATAGTATTTACTACATCACTTTTATGTCATGATGATGTCATAATATATACAATATATTTACACTTCCAAACTAATATTATCACATTAAAATACATTATTTTAAATGATAAAACAATTTTTTTGTCAAGAAAGCCTTTATAGTATTTACTACATCACTTTTATGTCATGATGATGTCATAATATATACAATATATTTACACTATATTTTACTCTTTACCCAAACAATTCATTCATCTCAGAAAATCATAAAATTTCACCATTAGAAAATTTCGAAATGATGATTTTAAAAATGAAATTTATTTTATCAAAATAATTTTCTAAATATGAGAAATTTGATATTTAAATAAAACCCTTATTCATTCAAAAATATCAATTTTTATAACATGATCAAGTTTCCAACCCTTAGAAAAATTGCATATTATTGAATAAAATTATTTTATTATATATATAAAAATAAATATTTTTGTTTACAAAATTTTTATAAAAATAAAATTTTATTTCAAAATTTTAAACTTATCGTAAGAATTTATTTTAATGAAAATTAGATATATATTTTTAAAAAATAAAATTATGGTTTTTGTATATCAAAATCAATTTTACCTTATTCATTCTCTAATCATATTAATTTTATATAAGCGTAATACATTAGATAAAAACATAGGATTGATGTAAGCACTATTTCATTTCATAAAATAATTTACAACTTAATACTACTTATAATCTAGATACATGACCCCTTATCACACCAGCTTAATCCCTAAGGGTAAGGTGTATGATGGTGGTACTCTCATGGGGTGTCTCAGTAAATATCGATATAGTGGTGATCTCTACTAACTTGAACTTCACTCATAGGTAGTTCCACTCAAGCCTTAATTATTGAAGCTCTACTTGGGATTGGTTAAGTGAGAACCCTAGTGATGCAACCTCCCTCCCAAGCTCAGATAAATGAGTTTTTTAAGTCATGATTCTACTAGTTGAGGCCATCATTTATCCCTTATTCATCAATTAGTTCTCCTAATTATCATTAATATACATTGATTCCAATAGTCACATTATAACGACTACATTACTAATGGTCATAATTCCCAATGGTCCTAATTCCCAACGGTCCTAATTCCCATTGGTTATAATGGTTTTAGACTTCCTATAAATACAACCTATTTTATTCATTTTTCTATTAATTAAATTTCTATCCAGGCTCAATATTCTTCATTTTCAAAATTAATATTACATTACTAATGTTCTTTTTTTACAGTGTTGTTCATGAGTGTGATAATCTTTGGAGATCAAGATGATCCAAATTTTCATATTCTAGTTATTTTATTTTATTTTATTTATTGTCAAATTGTAATATTGTGAATTTTACTAGGTATAGTTATTGACTAAATTTAATGTTATAAATTAATAAAATAAAGTGTTCTCATTTTGTTTTATACTACATTAATAAATATGTCACACATAAATATATAGAAGGGAAATTGTTTATATAAATTTATGGGTCACTACATTCTTCCCCACTTAAGAAATTTTACCCTCAAAATTTCATTTCATACACTAAGGTAAAAATAGGTGAGGGTATTTAAATTTCATAACTTCCTTGAGTTCCCACGTTTCTTATTCAAATTTATAGTTATGAAAAACAACATTGAAAATGTGAGTTTTCTTGTTGAACACAAATTTTTCTCTTTGAGCCAAGATCTTCACCAACTACTCCTCGTAAGAGAGATTATTCAACAACTATATCACCTATGGATTAAGTACATGTGAGAGATATGGTATATAATTCCTCAATATAGATACATGGAATATGTCATGAACTTGAGGCATGTTTTGTGGGAGTGAAAGTCAATAGGCCATGAATCCGATGTGATCAAGAATCTCAAAGTGGCCAATGTACCTAGAACTTAGGTTTCCATTCTTCCCAAAACTTATGACTATTTTATAGGGAGATATGTGAAGTAAAACTTCATCTCTAACCTTAAACTCTAGATGTCATTGATGGTTATCATCATATCTCTTTTGTAAACTTTTCACAACTTTGATATGTTGTTGAGGTTTTGACCTTCTTGGACATTTCTTCCACAAGTTCAAGTCCCAATAGCTTCTTTTCTCTAACTTCATCCCAACATATTGATGTTATGTTTTTATTTTCATAGAGGGCTTCATAAGGATCCATATAAATTCTCATGTGAAAGATATTTTTATATGAGAATTTTAACAGAGGATGATGTTGATCCCAACCTCCTTTGAAGTCTATTGAGAAATTTGAGCATCTATATTGTCTACTTAGATTGACCATCAATCCAAGGGTGATAGGATATACTGAAGTTTAACTCTATGTTTAGAGAATATTGAATAATTTTCTAGAATTTTGAGGTAAATCTTAGATCTTGATTAGATATAATCGATAGTATTATTCCATAAATCCTCAACAATTCTCTAATTAATATCCTTGTATGCTTATCCAGTGATAAGTCCTCATGAATAAAAATAAAATGAGTAGTATTTATAAGATGGTTTAACAAAAACCATATAGAATTGTTACCTTTAGTTTTATTTGGATTACCCATAGAAAAATCCATGATGATGTTCTCCCATTTCTGTAAAGGTATGTGTAATGGATATATCATCCCCTTGAGTCTTTCCTCTCTTCCTTTAATTACTGATATACAAAGAAATTTGATGTATATTTTGCAACCACCCTCTTTATATTGTCACACTAATAGTTTTCTTGGAGATATCTATATATATGTGTGCTCCCTGGGTGGATAGAGAATGTTTATCTATGATCATTAGTTAATAGATTCTTATTTATCTCAAGGTTTGATGGTGCACATAGCCGCAACCCAAATCTCACAACTCCTTATTCATAAATATTAAACTCTAAGGATTTCCCATTTCTTATGGTAGCCACCTTATTATGTATCTCCACATAATTCCTTTCAGCTTCCTTAATATTATTTAGGATAGATGGTTTAAGAATCATTTGGTCAAGGTTGGATGGGTTTCTTTCCTTTATGATCCCCATGTCCATCATTTTCATTTCTAAAATGATTGTATCCTTATGAATCTTAATCATGGTTATGGTTATGAGATCTTTTCTACTTATAGAATTTTCTAGTTTATTTTATTTCTTATGATGATAGTGTATTGAGTAGTCATAATCCTTGATTAGATCTAACCAACATATTTGGAACATGTTGATCTCCTTATGTGTGAATATATACTTGAGGATATTATGATCAATATATATGTCACACTTTACTCCATAGAGATAATACCATAAAAATCTTTAATGAAAATATTACTGCATCCAACTACCTATAATGC
Source organism: Viscum album (assembly GCA_963277665.1). Taxonomy (NCBI): domain Eukaryota; kingdom Viridiplantae; phylum Streptophyta; class Magnoliopsida; order Santalales; family Viscaceae; genus Viscum; species Viscum album. The sequence continues at coordinate 926,880,794 of OY728130.1, forward strand.
ATAGTATAATTTGCTTATGCACCTTCAACTTTAAAGTGGCATATACCACCACTTTATCATTTTTCCTGCGGAAACAACCCATTACCTTATTTTAAGCATCATTATAGATAAAAAATACTTTTCTAGAGGTGAGTAGTGTGAGTAAAGGAGTAATTATTATCCTCTTTTTTAAATGCTTGAAGATCTCTTCACATTCATCAGTCCAGATTAACTTTACATGCTTCCAATATATTTTGGTCATCTGGTATACCGATCGTGAAAAGTGTCAAAAAAACACTAATAATACCCAGATAACTTAAATAAAATATGGATCAATGTTAAAAATTTTGGTTTGTCATATTCTTAAATCACCTCTATTTTTAAAGGCTCCATAAATATACCCTCACTTGTGATTACATAACATAATAATGATACTTTTTTGTATCCAAAATTGATACACTATAAACTAGCAATTCAATTTATCCTTTTTAGATATCTTTAGAATATTACTCAAATGATTATCATGTTCCTCCTTTATTTTAGAATATATGATAATATAATCTATAGAGAATACCATGAATTTATTAAGGTAATCAATCAAGAATATATTCATCAAGTCCATGAATATTTCTGGAGCGTTGATGCATATGAAGGGCATTACTATGAACTCATAATGTTTGTACCTTGTACAAAAGAAAATATTTGGTATATACTCCTTCCCCACCTTTATTTAATGATAACCTGACTGAATATTCACTTTAAATAAGTACTAGGATCCATGTAGCTGATCAAACAAATCATGAATCCATGGAAGGGGATACTTATTCCTTATCAAGACTTTATTGAGTTTATGATAATCAATGAAGAGGTGCATTGGCCAATACTTTTTCTTGAAAAAAATAACTAGGTAACCCTATGGTGAAACACTTGGGTATATCAATCCATTTTCCAAATTATATTATAGATACTTATTTAGTTCCTCCAATTATATTGGGGTCATTATATAAGGAGTCTTGCATATTAGTAGAGATCTAGGTATAAGTTTAATTGAGAACTCAGCCTCTTGAGTAAGAGGAAGACCAGACAATTATTTAGGGTAATACATTAACATATTACTTTGTAATATTAATGTATTCAAGTGTGGACCATCCTTTACCTCAATTATTTCATCTAGATATAAATTCTTATAAGGGAATAACATCCATTCTTGAGAAAGATTTTCCAAAGGAGATTCATCCTCCTCCTTAAACATTTATTGATTTGGAGGATGATTTGGGACATGAAAATTGATTGATTTATTTTAATAATTGATGTTGGATATACATAAGGACAACCAATAAATTTATAATATAACATCAAATTCCACTAAAGAGAGTATGGTAAGGTTTTCTGGGAGATTCAGTCCACAAATATTGACAAGGGAGGATTTATATGCTTGAGATGTAATAACTACCATATTTTTTTTGTTTTCACTAATAAATCAACCTACAAGTTTTAAGTTGGTGTTTAAATAATTCTACTAAATTTACAAGATATAAAATAATTAAAAGAAATATAATAAAATAGTATATTCATTGTTCTTTAATGAATAACTAGCATACCTATCACTACTTTATTGTTAGTATATACCTCAACAGTAGTGGTAGAATAATCCCATATCTACTCTCTTGTCCTTGGAGGTTGTTTTCATTAGTTATCTTTGGAAACCCTTTGATTCAGTAATTTTTTTTTCATATTTTCTATGGTCCTTAAAGTTTAAACATTGAACCATGGTCTAAGGATTCATCAAAACCTTCTTTTCTTCCATCACATTAGTGAAATTATTCATATCCTTCCAACATTAATTATATTAATGCCCCTCCTTTTCAAACTTTTAACATCTCCTTATTCCCTTTAGAATGTTTCTAGGATGATTCTTACCACATTATGGCTTGTTGGAATTTGGATTTTCTTTCCTCCACAAGGATTATCTGATGATCTTCTAGAGTTAAACTCTATTATCCACTTCTTATCTCCAGTCCCAAGAGACCATTGAGAATCACCAATTTCCATTTTGAATTTGAGGGAAGATCAAATTTTTTTTAATAGCCATCTAAGTATTGAATATAATTTTTTTCAAATACTTTTTTTTAACCCACTAAATAAGGGGTTAACCATACTTTTATCATCCATGAAAAATTCATAGGTGTATCACGCAAGCCTTGTGAAGTATGATTAATAAGACCCAATAGATTAATCCTCCTTTTTCTTGAGTCCAAGGAATTTTCTCCCCATTTTTAGATGGAGAGTGTATGGAAAATATTTATCGAAAAATATATTCTTGAATCCATAACATTCAATGGATTCAATGTCTTCCTTGGGATTTGTATCCTTGATCAGTGCTCACCATTGATCAGCTCTTCATTTAGTTGATAGATGACCAAAGTTACTTTATCTTTCTCAAATAATTAGAGTACAAAGAATATTTTCTTAATGGTGTTAATCCATTATGCCATAATTAGGGGATAAAACGATCCTCTAAAAGAAAGAGGCCTTTTTCACATAAAGCATTCAACTGAAACTTGTTCTCTATTAGGATAAGGAGGTCATTAAAAATGATTCATTTTATTACTCATAACTTCAATACATTGTGTAAGTACTAACATGAAGTTCTTGACTCCTGACACTATTAGAAAAAGAGGAATTTCCAATGGTTCATAACTGTTGGGAAAGGCCGCAGAACCGTTGGGAATATCTATCCCAACAGTTCTGCAAACCGTGGGGAAGTAAGCCGTTGGGAAAAGTTTTCCCAATGGTTTACAAAGAACCGTTGGGATAGGTTAGAAAAATCAACCTATCCCAACGGTTAACATTAACTGTTGGCATATGTTTTCCCAATGGTTTTAAGTAAACCATTGGGAAAACCCAACAAAATCTCTAGCTTTTTCCAACGGTTCACTCAAAACCGTTGGGAAAAATCCAACTATACATCTTTTCCCAATGGTTTGAAACCGTTGGGAAAGAGTTTATACCAACGGTTCCATCTGAACCTTTGGTATAAACCTCCTTAGAAGACTATGCTAACGGTTTCAAACCGTTGGCATAGCCTATGCTGTGAAAATTGTGCAGCAGCCTGCAATTTGCACAACAGACTGCAATTTGCACAGGGGAGGAGCAGGGTTTCCATTCACCTGTGATTCTTCAATCCCTATCCTTTACCTTAAATAACCAACTAACATATACATATACAGAACAAATTAATATACATTTAACATATAATACATCCTGAAACTATACACATTCAGAATTAAATCAGAATTCATAACGTAATTATAAAGATACATAATTTAGAATTCATTTAGAATTCATTTTAAAATTCATTTAGAATTCATTTAGAATTCATTTTAAAATTAATTTAGAGTTGAATTTCAAATTTAGATGAAAATTATATGTGAAATTTGGAATTCAATTCATAATTTGATCGGTTTTTCATATACAGGTGTTTTTACTATATATGATATCCATTTTAAACAAAATATATGCACTTGGAGTTATACCGGTCACACCATGCCTCGTATTGAGGCATGATTGACTAGTGCACGTCAAACATGAACCATTGATAATTTTCCTAAAGTATCAACATATTCCGAAAGGGTTTCGTTGGTTTTCCGTATGCCAGTTATTATCACTTAAAATGTGGTTCATTTAAAAAAATGAAATTTTTGAGTGATCCCCGCCACACCATGACTCGGATTGAGGCGAGGTTGACTCGTAAATGTCACAAATAACCCATAGATTGTTTTCCTAAATTTTCAACAGAATCTGAATGCGTTTGGTCAGTTTTTCGTATGTCAGTTGTTGTTTTCACTTAAAATGCTTTCCATTTCAAATAAAAGTGATCCAATTTGAGTTGTGGCGGCCACACCGAGGCTCAGATTGAGGCGTGGTTGACTCGTACAAATCAAAAATGACCCATGGATCCTTTTCCTAAAGTATAAACACAATATGAATGTGTTTGGTCAGTTTTCCGTATGTCAGTTGTTCTTTTCACTTAAAATGAAGTCCATTTTAAACTATAGAGAGACACTTAGAGTGATCCCGGCCACACCGTGACTCGGATTGAGGTGGGGTTGACTCTTACACATCAAAAATGACCCATGGATCATTGTCCTAAAGTTTCAATGAAATCTTAATGTGTTTGGTCGGTTTTCAGTATGTCAGTTGTTGTTTTGACTTAAAATGTTTTCCAATTCAAAGAAAAGTGAGTCACTTTGAGTTTTCCCGGCCACACCAAGGCTAGGATTGAGAGAGGTTGACTCGTAAACATCAAAAATGAACCATGGATTGTTTTCTTAAAGTTTCAACGGAATACAAATGCGTTTTGTGGGGTTTCAGTATGTCATTTGTTGTTTTCACTTAAAATGTTTTCCATTTCAAAGAAAAGTGAGTCACTTTGAGTCGTGGCGGACACACCAAGGATTATATTGAGGTGCGGTCAACTCATAAACGTCACAAATGACCCATGGATCCTTTTCCTTAAGTATCAACAGAATCTGAATGTGTTTGGTCAGTTTTCCATATGTCAGTTGTTCTTTTCACTTAAAATGAAGTTCATTTTAAACTATAGAGAGACAATTCGAGTGGTTCCGGCCACACTGATCCTCGGATTGAGGTGGGGTTTACTCATACACGTCACATATAACTCATGGATTTTTTTCCTAACGTTTCAATGGAATATGAATGCATTTGGTCAGTTTTCCGTATGTTAGTTGTTGTTTTCACTAAAAATGATGTCCTTTTGAAACAAAAGAGAGACACTTTGAGTGGTTTCGGCCTCACCGCACCTTGGATTGAGGTGGGGTTGACTCGTACACGTCACATATGACCCATGGATCGTTTTCCTAAAGTTTCAACTAATTCCGATTGCGTTTGGTCGTTTTTCCGTATGCCAGTTGTTCTTTTCAGTTAAAATGATGTATATTTTAAACAAAAGAGATACACTATGAGTGGTTTCAGCCACACCATGACTCAGATTGAGGAGGGGTTGACTTTTACACATCACATATGACTCATGGATCGTTTTTATAAAGTATCAATACAATCAGAATTCGTTTGGTCATTTTTCCGTATGTACTTAAAATGTTTTCCATTTTTAACAAAAGAGAGACACTTAGAGTGATCCCAGCCACACCAGGACTCGGATTGAGGCGGGGTTGACTCGTACACATGAAAAATGACCCATGGATCGTTTTACTAAAGTTTCAATGGAAACCGAATGCATTTTGTTGGGTTTCAGTATGTCAGTTGTTGTTTTCAATTAAAATGTTTTCCATTTCAAAGAAAAGTGAGTCACTTTGAGACGTGGCGGCCACACCGAGGCTCATATTGAGGTGAGGTTGACTCATACACATTAAAAATGACCCATGGATCCTTTTCATAAAGTTTCAACACAATCCGAAGGCGTTTGGTCAGTTTACCGTCTGTTAGTTGTTGATTTCACTTAAAAATAAGTCCATTTTGAACAAAAGAGAGGAAGTTTGAGTGGTCCCAGCCACACCACGCCTCAGATAGAGGAGAAGTTGACTCGTACATGTAACATTTGACCCATGAATAATTTTACTTAAGTTTCAACAGAATCCAAATGCGTTTGGTCGGTTTGCCGTATGTCAGTTGTTGATTTCACTTAAAATTAAGTCCATTTTTAACAAAACAGAGGCACTTTGAGTGGTGTCGGCCACACCGGGCCTCAGATTGAGGTGGGGTTGACTCGTACACATCACATATGAGTCATGAATTTTTTTTAAAAAGTATAAACACAATCAGAATCCATTTTATTGGTTTGGAGTTTGTACGTAAAATATTGTCCATTATAAACAAAATACATACACTTGGAGTGATACTAGCCACACCGTGCTTCAGATTGAGCCGGGGTTGACTCTTACACATCACATATAACCCATGGATCATTTTCCTAAAGTGTCAATACAATCCGAAGGTGTTTGGTCGGTTTCCCGTATGTCAGTTATTGATTTCACTTAAAAATAAGTCCATTTTGAACAAAAGAGAGGGAGTTTGAGTGGTCCCGGCCACACCGTGCCTCATATTGAGGCGAAGTTGACTCATACACATCAAATTTGACCCATGGATCTTTTTTATTAAGTTTCAACAGAATCCAAATGCGTTTGGTCAGTTTGTCGTACGTCAGTTGTTGATTTCACTTAAAATTAAGTCCATTTTTAACAAAACATAGGAACTTTGAGTGGTGTCGGCCACATCGGGCCTCAGATTGAGCCGGGGTTGACTCTTACACCTCACATATGAGTCATGCATCTTTTTACAAAAGTATCAACACAATCAGAAGCCGTTTGATCGGTTTGACGTATGTACGTAAAATATTGTCCATTTTAAACAAAAGAGGGACAATTTGGGTGGTTCCGGCCACACCGCACCTCAGATTGAGGCGGGGTTGACTCGTACACGTCACATATGACCCATGGATCGTTTTCCTAAAGTTTCAACAGATTCGCAACGCATTTGGTCAGTTTTTTGTATGCCAGTTGTTGTTTTCACTTAAAATTAAAGCCATTTTGAACAAAAGAGAGACATTTTGAATGGTCCCGTCCACACCACGCCTCAAATTAAGGCGGGGTTGACTCGTACACGTCACATATGACCCATGGATCATTTTACTATAGTATCAACAGAATACGAATGCGTTTGGTCGGTTTACTGTATGTCAGTTGTTGATTTCACTTAAAATTAAGTCCATTTTTAACAAAACAGAGGCATTTTGAGTGGTGTCGGCCACACCGAGATTCCTATTGAGGCGGGGTTTACTCTTACACATCACATTTGACTAATGGATCATTTTACTTAAGTTTCAATATAATCCGAATGCGTTTGGTCTATTTGCTGTATGTCAGTTGTTGATTTCACTTAAAATTAAGTCCATTTTTAACAAAACAGAGGCACTTTGAGTGGTGTAGGCCACACCGGACCTTGAATTGAGGCGGGGTTGACTCGTACACATCACATATGAGTCATGGATCGTTTTTCAAAAGTATCAACACAACCATAATCCGTTTGATCGGTTTGACGTATGTACGTAAAATATTGTCCATTTTAAACAAAAGAGGGACAGTTTGGGTGGTTTCGGCCACACCGCGCTTCATATTGAGGCAGGATTGACTCATACACATCACATATGATCCATGGATCGTTTTTCTAAAGTTTCAACAGATTCAGAATGCATTTGGTCGGTTTTTCGTATGCCAGTTGTTGTTTTCACTTAAAATTAAAGTCATTTTGAACAAAAGAGAGACATTTTGAATGGTACTGTCCACACCGCGCCTCAGATTAAGGTGGGGTTGACTCGTAAACGTCACATATGACCCATGGATCATTTTCCTGTAGTATCAATAGAATCTGAATGCATTTGGTCGGTTTACCGTATGTCAGTTGTTGATTTCACTTAAAATTAAGTCCATTTTTAACAAAACAGAGGCATTTTGAGTGGTCTCGACCACACTGAGACTTGTATTGAGGTGGGTTTTACTCTTATACATTAAATTTGACTCATGGATCGTTATCCTTAAGTTTCAATATAATCCGAATGCGTTTGGTCGGTTTTCCGTATGTCAGTTGTTCATTTCACTTAAAATTAAGTCCATTTTTAACAAAACATAGGCACTTTGAGTGGTGTCGGCCACAACAGACCTCGGATTGAGGCGGGGTTGACTCGTACACCTCACATATTATTCATGAATTGTTGTGCAAAAGTATCAACACAATCAGAAGCCGTTTTATCGGTTTGACGTATGTACGTAAAATATTGTCCATTTTAAACAAAAGAGGGACAGTTTGGGTGGTTCCGGCCACACCGCGCCTCGGATTGAGGCGGGGTTGACTCGTACATGTCACATATGACCCATGGATCGTTTTCCTAAAGTTTCAACAGATTATTAACACATTTGGTCGGTTTTTCGTATGCCAGTTGTTGTTTTCACTTAAAATTAAAGTCATTTTGAACAAAAAAGAGACATTTTGAATGGTACCGTCCACACCGCGCCTTGGATTGAGGCGGGGTTGACTCGTACACGTCAAATATGACCCATGGATTGTTTTAATATAGTATAAATAGAATACGAATGCGTTTGGTCGGTTTATCGTATGTCAGTTGTTGATTTCACTTAAAATTAAGTCCATTTTTAACAAAACAGAGGCATTTTGAGTGGTGTTGGACACACTGAGCCTCATATTGAGGCGGAGTTGACTCATACATGTCACATTTGACTCATGGATCATTTTAATTAAGTTTAAACAGAATCCGAATGCGTTTGGTCAGTTTTCCGTATGTCAGTTGTTGATTTCACTTAAAATTAAGTCCATTTTTAACAAAACAGAGACACTTTGAGTGGTGTCGGCCACACCGGGCCTCGAATTGAGGCGGGGTTGACTCATACAAGACAAATATGAGTCATGTATCATTGTGAAAAAGTATCAACACAATCAAAAACTGTTTGATTGGATTGGCGTATGTACGTAAAATATTGTCCATTTTAAACAAAATACATACACTTGGAGTGATACTGGCCACACTGCGCATCAGATTGAGGAGGAGTTGACTTTTACATGTCACATATGACCCATGGATCATTTTTATAAAGTTTCAACACAATACGAAGGCGTTTTGTCTGTTTCCCATATGTCAGTTGTTGATTTCACTTAAAAATAAGTCAATTTTGAACAAAAGAGAGGCAGTTTGAGTGATCCTGGCCACACTGTGACTTTTATTGAGGCGGGGTTGACTTATACACATCAAATTTGACCCATGTATCGTTTCCCTTATGTTTCAATAGAATCATAATGTGTTTGGTCAGAGGGGAAGGGTCTAGTCAGGTACGCGGAGATGCTCATCTACCTCTGGTACGAACCTCCCTCGTACCATCGGCCTAAGCACTGAAAGAATGGAATAATGAAAAGTGCACATAATTATGTACCTGTAAAATCTACACATAGACATCACATAACCGCATCATGTCATAAAAAATAACACCAAGGATCAGACAAAATAGAAGCAGTCATTCAGAGTAATGACAAGTGCACATACAGATCAGAAGCAGCTAAACAATTGTTGCATACATGCCATGTTTATTTCCTAAAACAAAGTAAAAAAAGAAAAATGATGAAACTCTAGAACATGGGTTGCCTCCCATCAAGCGCTAAGTTTTACATCTTCAGCCAGATGGATGGACACTGGTCAATCGTCTTGGTCCATTAGCTCAGAACTCCTCTGCCTCTTACAAGAACTGGTGGCCGTGTCATCAAGATCACAGGGACGCTTAGTGGGATTGATCACTTCAGGAGCGTAGAGGGCGTGAATATGGTGTGGAAGTAATAGAATCTGGTGCTCGTCATCATCCAGACGCTGAGTCACCCATCGTGCGAGGTCAGATGGAGACGGGACGTGCACATCGATGATCATGGAAGAGACAGACAAGCTAGACATTGTTGGTTAAGCTGCATCCACAAATAGATTCATTTTATATATTAGAACCTTTATAAATGTTTTTCCCATTTTTACAAACAATTAATGTGTGAAAATTGTGAAAAATAACTTATCAGATATATAAAAATAAATTTACTCATGGGCATGATGCATAATATCTCAAATATTCCTCATTGGATCCCAATTTGAAATTTTAATCCATTATCAAATTTATTATATCAATTTATTTTTATTTGGATCCTTAAGGTTGAACGCTTTTTGTAAAATCTAGCCAAGGGAGGATAGACTAGTGACTTGGAATACAATTGGATGCTATGTGGTGAAAACCACATTATAAGCATTGTTTAGGATATTATTGAGGTGGTTTGAGGATCAAATCTATCTTTTTAGAGAAAATTCAGCATGTCCAAGTTTGGTGGTCAAAGTTTTGAAGTGGGGGGGGGGGGGGTATTTGGTGGTTGAGGAGGGGGATGAGGGGGATGTCCAAGGTCCAGGAGGAGGGGTGGGGGGCTGTCCAGGGTCTAGGAAGGGGGGTGGGGGTTTGTCCAGGTTCAAGGAGAAGGGGAGAAGGGGCTGTCCATGGTCCAGGAAGGAGGGGGGGGGGGGCTATCCAGGGTCCATCGAGGACAGGGGATATCCAGGGTCCAGGGTGGAGGGTGGGGGGATTCCTAGTGTCTAGGAAGGAGGGGGACTATACAAGGTCCTGGGAGGAGGGTGGAGGGGGGTTGTCCAGGGTCCATGAGGGGGGATGCCCAAGTTTCAGGAAAGAGGGGGGTCAGGCTGTCCAAGTTCCAAGAGGGGGGATTGTCCAAGGTCCAAGAGGGGGGGTGTCCAGGGTCCAAGAGGAGTGGGGGTTCTGTTAAAGGGAGGAAATCCCCAAATAATTCATTGAAAATTAACTAAACTTAATCAAAAAAACATCACAATTCCAATCCATCACCCAACCAACATCCAATTCATCCTAAATATCACTAACCTTTGCATGCCATAAACAACACAACCTAGTTTATACCAAATTAAAACAGAAAACAAAAATAATAGATGCAAAACATTAAAACTAAGGTAGTACTTACAGATTTAGAGTGTATAAATACAAAATTGTTTGATTTAAGATGGATCTATGAGTGGAACGAGTTTCTGAGTCTTTGTATAGAGAGATCCAAAACGTTTAGGTCAAATCAAAATAGAAAATAAAAAAATAGATGAAGAACATTATAACTGAGGTAGAACTTACATATTTGAAGTGTAGAACAGAAAAATTGTTTGATTGAAGAGGATGGATGGAGTTTTGGAGACTGGGTAACGAGAGAGCGTCGAGAGAGGTTTAATTTAGGGCTGCAGTCGAGCGGAGGGGGACTACAATCGAGCGGAGGGGCTACTGGATTTAGGGGAAAACTTTCCCAACGGTTTTTAAAAACCGTTGGGAATGTAGAAACATATACCAACGGTTAGTGTATAACCATTGGTAAAAGTGTCTTAATTGCGGCCTATACCAACGGTTTTACAAACCATTGGTAAAATTATTCATAAAATCCTATATACCAACGGTTTTCTTAAAACCATTGGTATACATGACCATTCCCAATAGTTTGATAAACCGTTGGGATATAAGCGTTGGTAAAAATGGGATTTCCAGTAGTGTGATCACATCATTTAGGCATTTCACTAAGGAGATCATCACATTTCTCATTGCATATGTTGTTGACATGATTTCTTATATTTCTAAACATTTTACAAAATAAATAAAAATTTGGGATAAGGATACTTGATTTAATAAGAATATAAAAAGGAAAACTACTTAACATTAAAGGAATTACATATATACCCTAACTTATGAATCTAAAAGTTTTAATCTAGGTTATCCACTATTATTTTACTATTAATTTCTCTAACTATACATCATCAAATTCTATAAAAATATATTTAAATCCATCATAATGGTTTATAAAGATTATGTGAATTATTTAAAGAATATCCCACGAGAGTGTAAAACCAGGGGTGTAGTAAGGCACACCACTCATGCATAGGGTGAAGATCAGGATAATACCTAACTATCCCTTTTCAAGGTTATTACCCCTAGGTGTATCTGTGCTATAATTTTATCCACTTGTTTATATATAGACATAGATTTTATTTCAAGGAAATCACACACTAAATTATTTATCAAAATTTAAGAGTTTTTAATATATTTATACTTATCCCTAGGGGTTTCACTAATGTTGTCTAATCCTAATCCCCCCAAATAACTATACTTTACTTTGATACCAACTATGATATCCCAAATTTCATTGCACATTTTATTAAATAATTTTTAACATAAAATCCATAAAGCATTCCTGAAGAATTGAGAGGTTTAGTGACTTTGGGAAATTAGAAATTTAAAGACAAGAACTTAAACATGAACAACATCACACTTTTTTAAACTCTATCACATTATCATATATCCAATTTAACTTCCAATATTTTATAGGAAATCCTATGAAATACATAGAAAAAAAGGATGAGCTATAAATCCTAGTAAGGGAATAATCAGAGGAAAAATGATAGATATGAGACAAAAGGGAATATAATAATAAAATAGAATCATGAAAGTATAATATCATAATGAAATTTCATCAAATTAATGTGAAAATAATATAAAATATAAAAACATAATAATAAGTCAAGGCTTACTGCCAATACATCATAATATAGTGTACTGGGCTAAATGCCCATGCACTATACATATTATATCATGAGATGAAAAAATTACCAAATGAATTAGAATTATATCAGGGTGAACCCTTCATATTTCTAAATTTATGTGTTCCACATAGATAATATATCATAACATTTCATCAATAACCTGTAGATAATGAGAATGGTTTTCACATAAAAGTCATTGATTTCATAAGTGCTTAAAGGTATGAACCTTTAATCATTTTAAAACCATGAGAAGATAATGTGAGTTTTATATATGTAAATACCAAATAATTTAATTAAAATTACATTTATATAAATAACCTTAAATGAATATAGGTTTGGGTATTCACAATAAAGGAGGGTGTTAGGGGAAATCAAGTAGGGATTTTGGTAACATAAGCTATAAAAATGGATAATGAAATGAGTTTAATGAGATAGGAAGGTAGTATATCATTAATAAGGAATATTTTATATAGTATGAGAACAATTATACACACATGTAAACATAATAAATTTAAAATCAAAAGGCATATTACAAAGGAAGTACTTGTATAAAAGGAGAGAGGAAAAGAATACATTACCTTGCCAGGTAGCCTTTTAAAGCTTGAGAAGAGTTATTTAGAACCTTATAAACTACTTATAGATACACTAGAGAGGGAAAATGAGTGGATATAACTTATTAAAATATTTTTAGTGGATAGTAATGGGATAATGTATGGGTATTTATAATAAAATAGGAGTTTTTTTTATTAATTTCCAAACTTAGTCCTTGTATATCTAGTTTATAAAAATTAAAAACCATTGGCCTTACCATGGTTTTAGACCATGGTATTTTCTAAATGGTAGTGTGTTTTTAGTATTATAATAGTTTATGATCCAAAATAATTAAAATAATATCATTAATGGTGTGGAAGTGAGTCATGATCATAAAGAATTGTTTTTAAAATCTAAAAATATCTTGTAGGTTTTGGAAGGTTCATTATAGGTTTTGAAAATTAATCTTATCACACTAAAATAATTATTTTAAGTTATAATACACATTTTTGGATGATAAATAATTTATAGTATTTATTACATCACTTTATTGTAATTATGATGTCATAATAATCATCATATATTTATACCATATTTTTCTTTTTACCCAAAAATTCTCCTGACTTTGAAAATTATGAAAAATTCAATATTGGATAATTTTGATATACTGATTTTAAAAACATCATTTATTATATCAAAATAATTTTATAAATATAAGAAATAAATATTTAAATAAAGTACTTATTTATTTAAAAATATCAATTTTATAACATGATCAAGTTTCTAGCCTTTAGAAAAACTATATATAATTGTATAAAATTATTTTATTATTTATATAAGAATAATTTTTGTATTTTATATCCTTTTTATGAAAGTATATTTTTTTCAAAATTTTGAACATATCATAATAATGTATTTTAATAAAAATTATACATATATATATATATTTCAAAATATACAATTATGATTTCTTTTTATCAAAATCAATTTTATTTTATTCATTCTTCGATTATGTGCATTTTATATAAGTGTAATACATTAAATAAAAATATGGGATTGGTGTAAACACTTATTCATTTCCTAAAATAATTTAGGACTTTATACTACTTATGGTATAAATACAGAACCCCTTATCACACTAGCATAAGATCTAATGGTAAAGTGTGTGATGATGCTACTTTTATAGGGCGACTCAGCTAATATCGATCTAGTGGTGATCTCTACTAACTTGAACTTATCTTGTAGGCAGTTACTCTTGAGCCTAAATTTTTGAACTCTATCTAGTATTGGTCAAGTATGAACCCCATTTATGACAAATATCTCTAAATCTAATATGAATGAGATTCCTAAGTCATGATTCTAATGGTTGAGGCCATTTTATCTCCCTTTTGTATCAATTACTTCTCTTAATCACCTTTAATATTCACTAATTATAACAGTCCCATTATAAATAATACATTACCAATGGTCATAATTAACAATATTCATAATTCCCAAAAGTCATAATTAAATTTTACATCCTATAAATAATGTAACATCTTGATATTTTAAAATAACACAATGTTCGATAGCGTATACAACACGCAACACCGAGTTTAAAATAACTAAAAAATATTATTATTTAAATATGATCGTTATAACCTAGATGTTTAATTGTTGGGTATGAAAAGTTTTAACCAAATAATAATTTTTTTTAAAAAAGTCTTTATATAATATATTTTCAAATAATTACTCATTTTTTTGCAAAATCATTTTATATATCAAAAATAATATTTCTTCAAAAATGTTTTTATTTTTCATTTTGTGTGTGGGAATTATAATTAATTCATATAAATTTTAGAAATTATATTTTTTATAATTAATACTATTTTTATACCATAATATCAAAATTAACTTAGGTTTAAATCTCGTTATTTTTCCGAAAAGATTGATTTTCCAGTGAATAGCGAAAAATACTAATTTTCATTGAAAAATGTATTTTTATTTCAATAATTCACACAGTTACATTTTTTTAAATTTTTTTTAAAGTATAATTAGTTATATTATATCATTAATAATACAATTAATTTCATTTTAATCAATTTTATGGTATAAAAACATTTTTATACTTAAAAATACATTTTTTGAGAAAAACTGTTTTTCGTTGCATTTTTCATTTTAATATTAAATTAATTTATACCACTTATAGAAATTGAATTTTAAAAAATGGATTACATATTTGGAATAAATATTTACAAATTTGTTATATATTTCCCTTTATTTTTTTTTCATTATGAATAGTAACCATAATAAATAATTGTGACCATGGTAAGGGTAATTCATGTAATTATGGTTAAAAATAATATGATAATGACTAAAAATTGACCAAAAAACTTTATTTTGTCCAATTGGATGATTTTAGTTTGGCCATTTCCATCCAAGTCTTGAATATATGGCCACTTGGTTCCATATTTCTTTAATTAGGCTCTTTATATTAATTTATGAAAATAATAAATACCAAATGCCCCTATCTTGACTTTAATAACTCCAAATTTTTATTAAAAGGATAAAATATGACAAGTTAGGTTATAAATAATTATTTTAAATTTAAAATAATTTTTATTATGGTAATTTATTTTTAATTTTTATTTACTAAATAATTACCTTAAATTATTACACAACACCGATTTAGTATTTATTCAATTAATAGAAAAATAAAACAAATTATTTCAAATACTCCAAAAGTAATATTTTTTGAGTGAATTATATTTATACATGAATTTATTAATATATATGAAATATTAGAGATGTTTTATAGGTATATATTCAAAATTAATATTTTTCTTGATGTACTTAAAGTCAAATTAAATAAATAGTGTTAAAAATGACATTATTAATATTTTATGAGGTATATTATTTTATTAATTTAATTTAATTAATAAAAATATTGAAATAGGACATGTAGGATAATTTATGGTTGAAAAAGTATTCTCTTATACATTTATGGTCCAATTTTTACCTTATAATTTAAATTATAACCCTTTAAGACTGAAAAAGGCATTAATATAGTTAAGGTTAAAATAGGCTAACAAAGGTGTTAAACTAAAAGATAAGGTCCAAAATACCACTTAAACATGTCCAAATTTTATTGGTTGATAATATTTGAACCATATAATATATTATATTTTAAATTATGTCCAAATTTTTCCACATTCACATGAAAAAGAATTTATTATATTTAAATATTTTTTATAATTCCATCTGTGTCCTTTCATTCACTATAAAAAGAAACTAACTCCCCTCTCTTCTATACACCACCTGTTCCTATTATCTCAACCAAAACCTGATAAAAAATC
The DNA here is from genome assembly GCA_963277665.1 of Viscum album. NCBI lineage: Eukaryota > Viridiplantae > Streptophyta > Magnoliopsida > Santalales > Viscaceae > Viscum > Viscum album. The sequence continues at coordinate 926,896,811 of OY728130.1, forward strand.
TTCTCAACGTCATCATAAAATTTATTTAGGCGCTTTTATTCCTCAAAGACCAATCCTAGGTCCCTTAAGATAAGATATAAAGGAGATCTTTTAAAGAATAAGTAATCCTCTTTACTAACTCTTCCAAATTTATTTCTTCTTAAACTTCTTCTAAATATACTGTGACCATCCTAAAATAATAAAAATAGTATCATAAATATACTTAGATGTTATCATGATTATTTTACAACCATTTCCCATATCTTTCATATCCTATGAAAAGCGAAAACATCACTCATGCGTACGTATAACTTAACTTCTCCACACAACGATGTGGTTTGTTTTTCATCACCACATTACTTGGATGGTTGTAAATATGGATATAATAAATATATATGATATTTGTGAAAAACAATATTCTTCTATAGTTATAATATCATATGTAACTTCTTACCTTCCAATCCATTAAAATATTACAATGTTGCTCGTGCGTACGTATGGACTACCACCTTCACGAAGTTATGTGATCCATTTTTCATTTACGCTTCACATGGATGGTAATAAGGATATATTTAATAAATATATATAATATATATGATATATATGATATATATGATTTAATAATGATCTTATAAAGGTTAATTTTTATTTACCTTTATTTCGTTCCATCCGTCAAAAAGTGAAAACACCATTTATGCATACATATGGCCTACTGTCTCCATGAATGGTGTAATTCATTTTTATATATATAAATTTTATTAATGATTATATATATATATATATATAATTAACATATATAATATTTATACCATGATTAAAATTTCAAAAATTATGTAACTAGGATCAATGCACAAGGACAAAAACTATCGAACCTAAACATACATGAAAAACGAAGCAGTTATCACCCAAAACAATGATTTTAATAAATAATTGTTAATAAATGGGTGATAAAAGGTTATAAGTAAATAATATATGGTATTATATAAATACATATGGTTATTTAATACATGTATACTAAATCTATATTTATTATACAGAAGGTTCAAATACATATGAAGGAAGTGAGACATAAGGTAAGAGTTTCTCATCTCACTTTTGTTTATGTGATACATATTCCATATATGACACTTATTTATTTCATTTGGTGTGTATAATGACCATTTTATATGATATATAATTATTAAATTTATATTCATGGTATTTAAAATTTTATTTTATGTTATTTATTTCATGGGGGTTATGATTCAAAAGTTACAAAAGTGGTAAGGGTTTATGTCACAATCTCATCATTATTCAGGATTGCTTATGTTTTAGTCTATGCTATGGAAATATTTAACCTTTATATATTAAAAACAATAATTTTTCTCATCATATAGTTATTTCTTGAAATTTCAAGTTTTTTTATTTTTATCTTTAATTACTCAATATACCAAAATAATATTTTTAAGGAAAACCGAATTTGTTTTTCCTCATGGTCGAGAATTTTTTTATTTTATGTCTATATTTTCCTTAAAATGTTTTGAAGAATATTTTTAATATTCTACAATGATTTACTAAATTAATTTTTACTCATGTTTTAATTTTTAAAAACGGGTTTTAAGAAATATTTTTGTCGCTTTCTTAATAAATTACTTTTTTAACTTTTTTACAAAAGCATGAAAGTGATGTTTTTTAACTTATATGACATAAATATATTTTCCCTCTATCATGAACACTCAATTATTTGATTATACCTTTAAAAGTTTACAAGATAATTTTACAAGAATTTTTTTTCTAATATTTTATAATTTTTTAGTTTTTAAAATTGATTTTCAAAGTGAAAAGGGTATTTTCTTAAAGAATATTTTAATGATATTTTTATGGTATTTCTATCCATCGATGATAAAAAATATTATTTTAACTTAAGATAAATTGTTAATATGTTGTAATGATACCAACCTTATTATTTACCTAGATAGTTTATGATCATTTTTAATGGGGAAAATATTAACATTTCGTATACTAGTTCTTCCAATATGAATAACTATTTATTTTTAAGGATTACTAATTAAGTTATATTATTTAATCATATTATGAATTATTTTTAATTCTTAAATGATGTATGGGGCCTATAATTAAGTATCCCATCAATGAATTGATAGGTATCATGATAAAAAATAGATTGGGTAATTTTCTGAGGCCTTAGCCATTTATATAGATGTATTAGCATGAGGCCTTGATGTTATTTTTAGATATCTTGGAAAATGGCCTCAAAAGTAAGTTTAATATGTGTGGAATTATGAATTTTATAAATATAAAATTAGTTATTAATTTCCATGAAATTATTTTGAATAATATCCATGGATAACTTTCAATCTCATGTGATTATTTATATGGCATAATTTGATCTTCATTTACTCCTTCAATATTATTCTTCATGTGCAATTTATTGATTAAATGACATGTGTTTTAAGTTATTTACCATTACATATTGATTATGAATTATCTAATCATGATAGATTCCATTGTATGTAGTACTTACTAAGAATATGAGATAACCATTATTTTGTTTCATTTCCCCATGATATGAAGAAGAAATATTTGAGTGAGTTCAAGGATGATGAATATTTACTTTCATTATTTTTTGAATTTTATATATTAAAATGTAATATGAGATTCAAGTATGTATTTATTTTACGAAGACTACTAAACTATTAGGTCCTTCAGGATGTGATTTCTTGTATCTAGTTCCAATATAATAAAGTTACCACTGGTTCTCGGCTACAAGGGTCAGGGTCTTTAAAGTTTATATCAAAGGAATTTTAGTAAAAATCCTAGGAAAAAGATTTATAAAAACATAAATTAGGGAATATAAACCTATGAATAAATTTGAGGATAACTTAAATTTTTGGATAACATCCTAATGTTTTTAAGGTAGATATTATATGGTTTTCTTAGAAATACATCCCTATCTAGATACTATAAGTTAACATGGTTTTGGAACAGAATGCATATAGGGGTAATAACCTTGAAAATAGTTGGTCAAATATATTTTGGCCATCATTATAGTGCAAGATGTTTGTGCCCATACTTCTCACATTGTTTGACAATCTTGAGGGATATTCATGGGTTAGTTTACATTTTCTTTACAAACCAGTGTAAAGGATTTGGATATATGATGACCATGAATGGACCATGTTAAACCTAAGGTTTATTAGATTGAAAAGAATGTGTCATGATTTATACATCCTATGAATGATATTTCATGATTTACCACTATGGTTATTTTTTCACATACTATTCTTTTTGATTTTAGTCAATGGATGTAACTAGAAGGAATCCTATTAATATTGATTTTTATTGATAATATGGTAATTATGAGAAACAAAATTGGATGATGATTGGAGTGAAATTTATTGGGATTATTCCTAATTAGTTATCACGATATATGATTAAAAACATACACCTTAACCAAATATCTAACTCACCAAATAAGAGAAGGATAGAGTTTACTGAGAGCTAGGGTAGTAAAGACTACAAAGTAAAGAGAGATCAATTTCCTTAATGTCATAAATGTGGAAGGATACACCCCTATGAATGTCTCAAAGGAAGGAGAATATGTTTTCTATGCAGAAATAAAGGCTATAGAGAAAAAATTCCCAAGAAATTCAATGTCTTATATGTGGGGAATAAAGGAATTATTTGAGGCAATGCCCTAATACAAGGGTTAACTCATAGACCAAGGAAGGACCAATGCCATATCAATCATTGAATTGGAAGGGTTGAATTGTTTAGGTACTGGGATTTGAGAATTATATTGGAGAAGTGTTATATAAATGATGTTTTGGTTACAATAATCATGAAACATATAAGATTTGTTCCATAATAGTTTTTTAAGGATTTTAAATCATATATTGAATTGTATTGATAACCAATAAAAGTGATTTTGTGAATAACACATTAATTAAGGAAAGATAACCCTTAATATCTGCCTGATGTTGAATTAATAATGTTTAGTTTGGATAAAGAGATGATTGTAATTGATTAAGTAAATCAGATAATATTGGTGACCCTGAAAATGATTAATGATTTAATTAAATAGTAATTTATGATAGAGTTTTCTAAATTTTGTAGATTCAAGGAATATATTTGATAATATATGATTTTATTTAAGGAATAAGGGTATAGTTATTTTTATAAGCAATGATCTTTTCATTAAGATTTTATAGTGATTAAGGTATTCAAATATTTGGTATGTGATATTAAGTGTTACTTTATGATGTTTAGAGGATTAATGTTAAGTAAATTTTGGAAATTTAATGACCTTATTTCTAAATATTTAGATTTTGAATTTGGTTTGATGCATTTTGGAAGGGTTTTAAGGATATATACTCATGGAATTAATTAAGTTGAACTTTTAGTGCTCTTATTTAGGTTTTATAAATTAATGTTTTATATTGGATAAATTATGCTAACCATTTTGGTTTTTGGTAAATATTTAGAGACAAAATGAAATAATTTCCATTATTTTATGGATCTTATGAGCCATTAAAAGTAAAATTTAGTGCTTCAAGTATACAAAATTAATCTTGGATATTCATTTCTTGGAGAAATAGATGAAGTGAAAATTGATCAAAGCAAAATTAAAGGATGCAATTTCACTTAAAAAATAAAAAGATATCAAGAAATTATATTTTATGGAATTATATATATTTATGGTAAATGAATTCCTCAATTATAAGAAAATGATATTGATGAAAAAATGTTATCCTATTATGACAATTTATTATGAATTAATGGTCTTTTCATCCATCATAGATTTATGGTTTTGTGGTCATTAAATTTCTCCTAAACAAGTTCTCTATATCTATCCATCCCCCTATGTTATTTTTCTTCTCCTTTTTCATATTTTCACTTCCCACAAAATTTATCCCATTTGGAAACCTAGTTTTGGGTTATTCTAGAATACCTTTGTATTTCCTTTTCCCTATTTTCAAGTGGAATTTTTATTAACCCTTTTTACAATGTGGGTTAAAAAAAAGGTATTTTAAAATTTAAAACCCTTGATTATCAAGAAGAAGTTAAAATTGATATGAAAAAATTTATTTAATGGGGGAGAATATAACACCCTGAGATTTTAAAATAACACTATGTTCGTTAGCATATACAACACGCAACACCAGGCTTAAACAAGCCACAAAATATTATTATTTAAATATGACCATTATAAAAAATCCATTGAATTGGAAACTATGAATAGGGATAACCAAATTCTAGAAATATTTATGAAGGTTTTATATAATTTATTTATAAATCATTACTCAATTTCTAGAAAAACCATTTTATACTTCAAAAATACACTTTATTCAAAAATGGTTTTTTTGTTTGTTGGAATTATAATTAATTTATAAGACTTTGAGAAATTTTATTTTATAAAATAAACATTATTTTTAAAATAATAAAATAAAAATTAACTTAGTGTGAAATTTTGGTATATTTTTGAAATAATTGATTTTCCAATAAACAGTGAAAAATACTAATTTTCATTGAAAACTATATTTTTATTTCAATAATTTACAAAGATTTTTTTTTTAAAATTTATTAAAAGTAATATTAGTTATATTATATCATTAATAATCCAATTAAGTTCATTATAATAAATTTCATGGTATAAAAACATTTTTATACTTAAAAGGCATTTTTATGAAAAAAACCGTTTTTCATTGCATTTTTTTTGTTTTAATATTAAATTAATTTATACTACTTATATAAATTGAATATTGAAAAATGGATTAAATAATTTTAATCTGGAGGTAAAAATTTGGTAAATAAATCCCTTATATTTTTTATCATTATGAATAGTAACCATAGTAAATAATTGTCACCATAGTAAGGGTAAATTAGTTAATTAAGGTTAAAAATAACATGATAAGGACTGAAAATTGATTCCAAAACATTTATTTATCCTATTGGATGATTTTATTTCTTCCATTTACACCCAATACTCAAATATATGTCCACTTAATCCCATATTTACCTTTATATTATTTTAAGAAAATAATAAATAAAAAATGTTACTCTCTTGACTTTAATAACTATAAATTTTTATTATAAGGATAAAAATAGGTAATGTTAAATTATAAATTTTTATTTTAAAGATAATTTTTTTTATCATGGAAATTTATTTATAATTTTTATTAATTAAATAATTACCTTAAATACTTTTGCAATGCTGATTTAGTATGTTTTCAATTAATGGAAAAATAAGATAAATTAATTTAAAAACTATAAAAGTAATATTATTCAAGTGATTTACAGTGGATTTTTTTTATAGATATATATATTAAATATTAGATATATTTTAAAAGTTTATATTCAAATTAAATATTTTTCTTGATGTCCTTAAAGTCAAATTAAATGAATAGGGTCAAAAACGACATTATTTTTTATTTTTTGAGAAGTGAGAATTTATTTAATTATTTAAAATCATAAAACCATTAAAAGAGGAAAATTAGGATAATATATGGTACAAAATTTTATATATTATCCATTTATGGTAGTTTTTTACCTTATAAGTAAAATTATTACCCATTAAGAGTGAAAAAGGCATTACCGCGATTAAGGTTAAAATAATTCAACTAAGGTGTTAGACTAAAAATAATGTTTAAAATACCACTTAAACCTGTATTTTTTTTAGTTTATGATATCTAAAACATATAATATCTTAGATTCAAAATTATGTTCAAATTATTCAACTTTTACATGAAAATTAATTTATTATATTTAAAACTTTTTAATAATTACGTGTGTTTCCTTTCATTCACTATAAAAAGGCACCGACTCTCCTCTCTTATATAGGCCACATAGATCCTTTTAGACAAAAAAACCTAAAAAAAACTCTTATAAAATTCATCATCCATGTTATAGGGTTGTTTTATTCCTAAAAGACGAACCCTAGGTCCCTTAATAGAAAATATAAAGGAGCTCTTTTGAAGAAGAGGTAATCATTGTTAACGAGTATTCCAAATTTCATTCTTCTTAAAATTCCTCTAAATATATTTTAAACATAATAAAATAATAAATCCAGTATAATAAATATATTTATATGTTATTATTACCATGTTAAAACTATTTTACATATTTTTTACATCTTATTAAATGTGAAAACAACACTCGTGCGTACATATGGATTACCGTCTCCATCCATTGGAAAATGATAATATCATTCATGCGTACGTGTGGACCACCACCACCACAAAGTGACGTGATATGTTTTTCATTTACGATTTTTATAGATTGTAATAAGGATGAATTTAAAAAATATATATGATATAAAAATAATCTTATAAATATTAATTATTATTTAGCTTTATTTATTTCCATCCATCAAAAAGTGAAAATAATGCTAATGCGTAAATACGACTTACCATCTCGATGAAAGGTGTAATTAATTTTTCTATATCTACATTTTATGAATGATTATATATATATAATTAATATATATGATATTTATATAATTATTATAATTATTTAAATTATGGAACCATGATCAATGTATAAGGATCAAAACTACTGAACCAAATCATACATGAAAAAATAAAGCAGTTATCCCACAAAATAGTGATTTTAATAAAGAATTGTTAATAAATTGGTGATAATAGGTTATAAGTAAATCATATATGATATTTTATATATGATTATGTTTATATAATAGGTGTATAATAAATATATATTTATTATGTAGGAGGTTTTAACACATACAATGGAAGTCATATCTGAGGTAAGGGTTTCTCATCTCACTTTTGTTTCCATGAGACATATTTCATATTCACAACTTGTTTATTTCATGTGGTATATATAATTATCACTTTATATGAAATATCATGATTAAATTTCTATCCATGGTATTTAAAAATTATTTTATTTTATTTATTTCATTTGGGTTATGATTTAAAAGTTTCAAAAGCAGTAAGGCTTTATTTCACAATCTCATTATTATTTGGGATTGTTTATATTTACGCCTCTACTAGGGAAATATTTGACCTATATATCTTAAAAAAATATATTTTCTTATCCTCTAGTTATTTACAGATTTCAAGTTTTCCTTTCATTTTCCTCTTTAAGTACTCAAAATAATGAAACAATGTTTTTAAGTAAAACCGACTATGTTTTTATACTTGGTTGGGAATCATTTTCCTCTATGTCCATTTTTTCTTTAAATTTTTTAAATAATATTTTTTGAATTATCCAATTATTTATTAAATAAATATTTACTAATTTTTTAATTTTTTCAAAATGGTTTAAAAAGAATCTTCTTGTCTTTTTCCGAACATGGTACTTTTTTATTTTTTACGAAATCGTGAAAGTAATGTTTTTAAACCTATACGTCATGATTAAAATTTACCACAATCATGAACACTCAATGATTTGAATATTAATTTAAAATTATATAATGTTCCTTTAAATGTAAATGTTTTTCCCAATATTTTCAATTTTTTTTTGTTTTTAAACATTATTTTTGAAGCAAAAAGGGTATTTTCTTTAAGAATTTTTAATGATATTTTTATGGTACTTCTATTCATAAATGATAACAACCCTTTTTTTACATGTGCACCATTGGGAATATGTTGTAATTATACCACCATTATTATTTAGTTGGATAGTTTATGATCAGTTTGACTAGGGAATTTATTGAAATTATGTATTACAGTTCTTCCAATATAGACAATTATTTTTTTCAAGGTAAATTGATTAAGTTGTATCATTTACTCTTATTATGAATGCATTATAATTTTTAAGTGATGGGTTGGACCTTGAATCACATAACCCCTTAATGCATCTATAGGCCTTATGAGACATAATTTATTGGGTATTTTGGAGAGGCCTTACCCATTTATATAGATGTATTGGTATGAGGCCTTGATAATATTTTTATATATCTTGGTATAAGGCCTCGATATTAAGTTTCAGATGCCCAAAATTATGAATCTCATCATTATGAAATATTTAATTGATGTCTATGTGATTATTTTAAACAATATCCATGGATAATTTTTATAATCATGTGATTATTTATATAGAATCATTTGATCTTCATTTACTCCCACCATATGATTCTTTATTATAAGGTTATTGATTAAATTACACGTGTTTTCAATTATTTACATTTCCACATTGATTATGACTTATTTAGCCATAATAGCTTCTATAATACGTATCCTATACTAAGCATCTGATCTCACCCTGATTATGTTTCCTTTCCCAAGGATTTGAGGATGTAATCTTTGGATGAGTTCAAGGATGAATAATATTTACTTTCACTATGTTTTTTAGTTTATGTTTTTAAATGTAATGTGAGATTAAAGTATATAACTAGTTTATCAAGACTACTAAACAATTTGGTCCTTCTAGATGTGATTTCTTGTATCTAGATACAATTTAATAAAGTAATCACTATCTCTCGAATACTAGGGTAGAGGTATTAACAAATACCTCATATTTTATTAATTCATATATTACTACAATTTTAACCAAGGTTCAATATTATTCATTTTTAAAATGGACATTACATTACTAATGTTCTGTTTCCTTTTTTACAGTGTTGTTTACGAGTAAGATAATCCTTAGTGATCTAGATGATCCAAATTTTCCTATTCTATTCATTTTTTTTCATTTTCTAATTATAATATTTTTCATTTTACTGGTTTTAATTATTGACTAAATGTAATGTTCTCAATTTATGAAATAAAGTTTTATCATTATGTTTTATACTATATTAAAAAAAATGTTACAAACACACACACATATATATATAAGGGAAATATTATATATAAATTTCCTGGATTTTGTCATTATACCATATAAAATATATGAAACAAAATAACCATACCCTAATCTTTAAATTAAAAAAATCATGTGATAAAGAATTGTTTCAATATGCATGTTGTATCAGCCATACATAGGAAGACATAATTTGGAAATAAATTTTATATTAAGTTCTAAATTATAACTATTACAACCTTATAAAATCTTGGACTAGGATTCCCCCTTGATTATTAAGGGAAATTAAAAAGAAAATAAGTGAATAATTAATAAAATGATTTACATAAAGGAATAAATATTTTTAACTCTTATTGTTTTTTAATGGAAGACATTGAAAAAAAATTATAATTTTGTTAGTTTTGGTCTGATAATCCATTTTCCAGCAAAGTACTAAAGCCATTGAAAATTATTATCTTCTAAAACCTCATACTAGTACTTGATACATGGTGGAGGTTGAACCAGAAGTCTAGAACCAATGGTAATGAAATTTAATTTTGATGATGGAAATGAATGATATCTAAGAATAATATGAGTATTTAATAGGTTACATAGGATTAATCTATCAAGTTAGATGAGTCCAAATGTTGGATTATGTTTAGAAGCTGGACTATGTGTTCTGAAATCTGGAACTAATATGAGAATGTAGGGGACAAGTCCAAAATACTGTACTATTCAATGAGGAGTTTGATTGAGGAAGTGTAATTCAGTCATTTTTTGAGATCATGTAGTCGATTTTCCATTAAGTATAAATGATGGTGGAACTAGAATTACTAGAAGTTATCAACTATGTTTGCCTATAAATTGGTGGTAGGGTCATCTGTACTGATGGCTATGGGATTTATCCTAAGCTTCTATTAGCTTTATCTTGAAGTTTTTTCCTATTATAATATCTATTTTATTCTTTAGTTAAGTTTTTGTTTCTTATGGATTAGAACTTTTTTTGAACCATGTAAAATCTCTATGTCCCCTTTTTGTGTGGTTTACTTCCATTTATTACTTTTTTTGTTTGGGAAGTTTTTTGTGAGTGTCTATTGAGAGCTTTATATAGTGTATAGTCAAAGTGTGTGGCTTATTTATTTTAGATAAATTGATTTTTAGTTTTGAGTTCTTTTATAAATTTAGATAAACTTGTTTTATATTTACAGTTTCAGAGGTTTGATCATTTTGGAACTACAGTATTTGGTGTAATAATTGGTATTAGATCTTAGTTTAGAGTACTAAAAGAAATCTCAAATAGAAAATTATGGAGAGTTTGAGTTACTTTTTCCACTAAACTTTTCTAATTTAGTGTGAGATTTTTTTTCATAAGATAGTTTTGGAAGAGTTTAAGGTGGGTCTCGATAATTTTTATAGATTAAAATTTAGTTTCAAGAAGACCCTGGTGACTAGCCATTTCAGAAGGATATTGATCTTTTTTTGATAAGAATAGATCCAAAAGAAATTGAAAAGATGGAGTGTGTAAGACTTTATAGTAAGGTTCTAGGTATTTTGTATATTATTTTGTCTAGAAATATGTTCTTTAACATATCTGATGTGAAGGAAACTATATAATTTATAGATAATCTTTCAAACATGTATGAGAAGATTTTTGTGATAAACAAAGTGTTCATATTGTAAAGTCTTTTCAAAATGAGTATTTAATAGTGATGTTTAGTTATAGATAATATAAATGTGTTCAGCGTGATCTAGAGTCTGCTGGATTCTATTGGTGTAAAGTTCTCTAATGACACGTGGTCCTTAATTCTTCTGTGATCACTTATGGAATCATGGGATGTAATAGTGACCACTATGAGTAATTATAAGGGAAAGAATGACTTTGTCTTCTAGGATATCCATGATTTAATTTTGAATGAATAGATCAAGAATAAAGAGATTTTAGGTGCTACTAGAAGTGCATTTAGTACTGAAGGAAGGGGACAAACCACTTGTAGAAGTTTGAAGAAAACATGGAAAAATAGAAGAGATATGAGTCATGGGAAGTCAGCTATTCCCAATGAATTTTCATGTTGTCACTATAGAAAGAAGTAAAATTTAAAAAATGATTCAAAGAGTGGCGGTTGAACTCTATAAATCAAGATTCTATTTCATCTAAAACTCCATAGATGAAAGGGAGAGTGAGGGTTTGGTTCTAAGTGCCTCAAGCCCGATGAAGTCATGGATTCTTGATTTTAGAGCTTCATTTTCATTCAAATTAAAAAAGTGGATTCATGCAAAAGTTATATGTCCTAAAGCATCATAAAGGTTCACTATATATATGGAGAGGAACTTGTGGTTATTGTTAAAGGATATGTAACATTCAAATAAAGTATGGATGTATGCTATACTTTTAAGGCATCCAAAATATCCCAAATTTGTAGAAGAACATAATTTTATTTGTTCAGCTTGATAATGTTGGATTCTATAATTTGTTTTTGGAAGGAGTGTGTAAAATCACACAAGTTTCCACAGTGATGACCCATTATAACACCCTAATATTTTAGTATATATTTTTTATTAAATAAATACTGTCTAAATAACTTATTTCACACGTAACATCGGACCAAAACGAACTACGACACATTATAAAAAGTAAATATAACCATTAAAATATACCCATTGAATTTGAATGTAAAATATAAGAAAAAATAACATTAAAATAATATTCATTTTTAATAATGCATTGATATAATTCAATTAGTGAAACTAAACAATTAATAAGATCATTTTATACATAAAAATGTATTTTTTCTAAAATTAAATTTTTATGAAAAATGCATTGTTATTATAAGAAAATGAAAAAATGATTATTAAATAGCGATAAAATATATTTGATATTGATAATATATTAACACTATTTTATTTTTTATTTGATAGGTAACAAGAATAAGTATAGTTAATATTTTGAAAAGTCATTTTCCTATAAAAATAGTTTTCATTATATTTTTTTGATTTTAATTAAAAGTTAAATTCAACAATACCTGAATTTGAATTTGAAAAAATAAACTTAATTTTTTGATTCATGATAAAAGTATTATCTTAGGATGAATTTTTAGGACCTTTATAAAAATATTGATTATTAAGTGAATGGTGGAAAATAATTTTTTTTCTAATACCATAGTGTTTATAACCATATCATGAGGAAAGCATGAATTAAAAACTTATAAAACATTATTCAGGGCTAAAGAATTATTTAAGGAGTAAAATAATGCATTTAAAAATACTAGTTTGAATTTAGAAAACTCATACATTACATTTTTAAAGCTTACGTGATCTTTTATCTTAATATTTTTTTTTCATTTTTCTATTTTAATTAAGTTTCTCATGTTGGAATTAAGTTTTAGGTTGATTTTAAATCCAAATAAATCTTATTTGTTTTATAATAAACTAATTAATTTCAAGTAAATCAATAACTTTTTTAATTTTATCCTAAACATTATTTTTATGCTTAAAAATACACTTTTTTAAAAAATATTTTTTATGCGTTATGTGTCTTAATATTAAAATTAATTCTTTTCACCATTATAAATTTTATTTGGCAAATTGGGTTAAATATTTAAAATAATTTGTTTGAAATTAACTGATTATGATATTTTTTTAGTCACAAAATTTAGTTACTGAGGTCGAAAATATAGTTACCACTATAAAGGAAAATTAATGTAAAAAGAGTTTAATTGTAAGATCCCAGTTTTTGGAAAGGTATATTTTTGTTGTTTTTTGGTTGAATCCCTTGTTTTGGACTTCAAGGTATGTCTTCTGAAAGTATGAGAGGCATTGGGGGTGTTTCGGGGGCTCGGGGCACGAAATAAAGGAAAACTAGGCAAGAGAAGCCAGGGCGCACGACCTGCGCACGGCCATGGAAAACCGTGCGGTCTACCCAAGAAAACCGTGTGACCCATCCTCCTCTGGATAGTGGCATGTGAACAGTTTTCCAAACTGTGCGGACAAACCATGTGGCCTCTTAATGTTTGGAAAAATTACAAGTTTTCCACTTTGGTCTTTTAAACCCCAACTCTGGATTTTCCTCCATTCATCTCCTCTCAACCCTAGTGACGAACTTGGATGACCCAAGATTCCCAAGGGTGGTTCTCCTTCGATTCTTGGCCATTTAGAGTTCCGTTGGTTGCAGATCGAAGCTCCGGGTAAGGATAATCTCATCCTTGGTTCTCTTTTTGGATTAGGGTTTGTATCTTCTCTCCCTCTTGTTCCGAAGCTCTAAAACCCTATCTTTTGGGTGAGTTTTAGGTTGAAGCTCCAAAGGTTGGTCGGATCGAGGTCTAAAGACTCGATTGAGAGTACGTTCAACTGCGGTTTCGAGGTAGGTGGTCTACAAGTTATATCCCATGGTTATTTGGGTATTTGTGCATGTTTAGTTGTGTTCTTGTTTCCCCTTGGTTATGTTTTGAATAACCTTGGAATGTTTGGTATTAATGGTGTTTAAAATGGAAAATGGGAACCCTCACGATCCTCGTGGGATGTGTTGGGATTGACTTGACCTAATTGGGGCCACCCATGGGGTGTACCAGGTTTTCCCGGACATAGGGGTTGATATTAAATAAGTGACCTTATTGTAATAAATTATAGAGCCCTTGATAAACATGTTGGCATGAATGGTCGATTCATGGAAATGATGAACAAGTTAAATGGGTTAATGTGTAACTGATTAAAGACCATAATGGGATAGGTTATAGGTTTAGTGTTTAATGCTCAGTGACATAGGCATAACACATGGGAAATTGGGTGAATAGTTAAATGATGTGAAATGATAATGTGTTAATGGGTTAAGGCATGATGTGGATTCCCATGTGGGTTGTTGTGAATAGTGTTGCCGGAGGGCAATGGTTTTGATGGTTGATGGTTACTTATATATAAGCATGTGCACATGGCTTGGTAGAGTGGGGTATGACTTGAGGATCTACGCCCATGGGTTGAGCTAAGACTGAGGTTCTAAACTCCACCCTAAATGCATGAGTTAGGAAAGGGGACTGAGGGTATATTCTCCTAACGATTGCATCCACCCGGACCGAGGCTTCAAGGTAAGGATATGGTTGCTATGAGGGGGTTAGTCCTAGTGAGATAGGATAACCATGTGTCTACCCTCTTGCATGTGATTGTTGGCCTTAGACCCATGTAACATAATGTATGTGATTAACCCATGGAAATGTGATGAAATGGTAAGTGATGATAATTGGTGTGAAATGAATGGTAATGGAAGTGGAAATTGATTTGGCTCTGAACTGGTTAATGGAACCTTAAATAATTACTTTGCAATTATCATTCATATTCCTTTTGCATGAACTACCTGTTCATACTGGATATTTTGTAGACACTGTTGGTGGTGTCCTACTGAGTTGTACTCACACCCTGCTCGGGCCGCCGTTGGGTACCCGAGCAGAGTTCATGTTTGTAGGTCAGGAGAAGGGAAAGGGTCCTTTCTAGGTAGTTGAGTGGATATGGGTATCACTTGGCGGAGGATCTAGACTTGGACTCGGGACCATCTTGGGGATTTTGGCCATTGTATTTTTCTTGGGCCTTTGTTATCTTTTGAACTTGTAGTATGACATGACATATTTATTGTTGGAAATGGTTGTTATACATGTTCCTTGTTTGTTGGTTATTGTTTCCGCTATTTGGTTTATTTCTGTTGTGGCTTACTCTGATAAAAAGGGGGTATAGTCTCCCCACTAGACTCCATAGACCCCTGCTGCTAGTCGGCAACCTTTGGCGTATGGGGAGGCGTGCTTAAGGTCATGTAACTACCCAACTCGGAGCACCGGTTTAGTGGATTCCGGGTTGGTGACTTTACAAAGTGGTATCAGAGGAGGTATTTATTCTCCTTCTCTGAGGTCTTGTTATTTGGGATTGGTAGCCAAGGGTTAAGACGTGTCAGGCCTTGGTAATGAGCTCATGCTTGGGAGTAGCTAACCCATGTACGAGGGAAAACCCAAGTCACCCTGGGTGGGAATTGTTGTTCTGGGTTGTGTGTTGTTATAGTTGATGATATTTCACTAGTGGGTGATGCACATGTGGTTTGATGTGACTGTTTTATGATATTTGGCTCGTGGCCTTAATGGCACGATGATTTGCATTCATGCATCATCGTAGGAACCTAGGGAGATAGGTGACATGCATTGTGTTATGCACACGCACGGGGTGGGTGTGTGAGGTAGGAAAGTAGGGTGCATCATGAATTTCATGAAACCAAGAAATAATGAGAATAATGAAATAAAACAAGTGGGTAAATTATTTTTAATGAAATATAAGGGTGGAAATGAAGTGGAAAATGTTTTGTAAAGTGTTGTGTGAGTTGGTGATAGTGCATGGTTGCTTACCCCATGTGGACCATGGCCTGCAGTAGGGATGGTCGGGGCGGTGAATTTGAGGTGTTAATGTTGTGGAATTAGTACATGAAAATGGGTTATTGTAGCTAGTAAAGATCTTTGGATGAAGTTATGAAAGTTATGTGGTATGCATGCTAAATCTTGTGCTTGGCAATGTAGAGAGATGCCACCACGACATCGGTTACCAGTCGGGCAACGAGAGGATGTTCCTGAGAACACTCCTCCAGTAAAGGAGTAAGAAAATGTGGTGATCAATGAAGGTAGAGAGGACCAGTTCTGGGAGAACTTGGATCACCTTATGCAGATGATGGATCAGGACCCAGGGCAGATTGCACCGAGTATGTTTGAGCTGACCAGGGAGTTCCAGCTACAGCACCCTCTGACCTTCACTGGAGAGGGTGGGCCAGAGGAAGCGGAGTTTTAGTTAGAGTCTATCCAGACAATACTGGATCATCTGGAGATCCCTGTTGAAAAGTGAGTAAAGCTGGCTGTTTATATGTTGCGGGGCCAGGCAAGGCGTTGGGGGGACATTCAGGCTCAAATTGAGCAGGCTGAGGAAATGTCGTGGAAGGTTTCTTAGGAAAAGTTTCTGGAGAATTTCTACCCAGAGACTTTGAGACAAGAGTGGGCTGCAGAGTTTATGATCCCGAATCAGGGATCGATATCAGTGATGGACTATGCTAGTCACTTCAATAATTTGCGACGCTTTGTCCCAGTGTTAGTAGGGGATGAGGCAGTGGTAGCAAGACGTTTCTAGGATGGGTTGAGACATGAGATCAGGTATCAAGTGAATATCTTCTGCTTGAAGAGGTTTGCAGAGGTGATGGATCAAGAAATCATCTCTAAAGGGAACCTGAAGGGAGATTCAGGTGGTGGGCTTGTCGTGCCAGCTGGGCGGACAAGTGGTGCATCTTACGAAGGTCGGAAACACCGTTTAGAAAGTTTCCAGCAAGGTGGTTAGAAGAGAAGGCTAACCTCTCAGAGTGGGAACCAACCGTTTTGTTATCAGTGCGGTAGGCCAGGGCATATGCATGGTCAGTGTCCTCGACCTCCAGTTGAGTGCCATTTGTGCGGCAGGATGGGGCATGTGCAGAGGTTCTGCAGGAACCCTCGGCTGACAGGTGATCATGATGATGAAAAGCAGGTGCCGGGTACGGGAAGGGGATCAGTTGCCCCGTATCAGGAAGGAGGTTGGAGCTCCACGAGCCATACTGGCAGGGGTGGTGGACATGGAACTCCAGGGCAAGATCGCTCATGCCAGTAGGGCAGTGCAGCGCAAGGCGTTCAGGCTGGGGCCTAGGGTAGAGGGGCAGGTCAGCTTTAGGCAGTTCAGTTTGCGCCTAGTGATGGTGAGGCTGGACCATCGACCGTTCAAGGTACAATCCTTGTAGCTTCTACTTTTTCTAGTGCGTTGTTTGACACAAATTCCACACACTCTTTTATCTCTTCTCAACTTGTGGTAGCGCTGGGTTTACCTATGGAGAGGGTGTGTGGAGTTATGTTAATTGATACTCCGTTGGGAGTGCAGGTTGAGGATATCAAGCAATGAAAATGATGTTCCTTGGAAGTTGGCGGGTATCATTTTATATGGGATTTTCTCATTCTCTAGATGTTAGGGTTTGACATAATCTTGGGAATGGATTGGTTGGTGTTGTATCGGGCACACGTAGACTATTATCATCACAAATTATCGTTCAGGTAACTTTAGGGTGACGCTTATGTCCACCGTGGCGAATGGGATGTTCGAGCAGGGCGTGCGGGCCCGTTTTGTCAACAGATGATTGGACTCATGGCCTGAGTGGCATGTATCATGCTTGATGATAATGAAATATGGGAATAGTCTGTTTTCCCTCCTATGGTGGATCAGTTTTAGGACGTGTTTCCTGAGGATTTCTCGGGGTTACCCCCTGAGAGGGATGTTGAGTTCACGATCGAGTTGCTGTCGGGAGCGGAGCCAGTTTCTGTTCCTCCATACCGAATGGCACCGGAAGAACTCCAGGAACTGAAGGTTCATCTTGAAAAGTTGGAGCATAAGTGGTTTATCCATCCTATTATGTCTCCTTGGGGATCTCCTGTTCTATTTTCTAAGAAGGCCGATGGGTCGTTGAGGCTGTGTGTTGACTATCAAAATTTGAATCAGATGACAGTGAAAAATCGGTACCCGCTTCCTAGAATTGATGATCTTTTTGATCAGTTTAGGGGTGTATCAGTGTTTTCTAAGATTGATATGAGGTCAGGTTATCACCAGTTGAGGGTGAGGTCTTCTAACGTACCGTAGATAGCTTTCCGGAGTCGGTACGGGTTGTTTGAGTTTGTGGTAATGCCTTTCGGCTTGACCAATGAACCAGCGGTGTTTATGGATTTGATGAACCATATCTTTCATCCCTATATAGATCAGTTTGTGGTTGTCTTTGTTGACGATATCTTAGTGTACTCAAAAAATCATGATGATCATGCCCAACATCTTGACATCATCTTGGGTATGCTAAGAGAGCATCGGCTATACACCAAGCTATCAAAGTGTCAATTCTGGATAGGTGAGGTGCATTTTCTGGGTCACATCATCTCGGAGGCAGGTGTGTTAGTGAATCTAGAGAAAGTACAGGAAATTGTATCTTGGGAGCAGCCCAAGAGTGTTTCTGATGTTCGGAGTTTTCTGGGTTTGTCTGGGTATTACCGAAGGTTCATTCAAAATTTCTCTCGCTTGGCAGCACCACTCTCAGGCATGACCAAGAAGGGAATCAAGTTAGAGTGGTCTGAGGCTTGTGATAACACCTTTCAAGAGTTGAATAAGTGGTTGACGACCACACCTATCTTGATCTTACCTGATCCGAGTAAGAAGTACATCGTGTTTTGTGATGCGTCTGGAGTTGGACTTGGGGCTGTGTTGATGCAGATGAGCGGGTTGTGGCTTATGGGTCGAGGTAGTTGAGACCCCATGAGCAGAACTATCCCACTCATGATCTTGAGTTGGCTGTAGTAGTGTACTCCTTGAAGTGCTGGAGGCACTATCTGTTAGGATAACGATTTACCGTGTTTACCGACCATAAGATCTTAAAGTGCATCTTCTCACAGCGGGATCTGAATCTTTGGCAGTGAAGATGGGTTGAATATCTCTAGTCTTTTGACTTTGAGTTGATGTACATGCTGGGAAAGGGAAATAGTGTTGCTTATGCTCTGAGCAGGAAGGTTCAGAATCAGGTGGTTTAGGAGTCCATCACCGAGTGGAAGGTGATGACTTTGTTTGCAGAGATACACCTAGAGGTGTAGGAGGAGAATGGTCAGGTCACTCTTGCTTCCTTAACGATGGAGTTGACGCTTTTGAGTTGAGTTAAGGAAAGTAAGCTTGATGATCCTGAGTGTTTGATCATGAAGGAAAATCTTAAAGGTGGGGAACTACCTTCTGGATGGGCTGTCGGCGTGGACCGTGTTGTTCATGTTTGTGATCGTGTGGTTATGCCAGAGTGTATACGGGAAGAGTAGATGCGTGAGTTCCACGTATCAAAGTGGGTAGTGCATCCTAGTTTGACCAAGATATACCGTGATCTTCGAAGGCAGTTTTGGTGGCCTGGAATGAAGAAGGAAGTTGCGGGCTTTGTGGCACGGTGTCTTACCTGTCAGCAGGTGAAGGCCGAGCATCAATGCCCAAGTGGTTTTTTTGCATCCATTGCCCATTTCGGAGTGGAAGTGGGATGATGTAACAATGGATTTTTTCGTGGGTCTTCTGAGGATGCTGATGAATAATGATGCAATATGGGTGGTTGTGGATCGGTTAACGAATGTAGATCATTTCTTACCGATCTAGGAGACCTTTATAATCGACTAGTTGGGTGAGTTGTATGTTCGGGAAATAGTGCGGTTGCATGGTGTTCCGTGAACCATAGTTTCAGACTGAGATCTGCATTTCACATCGCGTTTCTAGCAAGGGTTGCAGAAGGCGCTTGGTACGCATGTGTTTTTGAGTACGGCTTTCTACCCAAAAATGGACGGGTAGTCAGAACGTATGATCCAAGTGTTGGAAGACATGTTAAGAGCTTGTGTCTTGGACTTTGATGGTTCTTGGGAAATGCACCTATCATTAGTTGAGTTTTCCTACAAAAATAGTTTTTTAGGCTACAATTCAGATGACACCATTTGAGGCGCTTTATGGGAGACCATGTAGATCTCCATTGTGTTGGTTAGAGGCCGGTGAATCTGAGTTGTTGGGGCCAAGTCTCGTGTAGGATACGTTTGAGAGAGTTAAGTTGATTAGGAAGCGAATGGATACGGCTCAGAGTAGGAAGAAGTCGTATGCAGATTAGAGGCGTTGACCTCTTGAGTTTGGGGTAGGTGATAAAGTGTTCCTTCGGGTGTCGCCAAGGTTGAGTCACCATCAGATTCGGAGGTAGGGCAATTTGGTGCCCAGGTATGTGGGACCTTTTGAGATTATAGAGAGGATCAGACCAGTGGCTTACCGATTGGCTCTTCCAAAGCGATATGGTGGGATGCATGATGTGTTTCATGTGTCGCAGCTTCGACGGTATCACCCTGACCCATCTCATGTGGTTGATGTTGAGGATTTGGAGCTTGAGGCTGATGCGTCCTTTGAGGAGCATCCGGTTCATGTTGTGGATCATAGTGAAAAGGTCTTGCGAGGCAAGGTTGTGCCATTAGTGCGAGTACTATGGCAGCATGAGAAAGTTCAGGAAGAAACTTGGGAGCGAGAATTGGATATGTGGGCTCAGTGGCCTGAACTCTTCTCTTCGGTGAATCAATGAGGCTTGGAAACTCGGCTTGAGGACGAGCTGTTATAAGGTGGGGATGTAGTAAGATCCCGGTTTTTGGAAAGGTATATTTTTGTTGTGTTTTAGTTTAATTCCTTGTTTCGGGCTTCAAGGGATGTCTTCTGAAAGTATGAGAGGCCTTGGGGGTGTTTCGGGGGCTCGGGGCACGAAAGAATGGAAAATTGGGCAAGAGAAGCCAGGGCGCACGACCTGCGCATGGCCAGGGCAAACCGTGCGGCCTGCCCAGGCAAACCGTGCGACCCCTCCTCCTCCGGACAATGGAATGTGCACGGTTTGCGCATAGTTTTCCCAACTTTACGGGCAAACCGTGCGACCTCTTAAAGTTTGGAAAAAATTACAAGTTTTTCACTCCGGGATTTTATACCCCAACTCGGGATTTTCTTCCATTCCTCTCAACCCTAGTGATAAACTTGGTTGACCCAAGCTTTCTAAGGGTGGTTCTCCTTCGATTCTTGGCCGTTTAGAGTGCTGTTGGTTTCAAATCGAAGCTCTAGGTAAGGCTAATCTCATCCTTGGTTCACTTTTTGGATTAGGGTTTGTATCTTATCTCCCTCTTGTTCTGAAGCTCTAAAACCCTATCGTTTGGGTGAGTTTTAGGTTGAAGCTCCAAAGGTTTGTCGGATCGAAGTCTAAGGACTCAATTGAGAGTGCGTTCAACCGCGGTTTCGAGGTAGGTGGTCTACAAGTTATATCCCATGGTTATTTGGGTATTTGTGCATGTTTAGTTGTGTTCTTGTTTACCCTTGATTATGTTTTGAATAACCTTGGCATGTTTGGTATTAATGGTGTTTAAAATGGAAAATGAGAACCCTCACAATCCCCGTGGGATGTATTGGGATTGACTTTACCTAATCGGGGCCACCCATGGGGTGTGCTGGCTTTTCCCAGACTTAGGGGTTTATATTAAACAAGTGACCTTGTTGTAATAAATTGTAGAGCCCTTGATAAACATGTTGGCATGAATGGTCGATTCATGGAAATGATGAACGGGTTAAATGGGTTAATGTGTAAACTGATTAAAGACCATAATGGGATAGGTTATGGGTTCAGTGTTGAATGATTAGTGAGATAGGCATAACACATGGGGAATTGGGTGAATAGTTAAATGATGTGAAATGATAATGTGTTAATGGGTTAAGGCATGATGTGGATTCCCATGTGGGTTGTTGTGAATAGTGTTGCCGAAGAGAAATGGTTTGGATGGTTGATGGTTACTTATATATAAGCATGTGTACATGGCTTGGTAGAGTGGGTTATGACTTGAGGATCTACACCCAGGGGTTGAGCTAAGACTGAGGTTCTAAACTCCACCCTAAATGCACGGGTTAGGAAAGGGGACTGAGGATCTATTCTCCTAACGATTGCATCCACCCGGACTGAGGATTCGAGGTGAGGATATGGTTTCTATGAGGGGGTTAGTCCTATTGAGATAGGATAACCATGTGTCTACCCTCTTGCATGTGATTGTTGGACTTAGACCCATGTAACATAATGTATGTGATTAACCCATGGAATGGTGATTAAATGGTAAGTGATGATAATTGGTGTGAAATGAATGGTAATGGAAGTGGAAATGGATTTGGATCTGAACTAGTTAATGGAACCTTAAATAATTACTTTTCAATTATCATTAATTTTACTTTTTCATGCACTACCTGTTCATAATGGATATTTTGTAGACATCGTTGGTGGTGGCCTACTGAGTTGTACTCACACCCTGCTCGGGCCGCCATTGGGTACCCGAGCAGACTTCATGTTTGCAGGTCAGGAGAAGGTCAAGGGTCCTTGCTAGGTAGTTGAGTGGACATGGGTAGCACCTGGTGGAGGATCCAGACTTGGAGTCGGGACCATCTTGGGGATTTTGGCCATTGTCTTTATCTTGGGCCTTTGTTCACTTTTTCACTTGTAGTATGACATGACATATTTATTGTTGGAAATGGTTGTTATACACGTTCCTTGTTTGTTGGTTATTGTTTCTGCTATTTGGTTTATTTCTGTTGTGGTTTACTATGATAAAAAGGGGGTATAGTCTCCCCACTAGAATCCATAGACCCCTGCTGCTAGTCGGCAGCCTTTGGCGTATGGGGAGGCGCACTTAAGGTCATGTAACTACCCGGCTCGGAGCACTGGTTTAGTGGCTTCCGGGTCGGGGATGTTACATTAACCTAGTGTAAAGTATATTAATAATGTTACAAACATGTATCCAAAAGAGTTTATGAGGCATGTATTGAATAAAAATTATCTACTCTACATTAATTTCTACTATTTAATAAACTTTCCATGTGAAACACGTGTTCCTTTCATATTAAAGGTTGTATTTATGAAAAATTCCATTCCCTTCACTTATAAAGGGATCCTTCAAGCACCATTTGAATCCACTCTAAAAATTAAAATTTCCCTTTAAAATATTCCCATTTCAATTCTCATAGAAGAATATTATATTACCTTAATACTCTATTCAAAATACATTTACCTAAGTCCTCCATTTCCAAGAAGTACTTCTGGAGAAAGTTCAAATTCTCAATGTAAGTACTAATCCCTCTCTAATCATTTTGCATATCAATATTTCTAATCCAAACATATCACACACATTAAAATATGATAACATAATTATTATTTATATACTTATATTTTTTTATATATTAATCATTACATACCTTTCATTCTTTTTCCATATAAAAATAAAAATGTCGTCCTCCCTACGTGCAGACTACCACCTCCATGAATGAAATGTTTTATTTTTCATCACCGAATTACATGGTTGGTTCAAAAAGTGTATTTAATAAGATATTATTTTATTTATATAATTATTAATATTCTTCAAAATCTAAACCATTTTTTACCCTTCTCCCATTTTATGGAAAATAAAAACATCATTTGTGTGTACTTGAGGACTACAACCTCCACGGTGTGACATATTTCAGTTCCCATCTCTTCAGTATTTTATTCTTTATATAAATATCATAAAATAAAATTGATCACTTTAAAAATCCAAATAAAATCATTATGCTTCTTTAATAATAATATTATTCCAAAAGAATCACTTTCTTAACCATACCCACCCATCGATTACAACATGTTCTTATTTTGGTTAGTTTAACCACCTATATGAAAAATGTTATAAATTTCCATCATGGATGACTATAGAAACTAAAATACTAATATTATTATAAATTAATGATCAAATAATGTTTTCAGGGTTCTATAAGTGTTATATTAAAATTTTACTATTTATTAACATAAAATTCTTCGCTCGTTAAAAATTATCAAAATAACCTCATCATCGATTCCATCATCAAGTATCATAAATAAAGGATTCACGAAATGAATTTTGAAGGTTATAATTTTTTATAAAAAACCTTTTCCAAGTACCTTTAATAATCTATTAATGAATAAATTTTATCTAATATAATAAGTATCGACATCATCATTACAAAACCCTTTCAAAGAAAACAAAATTACTAACATCCGATGTAAAAAATAAACAATAACTAACAAATAAATTCATAATAAATGATTATAAATGATGATTATAAAAGTTAATAGATATGAATGTGTTTCTAAGATGGGTTATTAAGATATTTATTTTATTATACCATAGGTTAAATTTATTTCTTAGAATCCAATAATTAAGGTAAGGTCTTTGTCATCTCATTTTTTGTTCTTTGACACATCTATAACATGTTTTATTTTGGTTTGTGTATATACTAACCATGGATGTATTTTTATACTAATTTTAATGAGTATAAAATGGATTAAATATTATACCAATTACTATATTTCAAGTTCTTTCATTTCAAGGATTACCGAAGTCGTAAGGTTTTCCTCATCTCAATTTACTTCATTGATATATGCTTCATATTAACCATTTATTTTCATTTCATGGTGTATATACTAACCAAAAATGTTTTTAATATAATTATCATTCAATTAAATATATTTATAAATCCATATTATGTTATACCATTTATTATTTGTCAATTCAAAAGATAATGAATTTGTAATGGGTTTTATGGACTTAAATTATTTCCTTGAGTCATAATAAATTTCAGATTGACTATGGTTTTATCTAACTATTTTCTTCAATCCTATGATGATAGTATATTAAATTTCCTTATTATTTTAAGGGGAATTAAATTTTCATACAAAATATATCTTATTTGATGAATTTCATTATTCATAACATTTTATTATGCTAATAATAATTCTTTTCCTCTCCAAATGAGCTCTTTTTATTTCATATCAATATTGACTCTTCCCACCAATGTTCTACTTTATTATTTTTAAATCAAAATATTTTTTTATAGATATCCAAAATTATATTAACCTCTTTTCAAATGGATTATTTATCACTCTTTTTATGATTTGGATTTTCAATAAATGTATTTTTAAATTGATTATTTTTTCACTTTCCCGATTATATATTTTACCTCACACTCCAATTTTTTTTAAAAAACCTTTATTTTTTTTCTGGGATTCATTAGTTAAGATTATTTTTAAAAGAAACATTTTCTAATATTTTCACTTCACATTTTTTAAAATTAATTTTGAATGTGACCCTTATCTTCATCTTTTACAACTATGGTAAAAATGTTTTCTAAAAAACTATTTTACCGACTCTTTTATCATTATAAGAATTGTTCTCAATGAAGTTTCTTTTACATGTTTTAGATTGGATTTCCAAATATTCTTAAATATTTTTTTAAACAATTTGAAATATTGTTATATTATAAAAAATTAATAGTTTTTTTAGAAAATTATTGATTTTAAAAAGGGATTTAAAGGATTGTATTTTTTAATAAGGAAGTATTTAAAGTTTTTATGAATTATCAAAGAAAGTTTTTTGAAATAATAATATTATTTTTTTTTTTTCTAAAAACCCATTTTTTAAAGGGATTTTTTTAAAAAAAATTCAAGATTAAAGTATTAATTTTTAAAGAAAACATTTCAAGGAGGTTTCAAGAATTAAAAAATATAAATATTTATTCTCATTTTCAAAGCGTACTATCCAAAAATATTAAAAAGTGTGTTTTAAATATATGTTGACATAATTTAAAATTACTTATGTTACATTTGGATATATTATTTTGAAACTATCCACCTTCATTCTTTGGATGTCTTATGAAATGTTCAATTGATGTTTTCATGAAACCTATCTTTTCTCCATGGGTTAATTAAGTAATGTTTGAAATATGAGTGATTACATGTATTCTTGGAACACATATGTATGAATGATTGATGGGTGGGTTCCTATATAAATATCTAATGAATTTTTTAAATTTTTATATCTCATGATATAATTATGGGAATCAAGTATTGGTGCTTGTTACACTATGGGAATCAGGAAGTGATGTTTTCTCTACTATGTTATGGGAATTAGTAAGTGATTCCTTCTACACTATGTTATAAGAATCTGGTAGTGATTCTTGCTCCACTATGTTTATTGGAATCTTGTAGTTATTCCTGCTCTACTATGTTATGATAATTGGTTAGTAATGTTTTCTCCACTATTTTATGATTTTGAATCCTTTTTTGTGATATATTATAATGTTTTTCATCATACTCATATTATGTTAGCTTCTGTATAATGTTATGATCATATCCCTGGATTATGTATTATGACCCATTTTTATTTGGGTATAATCTCCTAATGTTATGTTGTTGTTATTTTCTCATATCGAGATGCTTATATTATGCTCACTTATGATCATCAATAATTATCTCTTATGTTTACCCTTATTGAGAATTTGAGCTCACCAATTTCTTATGTAAAGGTTATGAAGATGATTATAAATTATGATGAGTATATAAGGGGTCTAGTGAAATTCAATTATTGAGAAATGTTCACAATTATAAAAAAATAAGTTTCTTATGAACCCGATACTCAATGAAACTAAACCTTCTATTCTTGATATTATGTGGTTATTGTGAGATTTAATTTTTAAAATATTGAAATATATGTAAATTTAGTTTGGGACATCCCACTTAGTATGAATTGTCACAAACCGAATCTGGTGTCCACCAATACCGGCACCAAACCTAGCCCGTGGCAAGGCCCGAAGGGTGTTCCCTATCTCCACAGGCTAGCACAAGTGCTTGGGTATCATTAATTTAGCTTTGGGAATGATTTACCTGAGTATGAAAGCATAAAACATTAAAAAAAATCCATAATATAAATCTGAAATTTTCGAGCCAGAAAAGTCTTAAGAAAAAACCATAACTGAATAAACAAGTTCAAATGAAATAAAAAAGGTCCAAATACACAAATAAACAATAGTAAAACATACCCAAGAACTCCACACGACATGGGGTCATCACCCACAAGCCGTCTCCACAACTCCGCACCAAGGATGAAAACTAACACCCTGAACCGCCATCACCCATAGCCTTCCCTTTACCTGAGTCAAGTGTAATAAAGTATACTTACACCCAAGGGGTGTAAGTAGGGTGTGATAATAATCCCAATAGTATACCACCCAATTATTCCAAAGAGCATGAAATACAATGTGAAAAGCAAGCAGTTTTAATACGCAAAGAAAAACATTGATAACTTCCAAGAAATACAACTTTCAATTGAAAATAGTTTTCAAGATAAAATTTTCAGAATGATAACAAATTTAAATAGGAATTTTAGATACTTTAAATTAATTCCAAAAACAACCCATTAAAAGGGAAAATACTACAAATACAATGAGAAAAAAAAATCGGGAACACCTTTAGGCACTGGATTGTCTCGGGCCCCATATACCTCGTACCTTCGTGTAAAGTAACCATAGTAAAATCCATTCTTATGCACGATCCACTAGTAGGGAACATAACCATAACCTAGTGGTCCCAAATCATCATACACATAGTTTATTTAGAGTTTTTTATCCAAATTCTAGGTGTAACATGAACAAAACCCATCCGGTCCACTAGCCGTACTAGTACACATCCGCCCCACCTAGATACCCGGGCTTCCCCCTTTGTGATAAAAAAATTTCAGCATGAAACACATATAAATTTTCATGTAAAACACCACTACTGGTCACATACACCAAGTACAGTAGCTATCACATTTTATACCACTTAAAACACACAACAAACACTTTGATTTTTAATGAAACAATTTCTCAAAATCCCGCATTGTTTTGCACACAAAACCCCTTAAGAACCCCAATTGTACACTATGTGCACACTTTTAAGTTACCAAAACATTAAATTCATCCCAATACATTTAAATTAAAACAAAAATCCAATTTTAGGGCATCCCCATTTTAAACAAGAAATGATAACTTTGTAAAACCTCCATTTTCACACAAAAGTGGCACCAAAACTTCAATTTCTTTACAAACACCATTAAAAACCATTTTTACAGCAACAAAAAATGGGGATAAACATTTTAAATATTATTTTAAGCCCTATTAAAGTTCAATAAAAACAACTAAGTATTTATAGGGCATCCCCAAATAAACTAATAAAAAATTTCTTTGAAAAACCCTCAATTTCACACTAAATTGGAATTTAAAATTCAATTGAAATAAAAACACCACTAAAAATAATTTTGGAAGCAACCATAAAATTATATAAACTTGAAAATATGATAAATACAACATTATAATACACAAATATTTCATAAACATTGGAATCACCTACCAAATCAATAGAAACCCTTGAATCATCGTGCGAAAATCAAGTCCACCACCGCTGCACCCAGAGGGAGTTAGATCAAACCTAAAACCATAATAATTGAGCAAGAAACCCCAAGGTTAAACCATAGGTTAGAAACCCTACCCCCTGGTATTTTGATAATTCAAGGAAATTGAATGAAACTTCATGGAAAGGGGAGGAACTAAGGAGGAGAGAAACTTACTTGAGATTCCTTTGAATTTCCTCCACCAAATCCCCCTTCAAAATGTGGTTCCAAAGAGGTTTGAGAAACTTGGAGGGATGCCATGGATTTTACGTTCTAATAGGAGGATGAAGGGTCAAATTAGGAGTCATAATGGAGGAAAAAGAGTAAGAATTGAGAGAGTTATGAAGGAAAGAACTTACCTCATCAAATCTGGACGATTTGAGACATGCTATGAAGTTCTGTACTAAATCACGATGAATACGAGCTCCAAGGAGGGTGGGAGGATAATGGGTGATCGTATGGGTTCAATGGTCTTGGGTGAGACTTGGAATCACCAAAAAATCCTTAAAATTGAATACGTTATTAAATATACCAAATTCATTTTTAATACTAGAAATGGGATTTTGGGAAGGCCCAATCCCTTAAATAAAAACCCAAATACACTTTGGTTATGGATTTATAAAGGCTCCAAATTGACATGGTGGTGTTAATATGTCAGGGGAGGAAAATTAGAAATTGTAATGGATGAAAAATGTTGAAAAATGAATGAGTTATAAAATAAACAAAATTTATTTTTAAATCTGGAATTGGGATCACGGTTTGGACCAATTCATGAAAACTCACTAATTCTTCTATAAATGCATGAAAAACCCCCAAAGAAAAGAAATAATGGAAATTAAATTAAAAATAACTTTAAAATATTTCATGGATGTGACAATTCTCTCTACCATGAAAACTTTCTATCCCGGAAAGTCAACATGAAGCTTGATCAGAAAATAGGAATGAATACTCTTCCTCAACCCATGATTTACGCTCCCATGTCTCATGTGTATCATTACAATGCTTCCAACAAACCCGGACCAGTGGAATAGAATTCCCTTGAAGCACATTCTCTTGGGAGTCCACTATTTTCACTGGCCTCTCAAAAACTAACAAGTCTGGCTCTATCTCCAGTTCTTCCCAACTCAGCACAAGAGATAGATCCAAGTTGTATTTCTTCAACTAAGAGACATGGAAGACATCATGGATGGACATAAATTGAGAAGGTAAGGCCAACCTGTATGCCACCTTGCCAATATTCTCGGTAATCTCAAAAGGGTCGATATATCGTGAGGTCAACTTACCTTGCTTCCCCAATCGACGATGGCCTAGACGAGGGGCCAATTTCAAGAATACCCTGTCACCCACAGAAAACTCTAGGTATAGATGCCTATGGCCAGCATATGATTTATGGAGGCTCTGAGATGTCAATAAACGCTTCCTGATCAACTTGACCTTCTCAAACTTCTCATGCACCAGACTCGGCCCCAGTAGTGATGTCTCACCTACCTCAACCCAACATAGGGGGGACCGACAAGGCTGACCATAGAGCACCTCAAAAGGAGCCATTCGAATCGAGGATTGGTAACTGTTATTATAAGAAAACTCAACCAGCCTCAAATGGCTATACCAGGAACCTCCAAAGTCTAGGAAACATGCACGAAGCATGTCCTCTAAAATCTGATTCTCCCGCTCTATCTCACCATCCGTCTGAGGATGGTATGCCGTGCTCATCTTAATCTGAGACCCCAAGGCCTTCTGAAGGCCTTCCCATAACTGAGAAGTGAAACAAGGGTCTCTATTTGAGACAACTACTGATGACATGCCATGAAGTCTCACCACCTCCTACAGAAATAAAGGACCCAACTCATCCATTTTAGCTGTATCTCTGATCGGAATGAAGTGGGATGATTTGGTCAAATGATCAATCACCACCCAAATGTAATTATTACACTATGGTGTATGAGGCAATCCAAAAATGAAGTCCATGGTGACCTTGTCCCACTTCCAAGTAGGAATGGGTAATGGTTGGAGCAAACCAGAGGGCCTTTGATGCTCTGCTTTCACCTGATGGAATGTGTAACATCTCGACACAAATTCCGCTATGTCTTGTCTCATACCAGGCCACCAGAACTGTCTACAGACATCATAATACATCTTGGTGGCACTCGTATGGACAAACCACTGAGACTGGTGGATGTCCTCCATAACCACCTTCTGTAGAGATAACAACACTACTGAACGACCCTTGAAGCACAATATGCCCTCGGGAGATGACGACCAATCAGAGGATGTCTCCCCACCATGAATAAATTGCTTCGACCTCTGACAAAGATCATTACAAGGATGTTTCCGCTGAATCAACTTCAACAGAGAAGGATTCAACTAGATTCTCGCCAAGAATTCACCTCCACAGTGTTCCCTAGTCTCCACATGCATATGAGAAAAGATCCCCATCAAAGTCCACTCATCACTGGACTTCCTCAAATCCTGCACTAGAACTCTTTTGCTTAAAGCGTCGGCCACCACATTACCCTTTCCTGGGGTATATACAATGTCAAAGTCGAACCCCTACAAGTACTTGATCCAACGACGCTACCTCAAGTTGAGGTCCTTCTGCGAGAAGATATAGGCCAAGATTTTGTGATCAGAGTAGACCACAAACTTCTCCCCAAATAGGTAGTGACGCCAAGTCTTAAAAGCATGCATCACCGCTTCCAACTCCAAGTCATGGGTTGGGTAGTTATTTTTGTGTGGTCAGAGTTGGCAAGAGCCATATGCCAACACGTGATCATCCTGCATAAGTACACACCCAAGAACCATACCCAAATAACCACAATAGACCACATATCCCTTTCTAGCCTCTGGAAAAATCAGCACGGGGGCAGTAGTCAACCACCTATTCAGCTCCTCGAACGATGCTTGACATTCTAGGACCCATAAAAACTTCACCCATTTCCGGGTGAGCGCGGTCATCAGTGAAGCAAGCTGATAGAAATCCCGAATGAGTTGCCTGTAATAACCAGCCATGCCAAGGAAACTCATGATCTCGAACACATTCTTCGACTTCTACCATGAAATAACCACACTAATCTTCTCAAGTTCCACTGAAACCCCCTGCTTAGAGATCACATTCCCAATAAATATCACTTCCCTAATACAGAAAGTGTACTTTGACAACTTTTCATAGAGACAGTGATCCCACAAAGTCCCCAAGATGATCCTTAAGTGATGTTCATGTTCCTCCTCAGAGCCAGAGTATACTAGAATGTCATACATGAACACCACAATGAAGAAATCAAGATACTGATGGAACACCCTATTAATGAGTTCCATAAAGACCACTGGAGCATTGGTCAATCCAAAGGGCATGACCAAATACTCAAAGTGGTCGTACCTACTTTAGAAGGCTATCTTAGGGATATATGACTCCTTCACCCTAAGATGGTGATAGACCGAATGCAATTCTATTTTTGAGAACCACTTTTCCCCCTTCAACTGATCGAACAAATCACCTATTCTAGGAAAATGGTATTTGTTCTTAATTTTTACCTTATTCATCTTCCAGTAGTCAATGCACAACTAGAGGGACCCATCAGCCTTTTTTGCAAATAACATAGGAGCAAACCAAGGAGATACACTCGGGCGAATGAATACTTTAAATTATAAGTTGTCCAGCTGTATATTTAATTCACTCAGCTCGGTGGGGGCCATGCGATAAGAGGTAAGAGATATCATCTTTGTTCCCAGTTCCATATCAATCGAAAACTCCACATCCTGCTATGGGGGAAAACCTGAGAAATTATTCAGGAATACCTATGAAAACTCATTCACTACATGAGGTAGTGAGCCTCTAGGGAAAATACCATAATCCTCTAGCATGAGTGATAATAATTGGAAGGTAATAATTCCCAACTCTGGTAGTGGAGGTCCTGCGTGACCCGACTGAGGATCCTATTCTCCCTGAAAAACCTGACGACTCCCATAAGGTGCTGTGAAACTCACTCACCGCCTGTAGAAATCAATGTGTGCCTAGAAGTGTACTAGACAATACATTCCAAGTTTATGTCAAATAGTTACATATCTATAACTAGGAGGTCCCACTCCATATCAACCCCTGACACAGAAAGTGCACACGAGGGGCACCTGAGGCCCTGCTCCTTCTTTCCCAACGGTGCCACCAACTCCATCGCGAAAGACATCAAATCAGTTGGAAAATTCAGCATGTCCAAAAAATGGGAAGAAATAAATGAAATAGAGGTTCCAATATCAAAAATATCAGTAGTTATAGAAGATGTGATCAGAACGGTACCTCGAACTGTCGACGGTCCCGCCTATGATCCTGCTGGTGCCCGATCCACTACATAGAGATGTCCAGTATTTGCCTAATAATGACCGCTAGTCTTTGGCTATTCCCAAAATTGGCTTTACCCAGAAGATGACTCAACCCTACCACCGTGACCACTAAATCGAGATCCCCCAGTCCTCGACAGCTCGAACTGTTCTAGCACTCCTATTGAAACCACTGACCCTTACCCACTCGAAAGTGGACGTGCCACAACATAGAAGAGCTAAAATTCCCCATTCCTCCACACTAGTAACAAGGCTTAGAAGGAAGTGGACATGTTGTCCAGATGTGCCCTAACTTCCCACACTGTTGGAACATAACTGATCTCCTATCAGAATCCACAGATGAAAACTTCCTGGAGGAGTGGCCTGAACTGCCACCTCCCTTCTTCTCAAAATCCTCCCACTTCCTCTTCTTCTCTGAAGAGTTTCCACTACCCACTGCTGCCACTATCCCAGAAAAACCATCCCTAACTTTACAGTCAATCTCCACCATACATGCACTGTTAATGACATCAGCATAGGTCCTTAGCTTGAACAAGAAAACCTGGGAGTATATCTATGGTCGCAAGCCTTTCTCAAACCTCTGGGCCTTCAATTGTTCATTAGAGATGATTTTAGGGGAATACCAAACTAAATCAGTGAAACAATTGGCGTACTCAATCACAGAAAGATTCCCCTGAACAAGGTCCATGAACTCTCAGGACCTGGCATATGGAAAGACCTCAGGGCAGTACTGTTCATTGAAGACGACCTTTAAATCTCCCTAGTGCATCTGCTCATTCTTCCCAGTCTAAAGCACTAACTACCACCACTAACAGCTAGGAACCTCCAACAAAAAGGAGGCACACTTCTCCCTAAGCTCCTCAGGTGTTTCTAGGAACTCAAACATATACTCGATCTTCTCGATCCATTCCTCTACTTCCTGGGGTTCTGAGCTTCCTCGGAAGGTAGGAGGCTTGTTTTTCAGAAACTCTTGTGCTTTATCTTTTCTTTGAACCGTATCTTCTACCCTAAAAGGAATAAGAGAAGGAGTCGGTCCTTATCACAGATCTTGGATAGCCCTGACCACAGCCTCAACTAGCCTCTGATCGATCGATGTGGGATAAATCTCTCCGCCTTCCTCCCTTGGGTGTGTGGGATATTTTTGGGGAGGCATGTTACTACAAAATACAACAATCACAAAACAATAGTCAATACCACAATTATTAAAATTTTAATCAAATAAATCAAATATAAATAATCTAAACACATATCAGTAATAAAATAAATAACTAATCCACCCCCGCCTGATGTCCACATGTGGTATGCATCCCACACGTCTCACCTATAAGTGAAGTCAATCAGACAATTCAAACGTCCCCTGGTGACTCATGGTCTGCCACAAGGGGTGTGGGCCAGGCACCCTACTCATGACCGAAACCCTGATCCCTGATATTCTTATCTCATGTCTATCCCAACTCATCCCAAAATAGTAATATAACCTAAAACATGGGCCTCCTCTGATACCAATTTATCACAAACCGAATCTGGTGGCCACCAATACCGGCACCAAACCCAACAGTGGCAAGGCCCGAAGGGAATTAACTATCCCCATTGGATGGAATAAGTGCCCGGGTATCATTAATTTAGGTTTGGGAATGTTTTACCCTAGTATAAAGGCATAAAACATTAAAAAAAATCCATAATATAAATCTTAAATTTTTGATCCAAACAAGTCTTAAGAAAAAAGAAGAACTGAATACATAAGTTTAAATGAAATAAAAAAGGTCCAAAGATACAAATAAACAATAATAAAACACACCTAAGGAATCCACACGACTTGGGGTCATCACCCACAAGCTGTCTCCACAACTCTTCACCAAGGATGAAAGCTAACACCCTGAACCGCCATCACCCATAGCCTTCCCTTTACCTGAGTCAATCATAATAATGTATACTTACACCCAAGGGGTGTAAGTTGGGTGTGATCCTAAGCCCAATAGGATACCACCCAATTATTCCAAAGATCATTCTATACAATGTGAAAAAACAAGAAGTTTTAATATGCAAGGAAAAGCAGTGATAACTTCCAAGAAATGCAACTTTCAATTGAAAATAGTTTTCAAGATAAAATTTTCAGAATGATAACACATTTAAATAGGAATGTTAGATACTGTAAAGTACTTCCAAAAACACCCCAATAAAAGGGAAAATACCACAAATACAATGAGAAACAAAATTGGGAACACCCCTAGGCACTAGATAGTCTCGGGCCCCATGTACCTCGTACCTCGGTGTAAAGTAACCATAGTAAAATCCGTTCTCGTGCACGATCCACTAGTAGGGAATGTAAACATAACCTAGTGGTCCCCAATAATCATCCACATAGTTTATTTAGAGTTTCCATTATCCAAATGTTAGGTGGAACAGGGACAAAACCCATCCGGTCCACTAGCCGTACTAGTACACATCCGCCCCACCTAGGTACCCGGGCTTCCCCCTTTGTGCTAAAAAAATTTCAGCATGCAACACATATCCATTTTTATGTAAAACACCAATAATGGTCACATACACCAAGTACATTAGATATTTCATTTTATACCACTTAAAACACACAAAAAACACTTTGATTTTTAATGAAACAATTTCTCAAAATCCCGCATTGTTTTGCACACAAAACCCCTTAAGAACCCCACTTGTACACTATGTGTACACTTGTAAGTTACCAAAACATTAAATTCATCCCAATACATTTCAATTAAAACAAAAATCCAATTTTAGGGCATCCCCATTTTAAACAAGAAATGATAACTTTGTAAAACCTCCATTTTCACACAAAAGTGGCACCAAAACTTCAATTTATTTACAAACACCATTAAAAACCATTTTTACAGCAACAAAAAATGGGGATAAACATTTTAAATATTATTTTAAGCCCTATTAAAGTTCAATAAAAATAACTAAGTATTTATAGGGAATCCCCAGATAAACTAATAAAATATTTCTTTGGAAAACCCCCAATTTCACACCAAATTGGCATTTAAAATTCAATTGCAATAAAAACAACACTAAAAATAATTTTTTCAAAAATAAAAAAATGAGATAAACTTGAAAATATGACAAATACAGAATTATAATACACAAAGATTTCATAAACATTGAAATCACCTACCAAATAAAAAGAAACCCTTGAATCACTGTGTGAAAATCAAGTCGCACCACCGCCACACCAAGAGGGAGTTAGATAGAACCTAAAACCAGAATTGACCAAGAAACCCCAAGGTTAAACCCTAGGTTTGAAACCCTACCCCCTGGTCATTTGGGACTTCATGTAAATTGAAATAAACTCAATGAAAATGGGAGAAACTAAAGAGACAAGACACTTACTTGAGATTCTTTGAAGTTCCTCCACCAAACCCCCCTTTAAAATGGGGTTCTAAAGAGGTTTGAGCAACTTTGAGGGCTTCTATGAATTTTAGGTTCGAATAGGATGAGGAAGGGTCGAAATAGGATCTAGAATAGAGGAAAAAGAGTAAGAATTGAGAGAGTTATGAAGGAAAGAACTTACCCCTCAAATATGGACGATTTGAGACATCCTATGAAGTTCTATACTAAATCATGATGAATACAAGATCCAAAGAGGGTGGGAGGATAATGGGAGTGTGTATGGGTTTAGTGGTCTTGGTTGATACTTTTAATCATAAAAAATCCTTAAAATTTAATAAGTTATTCAATATACCAAATTAATTTTTAAAATTAGAAATGGGCTTCTGGGCAGGCCTGATCCCTTAAATAAAAACCCAAACACGCCTTGGTTATTGATTTCTAAAGACTCAAAATTGACATGTTGGTGTTAATAGGTCAGGGGAGGATAATTAATAATTGGAATGGATGAAATTTTTTGAAAAATTAATGAGTTATAAAAGAAAAAAAATTTATTTTTAAATGTGGAATTAGGCTCACGATTTTGGCCCAATTCATGAAAACTCACCAATTCCTCCATAAATGCATGGTAAACCCCCAAAACAAAGAAATAATGGAAATTAAATTAAAAATAACTTTAAAATATTTTATGTATATGAAATTAATTCTAGTTACAAATTAAGTATTTTTATCACTGAACCTAGGAGTATGGATTCGGGGCCCCTCGGTTGGTATCAAAGAACAGTTTAATTACTTTTTGCGATAAGTTTTTTTTAGATATTAGTATGAGATAACTCTATTGAAAACCCTGAGGATAAGGATAAGTATAGGTTAACATCATGAATTTTTGGTAAATTAGAGTTTTTTTGGTTTCCTAATAATGAAATCCCTGCCTGGATTAAGAGGATGTTGAAGCTAGAACATATATACTTTGGGGTAATAAGCCTAAAAAGTTTGGTTGGATATTAAATAGATCTTCATCTAGTTTATAATAAATAGGCCTAAATACACACCTGGTTTGACACTCAAGGGTGATTTTCTTTGGCAATTAACATGATATCTATGAACCATTATGATGTTTTTGAGTATATTTAGGTTAGAGAACCTAATAAGAATATGATCATGAACAATATAGGATAGACTAGAAGTTTTATAGGTTTAAAAAATTATATCATAGTTTATTCAAAATAAAAATAGGTTTAAATAAAGGTGTTATGAGAGAATATATCTTAGGATTGAGTTTTCATATGATCATCTACTATGATTAGATATCATCATAAATGTTTTGGTTTTAGTGATTGGTTGGAATCAGGATCATGAAATGGATATAATAATGGTATTTATTTATTAACTCTTAAAGAAGAATATTTGGAATAAATAGTTTCTAGTATTTCTTATGATAGTAAGGTTGATATCTCATTATAAATTATGTCTTGAGTCTTGTTTATCTTATATATAAACTTAACTATTTTCATTAGTGAATGATAATTAAAATTGAGGAGATGTAATTTATTTAAGGTGGAATAATGTAACACCCTGGGATTTTAGTATATATTTTTTACTAAATTAATACCGATTGAATAACTTATTTCACACATAATTATATAACAAATTGAATGAAAAACATTATAAGAAGTAACTATGACTGTTAAAATATTGTTGTTTAGTTGTATTAAAAAAATGGATGTAACTAAATTATGAAAATAATGCTCATTTTTAATAATGCATTGATAAAATTCAATTAGTGTAGCTAAGTAATTAATAAGAAAATTTTATTCTAAAAAAATTATTTTTTCTATAATTGGATTTTTATGTGAAATATATTTTTTATTATAAGAAACTAAATATATTATATCTAAATTTTGATAAAATATATTTTATATGAATAATATATTAACACTAACTTTCTAAAAATCCATTTTCCTTTAAAAATTGTTTTTCATTAAATTTTATGATTTAAATTAAAAATTAAATGATCAAATTCTATAATTTTAATTTTAAAAAATTATATTCATTTTTGTATTCAGCATAAAAAATATAATCTTAGTTTAAATTTTTGAGACTTTTACAAAAATATTTATTTTTAGGTGAATTGTGAAAAATATAGGTTTTACTAATACCATAGCATTTATTACTATATCATAAGGAATGTATGACTTAAAAACTTATAAAAGATTCTTCATGGAAAATAAAATATTTAAATAGTAAAATGATGCATTTAAAAATACTATGTTTAATTTATAAAACCTTTTTTTTACATTTTAAAAAATTATTTATTTTTTATCCTAATAAAATATATTTTTCATCTTTCTCTTTTAATCAAGTTTTTGCAAGGTGTAATTCAATTTTGGATTGATTTTAAATACACACAACTCTTATTTTTTTATAATAAACCAATTAATGTCATGTAAATTAAAAAAATTGTTAATTTTATCCTAAACATAATTTTTATGATTAAAAATACAATGTTTTTTCTAAAAATGATTTTTATGTGTTATGTGTACTAATTTTAAAATTGAATTTTCTCACCCATATTTTTTTTTGATAAAATGGTTTCAATATTTAAAATAGGAATTTCTAAATTATTTAATAATATTTTTTTCATTTTCAGTCATAAAAGTTATTTTTCAAGGTTAAAAATATAGTTACCCCGATAAAGGTAAATTAAGGTAAAAAGATTTTAATGAAGAGTAAAGAAAATAAAAATATTTAAAAAATGTTTCCACATGAGTTTTGAGGTGTTTCTAAACCATTTTTTTTCCTCTCCATTGTTTTCCACTTGGAATTCACTTTCCATGTGAAACATGTGTTCCTTTTATATTATGAGGTTATATTTTCACAAATTCCATTACCTTCACTTAAAAAAGGTGTCTCCACCCCCCTTCAAATCCACTCTAAAAATTATAAGTTTCCTTTAAACTCTACCCATTTCAAATCTCTTATGAGACTCTTATATGTCCCTAAGTATCTGGTGACAATAAGTCATCCTATGTTCTCCATTTTCACAAAGTATTCCGAGAGGAAGTTCAAATTATAAACATAAGTACTAATCCCTCTCTAATATTTTTCATTATATATATTTATCTTATAAACCTATCACACACATTACAACATAATTAAATCAATAATATTTATATAATAATATATTTTTATGTTTATATAATAATCATTACATATATTTCACCTCTTTTCCTTAGAAAAATGAAATTTTCATCATACGTACGTGCATTCTACCTCATCCATGAATGACGTGTTTTCTTTTTCATCACCAACTTACATGGATTATTCAAAAAAATATATTTAATAAAATAATATTATATTTATTTCATGAATAATATTCTAGAAAAGATAAAAAGTTTTTTATCCTTATCTTATTTTATAAAAAATGAAAACATTATCCACCCCATAATCCTGTACCCAAAAGAACCGGGTTCCAAAATGAGCATGGGAAAATTTTGTAGTTAATGAATTAGTTAATGTAGTAGGTATTGTAGTGGGTACTATATAAGTTATAGTAGTTTTAGAACAATTATACTCAATTTGGGGTTTCAAGCCTAATATTTGGTCCTTCAAACAACAGGGCCTTCAGTCCACCAATAACCTTAGGGTCACAAGGCCTCTAAGACACCTAAAGCCTTTAGGACATGGGCTTCTTGGCAACAAGGTCTTTGGGCCACGAATTAGTCAGATTAGACCACACATGAGAAGGCCCTAGATCAGGACTTAGATAAAGTAGTAGCCACCAAATAAGTGCTAACCAAATTGGGAATGAATAGAGGATATGAGATCCTCTATTTGTACCAAGCACCATGTAGCATTTCATAGGGAAATTCTAGCCGATCATCTATGTGAGGGGGGAAGATGGGCACCATGAATGAAGTAAATATTGGGGAGGGGCATTTCTAATGTATTCGAGTCTTTGGTCCTCCGGGTCATGTACTAGGACTTATGCATCTAGGCCTATGGGTTATGAAATAGTTCAGTATCAAACTATTCTAAAAACGGGGATTATCCAAAATAAATAAAATATAATGGAAAAACATTATCCACATGTATGTACAAACAACCGCCTCCACGAAGTGATTTATTTCATTATCCACCTCTCTAGTATTTTATTATTTATTGAAACCTCTTAAAATATTATTCAACTCCTTAAAAAATATAAATAATATAATTATACTTATTTAATAATGTTATTCTTCCAAAATAAATAATTTATTAACCATACTCACCCATCAATTATAGTATGTTCTTTTTTTGTCCAGTTTAACTAGTTATATGAACAATGATATAAATTTCTATCATTGATGACTATAGAAACACAAATAAATGAATTATTAGAAATTAAAGAGAAAATTATTTTTATTTTAAGGCTTTATAAGTTTATACCAATATTTTAATTGTTATTAATATAACATCTTCCACTTGTTAAAATCTACCGAAATATGCTCATCACCGATTCCATATTCCTGAATCATAAATATAAAATTATTGGAATGAATTTAAAACTATATAAATTTTTATAAAAAATATATTTTGATTATTTATAATAATCTAGGAATGATGAACTTGTATATAATATATTATAAATTAACATCATCATCACACAACCCTTTCAAAGAAAAAAAATACTAACATCCGATGACAAAAATAAACTATAACTAACTAATATATTTAAGATAAATTATTATAATTGATGAGTATAAAAGTTAATAAACATGAATATGTTTCTGAATTTGTTTATTAAGATAGTAGTGTTTATTATATAGGTGTTTAAATCACTTTCATGGAAGCCAAGAATTAAGGTAAGGGGTTTCTCATCTCAAACTATAATCTTTTCCACTTATTCCAAATCCACCACCTGTTTTATTTTGTGTGGTGTATACACTACCCATTGATGCATTTTTATCATAATTTTGATGAGTATAAAAGTGATTATATATCCATATAATGTACTATCTCATAAGGACTTTTGGTTCAAGGGTTATTGAAATAGTAGGGGTTTACTTATCTCGGTTTACTTCATTGAGATATGATTCATATCCACCACTTTTTTTTGGTGTATATACTACCAATGGATGTATTTTTAATATAATTATGATAAAAATAAAGGGATTTAAAAATACATACTATTTTTTGTCTTTCATGAGTTCTCAATTCGAATAGTAAAAAGTTGCAAGGGGGTTTCTTGGCCCAACTTCTTTTCTTGGGTCATAATTAATTCCTCTTTGATTATGGTTTTATATGATTGTTTTATTTTTTATATGATTATATTATATTTAACTTCCTCCTTATATTATATATAATTAAATTTTCACAACAAATATAACTTATTTGATGTATTTTGATTTTCATAAAATTTGATGATGTAAATAATAATTCCCATCCTCACCAAATGAGATATTTTTATTCCATATCCATATTCAATCTTTCTGAAAATGTTTTAATTTAGTATATTTAAATCCAAATATGTTTTATTTTTAGTGATTTTTAAAATTACCTTTATCTCATTTCAAAAATTTTATTTATTACCCTTTTTGTGTTGTGGGTTTTTAATAAAGTTATTTTTAAAGTGTTGAAATATTTTTCCCTTTATCGATCATATAATTTATCTTCCACCCAAAATTTAATTTGAAAAAAATTTACGTATTCTTTAAGGATTCAATTATTGAATATTATTTTAAAATTTAATGTTTTTAAAAAATTTCACTTCACCTTTTTTTAAATGACTTTTGAATGTGACCCATAACATCATATTTTATGGGTATGATAAAAACATTTTCAAAAAAATCTTTTGTGGTTTCTTTCACCAATATGAACATTATTATCTAAGAATATTCCATTTTATGGTTTAATATGGTTTTAAAATTGATTTTAATTCTGAATTATTTTTAAAATAATGATAAATATTGTTATATTTTTTCATAAGTAATTTTTTTATTTTTTTTAAAAAATACTTGTTTTTAAAAAGTGATCATAAAGGTTTTTGTTTTTTAAGAAATAATTATTCAATGTTTTTATGTATTCTTAACTAAATGTGTTGAAATAATATTTATTTTATATATATATTTTTCTAAAAATTCAATTTGGTTTTAAAGGGTATTTTTTAAATCATTTTAGAAAGTTCAAAGTATTTCATTTTAAAGAAAAAATTTTAAGGAGATTTATAGCATTTAAAAAAGGGGAAATTTATTCTCATTTTTCAAAGTGAACTATCCAATAATCATAAATTAGTGATTTAAGTATACGTAAAAATAATTTTATATTACTTATGTTACACTTGGATATATTATCATGATACCATCCACTTTATTTCTCAATATTTCTTATGAAATGTTCAATTGAAGCTTTCATGAAACTTGTCTCTTCTCCAATGGTTAAATAAGTGATGTTTTAAATATAAACATTTTAATGTTATTTTGGAACAAATAAATATGGATAATTGATTGGTGGGTCCCTATATATCCCTATAATTCATTGGGTAATGTTTTATGTCTCATGATATAATTATGGGATTCTAGTATTTATTCAAACACCACCATGGGAATCAGGAAGTGATGCCTGCTCCACTATGTTTTGTGAATTAGGAGGTGATATATTATCCACTATGTTATGGGAATCTGGTAGTGATTTGCGATCTATTATGTTTATAGTAGTTAGGTAGTGATTCCCACTCCTGTATGTTATGGTAATATGTTAATGATAATTACTCCACCATGTTTTGGGACATGGGTAGTGATTCCTGCTCTATTATTTTATGTTTTTATGCCTTTATTTTTATTAAATTCACATGTTTTGAATTATAATCATATTATATTTGATTATGTATTATGTTATTATAAAATCCTTTATTTATGTCTTTTGACCCATGTTTATTTGGGTATGATCACCTATTATTATGTTCTTGGATTTTGATCATGTTCTCATACCCACATGCTTATCTTATTCTCACTTATGAACACCAATTATTTTCTCTTATGTTTACCCTTATTGAGAATTTGATATCACCCATTTCTTATGTTTTCATTTCCCATGTTATAAACATGAGGATTATAGTAGGGGGTCTAGTGTGGTTTGATTATAGATAAATGTTCACAAGCATCATAAAATAAGTTTCTTATATAGCTGAACCTCAAAGACAATAAATATTCAGTTCTTAGGATTGTGCAATTATTGTGAGAAGTAATGTTTATATTATTGAAATATATATGTTTAGTTTGGTGAATCTAACTTTATATCAATTAAATTTGTAAATTATGTGTTTTTTCTCTATACTATGGAGTTCGGTTTGGTGGTGTCTCACCCATGGTGTGAAGGATGATACTTTAAAATTGATTGGGGTTCTGAAAGGTACCATACTTTTAGAGAAAAAAATTTCTGGACAACAAATATGTGGAATGAATATTATGGTCTCATTGTGGAGACTGGTTTAAGTACTTGGCTGCTAAAGGATTAGTGATGCTTAATCATGTGGATTATATAACATGCAAGGGTTATATCCAAGTAAAGTAACAGATGATGTCATTCAATTTAGATGGAAAGGAACTAAAGTATTAGAATCTCAAGTTAGTCTATATATATTTATTGGGACCAACCATGGTTTAATCTCATTGGGGAACAATTTAGAACATTACCTTCATTAATGATTCTACATAGAAGGTGTGGGTGTTTTTACTTCAATACAAGTACAATGTTTTTTGTAATTTTTTCGAATGGAGATTCATAGTGAAAGTCAAGACTATAATAAATATGAAATTCCATCAGTCCAATAATTAATGTGTGTATAGTGGAAAAGAGTTCTAGATTTTTTTAGATAAATAAAATCCATATAGAGAAGACTGTTCCTGGATCAACTCAGAATAATAGTGTTGTGAAACGGATGAATCAGACATTGAATGAGAAATACAGGATCATAAGGTCAAGTTTTGGTTTTCTAAAGAATTTTTCTATGTGTTTTATATCATTAATTAGAGTCCTTTTTAACTTTTGGCACAAAAAATTCTAAAGAAACTCCATTCTCGAAGGAAGGTGGACTTTAATCACTTGAAAGTTTTTGGATGTATTGTATATTCCCATGTTAATGTCAAGGATAGAGATAAATTATAAGATAAGTCATGGAAATATTTATTTATTGGCTATGATGATGAAATATTTGGTTT
Organism: Viscum album; assembly: GCA_963277665.1. Taxonomy (NCBI): domain Eukaryota; kingdom Viridiplantae; phylum Streptophyta; class Magnoliopsida; order Santalales; family Viscaceae; genus Viscum; species Viscum album. The sequence continues at coordinate 926,941,257 of OY728130.1, forward strand.
TATACTTTGATATAATAATCAGTTAAAGGTTTTAAAAATATATAATATCCTTATTAATGGGAAAATATTATGGAAAATTGGAATTGGGAAGAAGATTCTCTTGTGAAAAAGGAACCAATAGAGAAAATGAGGTTGATCTAACCTTAGGCTATATGGTAGGCATAATAAATAATGTCCAAGAGGTATAATCAAGTTATGAAATAGAAATAAATGATCACATTCTAAAAGTATTAGGGCCTGATGTAGCAAAATTATCAAGTATAGGAGAAGCTCAAGTAGAGTTTTAGAAGCTTGACATCTAGAAGGATACCAAACTCACGAGTTTTGGAATTCCACCAAGGTTAGAAGGTGAGTTAATATTTTTGATTCTTAAACACACTTTCAACTTATCATGAGTATAGGAGAACCAAAATGAATTAGTGAGGTGATAATTTTGGGTGAATCATTGTTGTGGGAGTTATAAATGAATGAAGATTTAGATTCCCTTCAATTTTTCAATAAATGGGAAATATTTTTTTTAAAATTAAATAAAAAACTTTTAAAAAAATTGGGTTATCTTATAATTGATAAAGAAAATAGTATTGTTACATACATGGTATAATAAGTTATTAAGGGGTTTCAATAATTGGATGGAGTGTATTTCACTAAGATTTTCTATCTTTTTATGAAAAACTCAACTATTGTGATAGTTCTCAGACTTATTTTTTTATAAGTATTGTTTCTTTAATAACTTGATATTAAGAAAAAATTACTTCATAGAGATTTATAGGAAACAATTTTCATAGAGTAACCATATAGTTTTGTACTGGAATTAGAGGAGGGCCTGGTGTGAAAGATCAAAGATATTCTGTATTGAATTAATTAAGAATCAAGGAAATATAATTAGGATTTTGATAAATACATAATAGAATGAAAGTTAATATAGATAAATACATTTCATTTCTATTATCAGATGATGTATTATGATGGATATTTCTCCATTTTCTTTTCTACATTGATGAATTACTATTAGGTTGACCTATAAAGGGGAGTATTAGAGATTATAAGTGTGAATTTTCTATAAATTTCTAGATGAAGGATTTTAGTTATGTAAAGTGGATGTTATGGATGAGGATGAAATGATACCTGAGATTTTGAAAATTTTTCATTTCTCAATGAGAGTATATCTTGAAAGTACTAAAAAATATTTAGAATGAGTGAGTGAAATATTATGAGTAATAACTTATCCATAAACTTAGAAATTTCAAAGGATAATACACCTAATATGGGTTAGGAGGATAAATACATGGATAAGGTTCTATATTTATCAGTTATGGGAAGTCTGATTTATTCCATGGTTTGTAAAAGGCTGGATATTTCTCAAGTAATAAGTGTGGTTATAAACTTTATATAAAATATAGGAAATTAACACTGGGATGCCATTAAGTGGATTTTTGAGTGTCTTATAGGTTTATCAAATCTAATACTATACTTTGAAATAGATGAACCCTTATAAGGGTTTATGGATGATAACTTTAGAAGAGATACAAATTCATGGAAGAGAACAACTGGTTTTGTGTTTACTTTTAAAGGTAATAATATAACCTGGATATCCTGGTTATAACCCTTAGTTACACTATCAACCATGGAATCTAAGTATATAGTAATTATGCAAGTGGATAAAAAGTTGGTATGGTTAAAGATGTTGGTTGAAGATTATGTCAAGGGGGGAGGGGGTGAATTTCACTTTTAAAAATTTTAAGTGGAATAAAATATTATAGAAAGAAATCAATTATGTGATAGTTTATAAATTCAATTCTAGTTTACACAGATAATATCAAAGTAATTTAATCCTAAAAAATTCAAACCAAATTTATGAGAGTATGAAAATAAATTTTAAATAATGCAATTTTAAAAAGTAAAGAGAAGAAAAACACAATTGATAAGGAGTTTGGAAATATCATGATGTATTCCCCTATGTCTCCACTCCTTAACTTGAGAGGAAAATAGTGAAATTCCATTAATCTTAGTGATGATAAAGAAACCCATCCATAAAAAATGTGGTTTGTGACCACCCTCTTGAGATTAACAGGTAGAAAAGGAACTCATCCCTCACTTTTACAGATTGAGAACCGATGGAGAAAGGTGGTTGATAAGAGAGAGGTTTTCTTTAGGAAAACCTATTAGAAGCTACTCATAAACATCATTGGATGGAGGATTATAATGGAGGATAATATATTTTCAGGAATGGTTGATAGACTTTGAAGTATTTGAGAAGGAATAGGAATTAATCAGGATTCATGATACTAAAGAAGAACACATTTATGATATTTTTTAATATCATAAATGATTTATCACTGAATCTACTAAGACCCCAATGAATACCTGATAGCCACCACATTAAAGCTTATGGGATGACTGGAACTTGGGGAAACTGGAAAACCACCACTGGTGATCCATTACAAACTAGCAGTAGGCTAGTGATCTTCGAATAGAATTCCTCTTTAATGGATGATCCACTTGATAGTTAGTGGATGTTTGGAAGATCTGATACTACTACCACCAAGTCACCAGGTAGCTAGTGCCCTACACCGGAAAGCGGGTACTGTCTGTGCAAATTTATCTAAAACCATGAACATGTACACTCTACATCAATACCTCCTAAGGTTATTTCAACTTGATTCCAAGGAATTGAAGGATAAAAAGAAATACTACCAATCATTTATCAAGGATTCAAAGGATCTTTAAGATTTTATTTATTTCCACAAATTGAAATTGCATAAAAATACTTAGACACACTTAATGAAAGTATTAGAAATAGATGTGAGTGTTTATGATCATGAGAAAACCATGAGAGAGAGAGGTATAATAATCTTCCCATTTTTTATAATGATAAACACTTATCATAAAAAAAAATAAATTAAACATAAATAAATAATAAAATATATATCAAATTAATTGAAGAGGTTAACACGATATTCAATGATCTTAAGAGGTAAATACATCAAGAATGTTACTAACAATAGTAAATATTAATTTTAAAATTCCCACTTTGTAAAATAATTAATAACTATAGAATATTAAAAATAATTAAGAAAAATTTTAGAACTACTCTCCATTTAAAAAAATACTTTTTTAGAAAATTTATCCCCTTTGTAAAATTACATACACACCCTCTTTTTAAAAAATTTTCTCCACTATTATGATTATCAAAAATAAAAATACATCAAAAAGAGAAAAAAAAATTGAGGAAGGATAAAATTAAAAAATATCTTGAATAAATACTCAATATAGATTTTGAAAAACAAAAAAAAAAAAAAAATTCAAAAAGAGTTTAATATAGAAATAGATTTTGAAAAATATATTCTAAATAATTTTGAAAATAAAAAAAATATTTGAAAAAACATTTTGACTTCTAACCCCCAAAATAATATGATCATTATAGAGTGATATTGAAATGTTAAAAGAATAAAGGAAAAATTATTATCAAATGAAAAATATAATAGTTGAAGAAAAAAAGAATAAAGAAATAGAAAGATAATAGAAAAGAGTAGAGAAAAAGAAAAAGGAAATAAAACTTTACATACCTTTACCATGACATCAATTTTCTTTAATAAGTGAATTTATATCTATTTATTGATTTCTCTATTGAAAAGGTATTGCTAAAGAAATTACTTTTGTGTAGAGAAACATTGAATATATTGTTTGATTTACATTCCATCAAAGATGGATTAAGAGAAAAGTTAAAGAGGCAAGTATATATAATAAAATTTTACTCATAATTAATCTTCTTTACGAGAGATAAAAACAAAAATATTTTTAAATGAATTATATAAATAAATAATTTTATAAGTTTTGAAAAATAATTTTAAAACAAATTTGATAATAAAGGTATCAAAAGGTATCGCTTTTAATAACAATATTAATATTATGAAAAGTAATTATTTTTTATTTTTTTAAAAAATAAGATAAAATATTTTGGAAATAATTAATTTGAAGAAAAAATGACCCTCTTAAGGAAACTTTCATAATTTAAAATTGATATGAATCCCCCTTAAATAATAACACAGTTGATGTAAAGGGATCATATCCAATAATAAAATGAAAATAACAAAAAAATAAATTGAAGTTTATTTCAAAAATATTTTTGAAATAATATTGTAAACAGATTTTATAAAGAAATCAACATAGCCATATATCAAATTAAGAATGTTACAAGAGAACGATTCATAATTTACCTTTAATAAATTAGAAATGATCAAGTTTAAGATTTTTGGTGAAAATATATCGAGTTGATATTTAATTGGAGAAAAATTCAATAAGATATCACCTTTTTAGAAGTGATCTCTTAGGAAATGGTGTCTCTGGTCAATGTGTTTTATGAAAGAGTGATAGATAGGAATTTTATAGATATTTATGGAATTTCTATTATCATAATTTATGCATGTATGGATAAATATAGGCCTAAAATCCAAGAGAGTGTGTTGTATCCATAAAATTTGGATGCAAAAACTCCCAACATCTATGTATTCCTATTCAGCTGCAGAAAGATAAAAAAATTTACTTCTTACTACTACATGAGATAAGGGACTTTATTAACTGATGTAAATTCCCACTAATACATTTTCAATATAGTTGGAATCCTCAAAAATAATTATTTAAAAAATAAGTTAATATAAAAGAGGTTTCATTTGGATAAAACAAACAAATATTTTTGGTTCCATTTAAAAACAAAAAATCATTTTGATAGATTTGAAATGATATTCATTTGGATTTGATTGAAAATGATCACAAAGAAAAACACTAAACATAATATCAGACCAGGTCACAATAATTTAAAATATACTACCAACCATACTTCTATAAAGTTTTTTTCAACTATTTCACCACCTTCATCCAATATTAACTTATAATTTGTACTCATAGGAGCACTAATTTCCTTGTCATGATACATTTTTAATCATTTTAAGAGTTTATCGGTATATTTTCCTTGGTTTAAAAATATTCCATTATTTCCTTGAGAAATTTAAAAATTGAGACAAAATTTTAGTTTACCCATAAAGATCATCTCAAATATTTTTTTATTAAACCAAAAAACTAAAAAAATATTTTTATTAGTAGATTTTAATATCAAATCATCAATATAAATTTTAATGAGTAATAAATCATTTTAGATGTGTTTTAAAAAGATAATTGAACCATATTTTCCAATTTTAAAACAATTTTAAAGAATATAATTTGAAAGGAATTCATACCAAGACTAGTGAGATTGTTTGAAACCGTAAATATATTTTGATTATTTGAAAAATGTAATTTTGAAAAATATTATTTTCAAAACTAGGTGGTTGTTCTATAGAAATATGTTTAGAGATAAATTTTTTTAAAAAAATTATTTGGAAATCCATTTGATAGTGTTTGAAATTAATCTGAGAGGTGAATGTGAAAAAAATTATAATCAATTCTAACCAAGTGATGGGTGAAAAGGTTTCAATATACTTGATTCCTTCATCCAGTTATGACCATTATCTACTAAAAAATATTTATTCCTAGGGATATTACTAGACTCATCTAACTTATTTCTAAAAACCCATTTAGATCCTATAACAAAATGATCATTGGGTCTTTTCAAGCGAGTCTACATATTATTTTGAGTGAATTTATCCAGTTAATCTTGCATATCAAGTTCCCAATTTTCATCATTAAGAGAATCTTTAAGGTTTTTGGATTCAAGGTGAGAGAAAAAGGTAAGATTTGTAACCTTATTTATGATCGATATATGTGTATGAGTTCCTACTTGTAAATCTACGATGACATTTTCAAGGGTATGATATTTATATTTTTTGAAAAATTTAGGAATATAATATGAAGGATATTTTTGTTATTCTTCAAATTATTTAGTTTGAAATGGTTTATTTAAAACCTCATTTTTAAATTCTTTTGAGAAATATATTTTGTAAAAATTTATTAAAAAAAACATGGATTGATTATTACAACATTTTTTTTATTTTTGATAAAGACACAAAAAGAATTCATTTATTTGGAGTATCCAAGAATGACACTATTATCATATTTAGAATCAGATTTACCAATATTTTATTTTGTGTTTAAAATGAAGAATTTTCAACAAAAAACTATAAAAAATATGACTTTGGGTTTTTTATTAAGAAAAATTTCATAAGGGGTTTTATTAAGAAAATGTGTTATAGGGACAAAATTAATGATATATCATGTTGCATTCATGGTCTTGGTCAAAAAATATTTTTGCAATGTAAATTAATTTAAACGAGTTTGAGTAAATTTTTGGATTATTCAATTTCACCTCTCCACAACGCTGTTATGTTTATGGGATTAATGAGAAGAAAAAGAGTGATTATATCCTTCAAAAGAACACAAATCATTAAATTAATTATTATAAAATTCTCCACAATGATTGCTACAAATTGAAATAACTTTAAAAACTTTTTCATTTTCAATTATTTAAGAAATCTTGATAAAGGATTTATAAGATTTAATTTTATTAGATAATAAATATGACCATGTGAATCTTGTAAAGTCATCAATAGTTATGAGATTATAGGATTTGAATCCAATATTTCTATTAGATAAGGACTAAAAAAATCAATATTAATTAATTTAATATATTTTAAAGAGGAAATTAATTTTTTATATTTAAAATATGTTTCGTGTTGCTTACCATATTGACATTATTCAAAAACCATGTCATTATTGAAATAAAATTTGGGAAGATCTTAAGTGTTTAAATAACCAAGGAGTCTATTCCAAATAATCAATTCACTCACTTTTTCAATAAAATATTTTACATTTTCATAGGAAATATATTTTAAATTAATTGTATAAACATTTTGAAATATTGAAGTGATAAATAATGGTTTTACTTTTGAATGAAGAAAAACTTATGGAACCTTCAGATAGTATCTTAACCTTATAATTATCATTTAAAGTGACATTATTTCCTTCTAATTTATTGATTTTATTAAATTTGTAGAGGTTTCCATACATTTGTATCAATAAACCACTATCAAGGTACCGCAATGCTTCTTGTTTTTTTTATTTCAAGACACTTTTTAAAAAAACATTAAACTATTGATGGTTTTGGTACCTAGGCAAATATCTGTCCACTTATGTTAGATAACAAATATTCAAAAATCTATATTTTCTTATTCTAAGGTTTTCATTTTGAAAAAATTAAATAAAGATGGATTAACTTTGCCCTCCCATATCTTGAATTTTTTCAATAATATTCATATATTAAATGTACAATTATTTTTTGATAATTATAATATTTATGTTTCAATAAATATGTAACAAAAGTGATTTTTGAATTATTCTTAGAGGTGATTACATGATTTGAGAAACCAATACCAATATGATATTTCTCATGTTTTTGAGATAAAAAATTTTTATTTAAATTTTCTTCACCATGGGAAAATTTTGAAAAGGAATTAATGATTTCTTTAATGGTGGATTAAATATTATAGACATCTAGTTCTTTTTTATTTTTAATGTTAGATATTTTTTCCCTTGAAGAGAAGATTATTTTCATTTTGGAAATTTTATTTTTATGGAACGACTTGCTTATGCTTCTTTTTCAGATCCAAGTTTAAAAATGAGTGTTATTGAAAACTATTTTCATTTTTATTTTGAATATATTTTTGGTCTTTATAATTTAGGTGATTGGAAGATAAATAATAATAAGATAGAGGAGAAGAAGTAGGAGGACAAGAAGAATATGAGGAAATAAGAAGAGGGGTACTAACCTCGACATCTTCATGAACATGTTCCATAAGGGATTTTGGGTTTGAGTCACTTGAAGTAGAGGACGATGTTTAATACATGGAGTCACCACTTGAGCTCCATAATGTGACTTTGGATGAATTTTTATCTTGTTTATTTTCTTTGATATTCTTTTTATAGACCTGAAAATATGGATTGGTGAAATATTTCTTTTTTCAATTAGTGAATTATCACTTATGGGTTTTCCTTTTGATTTTATTTTTTGGATTTCTTGTGGAAGTCCTTTATTTGGAAGAAATTGATCATGTTCTTGGTAATAAGAGTATAGTATATAACCTCACCTTTTAATTTTTCATCATTTTTAGCTTTTAATGTGATGGTTTTCTTGAATTTTTAGATCAATATTCCTCCTTTTACACTTTTATTTTGATAGTGATTTTTTATTTAATTAGGGATCCAATGAGTTCATTGACCACTATCATTTTCAAATTTTTTTCTTCTTGAATGACTATGAATTTGGGATCCAAGGAGCTAGGTAAAACCCATAAGATTTTCTTTACTATCATTTTAATAGATAATTTGTCACCAAGGAAATTTATACCATTATATATGTAAGTAAATCTATTAAAGATTATTGTAATAAGATTCATTGGAATGCATAGTCAAAATTCCAAAATCTTTAATGTACATACCCAAACTAGTGCTTTACTTTATTTTTTCCTTCATGCGTGAGTTTTAATAATTTACCAATCTGATAAGAAAATTTTCAAGAAGAAACATGATTAAAATTATTTATATCGATTCCATAATGCAAGGAATTAATTTATTTTTTATTTAGTTAATAATTATTAACCTCTTTGGGAGTCCATTTTTTTATTATTTCGTGGGAACATATGTATGCATAACTATTTTTTATAAAGGATAATTTATACTACCAAGGATATGTGATACCCGATTCTTCTAATAAGAGTATTTGGTGACATTAAAAATTGGATTATACAAATTAGAATTATATTCCTTAATAAAATATAGCTTTGAAATCGATTAGGATTTAAAAATAAAAATTGAAAGACAATTTTGAAACCTAGATATTTTTGAAAGAAAATAAAATCACTCCATTGATATCAATTAATGGTATTGAAGGAATATAAAAATTATTTTAAAAAATAGTTTTCAAAATAAAATCAAAGAAAAAATATAATACCAATTATTGGTTAGAGATTATGGTGGGAGGGGGGATGGATTTTCCTTTTAAAAATTAATTGTGAAATAAAATATTAAAGTGAGAAATCGATTGCACAATAATTGATAACTTTTATTCAAGTTTATAAAGATAATATCAAATTATTTTTAGCATAGAAATGATTGAATTAAATTTATGAAAGTATAAAAATCAATGTTAAATGATTCTTTTTGGAAAAGAAAAGAGACGACAAATATAATTGATAAGGAGTTCAACAATAACCCGATGTGTGCCTCTACATCTCCACCCCTCAACTTGAGAGGTCAATAGTATGAATCCATTTATACTAGAAGTGATTAATAAACCCACCCCTTCAAATTTTGGTTTGTGATTATGCTCTTTATATTTGATGGTATCCATGGAACCCCTTCCTCACTTTTACAGAGTGAGAACCATTGGATAAAGGTGGTTGAAAATAGAGATATTTTCTCCTAGAAAACCCATTAAAAGACACTAAAAAATCTATTTAGATATAATATTTCAATGAAGGATGATATATTTGAGAGAATGGTTGAGAGACTTTGAAATATTTTAGGAATTTTAAGATGCCTCTTTGAGATGTTTGATAAATCGATCACTTTTTAATCAATTTGTATCTTAAGAGAACATTGGTAACCTGTATAATGAAGGTAAGGTTCCAAGGTTACAAGGGAGATATTTTATAGGATCCAAGAGGATCCATAAGGTTTTTGAATTTACAAGGATCCATGAAGATGAATAATAATGAATTTATGGTCTTTTGAAAATAATAACTACATCCTCATTAGAGCTATCGATATGCCATTGGATTCCCTGTATCCACCACCTGGTATTAGGTGGGATTCCTAAAACTCAGGTAAACTGGACAACCAACACTAGAAAGCCACTACTAGCCAATATCTAGACAACGACCATATAAAAAATACAGCTTCAATGGATGATCCATTGGCTAGTTGGTTCTCTTCCACAGGCTAACCAGTGGGAGTTTTGAAGATATTCTATTACCGCCACTATGGAACTGGGTAGCCAGTTCATTGAAATAACTAGCGAGTGATGTGTGAACAAATTCCTCTTCATCCATGGCCACCTATACTTCACTTTAATGACTCATAAGGTTCTTTAATCTTTATTTTCAAGGAATTTAAGGATTTAAAAAAATATGACCTACCCTTTATCAAGGATTAAAATTATATTTAAGATGCCATTGAATTCCACTAATTTATATTCAATAAAAACATTGAAACTCACTTAAATTAAAATTTTATAAACATGGGTGAGTGTTTATGATTATAAATATACCAAGAGATAGAGAGTGGTCCTGCGCGATGCATGCAGTTCTATTATTCTGTATTTTATCGCCTTATATGTCCCGGGTTCTTCCATGGGGGTGGAGGCTTTGGCACTACTTACTGGTCTCTAAGTTTGAAGGGTGTGCGGTCTCGAGGTGTCGAAAGTTGAGTTAGACTCTGAAATTCTGGTGAAGATGGTACAAGGAAGGCATGAGATTCTATGGGACCTGATTTACATTATCAAAAGGCGTGCTAGGGTAATTTCTTCGGGACACATCATTTATCATAGCTGGAGGGAGACTAATTTTGTTCCAGACACTCTTGGAAGCCTTAGATGCTTAGGAGAGGGACTAATCATTTTTGACGGTTTGGGGTCTCTTCTACAGGAGTGTCAGGTCTTTACACAAAAAGATTCACTTGGCTTACATTATTTTGCCCCCCTTGAGGGTTCTTTGTAACAGAGGTACTATGACTTTTCCTAGATGATAATAAAAAAGTACTTTTTAGTCATTGAGCTCAAGTTTTAAATACATTAAGTATAAAATTAACAACAATAATAATGAATTTTAAATTCTCCCCCTTAGTAAAACAATTAAGTACTATAGAAGAGTAAAAATAATTTTGAATAATTTAAGAACTACCCCACTTTTTGAATTTTTTTTTTATAAAATTTCCCCACTTTGTAAAATTACACACATGCTTCTCCTTTTTAGGAAATTTCCAGACCTTTATAATAATACAAAAGAGAAAAACATCATAAATACGAAAAGATGTAGGAAATATAAACTTAAGAAATATTTTTTAGAAATACCCAAGGGATATTTTAAAAAAATAAAGTTCAAAAAGTGTTCAAGATAGAAAGGGATTTTGAAAAATAAATACAAAATGATTTTAAAATAACAAAAGTAATTGAAAAAATCCTTTAACTTCCAAAAACTCTAAATGATCATTAGTAAGAGATATTATAATTTTAAAATAATAAATGAAAAGGGAGTATAAATGTAAATATATAATATAAGAATAAAAAAATAACAAATAAAGATAAAGATATGATAAAAGAGTAGAGAAAAATAAAAATAAAATAAACCTTTACATACCTTTGCAACAACATCACTTTTCCTTAAGAAATAAATTTATATCAATTGATTCATTTATCCATTCAAAGATATTGATTAAAAAATTACTTTTATATAGAGAAACTTTGAAGAATTTATTTTATTTACATTTCGTTATGGATAGATAAAGAGAAATGTTAAAGTGACGAGTATATATAATAAATTTTTACTCATCATTAATCTTCTTTAAGAGAGGTAAAAAAAAATTTCTTTTAAAATAAGTATATACATAAAATTTTTTATGGTTTTTGAAAAATAATTTTCAAGAAAATTTGAAATTCAATGTATCAAAATGTAGTTTTTTAAAAACAATATTAATATTATGAACAATACTTATTTTTTATTTAAATTTTGATATTTAGAAAAAATATTTTTGGAATAAATAATATGAAAACAAAAGATCTCTCTTAAGTAAAATTTTATAATTAAAAATAGATAAGTATCCCTCTCAAATTATAACACAGGTGAGATATATATATCATAACTAATAATTAAATGAATAGAAAAAAAAAATAAATTCTAGTTTTTTAAATTTTTTCTGAAATAAGATTTTGAAAATATTTTATAAAGAAATCAAGATATCAATAGATAAAATGATGAATATTCCAAGTGAACCATTACAAATTAACCTTTAATTAATTCTAATCGATCAAGGGTTGGAGTTTTGGTGAAAATTTTAGCGATTTGATATTCAGTTGGAATAGAATCCAATAAGAAACCACCTTTAAAAAAAATGATATTTTAGAAAATGGTGTATTAAGTCAAGGTGTTTAGTGTGAGAGTGATGGATAGTATTTTAAGAGATATTAATGGAACTAATGTTATCGAACTTAATAGGTATATATTTAAATGTAAGCTCAAAATACAAGAGATTATGTTGCATCTATATAATTTGGTTTCAATAACTCCAAAAAACTATGTATTATACTTCAATTATAGAAAGAGAAACTACATTATGATTATTACTACTCTAGGAGATTGAGTATTTCCATGTAAATAGAAATTCCCACTAGTAATGTTTTATATAGTTGGAATCCTCCAAAATCTACATATGGAAAAGATGTTATTTCAAAATAGGATCCTTTTACATAAAACAAACCAAGATTTTTGGTTCCTTTTAAGTACTATGAAAACAATTTTGACATATTGAAAATGAGATTCCTTTATATTTTATTGAAAATAATAACAAAGAAAAACACCGAACATGATATCATTTTGAGTCTCTGTAAGGTAAAGTGGACTAGGAATCATATTTCTATAAAGTTTTTTATCGACCATTTTACCAGCTTCATCCAATATTAACTTATAATTTGTACTTATGTGAGTACTAATTTCCTTATAATGATCTATTGTGAATCATTTTAAGAGATAATTGATGTATTTTCTTGGTTTAAAAATATTCCACCACTTCTTTGAGAAATTTTGAAACTAAGAAATAATTTGCGTATACCCATAAATATAATTTCAAATTTATTTTTCATTAAATCATAAAACTCAAAAAAAAAATATTTTCATTAGTATATATGAAAGTCACATAATCAATGTAATTTTGAATGAGTAATAAATAATTTTATATATGTTTTAAAAATAGAGTTAGATTGAATTTTTACATTTTAAAACCATTTAAAAGAATATAATTTGAATGAATTGATACCAATACCAATGGGATTATTTTAAACCATAAATATATTTTTATAATTTGAATAAATAATTTGGAAAAATTAAATTTTCAAAACCAGGTGTTTGTTCCAAAAAAACATTTTTGGAAATAAAAACATTTTAAAAAGTACTTTTGTCAACCATTTGAAAGAGTTTGAAATCAAGATGAGAGGTAAATGTCAATAATATTTTAATAGATTCTAAATTAGATATGGATGAAATGGTTTCACCATAGTTGATTCCTTCTTCATGGTTATAACCTTTGGCCGCTAAAAAAATGTGTTTCTAGTGATATTACCATACTCATCTATTTTATTTATGCAAACCCATTTAGTGCCTATAACGGAATGGTTACTAGGTCTTTCCAAGAGAGATCATACATCATTTTGAGTGAATTTATTTAGTTACTATTTCATGTAAAGTACCCAATTTTCGTTATTAAGAGCATTGTTAAGGTTTTGGGAATCTAAGAGAGAAATAAAAACAAGACATCCAACCTCATTTATAGATGATCTATTAGTATGAATTCCAACTTTTAAATCTCTAATGAAATTTTCAAGGGTACGCTATTTATATTTTTTGAAAAATTTATAAAGAGAATTTAAAGGATATTATTATTCTTCTTCAAATTATTTAGTTTGAAATGTTTCATTTAAATAAATATTTTAAAAATCATTTTAATAAAGATATTTTAGAAAAATTTCATAAAAAACAACATGGATTTATTCTTCCACTATTTTATTCCTTTTACTAAAGACACCACAATCTTTAATTGAGTTAGAGTACCCAAGGAATATACCAACATAGAATTTAGAATCAAATTTTCCAGGATTTTATTCAGTGTTTAAAATATATATTTTTTAACCAAAAACATTAAAAAATATGACTTTGGGTTTTTTTATTAAGCCAAAGTTTATAAGGTTTTTTCTTAATAAAAGGTTTTATGAGGATGTGATTAATGATATAACATGAAATATTCATGGACTAAGAAAAAAAATATTTTGGAAAATAAAATTAATTTAAAAGAGTTTGAGTAATTTCTTGGATTGTTCAATTTCACCTCTCTACTACCCCATTTTTTTTGAGGGGTTCAAGGAGTAGAAAAAGAATGATTATAGTATTTTGAGGAACACAAATCATTAAATTAATTATTATAAAATTATCTTCCATGATCACTATGAATTGAAATTATTTTAAAATCATTTTCATATTTAACTTTTTTAGAAAAATTGATGAAGGCTTTGCAAGATTCAATTTTATGAGATATAAAAAATTCACATCTAAATCTTGTAAAGTCATAAAAAAGTAATAGTGTTTAGGATTTTAATCCTAGACATCAATTTGGGAAGAACCTAAGAGGTCAATATGAATTAATTCAAGAGATTTTGAAGATGAAATTTCTTTTTTAGATTTAAAATACTATTTTTATTTAACCACATTGGAATGATTAAAAATCCATGTCATTATTGAAATGAAATTTGGGAAGATCCCATACTAGTTGATAATTATTGAGTTTGAAAAGAGATTGGGTGCTACAATGACCAATAAATCTTTTCAAAAACCGTAAAATACACACTTTTGAACTCAAACATTTGATGTTTTGGATAAAAAGATATTTTAAATTAAATTTATAAATATTTTGAAATCTTGAAGTGGTAAATAAAAGTGTTACTTTTTAATCAAAAAATTTTCAAATATTATATTCAAAATTTATTTTAATAACACTGTCACACAATTTAATAATACTTAGATAATTGTGTTTTAGCCTTTTTTTTGATTATTTTTTGATTAAATTTGAGTTAGTAAAAATTATGGCACCTTCACTGATTATCTTATGCTTATAATTATCACTAAAAGTGACATTAACACCTTCAAGTTCACCAATATTATTAAATATGGACAGGTTTGCACAAATGTTTCTCTTGGCCCATAGGTGATTGTTGGCCCCTCTCCACTTTTAATGGTTTTAATAATCACAAATCATGTCAAATCATGTCCAATATTTTCAATTATGTTTATCTATACTAAATCATGTTTAGTTATGTTTAATTATGATTATCATTGTGTCATTATATTCTTAACACATTCTTTTTGACATTCATGTTGTAAGAAAGTTAAAACAGAAAATTGATAAGTATGAGTCACTGACACTGACAAAGTAAATGTCTCACTGATAGTTCAAATGTCATACCTATATAATAAATGTCACACTGACAAATGGAATGTCTCACCGATAGTAAAAAATGACTCACCAATAGATGAATCACCAATAGTACAAATGAGACACTGAGAGAAGGAATGACTCACTGATAGAACAAAATAAGTCACTGACGCATTGAGTCACTGACACATAGATATACTGAAATATTGACTCACTGATAGAATGAGTCACTGATAATAACAAAAGGACTCACCAATAGGAGTCACTGACAAAATGAATTACCGATAGAGGAGTCATTGACAAACTATTTAAATTTTATTTTATTTAAAATTATCTTTAACAGTCATATTTGACTGTTTTAATGCTACTGATTAAATTAATTCTTTTTGCAGAAAAAATTAATTTCTATGTCTGTGGATAGTACGAGGTATGAGGTACCTCCGCATTCTTCTTTTTGGCTGACACATTACACATAAAATAAAATGAAATCTTGGCACATGAGCTTCATAGAAGAAGAGAACAATAGGAAAAGAACACATGAGTAGAGATACTGGACCAAGCAGAAGAACACACGAAGAACTCTCATTCCTACTAGCTATGAACTAAAAGAGGATTTACATGAATCAAACATTCAACCATCCTTACATAAAACAAACACTAAGGAGGATAATCTCATCTTACTGGAAACCAGAACACAAAGCTCCAAAAACACTCTGTTTCAGTGTCTGTTTCCAAAAGTGGACTCAAAACTCACATCTACTACATACAAAGAGTCCAAAGATACATTTCACAACACACATAGTTTCTAAAATCTCTATCTTTATTTTCTAATCTGTTGTGTGAATTTTCACTACATTTCAAGGAGTGTGTTCATTTGTCTGTTAAAAACACACTGTCTCCTATACTAAACTGAAGGATACAAGATATACTCACACAAACATATTTTTACACCAGTTATATCCCACGTAGAACCATGGTAGAGGTATTGTGACCTATAATGTTTGTATACTATTGTGTAAACCCTGATCTAGGATGTGGATCAAAGATTTATATATATTTCTTGGTGGTAGGTGATCACCAAGTGGAGTGTATTATGTCTTGTCTTGATACTGAGGCACTTATTTTAATCCACTGTGTTTTAAAATTTAGTTTACTCTGTTTTAACTCACATATCATAAAACTATGTTTTACTTTGATAGTCTTGGATAGTGTTTAAAACTATTTTGGTTTAGTAAATTGGTTTTCAAAAGTTATTTCAATCCTTAAGGTTAATATAACTGAGAAGTAATCAATATCTTAAGAAATTTATCGAACACTCAAACTATTATAAATTTACCACTTCGATTAATTGTCCTATTTTGTTTTTAATTGGGGGATTTTCAAATAAAGTTTTTAACAGAATTTTTTATAGGAACTTAATTCACCCCCCTATTGAGTGTCCTACTCTAACCAACAATTTTTATCAAAGGATTATTCTTAACATTCTATTTTCAAATCCTTTAAACTATGATTTTAGTTGTGTTTTATAGATCTATAAATTTTTTTAGTTATAAAATTTTATCTCTTAAAAAAACTATTCTTTATTCCTTGTTATGGATAATAGATAAGAAGGTGTTGTTACCAACAGACCTCCATTTTTAATGGAACTAATTATTACCAGTGGAAAATTAATATGAAAATTAATTTATAAAGTATGGGTTTTGAAAGTTGGTCTTCCATTGTAGATGAATATAAGATTCCTACTACTTCCAGAAATACTTGGGATGACCCAACCAAGACTGCTTATAATAATAACTACAAATATATTAATGCATTATATTATTCTTTAGGAGATGAAAAATTCAATAATATTTCTGCATGTAAAACATCCCATGAATTTTGGGATAATATAGCTATTTCACATAAAGGAACCACTAATGTCAAAGAAATGAGACTTAACACATATAATATTGAATATGATAACTTTAAGATGAAGCCTAATGAACCTATTTCTAATATGTATCTCAGTTTTAATGAAATTGTAAATACTATGATTTCTCTGGGAAAGGAAGTTACTTCTAAGGATCAAATCATGAGAATTATCAAATTTCTACTAAACAGATGGAGATGAACCTTAGTATCAATTAGAGAATCATGTGATATCAGTAAGTTTTTAGTTAAGGAGATGATAGGTAAGTTGATGATGTATGAGGAATAATTAAAGGTTAATAAATAAGAGGAGGATGAACTAACTAGAAAGTCAGTGGCTTTTGAAACCACCACTTCCAAAAATAAATAAAAGAAAAGGATTCAAACTCATTCTGATAGTACAAGTGGTGATATTCACCTTTTGATAGTGATGAGGAAATGTATGAGTTAACTAGAGGATTTAAGAAGTTTTATAGAAGGAATAAATTCTTTAGGAATCCCAACTACAAAGGTAAATATGATAATAAGGGAAACTGGAAAAAGGATTGGAAATGGAATGATAACTCAAATGAAATAGTTTTTTATGAATATAAGAGGAGAGGACATGTAGAGGATGATTGTCTTAAGTTAAAACATAAGAAAAAATATGAGTAAAAAGATAAAAGATACAAAAATGAAATCAAGGCCACCTGGAGTGATTCTAAGGATATCTCTAGTGATTCAAAATCATCACACGATGATAAAGGTGATAAGGAAAACATGTGTTTCATGACAAACATATCTGAGGTAACGCATGAGTCTCCTGTACATAGTTCTTATTATTTTGGAGATGAAAGTGATTCTAAAAATATAAATAATGAGGAAATTTTTGAATACTTTAAAATGATTGAAGATACATTAAATTAATTAAAAGATAAATATAAAGCTTTAAAGAAACAAAATTCTCTTACCTCTACTATTAAATATGAACATATCATAGAAAAGAAAATGAATACTCAATTTCTTAAAGAAAATAATGAGCTTAAATTGTCCAATGATCAATTAAGAAAATATTTATAAAAGTTTACCGATGGAAAAGATATCTTTGTTCAAATGATTGGTAAACAAGTTACACCTAAATACACTAGTGGTAGCATCTATCAACCTAGTAAAATAATTTTTTTCAAAACCAATTTTGTATCCAAATATGGAAAATCCAATTTTATTCCTATTTTTGGAAAATTTTCTGCAAGTCCCAGCTATGAAACATTTATATTATTTCAAGTTTTTCTGACCCTAATAAATTATATTTTTTAAATACTTTACAAAAAGTGCATAGGAAACCCATGAAAGAAATTTGGGTTCACAAAGATCTTATTACTAATGTTACTGGACCCAAACAAATCTGGGTACCAAAATATTTTCTTGTCTAATATATTTTTGTAGGAAATATTTTTGAAGAGATTCTATAGAATTATATGGTACTTGGACAGTGGATGTTCAAGACAAATGATAGGATATTCATGCTTCATGAATCTGATAAAGATTTATAATGGGCATGTCACCTTTGGTCACAATGCTAAAGAAAAAAATCAGTGGCCTTGGCCAGATTGGTAACTCTAATTTAGTTTTAATTTCCAAAGAACTTTTTGTTAATGGATTAAAGTATAATATTCTTATTATCTCTCAATTATGTGATGATGGTTTTAATGTTAAATTTGAAAATGATTCATGCAATGTTTTTAATTCTAAAAATGAGTTAGTATTTACTACCTTAAAAATGAAAATGTTTTTGCTCTAAACTTAGATCCCTTAGTTTCTAAAAATGTTTCATGCTTAAGTGCCTTTCATAAAGAGTCTTGGATCTGGCATAGGAGATTAGGACATTGTAATACTCATTCTCTTATAAAGATTAATTGGAAAGGACTAGTTAAGTATCTACCTAAACTTGAGTTTCTAAATGACAAAGTCTATAATCGTTGTAAAAAGGGTAAATGACATAAAATATATTTCAAACCAATGAAAGAAATTTCAACTTGTCAACCTCTTGATTTGGTTCATATGGATTTGTTTGGACCATCTAGAGTTCCAAGTCTAAATGGGAAGAACTATGTCTATATTCTAGTAGATGAATTTTCTATATACACTTGGAATTTCTTTCTTACTCACAAAAGTGAAGCTTTCTCTCAGTTCACCAAGTATACTAGATTAGTAGAAAACCTAAGTGGTCTTAGAATTAAAACCTTAAGAAGTGACCATGTCCATGAGTTTGAAAACCAAGATTTTGAATTTTTTTCCCACAAAATGGATATAGTCATAACTTATTTGCTCCTAGGACACCCCAGCAGAATCGTATTGTAGAAAGAATAAATAGAACCTTATAAGAGATAGCCCATAATATTCTTAATGAATATGACTTACCTATTTATTTTTTGGCAGAAGCTATCAATACAACTTTTTATATAATTAATAGAGTCTATCAAAACAACTCTAAAGTGAACCCCCTATGATCTATGGAACAACATAAAACCCAAAGTTAATTACTTCAAAGTCATTGGTTGAAAAATCTACATCCTTAATAAAAAGGAAAATCTTGGAAAATTTGTATACAAAAGTGATAAAGGAATATTTCTTTATTATTAAATCTCTAGAAAAGCCTATAGAGTGTTTAGTAAAAGAACAAAGTGTGTGGAAGAATTTGTACTTGTCAAATTTGATGAAATAGATCCACATGAACACAAGACCTTTCTAAAAAATATTGAGGGTGATTTGTTAATTCTAGACATAAACGAAAAATCATCTGGCCCTACTATTAAGCAATTTGTTAAATCTTCCAGTTCTAGAAATTTTCCAGACTCTATTCATGATGAACCTGAACCTGCTGAAGAAGATGAAATCACTAGCCCTTCTTTTTCAAGACCCAAAAGAACTCTTAAGAACCATACTTTAGGTGCTGTAGTTAGAAACCTAGATAAAAGGACACATACTAGAACTTCTATGAGAAACTATGTTGAAAATCAAGCATTTTTTTTGTAGCTTCAACTTAAAAGTATTAATGATGTATTCAATGTTGAATTTTGGGTAATAGATATACAATAAGAACTGAATTAATTTGAAAGAAATAAAGTATGTAAACTTATAGACAAACCTAAAGACACCTTTACTATAGTCACTAAATGGCTGTTTAGAAATAAAGTAGACAAAGATGGTAATATTGTAAGAAATAAATCTAGATTGGTTGCACAAGGTTATAGTCAAAAAGAAGGTATTTAATATGAGGAAACTTTTGTACCATTTTCTAGACTTGAGGCCATTAGAATCTTGCTTTCATATTCAATAAATCTAAATTTCAAGCTATATGAAATAAATGTTAAGAGTACATTCCTAAATGGATATATATTTGAGGATGTTTTCATTGAACAACCCCTGGTTTTACAGACAATCATTTTTAAAATCTTGTTTTTAAATTAACAGTGGATTTATATGGTTTAAAACTAGCTCCAAGAGCTTGGTATGATAGACTATGTAGTTTTCTTATTTCAAAAGGTTTTTCAAAAGGTATATATAATCCTACTCTCTTTATAAAAATAATTTCTAAAGATGTGTTAGTAGTTAAAATTTATGTAGATTATATTATTTTTGGATCTTCTAAAAATTCTTTATGTGTGGATTTTTCAAAAATGACGCAATGTGAAATTGAAATGAGTTTAATGGGGGAACTCAAATTTTTCCTTGGATTTTAAATATTTCAAAATAAATAAGGTATTATTTTAAATCAAATTAAATATACTAAAGATATTTTAAAAAGGTTTGGATTTGATTGTACAAAAAGTAGTGACGCTCCAATTATTACCACCGGTAAGTTGGATCTTGATGAAAATGGTAAATTTGTTAATCAAGCCAATTATAGAGGAATGATTGGAAGTTTACCCTACTTGACTTCTAGAAGGCCTGATATTATGTTTAGTGTGTGTATGCATGCTTGTTTTGAAGATAACCCAAAATAATCACATCTAAATATTGTTAAAATAATTTTTAAATACCTCAAATATACTACCAAATTAGGATTGTTCTATCCTATAGGATAACCTTTTGATTTAGTGAGTTATTATAATGTTGATTTTGGTGGTTTTAAGTTAGATAGAAAGATAACCTCTGAAACATGTCACTTTTTGGGCAAGTCTCTAGTTTCATGGTGTAGTAAAATGCAAAATTTGGTTTCATTATCTACTGCCAAAGCTGAATACATAGATGTTGGTCATTTTTGTGCTTAGATTTTTTGGATGAAACACACTTTACTTGAATATGGATATCAATTCAGACATGTACCTATAAATTGTAATAATAAAAGTGCTATTAACATTTCAAAGAATCCTGTTTCTCATTCTAGAACAAATCATATTTATGAAAGACATCAATTTTTGAGAGATCATTATAAAAAAGGTGATATAAGACTAGAGTTTATTGGCACTGAACATCAGCTTGCTAACATATTCAAAAATACATTGAACTCTAAAAGAATGAATTATATTAAACATGAATTAGGGTTGATTAATTTGTGAGGAAACTTTATTGATAATACTCTATTTAAACCAAGTATAGTTGTTACACTGTTAGGATGAATAGACTGGTGATGTCTCAATGACTTTTGTCTTGCCGATACTATCATGCTGATTCTGATAGTGTCATGTCGATACTATCCTGATAACACTAATAGTTTCATGCCGATACTATCATACCGAAACTGATTGGGGCATGCTGATACTATCATACTGACATCGATAGTGTCATGCCAATATTGTCATACTGATACTGATAAAACCTGCTATTTTATCTGTTTTATGTTTTAACCAAAACGACACTATTTTATTTATTTCTTTGAACCCAGTTCACAAATTTATGATCTTCAATGCCCTAAATGATATAAATTCAAGTTTATCCACTCTACTAATTACCCTTACACTTTAACCCTTACACTCTTCTGCCATTTCTCTTTACCCTCGACCATTCACCTTCCAACCTTCAACCAAACCATCAGAAATGTTGAGAATGAAGTGCACACTCGAAGGAGGATCTGGAGAAAAGTCACAACCTTCTAAGAAGACGAAGGGAAAATCTAGTAACTCTTAACCAATCAGTCCATCTCTTACAAATCATGTATTAAATCGATAGAAGGAATTTATTACTGAATGGATTCTAGAGAGTAAGTCTATACTATTAAAGTTATTGAAAACCCATGGTTGGATAGTATGGTTTTCAAATAATGAAAGTTCATTATATCATAATCTTGTGCATGATTTCTACACAAATGATGAGTTTCTTTTAGAGGGAAGTGAGGTATGTTGGATCAAATCTATAGTTAATGGAAGGATAATTTCATTTTCTTCTAGATATTGGGAAGATTGCCTCAAGGTTCCACATGGAGGAATATTTGATGACTATTAGGAAAGTAGTCCACCTGAAAGTGATCTGTTCTACTATGAGACAACTCTGAAAGAGGTGACTGAAAATGAAGAGCACAAAATACTAATATCTGCAGATCTAGATGGTGAAAGTAGGTTGTTGTTTAAGTTTATTTAGCACCAACTTTGTCCCAGTAAATGGTACTTTGCTTCTTTAAAGTATCAATATGTATACTTGTTGTATTAATTAAATAAAGGAGTTAAAGTAAACCTGTGCAGATATATGATATTTCATATCAGTGAAATGATTAATCCATACTGTATGACCAATTAGCTATTTTACCAAAGGATGATCTCAATCATGCTGCAAGTGAAAGGATGTGTGGATGAAGGTGAAGATACTGTTTTAGCTTATAGTGAAATTTTCTTGAGTAAGGAGATATGAAAAATAATAAAGATTTATTAGAATCCATGGAAGAGGAAATGGGTTAGTGATGAGGATAATATTTATGAAAAATTCAACACAGTGGACCATCCTGTTAGGCCGAGAGATTTAGTGGATCCTGGTCTAGGACTAGAAGATGCTGAACATGTTTATTCTGATGAGGAAGAGGCTGCTAATCCTAATAGAGATCAAGGGTTTTCTATTGATGATAGGAGTGACGCATATACAAATAAAGATCCAAGAATAATGTCATATGGTTATCCTAGTACACCTATGGGTTTACCTTCATATGAAACAACTATTGGTGACAATGTTGATGAGGATTCAGAAGTGTCAGGAAGTGTGGAGTATGAGAGATAGTCTAGTGGTTTTGAAGAGGATTTAGAGGAAGAATAAGAAGAAGCAAGAGAAAGTGGCTCATGCATATAAGAAGAAGAAGAAAATGTAAGTGGCTCTGGAAATGAAGAATAGGAATAAGGAAATGAAGAACATGATGATAGATGTAAAGAATATGAAAATGATTGTGAGGATGAAATAAGTGGGAGTGATAATGATTCGGTTAATCCTGTTGATGATAAAGATACTACGGTAGAGATGGCTGGTACTATGGGTCAGGAACCCATTATAAACCCTCCTCATTCTTCAATAGTTGATAATAAAGAAGAGGTAGTGGTTGAAGTTCAAATAGAATTACAAGATCAAATAATCCCAGTTCCTCATTTGTTTTATGCTAGAAGAATATCTCATGCTGAGGGGGAGCTTCAAGATATAAGAGATCAAGCTAAGGGGGATCATCAAACTGTAAGAGTGAGACTTGATACTCTTAACCATTTAGATGATGATGTTATATCTGAATGGGAAAGAAATCCTGGATATGTAGCTCTTGGTTTAAACTATGAATATTTAGATGATGAGGTGTTTGTACCTGTTTCAAGAGAATCAGTGGCCCAGATCCCTCCTAGCGACTATGTAACTTGAGCTGATTTTGAAAGTTTCAAGGAATAAATTTTCTACACCATTAAAATTTTTTCCTTGCTTATTACCATGTTAATATTGAGTAAAAGTGTTGAAAATATTCTCTATATCACTATTATTTCTCAAGTGGAATCCAAGATAATTGCACTCATTGAAGATATTGTGACAGATAATCAAAAGTTGTGAAATGTGTTGACTGGACTGGTTTCCACTATCAATAGTTTGACCTCTGAGTATAGTACAAACTTGGACAGAATCATGAAAGGATTTGAGGATATTATTTCCCACTTTCCGGTTTTTAATTTTACCTAGTTGAGATAGGATGTTAGAGACATTGTACAAGGGGATTCTAGCTTAGTAGCTCCTATCTCTCTCTCACCAAGTGTTGAGGTAGCAATGAATGTGATTAAAGAAAAATTTCTAGCTCTGTTGGGTGGAATAGATTAGGAGAAACTTTCAAAGATTATAAAAAATAGTGACTATGTTAGTGATATGGTCAGGTTCTACTCTAAGAGTTCCGAAACTGCCAATGATTAGATCATAGAGAAAGTGGACTATTACTTGAAGAGGATTTATACCAAAAACCAGTTGACAAGTCACTTTAAATATTTGGTAGAGAATATGAAGTTTCCTCTAGTTACTCAAGATTTTAAGGATCAAGTTAAAAAATTTAAGGAATTCACACCTATTATGGACAAGTTCATAGATAAAAAGGATGATTTTGAAAAGGAAATGAAATATGGTGGGGAGATAATCACATATTTAATCACTCTGCTGAAGCCATATCTGCATGTTTAGAGTGAATTCTTAGTTGTTCCAAATGATTCACCTCTCAGAGCACCTCTGAACCCTTCTGCCTCTCCTAGTACCTATGTGACACCTTCTCCATAGTCTATGTCAGTTGATCATGCTTTGAACCAAATCCAATCTATCATCACAGATCAAATCCAACCTCATGCTTCATCCAAACCTATCCTTACACCTTCTATTCCTGAATGAGTACCTCTTCCCCCCCTTGAGAATTCAATCAGATCCTCCAGTCTCTCAGCCTCCATCCACTAAACCTATCAGTGATCCTTCTAACAAATGAAAGGACAAACTAGATCCCAAGGAGTAGTTTGGATCACTTTTGATAGGACTTCTTACTTGTATTTTTGTTGTATTCCACTATATTGTACTTTACATTATTTATCAAATTCACCGATCTTTCAATTATATTTGCGTGTTATGTATTTGTATTTATTAATTTCTATTCTTTTCTCTCTTTAAGATTTTTGATAATCCCAAAAGGTGGAGAAAAATTAAGGCATTATTTTAAGATAAATGGGGCGAAAAGATAATGGGGGAAAAAATAAGGCATTATTTATTCTACCTCTGAACTTTATCACTTTTTTGAGAAATTTCATTTTTTAAGAAAAGCAGTAACGGGATATATTAATTGGAATGATTATATTAATTAACTAATTGCACTTTATATTGAAAAGATTTGTGATCATAAAAAAGGGGGAGATTATTGGCCCATAGGTGATTGTTGGCCCCCTCTGGTTTTAATAGTTTTAATAATCACAAATCATGTCAAATAATTTCAATCATGTTTATCTATAATAAACCATATTTAGTTATGTTTAATTATGATTATCTATGTGTCATTATATTTTTAACACATTATGTTGACATTCATGTTTTAAGACAGTTAAAACAGAAAATTGGCTAAGTATGAGTCACTGATACCGACAGAGTAAATGGCTCACTGACAGTCCAAATGTCACATAGAAAAAAGAAATGTCACATTGAAAGAAGGAATGTCTCATTGAAATTACAAACTGAATCACCAATAGAAGAATCACTAATAGTAAAAATGAGACACTAAAAGAAGGAATGACTCACCATCAGAACAAAATAAGTCACCGATGCATTGATTCACCGATGGATGGTGATACCGAAAGAGTGAATCACCGATAGAATGAGTCACTGATACCAACAAAAGGACTCCCCTATATAAGGAGTCAATGACATAATAAATTACCAATAGAGGAGTCAGTAACAGAGTATTTAAATTTTCTTTAATTTAAAATTATCTCTAGTGGTCATATTTGAGTGTTTTAATTATACTGATTAAATTAATGGTTTTTATTCAGACAACATTAATGAAAATGTCAGTGGATAGTATGAGGTACGAGGTACCTCCAGATGATTATTTTCAGTCAACAAAATACACCTAAAATAAAATGAAATCTTGGCGCACGAGCTACATAGAAGAGGAGAAAAATAGGTAAAGAACACATGAGAAAAGATACTAGACCAAGCCGAAGAACACATGAGAACTCTCATCCCTACTATCTTTGAACTAAAGGAGTATTGGTGTGCACCAAATCTTCAATCATCCTTGTAGAAAAAAAGACACTAAGTAGGATAATCCCATCTTCCTAGAAACCAGAACAAAAAGCTCCAATGACACTCTCTTTTAGTGTTTATTTTCAGAAGATGACTCAAACCTCACATCTGCTACATCCAAAGAGTCCAAATCTGCATTTCACAACACACATAGCCTTATAAAATCTATCTCTTTATTTTCTTCTCTATTTTTTGCATTTTCACTACATTTCAAACAATGTGTGCATCTTTCTATTAAACACACACTATCTCATGCACTGAACTGGAGGATATAAGATATCCTCAAACAAATATCTTTTTACACCTATTATATCCCATGTAGAACTATGATAGAGGTCTTGTGACCTGGAAATTTTTTATATTATTGTGTAAACTCCAATCCAGGGTGTGGATGGAAGATTTATATATATTTCTTGGTGGTAGGTGATCAAAAAGTGGAGTGGATTAAGTCTCAGCTTGATACTGAACCACTTTTTTTAATCCGCTGTGTTTTCAAATTTAGTTTACTCTGTTTTAACTCATATTTCATAAAACTAAGTTTTACTTTGATAGTTAATCTTGGATAGTGTTTATAACTATTTCTGTTTAGTAAATTGGTTTAAAAATTTATTCCAATATTTTAGGTTGATATAAATGAGAAGTAATCAATCTATTAAGAAATTAATTGAATAGTAAAACTATTATAAATTTACAACTTTTATTAACTGGCCTGCTTTGTTTTAAATTAGGGGATTTTCAAATAATTGTTTTAATAGAAAATTTTAAAATAATTAATTCACCCCCCTCTTGCGTGTCCTACTCTGACCAACAATGTCTCACAAAACCATGATCAAGGTACCACAGTGAATCTTGGGGTTTTACCTAAAGAAACTTCTCTTATTAAATTAAACAATTGAAGGTTTTGGTACTCATTCAAACATGGGTCCTCTTATGTTAACAATTTTTTTGGAATCCATATTTTCTTGGCATTATGTTTTCTTTGAATAATTGGAATAAATATGGATTGAATTTGGTATCCCATATCATGATTATTTTAGATAACATTAATAGATTAAATTTATAATTCTTTTGAAATAATTATAAAATTTATGTTGTGAGAAACTTTTGAATTTTTTTTGATTGATTCTTAGAGGTGCTTGTATAATTGGAGAAACTGACCTAATATTTTTCATGTTTTTGAGAGGAATTTTTTTATTTAAAGTTTCTTCACCATTGTTGAACTAAGAAAGGGAATTATTGAGGCCTTTAATTATGGATTTAAGATTATTGACATCTGATTGATTTTTGATTTTCAACATTATATCATCATTTTACTTGAAGATAAGATTATTTAATTTTTAGAGATTTCGTTTTTATTGAACCACTTTCTTATATTTCTTTTTTAAGTCCCATTTATAAATACGAGAGTTGGTGAAAACCATTTTCAAGTTGAATAGGATAATATTTTAGGTCTTCATAATTTAGGTGACTAGAGGAGTAACAATAAGAGATAGAAGAATAAGTAGGATAAGAAAAAGTGAAGAAGGAAATAATAAGAGGGGTAGTAACCTCAACATCTTCATCAACATGTTCCATATAGCACTTCATGCCTGAGTCAATTGAATTGGATGAAAATGTTGAATATATGGAGTCATCACTTGCACTCCATGTTGTTACTTTAGAGAAATTTTTTCCTTATTTATTTTCTTTGAGCCTATTCTTGTAGAAGGGTCAGTCTGGATTGATGTTAATTTTTTTTATATTCATTGAATATCACTTCCAGTTCTCTCTTTTGATTTGAAATGTTGGATATCTTGTGGAAGTTCTTATTTTGAAAGTATTTTATCATGTTTCTAGTAAGAAGATTATGGTCTAAAACCTCACCTCCAGATTTTTCATCGGTGTTAGCTTTAAAGGTGATGGTTTTATTGACTTATTTGTATTCATTTTACTCATTTTCAACTTATCATTCCATCGCGATTTTTTATGTAATTAGGGATCCAATGAGTTCCTTGACCACCATCTTTCTCACATCTTTTTCTTCTTGAATATCTATGAATTTAGGTTCCCCTAGCAATGTAAAACCCTTTAGATTTTAATTATAATAATTTTTGTAGATAATTCACCACTGAGGGAATTTATTCCAATATAGATTTCAATAAATATTGTAAACATGCTTATAATAGATTCATTGGAATGTATAGTGAAACTTTCAAAATCCTTAACGTATATACACAATCTAGTGTCTTTTACTTTATTTGTGCCTTTGTGTGTGACTTTTAATAATTTCCAAATCACATATGAATTCTTTCTAGAAGAAACATGATTGAATTCATTTTTATTAAGACAAAAATTCAAGGCCTGAATTTCATTGTTATTAAGTTCAAAATTATTAATATCTTATAGAGTCCATTTTTCTTACATTTTTTGGTGGGAACATAATAATTCTTTACCATTTTCCATATATGACAACTTATACTAACAAGTAATATTGACATCAGATTACTCTAATAAGAATATACAGTTCCATAAAATATAGCAGTATGTGAATTATAATTAGATTCCATAATAAAATCTATCATTAAAATTAATTAGCATTTTAAAAAATAATAATTAAAAGAAAATTTTGAAAACTATATATTATTGATAAAAATGATAATAATTCATTTAATACTAATTTATGGTATCAAAGGAATAGAAAAATTATTTTAAAAAGTATTTTTTAAATAAAATAAAAAACAACTTTAGATACCAATTATTAGTATGAGATTATGGAAAGAGGGGGGTGGGGGTGGACGAGTTTACCTTTAAATTTTTTAAAGAATAATAAATTATTAAATTGAGAAATATATTATGAAATAATTGATTAATTCAATTAAAATTTGTAATGATAATATGAATATCACTTTTGTGTGGAAATAATTGAAATGAATTTATGAATATATTCCAATCTATCTTAAATGATACAATGTGGAAAATTTAAGAGAACATAAACACAATTGATAAAGAGTTCAGAAATAACATGATGTTTTCCCTTATGCCTCCATCCCTCAACTCGATAGGTCAATTGTATAAATCCCTTGATCATAAAAGTGATCAAGAAACCCATCCCTTAAAGTTTTAGTTTGTGATCACCTTCTTGATCTTTGAAAATTTCTTAGGAACCCATACCTAATTTGTATAGTGAGAACTATTAGAGAAAGGTTGTTAATAAGAGAGAGGTTTTCTTTATATAAACCCATTACAAGCCACTCAAAAATATCTTTAGATAGAATATTACAATGGAGGATGAGATAATTGATAGAATGGTTTAGAGACTTTGAAGGGTTTGAGGACTTTGAAGATGGATCTTTAAGAGGTTTGAGAATTCTAGCACTTATCCATCAATTTGGATCATGATATAATTTTGGTAACTAATTTATTTAAGGTAAGGCTGTAAAGTTCCAAGGGAGTCCTTTTATAAGATTCAAGAGGAATGAGAAGGTTATAAAATTCATCGGGAGTCATAAAGATGAATAATATCTCCTTTATTAAATTTTTGACCATAATAAATACAACCTATCTAAACATATCAAGACAATAATAGATTCCCAGTATCCACCACTAGGTAGCTGGTCGACTGCCTGTAACTCATGAAAATTAGAAAACCATCACTGGTGAGCTACTATGGGCTAGCTGTTGACCAGTGACATTCAAATAGAATATGAATTCAATGGATAAGCCACCAGATGGATGCCTAATATCCGTTTGTAATTATAGAGATCTCCCACTACTTCCACTGTGGCACTGGGTAGCTGGTACATTGCACCGTCTAGTCAGTGCTTTATGCACATCTTTCTCTTCAACTATGGCCACCTCGACTTCACTTCAATTATTTTTAATGTTATTTTAACTTTATTCCAATGAATTTAATGATTTAAATATTTATGACCAATCCTTTATAAAGGATTCAAAGTATATTTAAAACACCATTTAATTCTACTAAATGATATTTAATAAATACACTAAAATTCACATAAATGAAATTTTTAAAAAAATAGGTGTTTGTTTGTGATCAGTAAAACAACATGAGAGAGGGAGGTACAATAAAATATTCAACTGGAGGATATTTGAATAAGGGTAAAGATCGATATGTAGTATTGTGATAGCTAAAGAAATATTTACTTGGATAAGAATCCATCATTTTACATCTTGATAAAGCACTTTCAACTGAAATCTTGTGGAAGATGAGGTGTTGGGATAATGGAAGGTTGAAGGGAATCAAAATACAATTGATATATTGAATAAATTTATTACTTAGGAATGTTTAGAGAATTTTTTCACTTCAGTAGGTCATGGATAACTCGTTGGTTATAAGATATTAGATACCATGATAGATAGTAAGTATGAAACTAAATAATTAAGTTATAGTATATTTTAATTGTGACATTTAGGACTTAGTGATGAATCCTGAAAATGATTCTAAATTGGATGATAGTTAGGATTTTTGTGAGAATCCATTTTATGTATATATACTAAATCTTCTAAAAACAAGTTATAGAACTTCACACTAGTATTATAAGAAAGGTGAATTTTGAACAAGAAGTCCAAAACTATAAGTAATGACGGTGAATCCAGATTATGGAAGTTGAAGCTATGTTAAAATAATATGAGTATCTAAGAAGATATATAGGATTAATATTTTGTGTTGGAATATTTTGGATATAGGTTCAAATTTGGAATAAGTAGGATGTGTTTCAGATTCTAGCACTGATTTTGGAATATGGGTGTGCAAATCTGGAAGCCTATACTATTCACTTGGGAGTTTGGTTGATGTGATGGAATTCATCTAGTAGCTGAGATCAAGTGGTCAATTTTGTGTGAAGTTTCGATAGTGGAGGAACCAACGTTAGTATATGGTAGCTTATATGATTTTCTATAAACTGTTGGTAAGGTAATTTTCACTGATGATGGATTATAGATTAATCCTAAGCTTTTGTTAGATTGTGAGTAATAGTTTTTTGTTCTATTTTAATCCTTTGTTTATTATTTTTGTGAATTTTTTATTTCCCTTGGATTCAAACTTGTTTGGAACCACATAAAATATTATGTTCATTTATTATGTGATTTACATTAGTTTATTTCTTGTTCCATTTGGGGTTTTTATTGTGAGTTTTTGTTTATAGTTTCAAATGGTGTGTGGTCTAGGTGCATATATTATTGATTTTAGATTCATCAATCTCTACGATTGAGTTCTTTCAGGAATTCTAATAAACTTGTTTCATAGTTTAGGTTCTATTGGTTGTATCATTACAGAAGTACAACATTTGGTGCAAAATTTTTATCAACTATATACCAATACCTATAAGTTTAAATGTATTAATTAACACTATATATAACTAATTACACTTAAAATGAGTGAAATTTAAAATCATAGTTTTAATAGTGGGTTTTAATTCAATCAATCAATAAATTTAAAGTGTAACAAAATAAAAATTATAATGTTTTTAAAAAATACAAAATATTCTATTCAATGGTAAATGAAATTAAATAGATTAAAAAATGATGGGAACTATAATGATTTAATTATAACTTAAAAAAGAGAGAGTAAACTTAGGTAGTAGATTTAGGGTTTGAATATAAAAAACAAAAAATTATCATCATAATTTTCCTCTTTAAACCACACTAGATTGTTGATTAAAAATCACTACACTTTCTCAATGATTTTACTTATAGCTCTATGAAATGGATATTTTATTTTAAACCCTAAACAACCTCCTCCTCATATTCTATCTTATCTACACACCACTAGATGATTGCTATTACTGAATCACCAATCATCGCTGCCAATTCACCGCTTGTTACCTCATTTTATTTGTTGAATCTATCTAAAATTCCATGTATTTGAATTTCATTAATTTTTAATCAAGTTCTACCATTTTTTAATGTTTTATTTGTTTTACATAAATTTTCATGTTTTTATCAACATTTCATATCATACATATACTTTTTATACATACATAAAAACATACATGCACACACACATATGTTCATGCATGTCTGTGTGTATATTTAGTTGGATTTGTATATAAAAATTCATCTCTCTATGTATGTGTATATGGATACATATATATGTGTGTTGGAAATTATGCTTATAAATGTACATATATATATTTATAATTATCTATTCAATTATATAAATAGTTATCCTACATTAATATTTATCAAAATATTATTATTCAATGCCAATTCAAAATATATAAAAAATATTCACAAAAAATTTTATTTAACTATAACATAATAAAAATTTAATCTCACCAACTACTAATTTCTAATAAACCAAAATTAATACATTATTATAATATTAATAAATTCCCAAATAACAAAATTTACATAAATTAAATAATATATTTATTAAAAATTTCCAATTAATTATATATAAAAAATTAAGTAAAATATTATAAATAGATTTATCATATAGAATTATTATTTATTTAACCATATATTAATAAATTCCTATAAAATATCATTTATTAAAATATATATATTTATATTCATGCCATATTATTTGTATATCAATTAAATCAATCTTACAGTCACATACATTTAAATAGTTATTTACTTTTAAAAATAATAAATATCCAAACAATAAATAAATATACAAATGATTCAATTAACCTTAAAGTAATCATAAATTAAATTTCCCATTTAAATTAATTATTTCCACCATTGAACAAGAATAAATCATATATTTTACTAAAAATAATTTCTCCTTTGAACATAAAGATTCACCTTATTTTAAAATAATATCCATTGACTACATATGCATAGTTCTATATATATATCATCTTAAGTAAATTATGAAAACCTCTAATTAAATAATCATTAAGAATCATAATAATTTATTTTTAACAAAATTATACCCGTCAAAATTTAATATTTTCTAAATAATATAATTAAATAAAATATTGAGATAATAAAAAGTAAGATTATGAACAAATCTAAATCTATTAAAATTTATACAGTAAGGAATACAATATCACTAATTTTTTTTTTCAGATTCAATGAGGCACAAATTTTTTTATTTTAAAATCACTTTATATGTCAAATGACTATATTACCTTCAATATTTAAAATGTCTCTAAAATTTCAAATTCTTATAAGTGTGAATTTTTATATAGAAACATGATAAACCACTTTAAAGTTTTGCTTCCATGAAATGATTAAACCATAACCAACAGGGAAAGAAGTTTTATGAGTCCGTGTTCATAGTTTTTATGTAAATATATTATTTTTTTAATATGGTTTTTATATGTTATATATATTTATATATGATTCTATATTTTGTTTCTAATGTATATACATTTATGTTAGGTATATTTATGTTTGTATGTGTGTGTGTTTTATATAGTATATATATACACATAAATGTTATTTTTGACATATATGTAGATATTTGTGTGTGTATTTATAGTGTTTATGTATATAAATTATTTATATATTATTTTTATACTTATTTTGTGTGTTTATGTGTATATAATATATATACATTAAAGTATATATGTATGTATATATGATTGTGTGTAATTATATATAGAAATGTATTTTTGTTAAATTAAATATCTTTGTGATTTTTTATTGAAATAGGATGAATATGAGCTGAAAATAGATTTATTCTCATCATATGATCATAGATTATAAGGAATATGTTAGGTTTTCATTAAATTTGAAACAGATAACGTGAATGAACCTTCTTGAATCTTATGTCGATGTCTACATTGCTATTATTTAAAGAAAATTGGCCTAACTATATTGTTAGATCATTTGACCCACTATATATTTGATTGAACTTACCAATATTGTACCAAATAGGGAGAATAAGAAAATGAATCTTTCAAGTGGAATGATAATGTGTTTTATGAATCATCAGATATTGGTACAAGTGTATACCATGATGTAGATCATATTTAGGAAATGACATTGGTGGTTGTAGATGAATTTATATATTGTCTAAAAATATTTGATAAATTTAAGAATTTTATAGAGATTCCCATGTTTTATGGATATACAAAACATAAAAAATTATAAATAGTACTGAAAATATATATCATGAAAGGAATAAATAGATGGAGTGACACTGGTTTCACATAACTATTTTCTTTCCTAAAGGATTTTCTTCCAGATAAGAATAAGATTTCTTAGAAAATATACAAAGATAAAAAATGTTATGTTCAATGGGTATGAGATATAAAATAAATAAATTATTTCACTAATGATTTCTTATTATTTTTAAAAGAGTATGAATCTTTACAAAAATTTCTCATGTGAAATGCATCTTGATAAAAGAAAAAAATATTAATGATTGTAATTTTTTTATAGAAGTTTCTAGTCATTCCAAGATTTTAAAAACTATATGGAATTTTTAATACTATAATATTGTTGACATAGATCAAACAATTTGGGATGGTAAACTATAACCCCTGATAAATGCCCCTCAATGAAATAAAATTTAAAAAGTGTATCCTAAATTTGGGAATGAGTCATAAAACTTTCATCTTTTGTTACCTATAGATTCCATCAATACCCATGGTTTTTAGAGTAAAAATCATAAGTCTTGAACAATTATGTTGTAAAATTATAATTTATTACTATGGTTATGCATAAAGTGAAAGTACATTGTGTTTTTTATTTCTTATTATAAGACTGAAATATATTGTAAATTATATTGAAATTTATTTTGATCTACTTATTAAAAATTTTAAATGGTCATGGGATTTTGGCGTTACAGTGTATGATTCATAGAAGAAATAATATATTTTTATTGGGATCCATGTTTTTTGGTAGGATAAATAACTTCCCTCCTCATGGTAATTAATCAAGGTACAACATTAAAGGTAGGATAAAGCATCCTTTATGTGAATATGGCACATTCTCACTTATGATAAAATAAATTATAATGATCATGCATCTTGGGAATCAATAGGTTTTACTTATATAGAATTGATTTCGATCATGGATGAAAATATTTGATGGAAAATTGGAAGAATTTTTTTCATATTCTCTATTAAAAGTCAAATAACTACTTGATAAGGTAAATGATGCTGTCCTTGTATTTGGTAAAATTTATCTAAAAGCATTCCAATAGTGGGTTGAAAAAAGTGATCATTTTTTTAAACTTCTATAGAAAAGATTTTTAATGTTATACATTTTATATATGTAATAAAAATCAAGAAAAATGTATGTGATAATGTAATGATCACATTAATAAATATGAAATGGAATAAAAAATATGATTTTAAGGCCAGGATAAACATGATTTAAATGTAAATTAAGGAATATTTTGGGCTAATGAGTGATGGAAAATGAATTTTTCTTCCTCCAGTGGCTTACACTCTTTATATTAAAGATATATTTTAGTTTTATTACTTTTAAAATTGTGTAATGGCCTTAGAGGGGTATTCATTAAATATTAATAATATTGTATTGATGAATGAATTGAAGTTAATAGGATTGAAATAACATGAAGTAAATTTTTTGATTCAAGGTTTTGTGATAGTGTCAATGAGATAAATATTACAAAAAAGTGTTCAACACACAATAACTAAGATATGCTATTTTTTAAAAATCAATATAAATCAAATTTATTGATATGAGTAAGTTTCCAACAGTATAATTTTTTTTCACTTCATGTGAATTAGATATCTTATTCTGACCATCATTCTTTGAAATAATTGTTCACTTGATGATTCTTTTGGTCCAAAAGTTCTAAATTTATAGTCCTGTGCATTTTTGATGGACATACCATATTGAATAATATATAAAGATATTGAAAGGGTGCATAAAAAATCAAAGCTGACCAGAAGGTTATATTGTTGAGTGGTTACTATAGAAGTAGCTATTGAATTCTATACTTAATACTTATTTAATATGGATAACATTGTTCCTCCAAAATCTCTCCACAACAGGTATATAGAAGAAGAATTACTTTTAGGAAGAGATGTTGTGACAATATACATCATAAATAGGAAACAAGATCACTTTCATTTTTATCATAATAGTGTATAGTTTTTTCTATATTCTAAAAATCATAAGAGAAATCTTAGGAACAAGAATAAAAAAAGGCTAAAAACCAGATATAAAATACACATAAATAACATTTTATTACTTGGTTATGTGACCATATTTATAATGGGTAATCTGAAAATCCTATATCTATTTATAAAAAAATTGTTACGGTTACCCAAAGGACTAACTATTCATGTATTATTTTAAAATGTATACACAATTAATGGTAATACTTTCTACATAAAGGAACATAATGAATGTAGTATAATTAAAAATAGTAGAGTAAATGTTATAATTAAAGTGATGTATGAATTATTCGAATTGGTTACCTAGAACCAATTTCCTTTGTACTTTAGAATACTAGAATATTAATAAATATCTTATCATGTGATGTTTTTTTCTACGTGACATTAATGTGATAACATCCTTAGAGTAATTATCATATAAAATGTTTATAACAATTCTCCACTATAATGAGAGCCAAAAATATTATAAAAATATTCTTAAAAATATATCCTATGGACAAGATAACAACTATATCATAGGTCATAGATGAAATTTTAATAATAGGTTTGGGGGCTCATAAGACAATGATACTTATTCTCATGAACTTCCCACTAAGGGATCTCCAATAAGGGAGGTCATGAGGACATACCCACTAATAGAAATTAAATATGTTTATGTGTTATTAGGTATTTCTATATGTGAACATGTGTATTGGTCCTTAGAATTGAGATTATTATTAATGTGTTTCATGAATCACATAATTCTATGTCTGAAAAAAAACCAAGATGAAATATTCTCACAATGAGGTAGTATTAATTGGATGCATCATAAGTGATAGAAAATTAATTGAATAAGTCCAAAAAATATTTTCCACATCTATATTAGTGGAAACAATATCTATATCCCTTTAATTGAAATATAACTATAATATTAAACCCATGGATATGGTAGTTTATCAATGAGTTCATTTTAGAAGGTAAAATAAAGATAAATCAAGTATATAGGGTGATTAAATAAGCATGTTTTCCATTGGATGCGATATTGGTAGAAAAAGGGATTATATTACATAGTTGTATTTTTGGAAAAGTTGTTGTTGTTGTGACATTAAATTATTTCTTTATGGGAACCTTGATGCATTAATAGAAATTGATATTTGAATTTAGGTAAGTCCACTTAATGATATTGAGAAGGAGGTCAAGAGGGTCACACATAAGTATATCCGAAATCTCATTAAATTTTATTGAATTTAAAACTAAGAATAAATATTATTATTAGCTAGTGGAATAATAATTATTCAAGTAAATTTGAAAGTATAAATTCAATCATGAGATATTAGAGTTTATAATATATGAGTTGAATTTTATTACTCGTTTATTATTCATAGGGTAATAAATAAATAAATATTTATTCACCACTTTAGTGAATAGATTAACATTTAAATATTTATTTAGTTACATTAATATTAAAATAAATATTTATTCCTAAGTATAGTGAATATAATATTTATTTATTTAGTGAAATAATAACATTTATTTGAATACATATTTTATTATTCAAATTTTGATAAATTTCCTAGGAGGATTAATTAGTCAAGTTAATGGCATGATAGAAAAGATATATTTTTATTTAATATAATTTAAATAGTATTTATTTATTTATTTAATAAATTATATTTAAATAAATACATTTCAAGAGATATAATAATAATAATAAAATTATTATTATTATTATTTGGAATGGGGATTACATTGAATAAAAAATTTTATGAAGAGAATTTGTGCGATTATTAGGTTTAACCCTTAGTATAAAATCCTAATTATATCATATTGTGGTGAAAAAATGTTATGAAAAATAGAAATATCTTCCTCTCATACCCTAGAGAGAAAATTCTCCCAAACAATCTCTCAAGAACATAAAGAGAACAATATAACTACTTATCATGATCAATGGTGAACAATGTGAATTTGTAGGTTTCTCCATTCTAGCAATCAAAATACCAAAAACATTGGTTAGAGATTCATGGGGTATGTGTGGATACACCTAGAGGAGTCCTAACTTGGATTATCCATCGTAAATACCATGGAATAAGAACATCAATAAAAATTGATCAATAGGATTATCATGTTTGAGGTAATTATTGTTTTAAATTAATTAAAAATTAAATGTAAAATATATTCTTTAGGGGATATAAGGATGTATCTATCAAGTTCATTATATTTATCAATTTAACCTAATGAAAAACCAAAATCGAGCACCTACCCACCACTTTCACTGCACCTCAAAACCTTTAAGTGGCATCAAATCCGTCATATTCTAATTTATAATTATTTATAATCTATCTAATAAATTTCATATGATTATTTTTTGTTTTTTCATTTCCATAATTTCATTCTTCATCCAAAATTCAAGACAATGCATTCATTTGAATTTATATAAGAAAAATATTCTAATACATGTGAAGAATTCTCAAAGACCCCGTATAAAGTTTCCATGGTTGCTGGATTCATGACATAGATACATGGAATGTAATAGTAAATTACACACTATATACCCATGTTCAAGTCATATAAGGTGTGAATTAGATAAATATCATCTTGCCATGTGACTCGATACATGGTGCCATTATACACCATGTACTGATCACCGACATGACACATGATTTGATAGGGATTACATGATGTGTAGTTAGTTTACACACTGTGTAACCCCACATGGGTTTTATCCTACATAATTTATGTAAATCCATGTCCTCAAATACAAAACATCATTACACATAACATATTGATTGTTGGATGATAAACATGGCCAAATTTGGATTACACGATGTGTAGATTGATATACATGTCGTGTAACACATGATTAACCATGCATGGTACATGAATAGTTTTTAGGCATTTCATGTGGGTCAATAGAAAATATAATTTAAGTGAGACACAAAATACACAATGTATAGCGGGCTATACATGCCATGTGAAAGGTTTTATTTTGTACCAAGTACATGCTGAGTATTTTTCGGCATCTCGTGTGGGTATATATGATTAATAATTAATATTTCATAAATTAAGTAACTACACAATTTGTAAAAATTATCCTACATGTTGTTTACTACACATTCATATCCAAAAATACACACCACATATATTATGTCATGTAGTGTGGTCATAAATTCCATGCATACTATGTAGCTTGTCCTACAAAACTAAAATCCATGTATATATTGACATGTCATGTAGGAATACATGTCATGTAATAACACAATGCATAATAAGGACCATACACAACATGATTCACATGACATGTGTAGTGATAATAGATGTCATGTAAGTATTAAATTCCAAATATGTATTTAAACTAATGTAGATGGTAAACTCCATGTAATTAATTATTTTTAAATTAAAATTATTATTATTTAATTTATTTAAAATAATATAGGATAATAATATTATTATATCTCAATGATTTTTTTGAAATAATATTAAGATAAATAATTAGTTAGTTAATTCATTAATTTATTATTTCTATTAAAATTATTTAATTAGAATGAATTGAAATGAATATTAGAAAGTCTAAATGCATAATTGTTTTCTTGTTGTATTTCATGATCTTAACCAACCAATGTATGTGTTGGATTATTTTTTTAATTTAATTTTCATTACATGGTTTTATGTGAAAATCTATTATTAAATTAAATATAATGATTTTTGAATCATTTATCCCTCTATTATTTATAAAACTATATGTCCAAAATTTATTTTATGTCACCGTTAACTCCTAAAACTCTTCAATTGAGAGTGAGTAAAAATTTATAAAGGTGGAGTTCACAATTAGAGGATATGGTTCATGACCTGAGAAAAGGTGAATCCAACCATGGAGATACAAAGGAGAATAGATAAATACTACAACTTCATCCAAGGATAGGCTCAAAGAGTTATTTCCCCAAGGTCCAAGGTTGGTTTATCTATTCTTGATAAACCAACTAGTAAATAAAAGTTTATGATCACATCACATATTTATTTTATTTTTCAGTTCATGGTTATTCATTTATTCATGCGTATTTAAAAAATTAAACATGATCACATAGATTAAATAGATTAGAAAGCATGATAATTCAGAATAAAATGAAATTATTATTTGTAAATTACTTAATCAGAAATGTTTCATTAATTATGTAAATTTCACATAAAATAATGAATAAAATAAAGGATATTTATGTATAAGTTAAATATAATCCATTAATCTAAATAATAAGTTATAAAAACTCCATCTCTCTTCTGAGTTAATATGAAACCATAGTTAAAATGTTGGCCTCAGTGGAATTTTTAATTATACAGGATCCTTAAAAAAGATAATGAGTTAACAAAATTAGTATTAAGGGTAATGAAAATAATATAATTAATATAATTTGGAGTAAAATATTGGGGAAATTTGATTATAGGATTTTAGTATTTGAGATTCCACTCAATAGATCCAGGAGTTGCGAGGTAATTTTGTTTTCAAGTAAAGCCTACTAATATACCATCAAGTAATTTTAATGTTCATAGTCTATGTTACAATAAGGGGAATGTGGATGCTTTACACAAGAATATATAAGCGACTGGATATTCTGAATCTAGTGGTGTGGGCTATTAGGATTTGATAAAATAGTGGGAGACTAATAAAATTAATTTATTACATAATATCTGGTAATAAATATGATGTACTTAATATATAATTTTTTATTATAGAAAATTTAAATCCATTCAAACACATAACTTTTAATATTATCCATAATGGATAAATCTAGTCTTATAATAGGTTCTAAATTACAGTATATTTGGGATGTAGGAAATTCCTCAATATGCTCTCACATGGGGTTTCCATTGAATATGCAAAGACGGTAGCTACAATAGTCCCTCATACACCATCAGGGGAGGGAAACCTCATATATCTAATGGGGTCTCAACATTACCCCTTTATCCACTTCACTAACCCATATGTTTTTTATATTTTTATTAGTATCGATGTTTACCTAAAATATTTTAACAGGACTCTGACATCACCAAGATCCCAATATTTACTTTGGAGTTAAAGAAAACTTTAATGCTTATATATCACACTCTAGTGTATTGATTTTGTAATAAGTGAACCTCATTAGACTCCATAAATAAGAACATATTTGATTATTGGGATTTTCAAAATTGTATGGTCATCGAGCTATTAGATTCTCATTACTTCATCATTCTCTTTATGACCAAGAATGGTCTGATAATTACCTGGTCTCTTGAACCATGAGTTTTCAATGGGTTTTAATTCTCTATTCTCTAATGGTATTATGTATTTCACGTGAAGAACAAATTTCTTACTACAATAATATGGGTTAGTTTTCACACCTTACTTCTTATCTTCCAAATCCCATTGATTCTTAGATTGTAAGGCAATATGGTGAGTCAATACCTATGCCTAGATAGATGGGACAAATAACTTTTCCATTAGAAATATGTGTTGAATTTGAAATATCTAAAAAACTAGTGGAGTTTGTATGGGTTTATGTGGAAGAAAGATTTCATTACAAATAGTTGGTTAGTTTTGAATCCTGGGTTGATTATTGTTCCTTCTGTAACTGCTTTTGTCATGCTCAATATGCATTTCAAAGTTACTCATATTCTCAAAAAATTTTACTTCAAGGATGGGTTGATCATGATAATCTAGTGGATATAAGGAATCCTAATGGGGTGGTGTTGTCGACATTTGTGGATGAGAAATGGACCCCAAGTTTGATTATTTGAGAGATCGAGCTGGTGGCATCCTATGCTGATATTGTAAGAATGAGGGGATCTATGAGGATGAATGTATATAATATCATATATCACTAATAATTTTGGGTATTTTTAATTCATAAACAACATAATATTATAGTATAATAAAGTTCTAGTTGTTTAAATGACCCCAACTTTCTCTTTCCTCCATATGTCTTGGATGAAAGGTAATGTTTCATCCCTGAATAGGCTGAAAGAACAACATGTTTCTCCTAGCCTAGAGTTTCATAACTACTATAAGGGAATGAAATGGACTAAAAAATAATATTACAATGATTATTGGAATGTGGTGGAGTATAGGAAGAAGGAAAAAGGTGCTTGAGTTACTGACATAGTGGGGAAAAATTCCATAATTGAGGAAAAACAGGATCAAGTGGGTATTTTTTTCATTAGGGACTGAATCCTACTTTGAGTATGGATCATGTGAGGACTCTAAATCTTTGGTTTAATATTATTTTGAAGGGGGTAACTAAGTAATAATATCATTTCCACTCAGGAAAGAAAAAACGATAGAAAAGAGTTTATGATTCAGATGAATAATGAGTGTAAAAAGGAAAAAAACAAAAGGTATAATGATTATTCATTCTTTATCAAGCCTATGGTGACAAGGTCAATGGGAAAATCAGTGATAAAAAAAGAATTAGGGTATATTAGAAACTCAAAAATTTAGTTAAATCATGGTAAATTAATTCCGAAGTATGTTAGTAAGGGACCTAGAGACGGAAGGAGTGATCATGTACATCCATGTCAAGGTAAATCCAATGTGGAAAAGATGGTCCAAGATGAATATAATCATGTGTCTTTAATATAATTGATTCAACATTGCAAGGAGATAATAGAATATGTTCCTTATAATCATACCTCAATGAAATATGTTAAACAAAATATATGAAACATTCTAATCCTCATAAAATGAACTCCAACTAGAAAAACAAGGGAGTGAAACTAGGAGGTATAAAGAAGAAACTAACTAGAATATAGAAATTGACCTACTAATGAACTCTAAGGAGGAGATAAAGTAAAAGTAAATTAACATAAATGTCTCAAAGGAAGAAGGTGAAAGGATCTATATGACCATGTTTCAAGTCAAACATAATAAATAACTGGAATAATGGATCAAAATTCCATGCCAGTTTTTACTTCATGGATTCAATGAAGAGAAGGAAACTATTTATGAGTATATCAGAACCTAGGAAAAGATAGGGTAAATATTCAAGGATTTTTTCAAGAGTAACTGAAATGTTGAACACATTTAATTATTTTAGTTTATTCCCTGTTCATAGGTCTGATTTCTTAGGGATTTTTTGGAACTACTCAATGTTTCTCATTGAAGTTCATAATTTTTATGTGGTTTAATATTTTTTGGATTACCACTTAACTCTAAAAATTATTTATTAAAATTTAATTAAAATTTTAATTGGAAGGTTATAAATTATAGTAATGGTATATGTACTTTCATATTGTACTACGCCAAGATTATATGTTTTATATATTGGAGTCCCCAATTCCTTCTAAGCCTTCATTGGATTCTAGTAAGTAGGATAAAAACGTATCTTATAAGCACATGGATTATGCATTGGATTCCAAATTCCTCATTTTATCATCC
The DNA here is from genome assembly GCA_963277665.1 of Viscum album. Lineage (NCBI taxonomy): Eukaryota > Viridiplantae > Streptophyta > Magnoliopsida > Santalales > Viscaceae > Viscum > Viscum album. The sequence goes on from OY728130.1 coordinate 926,984,970, forward strand.
ACAACTAGTGATATCTAGATGTTTCATTATGTCATATATGTATAAACCTTGTTGTATCATCTCTATGTTCCATATCAAGAGAAATAAAAACAAGAGTTTGAAATCTCTAAGGCACACTTTATGTGAATTATAGGATAAGGAGTTCCAATTAAACATAATCTAGTTAAGAGTATTGGCTAAATTGAGAATTTAAAAATTCTAGGATTCAACCTTCTAAATGAATTATGCATAGATCAAATTCAATCCTCATTTTCTTTGAGATTATCAAGTTTTTTTATGAATTTAAACATGAAAATTATAGAGAATATTCTCCTAGATATCTTGAATGTTATTTGAAAATAATTTTAAGGAATGAATGTGAAAAATATTTTGTCCTTATGGTGAAAAAGAGGAAAGGAAAGGAAACAAGTTCTAAGGAAAATTCTAATTCTATGGCACCTTCACACCACCCTTCCTTAAAAAGAATGATCTAGAAGTATGAAAAAGAGTATAATGTAGTATTTTTTTATTATATAAGTAAAGGCCACTAAAATAATAATTTTGCCTCATTAAATAATAAAGAGTAAGATTTAGGTATATTAATTATTGAGTGAAATTATCCATTTTTATAAATTGGGTAATAAATACAGCTTTTGGTTCTCACATTTGTATCCTAATATAGAAACAAAGTTGATTAAAGTAGATTGATAAATGTGAGGTAGATATTTGAGGTTCCAATGAAGAAATACTAGTTATTCTCGATATAGAATACTACCATCTCATATTTCATACATGATTGATTTTAGTTGTAAGAATTTATTATTATATACGTATTACAACTAATAACAGAATTTCAATGTTTATTTTAAATATGGATGATTTTTTTTCAAGTTTGTAGAATTTTTTTTCTACCTTTATAAAGATAGAATATTTTATTAAATGGAAGGTTTAAATAATAGTTTTTACATACTAGAATAAATAAATCATGTCCTGAAAATAGATAAAAAATCAAGTTCACATGACTAATATCACACCCAATTGTTGTATCCCTAACTTGGTCAAGTAAATGAGAAGAAGTTGAAAAAATATATTGAGAAGGGTATTTAGATTTTTTTGAGATGAAACCCTTGAATATATGTCTTAGTTGTTTACATATAAAAATTACCAAGGATCTATTTAATATAATAGGTAAAAGAGATATATAGATTCTAGAATTAGCTCATACAGATTTATGTGGACCTCTTCCAATAAAATATAGAGGTGGAAAATATTAATTCATAAATTTTAATGACTATCTTAATAGATAGGGGTATATCTACTTAATGAAATAAACATTTTATTATTTTAATAAATTTAAGGAATACAAGAATTAATTATAGAATCATCTTGATAAGAAGATAAAAAACTCTATTTAGATTTAGGCAAGAAGTATCTTAACCAATATTTCATTGATTTTATAGAACCTTTTTAGATACTATACCAACTCACTTATCCTTATATACCACTCTAGAATGGTGTTAGTAAAAGTAATAACTACACCATCTTTGACATGGTGAGATTAATGATGAGCTATAAAGATATTACATTATCCTATTAGGGATATTATTTATAGATTGCAATATAAAAAATAAAATATATACCAAGAGAAAGGAATAATTTAATAAAGTAAAAGGTCAAGATGTACAAGAGTTGTAATAAGAATAAATTAAGCATGAACTATTATAAGGAGTTATTTCAGAGAAAAAATTATTGTGTAAGAGAACTAGAGAGGATATAGATCCAAATAAGTATGGTTTTCTTATCATTGAGGATGATGACACATTATTAGTTAAAATTAATGATCCTTTTTCTTTGAAGGATGAAATAAGTATCTCAGAAGTTGCAAAGTGGAAGGAATCCATGAATTTTAAAATGTATTTAAACAAAGCTAGGTTTGGGTTTTATTATATCCTCTGATTGATCTAAATCCTATTGGGTAAAAATGGGTATCCAAGAAAAAATAGGACATGGAAGTAATGTCAGTACCTATAAATAATGATGGGTTATCGAAGGGTATAATAAATTTAAAGACATAGACTATAAAAAACCTTTTCACAAGCCTTTATGTTGAAATTTATCATAAATATAATTTCCATAGCAGCTTACCACACTTATGAATTTTTTAAAATTTATGCTAATACCACCTTCTTTAATGGAATCCTTGTGTAATATATCTATATGACATAACCAAAAGGGTTCATTTCACCAAAGAACACCAAGAAGGTGTGAAAGTTATAGAGATCTATATACAAGCATCAAGATCATGGACCATTAATTTTGATGAATCCATATGAAAATTTGGTAAGTATATTATCATTATGACTAAAAATTGTTTAATGGGGTTGCATTATATTTCTATTTGGTATATATTGATGATATATTACTAATGGGAAATGAGATATCAGTCTTATAGTCAGTTAGGACATTATTAAAAGAATTCTTCCACATGAAACAGTTATCTTGAGAAACCTAAATTCTAGGGACTATGATCCATCAAGATATATTTAAGAGGATATTTTGGACTAGGTTAAGGTATATACATTGATAAGGAATTAAAGAGATTCAATATTGAACAATGTAAGAATGGATTATTGACAATCTTCTATGGTATATTTAATGAACCATACATTTCATACATTGATATTACTTATAAATATAATAATATTCATTACACAAAATAAAAAACCACTCTAGTAAAATATAGGTTTAGTTATTTTAGAAACTAAGAAACATAAACAACTAGTTCATAAAACATCTATGTCGTGTCCCACTTATTCCTTCATTTTTTAAAACCCTTTTTGACACATCTTACTTAATAACCTTATTCATATCATTGAGAAAATAAACATAAAAAAGGGTGATCTCATATGTTCAGTAAGGGTAAACAAGGGATATATCAATCATATCATAATCATAAGACATAATAACAAAACATTTGAAAATTAAATCCTACAAATCCAAAATCATGATATCATGTCATGCGATAAATCATAGATTTTCATCAAAGAAAATATTCCTAGAGAGCATAACATATGCCATGGAAATTTTGGAATAAACATAAGAATATAAGATCATTTACATATTAGTAAAGGCTCAATTCATAGACCATTATAGTGGAAAAAGTCCTTTACTAAACTAAGTTCACTCCTTGTTCCATCCTTGTGTTACCGAACCGGGTTTACTTCACATTTCAGACATATATTACTAAATTGATATCATTTCCCATTAAATTCCTATCTAAATCATGAGATATAAATCTTTATATAATGAATTTGTGTGAGATATAGGTCCTACCTGTCACATAATAAAAACCATACATATGTGTTCTATAAGAACATAAATCATTCATCATATCTTAACCTTTGGAATGAAATGAGTTTCATAAACATAATTACATAAAAATAAACCAACCATATGAATAATAGGGATATTATCTAGGAAAAATATTCCCATTAAATAATAAGTAACATTAATTAATGTTATCATAGATGGAAATTAATTTTGATAGATTACTTGAAAATAATTCTTTAGGAAAATATCTTTTTTATGTTAAAAACGTTTTCTTTTCTTAAAATGCCACACAATATTAAAACAAAACATTTTATTTAAAAATAAACTTGAAATATTATAAGATAATAATCAAGGAATTAATACATCATTAAAGTTAAAAAAAATCCATTCATTCTATATAAATTTAAAAAACATTCTTCTCATACTTTTGCCGGATAAGTTAAAAAGTACCTTGTAAAGAAAATGAAAAAAAATATTCATTTAAAACCATTTAGAAAAATTAAAAAATGGGTAAAAATTAATTTAATTTTTTTTTGAAGAATAGTAATAATATTTTGGAATACATTTTTAAGAAACATGGACATGTAAGATAAATATTCCACAGTAAATACTTACATATAAATAATCTTAGATAATAATGAGATTGTGAAATTAACCCTTAACTTATATTTTATTTCCTTTATACTTATAAAAAATAATATACAATAGATTAAATAATTTTACTAATTTATTCCATAACCATATTTATATTTATGATATCAAACATTATTATCTTATTACCCTTTATTATTAATATTTCATTATTACCCTTCTATTGGGTGTTGACTGCTTCACTTTCCTATGCATATTTTGTCGTATAAGTCTCAGTTCTTATGCATTGGATATAGTTAAAAATTTATCATAATGATATTAAAATTATATGTATCATATTTATTCATTATATACATTTATATAAACATTCTTTAAAGGTGATTTTTTAGATTGAATCACATTGCGTCATGGAGATGGTATGCCGTACGTATGCACGAGTGATGATATCACTCCATTATTTGTGAAATGATATAGAAGTGGATAGTATATATATTTTTTACAGAATCAATATCATGTTATAATTATCATATATATTTATTATTTCCATCATTATACCCTTCCAGGTAAAGTGGTGATGAAAAACAAATGACGCCACATCTTGGAGACGGTAAGCCGTACGTAGGCACACATGATACTTTTATTTTTCATAGGATAAATAAAAGGTGTAATCTGGTTATTAAATAATCATAATAACATCTAAGAATATTTTTGATATTTTATTTATTATTTTATAATGGGAATAACACATGAACATTAATTAGAAGAAGAAATAATATTGAAAGATTCGGTAAAGGAGATTACATCTTCTTCGGAAAACTCCCTCTTGATCTCATCTTAGGGACACTAGAGTTGGTCTTTTGAGAAGACAAGAACCTATATAATGTAAATATATAAGTGGATAATAGAAATTGGTAGGTCATGGTTGAGCTTCAAGGATCAAAGGGCTGTGAAAAAATGAGGGATGAGGTGCCCTTTTATAATTAAAGTGAGGGGCACTTTTGGAATTTATGAAAATATTAATTTATAATAATTTCAATATCAATCCAAATACCTTAAAAAGGAAATGGATTTGAAGATAGAATGATATAAAGTTTTAATGTCATTAAATGATATATATTTGAAAAGTTTTGTTACTATTTTAAACCTTATCATTTTGATTGACCCTTAGTTAACATATTTTAAGTTTAACTATGGTAACAAACTTTTCAATATTAAAAGATTGTAAATTTTACTTATTTTTTGTCAATTATACCATTAATTAATAATTTAGAACATTTTAGTAAATATTATAAATATTTTGTATTTTTGAAGTTGTTTTATTATTTTAAAATAATTTAATAATACATTATTTTGATAAAATATCAATAGTGTCAATTTTGACACTATTCATTTCTTGGATTTTTTAAAATATCAAGATAACAAGTTAACAAGTTAGCTTCTAGAAAAATATTTTATTATACAACTAAGATTACAATTTAATCTATAAAATTTATTGATCACATTAATTTTCTCAAATTAAATTTATTTTAATATTTTTAATAACATATATTTGATATTTTCATTAATAAATTAATTACTACATCTGCGTTATGTAATTATTTGATATACTTATTTCCTTATTAAAAAATAAAAATAAAATACCTTGATGAATATAAATATTCTAAATTTCATAATAATATTTATATTATAATTTATCTACTGTATAACCCTATATTAAAAATTATATAGTTATTAAAAAAATGAATGTGAAATATTTAAATTCTTATTAAATAAAATATTATAAATTTCATAATTTCACCCAAGTAGCCCAAAATGTCAAAAATGAATTTATATCATAAAAATGAGTTTATTAAGTTAATAATGGACATTTGTATTTTTTCATAACATACTTTTTTCCCTATGTGGAAACATAAGATATATTAATGACAAAGAAAGTGACATTTTGTGACTTTCTTTAATTTAAATATTATATAAGTCATTTTCATCAAAATTTTTAAATTAAAAAACTTAATTTATATCCTAATATGTTAAGGGTTAAATTAGCTTCATCCAATATTTTTTTTTCATTTTTAGGGTCATTTTATAGTCTTTATAATTTTATTTTTAACCTAAATTACTCATTTTACCCTTTACTGTTGTAACAAAATTTACCAAGGTTTCTATTCCTATTAGCCAAAAATAAAAGGTAACTATTTAATAAATTTGGGCCTTATAAATCCAATTTTGGAATCTGATTTTCAAAATTCAAAATTTATAATTTTCTGAATTTCATTGAAAATTAAACTGGTAAAATTCCATGAAAAACAGTTTTTTGAAAAAAATACCATTTTAAAATATAAAATGTTTTTTTTATAATTTCAAGGATAAATTATTTTTCAAAAAACATAAATGGACTAGTTTAAATCAAAATTAAATAATTATAATTTAAAACTAATCTAAAAAATAATTTTACCATATAAAGACTTTAACAGAAAATACAATTTTCAATCATAATTTTCATTATTCATTAAAAAAAACTTACGATAATTTTGAAATGATGAATTAAAAAATGAAATTAATTTTTTTTAAACCCATTTTCCAAAATTTATAAAAATTAATATTCACTCATAAAAAGAAGATAAACATATTTTCAAAGAATAAAGTGATTTTACTAAAAATTGTGCGTTCATTTTATAAGAAGTTAACAATATATTTATATTCAGTTGGACCCTTATGTTTATTTAATAAATTAGTTATTAATATTTATTACTTCTAATTTAATTTCTAAGTTATAATGGTCATTGTATACTAATAGTGTGTCATAGTTCACTTAAACTCACGATTGTGTGCAATGCAAGCTATTAAAGAATTAAAATTATTTAAAGAGAAATATTTATTAAAATATGAGGCTGTTACATTATACCCACTTAAAATGAATTTTTCCCTAAAAATTAATCACTTGGATACAAAAAAATGAGGATATATTCACCTCATCATATCCTCAGGTTCCCAAATAGTTTCCTCAAATTGGCGGTTCTTCTATAAATCTTTAACCAAGAAAGTGGTCTTATTTCAGAGGACTTTATCTGTATGATCTTGAATCTCTATTAGATATTATTCATAAGAAATATCTTTCTCCAGCAGTAAAAATTCTATGTTTAGTACATGTGAAGGATCAAGTATGTACTTTCTCAAGAGAGATACATGGAATACATCATGAACTTGAGAGATATTCGGTGGAAGCGCCAATCAGTAAGCTACCTTCCCAACATAATCTATAATTTCAAAAGGACTGATATACATAGGGATTAGATTTCCCTCATTTTGAAATCTCATCACTCTATTCTAAGGATATATTTGTAGAAACACCTTGTCACCCACTTCAAACTCAAGGCCTTTTCATCGATTGCCTGCATAAATCTTTTGTCGACTCTAAGCTGCTATTATGTGTTGTTGAATAAATATAACCTTATCTACTGTCTAATTAACTAGATCATGAACCAATAGATTTATTTCCCCAACTTCATTCCAACAAGTTAGAGTTATGCACTTCTCATCATAGAGGGATTCATAAGGATCCATTTGAATACTAGTGTGAAAGCTATTTTTTTGTAAGAAAATTCAATCAAAGTTAGGTGTTGATCCCAACCACATTTGAAATCCATAGAGAAGGATCTAAAAATGTATTCTAGAGGTTTAATTGTTCTCTAAAATTTACCATCTATATAAGGATGATAACCAAGGATAAAAATTAACTCTGTATCTATAGGCTTCTGAATACTTCTCTAGAACTTCGAGGTAAACCTCAGATCCTAATCAAATATAATGGAAAGTGGTACTCTATGCAATATCACCACTTTATTAATATATATTCTGGAAATATTATCAAGAGAGAAGTATTCTATGATATAAATGAAGTGTTCCAACTTCATAAGGTGATCAACTATAACATATATAGAATTATGGCCTTTAGATGTTTTGGGCATTCCGATGACAAAATCCATGGTGTTGTTTTACCATTTCCATTATGGTATGGGTAATGGTTATAACATCCCATTAGACTTCCGTATCTCAACCTTAACTTTCTGACAAACCAAACATGTTATTTAATATATCTCTTTATTACGTCCCACTAAAAATACTCTTTTAGGTCCTTATACATCTTTGTGCTTCCAGTATGAATAGAGAATGATGAACTATGATCCTTATCCAATAAATCCTTCTTTAATTCTGGTATGGGAGGAATAAAAACACAGTTCCTAAAACTTATCATTCAATCAAAATCAAGGTTGTACTCAGGAATATTTGTCACCTTCTTTTTTAACTCCACATCTTACTTATGTGCCTCCTTAGTCTTCAATTTATATATGGTTGAACATTAATTTTAGAAATATACAATTTCTCCTCTTGATTTAAGATTTCCAAATCCATGATTTTAAAATTCATAAATATTTGATCTTTTGTGATCCTAATCATAGATAGGCTAGCATGGTTATTTCAACTCAAAGTATTTTCCACCTTATTTTCTCCGAACGCGCCCTACGCGCTGGCTGTTTTTTCAAATTTTCGGCCTGTTTCCCCCATTGCTCTGCTAGGCGACGACGTCTCTGGGGCCTCACCTCCCACCCTGGTTCAGAATCCGGTTGGGGGGCCATCACCGGCTCGATCCAATGCCTTGGTGGCTCCTCTGTCTCCCAGATTGTTCAAGGAGGCTCTGGTGGGGCCGACCCCTGCTCTTCTCTCGACCTGTCTCCCTGCCACCCATAGCATTGGTATCTCCCCCCGCTGTGCTGTGTGGGTGGATGGATGCCCGAAGATCTCTCTCTCTCTGGCTAAACTCGGATCTGATAAAGCCTACCATCGCTGGACCCTTGTAGCGAAGTTTGGTCGTGACCGCCCCCCCATTGCCTACTTCCGTGCCTTCGTGGGCTCTTGGGGCCTGTCTTCTCCAGCTACGATCTCTTCTCTTTCCCGCAATGCTTTTGGCATCCACTTCTTCTTGCGTGAAGAAATCATTAGTGATTGGTCCCGTGAGATGTGAAGTTGTGGGGATTGGCGTTTCTCCTTGTTCAGGTGGTCCTGGGATGTCCATCAGGGTAAGGACTCCAGCTCGGCGGCGGTTTGGGTGAAGCTCCCAGACCTTCCGATGCCTTTCTTCAACCCTTCCATCCTTTAGCTTGTGGGGGACACCCTGGGTGGGTTCTTTTGTGTGGACGTGGAAACCATGACGTTCTATTCGTCTTCGGCGGCCCACATATGTGTGGAGGTGGATCTTTCCTCCCCTCTCCCCTCACGTGTTCTTGTTCGGGCGGGCACTAGTTTCCCTTGGTGGCAGCGTGTTGTCTATCAATCCCCTCTGAGCTTCTGCAAGGTTTGTGGGATCCATGGCCATGCTGAGTCTGTTTGAAGGTGCAAAGATTCCCTCAAAGGCAAAGTCCATATGGAATGATCCTCCTCAGATATCGAAGGTGCGACGCTGGTATCAGCTTCCCCCTCTTCATGGCTTCCCGCTGTTTCCCCTAGTTCTCACCCCAGCTCTATCTCTCCCCGCCTCCCAACCACGATTCCCCCTCTCTCTCCTGGAGCCCCCTTGATCTCGTATTCTCCGCTCCCTACCCCTTCTCATTGCACAAGCCTGATCCTCGGTGTGGTGGAGGAACCACCCACTCTTCTTTGCGACCATCATGTCCTTCTAGAGACGGAGAAGGAGCTCTCGGCCCCTGGTGCCCTTTCCGAGCCTCTTCCTGAGGCCTTGGACCCTCCTGCCCCAGACCTCCCTCTTACTCCAGAGTCCTCAGTGGCCCCCGGTCTTTCCCCAGTAGTGGTCTCCCCGTCCTCGATCGTGCCTGATCCTGTTCTTTCTTGCCCTCCACCTGGTGTCCCTCAGGAGCCTTCATACTCTTTTCCTTCAGATGGTGTCAAGCTTGTGTCATCCCCCAGCTCTTTAACGGACAAGGAGGTTGTGGCCACCGTGTCCCTTCACGAAGCTTTGGACTCCCTTGGGAAGATGTGGGTGGACAAGTCTGGGCTCGCCCCTCCCAGTCCCTCTCCAGTTCCCTTGCAGAACCTCTTTGGAGACCTTCCCTCTCAGGGATACCTTAAAGCTCTTGTGGGCTCCTCCCCCTCTCCTGATCAACTTCGCCACTCGGAAACCACTTCTCAGCTCTTATAAATCTCAATGGTGACGAGGTTCCCCCTGGATCCACATACTTCCCCCCGCAGTCGTCCAAGAGTGTTACCAGGATCACCTGATCCAAGGCTCGAGAATACAACAACAATTTTCCTCTTGCAGGTCACCAGCCCTTGCCATAGGGACGAGAGGTCCCAGCTCATAACCTTTAATGTAGACTGTCATTATCTGGAATGCTCGGGGGCTCAGTGCCCAGGCTAAAGGTGAATTCATCGCATCCTAAGTTCACAAACATCAGGTTTCGCTGATGGCTATCCTAGAGCACAAGAAGAGGGAACATCCGATTGAAGGTATGGTGAGAAGAATTGGTTTCGCCAATTCCTTGCATGGAGGCCCATGCAACAATCATATTTGGTTATTCTGGAAAAATAATTTAAATGTGGATAATGTGGAGGTCTCGTCCCAACACCTCTCCATTAAGGTTCGTACGACATGGTCAGAGTTCTTCTTCACGGCTGTGTACGCTAAGTGCGTGGCGAACAAGAGAGTTGCACTTTGGCAACACCTATCGGCTTTTCAACCCAGCAATCTCCCCTGGTTTATTTCTGGTGACTTCAACTTCATCACTGATGCTATGAAAAAAAGGAGGTGGTCTGTACAATCAAGGATCCATGAACGATTTCAAAGATTTTATGTCATCAAACGACTTGATGGATATGGGCTACGTCGACGAACCGTTCACTTGGTGTAACAATAAAAAAGGGAGCGGGCATATCTGGAGTCACCTCGATCACTGCCTCACTAACCTGAAAGGTGTTTAATCCTTTCCCCAGGAAAGGGTTACTCACTTGGCTCACATCCTATATGATAACTCCCCTCTTCTTATACATATGAAAAGGGAAAAAAGCAGTGATAAAAACTTCTCCTTCTCGTCTAGCTGGACTCACACAAAAGGATTTCTACAGGCCATTCAAGAATCATGGATTCACCCACCATCTAGAACAACTTGGGCCAGGTTTAATGAAAAAATAAGAACATTAAGACCCCACCTTCTTGAATGGACAAGTCACAAACCCAACAGTGACGACCACATTGAGGACCTCAAGGATGAGATCTCGAACCTTGGAACCCACCTCCAGGAAGTCTGGGACGACGACATTTTTTCAAGAATGGCAGAGAAACAGAACGTTCTTGGTGGGAAGTTAACAGAGATCGAGAAGGTGGCCAGAGAAAATTCTAGGGCCCTTTGGCTAAGGGAAGGTGATAGGAACACTAGATTCTTCAACTCCTGCATTAAAGAGAAGAGGGCAAAAAGAAGAGTTAAACTTCAGCTGGAAAATGGTTCGTATACAGGGGATATAGAGGTGGAATGTCATATGGTAGAGGAACATTTCAGAAGCCTTCTTACAGGTCCCCTCGACACAACAGGCAATGTGCCCCTTGACACGGACATCGCAAAAAACTTCCTAAGTAGCATCCCCAACGTGATCAGCGACTAGGACAACATGCAGCTGGAGGCCATCCCTGATGGGAGGGAGATCAAAGAAGCCATCCTTGCTTTGAAACCGGAAAGCGCACCAGGCCCAAACGGGTTCCTGGGTACATTCTATGTCTTTTCATGGGAGGTTATCAAAGATAATATTATTGAGGATGTGTAGGATTATTTTAGATGTGGACACCTCCCGAGAGATATATGTGCCTCTAATCTGGTGTTGGTTCCCAAGGTTAAAGAGCCTACTTCTCTGGGGAAGTATAAACCTATATGCCTGTACAACTTCTCGTATAAGATTTTGGCAGGTTTGATCAACAAAAGAATCAACCACCTGCTTCCTCATATTATTTCCAACGAGCAACATGGCTTCATTCCAGGCCGGAACATCCAAGGGGCCATTGGGATTTCAAAGGAGATGGTCGACGATCTTAATAGGAAGTGCACTGGGTCTAAAATCATGATAAAACTTGATATGGGCAAGGATTACAATAAGATGAGTTGGTGATTCATCCTGAAAGAAATCAAACACTTAGGTTTCAGCACGTGGTCCAGAGATCTGATCTTTAGATGCTTTTCTTCCCCTTGGATAATAGTGGGGCTCATGGGCAGATGCTTCGGCTTCTTTAAATCGGTTCGTGGACTGCGGAAGGGGGAACCAATATTTCCTAGACTATTCATTCTTTCTCAAGACGTGCTCTCAAGGAACATCAACACTGCTATATCCAGTGGTCGTATCATCCCTTACAGGAACAAATTTGGGTCAGGCAACATGTCACATCTAATGTATGCGGATGATATCCTTTTCTTCATCAATGGCAGGTCTCGATCGATCAAAGGTTTCAATATTATCATGGATATTTACAGAATCTGGAGTGGGAAACGTGTGAACCACACTAAAAGCATCATTTATCTTCCAAAAGCCTGCTCTAGCTGGTGTGATCAGATCATTCAAGAGAGGCTGGGTATTTTAATGAAACCACTCCCGATGGAATATCTCGGTGTCCCCATTTCGAAAGGGAAAATAAAGAATGTGGTGTTTGATTAACTAATAAGAAGAATCACAACTCGTGTCTACAACTGGAAGAACAAGTTTCTTTCATTTGGGGGTAGAATCACACTGGCTAACAACGTTTTGACATCCATTCCCATGAACACTTTTGCTGCTATTATCCCTCCCAAAGGGACCATTATTCAGATTGGAAAAATACCAAACTCTTTCATTTGGGAAAATAGACAAGAGGGAAAATGTAGATGGGCTTCATGGAATTGGATGGCCAAACCTCTTGATGAAGGTGGTGTGAACCTCCAGAATGTTACGGAGAGCATGCATGGCATGCACACCAAACTTTCCTGGGACATCATTGAAGGGAAGTCACAGTGGGGAAGATTCATCCGTGATCGGTATGGCGATGATTGGAGTAACTGGGGGAGTCGATCTGGAAACCTATAAGCTCTTTCCAAATGCATGACAGAGGTTCTCATTGTGCTCGAGAACAAGGCCGTATGGGTTATTGGTAGAGGTGACATCCGGCACTAGAAGGAAAACTGGGAAGGGGATAAGCTATATTTCCCAGGGTGTCCTGTGCCGGAGATCACTTTCAACCAGGCCAAGACGCACCCGACCTTAATGTCTACAACTCTGGATTCCAATCAAAAGAACATGTTTGACAATATTATCCTTTCATATGACCTAGAAAAGTGCGTATTTTTGGATTCTGCATCTAGATATTTCCAAATCCGATCCTATGTCGAATCCATCCACATTAGACAGGGAGCATATTCCTGGGCAAGACACCTCTGGTGCAAAGAGATCCCAAAAAAGATGAACTTTCTGGTCTGGAGAATCTGCAATAGAGCCATTCCGACGGATGATAACATTCTGAAGAAAGGCATTCAGATCACCTCCCGATGAGTGTGATACAACAACCCAGCCACTGAGTCAGCATGGCACCTCTTATTTGAGAGAGAATGGGCTAAATTTGCATGGGACCTGGCTGGACAACGGATGGGAGTACAGGGGAACCATTAAAAAAAACCAAACTTCTTCCCCTGGTGGTTTTAGGGAATGGAGAATCAACCCATGGAGCACAATCTTCACGACATGGATTATGTTTCAATCTGCTGGGTCATCGGGGATATGAGGAACAAAGAACGCGGAGGTAGTCGCATGTCATTTACTTTCCTCAAGGTTCGCTTTCTTGCCTTGCTGGAGGAGCTCAGTTCTCTTCTTCATAGAGGGATGACGACAATGTCTCTGCCCCTAAATGGTCCGACCACAGGGCAAGGGAGGTGGGTTAAGTGGAACCATCCTAGATTTGGTCTCAAACTTAATGTGTATGGCTCCTGCGCACAAGGAATTATGAGAGGAGGGGGGATGATCCGAGACAGAAGAGGATCTGTGGTCATTGGATTTAGCACCTTTTATGGATCGGGCACCCCCATTGAAGCCGAAGCTAGAGCCATGCTTAGCGGTCTTTCCATCTGCCATGAACACCACATACCAGTCTCCATAGCTGAATCAGATTCGTGCCTCCTTGTCAAATTCTTGCTCAATAAAGCCAGACCCAAGTGGTACTAATGTTACATTATCAGGAAATGCAGGCTCTTGCTGAGTGTGGAAACTAATGTTACACACACATTGAGGGAGGGAAACTCAGTTGCTGATTTCCTTGCCAACAAGGGGAACCCTGACAATAGATGTATTATTTATGACAACCTCAGATCTCTTCCCAATGCCTACAACCTCTTTGTTAGTAATTATGCTTTAGGCTTGTACCACTTTCATCCCCCTGACCTGGTGGGACCTTCAATAAAAAGTCATTTTCAGCAGTAGCAGTATATATGTCACACCTTTCTCTATAAATATAATTCATCCATATATTTAATGCAAAAATCACCATACCTAACTATAAATCATGATTTAGGCAATTTTTCTAATGGATTTTCAATTATTGTGAGGCATAATTTATCACCATATCATTTTTCTTGATAATACATCCCAACCCCTTCTTGGATACATAACTATAGATCATAAATATCTATCCACTGTTGGGTAGTGTGAGAACAGGTTGACTAACTAACTTTATTTTCATCTACTTGAAATCCCCTTGACATTCTTTCATTAATATGAACTTAACACCTTTACGAGTCAACTTGGTGAGTGGATTAGATAATCATGAGAAATATCTCACAAAATATCGATAATATCCATCCAAACCATGAAACATTCAGATCTTAGTAACCATTGTTGGGATAAGATAATTTTAAATAACTTATATCTTTGATGGATCTACAGATATCAACTCTCTTGTGAATATTATACCTAAAAATGAAACTTTCTGATTCCAAAATTCACAATCAGAATTTTTTTCATAAAGTTTCTCCTTTCTCTGGGTCTTTAAAATAATCATCAAGTGATCTTAATATTCTTCCTTTATCTTAGAATATAAAATAATATCACCTATAAAGACTACCACAAACTAATTAAGATAGTCTATAAAGACACTATTCATTTAATCCTTGAAGTTAATAGGGGAATCTGTAAGACCAAAAGGCATCACTATAAATTCATATTTTCCATACCTTGTACGGAATATCATCTTGGATATATCCTCCTACTTGACCCTTTATTGATGATATCCATAATGAAGATCAATCTTGTAAATGTATTGAGCTCTGTGTAGCTGGTCAAATAAGTCATCAATACAGGAAAGATGATATTTGTTCTTGATAGTGATCTTGTTAAGTTCTCAATAATCAATGCAGAGTCTTGTTGATCTGTATTTCTTGTTAACAAATGGAATAGGTTCACCCCAAGGTGATGAACTAGGGAATATGAATCCATTGTTAAGATAGTCTTGGAGTTTCTTCTTCAATTCGTGAAACTCAATTGGGTCCATTCTATAAGGAGTCTTTAAAATAGGTATAGAAACCGGTATGAGTTCCATTGAAAACTAAACTTCATGATTTGGTGGAAGACCTAGAAATTCTTTCATAAAGACATCAAAAAACTCTCGTACAATAGGTATATCCTTAATGGTGAGTTTATCCCCAACCACATTAGATAAATAACCTTTATTTATGTAAATTAAGACCCAAAATATGGATTTAATTTCCATTGAAAGTTCATATTCATCCTTGTATTGATAAATGAGCTTAGATTTATTTGGAATATGAAATGTGACTTTCCTTCCACAGAAATTGATATGATATCCATATAGAGAAATAAAATCCATGCCAAGAATCACATAAAATCCAACTATAGGGAGAATCATGAGATTTGCGGGAAGCACATTCCCAAAAACTTCAATTGGAGAAGAACTATAAACTTGTGATATGAATACTGTTCCATTAGTAGTTTTCAAAAATAAATCAAAATATAATAGTTGAGTTAATAAGGTGATTACATTATAAAATTATTTAGAAATAAAAGAGTGGGTGGATCCAGAATCAAATAAAAAATTTTCTACTTTAGAGTGGATGTTAAATGTACCTTTCACCACTTCATTGTTCTACTCCTCATTACCAATAGTGATCAAATGCAATTTCCCTCTATCTTTAGACTTAATAGGTTTCTAAAATTGACCATCATCGATAACCCTCATATTTGTGAATTGGTTAGAATAATGCCCATTTTTCTTGCACTTGTAGCATTGAAATGTGGTAGGTGCATTTTGTGTATCATTTTCTCTATTTACTTCATTAGATATATTTTTCCCATAACATCAGCAGTCAACTACCCGATGAACTTCTTTCCTATAAATAAAACATTTACTATCCCTTAAAATTAGTTTCCTCCATGTTTCTTTCCACATTTTGAACATAAAGGGAAGATCATCTTCTTTTAACTATGGTTTTTATATTTCCCCTTGCATTACATTTTCCTCTTATTCTTAAACCCATGAGATTGATAGGTAACTCCAATCTCCATATCAACCTTGATATAACATAGAACAATTTCCTCATATCTACTAAAGTACCTTATGGATAATGCCCTTCAGATACTTGGTTTTAAGAAACTAAAGAATCTATCAATCTTACTCGCATGTTGAATGATAATTTTAAAATCATACCTTTAAAGTTTTTGAAAATTTTCTTCATAGGTTCCACCATATTAATCATCCTTTTTCTTAAGCTCAAGGAACTCATTCTCCATATTTTTTCGAAGAATATGAAGAAAGTACTTATTGAAAAATAAATTCTTGAACTCATCCCATTCTATAGATTAAATTTCATCTCTTTGCCTCATATTCTTGATAAAGTTCCACCATTCATCCACTTCACAGTCCAAATAATAGACTTCCAAGTTGACTTTCTCATGTTCTAAACATTGGAGAACTAAAAATATATTTTCAGTGGTACTGATCCATTGTTTATCCATTAGTAGATCAGAAGACCCACTGAAAGAAGGTGGTCACTACCTCATGAAGGATTCAACAGAACGCTGTTTCATCCTTTTCTCATTTGTAAGTCTTGCATGATTCATAGTTTGAGAAAGTTGTTTGATCATAAAAAATAGATTTTTCATTCCATATCCCATAACATTTGGTTTCTCAAGAGGATAATTATTGAATTTCCCATCACATCTAGCATTAATGTGGTTCCTTCGGGTTCAATCTATTGACTAAAACCAAGAATCATAGCGTGAGCAACACTAATAATAATGGTTAAACTATATAATCAAGGAAAATTACTTATAAAATTATAATTTAGGACACATTATGATTTATAATAGGTTATTTTTGATCATAACAAAAAATTTAATATTATATCCTACACTTATACTTATCATTAGGGTTCTTTCTATGGTTTTCTCGTCCGAGTTTCCAAAGGTTAACTAATATTTGCTCTGATAACAACTATAAAAGACCATAATTTTCATACACATATATTACTTCCAAATAGAATAATATTAATAAAAAAACATGAAAATACTACTCCAGGACTTTATAGGTTTAGTTTCTTTAGAAAATTGAAAATTTAAACAACTGGTTCATAAAAAATCTATGTCATCTCCTACTTATTGCTTCATTTATAGAACCCTTTTGAAACATATTACTTAATACCATTATTCATATCTTGGGGAAAAGAAACATAAGAATTGTTGAGATCATATTATCAGTAAGTTTAAACAAGGTAGATATCAATGATATCACAATCATAATACACAAGAACCTAACATTTGAAAGTTAAATCCTACATATCAAAAATCAATATATCATGTCATGGGATAAATCATAGATGATCATAAAATAACATATTCACAGAGAGAATAACATAAGACATGGAATTTTTGGCATACACATAAGAATATAAAATCATTTACATATTAGGTGGGGATCATTTCCAAGAATATCATAGCGGGAAAAGTCCTTTACTAAACTGAGCTCACTCCTCATTCCAGCCCTGTGTTACTGAACCAGATTTATTTCCCGTTATAGACCTATATTACTGAAACAAGATCATTTACAATTTCTATCCTATCTATATCATTAGATATAAATCTTTACCCAATGAATTATAGGGAGATATTGGTCCCACACATTAGATAATTAAAACCATACATATGTGTGCTACAAGAATATAAATCATTCATCATATCTTAACCCATGGAATGAAATAGGTTTTATAAACATCATTCCATTATAATCATAAACCAAGCATAGGAATAACTAGGATAGTATCCTTAAAAAATATCCCCATTATATCATAAGAAATATTAAATAATGTTATCGTAGATGGAAAATAATTTTGAGAGATCACTTAAAAATAATTATTGAGGAAAATATCCTTTCTACTTTGAAAACATTTACTTTTCTTTAAATAACTCAAATATTAAAAGAAAAAAATTTTATTTTACAAAAAACTTGCAAGATTATAAGTTAATCCTCATGGAATTAAGATATCATGAAAGAATAAAAATCCATTCATGAAATATAAATTTTTAAAAAAATTCTTCTCATACTTTTTTTATGGATTATTCAAAAAGTCCCTCGTAAAGAAAATGATAAAAATATTCCCTTAAAACCATTTAGTAAAATTAAAAAAATGCATAAAAAAGATTTTAAACAATGGTATAAGAATAGTGAGAATATTTTGGAATACATTTTTAAGAAATAAGGGCATGTAAGGTAAATATTCCCCAGTAAAAACTTACATATAAACAATCTTGGATGATAACGAGATTGTGAAATGAACACTTACCTTAGGTTTGATTTCCTTAGTACATATTAGAAAATCCTGTATAATGTATTAAAGAATGTTAATAATTTATACAAAAACTTTATTTATATTTATGATATCATATATGATTATCTTATTACCCTTTTGTTATTAATATTTCATTATTACCCTTCTTTTTAGTGTTAACTAACTCATTTTACTATGCATGTTTTGTCATATAAGTATCAGTTCTTCTGCACAGAATATGGTTCCATCATTATAATAATGATATTAAGATAATATATATAATATTTATTCATTATATACATTTATATAATCATTATTTAATGGTGATTTTGGAGAATGAATTGTATCGCGTTGTGGAAACGGTAGGTCATACGTACACACGAGCGATGATATCACTTCCTTAACGATAAAATGATATGGAAGTGGATAATATATATATATATTTTATAGAATAAATATAATTTCATAATTATTATATAGATTTATTATTTCCATCATTATACCCATCCAAGTAAAGTGGTGAATAAAAACTGATTACCCCATGACGTGGAGAAGGCAAGTCGTACGCACACACACGTGGTACTTTCATTTTTCAGAGAAAAGAGGTGTAATTTGGTTGTTATATAATCATTATAATAGCTTATAATATATTTTATACTTTATTTATTACTTTATAATGAGAATAACACATGAATAATATGTATAAGAAGAAATAATCTTGAAAGATTCAGTGAAAGAGATTACCTCTTCTTCGACGAGCTCCCTCTAGATCTCCTCTTAAGGACACTAGAGTTGGTATTTTGATAACAATAAAACATATTTAGTTTAAATAGGCAAGTTAATAAGATAAATTGGTAGGGTATATTTGATATTAAAGGATTAAATATATATGAACAAATGAGGGTGGAGGTTCCATTTTAAAATTTAAGTGAGAGGCACTTTTGAAATTTATAAAAATATTTAATTATAATAATTTCAATATCAATAAAAATACCTAAAAAATTCCATGTATTATAATATGATATGATATAATTTTTTAATCTCATAAAAAAATATATTTTTGACAAGTTTTTTATTTTTTTAAACCATATCTTTTTGATTAACCCTTAGTTAACATATTTTAATTTTAATTAAGGTAACAAAGTTTTCAATATTAAAAGATTGTAAATTTTACTTATTTGATATAAATTAGACCATAAATTAGTTTTTAGAAAATTATAAACCATATTATAATTATTTTTTATTTTTAAATATGTTTTATTATTTTTAAATAATTTAATAAAACATTATTTTGATAAAATATCAATAGTTTCAATTTTGATCCAATTCATTTATTGGATTTTTAAAATATAAAACAAAAAGTTAACTTATAACCAAATATTTTATTATATCCATAAGAGGTAAATTTAATCTATAAATATTTTTTATCACATTAATTAGCTCAAATTAAATTTATTTAAATATTTTTAGTAACATTTATTTGACATTTCCATTAATAAAAAATTACTACATCAGCGTTGTGTAATTATTTAATATAATTATTTATTTATTAAAAATTTAAAATAAAATACCTTTATGAAGATAAATATTTTATATTTCTAAATAATATTTATAGTAAAATTTATCTATTGTATAACCCTATATTAAAGATGATATATTTATTAACACATGAATGTGACATCTTTAAATTATTATTAAATAAAATATTATAAATTTCATAATTTAACCCAAGTGGACCAAAAAATCAAAAATAAATTTATATTATGAAAATATGTTTATTAAGTTAATAATATACTTTTATATTCATTCATAACATAATTTTATCCCTATATGGACACATAAGAGATATTAAAGTCAAAGAAAGTGACATTTTTTGACTTTCTTTAATTTAAATAATAAATAATATATTTTCTTTAAAAAGTGTCCATTAAACAACTTAATTTTGATCCTTATGTGTTAATGGTCGAATGATATCCATAGAATAAATTTTTATCATTTTTAGGGTCATTTTTGTAGTCTTTGTAATTCTATTTTTAACCTAAATTACCCATTTTACCCTTTACCCTGGTATTTTTTTACCAAGGTTACTATTCATATTGGTAAAAAATTAAAGGTAAATATTTTCTAAATTTAGTATTTATGAATAAAATTTTTTAATCCATTTTTCAAAATTTAAAACACAAAATTTTCATAATTTAATTTAAAATAAAACCAGTAAAATTCCATGAAAAACAGTTTTTCAAAAAAAAAAAGAAATACCCCTTTAAAACAAAAAATGTTTTTATTATAAATTAATGCATAAATAATTTTAAAAAAAACTTAAATGGATTATTTGAAATCAAAATTAATTAATTATACTTTAAAACTAACCCAAAAAATAATTTTACCTTGTAAAGAATTTAAACGAAATTACAGTTTTCAATTAGTATTTTTACTATTCTTTAAAAAATAACTTTAATATAATTTTGACATGCTGAATTCAAAAATGAAATTCATTTTGTCAAATTTTTTTTACATAATTTCTAAAAATTAATATTTACTCATAAAGAGAAGATAAATTTATTTTTGAAAAATAAAGTAATTTTACTAAAAATTATGTGTTCATTTTCTAGGAAATTATCAATATATTTATACTGAGTTGGACCTTTATTAATATTTCATAAATTAGTAATTCATATTTATGCTTAAAATTTTACAACTAGGTTATAATGGTCATTTTATATTAATAGTGTCTCATAGTCCATTTAGAGTCATGATTACGTGCAATGAAAGCTATTGAAGAATTAAAATTATATAAAGATAAATAATTTTTAAAATATATGGGTGTTACAGTATACATATCTCTAAGAAAATATTTTATAATACATAATATGATAAAAAAATAATGAGTATAATCACTTACACTTTCATTGTATAATGTACAATACATGTCATGATATATACTTGGATTGATATTTCCTATTCCTTGAAATTGGTTGGAAGATATCATGTAAACATAGGAGAGACCCATTAGTCAGTTGAAAAGACTATCTTGAAGTACCTGAGTTGTACAAAGGATATGTTCATGGTTTATGGAGGTGATAAGTAATTTTGTAATAACTTGTTAATTTTTTAATAACTCGTTTTACTTACTCGTTGATTTTTGGGTCATTGTTTTTATAGGAAATTTTTTTGTATGTGTATCAAGGACCAAGAGGATTTTTGGTGTTCAAGTGAATTTCAGAGTGGGATTGGAGTGACCCTATTTCTAGATTTTTTAAAGGAAACTCATCTGGTAGTGACAAGTGAAGGTCAAATCATGATGAGGGGATGACTAAAGGTGTGAAGGTTTTAGAGGTAGTAGGTCATATTGTGACTTGTGGGTATCACAACATGATAGATTTTTATGTGATTTTTGTATAAGATAAATATATTACACATGGGTGTCTCATGATACTGATGGCATCATGATATGACGAGTACCCTTATGTAATATATTAAAAAACATATGTATTTTCTTTATGGTATTCATATAGGTGGATGGTCATTCCATGACCCATAGGGCCACACTATGATGAGAATCATGGGGTTGTGAACCATATAGAGGTTGAAGGCTATACCTTGAAGGGTTTGTGCCACAACATGGAGGTCAGGGCCTTGAGATTTTGGTTATTTCAGATGGGGTTTTTCCACACCATGACCAGAGGGGTCATTCCATGAGGGAAATGCTGTAGGGTTTTTGATTCTGGCTAAGGGAGCTGTGTCACACTATTACCCAAGGGGCCACTTTATTGTGGGTGACCTTAGGAGAGCATCAATACATGATCCCTATGGGATATGTTGTTATGGGGACCAATCCTAATTTTTATAATAGATGAGACCTCATCATTTTAGGGTCTCCCCTTTATTTTATGGTCAGATCTCCCCTTCCACTCTTGACTGCCTTTAATGAGAGGTGTTTTTGGTGATAAATTCTATAGTGATTGAAGCACGTTCTTTCTATTATTTTATTATTTTATACCCTCCTTCATTTTTTATAATTTTTGGATGTAACCATATAGGGATTTAGTGAAAATGACATCAAATCATGGTGGAATCATCCCAATTTGATGGGGGGATTTTTCTCGGTATGGCTAGAGGAAATCCTAAGAGAATAAATCCATAGGGTTTCATGTAGTTTTAATTACATGATGATGAATGATGAGTTTTTAAGAAAATGTGACTCTTTTTTTTAAAATAAAATTTTACTTATAACTTATTATAAATAATTATTTGTGAATTTTGGCATGAGATAAGATCTTAGGTGTTGGTGTGAGATTGGATGAGGCATGGGAAGGATTGGCATGGGATAAGTAAATATAAAGAAGGATGATAACTCTATGTTCAAGGTAAGTGGTACCATTAATAAAAAATCATATTATTATTTATACATGATCTTGTATGAATATATGTTTACATGGGACCCGATGAATAGATAGGGACTGAGAGGACCCTAGGTAAAGAGATGTGATGTAGTTAAGCCTCCATGAGTTGTCACAAGTGGACCCTATTGTAATGAACTGAATTTTTTTGATCGTATAAATCCATTTTTGTTTAATTCCATGGTTTTGGAATAATATGAATTACTAGTAAGGATATGGAGGAAATGAGGGTGTCTATTGTTTTTTCAAAGCCTGAAGCCCAATATTTTGGAAGAAACAGCTAAAACGAAAAATTATTATAAATCGTGCATCCGAGTAGGAATGGTTAGCATAAACTTCATGGGGGGTTTCAGTGCACAGAAGAGGGTGAACGGTTTTCCCTAAATATGAGATTCAGGTCATACACCCATGTGTGTGCTGTAGGCTTTTTAACAATGGGAAAACACATAGTTGGTGCATAGTTTTTCTAATCATGAACCATGACCATGCGAGGTGAATCTTATGGCATTGCCAGGTGCATGGTTTATCTAATCATATGGACAAAATGTGAAACCTAGTTTTATATGGGTAAATGAAAATTTTTACCTTAAGGTATTTTTATGTTTGAAACATTTTTTCCTTCTGCTCCTTCGGATAGATTCTTCTCCTCCCTTGTGAGATCCTCAAGACTTTGAACTAGGATTTGACCCCTTTTCATTTTATGACATCATATTCGAGTGATGTTCATCTTTTTGGATATATACTTGTGACTTATTCATTCCTTAGGCTCCTTTCATAATTTTTATTTTCGTTAATGGTACTATTTTGGTGCAAGATCTTATGCACCATTTTTAGGGTATTCATATATTCTTTTGTTTATTTTTTGATTTTTATCAAATCAGAGGATGAGAGTGGACGAGTACTCATCTAAAGGCTTAAGGTAGGTGTTATATGACTTTTCTTCCAAAGTATGGTTGTTTATACCCTATTTCCACTATGCCACATTCCATACCTTCTGGGAATTGATTCCTTAATCAATAAACCCTGATTTAATTATTAAAACCATGTTTAAGACATATCGATGAACCCTTATATAGGGATAGAGGTTGTCTCTCTCAACCTGAATCTCCCATAGGGTGGATTCTTCCCTTTGACCATGAATATGCCACCCTTGGGTTTTGTTGAGATCACTTTACATTATTGGGAATCAAATATGGTAATTAATTGGATTGTTTACGGTTGTAAACACCTTAAAGCACCTTTTAATTTGTATATAAAATGTATGAAATGGTTAATCCCTTATCCTATATATGATTATGAATGGATTAATGAGATGATTAATGAGATGATTATTGTAATGACTAAGGAAATTGTTTATGAAATAGTGAATCATATGGTTACAATGATAATGGATGCCTTAGACATTTCTAGTCAAAGGATCTACCATACTTGGATGACTTATACATCTATACTCCTTGGATCCAGTTTATTTATTTTACTTGGATACCTTGTAAATTTATACTCCTTGGATCCAAAGTCTTACTTGGATTCCTTGTACATTTATACTCCTTTAATTCGATGAGCTATTAGGATTTTGTGGATGTTTCTACTCCTTGGATCTAGTATTCATGAATTATTTAGATGCATTGGACATTTCTACTACTTGGATCCATCATAATAATCTTACTTAGATTCTATAGAAATTTCTACTCCTTGGATTTGATTTATATTTCTTACTTGGATGCCTTATAAATTTACACTCCTTGGATCCTATCCATGTAACCATGACTCTTGATTACTCAGAATAGGCCATTATTGATTCTTACCATGCATTATAGTTAGACCTTATGATTCAGTTTCTTGATCATAGTAAGCCTTGATTGAATGGATAATATCACTTGCACTTTTATCAATTTATTATTATTATACATGCACATTATTTCATCTTATATTCATAAATTGGACTTATTATAGACATTGTTTGTGGTGACCTACTTAGTATTATCTCACACCCTATACGAGATGGCGTTTAGTACCCCGACATACTTCATGGATGCATGTAGTGATAGGGGAAAACACCTTCTTGGTGATGCTTGACTGATTGTTTCATAGGAGTAGGCGACCACAAGACTGGTTTATGGCTCATGATACTATCTGGGGGTTGTTACTTTTTGGTCATTTTTTACTTTTGATACATGTATTGTATTGGATGCCTATTTCCATGTATTACTTGACTTTTATATAGCTCCATGATATATTCATCATGTTGTATATGATTATGGCTTTGGCTTTGATTATTATTATTATTGTCTGGATGATTTATATTCTATTTCTAGTTGATGTTATGATATCGCCTTTTTATTCATATATGATATCGTTGTGTTAATATGATCATGAGGGTATAGTCTCCCCACTGTACAATCATAGACCCCCTTCTAGTCAGAAGCATTTGGAACATAGAGAGATGATTAATGAAATGGTTTATGAAATGGTGAATGATTTGGTTATGTTGATAATGGATGCATTGGACATTTCTAATCTAAGGATCTGCCTTACTTGGATACCTTGTACATTAATACTCATTAGATCTGGATTATTTATATTACTAGGATGACTTAGAAATTTATACTTCTTGGATTCAATGACTTTATTGGTTGCCTTGGACATTTATTCTCATTATATCCGAAGAACTATTAGGATTTCTTGGAAATTTCTACTCCTTGAATCCATCATACCTGAAATATTAGGATACCTTGGACATTTCTACACATTGGATCTAGCATAATAACCTTACTTAGATGACATAGAAATTTATACTCCTTGTATCCAAATTATCTTTCTTACTTGGATGACTTAGAAATTCCTACTCCTTGGATCCTGTAAATGTAGGTTTGACACATGATTACATGGAATAAGATTTTGTTGATGTTTAACATGATTTATAATAATCCATTATAATTTAGCTTCTTAATCAAAACAAGACTTGATTTAATGGGAAATATAACTTACACTTTTATCACTTTATTACAGTTACACATGCCCACTATTTCATGTTATATGAACAAACTAGAATTGTAATATAAATTATTAGTGGTGGCCCATTGAGTGTTATATCACACCCTTTTTGGGCCTCCGTTTCATACCTAGATAGACATCATAGATATAGGTAGGGATAGGTGAAGTACCCACTTGGTGATACTTAACTGATTATTTCATTGGATAAGGAGAGAACATGACCAGTCTATAGCTCGTTATGCTATCTCAGGATAGTTCATTTTTGGTATTTTTGTATGTTTGATACATATATTGTACTGGATGCCTGTTTCCATGTTTTTCCTAATTTTTTTATAGCTCCATGAAATATTCATCATTTTGTATATGACACTGCTTTTGGATTTGATTATTATTACTATTGTCTGGATGATTTATCTTCATTTTCTGGTTTATGTTATGATTCCTCCTTTCTATTCATTTATGATTTCGTAATTTTACTTTGATCATGAGGGTATATTATCCTAAAAATACCATCATAGACCCTTTCTTCTAGTTGGAATACTCTGGTATATGGGGAGTTGTTCTTGAGTCCATGTGACCCATCAGATCGGGGCACTGTTTAGTGGTTCTTGGGTCGGGACATTACACTATCACTTTTGTGTAATTTGGGATTGTATGGACAATATTTACCCAAGGGGAACATGATGGTTGGGTTAAAAAGAGAGCTAAAGTAGGTCTCATGATGTGATATGAAACCTGTGCATCCAAGGTTGGGTTTCCTAGATTTAGTTAGGCAGGAATGAGAGGATTAGACCTTGGGATGACCATTAAGAGAGTCATATATCTCAACCTTGGTATGTAACATCCTCTTTAGGGTTGACTAGGGTCTTGGTGACTATCATAAGTGGGGTTTATCCTCTAAGACTAGATGAGGTGTGATAATATGGATATCTTTAAGAATATGGATTAATATATCTCCAAGTGAGATGTTATATAGGACTATAGAGGGGGTTAGTATCATCACTAAGGACTTTTAATGGGGTGGCCAAGGGGTTTTGATTGATGTATCATAGGATGGACCTTAGTTAGTGGGATTGGGTTGTGATTTGAGAATTGGATGAGGAAGGGACATGGATTTATGTATAGGTTTAGAGGATCCTATAGGATGAGGGAACACCATGGGGTGTTTTATGTGTCTTGGTATCGATGAATAGAGATCGGTATGATTTTGAAGAGACCATCTTGAAGTGATATGTGGAATATAGGGTGAATTAATGAGAAGGTATAAGGATCAAGTGATGAGTACCCCACTGATGAGATGGTGATATTATGAGATAGGTTATGTGAACTATTTTTTATTGTAGGCATGATACAATTATGAACTAGTCTTTAGTGAGAGGGAAGTGGAGGATATATTAGACTTTACCTTGAGTGATAAAGAAGTAGTCGGGATGTATGGGACTTTAACTTGAGTGAGAGGTAAGTGTTCAAGATGTATGACCTTTCCATGAGTGAGAGGGCACTATTATGGACCTCCCTGTGTGAGTGGGTGTTCATTCACTTTTTTGTGAGACCTTATAGTGATCGTATCCTTTTACAAAAATTGTTACATTATTTTAAGCATAATTAACCATCAATTATAGGCCATGGATTGTAAAGTCTAGTGTCTTTAGAAGATTAGTTACAGAATTAAAAATCATGAAACAAAAAAAAATTAATCTACATAATGAGATCCTAAATTCCTTTGAGATATTAAATATACATAAGATAACCTAGGTAATACATAAAAAAATGGGATGAGACAAAAAGACCAGTAAGGGAATATGTATAGAAATAAATCATGACACATGGGTTAGAAGGTATAACCTGATGACATAAAAAAGAATGGAACATGAATAAAAATATGGAATCATAACATATAGAACATGGGTTTATGTAATCCTAGAAACATATTAATTGGGAAGAAATATATGACATGACATAAACATGAGTCTAGGCTAACTGCTAAGACTATATCACATGGTGGACAAAGTCCCATAAAGGAATCAAGTTTACTCCCTATCCCAACATGATGTCTTATGAAACTAAACATTACCCAATGCATTGAAGTGATATATAAGAGAACTCATAATAATATGTTTATGTATATGGGTACCGCATGAAGAATTAAACATAAGGAATAAAAATAAGGGTTATGTATGGAAAGAAATGAGTATCATAATAATGTCATAAGGCCTAACCAATGAGTGTATTATGATGGTGTCCATGAAAGAATGGATGTAAATCATAAATGGAAATTAATAAGGGAATATATTCATATATCATGAAAAATTATTTCCAACTAAATTGAAAACATATAAAAAGAGTTTTTGAGAAACTTTAGAAATAATCCACTTTTGTGGGGTTTAAGGGAAAATATAAAATGTCTTTAAAGCACACATAGGAATAATTGTTTTCATAAAACCATAAATGGAAAAATATAGTTTTTATGATAAAAATATTTATTTTAGAAAAATATCAGTGGATTAAAATAGATTATGGAGTTCACTTGGAAATGGTATAAAAATTGGGAAGTTCCCTTTAATCAGGCTTACTTATCAGAAGGAATTGAGAAGGGGACCTTATAAAACATATATTTCCCCATCAAAGAAAGAATAATTAAGCTATGTAAATATGTTTTGAACATAAAAATATAATTTATGTTTATTAAATAAGAATAATTAATAATTATATTAGGTTAAATAGAGAGAAAGTGTAACATGAAGGAAAAATGGAGGTTTGGAGAGAATCCCTTACCTTATATCTGAAAGTGTTCTATGCTTGTAATTAATGTCCTGGAAAATAAAATAAAATCCTTAAATTAATTAATTAATAACCTATTATATATGTATTTGATTTATAATAATTTTATTAATTTCATTTATAGCCTTTTTGATGAGTTATAATATTCAGTTTCTTTGTTTTGGGAGCGTTCATTTCATGATTTTATGATTGGTTCCCTTGAGTTTAATTATGAGAGTTCTTTTTAAATAGAATAAAAACTACAGAAGTTGAATTATATAATATTTATGAACCTAAATAATTTTTAATGGTTCCATGTATAATTTTTTCATATATGATAATGATTAATTGAATAAAATGTTAATTATGAATGTTAGTTTATTTTGGTTGATTTTTGATCATCACAAACTTGTTTTGTTTTTTTATTTAATATTATGTATATATTTTATTTCAAGATCATGAAAAAAGAAATAATATAAATTTTCAATATTTTTTAACCATAATAATTGTTTTATGAACAATTGTAAAGGGAGTAATAGAAAAAAAATCATCGTCCACGAATGTGGTGAATCTACACTTCACGGACGATGTTTTAATTTTTATGAAAAAAAGAGAAGAGAATAGATTTGATGATTGATATCACATTAAAATAAAAAAATTATAGTATATTTATGATACTAGAGTTATCATGTAACTTTGGATTGTGGAGTAAAGGATGAGGTAGAAGAAATAATGAATTAAAAAGAGAAAGGTGGAGGATTTTACCTCTTGAGTAATGTCTCCTTCAAAACATCTTTAAGGAAATTTGAAATTGTTTTTTGTGAGTCCAGAAAGAAAATAACATGGGGAAGTGGTTTGGGAGAGGAATTACGAAGAATATTACCAAGATCCAAATCTTATAAAGTGTGAGGAGAAGATGTGGTGAGGGATGATATTTATAGTTGGAGGAGAGGGGTGTTTTTGATTTTTTTATTCCTTTGTTTATCATTTTGGATCAAGAATATCAATAGTTTTGATTATTGCAACTAAGTAAAATAAATAGTGCATTTTATTTATAAATAATGATTTATTACATCATCCATGACTCAAAAATTCATGTATTTGGATTAAAATGCTAAATACCGTAAATAACCATATTTGACTATTCATAAAAAATTCAACCATTTTAGAAGGAATCCTAAATATTCACCCTAACCATTTTACAAAGTATAGATTTAAATAATGGAATCCATTTTATGAAAATAATTTCCTAGATATGATAAATTAAAATTTTAATTAAAATCATCATTTATTTGAAAAAATACCGATTTTAATATTAGAACCGATTTTATGGAACATTAAAAAATTAATTAAGGTCTCATAAAATTATTTTATAATTAAAAAACATAAAAATATTAATTTATTAATCTAATTTATTAAAATATATTTTATTTTAAATCATTATAATAATTATAAAATTTTAAATAATATTTATTACTTAAAAAAATACCCACACTTAATTTTTGATTTTGAAAACATTTATTTACTTATATCATGATATAATCATATCATATTTTAATTTATAATATACCTAAATTATATTTAAACATTCATAGGCGAGGTTACTCTTCTATCAACCATGTTACTATTCTTAATGGTCATATTACTATTCCAAGGGTCAAATTACTATTCCATTGGTATAGGTTCCTTAATTTCTATAAATACTACATATTTCATTATGAATTTTAGAGAATAAAGTTTTATTTGGGTTCTCTATGTGATTTATGGGATTTTTACTATATGAAATAATTATAAGAATTAAATTTCCATTGATAAAATTTGGGGTTGTTACATTCTTCCCCATTATGAAATTTTTCCTTCAAAATTTGGTTTTACATACTAAGGTGAAAATAGGTGAGGGTACTTCTCCTTCATTGATTCCTCTAGTTCTCATGTCGCCTCTTCATACTTATGGTTCCTCCATAGTAAGTTGACCATGAGAGTATCCTTTTTTCATAGGATTTTATTTCTACGGTCCAAGATCTTTACTAGGTACTCTTCATATGAGAGTTCATTCTCTAGTTGTACCGTATCTGGATTCAGTACATGTGAGTGATTTGGTATGTACTTACTCAAGAGGGATACGTGGAATACATCTTTTACTGGAGAAATGGTAAGTGTAAGTGCTAGTCTATAGACCAGAACTTCGACATGATCAAGAATCTCTAAGGGGCTGAGTACCTGGTGTTGGTAGGAGTGGAATCTCAATAGGGGGGTGGGGGTTAATTGAGTTCCTACTTAAAATTTTTGTTTAAAACTTTTTTATAAAGATACCCCAAATTTGAAATGGTCTATTTAATTAAGTAAGTAGAGATGTAAATGTCTAGTTGGTCAACAGATTTCTCAAAGGGTGATCAGTCCTCAGTTGAATCAGTATAAGACACTCATTCAACTTTTGAAACAAGTTTACTGAATTAAACATATACACACACTAACCAGAACTAACTATCAAAGTGAATGAAAAATAGTTTTATGTTTTACCAATTATAAGGTGTGTAAAATAGATAAAATAGAGTATCACAAGATATAGTGCACATAAAAGTTAAACAAGTGGTTCAGTCTCAAGTCGAGACTTGATCCTCTCCACCTCGTTATCACCTGCCACCAAGCAGTTTATATTAACAATAAACTTGATACATAGCCTATATCGGGTTTACAAAAATTTTCACAAACTGTCTGGGGTTCACACCCTCTACCACAGTTCTTCATGGGAAAATCAAACAGTACAGACCACACAAAGTCTCTTCCATAGTTATATGTGGTAAAAAAAATGTAGGTTAAGTTTGATGTGAGTATTTTCAGTATCCTCCAGTTCAAGCACATGAGAGAGAGTGTATAATAGAAAGACACACACAGACTTCTCATAAATTTAAAATAAAGGAACATAGTAGAGCTAAGATTATAATCTTGATTTTAGAAAGCTCTATGTGTTTGCAGTTCAGCTCTTGACTCCTTGGAGTGAAGAATATGATGTTCGAGTCTTTCTGTGAAAGTTGTCTTCAAAATAGAGTGTCTTAACTCTAGGTTCTTGCTTTTAGAAACCGAGACTTATTCTTCTTGTGTTGATCAAGAGTTGATGAAACACAAAAGTCAGAAGTGAGTTTTTCCCAAATAATCTTCATGATTCTTGTGGTTTCACTGTGTAAGTGTTGGATGGTTCTCCTTTGATCTAGCAAGTAAGTTCCTTCATATGTTTAGAGGCGCTTTTCATTCCACAAACCTTTTCTTATCCAAGCTTCCCTTTTGTATTTTAGGTTTGACTAAAGGAATAGGTAAATCACGTCTGATCTTTCTCGTACCTCATACTGTCCCCAGATACGATCTCTTGATGTGTCTACAATCAGCATTAATTAATGTGAGAAGCATTAAATTTACCAAATTTGACCGTTAGAATAATCTTAAGAATTTGACAAAGTATGGATTAAAAGAGTATCAGTAGAATGGTAATGATAGCCTTCACAAAGGTAGGCTTTAACAGTAGGTGCAAATCAGAAACCTTCAATGGTGACCTTCTATTGGTAACCTTCCATTGGTAACCTTCCATCGGTAACCTTCCATACAATAGAATTTCATCGGTGACCTTGAAACGATGACCTTTTCCTCGATGAAATTTTCATCGGTGACCTTTGCATCGGTGAAATTTGCATCGGTGACCTTTAAATTGGTGACCTTTTCATTAGTGACCTTTGGATCAGTGACCTTTGCATCAGCGACCTTTTTAACGGTGACCTTTGCATCGGTGACCTTTTCATCAATTCCCTTTGCATCAGTGAACTTTTCAACAGTGACCTTTGCATCGGTGACCTTTGCATCGCTGACCTTTGCAACGGTGACCTTTGCATCTTAGGAAAGTATTACACTGTAAGATTAAACAAGAGAGCATTGAGATTAAAAATACATAGTTATTACTTTGATATAAACATTAATTTCACATAAATGATTATCTTGTAAGAGAAACAAGATGATTTAAATAAATGAAACATGATTTGGGATTATCAAAACAGGTGAGTCCAACAACTAGGACTCAAATTTACTTTCTTATCAAATATCATGATCTTCTTCCATAGAGATATAAATAAGAACACAATGTCTATAACATTAAACTGTAGGTCTCATTGATGATTTTATGCATAGAACTTCTATTAACTTTCAGATGCCTTGATGTGCTGATGAATGGTTTTCACCTTTTCTACCATTTCTTTGACCATTTAAATGCCTATCAGCTTACGTTCACCAACTTCATCCCAACATGATGATGTTCTGCATATTTTCCCATAAAGGGCTCCATATGAAGCCATTTTCATGCTCAAGTGGATGCTGTTGTTGTATGAGAACTCGACCATAGGTAGATGTTGGTCTCATCCTCCTTTTAAGTCCATATAACATGCTCTCAACATGTCTTCTAGTGTCTAAATTTTCTTCTTAGATTTTCCATTAGTTTTAGGATGATAGGACATACTAAAGTTTTTCTCAGTTTTTAGAGCATATTGGGGACTTTTCCAAAACTTGGAAGTAAATCTAAGATCTCGATCAGATACAATTAATAGTGGTACTCCTTGCAGCCTCACCACTTCTTTGATTTATATCCTAGATAGTTGGTTGAGTGATAAGTCCTCCGAAATTGTGATAAAGTGAGATGTCCTTGTAAGATGATCCACAACAACCCATTTAGCAGTGTTTCCTCTAGATGTATTTGTAAGTATAGTTAAAAAGTAAATGGTGATGTTTTTCCATTTGCATGTTTCTATGGGTAATATTTTCATCATCACCTTAGAATTTTTCCTTTAATACTTCACTTTCTAACATACCATACACTTTGATGTATATACAAAAATCTCCGTCTTCATGTTGTCCCGCCAATAGTTCCCTTGGATATCTCGATACATCTCTGTGTTCTCTAGGTGAATAGAGAAGGATGAGCTATGTATTTCATTCTGAATATCTTTATCAATATTTAGATTGGATGGTAAATATAACCATGACCCAAATCTTATGACTCCTTCCTCATCAATTTTTAACTCTAAAGATTTCACAATTTTGAAAGCTTCTACCTTTTTTTTCTGAATTTCATCATCATTTATTTGAGAATTATTTATTTTATCCATGAGTTATGGTTGAATAATCATTAAATAAATGATTTATTATATTCCTTTCTTAATGATTCCCATTTCCATCATTTTTAAAAATATAATAATATTGGATCCTTCTTAATTCTCAGCATTGATAATGTTGCAGAACCCTTTTTACTTAGAGCATCTTCCACTTTATTTACTTTACCAGGATGGTAGTGGATTGAGAATTCATAATCCTTGATGAGATATAACCATATTTAATGTACCATATTAAGTTAATTTTGTGTGAATATACATTTTAGGCTCTTATGATCAGTATATATCCCACACTTCTCCCCATAGATATAATTCCACCAGATTTTTAACATGCAAATCACAACCCCCAACTCCAGATCATGCGTGGGATATTTTTTATCATGAATTTTTAACCACCTTGAGGTGTAGGTTGTAAATTTATCATTTTTCATTAGTAAATAGCCTAAAACCTTGTTTTAAGCATCACTTTATACCATAAGGAGATCCCCACTTGTCAGAAGTGTGAGTAGTAGTGCAGTGATAAGCCTATTTTTCAACTCTTTGAAGTAGTCTTCACATTCACTGGTCTTGAAAAGTGTTACTCCCTTCTGATTCAACTTGGTTAATGGGTTTGAAAATCATGATAAGTTCTTCAAAAATCATTGGTAATACCCATATTGACCAAGGAAACTATGGATCTCCATTAAAGATGTTGATCTAGGCCACTGTTCAATTGCAATTATTTTAGAAGGGTCCATAGATATTCATTTGGTGGGGATAACATGACCCAAGAATGATACTTCCTCCATCCAGAACTCACATTTTCTATAATTTTAATAACTTTTATCCCTTTTTAAAGTATTTATCATAGTATTCAAATAATCATCATGCTCTTCCTTTGTTTTTTAGTATATCAGAATATCATCGATAAAGACTAGTGAAATTTTTTCAAGGTAATCTCTAAAAACTCTATTCATTATGTCCATTAAAATTGTTGGATCATTAGTGAGTCTGAAGGTAATCACTAAAAATTAATATTGTCCATACCTCATTCAAAAGGTGGTCTTGGGAATATCTACCTTTTTCAACTTTAATTGGTGAAATCCCAACCGTAGGTCCACCTTAGAAAAATACTTCGCCCGATGTATTTGATCGAACAAGTCATCTATCCATGGAATGTGATACTTGTTCTTTATCATGATTTTGTTTAGTTCTCAATAATAAATGCATAGATGAATTTATCAATCATTATTTTTTATTAAGAGGATTGGAATACCCCATGGTGATGCACTCGGGCATATAAATCCCTTATCCATATTCTCTTGTAACTGCTTCTTTAGTTCCTCCATCTCAGTAGTGTACATTCTATAAGGTTTCTTTGATATAGGAAGATATCCCAGAATGAGTTCAATTAATAAATCAACCTCTCAGTTAGGATGAAGTCTGAGAAATTCTTTGGGGAATACATCAGTGTAGTCCCTCATAATGGCCATGTCTTAGAGCATGATTCCCTCATTTGTCTCGATCATTTAAGTTGTATATTATTTCTCATAAGGTAATAATATCCACACTTAAGATGATGATTCTGAAGGATATTCATCCTCATCTGTACACTTATTCAAAATTGGAGTATGCCTTGGGATGTTAATATTGATCTCCCTTTCTCGACAGTTGATGTTGTATTTATTTAAATATTTCCAATACATGACCAATATAGCATCAAACTCCACCAAATGAAGCAAGAAAATATTTTCTGGGAGGTTTAGTCCATAAAAATTAACTCGGATGGAGTTATATACTTTAGATGAAATATTTTCCCATTCAATATTCCCATATGTATCTAAAACTCCATATTTTGAGGTGGTGTTTGAATAATTATACTAGAATTTAAAGATATGAAAGAATGCGTAGAACCAGAATCAAATAGTACATTTGATATTCTTGAATGAATAACAAGCGTACCTGTCACCACATCATTTTAGGTTCCACATCAGCAATAATGATAGTATATTCCCTTCCTTGTTTCCATGTAGGTTGTTGTTGTTGATTGCCTCCAAAAACCCTTGGATTTGGGCAATGAATCTGATAATTCCCTTGTTACTTTCCATTGAATCACTTCACTACAAGATGAGTGTTGATATAGACCTTCCTTTCATACTCCACATTTGTGGGATTCTTTATATCCCTTTGGAAATTATTAGACATGTTCCCCTCTCTTTCACCTTTGAAGCATCTCTTGGTTACCTTTAAGATGTTTCTAGGATACTTCTTCCCATACTTTTGAAATGTGGGCTGTTGGGTTTTCTTTACATCATGGGATTTATTTATTGATGCTTCCATATTAAAATTCATTTTAAATTTTTATTTGTAGGACCACAAGACCACTAAGAGTATTTGATCTCCATTTTAACCTTAAGGGAACAATAGAAAATCTCCTCATAGCTATAAAAGTCTTGAATCAACATGGATTTTTTAGACTCATATTTAGTCCACTAAATAAGTGATCAACATTTATTTTTTGTGTTAATGAAAAATACCTAGGCATATCGTGAAATACTTTTAAATTTTTCTTTATATGCCTTTATAGACTCATCTTCCTTTTGATTCAGCCCAAGGAACTACCATTCCATCTTAAGATAGAGAGTTCAAGGAAAATGTTTTTTTGAATGCATCCCAATCCATAGAATCAACTTCCTCCTTGGGATTTTTGTTTTTGATCAGTGTCCCCCACTAATTAGCTTCCCCATCAAATCGATAGATTAATAGAATGACTTTATCTTTTTTTTGAGTAATGGAGGACAAAGAATATATTCTCAATGGAGTTAATCCATTGTTCTGTGATAAGGGGATTGGAATATCCACTAAATATAGGAGGAATTTTTCGCATAAATTATTCAGTCATAACTTGCTATTTCATAGAAGAATGAGGTATTTACACATGATTCAATTTATTATTCACAACTTGATATAATTAGCCTAGTGAAGTCATGAAGTTTTGAGATCCTGTTACCATCATATTTAGAATTTCATTAGGGAATTTGTCACATTTCCTGTCACATTGATTGTTGGAATGAGTTATCATATTTCACGAAATTAACAATTAAAAGTAAATTAAAATTAAGGGGTATTCAGTACTTAGATAATAAGAATATGAAAATTAAACTTTTAACACAGAAGGATAAAATTACAATGAAATCTTTTTCATAACATATGATTTTCTAAGTTTAAATCTAGGTTATCCATGGCAATAGAATTATACCTGGGGTTATTACTAAATTTTTATAACCCTAATCCCCCCAAATAACTATCCGTGATCTGATACCAACTATAGCTACCCTATCCTTTTAAATATATTATTACATGATTTTAAGCATAATTAACCATAAATTACTAACCAAGGATTATAAAGACCGATGTATTTCAAATATCAGGTATATAATTAGAAAACATGGAACCAAAAAAAATATTTTATTTAATATTCATAATGATATCTTAACTTCCTTTGAGATCTTACGTCTGCATTGGATAACTTGGGGAATACATAGACAAAAGTGATGAGCTAAAAATCCCAACAAGGGAATAAACATAGAAATAAAGCATGAAACATGGGTTAGATGAAAAAAATAATTACATAAAAAGGCATGGAACATGAATAAACATATGGAATAATAAAATATAGAACATGGTATCATGTAATAATGGAAACATAGGAATTTGGAAACAACATATAACATGACACAAACATGAGTCAAGGCTAATTGGAAAGACTATGTCACGTGGTGGACAAAATCCCATAAAGGAATAAGGTTTACTCCCTATCCCAACATGATGTCTCATGAGGATAAACATTAACCAATGAATCAGAGAAATATATGGACACACCCATTATAACATGTTCATGAATATATGTACCACATGAAGGATCCATCATAATGAATAAACATAAGGATTACCCATGGAAAGTAATGGGTATTATAGTCATGTCATAAGGAATAACTAATGGGTGTATCATAATGGTGTCAATGAAATAATAGTTTTAAATCATACATGGACATTAATAATGGAAAATAGGCATATATCAAGAAAAAATATGTCCAACTGAAGTGAAAAAAATAAAAACAGTGTTTGAGAAACTTTAGAAATGAGCCACTTTTGTGAGGTTTAGGGGAAAATATTAGATTCATTAACGCATACATATGAATAATTTTTTACATAAAACCAGAAATAAAAAATTTAGTTTTTCATGATAAAATGAGTTATTTTATTAAAATATTAGTGGTTTAAAATATTTTATGGAGTTTACTTGAAAATGGGTAAAAAATTGGAAAGTTCCCTTTAATCAGGCTTACTTATCATAAAGAATTTAGAAGGGAACCTTATAAAATATTATTTTACAAAAAAATAAAGAATAATTGAGCTAGGTAAATGTTTTTAGAACATAAAAAAAGAGTTTAGGATTAAAACATAATAATAATTATGAATTACATTGGGGTAAATAGAGATAAAGCGTAACCCGAAAGAAAAATGGAGGTTTGGAGAGAATCCCTTACCATATGTTTGAAAGTGTTCCACAATTGTAATTAATGTACTTTATAATAAAATTAAATCAATTTATTAGTTAATTAAGAACCTATTACATATGTATTTGATTTATTATAATTTTATTATGTTATTTTATGGAATTTTTGATGACTTATAATATTCAATTTCTTCGTTATGGGAGCGTTCTTTTCATGATTTTTTGTTTGGTTCCCTTGGGTTTAATTATGAGAGTTATTGTAAAATGAAATAAAAACCCAAGAAGTGGAATTATATGATATTAGTGAAACTAAAAAATTTAGATGGTTCTATATATCATTTTTTTCCAGATATGATAATGATTCATTAAATATAATTTTAATGAACTTTAGTTTATTTTGGTGAATTTTTGATCATCATAAACTAGTTTTGTTTTATTATTTAATATTATGTATATATATTAGTTCTATATCATGAAACAAGATATAATATAAATGTTTCAATCTGTTTTAACCATAATAATGGTTTTGTGACCATCCATGAATGAGGTAATATAAAATGAAAAACTGCCATCCACAATGGTGGTGAATCGATACATCACAGATGATGTTTTTTTTTGTAAGATAAAATGATAAGTGATGAAATTCTTATGATGAATATCCCATTTAAATAATAAAATTCAATTATATGTATGATACTATATTTATCTTGTTAATTTTTATAGCGGAGTAAAGGATGAGGTAGAATAAATAAATAATTAAAAAGAGAAAGGTGGAGGATTTTATCTCTTGAATAACGTCTACTTGAGAACCTCTTTAAGGCATTTGGGAATGTTATTTTGGTGATACTAGAAATAATTTAACATGGGTAAGTGGATTGGGAGAGTAATTTGGAAGAATATTAGAAAAACCCAAATCTTAGAAGGTTTGATGAGAAGAGGTTTTGAGGTGTGGTATTTATAGTAGGAGGAGATGGGTGTTTCTGATTATTTTATTCTTTTGTTTATTATTTCAGCTCAAGACTATCAGTAGTGTTGAATATTGTGACTAAGTAGAGTAAATAGTTTCTGTGAGTTGAAAATAATGGGTTCTTACATCATCCATTACTCCAAAATTCATGTATTCAGCTTAAAATGTTAGATACCATAAATTACCGTATTTCATTATTCACTAACAAATCAACTATTTCAGAAAAATCCAAAAAATTCACCGTAACCATTTTTCGATGTGTAGATTTAAAAAATGGACTCCATTTTTCGAATTTTTTTTAGATATGAGAAATTGAATTTTTAAATTAAAATAATGATCTATTCGAAAAATACTGATTTTAATATTATAAGTGATTTTATGACAGTTTGGAAAATTAATTAAGGTATTATAGAATTATATTATAATTATAAGACAAAAAAATATTAATTTATGAATATAATTTTGGAAAATTTATTTTATTTTAAATCATTATATTAATTATATAATTTTAAATAAACATTTATTTCTTACAAAAATACCAGCACCTAATTTATGATTTTTAAAATACTTATTTACTTATATTATGATATAATTATATCATATTTTAATTTATAAGATAACTAAATTTTATTTATACTTTAATAGGTGATGTTACAATTCTATTGGTTGAGTTACCATTCTTAATGTTCACATTACTATTCTAATAGTCAAGTTACTATTCCATTAGTATAGGATCCTTAATTTCTATAAATAATACATGTTTCATTATTAATTTATGAGAATAAAGTTTTTATTTGGTTCTCTATATGATGTATGATCAATATACTATATGACATAATTATAAGAATATAATTTCCATTGATAAAATTTGGGCTTGTTATAAACCTACCTTGGTATAAGGGAGTGGTCAGGTTATGAACTTATCATGAGTGAGTAGGTGGTGGATGTAATGTGAGATGTCCCATAAGTTGTGGGATCTGATTAGGATAATTTTTGGGTAACCTCCACTAAGAGAGTGTAGCATCCAAGGTATTTATAGAATCATAATTTTTCATATCTATTAATATTTTTGAATAAGAAATTAATTTTATGTTAAAGGTATGCTTTTTCCGATAGCGTACTTGACAGGAAACAACGAGTTTCTCCAAAATCATACGTTGCACACAATAGTAAAATATACCAAAAAATAATATAATAATAATATTATTATCTTAAATGGTAGTTAACACCTAACCATTGTATTGATGGGAATGAATAGAAATAACTAAAATATGATTATATATGTTTGTTAAATGTTTTTACATTTATCCAAAAAAATTTAAATGTGAATGAATCCTATTTTAAGCATAAAATACTGTAGTATTTTTAAAAGGCCATTTTACCGCCTTTTGATGGAGAACCATTTTTAAATATAGTTTTTGTCACTTTTATACATTATATTTTTCAAATTAAACTTCTTATTTAGAAGAATAACATCAAAATTTACTTTGGTTGAAATTTTGTATTTTTTTGATGAAATTCATATTTTAATGAATAATAAAAAATAATGCATTTTAATTCAGAACAGACTTTTCATCTAATTTATTTATATAGTTATATTGTTCTTTTAATTGGTTTTAAAGTGCAATTAGATTAATTTTTTATCATTTAATCCAATTTTGGTCATTTTAACTAATTTTCCATTGAAATTGGACATAAACACATGTCAATATTTTGATAGTTATTACTTCTTAAAAGATCACTTTCTGGTTTTGACAACAGTAATTAGTTTTAAATTAATTTATTCCAATTATTTGTTTTGAATTTGGAAGAATGGATTCCATATTTTGAATCAGAAGGTCCAAATTGTGTAGATAGGTACATTTTATTTTTGGACATTATGAATAGTAACTTCAGTAATTATTTTATTTACGGAGGTTGATTAGAGAAACCCACTCATGGTTCCACAATGAACAAGGTCGCGGTGTTGGACACCTCCACCATCCCTTCCCAATCATAGGGGGAGGGACTTACTCTATTCCCTGCCTTTATTCCTTTTTCCAACCCTAATTTCTTCCCTCCCTTCCCCAGTATCTCTCTTAACCCTATAGTTTTTGATCTCTGCGACAGATTCACTCAGCTCGCGTTATCGACCTCAGAATTTAATGATGCCTCAGATATACTGAATCTGACATTAGTGGATCATTTCGCATCACAATGACCTTCAGTGGATGCCTTTGACCATTTTGTGTTTTCTTCATGCAACCTCAATGAGCAGGCGACAGTCGACCTATTGGATAGGCGACACATCATGGTTCGCTTCTCGTCTTTGGATGATTTCATCACTGCATAGTCAAGTGCACCGCAATCCTGCAAAAACTATCGATTCTTCCCTCTTATATGGTCCTATGATCTTCGCATGAACTGGGATGCTTCATCATCAGCTTTTTAGGTAAGATATCTTGAGCTTCCAATTCCTTTTTAGAATCCTTCAATAATAAGTATGTTAGGAAATCTTGTGGGTCGTTACCTTTACTATGACTTAGTAACTATGGATATTTTTCACTTGATTTCCCCTCGGGTATGTGTTGAAGTCAATGTCTCTAAACCTCCAGTCGATTGGGTCTAGATATTTGTTGGGGAGGAATTTAGATATAAGCATCCGGTAGTCTTTAAGTCCTGGATGAACTTCTGCAACTCCTGTAAGCATCTAGGTCACTCATCTTCTTCATGCCTGTGAGGTAATAAAGATGTTCAGGGAGGAAAACTTCCAAATTTATCAATCTTTAAAGTACCTCCCATGGTTATTGAATACATCTCTAATATCGATCCTCATCATAAGAGTTTGGCCTCGGTGTCTGCGATGCCGAAGGTGGCAGAAATATTTGCAAGATTGAATTGGGACTTAGGGATCCACAATTCATCATGTCAGGTCTAGGAACCCACATGCTATCCACCTCCCAGGATTTCTCCCTCCTTTAAATAGTTGGTTAAGGATGGGGGAGCTGGAGGAAGGATTGTGCCCAACCAACAATCCCTATTGCAAGCTATTTCTAACCATCTCTGGAGCCTTCCTCTACGACGGTCTCCGGGTTATCATGTTCTAAAACAATCATTATATATTATTAACTATTTTAGTCTTATGTTCAAGGAAGAGAAGGATAATTTTGATCCTAGAGGGTGGAAAAAAGTGATTCCAAAGTGGAAAATGAAGTTTAATGGAACAAGGTCAATTGAGTATTCTGAATTGAGTGGGAAAGAATTGGTTTCACAGTCGCAGTCGGATGATGAGTAGGACATACATGGGCATGCAAGCGGTGGATCTGGACCTAAGAAAGGGAAGAGGGATCTTTTTATCTTTGGAAATTTCATAGTTAATAAGGTTAAGCAATCTAATCCTTACAAGGACAACACAAAATTTTCAAAAACAGTGACAACAAGGTCATCCATCAAAGCTAAAAACACAAAGAAGGAAACAAGGCTATTTCATGCCATACGAGCTATACCAGTAGAGAAAATAAGAGATATTTTTTTGTAGTCCGGTGTGGACTCGATTCCTGTTATGGTAAGTACAGAGTAGTCGGAGGTGTAGGAGAGGGAACTAGTGGAGTTAGGCTCAGAAAGGGAGGACGGGAAACCGAGCGAGGGGAGTGAGTGATAATTGGTTCTAATTTTTACTGCCAAGGAGGGAGAAGAGGGGATGCCTAGTGAGCTATAAGGAGAGGATAATATTAGGTAATCTCCACGTTATATGCTAATACAATATGAGGAAGAGACAATAAATAATGTGTTAACTATCCATGCTTATGATGAGGATGCAGAAAGGATGAATGGAAGATTGATTCAAGTAGACACAAATAAGGAGAAACACGAGTGGATTGAAAAACAACACCTAATCCTAGTCAGAGGTTTCAATAATAATAAAATAGTGGTGGAGGAGTTCTTGTGAGCGTGTGACAAGCTTGATTCCGATTTCGAAGACAGTATCAGGGACGACCCCAAAAAAAGGTAA
This sequence comes from Viscum album, assembly GCA_963277665.1. Taxonomy (NCBI): domain Eukaryota; kingdom Viridiplantae; phylum Streptophyta; class Magnoliopsida; order Santalales; family Viscaceae; genus Viscum; species Viscum album. The sequence continues at coordinate 927,028,416 of OY728130.1, forward strand.
CAACTCTATCCTAGAAATTATTTAAGGGAATTGAGTCTAATGGGTTTTAGCTTGTCTTTAATAATTATGTTATATGCTATAGTGTTTAATGGCTTGGTTGGACTTGATGGTTTCACACATTTTCTATAAAAGTTTCTTTTAATAAAAATATATTTTGTGTGGAAGTAATTATTTTATTTACCATGGTTAAAGGGTAAATATGGTAAATAAGGGTAAACAATAATATTATAATAATATAAAACTAACCTAACACATGTCCTAATCCTATTGGATGAGATATATCCAACCATGGGTATCCTTGGGTCAATTTTGGGACCTAATGAAGCCACTTGGGTGTGATAATGACATGTTATAAGAAATAATTTAAAGTAAAGAGAAATATAACATAAACATGTATATTTTACTAAAACAACTTTAATATAGGGTTATATAACTCGTCTATTTGACTATAAATATTAATTAGAAATATAAAATTATTTTATACATCAATCTATTTTATTTATAATTTTTTGAAATTAAATAAATAATTTTATTCATGACACAATGATGATGCAATGATTACCTTATTAATGAATGATTCAAATAAATGATATTATAAATATTAAAATAAATATAATTTGAAAATTTTGATGCCAACCACTAATTTTATGGATTATTATGAAAATATATCTTTTAGTTAATTCCTTTGGTTTGAAGGAATCAAGTTTTTATGACTTTAACAAAAATCAATTACTAAATAGTGTCAAAATTGACATAAACGAGTTTTTAAAACATATATTATTTTATTAAATGATATAATAGTCCTAAAAATATAATATTTGTCCAAAATACTTATATAATATTAAAAATTTCATTAATGATCCACTTATGGTTTTATTGTAATTTTATAGTAAATATGGTAACCAGATATTTTGAAAATACAAGAAGATGTGGTAAGAGTTAATGTTTTTAACTAAGGGTTAAAGATATAAGATAAGGTCAATTTTATGACATACAATTTTCTAAAAATTATTGGATTTTGGGTACTCGAACCAAAATCATCTTATCTTTAAATTAAATGAGTTTTGGACCATTTTTAATCGAAATTGAATTTATAATAAATTAATATTTGAAGACCTTCCTAAAGTGACCCTCCTCTCTCTTAAAAAAGACCACCCCCTATACCCACTTACTCACACATCTCAAGCCCCTTATATCATCAAAATTTTTATCAAATAAGCTCCCAACATGCATACCTTCCTCTTAGATTCATTACCTTGGGTAGAAGGCAATTCAAGAAAGTCCTTTTCTACAAATCAAAAGAAGTTACCTGATTTAGAGGTAGCATCTTCTATCAAGTTATTTTCTTTTATTTTTATTCTCTACTACCTATGATCTTTTTATTTTATGATTATATGAAAACACCAGTATCCTAAATATACTAGAATTTTTTATTTGAATCATTCTAACTACACTTACACACACTTCCATCTAATGGATACGAACATACTGTTTCTGTGTACGACGAACTATTGCATCACGCAATGATGATTGTTCAATTTTATACTACCACCTATCACAGTGGAAATTATTATGGAACTTTATTTATATTGTCTCTATGATTTTATATTTTTTTATTTACAACATAAATTTATGCTTTATATGATGTGTAAATACGATAATTTCATTTGAGGAAGTGTGGACTACCGCCCCTTCAAAGTGATATGACTCGTTCATGATATACATGAAATGTATAAAGTATGGTTTTATTAAACCTATGAGACATAAATGACATAAATATACTATTTTTATTATAATATACATTTATATCATTTGATTTTTTAAATATGACACAGAAATGAAAGTAGCGTTCATGCGTACGTACAACCGACCATCTCCATGAACGATGCATTTAATTTATTATCTACAAATGTTATGGACTATTATAAAAACATATATACTGGATATATATGAAATTTAAATCATGAATATAATTATTTAGATGATGTACTTTTGACTATATGTATAATTTATATCAAAACAAATTCATTTTTGACTCAAGTACCGAATATTGACAAAATGACCGATATTAACATATATAATTATGTAATTTTTATAATGTGGTAATAAGTGATAAAAAAGGAATAATAAACTTGAAAAATGTTCTCAAGAAATTATATATTACCGAAGTTTATTATTCAGGAACATAACAATCGTACGTGATGAGTCAGACTCAAGGTAAGGGACTTCGTCTCAACCTCCTTTCATTGAGGAATATTTTGATAATATACACCTCCTTATTTTATATGGTGTATAATAAACCCCTTTGAATTTTAATTTTATTCAATGGGAATATTTTTTTATGAAGTGTTTTACTAAATGAAGAAAGGAATGTTTTTTAACATATGTGGCGACAACAACCTCTCCACCACCGTAACCGTTATTTGATATTTAGATTTCTCTATAAGCCTTAATGTTTTTAAAAGGAAAAGATATCCCTTATTCACTTTTTGGATGTTTTGGTATCGAAAATGGTTTATGAAATGGATAGAATATTTCAATATCTTGAAATTATTTCTTGTGATTTCAAATGAAATGTTATGAGTGAAAAGTTGACATTTTCAATATTTTGTGTGTTATGATTATATAATGGTACTTGGACATTTGATAGGTGGTTACGTGATAAACCAATGATGGATGGTTACATGATAAACCAAATGATGGGTGGTTCCGTGATAAACCATGGACAGGTGGTTACGTTATAACCTCTAATGCATTGGGTATGTAAGTTGGTTTTACGACTATTCTATCTAGTGATATGTGTGGAAGTCGACCGTATGGTTATTCTATTTAAGTATGTTTATGTCCCAAGTTACCTTTATATGTTATATATTTATTTTATGGGATTTATGGTAATATTTTGGTTACAAAAAGGGTAATAAATGAGCTTATATTCAGTGAAGTATACTTACTTGTTCTTAAAGGTGAAAAATATTACTCTATGATAAAGTATTCATGGTCTTCATGTTATCCCAACACTAAGAGTTTTCCTTATTTATGTATCCCTTGGTGATATTTTTATGCTCATCCTAGGTTTTGAAATGTCTTTCAAAGGAATTAAAGAAGAATAGAGTCAAGGATGAGATCAAGGAAAATTCATGTTGTTTAAAACATGAAATGAAACATGTTTCTTTTTAAAGATTTTTTATTTTATGAAAAAAATGGATAGTGAGTAGAAGTGTATACTTGTAATATTCAAGTTGATATGTATAAGTTATGACTTAATTATATAAATCTCTAAATCAAAAAATATACTCGATGTGAATTAAAGTCAAATTATTGAATTATCTCAAAATTAAGTAATGTTTAAGGTTGGGGCCTTGTAGTTGGTATCAAAGGTCAGTTTAGATAACTTAGGAGTTAGAATACTATTAATAGGGTATCCATAAAATATTTTTACTTTATGGTCAAATTGAAATGATATAGAATTTGAATATTTCCACATTGTTTCATCTAAGATATATTTGTTCAGAATGTTTTTTCTGTAGAGGAAACAGGGAAGACGTGCTAGAAAAGCATATAGAGGGAAATAACCTTCCAAGTCAACATCCTGAGATGGTCAGAATCAGAAATGAATAGTTTGTTGTAGTGATGGGTCAGTTGAATCAGGTGATAAATGGCAGTGTTTTCCATGAATGAGATCAACTGGACCAACCACAAAGGTATATGTCGATCATAGATAATTTCAAGAGGTAACATCACCCATCATTCATAGGATCATCTGACCCTATACAAGTTGAAGTGTGGATTAAAGCATTGGAAAATATTTTTGATGTAATGGGTTGTTCAGACAATCAAAAGTTTAGTCTTACTATTTATCATTTTGAATGTGATGCCGACCAGTAGTGGTCAATGATTAAAAACATCGGAGGAAGTGAAGAGATTGATGCTATAGAATGAGATGAATTTAAGAATATCTTCATTGAGAAATATTTTCCTAAGGATTTTCGACTTAGGATCAAAAAGAAATTCGTGGAATTGATACAAAATGAGGAAGATTCTATGGCTTCATATGAATGAAATTTCACCAGTTTGTCAAGATACATCCCAAATTTTATCCAAGATATTGATAGTAAGATAAATCAGTTTTACTTAGGATTTGAGCTGAAATATCGAAGGGCATTAGCTTCCCGTGAGTTGAAAATCTATGAGAAACTTCTCTGATGTGCTGAGAAGGTAGAAATGGAGTTTTCTAATGAGCATTTATTCCATGAGTGTAAATAAAATAAGTGATCAAGTTGGAAGGCAATGGGAAATAATTCATCAAAGAATCATGGAGGTAAGAAAACCAAATTTCCAACTTGCGATAAGTGTGGTAAAAATCACCCTGGAGAATATCTCTCAAAGTCCAGGAAGTTCTTATGATGTGGTAAGACTGGTTATATTTCTCATAACTGTAAGGAATATGATAAGGTAGGCAATGAAAAACCAGCGTTAAGATGTTTTAGTTTCAATGAGATATGAAATTATGCCAATGTGTGTCCAAAGTTTATTACCCAGGGTGGAAACGGGCAAGATCAAAAGAAGAAGGGCATGAAAAAATCATTTTCAACTACTACAGTTGTTGTGGGACTGTCAAATTAAGCGGTGACAAGTATGTTACATATTTATACAAAATATGATAATACTCTATTTGACTTTGGATCTTTACATTCTTTCATTTACGAGAGATTTGGAAGTAAATTATATATAGAACCTCATGAAATTGATATAGAACTTTTGGTAAAAACTCTAGGTGGAAGTATTAAAGTAACCAAGATTTATAGGAAGCTTCCTATTATCATTAGTGGGATCGTCTTTCCTGCAAATCTTATTGAAATTTCCATAGTGTAATTTGATATCATTTGAAGTATGGATTGGATTTAAGTTTATCATGATAAAATAGATTTTAAATCCAAGACAGTTTTATTTAGTGATATCATACCTTTGATAACATATCAAGAAGATGAAATATTGATTAAAGATGATAGTGAAAGTCATCTATCTCATGTTGTTGAAAAGAAAGAAACAGTTTTGATTGGTGACATTCCAGCAGGGAATGAATTCACAGATATTTTTCCTGATGAATTTCCTGGTATTGTTCCCAATTAGGAGGTTGAATTTACTATTGATTTAGTGCTTGATAGAAACCTATTTATAAACCCCCTTATCAAAAGGCTCAAGTAGAACTGGTGGAATTAAAAAATCAGTTTCAAGAATTACTTGGTAAAGGTTTAATTCGACCTAGAACTTCACTATGGGGTGCTCCAGATTTATTTATGAAAAATAAATATGGTTCTATGAGACTATGTATTCATTACTACACCTTGAATAACGTCACTATTAAGAACAAGTATCCATTTCCTCATATCGATGATTTTTTTGATCAGCTCTAGGGAGCTCAGTATTTTTCGAAGAATAATTTGAGGTCTGAGTACCATTAGCTAAAGGTGGAGAAGGATGAGATTACAAAGATAGATTTTTGAATGATATATGGGCATTATGAGTATATAGTTATGCCCTTTGGGTTATCTAATGCACTTGTTGTATTTATGAATCTCATTAATGGAGTCTTTCATTAGTTTCTTAATCAGTTTGTGGTTGTTTTTATAAATGATATTTTGTTATATTCTAAAAGTTGATAGGAACATAAAAGTCACTTAAGAATTTTCTTTAAAACCTTAAAGAAAATAAACTATATGAAAACTTTAGTAAGAGTGAATTTTGGTTTCAAAAAATTTCTTTCTTTGGTCATATTATTTCTAAAGATGACATAACTGTTGACCCTTCTAAAGAAAAAGTTGTTAAAGAATGGAAAAGACCTACCAATATCACAGAGATTCGTAGTTTTCTTAGATTAGAGGGTTATTACTGAAGGTTTGTTGAAAACTTTTCTCAGTTATCTAGCCCAATATCCAAGATAACATGTAAGGGAGTTAAGTTAATCTCAAGAAAATAATGTAATGATTTTTTTCAGGAACTAAAAAAATATTGGTAAATGCTTCAGTTTTGGCCTTACCTTTCAAGAATGGTGAATTTGTAGTCTATAGTGATGCTTTGTTGTAAGGAATTGGTTTTGTACTAATACAGAATGATTAGGTAATTTATTATGCTTCACATCACTTGAAACCTCATGAGACAAATTACACAACACATGATTTGGAATTAGATACTATTGTTTTTGCATTAAAAATTTAAAGGCATCATTTGTATGGTGTAAAGTGTAAAATATATTTTGATCACAAAAGTTTTAAGTATATATTCCCTCAGAAATAATTAAACATGATAAATAGAAGATGGCTATAATTAATCAAGAATTATGATTTCAAAATCCATTACCATTCGGGAAAGGTAAATAAAGTGACTCACGCTTTGGGTGGAAAGATTAATGCTATATTAACCATGATATGTTTGGAACGAGATCCTTTAGTTTTATATTTGATGAATTTTGGATTGGAAGTTGTTGGTGCAGGGAATTCCTCTATTTTGTTTTAGGTGGAAATGAAATCATCTCTATCAGACAGAATTAAGAAAGCGAAAAAAGAAGAGAGTGATTTGTAGAAAAAGGTAGAACTGGTTTAGAAGGGCAAGTTACCTGAATTTAAAATTTGTAAATATTGTGTTTTGAGGTTTAGAAAGAGATTATGTGTGACTTGTAATTCACATTTGAAGAAAGAGTTGTCATGTGAAGCTCATATTTCTCCGTTTTTTGTTCCTCCTGGTAGTACTAAGATGTACAGAGTTATTCATGAGTATTTTTGGTGGGATGGAATGTAAATAGATATTACTAAATTTATTATGAAGTGTTTTATTTTTCAACAGGTTAAAGCAGAGTGGAATTTACCGAAAGGGATGCTTCAACATTTTCCAGTTCCAGAGTGGAAATGAGAAAAATGTGTCCATGGATTTCATAGTGGGATATTATTGATCGATTGAATAAATCTTCTCATTTTATTCCTATTCGAGATACTCTGTCTCTAGACCACTTTATCGATTTTATATTAAATAGATAGTCAGGTTATATTTAGTTCCCCTATCCATTGTATCTGATTATGATCCTAGGTTCACTTATAACTTTTGGAAAGGCATTCAGAAGTCATTGGTAACTAAATTAAAATTTTAGTACATATTTTAAACCTCAATCAGATGGGAAGTCCGAACGAACAATTCATACCTTAGAGGATATGCTATGTGTTTTTTCAATGGATTACTTAGGAAGTTGGGATCAATATATTTCTTTGGTTGAGTTTTCTTATAATAACAATTTTCTTTCTAGTATACAGATGACACCATTTGAGGCATTTTATGGAAAGTGGTGTCGAACTCCATATTTTTGGGATGAAGTAGGTGAAAGGAAGTTTATTGGATCATAATTGGTAGAAGAGATGGAAGAAAAAGTTTAGTTGATTCATAAGCACATGAGGACAACTCAGAGTAGGCAGAAAAGTTATGCGGATAACGAGTGGAAGGATCTTTTTTTCGAGATAAGTGATCATTTCTTTTTCAAATTTTCTCCATGGAAAATTGTGATGTGTTTTGGTAAAAAGGGAAATATGAGTCTGAGGTTCATTGGGCCCTATGAAATTCCAGAGAAACTTGGATCAGTTGCCTACAAGGTGTATTTACTTCAAATTTTATCCCATGTACATAATATTTTTCATGTTTCAATGTTGAGAAAGTATATTACAGATCCATATCATTTTTTGAGTACATAAGTAGTTGAGTTTGAAAAGAATATTTCTTATGAGGAACAATCAGTATAGATTCTTCACTTTAGAGAGCAAGTGTTGCGGAATAAGGTGATTCATCAGGTAAAGGTTTTGTGGAAAAACTATATGGTTTAAGAGGAAACATGATAATCTGAAAATGCTATGAGTGATAAATACCCACACTTATTTGACAAGTAAATAAAATTGTGGAGACACAATTTCCAAAAGGGGGAATGATGTAGCATCCCAAGTATTTATAGAATCATAATTTTTTATATCTATTAATATCTGTGAATAAGATATTAATTTTATTTTAAAGGGATTCTTTTTCCAATAGCATACTCGACACACAACAAAGGGTTTCTCTGAAATCTTATGTTTCACACAATAGTAAATTATACTGAAAAATAATATAATAATAATATTATTTTAAATGGTAGTTAAATCCTAACTTTTGTATTGGTGAGATTTAATAAAACTAACTACAATATGATTATATGTGTTTGATAAATGTTTTTATATTTATCCAATAAATTTTAGAGGCTTAAAATGAGAATGATTCAAATTTTAAGCATAAAATACTCTAATATTTTTAAAAGGTCATTTTATTACCTTTTGATGGAGAACCTTTTTTAAATATAGTTTTTATCACTTTTATATGTTATATTTGACAAAAGAAACTTTTTATTTAGAACCAGAACACAAAATTTTACTTTGGTGGAAATTTTGGTATTTTTCCGAAGAAATTTATATTTTAATGAATAGTTAAAAATATTGTATTCTAATTCAAAACTTCATTTTCATCTAATTTATTTATATATTTAGATTTTTATTTTAATTTGTTTTAAAGTGTAATTATATTATTTTTTTATCATTTAATTTAATTTTGGCCATTTTAAGTAATTTCCAATTGAAATTGGACATAAACACATGTCAATCTTTTGATAGTTATTACTTCTTAAAAACCTGCTTTCAAGTTTTGACAATGGGAATTAATTTTAAATTAATTTATTCTAATTCTATGTTTTGAATTTTGAAAAATGGATTCCATATTTTGAATCACAAGGTTAAATTTTTTTATATAGATACCTTTTATTTTTGGACATTATGAATATTAACTTCAATAATTATTTTATTTACCATGGTTAAAAGGTAAATCTGGGAAATAAGGGTAAAAAATAATATTATAGTAATATTAAACTACCCTAACACATGTCCTAATCCTATTAAAGATGAGGGTGCTATAAATATGGAAAGGACTGTTCTGGTGGACATTAATAGAGAACAGAGGGACTGGATTGACAGACAAAATTATATCCTAGTAAGAGGTCTCAATGCAGGGAAAATCAACAAAGAGGAATACTTGCAAGTGTGGGACAGACTGGTGCATCGATTTGAAGACCTCATAAAGGATGATCCAGAAACACCAGTAACCTCTTTGTTCTAGGAATTCTTAAGGATAAAAATGTCAATAGGCTTAAATTTTCCTTTAACAACTTTGTGTTTTCTTGGGGTTTCTCACTTTTTCCTTAAAAGTGTGTCTGGTTATAATAAAAAAAATATTTGGAGATATGTATGACCATGGTAATCCTTGGGTCTATTTTAGGACCCCATGGAGCCACTTGGGTGTGATAAAGACATGTTATAAGAATTAATTTAAAGTAAATAGAAATATAACATAAACAAGTATCTTTTACTAATTATTTTTAATATAGGGTTATATAACTGATCTATTTGACTATAAATAGTCATTATAAATCTAAAATTATTTTTTACATCATGCTATTTTATTTATAAGTTTTAGAATTTAAATAAATAATTTTATTTATGACACAATGATGATGCAATTATTACCTTATTAAAGAAAGATTCAAATAAATGATATTATAAATATTTAAATAAATATAATTTTAACATTTTAATTCCATACACAAATTTTATGGATTATTATGAAATATTATATTTGAGTTAATTATTTGGTTTGAAGGAATCAAGTTGTTACGACTTTAACAAAAATCAATTACTAAATAGTTTCAAAATTGACATAAATGAGTTTTTAAAACATATACTATTTTATTAAATGATATAATAGTCCTAAAAATATAATATTCTTTAAAAAGACTTATTAAAAAGTTTATTAATGATCCACTTTTGGTTCTCTTGTCATTTTATAGTAACTATAGCAACCACATATTTTAAAAATATAAGAATCCATGGTAAGAGTTAATGTTTTTAACTAAGGGTTAAAGCTAAAAGATAAGGTTAATTTTATGACATAAAATTTTATAAAAATTATTGGATGATGTGTATTCGAACTAACGTCATCTTATCTTTGAATTATTGGGCAGAAGGCAATTCAAGAAAGCCTTCTTCCTCAAATCAAAAGAAGTTACCTGATTTAGAGGTAACATCTTCCCTCAAGTTTTTTTCTTTTATTTTCCTTCTCCACTACCTATGATCTTGTTATTCTATGATTAGATAATAAATATAATATTCTCAATATAATAGGATGTTGTTATGTGAAGGATTATAACTACACATACACATACCTCCTTCTAATGGATACGAACTACCACCTCTCTTAGTGGGAATTATTATGGAATTGTATTTATATATGATATATATTATATTTATATTGTCTTTATGATTCTGTAATTTTTATTTACAACATACCTTTATACATTCCATAATGTGTAAATACGATAATTTCACTTGAGGAAGTGTGGACTGCCACCCCCTCAAAGTGATATGACTCATTCATGCTATACATGGAATGTATAAAGGATGGTTTTATTAAACCTATTAACCATACATGACATAAATATAACAATGGTATTATAATATACATTTATATCATTTGATTATTATTTTTAATATGACAAAGAAATGAAAGTAGCTTTCATACGTACATATGGCCTACTGTCTCCATGAATGGTGCATTTCATTTCTCCAAATGGTATAGACTACTATAAATACATATATACTAGATATATATGATATTTAAATCATTAATATCCTTATGGAGATGATGTACTTTTTACTACATGGAGAATTTATATCAAATCATGTTCATTTTTGACTCAAGTATCAAATATCGACAAAATGACTAATATTAACTTAAATAATTATGTAATTTTTATAATGTGGTAATAAGTGATATTAAAAAAATAATAAAGTTGAAAAAGGTTCTCAATCAAGTATAAATTAACCTAAGTTTATTATTTAGGAACATAAAGATTGTACGTGATGAGTCAGACTCAAGGTAAGGGACTTCATTTCAATCTCCTTTCATTGAGGCATATTTTGATAATATACACCTCCTTATTTTATACAGTGTATAATAAACCCCTTTGAATTTTAATTTAATTAATAGGGAATCTTTTTCTATGAAGTGTTTTACTAAATGAAAAAATGAATGTTTTTTAACGTATGCGACGACAATGACCTCTCCACCACCACAACCGTTATTTGATATTTGGATTCCTCTATAAACCTTAATGTTTTTAAAATGAAAATATATCCCTTACTATTTTTTTGGAAGTTTTTCTATTGAAAATGGTTTTTGAAATGGATTGAATATTTTAATATCTTGAAATGATTTCTTGTGAGTGCGAATGAATTATTATTAATGAAATGTTGATATTTGAAATATTTTATGTGTTATAATTATATAATGGTACTTGGACATTTGATAGGTGGTTATGTGATAAACTAATAACAGGTGGTTACGTGATAAACCAAATGACGCGTGGTTCTATTATAAACCAAGGATGGGTGGTTATGTTATAACCTCCAATGCATTGGGTATAGAAGTTGGTCGTATGGCTATTCTATTTAGTGATATGTGTGTAATTAGACCATATGGTTATTCCATTTAAGTATTTTTTAAATTCCAAGTTACCTTTATATGTTATATATTGATTTCTATGGGAGTTATGGCAATCTTTTGGTTACAAAAATAGTAAACAATGAGTTTATATTTAGTGATGTATATTTACTACTCCTTAAAGGTGAAAAGCATTTCTTTATGATAAAGTATTTACGGTTTTCATGTTATCCTAAGACTAATATTTTTCCTTCTTTGTGTATCCCTTACTGAGTTTTTTATGCTCATACCATGTTTTGAAATGCATTTTATAGGATTTAAAGAAGAATAGAGTCAGGGATGGGATCAAGGAAAAGTCATTCTGTTTAAAACATGAAATAAAACACTTTTCTTTTTAAAGAGTTTTTATTTTATGAAAAAAATGGATAGTGAGTAGAAGTGTCTACTTGTAATATTCAAGTTGTTATGTTTACGTTATGAACTAATTCTCTAAATCTCTAAGTCTAAAATGATCCTTGATGTTAATTAAAGTCAAATTATTGACTTATCTCAAGATTAAATAATGTTTAAGGTTGGGGCCTTATAAATGGGTACTAGTATGGACACTTGTTATGGGCCACACCATAAGTGAGAAGGTAGTGGATGAGGCTTGCAAATTATCCTCAGCTTGAGTGAGAAGTTTTTAGTAGGAATTTCATGAGTGAGTAGGTGAGTTCTGGACTTAGATGTCGGACCCTACCATATATATTTGGGTAGTGGTTGAGACTTGGTAATAGCCTACCATGAGTACTTAGGTATGGGTGAAGGCATGTGACTTGAATCATCTATACTCTGTCTTTGGATGAAGTAGGTATTGTTGGGTATTATAGCGGCCTGATTAGCACACAATAACCTAACATGCATGGAGTCTTAGGGTCCTAGTAAGTAAATGGTGTTTGACACACTGTGATAATGTTTATTTTATATCATTTATTTTACTCATGTATACATGTATATTATGTAATATATTTTAGGAAATCCGTGATACCTTACTGAGATTTATTTTTGATTCCCTACATAGGCACCCCCACTAGTGTACAGTTCTTATGACTTATTTATAGGTTTTTCACAGGATGTGTAGTGGATCAAGATAGATCAACTCAATGGGTATTAGATATTGGGGTTTAGGTGAGTCCTAGAAATGGTAGTATACCCTCTTATGTATTTTTTTTTATATATTGTAGACCCATTGGGTGATCTGTGGGATGTATGAATGTATGACTTACATATTTCTTTTTATTATAGCATGATACTTATTTATTTGATTATGAAAAATATGATTATTATTTTGTATGATATTTGGTAATTTATGCTATTGTTTACTTTGATTTGATGATATAGTATTCTAAATTCATGATTTAGGCCCTCCCCACTAGTCAGTATCCTTTGGCATATATAGAGGCTCACTTGAGGCCATATAACCCTCCAACTTAGACTAGTGATTTGGGTCATGACATTACAAGTGGTATCAGATCATATTTTTCCTTATCTTACTATTTGGGGGTTCAATATATAGTATATAGGGAGGTGTAAAAGATTGTGATAAACCTCAGAATAGTACACTACGAACTCCTTTATGGTGGGAAGTACTGGTTACTAGGGGCATGGGGGTACTATTCTAGTTTTTCACTATTATGTTTGAAATTTTAATTCAAATATTATATTTGGGTATTTATTGGTTTATCATTTTTTCTCTTGAACCATTCACTAGAGGCACATGCACATTAGTCATTCTTAGTATGTAGGATTCACTTGACATTTTCATTCTTGTACACGTTTGATTTCATACAAAAATGGGGTTTAATTTTTAAAAGTGTTAATAATAATTTATATTGAATTTTCACATAGAACATATTAGTGGAATTATATTAAATGGAACTATAATACATACCTTATGATAGTAGATTTTTTAGATCATATGAAAATACATTTTATAATGATGGTGGCTATACAATCCTTCCATGCAAGGTATGTATGGGGACCTTGGTGTGTTGGGTACATACAAGGTGTACTAGAGATTTGTGATCCAAGTACATACATGAGCTTCCATGATGATGTATAAATGTATGAGGGGGTTGAGGAGTGTCACGTGAGATTCCTTCCTCTTTTTATATAGGAAGATCTCTGAGGGATTCTAGTATTGAGGATAGGTTTATAGGGCATGAACAATAGGATGCCTAGATCTGTTGGTTTTACATGTACTTTTAGGAGGATCATAATAAGCATATAGATATGCTTCGTGTTTTTGGAATGATGACTAAGTATTAGGAGATCATGAAGTTATCCATTAAGTGAGTGAGTTTCTTTGGGCCCATTATAAATAAAACATCTAGGAATGATTACATTTAGATGAGTTTGAATTGTGAGAGGAGCATGGTTTATGGTTTAGGTATGTGTGCCTTTGTTTGATAGGAAATTATTCACAGGATCATGAATCTGATTTTATGATTAGGTTTCATGGGATTTACACCTATAGGGTTTGGGTTATATTGAGTTGTATTGTGGGAAAGACCTTGTGATAGGGTTATTTGGAGGATAACTCTTCTATTGGAAGAGGTGAGTGAGTGTTTTCATGAATTTTTGAGGAATATTATTGGTGTGTGATGGAAAGTGTGTGTTGGTTATGCATGGTGCCCATAGCTTTGTGTATTAGTGAGTGTAAATGTATGGGGTGATCATAGATGGACATTTTGAAATGGTTGTATTCATGGTGCCTCAGGGTGTTAGTGAGAATATAAGGTGTCTGGGGTTGAAAGTATGGGTGGTCATTTCTCAAGAAGTGAGACACACTCATATTGTTGGTATCCATTTTGGTCAGTTCTATAGGAGCAGTGGAAGGGAAACCATATGGTGGGGAGTGTACCATTAGTAGTTGGATGGTGTGAAACTCATTGTGGATTAATTTTAGTGATGACTAGGGAGATGATCCCAGTGATCCGAGAGTTGGAAGAAACTGATGATTCATGGTATCACATGGTTTTGAGAGGGACAATCAAGCTTATACATTATATATAGTAATGGATAGATCATGGGATGTAGAGATTTAGTATTCTAAGTTATTGGGGAAATTATAATGATACTCGTATGTTGGGGATCATTGATTCGATAACATGGGTATGAACCTTGTGTCTAATGGGTCACAGATTTAATTATACCGGTTAGTTGACACTTTAGATGAAATCAAGATACTAGTGTTCTAGTATCTTTTATTTTGTATGTTTCCTTGGAGAATACCAGATTTTGGATTCAGATGTGATGTTAGATGGAGTCTAGATGTCAGAATCAGGCTCAATATGGAGTTATGAATTATCTAAGAGTCGGTTAGATCAAGTTCATTTTGGTTCCTATAGAGATAGAATAATTGACGGTGTGGATGGTTGGTGATTCAATAGTGTAATAACACTGGTTTTTGGTTTTATGCATTAGTATGGTCATTTTGATGATATCTTAATGCCTTTGGGAGTTAATTTATTATGATAGGTTGATGAGATAGCCCATCTGTGGGTGTAGTATAATGTTTTCAAGTGAGATCAGCCAATGGAGTAATGATTGATTTTTCCATGATATTGGATGTGGTGATGTGGAAACCACATTAACTGTTTCTATGGATCATCGGGAGTGAGTTCATAATATGTGATTCTTATAGTGGGGAGAACCATGACTCAAAACCAGCCCTTGTGAGTGCAGTCTTATTGTGGGGAGCACCATAATGTCAGGAAAAAAAATGATCAACGACTTAATGGTGTTTCTTTATAAATGTGTCCATTTGAGTTCTATCTCAGTATTGGTAATGATGATGAGTGGATAACTTTAATTTTGGTGAATAATGCACTTTAATTTTTGGAGTTTTGTAGGGTAAGATCATTCAACATTTAGGTATAGAGCATGCAAGGTTGGTGGTAAATTTACAACTGAGGTAGGTCAAGGATGATGACTGGAGGATCACTGTGAATTTTTTAGGACAAGAATCATTAGAGTGGATATATTTTAATGAGATATGAATTTTTGGGACATTTCTTTTAGTGGAAAATTGATTTTTTAGTCTAGTACATGGGAAATTTTATGAATTGGTACTTGGAAAAAATGTTTTAGTGTTGAAACATATCTAAGTTATGTTTTTTAGATATAAATCAAGTCCTAAAAAGTGTTTTGGGTTCTCAAGAAAATGTCAGAGTGGGGTTGGGGTGACCCCATTACTGGGTTTTTATATAGGTGTCTTGTCATGTTATGAAAGGGGAAGGTCACACTGTGACGAGGGTTTGATCAATGGTATGAAGGATACAGAGACAGTAGGTCATTCAATGACAAGTGAGTGTTATAACATGGTGTATGTTTATAAAGGTTTTTTTATAAGACAAATATATTATGTATGGGAATCACTTAATGGATGATGGATCCATGCCATCATGATTACCCTTGGGTAATATTTTTGAAAACCTACATATTCCATTTATGGTTTTTAGATAATTGTGGTTACATTGTAACCCATATGGTAACACTATGGTGATAGTCATGGGGTGTTATACAATGCCATGAGTGACGGTCACACCATGATGGGTGAGGGTCATGTCGCGGGGGTTAGGGAATTAAGATCTTGGTTATACCCAATTGGTATATTCCAAACAATGACCAAAGGGGGCACACTGTGAGGGTTAGGCCACCGGGTTTTAATTGTTCCCAAGAGATATGAGTCACACTATAAACCAAGGATCCACAACATTATGGGTGACCTTGAGAGGAAATCATGTATTGATCCCTATGCGTCAGGGCATTTTGGCACCCAATATTAGTTTTTAATATAGGGGAAGACCTATCATTTCTGGGTAAAACCCCTTCATTTTTAGATCAATTAGAGAACGAGGGATGTTTTTTGGCTATCTCCACCCCTATAATTAACCTATTAATACCCCAAAAATGATGGTGGTTTTTTTCATTTCCCATGGATATTGAATTATATTCTACCTCCCCTTTTCTATGTTCCTATTCTCCTTCATTGTCATTGATTTTAGATTCCTCTATCAAGGGATTCAGTGATGATTCCACTATAGCATGGTGGAGTCATCCAGATTTGATGGGGGTGATTTTTTATAGTATGGATATAGGACACCCAAATAGGATTAATTCACAAGGTTTCATGTGATTTCAGGGATGCAGTGATTCCCAATGAGTTTTTTAAGAAAATATTCCTCTTTGGTTTAAATTGAATAATTAATTATAAATTTTTACAATTAATTATTTGGATAGTGCGGTCTGAGATAGAAGATATAGTATTTTAATGATCTTGGAAGAAGAATGGATGAGCTTATTTGTGGATGATAAGAGGTTTATGAGGATGGTAAATATGTTTTAAATGAAGGTGGTCCCTTGAATACAAATCCATATACTTGTTTATTCATGATCATTAATACCTATATATTTTCACAGGATTGGGTGAATGGATAGGGGACAAGATGAACCTAGTTATAGAGAGAAGGTTTATTTGAGCTTCCTTGAGTTGGGAAAAGTGCACACTAACACTTTTGGTAATTTGGGATCACCCTAAGATTATGTTACTATGGGTTTGAGGTGCTAGTAGAGTTAGAGAGAGACTGTAGGTAGGTCTTTGGACATGATTTGAGACCCAAACAACATAGGTTTTGTTTCATATTACTAATTGGGTAGGAATGCGAGGCTTAGTGCATGGGATGATAGGTGAGATAGATGTACATCTCATGCTTGGTATAGAACATGAACATGGGGGTGGATTGGATGATTTGTGAGAACCATTATTGGAGTGAGTCCTCTAAGAGTAGATGAGGTGTGATAGAGAGGGTTATCCTTCAGGAGATTGATTGAGATATCTACTAAGGTGTTGTGATATTAGACCCTGAAAATGTATTATCATTGATGAATTGGAATGAGTTATCCAAGGGTATTAGAGTTAGGTATCTTTGTATAGATCATGTTTAGAGTGAATAGGTCAGGATGTGATAATTGGACAATGATGGGACTTAAATTTGAGTCTAGGGTTAGAGGTTATTATGAGATGAAGGGACATTGTGGGGTGTGGTATTTAGGGATAGGTATTGATTCCCTATAATATCAGTGATAATCTTGTGATATTGTGAGATGAGTTTCATTCCCTCTTTTTTGTTGCACAAATAATCTAGTTTTAACCTCATTTTTAGTGATAAGGAAACATAGAATATGGTAGAACCTACCTTGAGTGAGAGCTAAGTAGTTGATATTGATGTAAATTCAACCTGAGTGAGAGGGTATTGGTTAGTATGTATGGCCTTGAATTGAGTGTGAGGGTATCTGAAGGGACCACCTTGAGTAAGAGTGTTTTGGTCTACCAGTGTTTTTAAGAACCACCCTGGGAGAAGGGAGTGTTCAAGTAGTGACCCCTTCCTGAGTGAGAGGGTGGTGGATGTTATATGTGATCTCCCCTGAGTGAGAGTGGCTGGTTAGTATAATCATTAAGTGAAATTTCTTGAGAGAGGTATTGGTATGGGTACTTGGTTTACCCCCTTATGAGTGAGAGGGAGGTTGATACTTTGATGTTGGCCTGACATTGAGTGAGAAGGTGCTGGTAAGATTGAATTGAGTGAGAAGGTGATTCCAAGACTTGGATGTAGGACCCTACCATACATTTTTGGGTAATGATAGAGACTTGAAAACACCCTACCTTGATTATATGGGTATTAGTAGAGGTTTACAGCTTGAGGAGTCTGCAATTTTTATTATTAAGAAGTAGGTATAGTTAAGTATCTTGGAGGACTTGTTAGTATAACATTACCTGATACAGATGGGGTCATGGTGGCCTGGTTAACACATGAAATTTGATGTTCTTTTGTGTTCATATTTATTTAATGTAATTTATTTTCTTTGTGAATACACATATATTATGGATTATATTAGGGTAAATTGGTGATACCCTAATAATATTTATTACTTACAAACTTTACAGGCACCCTAGTGCACGTGAGACCCTAATTTTCACTTTATAGGATGAGAAAACTCTACATGGGAACCCTGATGCTTATAAAGAAGTAGTGTAGATACAAAACTTTTCATAGCATCATGATGATGTACCTACCATTATTTTTTTTACCAATTTGTATTGTGGTAATATCTTAGTAGTGACTCTATCCAAAGATCCTAGATCACATAAATAGATGAAGTATATACTTTGGAAGTATCACCTCTTGAGGGATTTTTATCAGGGGGTGATGTCACAGTAAAAGAGTGTCCAAAAAGGAGAATGTGAAAGTCCTATTTAGTAAATACTTAATTCAATAGAATTTTGGGAATCATATGATAACATGTATTTTAATATTTATTCGCAGTTGGTTCTAGTGAATGTGATATTTTTTTGGATTTGGTTCCCTAGAATCAAATGACTTTTTAGTTTTTTTATTCTTTAAAAAGGGAATCCACATGTGTGGCTTTTTTGAACCCTCAAAATAAGGGAAACCACCTCCCCATGAATAGGTCACTCTAGAGAGAGCCCCGTCCAGGAAGGAGTCATTTCCAGCTGAGATGGAAGAGCATCCTAGAGGGTGAAATCTTGATCAAAGATGGTTAGACAGAATAATCCATCATCACGGGTGGGTTGCACCTCATTTTCCACACCATTCAGCGGTCGAGTGGCCCAACTATAAGAGTGTATACAATGGAAGGATAAATTATCCCAAGAGAAGATCCTAGGCATCAAACCCTCCACCTCCCAAAGAACAACATGTTTTGTACTACCCTCCTTCACCAATATACCACTACCAAAGTGACACTTTGTAATTTTGATTACAACATGATGATTTTTCATTTTCGTAACATTAATGTGATAATTTATTTAGTTTATTTTTAACTTAAAAAGGTTATATAAGTTTCCCACTATAATGAGAACCTAGAGATTATATAATAGTATTTTTAAATATATGTTCTATATTCTAGATAAAATCTACCAAACAAGAAAATATGATGCTTGACTATTAGGTGTTGGGTGATCATATGATATTGATTCTTCTTCTCATGAAGTTTGAACTTGGTGATCTCTAATATGGTAAGTCATGAGGATAGAACCCCAATAATAATTCGACATGTTTATGTTTAATTGGATATTCCTATCTATTAATGTGTGTATTTTCCCTTATACTTGAGATAAATGCCAATGTATATTATTATTTACATACATTGATGTATGGATGAAAACTATGATGACATATTCTTATGAAGAGTTAGTATATATTGAGTGTTTCATAAGTACTATCGAATTAATTTAATAATTCAATAAAGGATTTTTCCCTTCTATATTAATGAAATAATATATATATATGGTTCTTTGACTGAAATAGAAGTGTTGAATTAAATCCATAGCCATGCTAGTTCATTTATGAGATCATTTTAAAAAGCCAAAGAAGGATAAATAAATCATATACAGTGATGGAAGAAGTATGTATCATATAATATGAGATTTTAGTAAGAAAGGGATTATATTATATAGTAGTATTTATTGTAATTTTTTTATCATTGTGATAGTAACTTACCTCTCTATGGGTGCCTTGACATGTAGCTATATGTTGATCTTCAAATTTAGGTAAGTTTACTAGAAGAACCTTAGAAATAAGTCTAGAGGGTTAAACACTAAGTGTATCCATAATCAAATTAAATTTTATTGAATTTAATACTAAGAATAAATATTATTCTCTAATAGTACTAAAATAATTATTCAAGTAAATTTGATTGTATAAATTTAATCATGACATATTTGATTTTAGAATATGTTAATTGAATTTTATCTCTTGTTTTCTATTCACAAGATAATAAATGAATATTGTTTACCCATAATTTTAGTGAATATATTATTATATAAATATTTATTTAGATTCCTAAATATTAAATTAAATATTTTTTCATGAGTTTATTGAATATAATATTTATTTATCAAATTATTAATAATAATTTTAATAAATATATTATTATCCATGGCTTGATAAATTACATTGGAGGATTAATGGGTTGAGTTAACACCCTCATGGAAATGATATATTTTTATTTAATATCATTTAAATAATATATATATATTTATTTAATAAATGATATTTAAATAAAAACATATCATGGGCGATAATAATAACATTATTATTATTATCATTTGACATAGGGATTACATAGAATAAAAAATTGGATAAAGGGCCATTGTGAAATTATTAATTATTTAACCCTAAGTATGAAATCCCAATTATATCATTTTAGAGGAAATGAATTATTGTGCATGATAGAAAATTATTTGGAATTTTCTATATACCTAGAGAAAATATCCCCCATCCTCCCTCTCAAGAAAATTGAAAGAATGAGATAAATCCTCGTTGTGATCAATGATGAATGGCATGAAGCTCTAGGATCCTCTATGCTATAACTTATATTACCAAGATCATAGTTTGGAGATTAGTGAAGCATGTGTGGATACACTTAGAGTAATCCTCACTTGTATTATTCACCTCAACTACAACAACACAAGATTGGAAATAGAAATTGATTTAGGAAATTATCATGTTTGAGGTCAATATTATTTTAAATTAATTATAAATTAAATTTGAAAAATCATCCCTAGGAGATGTTGGGTTTGTGTTTATCAAGTTCTTTCGATTTATTTGTTGAAACTAATAAATAAATAAAATAAATCACCTCTTTACCACTTCCAGTATACCATTGAACCTATATATAATGGGTTTCAAGGAAAAAAATCAAACTTATGTGAATATTTATTACTTTGGAATCATAAAAAAATATGATAATTGGACTATGAAACATTTCATGTGCCAATTTTCCATTATATATATATTTATAACAGTAATGCAACAAAATAAGATGAATTGGTGATTTTTTAAGGAAAGATACAAAGATAAGGTCTTTATAATGGAATGAAAAGAAGTTTATATTTGTTATACTCGTTATCCTGTACATGAAAATTGGTCCATTGTGATTTTGGAAATGAAAGATATTATATAATTTAGTGTCAAATTATTATAGGATGATTATTTTATTGGGAAGTTATAATCATTTCATGCTATAAGAAATATTTATGATGTTTTTCATATTATATGTAACCACAAAGAGGGAATTTGGATAATCAAAAAAGTGAGAAAAAATGATTCCTCCATAAAAGGGAAAACATAAGATTTTAAAATGAAGGTACTGTCTTACTTGAGTTTTTTCTATATAATATGTGTTTTATTTATACGATTTGTATTCAATAGTAATCTTAGATATTCTAATTTTTTTTATAACTTGTGATGTAAATAATCGCTTCTCAACCTTAATATTATACTCACCTCGATAATGAATACTTTTTGAAAATTTATTTATCCAAAACGTATTCATTAAATGTTATCATCTAAAAACATGTGTTGAATGTAATTACAGAGCCTCTTTAGAATTGAAATAATTTTTTTGGCTGAATAGGGGTATATATAAGGAGATGATATAATATTATTCATAAGAGGACAATATTTTTTATCAAATCTAACCATCATGTCAAGAAATTTATGTTTGTTATTATATGAATAAGTCTCTTTGACATATTAAATATCATCGTTGATCATTTCTATGGAAAATATATTTGTTCATACAAATATGAATGCAAGTTACTTATCATTATAGTTAGATTTGACAAAAAAAGTTATTTATTAAAAATTTCATTCAGGTAAGATTTGTTTGGATCCTCTGCTATAAATGTATATATAAATTACATTAACAACTCTTTTTCTTCCAATTATTGATGTAAAATTGAAATTACACTTTAATTTTTTTATTGAAAATATTTATATTAAAATTATCAAGTTACTAGATAAGTTTATAATATTTTTAGATTTTTAATTCCCAATTTACTATTTTTTTTATTTAATTTTAATTCATTGAAAGTGAATATTTATAATATAAAAATGATATATTATTTCAAAACATGTGTTATATACTCAAAACAGAAAAATTATTCTCGTATTTTCATTAAATTATAGGAAAAAATTTCTTGATTCATTTGTGACTTGTAGGAATAAGCTACACATCATTCTGAGATGCGGTGTAGTCAAAATTACCTAAATAAAAATCTTATGGTTTAAGATTTAAATAAGTTTAAAATAATAATCACATACTCAAAACTTTTAAAACATACTTTGATTATCATTAAAACTTATTAAAACTATCATCAAAAAATTTAGGACATGTAGGAATTAACCAAACATCATTTTGATGTCAAATGTGGTAAAAATAACTAAAAGTGCATATTTTCATCATAAAAACGTTATTTTAGTTTATAATTAGTATCACTTACTCAAAACCAATAATATCTTCTTAGATTATCATAAAAATCTAGGAAAATTATTTTCAATTCATTTTTGACATGTAGGAATGAACTGAATGTCATTTCTATGTGTGGTGTAGTTAGAATGAACTAAAGTGTATTTATCTATTTTAAATTCTAAATAAGTTTAAAAGGATGACTAAATTCTCAAAATAAATAAAACTTTCTCAAATTATCATGAATCCATAAAAATAATTCCATTGATTTATTTAGGACTTAAAGGAGTTAACCTCGTGTCATTTCAATTACTGGTGTGGTCATAAGGACTAGAAGTTCATGATTTCAATATAGAAATGTTATTTTACTTCAAAACATGTTTCGAAAATCCAAAATTGATTATATTTTATCATATTATCCTAAAAATATGGTAAAATTATTTTCTATTCATTTGTGACCTATAGGAATGAACCGAATTTCATTCCGAACAGAATCATAATAATCTTGAAGTACTAAAGAAATATATTTGGTGAACTAAATCCAAACTATGAAAATCATGGTGGCTAGTTGAAAACCTAAAAATAAATATAGGATATCCAAAAGGAGATATAATTTTATTAGAAAAGTAAATTATGGAAGGAATAGGATTTGGAGTTGGACCAACTATTCGAGATATTTGGTAGTGGATTCAATGGAGATCTCTAGAGGAAGATTCTAACAATTTGGAGTCTATTATCATGGATAATAATCCAATACATAAAGAGAAAGTATATTAATGGGACATTCTATAGGATTTCATGCTTTACCTTTAGTAGGAGAATCTTAAGAGAACCATAAAAAAGTTTCTAGTACTCCTTGGATTATCCAAGAATACTAGAAACAAATCCATGATATAATTACTTAGGAAAAATGGGAAGTTGGAGATATATAATGTATCTCCAAATATATTTAAGAAAATATCAAGAAAGTATAAGACCTGTAGGAAAAACTCTAAGAGAATAAGAATAGGAAAGAAGAACTTGCATCTCCCATTGAAGGAATTAGTGTAAAAACATGGGAAGAAAATCTAGTATAGTAGGTGATATCATAGATAACAAATCATTATAAATGATAGAAATGTTCATTCAGGTATTATTTTTCAAGAGATAAATAATGAATCAAGTCACACATACCCTAGATATATTCTGGAAGAATATAGTCTAGGGAAGACACACCCAAAATGGGTTTCATATCATAGAATGATCCTTAATCAATATTGTGAAAAGGATCCCATAATCGTCATAGATGAATATGATCTGGACCTTAGATACAACATGCTATTAGTTAGTTTATAGTTGTGAACTATAGATAATGCACTCAATTTCACAAGATCTACCTTGAGGTGTACTACAAGGTGATTTTGGGATATGGTTTAAAGACAAATAGAAATGAAAATGACTATCTATAAATATATCAATATCCTAATCAATGTTATACCCATAGTAGATGATTTCTATAAATATGAGTTTTTTTGGAAATTAAATTTTATTTTGGGATGAATAATTGGTTGAAAAAGGTATAACAAATTCAAAAAAATATACATTTATGAAATGCGTTATCTCATAGAGTATATTTTCAAGTTTCTATTCTGGTATTATCTTCTTGAATTCAAATACAAAGGATATGATTTAGATTTAATTATCTAGAAGCTTCTAGGTAGTCAGACTGAATTAGTTTAATAAGACTTAATGACTTGTATTTATGAAGTTATAGATTTACAAGATACTTTGGGAGTTTGTGAAGAAATAATAAAGTTGGTGATATGACTCTACTATATGTAGAGGTATGTATTATAGGACATTATAAATATTCTACATATGAGTTCATACTATTTCTCAAAAGTTGAAGCTATTTTAGGAAGACATGTGAGGTTCCCAAAACCCACACATCTAGGTTCAGTGCTAAAAACCATTCATTACAAGATGTCTTCAATTCCAAGTGAGATTAAGTGATCCACATTTTCATACATTTGACATTAATATTACATCTCATAATAATCTCACACAATCCCAAGAACCTTTAGGTTTGGTATCTTTGGAGATTATGTCATGACCCATCCCACCGAGGATCTCTAGGATAGTAGTAATCCAAGTGTGCCTCCCTGATCCCACCTCCAATAGGTTAGGGGCTGGTGACCAGTGCTGAGTAAGAATATCACACATAAGGGAGGCATTATCCCAAATTACTTGTAAACTTGCACACATATCCAAGCCCATAAAATGCTAAAAATTAAAGTATAAATAATAAAAACTAATGCATGCATTATATCTATCCCAAAATTAGAGTATGATAATAATACTAGAAATCATAATAAGGGGACAAATACAAGCCCACCAAAACTGGAAATAATGTCCAATTTTCTCTAAAGGAGGAGACTTCTATCAATTTCAACACCATTTTGAACCTCGGTATGCCTAGACCAAACTATGATCCACCTACTACTAATCCTACTAGGAATCCAAAAAAAGGTATGTCATCTATATAATACATGACATGTGTGGGTAGATTCCGTATAGGGGTGAGTATAACAATACTTAGTAGGAAAACCCAAAATAACCAAACACAAAGCATCAAATATGGGTCGGATCATAACCATAGAGATATATCAATTAGGATATATGAGACATAGATAACAAAAACCCAGATATAGATATGATCAAAGTATAAAACTAGTCTCAAAGGTCCCAACCAAAAAAATATCATCCTAGGATTTTTCTCAAGTCTTTAAGGTCATTCCATATTATGGGAGAACTCTCTCCTCTAGTCTAGATAACACTAATGGAGCTCATTTGAGAGGTCATGCTCTCTAGGACTCTACATTAATAAGAACACGATGGATATCAAAATTGAATGATACACAGATAGTGGATCCCAGCCAAGGAACACTGGGGAAACACATGAACCTACTATATTTTTCCTGTGAGATAGAGATTGATGCCTGGGTAAATTTTAGTCACACCAATTCTTATAACCCTGCCTAAGGAACATGATGAGAATGAGGTTCACTCTGGGAATCTCAAAGAGATACATTCTCTAATACCCTAAGGGGTTTTGAAATATGAAGCTATAGACCAGATTATGCATTGAACCCTCATGTGAGGAGATTGATCATACTCACTCTAGAATAAGGGAACTCACCTACACTGGTCTGAAAGAGGGAAACACACCAAACTAATACTCAAAAAGGGAACACACCCAACTGAAACTATCTAAGCATCACTGAAAGAAAAATCTCAAAAAAATCACCTAACATCATATCTCTAATTAAGAAATAAATTCTATCATCACGTTATAGGCATAAGACTACTTAGGGTTGACTACTCATGTGCCTGTATTTGAGTATGGAAAAATTATGATGAACACACAAGGCTCGTCATCGGTTCGAAGGGATAAAATATAAATCCATTGATATTTTACCATAAATGGACATTAATGTCCAATAAAATAACTATGTTTTGATTCTTGTGGAAAATACTCAGGATATACTATTTACTTTTCCAAAACAAACACCTGATAAAAAAACATATTTCATCATGATCCCCCATTTTTTCCCAATTTTTTTATTCATTAATTATTATTATTATTATTAATATCAATATAACACATATCTTCCCATACCCTGTATCTACCATCATTCATAGGTGTGGGGAGGGGTGTTTCACACTGCATATGACTGTTAGGTGCCACCTTGTGATTTTCCTCAATTTTCATCATCAATCAATGTTCCCGGTTTATCACCATGAATGAAGCTATTATCCTCCTCTAAAATAATATTTGGAATATGAAGATAACCATATAGTATTGACATAATAAAATATTTATAGTGTGGAGTTAGGTTTTGGGTCATTAAATAAATAAATTAATTTACTTAACAAACCCACTAATGGCCGCCTCAACTTTATGTCTAATGCCAACCAATTTTATGTTGCGACTAGGGTAAATCCCATATTTAGTAAACAACCATTGTCTCAAATTTCTAATCTTAGACTCCATTTAATATTTATTCCACTATTTTAGAAAAAAATTGAGCTCATGATTTAATATATTTAATATTTGTTTGATATCTATACTTGGATAACTGAGCCTTGAAAGTTCACATTGTCTCAGTACCTGTCTCCAAAAATATTCCTTGGAATATTCCAAAGTCTTACAAAAAAAATAGAGTCATTACATATTATTTATATAAACATATTATTTTAAAATATTTTTTTGACATTCCTCCATAATCACACCCTTCTATACCTCCTTCTAGAATTCCCATATGTTATACTCATCTTCAAAACCTATAGATTGGAAACATAAGAAAGGGGATAACTTAAATGATTAGTATGAGAAATACTTATCAACATGTCATAAATTGTTATATGTATATGAGAAAACATGATCATGGGAGAAATATATAATTAAAAAGGATATAGAATAATAATAGATATTCACAAGTCATGGTAGTAGGACATGTAATGCCAAATGAACAGACATGAACATCAGCTTAAGAGTAAGATAATAATATGATCCATGGAGTATAATCCTAGTCACTTGAAATAGAAATATCTAATGTCATTGAAACATATAATAGGGAATTATGATACAAACATAATTAAAGGGAAATCATAACATTCTGATTAAATTCAATCAAGGCCAAAAATTAAGTTATGAAAAAACAAAATATCCATCTATGATGTTGTGAACAAAAATTTTCCTTTCTTCATGTCATGAACAAAAAATGTCCACACTTTAGGTTTTGAACAAAAAAAGTGTCCAGGATTCATGTTGTCAAAAAAAAAATTCTATTATTTATATGGAGAACAAAATAAATTTCCACACATTTTATTTTGAACAAAAAAATGCCCATGCTTTATGATGTAAAAAAATGTCCACACTTCATGTTGTGAATAAACAAAAGGTCCACACTTCATGATGTGAACAATTTTTTTTTTCACACATAACATAATTATCTCATGAGATATAAATACTTATCTAATGAATTAAAATGATATATCTTACCACACTCATAAAAATCATTAAAACCATACATATTTGTGCCATAAGATCATAAAAAAAATCATTATTGAATCATATCTTAATTAACCAATGGTATGGAAATTTGTTTCATGGAATCTTCTTTAAAACATTATCATCATAATCCATCAAGAGAAAAAGGGTGGATGGAAACATATGAAAAAATACCAAGTTTAACATAAGTAACATCAAAGGATACTAACATATATAAAAAAACATTTTTTGATTATATGTTAAATCAATTTGAAATATAAAAAGAAATATTCCTATTTGAAATGCTTATGAAATCCTTAAACATGTTTTATTTAAAATAAAATAGTTTGATCTTGATATTTTTTTTAAATTTCTCCATTAAAAACAAAACGAGTTTAATTTTTTTTATAAAATAAATACTATTTTTAAAAATATCTTTTATTTGGAATAAAAATATTGAATACTTATTTCTTAGATACATATGCCTTTAAAATCCATTTAAGAATAAAAAATTCATTTTTTTAAAATAAAACAATTTAGTTTGAAAAAATATAACTATATTTCCTATTATTTTCAAAATAAATAGGAATTAAAAATCATTTTTAAAACCATTTTAAAACATGAAAAGAAATCATCATAAAGAATAATGGTCATAAAAGAATATGTTTACACAAAAAATGTTAAACCGAGGTTCTTTTCGCACTAAAAAAACCATATGAAAAAGATGTTTATGGGAAGGAAATGTAAATACATATAAACATGAGATGAATTTAAAAATAATTAAATCATGGGTTATATAGTTCCCAACTTATAAAGATAGAGTTCATTAAGAACAATCATAACTCAGTGACAAATATTGAGTTAGAAAAAACCATTACAATATTAGTACCCATCGAATCAAAAGCACTTGAAATATATAAATTTATATGTATTTTTAAATCAATTCAATTTCATGAATATTGTGATAAATTTCATTCATAAGGTAGTATATATTCCATACTAAATAAATAAATTCAGGAATATGATATACGTCTCAATGAAAGAAAAGTGAGATAACAATCTGTCACAGATTTTATAACATTTGATTCAAAACCTCTTTGAAAGAAAACAATTAAAATGAAACATTAAATAAAATCAATAAATATATAATAATAATTTAATATTTTAAATTGGTAGAATATACACCATATAAAAATTTGGTCAATAATAAAAAACAAGACTCAAAGAAGGAACGTTGAGATGCAATCCTTACCTTAACTATCAAATTCCACGAAAGCGCTTTAACCTATTTTATAATAAATAAAACCACATTAATAAAATATTTAATAACATTATTCATATATATTACCCTATATATACTTAAATTATAGTAATTTATTATATATTGATTAGGCAGTTGTGGTTTATTTTCATTAGTAGATGTTCACGATTTTGATTATTTTATACATGTTTTAAAATGTTGATATTGATTATCATTAATTGATACCAAGTTATTAATTTCTAGATTATTCATGGTAATGGAATATATTATTTATATAGATTTATAAATCTATAATTACATTCTATGATAGTCTTACTCAAGATTTATGAAGACAAAATTAGTGGTGAGCTTGTTTCATTAATTTTTGGTGAACAAAAGTTGGTATGTTAATAACATGTTAAATATTAATATAAAACTTAAATAACAAGAAAAAATTTAACTATAATATCAAAATTAATAATTAATTTCATTCTTATAACCATCTATGTTGAGTGATGATGAAAAAATATGTACATCCTTCCATTGCAGCAGTAGTCCACACGTACACACGATTGGCGTTCTACTTTTTTTAAGGGAGAAGGGTAGATAATGGTTATAACATTGAAATAATAAAATTTAATTATATTAAAAAAATGTGATTATACTATAATGTAAAAAATATATATAGGATAAATTTATAGAAGAAAAAAGATTAAGAATTGATCTGTACTCACTTTGAGAGTTTGAACCTTCTCTTGGAGTACCTCTTGGGAATAGAGGATTTAGTGACTTTACATGGATAAAGGGGATAATAATATATATATAGGGATATAGGTAAATAAACAGAAATATTTTAAAATAGGAAATTTAATTTTTTATTATTTTTAAAGGGGTGGTGGAAGTCCCCTTTTATAAGTGAGGAGAGTGGTTTTTTTGTAATAATATAAAATGACAAGTAACAAATCAAGGAAAGTGTCACAAAAAGGGAAAATAATTGATATGGGATGAGTTTGGGTAGATCCTACACTCAAAAAACTAGTTGAAGATAATTTATGAGTGATTTTAGGCATTTTCTCCTTAGTTTTATCTTTTTAAGAAAATTAACTTTTACCCTGATAACTCTTTTTTTAATCTTGGTAACTTATTTTTATAACTAAAAATAAAATTACCATTATTATATGATATATATTTTTTCATTCCAAATATGGTTTTTAATAATATTAAATTTTTAAAAGTGATAGATATTAATTTTAAAATAACAAATGCATGACACATAAAAAAAATTTTAGAAAAATTTTCATTTGGTTCCAATATATTAATCACATGTTTCTGAACTAAAATTACTATTTAAAATTTATAAAATTAATTATAAAAAACATATTTGGTTAGGAAAAAGGTTTTTTACTTTTTTAATTTAGTATTATATCCCAATGATTTCATAAAACTCATAATATTTTAAAAACAGTATTTTGAACTATTCACCTAAAAATTAATCTTTCCAGAAAAATTACAAAACATTCATCCTAAGATAATGTTATCATGATTAATAAAACAATGAAGTTAATTTATTAAAATTAAAATTATAAAATTTTGGAATTTAACTTTTAAATGGAAATATAAAATGCAATGAAAAACTACTTTTATAGGAAAATAAATTTTTAAATATTAAATATTATTATTCTTATTACCTATAAATTACTAATTAAATTTGTGTTAATATATAATTAATATAAAAAATGTATATTATCAGCATAATATATTTAATTTCCTAAAATAAAAAATATATAGAACCTATGAAGGCAAATTTTTAGGGAAATGATTTTTTTAGCATAAATGTTCTTATTAGTTATTTAACTACACTAATTGGGTTTTATCAATGCATTGATATTAAAAATATATTAAAAAAATGATGTTATTTTTATTTATTCCATACAATTAAATGGATATATTATAACTATTTAATTTAATTATTATAATTTTATCTTAGTAAAATGTATCACGATTTGTTTGGGTTCGGTGTTGAGTGTGAATGAATCTATTCAAAATAGTATCTCTTTAAAGAAAAATACATACTAAAATATCAAGGTGTTGTAATATAGGTATGGTCTAGCCATGTAGAATCTTTTTAAACACTAATAAAAATCATTTAAATAATAGTGATAGTATGTAAAGTCTAAGTGAAATAAATCACATAAGAAATATTGGAAAGGATTTGGTAAAATAAGATCATAAAATATATTTTCAAGAAGAAATACAAAAAACGCTAAGAGATATATTATAGAAATTGAATCAAAAAAGATATGAGATAAAGATTTAAATAAAAATATGTGAAGTACCCTAGATTACCTAATATAAAATCACTATATAATTGTGATTTTTGTTGGTTTTGTGGGAAGAAATCTCACATGGATAACACGTTACTATATGTAGAAATATGAAGAGTTAGACTGAAAGAAATTATAATGGAAGATACCTCATTTATACTATTTAAACCTATCTAGTGAGAAGATATTGTATCAGATGATGAGAGTTTATATTCAGTATATTCAAAGTACTTAGAGGAGGAATAATCCAATTCAGATATGGAAGAGAGAAAACCCCAATGAAGTTTTAATATATCTTTGAATATGAATGATTCAAGCAGGGACTAGTACACTAGAGGAATATCCAAAGATAATAATGATAAAGTATCTTGAAGGTGAATTATTTCATTCATAAAAAACTTAAATCCATTCATAATTAAGATATTTAATATAATGGATGATTACTAAGGTTTATTAGTCAGAGGTATACCAATAGTCTTGGGTTCTATATCAAGAAATGGAAAAGACCTTTGAGGTTGAAGTGATAGATAAAGTTTATGAAACAAAGAGTATTATTTATAATTCCTTTTTCAAATCCATAAAGGGTTAGAATGACTATCTATAATAAATAAAATTAATTGTATTTTTGAACAATCTATATCGGTGTATATCCTCTTGTTATGAAGGGAAAAGACCTACCAATCCTAATTGAAATAGTATATGACAGTTTAACCAATTTCTCTAATACATTATGAGGTAGATCATAAGAAAATTTTCATACTGGAGTAGCATGAGTGAAGGTGATACCAAATTTTATTGCAGTTCATATGTAAACAAGTATAAATAATACTTTTTAATTAATGATCCACATAAGAAATTAGAAGAATAAATTGGGTTTTCAAACTGATAAAAGATGAATTAGAATAATTAATCATATTTATATAAAGTGGTATAATAATAAAATACCATCTCTAAGGAACAATGTTGAATGTTTTACACATATTTTCCAAGATAAAGGAAAATAAATAAGATAAGTGACTCCATAAGTGAAAAACTGTAATAGGATGAAATGGCCTAGGTTATGGGTTTCAAAAAATCTTGAAGAGAAAATAAGGTCAAAGCTACTACTTCCATATGTGGTATAGGAATTTGGGAATATAATTATCAAAAAAAAATTAGAGAGTAATATTATCTAAGTTCAAAATAATAAATTTCAAGAATATTAGATTTGAATAGAGAATATATTGTATAAACAATACTTGAGAAACTTTCACATAATCTAATAATATTATTTATAAAAGTTGAACGTGCTTCAACAAAAGAACTTAGAACGCCAATTTCTAAAAAAGTAGTTATAAAAATGAAAATTCTAATACCCATCTATGAGGATGAAGAATATCACATGGGTTATATTTAATATTCATTTCTTAGGGTAAAGATATAACAATTGGATAAATTAGTAAAGATAAACATTATTAGAACTATATGAATACCCTTAGTTGATACAAGATGTACCATCACTATCCCAAGAATATGGTTTTTAATAGTAACTTAGGAATACTCATATTTTTTCTATTACAGTAGGTGATGATACAATAGTTGGGATTCAATAAGTGAAAAATATGTTTAGATTTAAATAAATGGGAGAATATTTGTAGATTAGTTTTGTAGAGACCCGAAGCTTGACGTACATGAACACTACATTACTTTTGCGGAATACTTAGTACATAACAAAAACACACACACAAGGATCGTAATAGTTTAGTGTCTTTGGAAACTCGGAACGTAATCTTCTAATCGTGGTGAAAGATCTTCAACATATCCCATAAAGATCTTCTTTCTTTTATACCTAAAACCTTTGTTTATATCCTGGGGAAAAGAAAACATAAAAGGGTGAGCTCAAATGCTCAGTAAGGGTAAACAAAAGAAATATCCATCACATCATATACATAAGAACATAGCTTTTGGAAATCTTAACCTGAAAAAGAGCTCATAATATCATAACTTGGGATAAATCATGGCAGTGAAATGTAATCACAATAATCATAACTTAAAACATGAAACTTTGTGGCATACACACATAATCATAGAGAATCATTTCTTGTTAGTCAAGACTCATTGCCAAGACTATCTTAGTGGACAAAGTCCCTTTCTGAATCGAGTAACCCTCGTTTCAGTCCTGTTTCACTGAACCGGTATAACCTACCATTTCAGCCATGTCTATCTCATGAGATATAAAATCTTTACCCAATGCATTGGAGGGAGATATAGGTCCCACCCATCTTATAATGAATCCTTTCTTATGTGTGACACATAATCATAAATCATACATCATCGCATAACACATGTAACAAAAATGGGATTCTTGAAACATCATGACATCATAAAACAAATCATATATGGTAAAGGAATTCATAAAAATAATTCCATCACAACATGATCAAATCAATGTAATATTAGGGATAAAAACAGAACCCTTTATTATCTTATATGGAAAATAATTTTGATAAAACTCTTGAACTCCATTCTTGAGGAAAATATCCTTTCTTCTTCAAAAACATTTTTCCTTTATTAACATGTCATACAACTTTAAAATAAAAGAAGTTGATTAAAAATAAACTTGAAAACTTGTAAAGGAAGCTTCTTGGAAACAATGTTTTAAAAATCCATTCATGCCGTATAAGTTAAAAAGAAAACATTCTTCTCGTACTTTTGTCGGAAAAGTCAAAAAGTACCTCGTACGAAAAAGCGACAAAAGATTCCTTTCATATTCTTTACTAAAAACTCACCGAAGGGTAAAATTGGATTTAAACTATTGTAAGTGGATGGAAGCAATATTACATATTTAGGGAACATGGATGTGGATGATAAAATACACCCCAGTAAATGCCAAAGTAAAAACAATCTCGGATAAAAATGAGATTGCAATATTTCCCTTACCTTAGGTCCGACTTGCTTTGTAAGTGTCCGAACCTCCTGTATAATTATTTAAATCATGTTATTGACTTATTCCAGAATCATATTCATTGTTATTATATCATATATGGTCCACTTATGACTTTATATTACCCGTTCTTTCGTAAATTCATGTTAAAGTAGCGTTTTGGGTAGAATCGTCTCATTTGTCGTTCGTGTTTTTAACTTGTAATTATTCATATGATTACTTAGATCATGATTACTTAATTACAGAATATAAAACATGATTTATATATATATATATTCAGAATATACATATATAATAAATCATTAAATGGAAAGAAATACACTGTTCATGGAGACGGTAGTCCGTACGTACGCATGAACGATGTTTTCGTTTCCTTATTGAATTGAATGGAATTAAGTAGATGACATACATATAAATATAAATAATTCCAGTATCATTATTAGGTCATATATTTCATTAGTACTTATTATATATACTTTATAATCATTCATGAATGGTTAATCATTGAGAATGAATCTCATCGCGTCGTGGAGACGGTAGTCCGTACGTACGCACGAGCGATGATATCGTTCCCATGGTCTTGGAATTGTGTTGAAGTGTATGTATACTATTTCAGTAACAATATCACTTTATAATAATCATATATAGTTACTCATTACACCATTATACCCATCCTTGTAAGGTTATGGTGGAAAATAGAGTACACCACGGCGTGGAGACGGTATTCCGTACGTACGCACGCGCGGTGATTTCATTTTTCCGTAGGATGGATAGAAGGTGAATTAGGGTTGTTTCATATTTATAATAACATATCAGTATATAAGTAATACTGATGTTATTACTTTATAATGAAACAACTAAATAAGAAGAAGTTGAAGAAGAAAGAAATTGAAAAGATCGGTAATGGATATTACCTCTTCTTTGGAACGCCTCTTTGAATCCTCCACTTAGGGAACTAAGATTGGTCTTTGAAGAAGACCAGAACCTCTAGGATTATTCTAGGGAAGTGGAGAGGAGAAAGTGGCAGGGGTTGGCCGAGCTTGAGTGCTCAAATTGATGTGAGGAGGAGGGGGAGGAGGTGCCCTTTTATAAGGGAGGAGAGGGGCACCTTAGGAATATCTCAAAATATTATTTTATATTAAAGTCAAAATCGGTTTATAATGGTTCCAAAGGGTCTTATTTCGAAGATAAAGTGGGTATGGGTCAAAATACCATCATCCAATAGGATTTATACAAGTTTAGGGTATTATTTTAACCTTATCAATTAGATTTAAGTCTAAGTTAAATAATTTAACTTTTACCGTGTCTTTTTGTTTTTTTCACTATATGGTTAATACACTTACTATAACATGACAAACGAACCCCAAATTGTTTATTATTAATATATATATCCTTATATAAGTCATTTGGCCGAACCTTATATTTTTAGGAATAAAATAACAATTAATAATATAATATTTTATTTAAAAACTATTTTGTAT
The DNA here is from genome assembly GCA_963277665.1 of Viscum album. Lineage (NCBI taxonomy): Eukaryota > Viridiplantae > Streptophyta > Magnoliopsida > Santalales > Viscaceae > Viscum > Viscum album. The sequence goes on from OY728130.1 coordinate 927,064,285, forward strand.
CAATTTTGACACTATTTGATATATGATTTTTGTGAAAGTCATAACAGAATTATATGTTCGAACCAATTTGATTAAATCAACACTAATATATCATAGTAACCTATAAAATTAGTGGAATTCATAAAAAGTCTCAAATTAAATTCATTTGAGCATTTATAACATCAATTATGATAATATTTCCTTAAAAGGGTAATTACTGCATCATCGTTGTGTCATAAATAAATTAATTTATTTAAAGTCTAAAAATTATAAATAAAATATAATTATGTATAAAATATTTTTAGCTTTCTAATGAATATTTATAGTCGAATTTATCTTATGTATAACCCCATATTAAAAATGTTTTAGTTATTAAACTTTGATTTTAACTATTTTAACCCTTCTTTAAATAAATTAATAATAAATGTCCTAATCTAATCCAAGTGGGCCTAAATGATAATATTTTACACTTAAGGTTGTTTTTGGTCGAGATACATGTTTCCAATAGAATTAGGACATGTGTTAAGGTAATATTAATATCATTCTTACCCTTAATTACCCTATTTACTTTTAACCGTGGTAAATAAAAGTAAAAAGTTACTATTCACCAAAAATTATTTTCATCTCATTGAACCACATTTTACTTACTGACATCAACCGTGTCTCTCGGATTTTTGAAATTCCATTCACAGAAGCGGTAAAATTAAGTTTTATGAAAAATTCAGTTTTTTTAACTACCACTTAGTAGTTTCACTATTCATCAAAAATTGATGTTTTTCAGAACAATGCCAAAATTTCATCCTAAGCTATATTTCATATTCTGAATTCAAAAATGAATTCTATTTTACCAAATTCATAACATAGAAGTTTCATTAATTAATTTTATAATTAAATCCCGCTGTTAAAACAAATAGCGTGTTTTTAAGAAACAATATCTATCAAAAGATTGACACTTGTTTATGTCTGGTTTAAATGTGAAATTACATCCAATGACCAACATTGTGTTAAATTGTAAAAATATATTCTAAATATACTTTAAAACCACTCAAATTAATTATTTATCACTATTAATTATTTCGATTAAAAAAAGTTGTTTTTAATTATAATTTAGTAATTTTCACTATTCATCAGAATATGAAAGTTATCCGAAAAGTTCCAAAATTTCACCTTATGCTAAATTCGATACTCCAAATCCAAAAATGACGTCCATTTTGAGAGCTAAAATTTCTAAAATTTTAAAAGGTGGTTATTACTATTCATAACGGCTAGTTATAATAATATTTTAATAGCATATTGTTGTTTAGTGAAACTCAGTATTACGTACTACACACGCTATCGAGGAAGGTTGCGATTGCGTGTAATGCAAGGCAAGTCAAGGATGCGTGTTGTGCAAGCTCCTTTTTGTGTTGCGTACAACACAAGACATTAGTGAAATTAAAAAGAATATTTTTCATAAAATCTTGGGCTGTTACATTCTACCCCCCTTAAAATGAATTTCGCCCTCGAAATTCGTCGGGGTTATAAATGGTTTACTATTCGAAAGTTTCTTTAATAGAAACCCACATCGTAAAAAGGAATACCAAAACCAATATTTTAAAACAAAAGTATGAAACTTAACGGTTACCCAAATAAACTAATCACTGGGTTTCCACATAGGTGAAAATATGGATATGGAAGAAAAATCTAACCATCATGTTCTGATAGAGAGTGGTAGAGAACATGGATATAGAAAAGCCAACAATCACAAATCCATAAATTTGTGACGATATAAGGTACCATCCGATTCATCAGGTATAAGATCACTAGGACAACATTTTTTGGTTTTCAAGATCATTTCCCTAAAGTTGAAAAATTTGAATTAGAATAAATAATTTCTTTATTTTGGTACAATCTCACTGTTGTTCATGCCTTGAACAATTTCCACTTCATCTCTTAAATAAATGAAGTTGAATTTGTTATTCGTGAAGTGTTAGCAGATCATGTGATAGAATGACGGGTCATTCCATCTGTCTCAAACAAAAGGTTAGCAAAAATTATATACATAAGTCGATCTATAGGGAGATTAATCACATATGGTTCCTAAAATGGACTTATACTTCATATATCATACTGCTTAATATAATAAAACTAGTTTCTACTAAACAGGGACTTCCTGTAGGCCAGTGGTAGGCGATAAAGGCCAGTCGCACTTCGGTTGTGGGTTCGATTCCCATATCCTTATCCGACGTGATGGGCTGTCGCCCGTCCTGCAGGTTTTCCTTTTTCTAAAACTATATTACTATATCATCCCATCAATAATATCGAGAAAACTTCTATCCTTAAACAATACTAACTTATGTCCATTCCAATATTTAGTCTTATCCATAATACTGCAGTCCACTCTCATAACATAGTGAAAACGATTACCAGAGATTTAACACCATCTTCGATCCCCATATATCATAAGATATGTTTTGTTGGTCACATTCCAAACATTCAAAGGCCTTAATAATGTATTCTCTTGAATACCCATTGAACCATAGTGAAAACTTGAATGCAGTTAAAAGTTAACACTTTTCACATACTAAAATCCTCAAAATTCTATATACTCAAACCATGATATCACTTAGTCCTTATATCAATCATGAGCTCATGAATACTGTCAAACATTTCATTTTCTCCTTATCCCTTCATTATGCACATATCATCTACATTCCAAAAATATCTGAATAACCTTTCATGGATACTTGTACCATTAATCATACACTCTCAAAACTCAAGGAAGGACAACAGTGTAATAATCCTTAGATGTCTCTTTATTCAATAGTACCATGAGATTACTTATACAACATTACACATGATAAACATGTAATCATTCCACTACATTCTTAAACCATTGACCGAGCTTAAAAAATTCTTTCATCTCACATATCATTTGTAGTCTCATCATCATCATCAACATAAATACTTCCCATACGACCATACTGATTATCTTCATGAGACTTTCCCTTAGGGAATTGGTTTGCATAATTCCCGTACATTCCACATTTAAAACATTTAACCATTGTTGATGTCATAGCAATACCATTATCTTCATCCCTGGTGTTAACTGAACCTTTTCCTTTGCACTTACTGGCTTTGTGTCCTTCTTTTCCACACCCAAAGCATCTTCCAGTTCCTTTGAAACATTCTCCTTGATGCCTCTTCCCACATGATTTACATAGGGGAAATTGAACTTTCTTTCCTCTATGATCATCATGAAACTCCATCTTTCTCTTATTAGCCGAGTCAGGAAACTTACCAAATTTTACTTTATTGATCATATTATGAGATTTCTGATTCTGCATAATAATGATCTTTGGACTTCCAAATCCCATTTCATTTGGTTGCTCATGAAGAATATCATTACATTGTCCATCATATCCTACATTATCGTGAATCATCTTGTTTCCAGCCATTTTCTAAAACCCAAAAAGAATAGTGTGAGAGGAAAAAATCATGCTATGGAAAACAACATAATAAAGGGGGAGTACCTTCAATATCTAACATCTTAGGTTTAATTCTATGATCATTAGAGTAGTTCTATTACTATAACCTATACGTATACTTAACCTTAGGGACATCCCTAGACATACCTTATAAATATTTCTAGGGATCTCACTAACGTTTTCGCATCCTAGTTTCCAAAGGTTGACTAAACCTTTCCTCTGATACCAACTGTAACGGTCTGGAATTACTTCCAGTGGACTATAGTTGATACCTATCAGGGCACTCCATGGGCGGCTACACCCCCTGGGCAGGACACACCACCATCCCCAGTGGCAGCCATTTCCTCATGAAGCCCTTGGGCGGAGAGCCATGCTTCGTCCAACGCTCACATGTGAGAGTTACCAAGGATAAGATACATTCCTACCTCCTTTTCCTCTGATACCAACTGTAGAGACCCAAAGCTTGACGTACATGAACACTACATTACTTTTGCGGAATACTTAGTACATAACAAAAACACACACACACAAGGATCGTAATAGTTTAGTGTCTTTGGAAACTCGGAACGTAATCTTCTAATCGTGGTGAAAGATCTTCAACATCTCCCATAAAGATCTTCTTTTTTTTATACCTAAAACCTTTCTTTATATCCTGGGGAAAAGAAAACATAAAAGGGTGAGCTCAGATGCTCAATAAGGGTAAACAAAAAAAATATCCATCACATCATATACATAAGAACATAGCTTTTGGAAATCTTAACCTGCAAAAGAGCTCATAATATCATAACTTGGGATAAATCATGGCAGTGAAATGTAATCACAATAATCATAACTTAAAACATGAAACTTTGTGGCATACACACATAATCATAGAGAATCATTTCTTGTTAGTCAAGACTCATTGCCAAGACTATCTTAGTGGACAAAGTCCCTTTCTGAATCGAGTAACCCTCGTTTCAGTCCTGTTTCACTGAACCGGTATAACCTACCATTTCAGCCATGTCTATCTCATGAGATATAAAATCTTTACCCAATGCATTGGAGGGAGATATAGGTCCCACCCATCTTATAATTAATCCTTTCTTATGTGTGCCACATAATCATAAATCATACATCATTGCATAACACATGTAACAAAAATGGGATTCTTGAAACATCATGACATCATAAAACAAATCATATAAGGTAAATGAATTCATAAAAATAATTCCATCACAACATGATCAAATCAATGTAATATTAGGGATAAAAACAGAACCCTTTATTATCTTAGATGGAAAATAATTTTGATAAAACTCTTGAACTCCATTCTTGAGGAAAATATCGTTTCTTCTTCAAAAACATTTTTCCTTTCTTAACATGTCATACAACTTTAAAATAAAAGAATTTGATTAAAAAGAAACTTGAAAACTTGTAAAGGAAGCTTCTTGGAAATAATGTTTTAAAAATCCATTCATGTCGTATAAGTTAAAAATAAAACATTCTTCTCGTACTTTTGTCGGAAAAGTCAAAAAGTACCTCGTAAGAAAAAGCGACAAAAGATTCCTTTCATATTATTTACTAAAAACTCACCGAAGGGTAAAATTGGATTTAAACTATTGTAAGTGGATGGAAACAATATTACATATTTAGGGAACATGGATGTGGATGATAAAATACACCCCAGTAAATGCCAAAGTAAAAACAATCTCGGATAAAAATGAGATTGCGATATTTCCCTTACCTTAGGTCCGACTTGCTTTGTAAGTGTCCGAACCTCCTGTATAATGATTTAAATCATGTTATTGACTTATTCCAGAATCATATACATTGTTATTATATCATATATTGTCCACTTATGACTTTATATTACCCGTTCTTTCGTAAATTCATGTTAAAGTAGCGTTTTGGGTAGAATCGTCTCATTTGTCGTTCGTGTTTTTAACTTGTAATTATTCATATGATTACTTAGATCATGATTACTTAATTCCAGAATATAAAACATGATTTATATATATATATTCAGAATATACATATATAATAAATCAGTAAATGGAAAGAAATACACCGTTCATGGAGACGGTAGTCCGTACGTACGCATGAACGATGTTTTCATTTCCTTATTGAATTGAATGGAATTAAGTAGATGACATACATATAAATATAAATAATTCCAGTATCATTATTAGGTCATATATTTCATTAGTACTTATTATATATACTTTATAATCATTCATGAATGGTTAATCATTGAGAATGAATCTCATCGCGTCGTGGAGACGGTAGTCCGTACGTACGCACGAGCGATGATATCGTTCCCATGGTCGTGGAATTGTGTTGAAGTGTATGTATACTATTTCAGTAACAATATCACTTTATAATAATCATATATAGTTACTCATTACACCATTATACCCATCCTTGTAAGGTTATGGTGGAAAATAGAGTACACCACGGCGTGGAGACGGTATTCCGTACGTACGCACACGCGGTGATTTCATTTTTCCGTAGGATGGATAGAAGGTGAATTAGGGTTGTTTCATATTTATAATAACATATCAGTATGTAAGTAATACTGATGTTATTACTTTATAATGAAACAACTAAAGAAGAAGAAGTTGAAGAAGAAAGAAATTGAAAAGATCGGTAATGGATATTACCTCTTCTTTGGAACGCCTCTTTGAATCCTCCACTTAGGGAACTAAGATTGGTCTTTGAAGAAGACCAGAACCTCTAGGATTATTCTAGGGAAGTGGAGAGGAGAAAATGGAAGGGGCTGGCTGAGCTTGAGTGCTCAAATTGATGTGAGGAGGAGGGGGAGGAGGTGCCCTTTTATAAGGGAGGAGAGGGGCACCTTAGGAATATCTCAAAATATTATTTTATATTAAAGTTAAAATCGGTTTATAATGGTTCCAAAGGGTCTTATTTCGAAGCTAAAGTGGGGATGGGTCGAAATCCCATCATCCAATAGGATTTAGACAAGTTTAGGGTATTATTTTAACCTTATCAATTAGATTTAACTCTAAGTTAAATAATTTAACTTTTACCGTGTCTTTTTGTTTTTTTCACTATATGGTTGATACACTTACTATAAAATGACAAACGAACCCCAAATTGTTTATTATTAATATATATATCCTTATCTAAGTCATTTGGCCGAACCTTAGATATTTAGGAATAAAATAACAATTAATAATATAATATTTGATTTAAAAACTATTTTGTATCAATTTTGACACTATTTGATATATGATTTTTGTGAAAGTCATAACAGAATTATATGTTGGAACCAAGTTGATTAAATCAACACTAATATATCATAGTAACCTATAAAATTAGTGTAATTCATAAAAAGTCTCAAATTACATTCATTTGAGCATTTATAACATCAATTATGATAATATTTCCTTAAAAGGGTAATTACTGCATCATCGTTGTGTCATAAATAAATTAATTTATTTAAAGTATAAAAATTATAAATAAAATATAATTATGTAGAAAATCTTTTTATATTTCTAATGAATATTTATAGTCGAATTTATCTTATGTATAACCCCATATTAAAAATGTTTTAGTTATTAAACTTTGATTTTAACTATTTTAACCATTCTTTAAATAAATTAATAATAAATGTCCTAATCTAATCCAAGTGGGCCTAAATGATAATATTTTACACTTAAGGTTGTTTTTGGTCGATATACACGTGTCCAATAGAATTAGGAAATGTGTTAGGGTAATATTAATATCATTCTTACCCTTAATTACCCTATTTACTTTTAACCGTGGTAAATAAAAGTAAAAAGTTACTATTCACCAAAAATTATTTTCATCTCATTGAACCACATTTTACTTACTGACATCAACCGTGTCTCTAGGATTTTTGAAATTCCATTCACAGAAGCGGTAAAATTAAGTCTTATGAAAAATTCAGTTTTTTTAACTACCACTTAGTAGTTTCACTATTCATAAAAAATTGATGTTTTTCAGAACAATGCCAAAATTTCATCCTAAGCTATATTTCATATTTCGAATTCAAAAATTAATTCTATTTTACCAAATTCATAACATAGAAGTTTCATTAATTAATTTTATAATTAAATCCCGCTGTTAAAACAAATAGCGTGTTTTTAAGAAACAATATCTATCAAAAGATTGACACTTGTTTATGTCTGGTTTAAATGTGAAATTACATCCAATGACCAAAATTGTATTAAATTGTAAAAATAAATTCTAAATATACTTTAAAACCACTCAAATTAATGATTTATCACTATTAATTATTTCGATTAAAAAAAGTTGTTTTTAATTATAATTTAGTAATTTTCACTATTCATCAGAATATGAAAGTTATCTGAAAAGTTCCAAAATTTCACATTAGGCTAAATTCGATACTCCGAATCCAAAAATGACGTCCATTTTGAGAGCTAAAATTTCTAAAATTTTAAAAGGTGGTTATTACTATTCATAACGGCTAGTTATAATAATATTTTAATAGCATATTGTTGTTTAGTGAAACTCAGTATTACGTACTACACACGCTATCGAGGAAGGTTGCGATTGCGTGTAATGCAAGGCAAGTCAAGGATGCGTGTTGTGCAAGCTCCTTTTTGTGTTGCGTACAACACAAGACATTAGTGAAATTAAAAAGAATATTTTTCATAAAATCTTGGGCTGTTACAAGTTTATTTTTTTATTCCTCAATTTTCAGATGACTTCTTGATTGAAAATTAATTCCTTTGAAGATAATATCTATTAAAAATATTTCCATAAGCAAGTATCCTTGAAAATTACAAGATTCCATATATTTTTTGGAAAACCACAATAGTTATAGAAAAGAAAGTATCTATTATATCAGTGAAAAATTATACAGATGAGGATAAGGAATACCAAAAATAGTTTGAGTAGAAGAAAGAATTACTTAAAGTAAAAGTTATGAGGTTAATTTAAGAATAATATTTGGTCTTGATAAGAAATTTCTTATAAGAAAACTGGTCAGAGCATCCTCTGAAATTGGCGAATAAAGAAAATTTAGAATCTATAATTACCTTGAATGATCTTATTATAGTAATTATAAGTTAGGAAATTTCATATCCAGATAAAATGATTAAGGATTTTAAAAAAAATATCAAAAATTAACAAATCATAAATTAATTATGCACAGTATAAGTCCTCATAGTAGTATAGAATTCATGATATTGAATCATATTGATAATTATATGGTTTTTCTATAATGGTTATTTATTACCATGATATTAATAATTCAAAAAAGGATGATGGATACAATATTTTTAATGAGGAGGGTTTAATAATAAGGATTAGGAAAGAGATTCCAATAATATATTCTAAGATTGATTTTAAGAAAGGATATTGGGAAATTAATATCAAAGAGGAAGAAATACTATTGGTAGTATTTAGAAGGCCAATAAGACTATTTGAATGGAAATTTATACCATATGTATAATGACCAGTACCTTAATCAATCCACAATTACATGACTTATAACGAGGGTTTCACTTTATTACATTTTTTTGGATATTTTTAGTTTTTAGTTTTATATAATTCGGTAAAACATTACATAACAAAGTATAGATTTCCACACAATTTCCATTTTCCAAAAAAATATTTCTTTATAAAGACACAATTTCTTTATCCAAGGTACCCCCATACTGAAACACTAACTATATTAGCATTTCTAATAACCCTTAATCCATGTGAAAAATGTTCAAAAACAAGGGATAAAAAAATCTCAGTAAGGGACATAAAAGAAAAGAAACATATTTTTCCATTTATAAACTATAAAAATTCATAATAAAGTTTTCCATTTCTATTATAAACATTTGATCTCAAATATCCTTTTATGTTTCCATTAAAACAACTTAATTTATCAAAATATTTCATAGAAAATTTCATTTGAAATGATAAAGGAAAAATCATAAATATAATTTTTTATGTAAAACATCAATACTTATGAATACATTTTCTTGATAAATAATCCTTTCACCTTTTTAGAAAAATTCTTGAACTTTCCTTAAAAACATTTATTCATCTTCATATATTTTGATGTAAAATATTTCCTTTAATTTATTTTAGGCATATAATATATGTTACTTAGGACATTATCCTTATATTAATACTTATATTAATCCTTATAAGAACCCTTAAAATGAATCATGTAATTGGATAATTCTCCAATCTATAGTAGAAACCTATCACTGATATACTTCGTCACTTTACCCAATGCATTATAGAGTTATATTAGACTCACCCATCGTCCAATAAATATTAGGTTCACCCATCATTCATATAAAATTTACAAGAAAAATAGAATGAATAAATCACATATATCTTGATCTATAATAATAAAACCAATTTTAATTAGTATTCAAGCCTATAAGAAATAACACTTTCATTTATCTCAAAAAAATGAGAAGAAATTTCAATTTCCTTAGAAAATATATTTTTTATAAAACATTTCTAGCATATTGATAGAAATATTTTCATTGTAAATAACTATAAAAACTTGTAAATAAATCTTAATAAATAATAATAGTCGTGATGGTGGGAAATTATGATCAATCCGTAAATATTTTAATTTTTTTGACACTTTTGTAAAATGTCGAAAATAACCCATATGAAAAAAATTGAAAAAATTAATTTTTTAGTAATTTATAAAGAAATTTAAAAATAATTGGAAATTAATTTCTAAAAATTTGAATGATAATTATGAACATCCTTGAAACATTTAAAATACCCTCAACATAGAATAAAAAGTGTTGGATGGAAAACTTTAAAACAATATTTTTAAAAGAAAGTGCTTACCACGTGTCCCAACTCATTTAATTGATATATCTAATTTGTTGAGAAATAAAATTTTATTAGTTTCATAATTTATTAATAAATATTTTCTTGTAAATTATATTATCATTATTCCCTTTATTTCATTTTTTACCATGTTTTATTTTGTTACTAAAATGGTTTAAGTTCCCAATGGACGTTTTGAGGTTGTTTGGTTTATAAGTACAAAATGGAATTGGTAGGTTGACTATGGTCAATGGGGTAATGGTCATATAATATCTAGAATCATAATTATGAAAAAAATATTATTTGTAATCATTAAATTCTTTTTTATTACCATCAATGAAAGTTTGATGTGAAATATGTAATACATCGTATCGTGGAGGTAATATTTTTCACATACACACGAGAGACATTTCAATTATTCTACTAGGTGGAAAATAAATAAGTTATATAATATTTTACATTTAAAAAATCAAAATTATTTTATAAATTTCACATTTATTCATCATTTCCATCTTTATGGCCAACCATGTGAGGAAACAATGAAAACTTTACTTTGTATAGGTGGTATTACACACGTATGCACGAGCGACATTATCAATTTCCAATGAATGGAAAGGGTAAGTAAGTAAGTAATATATTATTTTTAATTAATAATAATAATCTCATAAAAAATTATACACTCATTAATTCAATATTTTTAAATATTCATGTTAGGTAGTAATAGATAACAAAACACATTGCTTCGTGGAGGTGGTAGTCCACACACACGTACGAGCGATTTTTTCATTTACCATAAGATGAAAAATAGATAAAAAAGAGTTGTTCCATAAATGTAATGACATTTAAGTAAAAATAAAATAATTATTTCATATTTATATAGTGGTTATAATGGATTTTTAGTTGTTATATGAAAAAATATACTTAAAATAAGTCAGTTAGGACTTATAATCCCTCCTCAGATATCTCCCTTTTATTTACACGTTAAGTTTTTCAGGATTGGTCTTTTGAGAATACCATGACCTCTAGAATGAAGGCAGTATATATGGGAAGGGTTTTTGGTAGGGATTTTGTGATCAAAGTTGCTCAAAATGAGCAAAGAGGTGAGAAGAGGAGGCTCCCTTTTATATGTAAGGGGAGTTTCACACTTGTAAATACTTAAAACATTAAATTAATATAAATGTATTTCTCAAGGAATGTGGCTCCAAATTATTAAAATATATAAGAAAAGATAATTTAAGGACTAAATACACTCAACTAATTAAATTTGTCTATGCTTTAGGCATATTTCCTTCCTTATCTCTTACTTTAACCCCCATTAACCATTTGAACCTTTATTAGGGTGAAAATGTTTTACCATGGAAACTATTTATTAGGAACAAAAATTAAATTAAACACATCAAAAAAGTTAGACCTCACGATTCTAAATATGAAATCTAATTTTCATGATTTAATTATTATAAGTGGAAGAAAATAATTTCTATATATGTGTTCAAAATAAAATGAAAAATAGTTTTTACAAAAATGAAAATTTTAAGAAAAAAATGATTTAATTTCAAAATAAAATAAAATATAGATTTATATAGAATTATTTGGTATAATTTTAATAAAATGGGAATTATATAACCTTAAAACCAATCAAAAAACAAATTTTACTTTGTAATTACTTGAAAATAAATAATAGTTTTTATACAAATCGGTATTTTCGACTATTCACTCAAAAATCAATCTTTTCATAAAAATCCCAAAAATTAACCATAAGATAATCTTGATATGCTAAATAAAAAATGAAGTTAATTTTATAAATTTTAGTAACTAAAATTTCTAAATTTAATTTTTAAATAAAACCTTATAGTACATGGAAAACACTTTAGTTAGAATAAAACCATTTATTTTCTGACTGAAAAAGCATTTAAAATAATTATATTATATATGAATAAATAATATATATTTATGAACATTAATAATAAACGAAATTTATTTAATATGAACATTACCTAAGTTATGATAATTTTTACTCAATAATTCAATAATTCAATAATAATATTACAGAGGAAAATGGAAAAAAATTCAATATATTATCAAAATTTAGTGTAGTCTACATTGATGATATACTTTTATCCAATAAGAATATATATAGGAATATTGATCCCTTATAATAGGTAGATGGGGTGTTTAGAAAATAAGGTATTTTGATTTTATAAAGAAATATTATTTGGATATAGCCCAATATATAATTTTGAGGATTATAGATCCTAGGAAGTAGAGAGAATCTTCAACCACATATTGCTAAGTTTCTAGGAACTTTCCCAGATGAGCATACATATTTTAAGAAGATACAAGCATTTCTTGGACTGTTAAGTTATGAAAGGGAATACATCAAATATCTATCAAATAACTTAGATCCAATCTAGGGAAAGGTATCTTGTAATTTTTCCTTGAATTATATATAAAAATATTAAAAAGTAATCATAATTCTAAAAAAACAAGCTTTAAATCTCTAAGGATTAGAGTATCAAGATGGGAGTGAAGATCAACTTATCTTATAAACAGATGTATCAGACTTGGCATGTGGATGTATCTTAAATATAATGAATAACTATAATGAAAGTATCATTAGATACTATAACATATGTTATAATGTGATAGAAAATAAATATCCAGTCCATTAATAATAATTTCTTACATTCCTCAAAGGAAATAGGGATAATGATAATTTTTTTTGGAAAATGTTTCAGTATAAGGATATATAGTCATTATATAAATAATTCCATGAAAATAAAATTTTAAAGGTTTTTCGGGACATTACTAGTGTGATGGAGGAATGAATTAAAATATAATAAATTTAATATAGAAAATGTTAAAGGAAAAGATAATGTTATTCTATATGAATTAACACAATATTTTGACTCTTATAGGTGCAATGATAGAAAATAGTAGATCAAGTCATTTTCCAATTTACTGGATAATCATTATAGATAATAATTACAAGTTATTAGAGAGTTGAATTAAATAAGCTAAAAAATTGAAATATGTCTATAAAAGAATCTCTTTAAAAGTAAAGAATCCTTATCCAGTAAGGGTGAATGATCAGATAGCACATGTTCTTCAAACAGAAATACTCATAAACCATAAAGTACCTAAAAAATGTATCTAGATATAAAATTTTATGATAATATTCATATTTAATTATTTTTATGTGTAAAAATTTCATAACATCACTCAACATGTAGAAAACTCAAGAAATAGGAAGGATTGAAAGAATAAGAAGATAAAAACCAAAGGTGTCACTATAGAAAAATATAAAACTATTTAAAAGACTTGGGTTGATCAAGTAACATAAGAAAATGAGAAAAATTAATTTCATAAATAAATTTATCAATTAAACATGAATTATGTGATAGATGAAGAGCTAAATCCATTGAAGGAAATTTGAAAATATTTTTACAACAGATTCCCAACATTTCTTAAAATAAATTCATATTTGTTTATAATTTTATATAGAAAATTAAGTATTATCAAATATTTAGTAGTGTTATAAACCATGTTATAGACATGATAAATGAATCCAAATGCCTTGTATACGATTATAAGAAGATATACAAAGATATGGTCATTACCAAATAAATATGACTGCAGGTTCAATTTTCCAGTCTTCTTAAAAAAATCAAATAGACCAATGATATAGGCATACAATAATTTCCATTCCAAAATAATTTTTATATAATTTTAGGAATAATAGTTTTGAAACTCCATATACCATATATTTACTTGGAACCAAAAGAGTTCATATAGTTCAAAAATTATTTTGGAATGTGAGGAGTTCAGTTTTTGGGATTTAAGATGACAAATATCACATTTAAAGGGGCATCAAATATGGTGAAGATAATTTTAGAACATTTATATCAACATTTTCTATGGTGGGTTACACACATCCATATTATATGATTATTTAAAAAATTGGTAATTATATTGGACTTATACCCAAGGAACTTAAGTAAAGGAGCAATCTAAAAAGTATTTGAAGTATCACTATTTGATAATAAAGATTGGATGTAGTTCAGTATGACTAGGATCAATTATGAATCAGTTGATATTGCACAAATTATTTATTTAATATAATCTAAATCAACAGGAAAATATTTTATATTATTTTAAGGATATAATGCATTTTTCTCTTGCAATTCAATAGATTCATATAAGTAAGAGATGAAACATCCAATAGACTTAGTAATAGAAACATAAATGATCCATGGAGATATCATTGCATTAAAAGAACATTAAGAAGTTATATTTATTATTATAAAAAATATAAAGAGAAAAATCAACAAATTGATTGAAATTAAAGAGTCAAAAAAGGAGGCATCAGTTGGTGAGATGATCGATGCTCTATACAAATTAGAGGGATTCTTGGCACTAATCCAAACAAGCATCATATCTAAAATGGAAAATTGGAAAAAATCAGATATAAAAATTATCCTATTTTTTATTTTTATTTATGGTTTATGGTGGAATATTTTTGGTTTTTTACTCCACTAATTTTCTTTTTATTTTTCGTTTTCAGAAGTACACACTATAAGATTCAACCTTTTGCTAAGTCTTATAGTGGAAGATGATTTAGCTTCTAAGCTTTCTGTTTTAGAATTATAATTACTGAAGAATATTTTTCTATCTAATTCATGGGTGCCTTACTAGACACCTTTCCTTGATTAGATATGAGTAATTTTCTTGATCTTTGATGTACTCTATTGCATAACTTAATCTGATAAGAAACACTTGAATCTATGTATGATCTGTAATCTCACCAAGGATTGTTTCATGATTCTCTACAATATATAGTTGAAGATTTTCTTTACTTCCTTGAATCCTATGTCCCAAAAATTATATCTTGGTTTGTATCCAAATGGTCCTTCTTTATAAAATTATTATCCCTAATTTTTTTGAACACTTTGGATACCTACTATAAGTGATCAGTATGATATTTTATATTCCAACATAATACGAGTACATAATGAATTTAAACTACCTTGAACTATGATAATCAATTTAATTTATTTTTCCATTATCCTCTAGAATATTCATGGGGAATTATCGAGTCCAAATGGAATAACTAGACATTAAAATAGGAAAAATGGAGTTTTAAATGATTCTAATGGTATTAATTCCTCTTTGAAATTAATTTTACAATATCCAAACTTAAGATCAAACATAGAATATAAAATTGGCCACTCATTTATAATCTCGATTCTTAAATCCTCCCGATTTGGAAGATTTTATCAATAATCCTTTGTTCAATTATTTAGATCACTATAATCAATAACCATTATGTCCTTACCACATTTTCTATCAGCATGATTCATTACCATGAATTCTACACTTTTGTGAGGACTTTTCTTATGCCCAATGAAACCAAGATTGATTGATTTTAGAATTTATTTTTTCAAAATCCTTAATATTCAACCTAGATAGGAAATTACCTTACTTCAAATTACTATAATGGGATCTTTAAGGCTAATTATAGCTTCAGTAATTTCCTCATGCCACAATTTTAGAGGTTTATATCACCAATTATTTGATAAGTAATTTATTATCTTGACTGAAACCTCTTCTTTATTTGCACTCAAAACTTTTAATCCAACTAATTCTTTCCTGTACTCCATCTTTCTACAATATTATTTATCCTCATCTGGATAATCTCCCACTTGGAAAATAGATACATTATTTTCTTTAAAGATTATATTTTTTCTAAATTTATTAGAAATCATGTAATTTTCAAGGATAATTCATTTTGGAAATATCATTACTGGCTGATATCTCCCAATAAACTGATTTCCATTAACAAAGTCATTAAGAAATTGAGGAATAAGTCAAAGAAACTATGCTTAAAATATTATATAATTTAGTCCAATTTGAATATATTTTTCCTGTTATTGAATCAAAAATTTTAAATTATTACCAATTATAACTCGCAACTTTAAGGATTCATAGTTAACTTCATAAATTTTGATTATTTTGAAATAAAAGGTTTATCCTGTATCCCTTAAGGTAGAATATATAGTTCCACTGATGATTATATTTCTAATATATTATATTATTATATCATTTCACTATATAATAAATATCCCATATATCATATGAGATATTCCTTATCCTCATAGATATGTATTCGAACTATCCTGTTGAAGATCCTAAGTGAATGGTTCAAGATTAAATGTTTTTTTCATGGTCATTATATCATGAATTTAATGTGCAAGGAAGTCTTAAATGAGGATCTAATGAAGCATGGAGGGTTTCTAATGATTCATTAGTTGGAATTGGATTTCATTCTTCATAATGCATTTGAGTCAATATTTTTTAGTGGATACTAGCTTGTATTTTTCTTGTTTGGAACATTAAGGTAAATATGCAATTGGATGTCATGATTGATAGGAAATCCAATATTATTCAAACAATTAGAGAGTTGATCTTAATTTTCCAATGAAACGTGTTAATGTTGTTATGAAGAACCAAATTTCTTGATTTATTATAATGGTGTTTTGAAGAAGCACATTGTTCAACATAATTTAAGGAGTGAAGATGAATCCATCCATTTATGATTTAAAATGAATAAAAATAATTAGATGAATTTTATGAGAAGACTATGGAAAAATATATTATTTTTTCAGTAAATTTTTTGATATAATTATAGAAGTATTTTGAAGAAGCCTTTCCTTGAGGTTATTAATTTTTTGAGTTTATATGTGGCTTGGAATTTTTATATCAGAATTTAGAATAACTTTTATTATAAGGTTTTATTAAAAATAATCCTTTAGTGACCAGCCAATAGGACTAACTTCAATAACTAGTCACTATTGGAAAAGAAATTATTTTTGTTGATATGGTATTACAAATAGAAAATTACGATGAGAACCTATTTCAAATATCCCATGGCTGGAAAAGATTCACAAAAGCTATTTTTTATGATGGCCCTTCAATTTTTTTTATGATTGGTGATGCCTCCATCTAAAATATTTTTTCACTAGTTATATTTTTGAAGGAATTTGCAATGTAATATTAATTCCTTCTTAGAAAAATATTTTTGATTGGATTTTCTTCCTGACACAAATAATTTAAGAAAAGGGAATTAAAAAAACATCAAATAATTTTAAAAAACAAAATATATAAAAAAATAAACATATAAATTAATAAAAATATTAAACACAATATGTTTATTCATATCTTATCATAATATGTTTGTCAACAAAATATATCAATCACTAGGGAGGTGGTGGGTCATCTGGAGGATGTGGTGGAGGGAACTCTATATTTATACCCCGTGTCATTTATCACATATATTCCATCATTTTCTAGCACTGTTGCTCCTAACATCGACATTACTTCTTCTTCTCCTACCGTAGGTGTTGAAGAAGATCTTCAAGCTCCCTACACATGGTCTCTATAACCAAATTATAATATTAAATCTTATCCTCATATTATGAAGACAATGACGATGACTCTCCAAATTCACCCCTTGATCTAGATGATGACCACACATCAGTACCAAAATAATTTCCAAGTATCAATCAATAACTGATACCAACCACTCAACCTTTTCTAATTGCATACTATGTCACCTGAATCCTAACTTCCTTATCAAATCTTGGTGCACTGGTGGCATGAACCTTAGTATTGGTTTGAATCTCATCATGCGTGTGAGAATTCATAGCC
Source organism: Viscum album (assembly GCA_963277665.1). Taxonomy (NCBI): domain Eukaryota; kingdom Viridiplantae; phylum Streptophyta; class Magnoliopsida; order Santalales; family Viscaceae; genus Viscum; species Viscum album. The sequence goes on from OY728130.1 coordinate 927,082,215, forward strand.
TTATATGAATCCTTTAAATGTAGTTTGAATTTAAAATAATTAAAATATTATTTTTAGTTAGTTTTTAAACACAAAACAATTATACTAACCACAATCCAACACTGTTGTGAACCTGTAATCTCTCCATTGGAAGAATCAGTGAAATATAACTCTATAACATTAGGATGATCAACTTCCTATACAAATATAAAATTTAAAATTTGAAATTTAAATTATATTTAAATTATTAAATAAAAGTACTTACCATATATTATTGATGAGTATTGAATGTATGACACAAGCTCTATGCGTGACCTCCTACCTCCCCCAGTTCTGTTGAACTGATGATGATATCCTCCAAATACTATTTCGCATCCAGTATGAGAACAATTCATACCAAACCTTAGATGAGTTGTAAACAGATCGATGGTTTCAGAAATACTAATAAAAAACTATGAATATATATTTATCCAAGTATATCTTCCTCATATTGTGAAAAAACTGATGACAATGCTCACACATATAGATCTCCCATGCCTCCCAAATAGAGTCTCTCATGTTATCTTCGATGGGATACCATAAAAATTGTATATTATTATTAATATAAAGTAAATAATTAAATAAATTTAAAAATAAGTATTATTTATTTTCATGCAATCCAATGATCAAACATTAATTTCCAAACATCAATGGGAATTTGATCCCACATCACACATATCCTAAAAAAATATTTTTATAGAATAACACTCCTCTGTCCAATTGGTATATGAAAAAAACTATGAGTAAAAATAAAAAAAAATTAGTACATAAATAAATTAACCAAAAATGATGATAATTAATGAAATTTAACTAAAATAGGCAACTAAACATTTCTCCACATGCATAGATCAAAATCAATATGTGGGAATCATTTAGGAATAGGGTTAGGAATCATCAATATCACAATACCATGACCCCTTAGAGTCAATGATGAATTTATAGACACCTGAGAATCAAATGACGAGGCATCAAGTTCATCACCAAGAATAAAAGCGTTCTCAAGGCTACAAAACAACTCAGCTAAATCATCGACATCCATATGAAACATGAAAAGAATGTTATCAGAAAATATTTGAAAATATATATTATATATATATATATATATTAATTATGACTATAACCATTGTGTAATTATATAATTCATCATATTTATCCATATCTTCATATATGACAGTATCAATATCTTCATCTTCCTCCTAAGAATCATGAATTTCTATAGGATATTTATCTCTATTGTCTCTTGTTATTTCAAATTCGTTTTTTACATAATCAACATCATAATCACCATCGATAAATAACTATCTAGTATAATCATTGATATTCATGTCTCTACATGAAAAAGATGTATTTGGAGTTCTGTCTTGAAAATTTCAATTCCTTTCACATTACTAGAACCACTTTTACTTTGTATACATTGATTTTCATGAGATTTCATTTTTATAATGGCCCATTTGTCAATTAACTCTATTAAAGTAGCACAATAATTTTCATAATAAATTTTATGTGCTTTATGAGCCAACATAAATGTTTATTTTATTAAAAGAATGATTTTATATTTAATTCAACTATTCCATGGCATGAATGAATACACAAGGCTCTATCAGTATCAAACCAATGACATTTATACATCTTTACATAATAATTTCCTAGATAAAACAACTCAATTATTTTACCCATCATGCCATAAAAGTCAGATTATCTTTTTCTATGATGAGATCCTCTCAATAAAACAACATTAATCATTGTTTTTTATTTACCATATGCATTTGTATGAAATAGAATCTATTCATCACCTAAAAACTATAATATTTTAAAATTTTGGATGGTCGGTTACTCAATACAAACAATCTATTGCCAATTATATCTGAATGTTTAGATTCTTGAAAATTTGATTTTTCTTCAATATAAAAAATAATAAACTGATTTAATAGGTTAAACCATAAATAATTTAATTCACCAGTATTTGAATCGAGTAGAAAAAATTATGCTACCAATTTTCCTCAAGTAAAGATGGTGTAATTTGTGGGAACTGTTTCTTAATATGATTGTCATATAATCTAAAAAAATAATATCAATTTAATTTTAATTAAATACAAATATTAAGTAAAATTAGTACACAATGTATAAACAGAGTCATTTCTTAAAAATTAATCCAAACAAATGTATTATCCTTATGATGTTCATCATCGGAAATCTATCATTCATAAAATAGAAATCTAAGTTTAGGTTGATTGAAAAAAATTAGTCAATTATCAATTTCATAGTTAAGATTTCTATCATTATGGCCCATTCAATTATGTTTCAAAGGATATTTAGGTTGGAAGTAATGAGATCAAAATAAATAAATTTCTTCTTGTAAATAAGATTATGCAATTGAACATTCAAATGATACTTTGTTACGTACTTTTTTTCTATAATTTTTGTATACATATATATTATAGGTATATCCATAAGAACTGTACTGGTCCTCCACATTTTTTTATATGGAAAATGCAATATCAAATGTTCCTTTGAATCATTGAAATTCGGTGGATTTTTTTTCCAGTTTACTTAAAATTAAAACAATATCATCTTGTATCCTATTCAATGTGTCATAGTCTACTGTATCCACACAAATGTCTTGAAAAATATTATATTTCTTTTAGTGGATCCATAATCAAAGAATTCATCAAAACTATAAATAAATTTGGTTGATGTATTTCCATTATAACATGAGATTTAAGACTCTTTAAACCTTCAATATGAACATTTTGGAGACATCTAGAAAAATTGGAATCATAACTATATTGTAAAATTAATTCTATAATCTGCTGATAGAATAATAAATGATTTTATTAAGAAATTTTATAAGGTGATTTTGACTTTATTAACTCTCATGATCAATTATATTCAAATAACTCAAGTTCAGATCACTTTTTACATTTGGGAAACATCTAATCATGAAATTAAATTATCATTAGTCTTACTAGGTGTGTCCAAAACTGTATAAAATATATTATCAAAATATTTCTTCTCAATATGAATGACTTCCAACATGTGACGAACCAAAAAATTAGACCAATATGGAAGATCCCAAAAAATACTCTGTTACATCCAATTGTGATATTTCTCAAAGCCATCTATTTTTTTCTTGTTTTATAGTCAGTCCAAAGGTAATAAGAGGTAATGAAAAGATAATAGATTTTAAATTAATACCAGATATCTTTTCTAGAGGACCATATCTTTCAATTATACCTTATCTGAAATTATTTTTTCTCTTTTGGAAAGGATGGTAAGTAGGAATAAATACGTGATGACATTAAAAAAACTAGATTTTCTTCTATTAATGAGCGTAAATTATTTTCTATCACTCATTAAGTATAGATATAATTTTGGACCATGTGTACTCCATCCAGATTATATTCCATATGTTGGGAAGTCACTATTTATCCACATTAATGCAACCTTTATTATGAAATTATATTTTATACTAACATTATATATAGTTAAACCATTACTCTATAATAAATCTAACTCATGAATAAATGGATTCAAATAAACATAAATATTATTTTTTGGATTTTTTGGAATTAATAATGTTAAAAATATATATGGTTAATTCATCAATATCCAAGTAGTTAATTTTTCTGGAGTTATAATGATGGGCCAAAAAGGAATATTTACTACTACATGAACCAAATAGATAGAAACCATTAGTAGAAAAACCCAATCATACATTACAAGATTATGAAGAAAAGGACATATATGCTGAGTCAAAATGTTTCAATGAATCACTATTATAAGGATAATTTAAGATTTTAAGAGTTGAAATATTATATTTTTTCCATGACATCAATGATATTGTGTTATGAGACATAAATAAATTCCATAATCTTGGTGTAAGTAGAAAATTCCTGAAAAGTTTAACAAGAACCAATCCAAAACTTCCCTTATTATTCCTCTTTGTACCTCGGTTGTCCACATATAAAAATACTAACTAATGAATCATTTTCAAAACAATATAGGATGCAATCATTTGAAACTACATGAATCTTCTGATAACCAAGACCCAAATTATAGATTAACTTCTTGATCTCAAAGAAATTTATAGGAAAAAAATTTCTTCCAGTTAAGAGCGATTTAACTAAAGAGAATATCTAATCAAAAATTCTATTTGACTTTCCATTATCTAATTTAATAGATTTAAATTTTCTTATCTTGCAACTAAGATATAAGGAATCATCAGTAGAATTTAGAAACTCATAAAATCGAGATGTTTAAAACTCAAGAGTTGAATCATAATTTTGAGTTTCTGTTTATCAAAAATATAGATAAGAAACCTCATTTACTATTTTTTGAAACCATGATGGATCTAGAACCAAATTATTAGTATCTTATCCAAAACTACATTCACCATGTTGATACCAAAAATAATATTCTTTCAAAAACCAAAATGAAATAGATAACCCCCAATGCTATCAAATGTTTCAAATCTCCTTAGATCACATTTCTTACATGGACAATTAATTTTCCATACTAATTTTTTTTGGTTTTTTGATTCAAATGGTAAAAAATATTAAACACCATAAATACATACAATATTTATACCAGTACTATTTGGATTATTGTGATGATTTATCCAATCACAATTTGTAATAATTTTTTTTGTACTTCCTCATTCCATATTTTTCTAAAAAATAGAAAATAAATATATTACATATGATTAATCTAATAAAAAGAAGAGGTGAACCAAAATAAATTATAAATTACTTTTAAATATTACCAAATATTGATAATTAGTGGTATATTCAACTAAATAGTAGAAATTATTTCAAACTAAAAAACTACTACTTAATAGGAATATCACATACTAATTTTTGAAATTATATTAACATTTTACTAATTTCCACTAATTATTAATTATTACCCACAATTAATACTAATTACCACCGTTTTTTACTAATTAATACTAATTACTTCTAATTTTTACTAATAATCATAATTGTTACCAGTTACCACTATGTTTTACTAGATACCACTAATTTATACAAGTTACCACTAAATTTTTCTAATTAACAAAAATGTTTACTAATTAATATCAATTACTACCAATTTTTATTATTTGTTTTAGTAATTATCCCCAATGTTTAATAATTTTTAATAATTACTGCTAGTTATTAATAAATACTACAAATTACCACTATTTCTTTACTTATTACAGCTAATTACTGCTAAATTTTACTAATTACCACTAATTTATACTAATAACCACTAAATATCTCTATTTTTTACTAATTACCACTAATTACTATTATTTTTTTACTATTTACCGCTATGTTTTACTAATTATAGGTTATTACCACTGAATACCACTATTTGTTTCTAGTTATCGATAATTACCACTAATTTTTACTAATTACCACTAATTTTTAATAATTATAGCTAATTTTTACTAATTAGCATTAATTTTAACTAATTACTGCTAATTTTTACTAGTTCTCACTAATTTTTACTAGGTAGTAATTTTTACTAGTTACCACTAATTTTTAATAGTTACCAATTTTTTTTATAGTTACCAGTAATTTTTACTAGTTACCACTAATTACCATTAGTTTTTACTAATTACATCTAATTTTTACTAACTATCAACAATTTTTTATAGTTACCGTTAATTTTTATAGTTACGAAAAAATTTTCATAGTTACCATTTTTACTAGTTTCTAGAAATTTTTACTTGTTACCGCTAATCACGCTAATTTTTTATAGTTTTTATCAATCACCACTAATTACCACTAATTTTTACTAATTATCTATATTTTTTACTATTTAATGATATATTTTATTAATTACCACTATCTTTTACTAATTAATTCTAATTTTTAGTAAGTATCAAAAAGTTTTAGTAATTAACACTACTGTTTTCTAATTATTTGTAATTTTTACTAATTACTACTAATTTTTACTAATTACTGCTATTTTTCACTAATTACCATTTTTTTTATAATTTTAACTAATTACCACTATTTTTTATAATTACTGCTAATTTTTAAAAATTAATGTTAATCTTTACTAATTAATAGTATTTTTTATTCTAATTACTGATAATTTTATCTAATTACCACTAATATTATCTAATTATCGCTAATTTCATATATTTATTACTAATTATTATTAACTTTTACTAATTATAATTAATTATTTCTAATTATCCATTATTATTTATTAATTATCTATAATTAATATTATTTTTAAACAGTTACTACTAATTACAACTAATTATTGCAAATTAGTGCTAAAAATTTATTATATAAAATAAAAATGATAGATTAACAACTGAAAAGATTAAAATATATATGTCAAAATTTTGCTTCATCAGAATTAAATCATTGTTTTAATACTCCAAGCATCAGATCCCTGGAAAAATCTAAATTTCTTCCTAAATAAATAAGAGAGACCAATTAATTAAGTAAAAAATGTGTGTTTGAAATTTTTTGCACTGGCTGTATTTATATTTAATATTAATTGTGATGGGGCTATTTGAGATGGAACCTATCGTAAATATTTCCCACCCTAAATAAGTATGACAGTGATATAAAACTATTTGTGATGAGCTTCATTACAAATGTTTCTCTACCGAAATAGTATTTTCTATGGGTTGAATCGCAAATGGTGGCTGTGGTATAAAAATATTTGCGACGAGTTCCATCACAAATGTTATTTTAGTGGGATAGTATTTACGATGAGAAATATATTTCCATCGAAAACACTCTTCCTGCCATATTTATGAATTTGATCCAATTTATTTGCGATAGGAAATACATTCCCGTCACAAATAACTGAAAATAAAAAGTTACTTGGGACGAGAAATGGTTCCCAAAAAATATAGTTTAGTCAGATGGACTATTTATGATGAGAGGAAACCCCATCATAAATAACTCGTCATAAATAGTAGTTTTTCCCATTGTGAGTGGTGCAAGAGCTAAATTGACCATTGAATGACTGCATGGAGGAGTAAGGGTATAAGACCTACACATGGGAAGGCATTGGTCCACATAGGCACACGTGTTGATTAGCCGATGGGTTTGCATGGGGCAATGTGACCCTTGAGGCCATGTGTTTGTGAGCATGGTCCAGAGTATACCCAAAAACATCATCGAGTGGTCATTGTGTTATCCTAACTTAGTAAGAAAAGGACGACCATTTGAGAATTTGATGCGGGATATATGGAAGGCTCACAATATTCCTATACTTTTAAATTATACCCAAATAACAATGGAAACTTAATTAAAATGATCATGGCCGTCTGATAAAACAAAATGTCAACCACTACCTTTCAAAGTTAGGGGTTTTCCATGCATAGAGTAATACACATGCTGATCCTTCCACCATGATCGAAGTAAGATCTGATCAGTGAGATATTGAGATAGAATGGTTTTGAACCTATGTGAATACAATATATGACATGTATTCAAGTGTTTGTTTAAAGAATGATCATTTTTCAATAATAATAAAAACCTATAGTGTGTTTTTCAAACATCTGAATGATTTTTTATGATTGATATTTTAATGGGTGATGCATATAATTACTTATATGTGATGTTCTACTACGAATAATAAATTTAGTATGTGGTCACTCAATGCCAATTTGTTTTGGCATTGTGTAAGTTTGTACTCAATCAAAAGTTTTAGTGTTTTAAAGATACACTTTGACATGCATTTTTTATGGAGCTAAGGTAATGGGATCCTCATCTAGAAATACTAAGGAATGGATGAATATATTAAGCTTCTGAATTATTAGTTTTGATAAGTCCCTTGCTTTCATTGAAATACCAAGAGCACCATATTCCAACTAGGCCACGTGAAGAAGAAGAGACCATGAGACAATGGTGTTAAATGAAAGAGAAGTAGAAGATACAATGTAATAAATACCACAATTCATGAAAAAGGAGGAGGAGTCCACATACAACAGTATGCGAAGGAGGAGGAGTCCCTCAAATAATGAGCTATTCTACATGAAGTATCATGTTGGTGAACCTCGATTTATTTTCTAAGAATTAGTCTTGTGTGAAGTGCATGTTTCATATAGGTTCTATGTGAGTGTAGTGTTATGAATTGTGCATGTGTGAGAGAATATTCTATGCATTTTAAGTGCAATATTAATTATAGTGTTTTGTAATTTCATAAAGGCAGTTCCACATACCATCTTTTATATGAAAAATAATTTGAAACATTAAACTTTTTTTGGAAGCATCATTATGTTAAGAACCAAGTAATTGAAGCAACAATACATGCTGAGACACATATGTTATGTGAGGATTATTTGTTGTACATTGGAATAATCCCATATATTATATGAGAATAATATAGTCAAGAAATAAAATATGTTTCATAAAGTACACATTTGAAAAGTCCATTAAATACTTATGATTTACTAAAGAATCCAAGTTGCAAGAGTTAAAGAACACTAAAGAAACGAACACTGAAATACACCAAGGAGATAAAAGATACTGATGCTAGAAGATCCTTATAAGAGGATATTATCATGTATGAGTATTCATTAAGTTAATAAAATCTAGATAATATAGAACCTGGAGTGAGTTTTAATATTGATAGACTTGTTTAAACTACTGTTGAAGTTCTTAAAGACTGTACACGATCCAGACCTATTGATCCAACCTTCTTGTTGTGGTAGGTCAATTTATAAGATGTGTTGAAGTAACTTTAAGATGTTTAGGATCTTATATAATTGTATCAAATATAAAGAATAATCTTTTGATTAGTGTTTCTAAACAGTCACTGAAGAAGATATTGAAGTTGGGGTGTATAACCAATTTTTAGGGAATTGTAGTTGGGGAGACTAACCAAATTATTTTGTAATCACCTGTGGATATAGTGTATAATCAATTATTAGATGGTTATCCAACATGTAAAGGAGTATGATTTTATAATGAACCTTTTAAATATAATGGAGTTTTCCCTTCCTTATAATTTCTACATGCAAAGTGATACTACGAGATATCATTTAGTGTGCTAAGAACCTTAATAATTTTAAGTGGTTGAATTAAAGTGAATGACTTTGTAAATGAAAACCATTTATTCACCACCCTATTATAGGTCAATCCATTATGGGGCTTTAAAAGTGGTATCATAGCTAAGGCCCCCCTCTAAAGATCCAAATATAATTTTGAGACAAGGATAATCTTAACTCAGTCAAAAGTTGATGTGTTACCCCATTATGTTGGAATAATTATCATAGTGAGAGAAATAATACGCCACCCTATCTCCTATCACTTGTAACTGAACTGAGTGACATTATAATATTTAGGTTTCCAACCATTAATGAAGATGTTTTTATGTCTAAATATGATAAGAGAAATATAGATTTAGGTGGGAAGGTTCAAAATGGCATCTTGATTTCTCTATCAGAGAATGTTTACATAATGGTCTTGGGTATCCAGACTACCAAGGATATTTGAGTAAAACTGAGACATGGCTATGAAGGCAATGTTAGTGTTAATAAATTCAAATAAAATTTTATGGAATACCATTTGATAACATCAACATTATTAATGATGAAAATATTTATGACTATTTCACCATGATGAATGAGATAGTTATAAACACTTGAGGATTTAGTGATATGCTAGATGACTATATTTGTTTAAAACTGATGAGAAATTTTACAGATTGGTTTGATCTAAAAATTCCATCCCTTGAATAAGGATAAGATTTGATTGAAGATCAATTATATAATACAGTCATTTATTATGGGATTCAAAAGGAACCAACCTTTAAGTAGATTGAAAAAGATGATATGGCCTTTGAAGCCACAAAAAAATTTAGAGAATAGTAGGTTGTATATCCAAGTAATTAAGATGACAAGGGATATAAATATGTTAGTGAAATAATTTCCCTTATATAAAGAGTATTTAAAAAGTTCAAATGGATAGAAAAATTAAAACAATCACATAAGTGATGAATTATGATATCTTTTGACACATTTCCCATGACCATCTAAAGAAGAAGGATACATAATATGATTCTAATGATGATGATGATAAATTCTAAAAATAAAAAATATTCCCAAAGTAGGAAAATAAATTTGATGATAAATAATGATAAAGATGATTCATCATCAAGTACCTCTTTATAATATGAGATTAATTTTCTTATTGAAGTTAAAAAAGGATTTGATTCATAAAGTAGTGATAGAGATGAAGAAGAAAGAAAAAATATAGAATAATAGTTGAAAGGTGAGTTGGAAACTACTTTTGAGGAGACTAAAAATCTTAGAAAAGAAAAAAGTTTCTTTCTAAATAATAATAATATTTATTATAAAGAAAATTTGGTACTAATAAAGAAATAAGAAGCCTATATTGATGAGATTAAGAAGAACAAGCTTAGATAATCCAAATAAGATAAAATTATTAATGATCTTGAGGAGAATCTAGGTGTTGGGGGAAAAATAACTATCTAAGAAAAAACTCTCTGTGTACCATCTCTAAATGAGATAAATAAAAGTAGATAATATTTCAATTGTTCCATTGAAGTTAATTTTGAATCTTCCCAAGCTTTTGGGATGAAGGGTATAAACAGAAAAGCCAAATATTTACCTAAAATGTCTCAATGAAAAACTATTATTTATTAAAGTTAATGTGATAAAAATAAATCTCATCCTGGTTAGAGAAATAATATAAGTTATAGATAATCTTTTACATTAAAGGGAGATATAGATATTTAAGAAAATCACTGCCCCTAGGAAAAAGAAAGATCACTTTGAATAAGTATAACAAAAAAGCGTCTGGATAAAATAATTAACAAGGTCAAATATATAAGTTCAGAGGTTTTTTCTACTTTTGTGGAAGGTATGGGTATAAAGACTAATCTTATTGGTATAACATGTCTTTTCTAGAGATAAGGCATGGAGAAAAGGGGGGATATGGTGATCATATGATAATGGATTCTTAAAGAAGGAAAGTTTTGACAAAAAATCCACCAAAGCTACCAAAAACATAAACAAATGTGAATAATTGGAGGATATTTACATAATATGTGAACAATAGTGTCACAAATCTAAGGAATACATGACTAGAACACAATTATAGATTACACCTACTATGAAATGGAATTAAATTAAAAAATCTTAAAAAAAGGAGTCATGAAATATTAAACCTTTTAAAAGGACATATGAGAATACCACATATTTCATAACGATCTAGCATAATAGTCGGGGATGTACAAGATAATAAAGAAATAATTTATGGAATATGAAGACAAAAATGTGATTACACATGAATAAATTACACCAATATGGATCTGAATGATCAAGAAAAATCATATGAGTGGTGTGGTTAGTCTAGGAATTAAGAAAATGATTGTATGTAAATCTTATCATTTAAGGAAAATGAAATGAGAATGATGATTCATGATTATGGGAATGGAGTTTACTTGACCCATGAGGTCAAGAAAATCAATTCACACAAATAAGTAGTATAATAGAATAAGATGATTAATTAACCTATTAAGACTATTGATAATAAAATAATTGACGAGTTTGGAAGAAAAGATAAATCTAGGTAGAGATAAAACTACCATACTTAGTTCTATTTCTTAGGAATATAAGTGGTATCTTATTATTCACAAATCTATATGTTTTTGTACTAACATTGGATGGAATTGAAGAATATAGATGCATCCCTTGATGAGGGGCATAAATGAGTTGAAGCTGTTAAATCTTTACTATACAGTGAATGTAAATATTTTGAAAAAAATTTTAAAAATTGAAATATGTGGTTAGATAGTCACCCCATATCACTATCCTAATTTTTTTAAAAAGGTTTTAAAGTTGGATTTGATATTGATATAAAATGGGGGAGCTATTTTTTTAGAGGAACTTTCCTATGTTTTTGTTCATATGAGTGAATGATAAGTCTATTTAATGATTTGATTATTTAAGAATCCCTAAAATATAAAGAAGTGAGTTGTTTGAGTTTGTATCACATGTTCAGTTATTTATGTACGTCATTAAAAAACATGGAAAATTCATCTCATTTTCTACACCGGGTTTTCCCATGTAGACTTAGAGTAGATTAACTGATGAATCTTTACTAAGGAACATCATGTGATGTCATCCATCTCTCAGAGGTTCTCCAATCTATTATTTTAAATGAATAGGGGATAAGAGGCTGTTATGATGTTATGTGAAGGATATTGATGATATGAGAAGACCCCTATTGTTCCATTGAATTTATTTTTGATAAGGTGGAGAAGAAAATAGATGTTATAATATGACACAATACTGTAAATGAATTCATAGAGGGATATTTAAGATCCCAAGTGAATGGTTTAAGAATGAATATTGTATTTTTAAAAAGTTTATCATAAAGTAAATTTATAAATAAGATGTAAATGATAAGATGATAATTCCTGGAGGGTTGTTCTAGATTCATGATTTGGAATTGAATCGGATGAATGATAATGCATACAAGTCCATAAGTTGTTTAAGGATACTATATTTCAATGTTCTTGTTTGGAAAATTCATGAAAATGTGGCATTAGAGTCATGATTGATAAGGCATCCAAGGTTATTCATAAAATTTTAGAGATGATATTAATGTCTAAATACATGGGTTAATGGTGTTCTGAAGAAAAATATCGTTTGAAATGTTCTAATAGTGTTTTAAGAAGCACATTTTTACAATAATTGAAAGAGTAAATAGGAATCCATTCATTAATGATTTAAAATGTTGAGAATTTTTTTGAAAAGGATAATTAGAAGAACATGAAAAAATGTATTATTTTTTGATGAATAATATTAAGATAATTGTAGAATTATTTTTAATAATTATGGCCTTCTCTTTCTTGATTATTTTGAGTCTATATGTTGCTTGGAATTTTGAGATATGAATTTAGCTTAACTATTATCATAAGGATTTATTAAAAATATACCTCCATTGACCACCCAGTAGTATTAATATCAACCAATAGTGGTGCAAAAGCTAGTTTGATTATTGGTTGTCCACATGGAGGAGAAATGGTGTGGGTCCTATGCATGGGAAGGCATGGGTGCATGTAGGCACACACACAGGGTAACCGGTGTGTCCGCACAGTGTGGAATGACTCGTGAGTCCTGTTGTGTGTGAGTGTGTCTTAGAGTGGACCTTGATACATAATTAAATAGTCATTTTAGGATCCTATCTTATCAAGTATATGTAGACTATCCAAGAATTTTATGCAGAATCTGTGGAGGTCTTATACTGTTCTTACGCTTTCAAACGATATGAAGATATTAATGGATAATTGATTAAAATGATCACTGTAATCTGATCATCACCTACATCATCTCCTACCTCATGATGCTTGTTTATTTTGTTCACATATCATTTTTCATGATAATACTTCAACCATGATTGAATCAATCTAACATCAAAGAGATATCATGATAGAATCACTGTAATCCTCTTTGCATGTAATCTATGACTTTCATGTAAGTGTTTATTTGAATAATAAACCTTTCACAAGAATGATATGAAGATGCAGTGTGTTTTTTCATACACTTTAATGAATGTTTTACATCGATATTTTAATGGTTGATGCATATGATCAACTGTATGTGTGGTTCTATGGTGAAGAAGAAATTGAGTATGTGGTTGCTTGATGCCCCAAAGTTAGACATCATGTAAGTTTCAATTCAGATGAAGGTTTTAGAATTTTAAAGATACACTTCGATATTTTTTTTAATGAGATAGGGTGGTGGGATCCTCATCTATAAATATCGAGTCAGGGATGGGGGTCTTAGAATCCTGAATTATTTGTTTTTAGAGATCTCTAAACAGAAGGCACCATGAGCCTATCTGTCTACATGAAAAAGAAAAAACCGTGATCCATTTGTGCTATGCGAAGGAGAATTATAAGTTATTCCATATTAAATAGTATAGTACATTGAGAAAATATAGGATCCTACATACTATATTACACAAAGAAGGATGATTCTAGAATAACATGATATATTCTATGAAAATCATCCAGTTTGAGAACAACTATTTCTTCATAAAGCATCAATCCCATGCGAAGTGTATGCTACATGTAGGTTATATTCAAGTGAAGTGTTATGTGATGTGCTTGTGTGAGATAACATGATATATAGTTTAAGTGATATATTAAACACATTGTGTTGTAATTTCATTAAGGTAGTTCCATATATTATCAATCACATAAAAAATAATTAAAAACATTAAACATGTTTTTGAGGAATTAGTATGTGAAGCACCAAGTAATTGAAGTAATAATACATTGTGAGACACATGTTCTATGGAAGGATCATGTGATTTACATGGGAATAATTACCTATATTATATGAGAATCATATAGTCTATAAGTAAAATCTATTCAAAAATGAACATATTTGATAATTCCATGGAATAATTATGATTTCATAAGTAATTTGATTTTTGAGAATTGAATAAAACTAAGGAAACTGATACAATTTTGTATCTACAAGAGAGAAGATATTGAATCCAGGAGATTCTTATTGGGTGATACTTTCAAGTATGATCAGTCATTAAGTTTATAATATCTTGATAATCTTGAATATAGAGTGGGGTTCAAGATTGAAATAATTTATCATAATTCTATTGAAGTTCTTAAATATTGTACATGAGAAAGGCCTATTTATCCATCCTTCTTATTAAGGATGGAAAAATTTCAAGAGGTGATGAAGTTACCTATAGTTTATTGATATATGTATATCTTTGTTACAACGATGAATAAAGATCTTTTGATTTGGTTTTCTAACTAGTCACTGAAGAGGAGATTATCATTGTGGTGTATAACTGATTGCTGGGTAATTCTAGTTGGGGTGTGTAACTAAATACTATTGTAATTTCTTGTGTTTATAGTGGAGAATCCATTTTGGGGAGTCTAACCAACAAGTAAAGGAGTAGGATTTTATATCAAAACTTATAAATACAATGTATTGATCTCTCACTTATTATTTATGCATATAAAGTTAGACAATGAGATATCATTAAGTTAATAAATAACCTTAACTCCTTAAAGAGGTTAGATTAAAAGGAAAGACTTTGTAAAATTAAGCCAAAAAATTTACCCCACTTTTTAGTGGTCAATATAGAATGGGGATCTATGACCTTTTTCCAACTACATTTCTTTAAATTGGTGTTCTAGGTGTTTCTGTTAAAGTACCTTCATTTTTCCAAATGAGATCCTTGGTTTCTCTAAAAGGTTCTCACGTATTTTTAATTTTATATCTACTATATTCAAATATAATATTATTGATCTTGAGTATTATGACCTAATATAATCTTATTCTCTAATTTTTGAGATTACTAGGCTATTACTAACTTGTTTGATCACATCATGAAGAAGTATATTTTTCTTTCTTTCCTCTTCTGAATTAATTGAAACCCATTCCCTAAACATGTTATCCTTTTAAGGTTTACCACTTGTGATGTCATCAAACTTCTTGATGTTACTTAATACTATAAATGATGTTTAAAACTTTCACCACCTTTCCTTATATTTGGTCTCTCAGTATTTTATAACTTTACATATAGATGGGTAATTATTTAGACACATCTACTATCAGGTGGAAAACCCAATGTTTTCTTTCCAGTTCCTCATGTAGATCTGTACTCCAATATTTTTAATAATACTTATATCTTTAATAAAAACATGAAAATGTAGGATCAACCTCACCCATGATACACATACACTAACATTTTCTTCTCCTCATCCTAATAATTCATTCACGAAATTGGTTAAACTTCCATCTAATACTATAATTAGGATTGGTAGTCCTCATCTCTTTTTGATAAGATGATCTAAACTAATATGGATCACATCAAAATTCACATACTTGTAATTATTCTATATATCCTTAATAAACCTTTTTATATTTATCAAATGAACTATAAATAATCCTCTATTTTTTATAGACTCTTTCTATCTCTTCATACTTGAAGATCTTGGTTTTTTATTGATACGATACCCGAAGAAATTTAGTATACCTTAGACCAATAAAATCTAGGAATATTCCATTATTAACAATAAATTAATTATAAAGGTATTTCAGTTTTTTAATAATTCCCTATATCACCTTTGATCACCATTTTATTAAAATATCCAGAGATTCTTCCATTGTAATATCCCAAGCTCAAATTATTTCTATTGATGCAGGCTTAAAAAATACTAGGGTTTTTTTCTTCATTATTTGAAATTCATTATTCCCCCTCTAATTAATTTAAATATAAATAATATAAAATATCATCATCAAAGTATATATCTTATTCCTAGATATGATCATAAAATATCTCTAGAAGATCTTCCATCAATATTACTTTGAGTCTACCACTTCATATATCTGCATATAGGAATGTGTTAGCCTTGCGTCCTTCCTTTCCATAGAACTGAAATCAATCAAAATTGGATAGAGACTTTACTTTAGGGGATGTAATAAACTTACTTTTTTTAATTAATGTTTTCTCTCATGTCATTCTAGATTGTATTTGTTTTATGTTATCTCTTAGTCTTTTCTATATTTCTCCATGAAAATATATATAATTATATTATTTTACCAAATCCTTTTGATAATTTGTTGTATGATTTATTTTTTTCAAACTTTACATATAATAACTTTGTTTTGAATAATTTTTACTAGTGTGTACCAAGCTCCTGCTTGGCTGTACCACACCCATATATTATTGCAACACCCTTAACCTTTAAGCAATAATATTAATTCATATATAATATTTATTAAATACATTATTACATGACTATACATATAGTATATTCTTATCAACTACTATATTTTTTCTTCTTGAACTAAAAAAATATATTGTAAATATATACTTTATGAAAGATGAATCTTTTAGGCTTGTTTAACTACTTCATGACAAGAACTTGTATGTTTTTAGATAAATAAATATAAAGAATATTTTTGATCTCTTAGTCCAAGAAGATAACACCGATGTTAAAACTAATAAATATATTCTTTGAAATACCACATGTACCAAACATAAATTTTAGTTAAATATATTTTTGATTTTTATACCAGTTCTCCATCCCAATCGACTAGTGAATTTCTAAAAAACTAAGGTTTGGGGAAATCTGTTACTGCTATTATTACTTAAATTGGTAAATTGATATATTCTTGGATATCCTTTCTAACTTGTGAGTGTCTTATCAATATATCCAAAAAAGAATACTTCATTACCCTTCATGTTACCCATTTAAAAATTGAGTGTTACATATATGGTCCGTAACTATAAACCAACTAATAACATACAATATTGGTTGTTTAGATCCCATTAATCTATGGATACTCTTGGATACTTTTTAGAATCCATCTTAAGGATTATACCATGCTATGAAACCCCTTATGGATGTGTCTTACTTGGTCTATATTCTTTTTAAATATAGCCAGGATATATGGGAATTTATTCTATATTGATCTTAAATAAAATTTCCTTGAATGATTATTTATATCATTCCTAAAGAATTGTTTTCTAGGAGATTTATTTCCATAATGGATTAGATTCCCATTCTTTTGTGCCAAGACTTTCTATGGTTTATGTGATTTCTTATTTCATTTTCTTATTAATATCTTTGATTTTATATTATAGGTTTTATACATTATTAATATTTTTATTTATATATTTATATAAATTATCTATATCACCAAGTTACTATTTTAATTATATACTTATATCATGAATCACTTTTTGGTATTGCTGGTTACTCTAAGTAATATTAGAACATGTTTCCTGATACTCTTAATAATCTCTCAATAAAGGATATCAATAATATTCTATAATATATATACATGATATAATTTCTCCTTTTTACCCCATTATATATATATTATGATATGTGATAATGGATCATGGGTGATTGGAGGCTTCATATGAAGATTTACCTTCCAGCTACTGCCAAATATCTCAAATATTTGATCTAAATCATGATTCTATTGCTACCATAATTTAATTTTCTAAGAAGATTATATCACCTTTTGGTTCTCCTAGATATATTTATAGGTTTTTTACTAGAAAACTGGTTTTTTTTCAATTGGGAATCAATTCACCTAATTTTTTCCTTTGATACTTCAAGCTTCTCATGAGTCTATTGGGATTTATAACTAAACATGATCACTTCAGGTTTGTTTTCATAAGATAGTTTTTCTACTAGTATTTGATAATAATTTCTATGAGATATTTAATTGGATTTTTCTCATAATACCTCTCACATATGCTATATATATTCAATAATAATATAGAATAAGGAAGGAACATGTATAAGGGGTTCCATAGTAATGTATGATCCTTAAGATAGATTGTGAAATAGATCCCAAAGCATATATATATGAACATGCTATAGACCTTAGATACTATATGATATAAGTTATTTTATAGTCATCAAATATAGATTGTGCACTAAATTTCACAAGAGTTACCTTGTGGGGGTAATGCAGGTTGATTTTGGGATATGTTTTTAAGACAGTAAAAAGTAAAAATGGCTATCTAGGAATATGTAACTTTACTAATTGAGGTCATACTATTAGTAGATGATTTTATAAATTATGGGTTTGTTAGAAATTTTCTTGTTGATTATGATGGAGAATTGGTAAAAAAAGTTGGAATAAATTCAACTAAAATTTATCTTTGTGATATGTGTTGTTTTAAATAATATCCATGGGAGTTTATGTATTAGTATTATCTTATTGGATGAGCAGATCAATCATATGATTCATATGTTTTTATACAGGAGTTTCCAGGTATTTCACATGAATAAGTTGAAAAAATCTTAATAAATTATCTTTATCTAATTATACATTTATAATATTCTTTTGGAGTTCAAGAAGAAATATTAAGGAAGGTGAAAATAATCTTCTATATGGATAGGTATGTCTTGTAGGATATAATAAATATTTTATATGATAGTTCATATTGTTACCTGAAGGTTAAGGGTGTTGCCAAAAGATATTGGTGTGGTCTTTCCATATGGGATCTTGGTATGTACCCAAAAAAAACATTCAAAACAATATTATAGGATGGAAAGTTTGAATGAAAAAAATCACATAATAAAGATTAAAATGGATTTAGAAAAATAATATCTTTGAGTAGATTTTTAGGTATAAATCCTAAAATTAATGAGAGATATATTAGAAAAAATGGAATCAAGAAGGACATGAGAAAGATCTTTAAGGGAAAAAAGGTAAAGTATTATAGAGTCCATAAAGGAAAATATCTATCTAGTTTTAGTCACTATTTGTTTTATAGTAAAAATATCACAAGGATGACACATTCCCAAAAGAAGATATACAAAGAGGCATCCTCAAAAAAACTTTTTGAATAAATGTAAAATATATTACTTGAACCTGTATGGGGAGAAGATATAGACTTAGCTGATGATAGTTTATACCATTTATATTTAGAGTACTCTTAGGAGGAATAATATAATTCATACAAGTAAGAATAAAAATCCAATATAATTTTAATCCATCATAGAATAGAAATTATTCGACCAATTGATAGTACAATATAATTCTCTTTAGAGATTGTAATGATAGAGGTGATGAAAAGTGATCTAGTGTATTCATTAAAAAATAAAATTCCCATAGAAGGAAAAGATTTTCAGGAATGGAAGATGTCTGGGGTTGATTTTTTTGATATTTACAAAAATTAATTATCACCATAATAATAAATAACCTTGATCAGTGTGGATGAACTTATGATTTAAATCTAAAATATTGATAGGGAATTATTAATAATACCTTTTATAAAGAAAAAAAGGGTTTGTAACTCCATAAAAAATAATTCCAAGTATGGTATTTTTTGAATAATCTAGATCAATGTAGATCCTCTTATTATAAAGGGATAATACATACCAATACAAATTATAGTGGTAGATGGTAGTTTATCTAATTTCTGTAATGAATCATTTGAAGGAGAATGAGAAAATTTACATGAAGGAGAATCATGGTTGAAGGTAATCCTAGATTTTAAAGTAATTATTAAGGAAATAATATTAGTAAAACACTTTAAGTAAAGATCAATGGTTTTTCCCATATTTACCCTGCCAGTAAAAGCGGGAATTGAAGTATAAGTAGGGATTGAATCCATATGGACCGAAGAAGAAACCTTGAGACACTAAGATTGGATACGAGATAGGCTATGCAGTGGCCAAATTTGGATTGAATTGATTTGAATAAATATTGATTTAATTTAAAGAACAAAACAAATAAAATTACTTTAATTAAAACAACTAATTAAGGTGAGTTCTTCCTAGGTTGTCTCTTGGGATTGATTGGTTGTTTTTTTTTTCATTTGATTTTCTGTTCATCGGTTCAAGAGGTATCCATTAAATGAAATAATCCCTCAATATCATTCTCTGATTTAATCCATACAAAATTTCAAGACTAATCACCAATTCACTTAGAGGATCAATTAAATGATCACTCCAAGGAATTGGATCGTACTATCACTCAAAATGTTTCATCGTTAAAGTCGGTGAAGACAAAGAAGAAGATAAATCAAAGAAAGGAACTCTTAAAATAAAGAACAAATTTAAGAATTTAAGAACATAAAATAACATTCAATCCATCCCATGAAACTTCCTAGGTTAAAACCATAAAATATTATCCCTCCATTGATGATATTCTATCAATGGAAGCGGGTAGTTGACTTAAAGAAGCGGGATTCAAGAAGAAAAACATTAATCAAAATGAACACTCCACCGTTGTGTGATTAATTCACAAGTGTGGGTGTGAATAAATTCACAATTATATTCAACAGTATCAGTATGTGAAGAAAAGTAAAATAAAAATTTAATAAGAAGAATAAATTTTATTAAAATAATAAATGTGAAAGACAAACTTACATGGGAAAACTTGACGATGCAATTACAAAACGAAAGCGGGAAAGTACAATTGAAAGAAAAACTTGGATTCAATGAAAAATATTAGATGATAATTCCTTCACCACCAGCTCCTTATATAGGCATATTAGGAGCCTTAGATACACCCTAACACAATAAATTCCATCACCATTAATTTAGAGAGTCAAAAGGACGGTGAGAAAATTAAGGGATTTTGACGTTTTGAAGTTGACCCGGAAATTTCGTCCAGATTCGTCCACCATTTTGATGTGTGAATTTGGAATTGAAGGTATCCGAATAATCAGTGGTCGTAGAAGACAACTATCTTCATACATGTGTCCTATATCATATGTAAAAATTTCAGGATAGTTGGATCAGCCTTTTGGATGTTATGGTCGAAATGGTGGGACAGATTTATGTGCATTAATGTCGGTTCCACCATTTAAATCTCAACTCCAGATCCTTTTATCATCATGAAAACTTCAGAATTATCTCCAACCAAAGTTTAATAAAATTATCCTCATATTTTTATCTTTCTACTGTATAAATTTGAGCTTCATTGGGTATGGATTGTGGGACCCACATTTGTTTGATTGGCCGTAGGCCCATTATGATTTCTCCAGAAAATTTCTGCATTCGGGTGCAAATTTCTCCATCTTCCCTTGGGATTCATCAATCGGACCTAAAATATGAAATGTTCCAAACAAAGTGATAAATCATATAAAAAAAATTCAAATTCATAAAATGAATATAATTTTTTCCACAAACAAATGAATGATTGGGCCCAAATTTTCATTTTAAACATGAATTGCATTTAAGATGAGAAATGATGTTCTATTTATGTAATACACTAAAAACAACGTTTATAGACTTTGAAACAATTAATATAAATATATTAATAATTAATATTATCCACGTTCAGTGACTAATCAATCAACATAAAAAATTGGAAGATTATGTCGGGATTTTAACTAGAGAGAAGACATGTCTAAATAATTAATCATCTTTATGTAAAGTTAAACAATATTTGGAGACCTTCCCTAAGGAAAGGTTTTGAAAGGTTTACACATATTTTTATGGATGATGGATTATTAATAGGTATAATTAATCCACAATTGGTAAACCCTAAAAGTATAATATAACATGAGGAATGGGTTTCACCTGATCTAAAAGAGAAAAGAAAGAAAAAAAATACTTCTTCCAGATATGAAAAAAGAAGCCAGGAATTGACATGTCATCTATAGAATTAGGAAGAATATTATATAAGTTCTGATCACTCAAGATCATGAAGATTTGATTTTAAGATTTAAAATTAAAAATAATTAGGAACATTTTGGATAATACAAGGATCATTATTGTAAAAGATGTTGATACTTCAAAAGAAGAACCTAGATCATTGGTTTCTTGAAAAGTGTTCTGACAAAGGATAGTTCTAATATCCATTTATAAGGATGAATAATATCATGTAGTATATATATAACCTTTATTACTTAGTTCAAAGATATAATAATGGGGTGCATTATTTATGCTAAAAATTAGTGGAACTATATGTACTATACAAGTGGATATAGGATGTACCTTCTCTCACCCAATAATTTGGGTTTCAAAAGTGACCTAGGAATCCTTATAGTTTCAAGTTAAAATAGGTAACAATGAAAAAATTATGATTTAATTAGTGGAAAATATGTTTAGATTGAATGAATGGATAATATTTATAGAGTAGTTTCTTTTCTTTATTCCTTAATTACCAGATGAATTATTCTTTGTAAATAGATTCCATAAGAGACATCATCTAGTAATGATAATTCCAAAATGAATTATCCTTGAAAATTAGATGTTTCAAAATTTATTTAAAAAAATGTAAATTGTTAAAGAAAATAATGTATCTACAATTCTAGTGGACAATTATGAAAACGAGGACAAATAATACCATAGAATGATAAAGTGAAAAAAATAATTAGTTTGAGTAACAGTTATAAGGTTAAATTAAAAATAGGTTGTGGCCAATACTAGATATAACTTATTAGAGAACTAGTTAGAAAAGCATATGAAATTATGGTTGAATGAAATTACATAAGATTCAATTACCCTTAAATATCCTAGTATGATAATGGAAAGTAAGGAAATTTCTTATCAAGATGGAATGATTTAGGATTTTAAAAAATATCTTCCAAAATTATTCAATTTTGGGTTAATTAGGCATAGTGAAATTCCCCACTAGAGTGAGAAATTCATTTTAATGAATCATACTGATAAATATCACGGTAATCCCACAATTATTAATTTTCATGGTCTTTATAATACCACAAAGGATGATAGATGAAATAATATTAATCATGATGTTTTGAGAAGAAATATTAATTATGAGAGGACAATGTTATATTCTATGTTTTATCTTAATTCAATATATTAGTAAATTAGTTTTAAAGATAAATTAATATAGTTGACAATATTTGCAATGCCAGTATGACTTTTGGAATGGATTATTATACCATTTGTAATAAATAATGCCGTGGGAATGTTCCAAAGAAGAATGAACATGGAATTTTGTATATTACCATTGTTTTTGGTAGTCTCTACTAATGATGTAATTTTATTAAGTAATATAACATTGGAGTATATTGATCCCTTATAGTTGGTAGACGAAAAGTGAAGAAAAGGAGGGGTGATAATTTCATAAAGAAATATCATTTTGATGCAACCCAAGATAGAATTATTGGGATTTAAAATCCATAGAAGTTGAGATAATATTTAACCACATATTTTGAATAAGATATAATATTTCCCATATGAGGTTATAGTTTGTATATAGATACAATTGTTTCTTACAATATTAAGTTACATAAGATCATACATCAAAGATATAGTAAATATCTCAACTCCTATCGAGAAAAAGGTATCCAATAAGGCTACTTGGAATTGGATTGAAAAATATCCTAAATTAATTAGAATTCAAAAATAGAAAACTCAAAACCTTATAGAATTGGAGTATCCAAATGGGAGTGAAGATCAACTTATCTTAGAAGTAGATGCATTAGACTCAAAATGGGGATGTATTTTAATGACAAGGAAGAACTATGATTAAAATATCAGAAGATACTATATTGTTTGTTTTAATGGGATAGAAAATGATTATATTTTACTTTAATATTAATTACTTATATTACTCAAAATAATTAGGGATAATGATATTTTCTAGGTAAAACTTTCACTATAAAGATTGACAGTTCTTAATAATTTCATGAAAATATAAGTATAAAGGTTTACCCAGACATGGTTAGTGTGATGATGGAATGAAATATAATACTAAAACTTTAATATATATAATATTAAAGGAAAATATAAAGTCATTATAGATTCACTAATATGCTATTTTGACTCTTGTGGGTGCAATTCCAAAACCACTCACCAATGAATTTCCCAATTTTCATTATTAAAGATTCCATTGGATAATTACTAGTTATAAATTCAATGAATGTTAGAAGCCAAAAAATAAAAAAGGTTTTTATATAAAGTGAAAAAACCCTACCTTGGTTTTGGATCACTCAATGTTTATGATTCCATGCCCATTATGGTCAATCCATATGTTTTTCTCTATAGTTTTCTCCCTCAATATATATCCTTCACAAATTGAGTTCTCCATCGGTGAAAAAAATTCCTAAGGTTTTTAAAATATAATCCTAGGAATTTTATAGCACATAAAATTATAGTAAATACCGATCTTTTCTCACCATTTAAAATCCATAATGCTTTAATTAATAAAACTATTTATTTCATTATTTTTTTATTATCTGCCACAACCCACCAATGACTGATAACTCTCAAGCCTCTGATTTGAGCCGAAATTATACCGTACCTAGGGAAAGCATGTTTCTTAGATATGGATATAGTGTTAGATTTTTCATCCGACACTTTAATTAAAAGGAATAGAAAATTTCCCAAAAATGCACATGCATGAGAAAAAAATATTATTTTTATACTTTAAATGTGTTTATTGATGTTTTACCACACTTGTTACCCTGTGTTGGTTCTCTTTGGGGATAAACACCACCCTATATATCTAAAGAAACCCTGAAATAATTTTTTCAATATCTCTAGCTATGTTAATTCAATTTTTTATCCCTAAAGGACACATAGAAACACACACACACACACACACACACACACACACACACACATATATATATATATATTGTTTTTTAATATATGTATTGAGCTCCACAATGCTCCCATCATCATGTTGGATCCTCAACGTGCCCAAAATATAATTTAAATATTTTAAGTGTTGAATTAAAGGTTATATAAATGTATCCTCCCCACCATTAAGGTTTTTCTTCCTGAAAAACTCAACCTACAAAAAGTGAGGGTATTGGGCCAAACCTATTGGCGCCTGACATTATTCCTTAACCTGATGATAGGTTAGGCATAGATAAATAAATTCATTGACACTTATATTTTTTCCAACCCATGAAATTAGTGTTGAAGGTTTCGATGCATCATTTCCACTCCCAGATGTACCACCAAGGGTGAAATATAAAACTCTATTAGCACCTCATCTCATAGAATGAAATTCACTATTTTCTATCCTTGATAGAGGATGGTGTTCTCCTTATCTTTATAATATCCATAGTATGCATCTTCTATGGATATTTGGTCACACATAATCTCATCATTGATGTACCCCAACTACATCTTCCTCAGTCATTGAAGAAGCGGTGGGGCTACAACCATTGATCAAATATAGTCCATGCCACCCTCATCCACTAAGGACAAAATCAATGAGTCCAACTACTCCAACATGTCCTCTAACAATATGGAATTTGACTTCCTACTATGAGTAACAACGACCACATTTTTCCCTCCCCAAAGTGTAGAAAATCTTAAATTCATAATCCTATATGAACCCCAACCAGAAACCTTAGCCTTGGGTTTAGATTTCTCTAGATAAAGATATACCCAAGGTAATGATTGTAAAAATATGCAAAACAATATCTCACCAAGAAGAATATTCCTCCATGTATATAAGGTTAATACTTCTGAATCTAGTTCTAAATCATGATTCACATAATATTTATCATGGGGTGTCAACTACTTAGATTTTTAGGCAATAAATACATTCCCTTGAATCTGTATATAGATAATCCCTACATTAGAGGAATAAAAGTACAGTAAGTACCTGAATCCTTCTTTTGGAAAGCATAAGATATGATTACTATTCATCATTTTATTAAAATCCTTATATAATTTATGGAACAACTTAGAACAAATTAAGGGATTCCCCAATAAATCATCCATGGATAAATTAGACACAAATATCTTCGAATGTCTTTCCAAATTGTGAACACTCTGAACTTTAAACAAACACCAAAGAGGATCCAAAGATAAAAACACCCCGACCTTCAATGTGTTTATGAACACTCTTCCCTCTAAGAGGACATGACCTAGGAAGTGGGACTCTATAATATATAACATACACTTATTGATATTTACATATATATTAGGATGCTATAATAAGTCTAAATCAATTATTAGATGGTAAATGTTCTAATCATATTTCAAGGAATAGATGATGATGTCATTAGTGAAGGAAAACAAAAACTATTATAAGAAAGGATGGACTATCTAGTTCATGAAACCCATGAATATTTATAAATATTTCATCATACTAAAGGGAATCATCATGAACTAATAATGGTTGTATCAATAGTGGAAATACATCTTTGAGATGTACTCCTCACAATCTCAAAATTGATGATAGCTGGACCTGAGATAATTTTTTAAAATCTACCTAGATCCATTCAGTTAGTTGGAAATGTCAATAATCCTCATCAATGGAAACTTTTTCTTGAATTTCATCTAATTTGGATGACGGTAGTCAACACATTGTCTCAATAAATGGTTGAACTTATTAAAAAAACACTATATTAGCCTACAAAGAGATACAAGGTCTAATAAAGACAATCTCTTTAATGTTATCCAAATGCACCCTCAAATCCGTGATCTTAGTCGAGGCCACATGATAAGGTTTTAAAGATATTAGTTTGGTTATGAGTTTCAATTTAATACAAAAAATATCCCCATTTCTAGGGGGTAAACTTTATATCTACTCAAGAATGAAATCCATATACTCCTCTACCATTATAGATAACTGATCACCTAGATTATCATCTGTACCAAGTGTTATTATTGCTAATTAATATATGACCAGTTTGACTCTACTATTTAAGGTTCCTCCCTATATAAATTAGTTTCCTATCTTTCCCATGAAAGAGAATCTCATCCCACCATCTTGGATAAATATCACTCTCTAATCATTGGATTAAATTTGGGATTTTTCTATTGAAAAATATTCTATACCATAGATGAAATCATATGGGATCATCACATCCACCATGAGGTCACACACACACAGTCCTCACTGCCAAAATAAATATCAAACATTTGAAATATGTGAGTGATAATGGGATCACCCCTAATCAGAATATCTAATATCACGAGTCGAGATTGGGGATCTATTGACAACTCAAGGTCTAGAACTAATAATTTACCAAGGAATTAATGGTCTACTTTAATGTTTATCATTATTATTTTAAATATAAAAATGACCCAAATCATACCATGGGTTATATTGGGCACCACTGGGTCATAATCCTTTGTTGACTGTAACTAACTGTTCCCCCAACTGCCAAGCATTAGAGCTTGACATGGGCACCCTAGGGGTTGTGGTGGTGGAAGTTATTCATAATGTCATTTACCTCTTACTTCTCTTTTAATATCACTAATACCTTTGTTATGAACTCATATACAAGACCACCTTTTACTCTTCTAGTTGGTCTCTGATCAGGTAACTTCCTATTTCATGGTTGTCCCTCAACTTTATGACCATCCTACTCAACCTGATAGGTCAATTAGTGACAAGAAAAATCCCCCTCCCTCTATAAGTATAGAAAATCCTATTCCCAGGATATGAAAAATATCTACGTGGCCCCTGCACTATCAAACCATGGATCTGTGACTAGTCATAAGTCTGTATTCATCATTAAGATACTAATACCTATTGATGACTAGATACAGTCCGTGATTTTTTCTAAGGGTGACTACTTCAAAGTCCAGTCACTTTTTACACATCAATAATAAAAATCTCCATAGTAAAGGACCTCTCTAAAACCCCACTACTAGTGGGAATGGGAAAAGGTACCATTCTAGATTGAATATCCCTATAGATTCCACACCCAAACATCCAAACCTAGATGAATTTATCATAGGTCATGTAGAGAGAGTGCCGTGTAAGGTTAGTGAATATTATTTCATGCTCTATAACCAACATTATTCCTTGTTATAGCTATAGAATCTCCTATATGAAAACCAATCACAACATTTATCGATAATGATCCTCTTAAAAAAGGTGATCAAACCGAGGAAAATTTAGCATTGCCTTATCATATATCTTAGTGGAAAATTCCCACTAGCATCCTAAAACATTATGAAGGAGAATGACATTAAGTTCCACCATCTAGTCTATGGGTAGATATACTAGAAAAAACATGAAACACTATCTCTCTTCAGTTCTCAACATCCTGGGGGTTAGGATTAATTTAAAACTTGAGTGATCTCTATCACAAATTCAAAAAAAAAATTTCCCTTGTGTATCTTCATCTCCCCTAATTGGGAAAATTGGCTACTCAATAAAAATGGAGTTGTATGCCTGCTCAAAGGGAGGTGGATCCAACTATTGCATCTCAGGAAGGGCTCAACTCTGTGTCCACTTGAAGGTAATATTGTAACATTCCGTATTTGTTATGAATATTTTTAATAAATTTCCTTCTAATTATAAAATGATTTTACCCTTTTAATGTTATAAACAAAACACTAATACACATATTTTTCACCTAAGTTGTTTCATTTACAGGAATTTGTTTAATATAGTAATTCAATTATAATGTAATTTTATTTATTAAAAATATTTGTTAGAAAAAGGTTAACCCACAAGCTGAGTGACATCCCATCACGTTTAGTGTTTCCATGGGGCTCAAATCAATGACTAAAGGGTGATAGGGGAACAACACCTACCACTATCCTACATGTTGTATTGCTTCCATTTTCCATCTTTTTTATATATAATTATATAAATTTTACTATATTTACAATTATTTTTAAAGATATAGTTTTATGACTATAATAATTTTATTTTTTATTTTCATATCATCATAGTAATTAAGTCATTTTAATATAATGATTAAAATAGTACGATATATGTTTTCAAAGTCACAATATTATAACATATTGAATGTAATTCCATAAATTTTTTTATGTGAAACATCTGATAAATAGTTAAATATCGTTTTTATACTAAAATAATACTTTACCACATTTTTTTAATTTAATTAAATATAATTTAGTTTCTAAATGGTTTTTGTCACATCTGTTGTCTATATTAGTCAATAATTCAATTTTAAAACATTAACATGTTATATAACAAATTAACTTTATGAAATATTTTCTATTTTTATTTGAAATGTAATTCCAATTTTTTATAGTGTTTTATTATCATAAGGTGATCATAAAATTTTGACAATGTAGTTTTTATAAATGTAAAATGTTTATTAACATATAATTTTGACCAAAATTTATATAGTTTCTTAAAATATTTTTTTTATGAATTATTTATTTAAATACTAAATTCAAATTAATCAAAAAAATAATTTCATAATATTTATACATTTTATAATGTTAAATAATTAATTATCAATCATATAAAAATAAGATATAATAAGAAACAAAATGTAGTCACTCATAATAAAAGAAACATTTTTTATTCTAAATAATTTTTTTATTTGTATTATATAATTTTAATTAAAAGTAAAATTCTAATTTTTTTTTATAATTTTAGTTTTATAAAAAGTAATTCATTTTTAGAATCAAAATGTCAAAATTAACTTAGGGTAAAATTTTGAGGGAATAGTAAAAAATACAGTTCTTATAAATACAACAACTTTTATGGCATCATTATAACATAAAAATTACCTAAAAATTTATGAATCCTTTTTCTCAAAAAAATTTATTCAAGGATTAAAATAATTAATTTTAATTTATAAAATTATACTTGACATTTTGAAACCTAAATTATCTTTTTTTTCTTGATAAAAAATATTTTTCTTCCTTGAATCTAATTGAGAGGTTGGAAGGTTCCATTTGGTTTTAGATTAATATAAATATAAAATAAACCACCATTTTTTAATAATAAACTAAGAGATTATAAATAATCAATTCCATTCTAAAGTGTTTGGCCTAAATTATAAAATAATTAATATTTTAGTCGTGAAATAAACCTATCATAAAGTATAAATACCCCTTCTCCTTTACCTTTTCATGGAAATGTCCATTCACTTCCTAAAGACCAAGCTCTACAAATTTACCCTCTATTAAGTCCCCTAGTACCCTTAAGGAAAATTTGGAGTAAAAAAACCATATCCTTGAATGATTTAGCAAAGGAGTAAATCTCCAACGAAGAGGTGACCCTGATTATATTTTTATTATTTTTTCTTTTATTTAATCTACTATCCCATCCAATTTCCATTTTTATACCTTTGTAAAATATTTGATATATATTTATATGACATATCAATGTTAGTATGACACCAAGATTACTATTTTAGCCCATTTATAGTATATAATCTATCTCCCTCTCTTTTGGAACACCCGATAATGGATGGTTTCATCCTCCTATGAGGATGTTATAAATTATTTTCCAATCATTGACTACATGGATGGTTAATGTAGGTTATTTAAAATAATTATATTTTAATTTTTTATATTCTTGTATAAATAACTTTACAAAATGTTAAACTAAAAATATTCAAAATCATGAAATCAAAACAAAATAGTGTAAATTAAAAGAAAAATTGTCATTGAGATATTATACTCTAGGAATAAAGTATAGGAAATCCAAAATTATATCATCACAACTCAAATTTTATAGAAATGATATAATGATAATCAAAGGAAGAAATTGTAATATCAGGTAGGGTATCATAACTTCATCAAAGTATCATTAAGTAAGGCAGCTATAAGTTCAGTGAGAAGGGGAAGACTGGTCCAGTGTATATTGGGCATTTTGAGAATTTGGATAGAATTAGAGATTTATATTATCATTTGTGTTTTCCACCCAACCTTTATAAAGTTCATAGTGTCTTAATTGTTTCTATGTTAAGGAAGTACATTATGACTTAACCCATGCACTCACCATCAATATAATTGAACTCGAGCCTAGCTTGTGATATAATGAAGAGCCTGTCAAGATTTTTGACAGAAGAGAGAAGGCATTATGGAATCATATGACTTGAATGATCAAATAAAATTATTTGAATCAAAATTTAGAAGAAGCAACATGGGATCCTTATAAAAGAATGTGGAATAAAAACCCTTATTTTTTTATAGATGGATATACACCCTAAATTTTTAGGATGAAGATAATTAAGGTAGAGGGCGATAATGAAATACTTGAGATTAAACTATTATAAATAAATACTCCATCACAAAAACTATTTCACAATTAACATAATATTATTTCATAATAATGGTACAATATATAGTACAACACAAAACTAGAAAATTACATTCAAAATAATGTACACAACTATTGAAAAAAAACACATAACAAAAACACTAAAATGTTTATCTTTCGAAGATCATATTCTAAAATTATTTAAAAATATATAAGATACATTACTATTAAGAAAAAATTATTTGAAATAGAATAAAAGTGGTATAATAACTAAGAAAAGGATATAAATAATATTAGGATATTAGAAATTTTTTTTATATAAATGGGGTAATATGACCATTGGAATATAGATGTTGGGAATATGACCATTATAATAGTAGAAAAATAGTTATTAATTGTCACAAAAAACTCCCACCAATGATATCATAATGAAGGGAGAGAGATAATGCACCTCAAGTCCCCCCTTCAGTAGGCCTTGGGTTGGTGACTATCACTGAGGGTATAAAAGTCTCATCAAATGGGAGGCGTTACCCTCTATAATAATATAGGATCTAGAGATAAGATGAATCGTCCAAAAAAACTCCATGACATAGAACAAAAAGGTACCAAAACCATCCCACTGTACATATATAAACAAAACTTGTATAGATAATTTTTTTGAATATAAATACCCAAAAGCAAAGCTAAAGCAGTGATAAAACCACTGTCCAAAGGTTAAAGCTAGTAATTTTTTGCATGATTCTTATAGTCCTCCTAGAAACTTCAAAATCATTTTATGTACGTTGGGTGAGTATACAAGTACACTCAGTAGGAAAACCAAATTATGTCATGCACATATGAAAGATGCATACTAATGAACCCGTGAATAAATACCAGATCTAAAATCAGCTAAAAAGTTAAATTTTACATCCCAACCTCACCAAGGTGTGCTCACCAATTAATGAAATCCAGCTATAATAACATAATAAGAAGCATATCGATATAGGGTACCCCACACCAATTTCCCACTAATTTTACAATATCACATCCCAATATCATACTCACAAGCACTCCCATCTCTTATGAATAACATATACCACTTCCCCACAACACAGTCACATCACATCATGCCCACAACCACCTCAACCATCACATTACAACCACTACCATAAGAAGATTAGTAGGGTATCATGAACATCAAGGCCATAAACTGTGTTCCCTGCACTTACAATTCATTACCCCACTAAAATATACCCCAGATCATGGTCATATCACATGTTTCTCAAATAAACTTGGTTCACTTCCCCACAACATAGTCATATCACATCTCACTCGAAGACACCTTGTCCACCACCTAGTTTGTTACACCTTGAGATTTTTATGGATTGATTTTTTTCCTTTTATTTCTTTATTTATGTGTTTTTTTAAATTATTTTATGTCCTGTGTTTTACGCTACACCAAGATTACCTTATTCTACATGAAACACCATCTTATCTTGCGATATACACAACACTAGGCTTGGATTTTGTTACACACTATTTCATGTTTTTCTTGAAATAGTTCATTTCACACAGGACTGGGTTTAAGAGAAAAACTAAATATTATTATGTTACCTTATAAAATAGAAATTATAATAGAGGTTCTAAAAAATATGAAATAAATTATGAAAATATCATTTAAAAATGATTATATTATTAATTATTTGGTGAGAAATTAATTATAAATGAAAATAAAATCCTTTTTAAATAAATGAATTGTTTTTTTCTAAAAGACTTTTTAAATTCAAGTACATGATTTTATAAAATAATAAAATCACTCTTGATGGATTTTATTAATGAAATATATATGTAATATATATTCAATATATGTTTTTAAAATTCATGTTATATTTTTTCTAAACATGATATAAGAAAAAAGTCAAGTTTTTTAGATAAAATAAGTATTTTTCAAGAACTACAATTTTGCCAACTTCTGACAACGTATCCATTTTAATTAAAGTTTTAACACAATTTTATATTATATTTTAAAAAGAAAACTTCTTCTTTGTAACCAAGATATAATTTTTTTGGATGAAATTTTTATATTTTTTTGATATATTTCATGTTATG
This sequence comes from Viscum album, assembly GCA_963277665.1. NCBI lineage: Eukaryota > Viridiplantae > Streptophyta > Magnoliopsida > Santalales > Viscaceae > Viscum > Viscum album. The sequence goes on from OY728130.1 coordinate 927,115,693, forward strand.
ATGAATAGTAAAAATATACTAAATTTTAATTGAATTTTTTTTTCATAAAAATAATTTATATAGTTATATTATATTACTGAATTGTTTTAAATTATAAATGGATTATATTTTTATCATTTAATACAATTTAGCTCATTGGCATTAATTTTACATTGTATTTTGATATAAAAAAATTCAATCTTTTACAAAGTTTTAACTTTTAAAACCCGTTTTCTCATTCCGACCGTAGGATTAATTTTAAATTAATTACTGAAACTTATATGTTTATAATTTTGAAAATCAGACTCCATATTTGAAATCAATGGGTCCAAATTATTTAAATATATTTCTTTTATTTTTGGGAATTATGAATAGTAACTTTATTAATTTTTATTAATATGTTAAAAAGATAAATCAGGTAATTAAGGGTAAATTTAATATTATAAAATTATCCTAAAACTTGTCCTAATATAATTTGTTGAGTTAATTTTGACGTAAATCATCCTTGGGTTGAAATGGTATCATTTGGAAGCCACTTGGGTGAGATTAGGAAATCTAATATATTTTACTTAAAAGAAAAGTTAAACATGTCTCACTCAAATTTTAATAACTATATCATTTTTAATATAAGGTTATATAGAAGATAAATTAGACTTTAAATACTCATTTTAAAGATAAAATATTTTATTTATGATGGTAATTTTCTTTTAATTTTTAGGAAATAAGTAATTACCTTAAAGGCTTCTACATTGATGATGCATAAATTATTTAATTGATAAAAAATTGATAAAATAATTTTTATTAAAATTATAATAACCATTAAAAGAAAACAAATTGACCAAATTTTATTGGTATAGTATATATTGACCATAACCATCCAAGTGTCGAGTTATTGACCATTTGGATCCATATGGAAATGATTATGACACTTATAATATGTTATTTAAAGTGATGTTAAAGTTTTCATATTCATGTTTTAATAAATATAATATTTTTAATGTTGAGTTATTTTAGAAGATATATTATACTATGAGTATTTTTATGAAATATAGAGTATTTATATTTATCATAGTATTTTATTTTTAATTTTATTCAACTAATAAGTATATTAAATAATTTTACAATACTGATGTTCTAATTACTTTATTAATCAAGTTAACAAATAAATGTTATTAAAAATATTAAAATAAATATAATTTGGAATTATTATATTAAATTAATTTTATATATTAACTTTAAATATTTATAATATAAAAAAATATTTGTCTCTAAGCTAACTTATCATCTTTATATTTTAATAATCATTGAATTAAATAGTGTCAAAATGGACACTATTGATTTTTTATAAAAATAATATATTATTAAATTGTTTAAAAATCATATAAGATTTTTAAAAATATATAATAATTATTATTTAATGTAATTTTTTTAATTAATTCACATATTTTCTAATTCACATCAAGTAAGTAAATATTTCACCTTTTTAATATTGAAATATGTGTTACCTTAGTTAAAAATTAAATAGAATAATTAAGTGTTAATTCGAAGGATAATGTTTAAATTGATAGAAAAATTTGTCTAAAATTTATTAGTTGATGATATTACAACCTTATCACATATCATCTTCAAAACTAGGAAATTTTTGAGGATTTTGGATGGGTTTTAATTTTATTATAAATTAACATTTTTGGAGATTCCAAATGTATTCCTCACATAAATTATAAAAGGGCACATCATCCCTCACAAATTCAATCCACATTGAGCCTTCAAGGCCTGCCATCCCCTGACCATTTCACTTGTAAAATTCCTTAGTAAAATTCTATAGGTTTTGGACTTCTCAAATTACCAACTCTAGTGCCTTTAAGAGGAGATCTAGAGGGAGCTCAATAAAGAAGAGCTAATCTACTCTACTGCTTCTTTCAATTTTTTTTCTTCTTGTACTTACTATTAATGAGTTGTATGCATTATAAAGTATTAAATATAGTATAAAAAATATTCTGAGATATTATTATGGTTATTGAAAAACTGTATTCCACCTTCTATCTATCTTATAAAAAAAAATCACCACTTGTGCCTACTTACGACTTACCGTTTCCACACCGTGATGTAATCTGTTTTTCACAACCATCTTACATGGATGGGTATAATGATGGAAATAATAACTATATATTATTATTATAACATAATTTAGATTTTGGAACAATATATATACCATCCACTTCCATTCCATTTCATAATTATGAGAATGATATCGTCGCTCGTGCATACGCACGACCTACCATCTCCACGGTGTGATGCAATTCATTCCACATGATATCCATTAAAGCATGATAATATAAATGTATAGAATGAATATATATGATATATATTATATTAATATCTTTTTTGAAATTATATAACTATAACCTAAGAAGGATAACCAAATCTTATTCAACACAACCCATTATTAATTCATTAATTTACCATTTCCATCCCATTAACCAAACAAAAACTTATCCATTTCAATCATTATTAGCCAATTCCATTTATAACTAGGAATATAGAACAATGAAACCATATATTAGAAGCATATCATCATTCACATTGAACCATTTCCTTCCTACCCTACAATCAAAAACAAATAAATGATCACCTCACTCTCCCAAAATCATGAGAAAAAAATCTATCACCTCATCACCCAAAAACATGACAAGAAAAAAACAATGAATCAACTTGCACCACATCACAACCACACATCACCTCCCCAAAAACAAAAATCTCCACCACCTAAAATGACCATATATCACAAACAATAAAAAACCATTCTTATAGATTTAGAAAGGGATTTTTATCACATTCCACTTCATTATTTAGGGAATTATCTCACAAGACATAGTCCAAGGGAAACCATTTTATTAGATGAATATATGTGATTATCCAATTTAAATATACAGTGTGATTTAAAAACAACATGCAACAAATCTTCCACATCACAACAACTACACTTCAAGTAAAGGCTCCCAACAACCATGATTTTTAGTAGGGCATCGATCCCATCAATACACAACATCACAGAAAATATCAAATCTGTTAAATCACAAAAATAATTTCCCTTCCCATCGATTCAATTTGACCATTTAATTTATCTTTATTAAGTTGGATAAAACAAAATTCCTAAAATATAACAAAATTATACCCCTTCTACAAGAAACACAAAATTGAGCAATTGGGGATTCCATACATAGAAGAATGTAGCTTCACATGATTTTCTATTCCAAAATAGGGGATGCGCACAAGATGGTATCACTTTTGGAATAATCTCAAACCCACGACAGTAGGGATCCATGAATCCAAGGTAAGGTATTGAAGACCTCCAGTCTCGATATAAATCAAATAGTAAGGAAAAAGGAATGTTTCCTTATTTAAAAAGTCAATTGATATGAAAAAATAGGGATTTCATATCACAAAAATATTTAATTAACCAATTATTATGGATCTCATTAAACTCTAGGAAGAAGGAATCATTTGTATCCTTGGTCATCACCGAAATTCAAGTATATAATTATCCTCAACAATACTAAATTTCAATGCTTATGATTCACATCACCAAACGTCCCCCATGGCCATTTTCACGTAACTAATACTGGACTTTATGTGGCCAATTCAATGTGGCCAAAATCCCCATGTATCCAAAAGTTCCATGTAACTGTTTTCATGCAGTAGACACAAATGAATAGCTGATCCATCCATGTAGCCTATTTCCATAGTCGATCCAGCTATATAGCCAATTCACATAGTTTTTCCATCTACATAGCCAATTTACATAGCTGATCTAGAAACATAGCTGATTCACATAGTCGATCTAGCCACATAGACATTTCATATAGCCAATCCATCCATGTAGTTGATTTAGATGGTTATGGGAAAAACAACTTGTAATAACCCATTTTTTTGAACCATACAAAAATAAAAATGAATTTGAACTTTTTAATTTGGTGGAAGGGACATTTTAAAAACTATGATTCATAAAAAAAAATGAGAGTTGGAACACTTAAATGTTTTGTGTTTATACTTAAGTAAAGGACTGAGATATCCCTCATAGGTCTCATTGAGTTTTGGGAGTGCCGAGCCTCAAATTCAAAGGTTTGGGTGCTCCAAATAGGGAACATAGTTTGTTTGAAACTATAAACCCCACAAAATCAAACCATGTGACCTGCAACATATGAAAAAAAGTGGTGTGCATGGGATGTGAACAGTTTCCCATATCACGTGCCTATCCCACATGAGTAGTTTCATTTAGGCAGTATGATCGCACTATTTATCACATGGTTGGTTCATAGTTTGGTAAAATTTCATGGGCCATTCATCGCATGGTTGGCACATATTTTGTGAAAATAATGCAGCCAAACTGTGTGACCCAGGTTTTTAGGTGAATTTACCAAACTAACCATAATGATGTTTAAGTTTTCTTTTTCTTCTTCCTTCATCCTACTTGCATGCATAACACCCCTATCCTGTGGGTTTCTCCGCCCAATACTATTCCAGGATTCATGATATCACCTCCATCCGTCATCCAATTCGAGCACCGTAATTCTCTATAGATCCACATCAATAAGCTCTTGATTCATTTTGAATCATTATTTGTTTAATCTTCTCTCAAAAAATTTATCAAGGTGCAAGCTCATTTGCCCTATTTTCTGGGTAAATGTCCATTTTCTAGATTTTTTCTAAACCAAAGTGAATCATACCTCGATATTGGGTGATTTCAATTTCTATAGCATGAGGTAGGTGGTATACTACCTTTTCATTATTTTCCATCATTTTATAAATAATTTCATTTTTCTGCACACCAACCTTTTCCATGCATTGCCTTAATTTTTTTTTCTTCATTCTAAATTGGTTTACGCATGATAACATACCCTTGTGGTTATTTTTTTAAAAATTTGAGTATGCCAACCTCAATCACAGACACCCCATGGGTGTTCCAAAATTTATATTTCCTTTTTATAGTTAATTTTATAAATTATTGAAATGGCTTCTAAGAGTTCTACTTGGATTTATAATAGAATTTACCCTTGTAATCAATGGACCAATAGATGTAAACACTTCCTAAGTGCCATATTGAATTTCATAATTGAATTTATATATTTGGGTAGTTTTACTAAAATTATTCTATCATGTGAATTGAGATATGATATTTGAATGTGATGTTTACATATGATAAAGGACTTGTTTGAAGAACAATGTCACGTTTTTATAATAAAACCCCTCAGATGAGGTGTTATGTCTTCTAAACTGATAAGTAGTGATTAGATATATAGATCATGCATGACCTTTTGGTGTCGGAGTTCCCGTATTCTTTTCTTATGGTTAGTTATGTGGTATGTTTAGCACATGTCCCTTTTTTATGTTCTTAAATGGGGTTGTCTCATTTCTATAAAAATGAATCATTGAACCAAAGAACCTCCTAAGTGATTGGAATTATTTATAAATGACATTTACCATATATGAAATTGACTAAATGTTAAAGGAACTTTATAAGTGTCTCCTTCAACTTGGTAACATGAAATTACAATATCTGTTTAATGAAATGGAAATTGATAAATTGGAATTGCTTGTTCATGATGACTTTTATTATTTAAATGTAATAAATTTTTTATTTGGAATGGATTAATTATATGGAATGGAATTTTTATTTTGGTTCCCTTCATTGAATTAAATACATGTATAAATGAAATTAATTGAGAAAAGGTGGAGCGGAAACACTGATCATAGCATGAAGGTACAAGCTATTATTAAATGTGATCCCCATAGTTATAAATGGGATTATTAAATGTAATTCATGAGAGGTATTGCCTCATGTCCATTTATTAGAAATATGATTATACCTTATACATAGGATATGGAATGATTCTAAGGGATATGTTGAGCATGAAGGATAATCACACTCCCTTACATCAGGTGTTGAGTTCACGACATATCACACCAGTGATACTATTGGGAATTTGGATTTATGCGCCACATTTCATGATTTGAGTGTTGACATGATGACCCACTCACCATCTTGAGTGTTATTGCATTGTTTCACACACTATATTGGGATACAGGGCATGTGCCCTATTTCTTGAGGATATATAATCGTTTAGACTGGTTATGGATGATTGAGTTATTCCCTGGTCCATCCAGCAACTAATATTCCAGTTATATGGCCACTTACGTCCACACATACTAGTTTTATATTGGAGGATGAAATATATAAATAATATATATATATATATATATAAATAAATAATTTTTAATATATATATAGTTACTAGTCATAAATATCATTATGGCCATGTTTCGAAGCAGGTAGAGCCACCAGGGGTCCTTTAGGTACCCAAACGGGTTGTTGTTTATTTATTTAGTTCTGTTTATTATTCCATATACCTACACATTGCTTTACTTATTATTCAATTATAGACACTGTGGGTGGTAACCTACTATGATTTATATCTCACACCCTTCTCGTGCTGCCATTTCACCATGGTACTCGAGTAGACCTTATATTAATAGGACCATGGTGGATTACTTGTGCTAATTTATCAGTACTTGGGAGTTAGGTGCACCAGACCGAGATGAAGTTCGGGATGATCGTGGAGATATCCCTTGGAGATTTGTTTTTCTTTTAAATATTTTTTTATTGTACAGTATAACCGCCTACTATATGTCATTTGGTTTTAGTTATGTATCATCATCAGAACATGCATGCATCTGTTGTATATTGGTGTTGGTCATCTTTTATACCCACTGTATGTTACTCTTTCACTGCTCTATCTTTTATTCCTTACTACTTAAAATGTTTATTTATTTATTATAATACTGTGATACTCTAATATGAGGGTATAGTCACCCCACTATCACCTCCCGATACCCTCACTTATAGTCGGTAGCTTCTAGTGTATGGGGAGGCACGCCTGAGGTCAGGTGACCCACTGGTCTGGCCACTATTCTTGTGGTGAGTCGGGCCAGGATGTTACAAAGTGATATCAGAGCCTATTTTTTCCTTTTTATTACTTTTTGGGCTAGTAGATAGGAGACTATAAATGTGTCGATTCTTGGTAAATACTTGTTTCTATGAGTGATTAACCCATGTATGGGGAAAAGTCTAAGTTTCTAGGGTTGAGATTGTTGTTCATGATTTTCCTTCTTATAATTGATATGATTTTAACTTGAGTAATTGGTGTACTTTCCACTACTTATTTATTTATGGAATTTATGGTATTTTACCCTTATCCTGGTATGGAAAGGATGACATGCATCATTTTAGGCACAAATAAATTCACATTCCATGCATATTCCATGCCATGTAGTTGCATATATAGATTTCATAATTATTTATTGTGTTCCTTGGGTATTATTCGTTGATGAGTTTTTTAATTGATTAGGTAAGTTTTAGATTTATTTCTTTTATAACATGATTAGGTGATTCTATGCCATGCTTCTTGATTACCTAGCATGTTTATGTGACTATTAGCATGATTTCTGGGCTTATTGCTCATAATGGCATGCGAGTTCTATTTTGATATCTGTAAATGGTTTCAAGGGATGAATATATTGGTTACAATTAATAAGGAAATCGTTTTCAGTTGTAAGATGTATGGGAACCTTATAATTGGGAAAGGAAACCATGTACTCAAACCATCCTTGAGCTTTACACATATTTAGAGACCTGTGTTAAAATGAAAAGGCTGATAAAGGGAAAATTTTCAAATGAAATGATTTCAGTTAATGGGATCCAAATTCTAAACTATAGAGTGTATGAGCCCTTTATAGGTTGGTATATGGACACCCATATAATTGAAGTGTTATATATGATCATGGTATATATATTGAATTAGTTAAAATGTAAAGGATGATAACTTTTAGATTTTTTTTAAATGATTTGGTTTTAGTTAAATGGGAACTATACTACTATCTATAGAGTGTATGGATGCTTTACAGGATGGGGAATATCGACCTATAAAATAAAACCATGATATATAACCATGTCATATTATGAAATGGTTAAAATATAAAATTTAGTTAATCTTGAACTTAAATGAATTAGTTTACTCCTTAAAGAATTGTGACTCTATCGAACAGGAATAGTGATCATATAGTTAACTTTTAAAATGAACAACTAGACCCAATTAGGTCAGTTGGGGCATGTTTCTTATGAGATAACTCACTACATGTGTTTTGAAATTGTGACAAATTAGGAAACTGAAATTAGGTTTCATTCTAAAAAACCCAGGTTGACTTAATGGGAACCTCATAGGTCACCTTATCTATTACTACTTATTATTCTTAAAAATGAATTTACATGATAAATTTCCTAATTATAATGGGATGTTAATTAATGATTATTGTTTAAAAAATAATTTGACAAAACTTTCCTGTTTTCCCTTGTGGCATTAATTGAAAAGGGACCAAGTGTGTTTGTTATATAATTGGTACTTATTAACCTACTCTAAATAATTTAAATATTTAAATGTTTAATGTGAATAAGTGTAATGGATTAAAATGTACCCTGAAGTGATGTCCTCTATTTAAACCCTTATGTAAGGGTGGTTTAGAATATTTTTTTGTGTTTATTTGGAATGGAACCGTAAGTGTTTTCGTAGGCCTTTTCCTTTTTATTAATGTCTTAAATGATATGAATAGGGCTAGTAGGATCTATTTGGAGTGACCTAGTGATAGGGTTGATGCTTATGATTCATAAGGGTCTAGTGTGGTATGTATCACCCTTAGATCTTAAAATACCTTCCTAAATGCTATGAACCTTCTGATGTTTGGTGCCATTCGGGTGATTTTGTCTTCATTAGGACTCTTGGTTTCTAAATTACACCCTTTTTTGGATGAGTGTTCAGGTTTTTATTTATATTTTTATGTGTGTGAGAATCACGTAAGGATTTCTTTCAACAAGTTAGACATGCCTCAGGCATGGTTGTCTACTTCATAGGTCTTGTGACCCTATTTATTTTTCTTAGGAAACTCAAGAGGTCATCAGTCTGTTTTATAGATGCATAGTATAATTTGATGTTGATCTAGTTTCTATATGGGCCATGAGATACTTGAATTCATAGGGCTAATAAGTCTATGGGTAGTATTCAGGATGTTCCGTTTGCTTCTAAATATTGGGGGTAGTATTCATTGATATAGGTGGAACTAGCCGAGTTCCTAAATATTGTAATGAATTGGTTGGGTTTTGTGGAATTATTTGGATTTGTGTTGTTGAGTGTGTTCTCAATTCATCTCTATAGTATAGTGACCTGTGAGTTTAAAATAACCAAGTTCATCCCAAAGCTTAGGGATAATTTCCTTGATAATCATGTGTTTTGAAAAGCTGGTTAGGTTGGTTTTGGGTTTCATACCAAATGTTGTGGTGTGGTGATCATGACTCGGAGGAGTGAACCACATGCATTTAAGGTGAATCAGATCTAGTGCACTTATGAGTTGTTGTTCCTTTTCTTCTTTTCATAGCTAGGAAACTCCTAAGATGGGGAGAATATTTTCAGTTCTAGTGAATACGTGTCCTTCCAGGTTGAAGTAAAACAACCAAAGAGGTCCATTTGTAAATGGTTGATCTTTCTTGAATGATATTGAGGCTTTCAATTTTTGAATTGTGTTGATTCTTGCTCGGCAGCATGACATTGAAGTGGTTGGATATGTATTCAAATTTTGAGACACACCATTGGTCTGGGATGGACATTGGTGTTAAATCTTGAATGATCATGGATTTTGTTGGGCTGTGAAGGCATTTTGGCTTGGTTAAGGACGACATGTTAGTAGGTGAATCTGAGATTCTTTCAAGAAGTCAACCAGTAGTGGTTCAAATCTTCTTCTTTTGATCTTCTTTGTAATCTTCTAAACCCTCTTATTGTAATCTTATGAAAGAGACGAGCATGTCCCATATATTGATGCCATACTTGATTCACTAATAGATCTTCGATCTTACACCATGATAAAGTTTTAAAACATGTTGGGCCTAATAAGTAATCTCTATCGATGTTGCATTATGCACGACTGGTTTTTTTCGAGGCATGGTTAGTACTAAGTGATACTTGGGTTCCCATGTAGAATGTCCTTGAACAAACTCTTGGACACCAACCAATTACTTTGACTTGACTGCTAGACAAAAGATTTTCTGGGATCAGTCAATGATATGATGTGGATGTATTGAACTTGTACTAATATATCTTTATAAACTTGGAGTATGGTCTGCCTTAGGTTAGTTCCTTGGGAGCCATTTTGTAGAATATGAGGTAGTCCTAGACTTTTTTTGGGCCCAGAGGTGATGTTTAAAGGGTGAAAAGTTCTAGCGATCTGGATTAGGTTTACCCTTGTTTTTAATGAGGCATGATAGTTCAAAATGGTTAGGTGATGGTTTAAGCAAGGAATTTCACCATAATTCATTTATATACTTTGGTGAATATGCCTGTTATAAATACAAGATTCCTTGGAAGAAGACATCATAATTCAGTTAAAAACTCACCCTTCATCTAGGTCGATCATTTTATGAATAATCAGTCAGAGGTGGTTTGAACTTTTACCCTTCTTGTTTGATGTATTAATTCAAATAGAATCATATTTTTAAATAACATCACCGAGTCAAGGCAAGTGTGGTTTTAGGGTTGGAATTGTCTTATGGGAAAGCTTTTGTGACCAGTTTTTGTTCAGTTGATCAAGATTTGACAGCTTTCTTATGGTGAGGATTCTAATATTACCTAAAATATAATAGGGTTCACCCTATTGATGAAAACACACTAGGATCATTGTTATAATGATTGGTGTGTGATTTGAAAGGTAATTCCAATGGTGGAGGTACCATGGCTTGGGATTGGCCCCTTTATGATGATCAAGCTTAAGGTGGGGATCACTTTTGGCCATATATTTAATGAAGTGATGATGTGTCTATGTATTTAGATAAACATTCTTGAGAAAGATCCATTTCAATGTTTCATCTGGAAAATTATCATTGGATTGGGCTTTGAAAACATAAGTTTCATTTTCTAGGGTTAATCTTGGAGGTGCGTTGGGAATTTGAAAATGAAACGGGACCATTTGAAGGAGACTTCATAACCACCGTAGGTCAGGTAATATTTTCATTATTCTCGAAGGATTCTTGAGGAAGAGAATTTATAAGGTGGATAGGTTGTAATGATCCATGTTTTTGAACCGTAATAAAATCCAAATGAATTTAAACTTTTTCATTTGGTGGATGGTCCAATTTGGAAAATAGGATTCAAAACATAATTATAAGAGTTGGAAAACATCAATGTGTCATTTTTAGACTTGGTTAAAGGACCGAGAGGTCTGTCAAAGGTCCCATAGAGTTTTGGGATCTCGGTGATCTGAAATTAAAGGTTTGGGTTCCCTTAAAAGGGTGCACAGTTTGTCTAAAACTGTGCGGTCCCACTAGAAAACCGTGTGACCTATAGCGAGTGGAAAGAGGTGGTTCCCACAGGCTGTTCATAGTTTCCCAAACAGTGTGCCTATCCCACACGGGTATTGCCATTTAGGTAGTATTGTAACAACCCAAGATTTTATAAAGAAATATTCTTTTTAATTTTATTAATGTTTTGTGTTGTACGCTACACCAAAAGGAGCTTGCACAACACACATCCTTGACTTGACTTGCATTACACGCAATCGCGACCTTCCTCGATAGCGTGTGTAGTACGCAATACCGAGTTTCACTAAACAACGATATGCTATAAAAATATTATTAAAACTAGCCGTTATGAATAGTAATAACCACTTTTTGAAATCCAGTAAATCTTATTTTTCAAAATGAACTTTATTTTTGGATTCGGAGTATCGAATTTAGCCTAAGGTGAAATTTTGGTACTTTTCGGTTAACTTTCATATTTTGATGAATAGTGAAAATAAATAAATTTTAATTAAAAACAACTTTTTTAATCGAAATAATTAATAATGATAAATTATTAATTTGAGTGATTTTAAAGTATATTTAGAATATATTTTTACAATTTAATACAATTTTGGTCATTGAATGTAATTTCACATTTAAACCTGACATAATCAAGTGTCAATCTTTTGATAGATATTGTTTCTTAAAAACACGCTATTTGTTTTAACAGCGGGATTTAATTATAAAATTAATTAATGCAACTTCTATGTTATGAATTTGGTTAAATAGATTTCATTTTTGAATTCGGAATATGAAATATAGCTTAGGATGAAATTTTGGCATTTTTCTGAAAACCTTCAATTTTTGATGAATAGTGAAACCACTAAGTGGTAGGTTAAAAACTGAATTTTGCATAAAACTTAATTTTACCGCTTCTGTGAATGGAATTTCGAAAATCCGACAGACACGGTTAATATCAAGGACTAAAATGTGGTTCAATGAGATGAAAATAATTTTTGGTGAATAGTAACTTTTTACTTTTTTTTTACCACGGTTAAAAGTAAATAGGGTAATTAAGGGTAAAGATGATATTATTATTACCCTAACACATGTCCTAATTCTATTGGAAAAGTGTATTTCGACCAAAAACAAACTTAGGAATAAAATATGACCATTTAGGCCCACTTGGATTAGATTAGGACATTTATTATTAATTTATTTAAAGAAGGGTTAAAATAGTTAAAATCAAAGTTTAATAAGTAAATCATTTTTAATATGGGGTTATACATAAGATAAATTCTATTGTAAATATTCATTAGAAATCTAAAAAGATTTCCTACATGAAGGTATTTTATTTGTAATTTTTAGACATCAAATAATTTAATTTATTTATGACACAACGATGATGCAGTAATTATCTTTTTAATGAAATATTGACATAATTGATGTTATAAGCACCAAAATAATTGTAATTTGAGATTTTTTATGAATTCCACTAATTTTCTAGGTTACTATGATATATTAATGTTGATTTAATCAACTTGGTTCGAACATTTAATTCTGTTATGACTTTCACAAAAATCATATATCAAATAGTGTCAAAATTGACACAAAATAGTTTTTAAATCAAATATTATATTAATAATTGTTATTTTATTCCTAAAAATCTAAGGTTCGGACAAATGACTTAGATAAGGATATATATATTAATAATAAACAATTTGGGGTTCGTTTGGCATGTTATAGTAAGTGTATTAACCATATAGTGAAAGAAAACAAAAAGACACGGTAAAAGTTAAATTATTTAACTTAGAGTTAAATCTAATTGATAAGGTTTAAAATAATATCCAAACATGTCTAAATTTGATTGGTTGATGAGATTACAACCCTATCTCATCTAATCTTCGAATATGAGTCATTTTTGGAGGTTTTTAAGTGGGGTTAGATTTATTATAAATTAATATTTTTAAGAATTCCTAAGGTGCCCCTCTCCTCCCCTATAAAAGGACACCTCCTCCCCCTCCTCCTCACACCAATTTGAGCACTCAAGCTCGGCCAACCCCTGCCAAAATCTCTTCTCCACTTCCCTAGCAACATCCTAGAGGTTCTGGTCTTACTCAAAGACCAATTTTAGTTCCCTAAGAGGAGGTCTCCAAAAGGCGCTTCAAAGAAGAGGTAATTACCGTTACCAATTCTTTCATCTTTATTTCTTCTTCCACTTCTTCTTATTAGGTTGTTTCATTATGAAGTAATAACATCAGTATCACTCATATACTGATATGTTATTATAAGTATGAAACAACCCTATTTCACCATCTATCCATCCTACGGAAAAAGAAATCACCGCGCGTGCGTACGTACGGAATACCGTCTCCACGCCGTGGTGTAATCTATTTTCCACCACCACCTTACATGGATGGGTATAATGGTGTAAAGAATAACTATACATAGTTATTACAACATCATATTGATTCTGATATATTGTATAATCCACTCCAATTCAATTCAATATTTATAGAAATGATATCATCGCTCGTGCGTACGTACGGACTACCGTCTCCACGACGCGATGAGATTCATTCTCCATGTTAACCATTTAAGAATGATTATAATGTATATATAAGATATAATAATGAAATATATGACATTATAAAGCTACTGGATGTCATCTACTTACTTCCATTTCAAGACAATAAGGAAAGGAAAACAGCGTTCATGCGTACGTACGGACTACCGTCTCCATGAACGGTGTTTTTCATTTTATTTATCTACCTATTATATATATATATATACTGAATATATATGATATATAAATCATATTTTATATTCTGGAAGTAAGTAAATCATGATATAAGAAATAATGATGTCAAGAACAACAAGTCAAAACACCTACGATAAATGAAACGATTTTACCCAAAACGCTTCTTTAACATGGAATTTACAAAAGAACGGGTAATATAATGTCATAAGTAAACCATATATGATATCATAACAATGAATATGATTCTGTAATAAGTCAATGACATTATTTAAATCATTATACAGGAGTTTCGGACACATACGAAGCAAATTGGACCTAAGGTAAGGGGAATATCACAATCTCATTTTTATCCGAGATTGTTTATTCGTAAGTATTTACTGGGGTGTATCTTATCATCCACATCCATGTTTCCTCAATATGTAATATTATTTCCATCCACCTAAAATGTTTTAAATCCAATTTTACCCTTTTGTGAGTTTTTAGTAAAAGATATGAAAGGAATCTTTTGTAGTTTTTCGTACGAGGTACATTTTGACTTTTTGACAAAAGTAAAAAAGAATGTTTTTTTTTAACTTATACGGCACGAACGGATTTATACTGTTTTATAAAGCCTTATTTTCATGAAGCTTCCTCTAAAAGATTTCATGACTATTTTCAATAAAATCTCTTTCTTTTAAAATTGCATGATGTTTTGTGAAAAGAAATTGATTTTGAAGAAGAAAGGATATTTTCCTCAAGAATTCAATTCAAGTGTTTTATCAAAATTATTTTCCATATAAGATAATAAAGGGTTCTGTTTATATCCATATTTTTACATTGATTTGACTATGTTGTGATGGAATTATGTTTATGAATTCCTTTATCTTATATGAATGGTTTTATGATGTCATGTTGTTTAAGAATCCCATTTTTATTACATGGGTTATGCAATGATGTATGATTTATGATTTTGTGGCACACATAAGAAAGGATTCATTAAGAGATGGGTGGGACCTATATCTCCCTCCAATGCATTGGGTAAAGATTTTATATCTCATGAGATAGACATGGCTGGAATGGTAGGTTATACCGGTTCAGTGAAACAGGACTGAAACGAGGATTACTCGATTCAGAAAGGGACTTTGTCCACTAAGATAGTCTTGGCAATGAGTCTTGACTAACAAGAAATGATTCTCTATGATTATGTGTGTATGCCACAATGAGTAATGTTTAAAGTTATGATTTCATTTCACTACTATGATTTATCCCATGTTATGAAATTATGCTCTCTTTTGCAGGTTAAGATTTCCAAAAATGTTATGTTCTTATGAAAATTATGTGATTGATATTTCCTTTGTTTACCCTTACTGAGCATTTGAGCTCACCCTTTTATGTTTTCTTTTCCCCAGGATATAAAGAAAGGTTTTAGGTAAAAAAAAGGAAGATCTTTATGGGAGATGTTGAAGATCTTTCCCCACGATTAGAAGATTATACTCCGAGTTTCCAAAGACACTAAACTATTACGATCCTTGTGTGTGTATTTTTGTTATATACTAAGTATTCCGCAAAAGTAATGTAATGTCCATGTACGTCAAGCTTCGGGTCTCTACAAGTATGATTGCATTGTTCTTCACATGGTTAGAACATGGTTTGGATAAACCTTGCGGCTAAACCGTGCATCCCAGGTATTGGGGTGAATTTATCAAATTTCCATTCATGATCTTTAAATTTTCTTTTCTCATTTCTTCCTCCTCTTCTAGCTTGCATAGGACCCTTATCCCCTCATTTTCTCCTCCCATTACACTTATAGAATTCATGATATATACTCTGTCTTTCATCCGATTCTAGTACCATTGTTCACTATGGATCCGAATCAGTAAGCTCTCGATTCCTTTTGAATTGTTCTTAATTTAATCTTATGTCACCAAAGTTATCGAGGTGAAAGATCATTTTTCATATTTTTAAGAATTTTATATATTTCTTATAAATCAAAGTGAATTGTACCGTGATATTGGATTAGTGGAACTTCCTAAGAATGAGGTAGGTGGTATATGGATTTTTACTCATTCTCCATTATTTTATAAATAGCGCCATTACACTGCACAACGACCTTTACCACACATTACCTTAGGAATGTTTCCTTCATTCTAAATTAGTTTACACACTATTATATACACATGTTTGTTATTTTTTTAAAGTTTTAGGATGCCAATCTCAATCACAGACACCCGATGGGTGTGTCATCTTGATTTCCCCTTTTTATAATTAATTGTTTAGATGCACAAAATTCCTTTTAAGCGTTCAACTTGGAGTTATAATTTAATTTATCCTTATAATCAAGGGACCAATGGATTTTGGAACCTCCTAAGTTTCATATTGAATTTCATAATTTAATTTTAGTGTTTGGGTAGTTTTAATAAAATTCTCCTTTTATGTGAATTGAGATATGATATTTGAATGTGATGTTTATATATTCTAAATTAATTTTTTGAAGAACAATGCCATGTTTTTATAATTAAACCCCTCATATGAGGTGTGTTGTCTTCTAAAATGAAAAGTAGTGATTGGTTATCTAGATTTTTATTGGCCTTATGGAATCGATGTTCCCTTATGTTTTGTTATGGTTAGTTATGTTGAATGTTTATGACATGTCCATTATTGATGTTCTTAAATGGGGTTTCCTCCTTTCTATATAAATTACACATTGAAATAAATCACCTACTAAGTGCTTGGAATAGTTTATAAATGAAATTTACCATATAGGAAATTGATTAAATGTCAAAGGAACCTTCTAAGTTTCTCCTTTAACATGGTAACACTAAATGACATGTTTTGTTTAATTAAATGAAAAGTGTTAAATTTGAATTGCTTGTTCACGATTTATTTATTTATTTGAATGTATTAAATTATTTATTTGAAATGGGTTAATTTTATGGAATGGAATATTCATGATGGTTTCCTACCTTGAATGAACTACATGTATAAATGAAATTAATTGAGAAAGGGTTAAAAGGCCATGATGATCATAGCATGTAAGTACATCCTATTGTTAAATGTGATGCACCTAGTATAAATGGGATTATTAAATGTAAGGAATGCGAGGTATTTCCTCATGGATGTTTATTATAAATATGATTATGAATTATACATAGGATGTATAATCATTGTAAGGGATCTATTGATCATGGAAAAAAATTACACTTGCCTACATCAGGTGTTGAGTTCATGGTGTCTCACACCTATGATACTATATGGGAGTTGGGATTTATATGCCACATTACATGATTTGATTGTTGACATGGTGGATTAGTCACCATCCTAAGTGTTTTTGAATGGATTATCACAATATATTGGGATTTAGGGCATGTATCCTATTACTTGAGCTTATAGGCTCATTCAGAGTGGTTATGGATGACTTAGTTACACCCATTTTGTAGAGACCCAAAGCTTGACGTACAAGGAAATTACATTACTTTTGCGGAATACTTAGTATATAACAAAAACACACACACAAGGATCGTAATAGTTTAGTGTCTTTGTAAACTCAGAATATAATCTTCTAATCGTGGTGAAAGATCTTCAACATCTCCCATAAAGATATTCCTTTTTTTTACCTAAAACCTTTCTTTATATCCTGGGGAAAAGAAAACATAAAAGGGTGAGCTCAAATTCTCAGTAAGGGTAAACAAAAGAAATATCAATCACATCATATTCATAAGAACACAACATTCTGGAAATCTTACCCCGCAAAAGAGATCATAATTTCATAACATGGGATAAATCATAGTAGTTAAATGTAATCCCAACAATCAAAACTTAAAACATGAAACTTTGTGGCATAAACACATAATCATAGAGAATCATTTCTTATTAGTCAAGACTCATTTCCAAGACTATCTTAGTGGACAAAGTCCATTTCTGAACCGAGTTCACTCCTCGTTTCAGTCCTGTTTCACTGAACCGGTTTAACCTGCCGTTCCAGCCATGTCTATCTCATGAGATATAAAATATTTACCCAATGCATTGGAAGGATATATAGGTCCCACCCATCTCATAATGATACCATTCATATGTGTGCCAAAAAATCATAAATCATACATCATTGCATAACCCATGTAATAAAAATGGGAATCTTAAACATCGTGACATCATAAAACAATTCATATAAGATAAAGGAATTCATAAAAATATTTCCATCACAACATAATCAAATCCATGTAATAATAGGGATAGAAACAGAACCCTATATTATCTTATATGGAAAATAATTTTGATAAAACTCTTGAACTCCATTCTTGAGGAAAATATCCTTTCTACTTCAATTTTTTTTTCCTTTCTTAACATGTCATAAAATTTTAAACTAAAATAAGTTGATTAAAAATAAACTTGAAAACTTGTAAAGGAAAATTCTTGGAAATATTGTTTTAAAAATCCATTCACGCCGTATAAGTTAAAAAAACATTCTTCGTACTTTTGTCAGAAAAGTCAAAAAGTACCTTGTACGAAAAACGACAAAAGATTCCTTTCGTATATTTTACTAAAAACTCACCGAAGGGTAAAATTGGATTTAGAAAATTGTAGGTGGATGGAAATAATATTACATATTGAGGAAACATGGATGTGGATGATAAAATACACCCCATTCAATACCAAAGTATAAGCAATCTCAGATAAAAATGAGATTGTGATATTTCCCTTAACTTAGGTCCGATTTGCTTCGTAAGTGTCTGAAACTCCTGTATAATTATTTAAATAATGTTATTGACTTATTCCAGAATCATACTTATTGTTATGATATCATATATGATCATATTCTTAGCTTCTTATTAGTAATATTTCATTACTACTTGTTATTCAGGTGTTTATTACTTTTTGTTCTTATGCGTGTTTTGTCGAATAAATTCTTATTCTTCTCTTTAGGTTATAGATACCTCATTTCCAGAATGGTATTAGTGTAATATATATCATATTAATTCATTCAATTCATTTATATAATAATTATGAAATGAATATCGTGTAGAACGAGTCACATCACATTGTGGAGACAGTATTCCGTACGTATGCACGAGTGATGATATCATTCCTATGATCGTGGAATTGTATTGGAGTGTATGTATACTATTTCATAATCAACATAACTTTAAAATAATCATATATAGTTATTATTTACACCGTTATACCCATCCAAGTAAGGTGGTGGTGGAAAATAGATTTCACCACGGCGTGGAGACGGTATTCCATACGTACGCACGCGTGGTGATTTCGTTTTCCATAGGATGGATAGATGGTGAAATAGGGTTGTTTCATACTTATAATAACATATAAGTATATGATTGATACTGATGTTATTAATTCATAATGAAGCAACCTAATAAGAAGAAGTGGAAGAAGAAATAAAGTTGAAAGAATCGGTAACGGACATTACCTCTTCTTTGAAGCGCCTCTTTGAGATCTCCTTTTAGGGCACTAAAATTGGTCTCTGAGGAAGACCAGAACCTCTAGGATGTTGCTAGGGAAGTGGAGAAGAGAATTTGGAAGGGTTTGGCCGAGATTTAAGGCTCAAATTAGTGTGAGGAAGAGAGGGATGGGGTTCCCTTTTATAAGGGAGGAGAGGGGCACCTTTGGAATAACAAAAATTTTATTTTATTATAAAGCCAAATTCGGTTTTAAATAACTCCAAATTGATTTATTTAGAAGATAAGGTGGGTATGGGTCGAAATCCTCTCATCCAATAGAATTTATACAAGTTTAGGTTCCTATTTTAACCTTATCATTTTTATTTAACTTTAAGTTAGATAATTTTACTTTTATCGTGTCTTCTTGTTTTCTTACACTATAAGGTTAATAAACTTACTATATCAAGCCAAACGAACCCCAAGTTATTTATTATTAATATATATAACCTTATCTAAGTCATTTGACCTGACCATAGATTTTTAGGAATAAAATAACAATTAATAATATAATATTTGTTTTAAAAACTATTTTATGTCAATTTTGACACTATTTAGTAATTGATTTTTGTGAAAATCATAACAGAATGATTAGTTCGAAAAAAGTTAGTTAAATAAATACTAACATGTCCTATTAACCTATAAAATTAGTGTAATTCATAAAAAGTCTCAAATTACATATATTTGGGTATTTATAACATCAATTATGTCAATATTTCATTAATAAGATAATTACTGCATCATCACTGTGTCATAATTAAATTATTTAATGTCTAAAAATTACAAATAAAATATCATTATGTAGGAAATCTTTTTATCTTTCTAATTAATATTTATAGTCGAATTTATCTTATGTATAACCCTATATTAAAAATGATTTACTTATTAAACTTTGATTTTAACTATTTTAACTCTTCTTTAAATAAATTAATAATAAATGTCCTAATCTAATCCAAGTGGGCCTAAATGATCATATTTTATTACTAAGGTTGTTTTTGGTCGAATTACACTTATAAAATAGAATTAGGACACGTGTTAGGGTAATAATAATAACATTGTTACCCTTAATTACCCTATTTACTTTTAACCGTGGTAAAAAAAAGTAAAAAGTTACTATTCACCAAAAATTATTTTCATCACATTGAACCACATTTTACTTACTAACATCAACCGTGTCTCTCGGATTTTTGAAATTCCACTCACAGAAGCGGTAAAATTAAGTTTTATAAAAAATTCATTTTTTTAACTACCACTTAGTAGTTTCACTATTCATCAAAAAATGAAAGTTTCGAGAAAAATACCAAAAATTAGGCCTAAGATATATTTGATATTATGAACTCAAAAATGATTTCTATTTTACCAAATTCAAAACATATCAGTTTCATTAATTAATTTAAAAATTAATTCCCGTCGTCAAAACAAATAGCGTGTTCTTAAGAGATAATAACTATCAAAAGATTGACACTTGCTTATGTCTGGTTTAAATGTAGAATTACATTCAATGACCAACATTGTATTAAATTGTAAAAATATATTCTAAATATACTCTAAATACACTCAAATTAATAATTTATCACTATTAAATATTTCGATTAAAAAGGTTGTTTTTAATTAAAATTTAGTAATTTTCACTATTCATCAGAAAATGAAAGTTATCCGAAATGTACCAAAATTTCACCCTAAGATAATTTTGATATTCTGAATCCAAAAATGAAGTCCATTTTGAAAAATAAAATTTACAAAATTTCAAAAAGTGGTTATTACTATTCATAACGGCTAGTTTTAATAATATTTTAATTGCATATCGTTGTTTAGTGAAACTCGATATTGCGTACTACACACGCTATCGAGGAAGGTCATGATTGCGTTTAATGCAAGGCAAGCTAAGGATGCGTGTTGTGAAAGCTCCTTTTGGTGTAGCATACAACAGAAGACATTAATGAAATTAAAAAGAATATTTTTCATAAAATCTCGGGGTGTTACATTCTACCCCCCTTAAAATGCATTTCGCCCTCGAAATTCGTCGGGGTTATAAATGGTTTACTATTAGAAAGTTTCTTTGATAGAAACCCACATCGTAAAAAGGAATACCAAAACTAATCTTTAAAAATAAAAGTATGAAACGTAATGGTTACACAAATAAACTAATCACTGGGTTTCCACATAGGTGAAAATATGGATATGGAAGAGAAATCTAACCATCATGTTCTGATGGAGAGTGGTAGAGAAAATGGCTATGGAAAAGTCAGAAATCACAAAGCCATAAATTTTTGACGATCTAAGGTACCATCTGATTCATCAGATATAAGAGCACTAGTACAACATTTTTGGTTTTCAAGATCGTTTCCCTAAATTTGATGAAATTAGAATTAAAAGAAATACTTTCGTGATTTCGGTATAGTCTCACCGTTGGTTGTTCTTTGGACAATTTCCACTTCATCTCTTAAAGAAATGAAGTTGAATTTGTCATTCGTTATGTGTTAGCAGATCATGTGATAGAATGATGGGTCATTCCATCTGTCTGAAACAAAAGGTTAGAAAAGTTATCAAAAAATACATAAGTCCATCTATAGTGAGATTAATGATATATGGTTCCTAAAATGGACTTATACTTTATATATCATACTGCTTAATATAATAAAACTAGTTTATACTAAACAGGGACTTCCTGTAGTCCAGGGGTAGGCGATAAAGGCCAGTCGCACTTCGGTTGTGGGTTCGATTCCCACAGCCTTGTCCGACGCGATGGGCTGTCACCCATCCTGCAGGTTGTCCTTTTTCTAAAACTATATTACTATAACATTCCATCAATAATATCAAAAAAACTTCTATCCTTAAACAATACTAACTTATGTCCAACATAATCCATTCCAATCTTTAGGCTTATCCATAATACTTCAGTCCACTCTCATAATATAGTGAAAACGATTACCAGAGATTTAATACCATCGTTGATCCCCATATATCATAAGATATGTGTTGTTGGTCACATTCCAAACATTCGAAGGCCTTAATCATGTATTCTCTTGAAAAATGAATACCCATTGAACCTTAGTGAAAACATGAATACAGTTAAAAGTTAACACTTTCCACATACCAAAATCCTCAAAATTCTATATAATCAAACCATGATATCACTTAGTCCTTATATCAATCATGAGCTCATGAATACTATCAAACATATTAGATTCTCTTTATCCCTTCATTATGTGCATATCATCTGATTTCCAAAAATATTTCAATCACTTTTCATGGTTACCGATGTCATATTCTTATAGAAAACCACAATGGACCGATACATAGATATTCCAATATACCATAAAAGTACCTCAATAACATTATTCTTGAATACCAATACATAAACACTTCAAACCATCATCTTCAATGATTGTCCTGGAATAAGTCCTTCCTTAATTAGAAGTAACTTTTTAGGTCAGGGCATTGAGTTGGGTAATGCCCATGTTCTCCACAAATAAGACATTGAACTCTATAACAGTCTGTCACTCTATGTCCCTTTTCTCCAAACAGATAACATTTGTCCCTCCATTTTAGGTATTCCTCAAGGTTCTTCTTCCCTTATTTAGAAATCTCAATCTTCCTTTCTTTATGCTCCTCAACATGCGAACATGCATAAAATTCTATCTTCCTCTTATTTGATGAATTAGGCATAACCATAAATTTCACCTTGTTAATCATATATCGCGATGAATGATTTGGAATAATCACAATATCTTTCTCTCTAGGCATTACACAATTTTGTTTCTCATAGTCATCAATTTGTCCATTGGATTCAATGCTAACCGAATTCTTTCTGGTTCCCTCTATTGACTAAAACACAAAAATAATTCTGTGAGAGGCAAAAATCATATAAGGAAAATAACATAATCAAGGGGGAGTATCCTCAATATCTAACATCTTAGGTTAAATTCTATGATCGTTACCATAGTTCTAGGACTGTATCCTATACGTATACTTATCCTTAGGGACATCCCTAGAAATACCTTAAAAATATCTCTAGGGATCTCACTAACATTTTCGCATCCTAGTTTCCAAAGGTTGACTAAACCTTTCCTCTAATACCAACTGTAGAGACCCGAAGCTTGATGTACAAGGACATTAAATTACTTTTGTGGAATACTTAGTACATAACAAAAACACACACACAAGGATCGTAATAGTTTAGTGTCTTTGGAAACTCGGAATATAATATTCTAATCGTGGTGAAAGATCTTCAACATCTCCCATAAATATCTTCCTTTTTTTACCTAAAACCTTTCTTTATATCCTGGGGAAACGAAAACATAAAAGGGTGAGATCAAATTCTCATTAAGGGTAAACAAAAGAAATATCAATCACATCATATTCATAAGAACATAACATTTTGGAAATCTTACCCTGCAAAAGAGATCATAATTTCATAACATGGGATAAATCATAGTAGTGAAATGTAATCCCAACAATCAAAACTTAAAACATGAAACTTTGTGTCATACACACGTAATCATAGAGAATCATTTCTTATTAGTCAAGACTCATTACCAAGAATATCTTAGTGGACAAAGTCCATTTCTGAACCGAGTTCACTCCTCATTTCAGTCCTGTTTCACTGAACCGGTTTAACCTGCCGTTCCAGCCATGTCTATCTCATGAGATATAAAATCTTTACCCAATGCATTGGAGGGAGATATAGGTCTCACCCATCTCATAATGATACCATTCATATGTGTGCCACAAAATCATAAATCATACATCATTGCATAACCCATGTAATAAAAATGGGAATCTTAAACATCGTGACATCATAAAACAATTCATATAAGATAAAGGAATTCATAAAAATATTTCCATCACAACATAATCAAATCCATGTAATAATAGGGAAAGAAAAAGAACCCTATATTATCTTAGATGGAAAATAATTTTGATAAAACTCTTGAACTCCATTCTTGAGGAAAATATCCTTTCTACTTCAAAAACAATTTTCCTTTCTTAACATGTCATACAATTTTAAACTAAAAGAAGTTGATTCAAAATAAACTTGAAAAATTATAAAGGAAGATTCTTGGAAATATTGTTTTAAAAATCTATTCATGCCGTATAAGTTAAAAAAAAACATTCTTCGTACTTTTTTCGGAAAAGTCAAAAAGTACCTTGTACGAAAAATGACAAAAGATTCCTTTGATATATTTTACTAAAAACTCACCGAAGGGTAAAATTGGATTTAAACAATTGTAGGTGGATGGAAATAATATTACATATTGAGGAAACATGTATGTGGATGATAAAATACACCCCAGTCAATACCAAAGTATAAGCAATCTTGGATAAAAATGAGATTGTGATATTTCCCTTACCTTAGGTCCGATTTGCTTCGTAAGTGTCCGAACCTCCTGTATAATTATTTAAATAATGTTATTGACTTATTCCAGAATCATACTTATTGTTATGATATCATATATGGTCATATTCTTATCTACTTATTAGTAATATTTCATTACTACTTGTTATTCGGGTGTTTATTACTTTTTGTTCTTATGCGTGTTTTGTCGAATAAATTCTTATTCTTCTCTTTAGGTTATAGATACCTCATTTCCAGAATGGTATTAGTGTAATATATATCATATTCATTCATTCAATTCATTTATTTAATCATTATGAAATGAAGATCACGTAGAACGAGTCGCATCACATCGTGGAGACGGTATTCCCTACGTATGCACGAGTGATGATATCATTCCTATGATCGTGGAATTGTATTGGAGTGTATGTATACTATTTAAGAATCAATATCACTTTAAAATAATCATATATAGTTATTATTTACACCATTATACCCATCCAAGTAAGGTGGTGGTGGAAAATAGATTTCACCACGGCGTGGAGACGATATTCCATACGTACGCACGCACGGTGATTTCATTTTCCGTAGGATGGTTAGATGGTGAAATAGGGTTGTTTCATACTTATAATAATATATCAGTATATGAGTGATACTGATGTTATTACTTCATAATGAAACAAACTAAGACGAAGAAGTGGAAGAAGAAATAAAGTTGAAAGAATCGGTAACGGACATTACCTCTTCTTTGAAGCGCCTCTTTGAGATCTCCTTTTAGGGCACTAAAATTGGTCTTTGAGGAAGACCAGAACCTCTAGGATGTTTCTAGGGAAGTGGATAAGAGAATTTGGTAGGGTTTGGCCGAGCTTGAAGGCTCAAAGTGGTGTGAGGAAGAGAGGGAGGGGGTGCCCTTTTATAAGGGAGGAGAGGGGCACCTTTGGAATAAATAAAAATATTATTTTATTATAAAGCCAAATTCGGTTTTAAATAGCTCCAAATTGATTTATTTCGAAGCTAAGGTAGGGATGGGTCGAAATAATCTCATCCAGTAGAATTTAAACATGTTTAGGTTCCTATTTTAACCTTATCATTTATATTTAACTTTAAGTTAGACAATTTTACTTTTACCGTGTATTCTTGTTTTCTTATACTATAAGGTTAATAAACATACTATATCAATTCAAACGAACCCCAAGTTGTTTATTATTAATATATATAAACTTATCTAAGTCATGTTACCGAACCTTATATTTTTAGGAATAAAATAACAATTAATAATATAATATTTGTTTTAAAAACTATTTTATGTCAATTTTGACACTATTTAGTAATTGATTTTTGTGAAAATCATAACAGAATGATTAGTTCGAACAAAGTTAATTAAATCAATACTAACATGTCATATTAACCTAGAAAATTATTGGAATTCATAAAAAGTCTCAAATTACATTTATTTGGGTATTTATAACATCAATTATGTCAATATTTCATTAATAAGATAATTACTGCATCATCATTGTGTCATAATTAAATTATTTAATGTCTAAAAATTACAAATAAAATATCATTATGTAGGAAATATTTTTATCTTTCTAATGAATATTTATAGTCGAATTTATCTTATGTATAACCCTATATTAAAAATGATTTACTTATTAAACTTTGATTTTAACTATTTTAACTCTTCTTTAAATAAATTAATAATAAATGTCCTAATCTAATCCAAGGGGACCTAAATGATCATATTTTATTCCTAAGGTTGTTTTTGGTTTAATTAAACTTATCCAATAGAATTAAGACATGTGTTAGGGTAATAATAATAACATTTTTACCCTTAATTACCCTATTTACTTTTAACCGTGGTAAAAAAAGTAAAAAGTTACTATTCACCAAAAATTATTTTCATCTCATTGAACCACATTTTACTTTCTAACATCAACCGTGTCTCTCATATTTTTGAAATTTCACTCACAGAAGCGGTAAAATTAAGGTTTATGAAAAATTCATTTTTTTTAATCACCACTTAGTGGTTTCACTATTCATCAAAAAATGAAAGTTTCCAGAAAAATACCAAAAATTAGGCCTAAGCTATATTTAATATTATGAACTCAAAAATGATTTCTATTTTACCAAATTCAAAACATATCAGTTTCATTAATTAATTTAAAAATCAATTCCCGTCATCAAAACAAATAGAGTGTTCTTAAGAGATAATAACTATCAAAAGATTGACATTTTCTTATGTCTGGTTTAAATGTAGAATTACATCCAATGACCAAAATTGTATTAAATTGTAAAAATATATTCTAAATATACTTTAAATCCACTCAAATTAATAATTTATCACTATTAATTATTTCGATTAAAAAAGTTGTTTTTAATTAAAATTTAGTAATTTTCACTATTCATCAGAAAATGAAAGTTATCCGAAATGTACAAAAATTTCACCCTAAGATAATTTCGATATTCTGAATCCAACAATGAAGTCCATTTTGAAAAATAAAATTTAAAAAATTTCAAAAAGTGGTTATTGCTATTCATAACGGCTAGTTTTAATAATATTTTAATAGCATATCGTTGTTTAGTGAAACTCGGTATTGCGTACTACACACGCTATCGAGGAAGGTCGTGATTGCGTTTAATACAAGGCAAGACAAGGATGCGTGTTGTGCAAGCTTCTTTTGGTGTAGCGTACAACACAAGACATTAATGAAATTAAAAATAATATTTTTCATAAAATCTCGGGGTGTTACACATTTCTAGCCAGAAACTAATATTCAGGTATATGGAATATTATTTATTCACATCCAAGGTTCATATTGGTGGATAAAATATATAACTAATATATATATATATATAATTATTAATATATATAGTTTCTGGTTAGAAATCTCATTTTGGCCTTGTGTCGAAGAAGGTAGAGCCTCTGGGGGTCCTTTAGAAACCTGAGTGGGCTGTTGTTTACTTATATTTTTTTTTTATTATTCTATATACCAGCACACTAATTTTATTATTATTAAATTTTAGAAACCATGGGTGGTAACCTAATGTGATTTAGATCACACACCCTAATCGGGACACTATTTCACTAGGGTACCTTAGTAGACCTTATATTCGTAGTGCTATGGTTGATTGGTTGTTCTAATTTTCAAGTACCTGGGAGTTAGAGGCATAAAACCGAGATAGAGATCAGGATATTCATGGAGATATCCCTTGGGTGTTTCTGTTTCTTTTATTTATTTTTATACTGTACTGTATAAATGCCTACCATTTTTACTTTTGTTTAGTTATGTTTCATCATCAGGACATGCATGCATGTGTTGTATATTAGAATTGGACATATTTTATACCTAGTTTATATTAATCTTCCACTACACTTTCTTTTATTAATTACTACTTAGAAAATTTCTATATTTATTATACCACTGTGATAATATGATATGAGGGTATTGTCTCCCTAATATCACCTCCTTAGATCCTCACTGCTAGTTGGAAACTTTTGGCATATGAGGAGGAGCACCAGAGGCCATGTGACCCATTGATCCAGCAACTGTCCAGTGGTGAATTAGGATGGGATGTTACAAAACTGATTGTGTTGAATAACTACATGAAAAAAACCTACCACATGAATAAACAACATATCATGCCAATTGGATTCACAACCAACCTACCCACTTCATGAACAAACAATTGACAATGCCAACTGATTGAATGACCAACATACCTACCATATGAACAAATAACTGACTGTGCTAACCGACCAAAAGAAAAAAAACCTACCACATAAATAAACAATTTATCATGCCAATTGATCGAAAGAAGGGATCTTATAATAACTAGAGGGAAAGACTCCTAACACCCTCTCGACCCCAATGATCCTCGAAAACATGGAAGAAAATGTTTATGAAATCAGATACCTAACATTCATGTAAGTGTTTAATAAAATGTATCAAACAATATGATAATAATCTAATTAATAAATATAAAAAAATGTATATTAATAATGATTAGTAATAGAACTAAACACATATTACATAAAATAAAAATAAAATTTACAAAAATAATGAGTTTAAAAAAAAGTTGTGCCAATTTTTTTTTAAAATAAGTAAGAGTTTTATTTAAAATATAAAAATATCATTTATAGAAATTTATTTGCATAAAAAAATTAAAATTATTATTAGTATGTTGAAATTATCCAATGGTGAATTTTTTATAATTTTCTAATAGAGTAGAATTTTCATGTTAATAGTAAAAAATAATAAGAATCAAAAATAAGTATTATGAAATATTTATAATGTTTGTGTAATATCCTGGGTGTTTGGAGCGGTTCTAAATCCTCACCCATTTTGATTTTTTTAGAATCTGTGGGTATTCCAAATTCTTTTTCGATCATAAGAAATTAATTCTAAGAGTTTCCTCAATCCTATATCCTTATTTTGGATGGGGTATAGGTTTAAAAAAATCCTTGGGTTTTCAAATGGATTTTGGGTACGTCAGAGTCTTGTAGGACCTGTATTGGGAATTTGCAGGTCAAGACGCACAATTAGTGTAAACTGTGTGGCCTCTCACAGCTAATCATGCACCCTATTTTTTCCTTATGCACGGTTTGGGAAACTGTGTGGGGGAAAGGCACATGGACATGCGGAACCTATGAATTTTTTAGAAGAGGGAAACTATATAGTTTTCACATAGTTTGGGAAAACCATGTAGAAGTTACACGAGTAGTTCCACTTAGGTGGTACCCATGCACTATAGCCTGTACTATAGAGACCCTATCCCCTTTTACATATTAATACATGATTTAAAACATAATTAACTATAAAATTAAAATCCAAGGATCGTAAATTCTCATGTCTTTGGAAGACCAGGTACATAAAAATGAAAATATGGGACTAAATAAAACATTTCTTTATTTATCTTCCATTATATGATCCTAACTTCATCTGATCCCTTACAGCTGTATTGGATAACCTAGGGATAACATAAACATAAGAGATGAGCTGAAAAGCCCAGTAATGGAATGAGCATAGGAATAAAACATATCATATGGGTTAGAAGGCATAAAATGATGATGTAAATTCATGGAACTTGAATAAACATAAGGAAGAGTAATGTGTAGAACATGGGAACATATAATCATGGAATTATAGAAATATGGAAACAACATATAACATAACATAAACATGATTCAAGGCTAACTTCAAAGACTATATAACATGGTGGACAAAGTCCTATAATGGAATCAAGTTCACTCCCTATCCCAACATGACGTCTCATGAGACTAAACATTACCCAATGCATTGGAGTGCTATCTGGGAACAACCATCATAGCATGTTCATGAATATTTCTTCCACATGAAGAATACACATAAGGGTTACCCATAGAATGAAATGGGTATCAGAATCATGTCATAAGGAATAACAAATGAGAATATCATAAACATGTCCTTGAAAGAAGGGATTAAAAACATAAATGTAAATTCATAAGAGAAAATAAACATAGATCAAGATATGTGAGGTCAAATTTAAGTGGATACATATAAAAATAGTGTTTAAGAGACTTTATAGAAAAAACATTTTAGTACCGTTTAAGGAAAATATTAAAGATTAATTAAAACTGTAAGGGAATAATTATTTGTATAAAACTATAAATGATCCAAGATAGTTTCTCATGATAAAAATATTGATTTTATAAAAATAATTTTGGATTAAAACAGATTATAGAGTGCAATTTAAAATGGGTAAGAATTCGGGAAGTTCACTTAAATCGAGCTTACTTATTGGGAAAAATTGAGTAGAGAACCTTTTAAAAACTTGTATATACCCAAAAAATAAGAATGAATGGATATTGATACATGATTTTGGAAAATATACACAAAATTTAGAATATGTAAATAAAAATAAAAGAGAATTTAATTTGGGTAAAAGGGAGAAAGAATAACCTAAATGAATAATGGAGGTTCATGTAGAATCCCATACCTTATGATCGAAATGATTCTACACATGATCTTAATGTCCTGAATAATAAAATTAAATTCATTAATTAATAATTCCAGAACCTTTTATACTTTTAATTTATTTATTATAATTTTATTAAGTTCATTTGTGGCCTTTTTAATTAGTTATAGTGTTCAATTTCATCGTTCAAGAGTGCTTGTTTTCTTAGTTTTCATGATCGATTTTCTGGCATAAGATTACAGAAGTTCATGAAAAATGGAAATAAAAATACAGAATTAAAGTTATAAATTATTAATGAACATATAGAATGTAAAATGATCATATAAATCTTTTGTTTTATTTTGGGTGAGGATTAATCATTTGATAAAAGTTAATTATAATCATTTAAGTTAATTTGGCGGTTTTTCGATCACAACAAACTCATTTTGTTTTATCAATTTGTATTATGTATGTAAAATATTTATAGAAAATTAATTAGTTTGTAATACATATAATATTATCTGGTTCAACCATAAAAATGGGTTCATTACCAACCTTGAAGGTGGAATTGAAAGATGAAGGCATGTTATCCACATAGGTGGTAAATCAGCACCTCACAGACGATGTTTTCATTCTTAAAATAAAAGAGAGAGGAGAATAGATTCAGTGAATAAATATTCCATAAATATGATAAAATTATATTATATGTAATATAATGAATTTTTAATTCCACTTGAACAAGGGTAAGTAATGAGAAGATAAGGAAATAAATATCTTGAAAAGAAAATAAAAGAAATGGAAAGGGGAATTTACCACTTGAATTTATCCTCATTGAGAGTCTCCATAGGGAAAAGGTTTTGGGATTTTTATGTGACCAAGAGATACTGGATTCATAGAAGTGGATTTTGAGTATATTTGAGAAGAATTTGGACAAGTAACAAAGCTTTAGAGTTGTGAGGAGAAGAGGTGGCGAGGAGTGGTGTTTATAGTGGAGAGGGTGTTTTCTCAGTATTGTAATTATTAGTTTATTATTGTGTCCCATGACTATGAATAGATTAAGAATTATCATAAAATATAATAAAATAATTAAGGATAGTTTGATATATTGGCCTTAAATCATCCTCACATCATCTATGACTCCAAAATTCATATATTTATCTTTTATTATAAATTATTGCATTTTACTATTCCCCAAAAATTCAAGTATTTAATAAAAATCCTAAAAATTAGTCCTAACCATTTTTTAGCATGTATAATTCAATAATGAAATATATTTTATGATTTTTTTTATAAATGTTGTAAATTTTATTTTTAATTAAAATCATAATTTACTCAAGAAAATAGATTTTAAAATTATAACTGATTTTATAAAACTACTAAAAATTTAACTAAGGTCCTATAAAATTATATTATAATCATAAGAAAAAAAAAATTAATTTATGAATACATTTTATGAAAATATATATTCTTTTATATTATTAAATTAATTATAAAATTGTAATTAAATATTTATTACTTGCAAAAATAATAACACTTTATTAATAATTTTTAAAATATTTATTTACTTATAATATGATATAATTATATCATATTGTCACTTATAAGATTCCTAAATTTTATTTCGGCTTTCTTTGGTTTGGTTACTATTCAATTGGCCTGTTTACTATTCATAAGGGTCATATTACTATTCTAGAGGTCAAGTTACTATTTCATCGGTATAGGTTCCTTAACTTCTATAAATACTTATTATTTTATTCATTATTAATTTATGATGTTTGAATTGTGTTATATATGTGATGTTTATGTGATTTATAGTATATAACATAATTATTAAAAGGGAATTTCCATTGATAAAATTTGGGTCGCTACATTCTTCCCCCTTATGAAATTTCACCCTTGAAAATTCATTTTACATTATAAGTTGAAAACAGGTGTGGGTAATTTTCCTTCATCACTTCCTCTAGTTCCCATTTATCCTCTTCATACTTATGATTCTGCCACTGTACTTGGACCTGGTGAGTAGTCTTGTTACGTAGAACTTTATCTCCACAATCCAAGATCTTTACTTTCTGCTCCTCATATGAAAGATAATTTTCCAACTATACCACCTCTGAAGTTAGTACTTGTGAAGGATCCAGTATGTACTTCATTAAGATGGATACATGGAATACATCATGTACTTGAGACCTGGTAGGTGGAAGTGCTATTCGATAGGCCACATCTCCAAAATGATCAAGAATCTCAATGGGGTTGATATACCTAGGACTTAGTTTTCCTTTCTTCTCTAATCTAATGATTCTATTCCATAGAGATATGTAGAGGAATACCATGTATCCACCCTTAAACTCAAGGTATCATCGTCAAGTCGTCATAGATATTTTTTTTTACTTTGGGATTACTTTATGTGATACTAAATGGTTTTCACCTTGTCACCCATTTATTTGAATATTTCATGTCCTAATAGATTACATTCACCATCTTCATCCCATCATGCTGGTGTTGTATATATTTTCCCATAAAGGTCTTCATATAGATCCATTTGGATTCTTGAGTAGAAACTATTACTCTAAGAGAACTCAACCAGAGGTAGATGTTGGTGCCATAATACTTTGAAGTCCATAGCACACACTCTCAACATTTCTTCTAATCTCTAAATAGTTCACTCAGATTGACCATCCGTTTGAGGATGATAGGTCATACTGAAGTTCAGATTAGTGCTCATAGAATGTTGGATACTTTTCCAAAACATTGTGGTGAATCTCAGATCTCTATTGAATACAATCGATAGTGGTACCCTGTGCAACCTTACTACTTATTTTATGTATATCCATGCAATTTGGTCCCATGAGAAATCCTCTCAAATTGCGATAAAGTGATCCATCTTTGTAAGATGATCCAAAACCACCCATATAACACTATTACCTATTGATTTATTTGGAATCCCATTGACAAAGTACATGGTAATGTTCTACCAATTCCCTGTTGGTATGGGTAGTATTTTTGTCAACCCCTTAGAATTTTTTATTTCAGACAACACTTTCTAAAAAACTAGGAACTTAATTGTATATTCAGTGATCACCTTTTTTATATTGTCCCACCAAAATTTCTTGAGGAGATCTTAATACATCTTTATTCCCCCTAGGTGAAAATAGAAGGTTGAGATATGTGCATCATTTAGAATCTCCTTATTTATATCTGGATTGGATGGTATACATAGTCATGATCAAAATCTCATGAATCCTTTCTCATCCATTTTGTACTCTCTGGATTTTCCTTTTATCCTGGCATCCACCTTCTTCTGAATTTCCACATCATTTCTTTGAGAATCCTTTATTTTCTATATTAGGGATGGTTGGGAAATCATTTGAAAAAGGATTGATGATTTTACTCCCTTAATTATTTCCATGACCATATTTTAAAAAATATAATAATATTGGATCCTTCTCAATTCTCATCATTTATAATGAATTAGGATCTTTTATACTTCGAGCATCCACTACCTTATTTCCTTCACCTGGATGGTAGTGGATTGTGTAGTCATAATCCTTGATGAGATCTATAAATATTTTCTAGTTCATATTAAGATTCTTCTATGTAAATATATATTTGAGACACTTGAGATAAGTATATATCTCACACTTCTCCCCATAGAGATAATGCCACCATATTTTCAATGCAAATATCACAACTACTAAGTCCAGATCATGCATCAGGTAGTTTTCTCCTGAATTGTTAACTGCCTTGATGTTTAGGATATCACTTTATAATTTTTCATCAGTACACAACCTATGCCCTTCTTTGAGAAATCGCTGTACACCATAAGTATTTCTCCACTTTTTGGTAGTGTGAGAACTAGTGCAGTAATAAGCCTCCTTTTAATATCCTTATAGAATTATTCACATTATTGAGTCTAGAAAAACGTCAATCCCTTCTGTTTCATCTTGGTTATTAGGTTTAAAAAACATGATAATTTATTAAAAAATCATCAGTAATACCTATCTAGACCAAGGAAGCTACGAATCTCCATTACAGATGTTGGCTTGGGACACTTTTCAATTGCCTTTATTTTAGAAGGGTCTATAGATATCCATTTGCCGGTGATTACATACCCCAAGAATGATACTTTCTCTATCCATAACTCACAATACTATACCTTTCACATATTTTCTCCCTTTGCAAAGTCCTTAGCACAATATTCAAATACTCATAGTATTCCTCCTTTCCCTTGGATTATATTAGAATATCATCAATAAAGACTACCAATTTGTTTTTGAGGTAATATATAAAGACTCTATTCATTAAATCCATGAAAATTACTAGATAATTAGTGAGTCTGAAGGGAATAAATATAAACTCATAGTTTCCATACCTCATTCTAAAGGTAGTATTGGTAATATCTTCCCTTCTCACATTAAATAGGTTATATCCTAACTGAAGATCAAACTTTGAGAAATAAATTGCCCCATGCAGCTGATCTAACAAGTCATCTATCCATGGTAGGGGATAATTGTTCTTTTTTGTGATTTTATTGAGATCATGATAATAAATGCATAGGCATATTGATCCATCCTTCTTATTGACGAAGCAGATTGGTTCACCCTATGGTGAAGCACTTGGGCATATAAAACCCTTATCCAAATTCTCTTGTAACCACTTCTTCTGTTCTTCCATCTCAATGGTGTAAATTCTAAAAGGTGTCTTTGATATAGGTAGAGATCCCAGAATATGATAAATTGATAACTCAACCTATCGATCATGAGGAATACTAGGAAACTCTTTTGGGATTGCATCAGTGTAATCCCTCATGATGGGAATGTATTTGAGCATGATTCTCTCCTTTGTCTCAAACATTTTAGCAAGATATGGTTGCTCATAAGGAAATAATATCCACACTTGAGAGGATGATTATAAATAAGATTCATCCTCCTCCTTACACTTATAAAAAATTGGAGGATGATTCAAGATATGAAGAGTGATCCCCCTTTCCTGATAGTCGATGTTGGATTTGTATAATGATAGCCTATCCATGCCCAATATATAATCAAACTCTACCAAAGGGGGTATGAAAAGATTTTTTGGGAGTTTCTGTCCAAAAAAATTTATAAGGGAGGATTTATAATCATTGGACGCAATAGTTTCCCCATTCTCTATTCTAACAGATAACTCAACCTATAAATTTTTAGCTGATGTTTGAATAGTTCTACTAAACTTGCAAGATATGAAATAATGGGTGGAATAATAATCAAAAAGTACATTATCTATTATTGAAAGAATAACCAACATATATATCACCACATCATTGGAAGGATCCACCTCAGTAGTAATGATAGCATATTCCCCTCCTTGCTTCCTTGGAGGTTGTTGTTTTCCTATAATAACCATAGGCTTAGGGAATTGGTTTTCAAAATTCCCATGTTCCTTGTAGTTGAAACACTACACTATTGGTTGAGTGCTGATACGAAATTATTTTCTTATTCCACATTAGTGGGATTATTCATATCCCTATTGTAGTTATTATCCATGTTCCCTTCTCT
This sequence comes from Viscum album, assembly GCA_963277665.1. NCBI lineage: Eukaryota > Viridiplantae > Streptophyta > Magnoliopsida > Santalales > Viscaceae > Viscum > Viscum album. Next base: position 927,152,048 of record OY728130.1, read on the forward strand.
TACACATTTGAATAATATATTGGTTCCCTTTAAGAAGTTTCTAGGATTCTTCTTCTGACACTTTTTTCGTGTGGGATGTTGTGACTTATTTCCATCATTGGATTTATCAACCATATTAACCTCTATTTTTCACTTTTTTTACCTGGACCACGGGACCACTAAGAGTCTTAGATCTCCATTTCAACCTTAGGGTCACAATGGACAATATCCTCATAGTTATTAAAGTCTCAAATCACTAATGATTTTCATATACTCAGATTTAGTTAACTAAAGAAGTGATCCACCTTGATTTAGGTGTTCATGACCAATCCAGAAGCATATATTGAAATCCTTGTAAAGTTTTCTTCATATTACCTAATATACTCATCTTCCCTTTTCTTCAATCCAAGAAATTCCCTTTCTATCTTGAGATGGAGGGTTCATGGAAAATTCTTATTGAAAAATATTTTCTTGAAATATTCCCATTCCATGGAATCAATTTTCTCCTTGGACTTTGTGTTCTTAATCAGTGTCCACCACTGATCTTCTTCCCCATCAAACTTTTAAACTACCAGCATAAAGTTCTCTTCTTCTGAGCACCAGGGGATAGATAATATTTTTTCAATGGAGTTAATCCACTATTCTATGAGGAGTGGATTAGAAGATCCACTAAATATGGGAGGCCTCTTACATACGAAAGAATCAATGACAACTTTATATTTCTTAGGATAAGGATGGAATTCCACATGATTCTAGTTTTTATTCATAACTTGAGCCAGCTGAGCAAGTAATGTCAAAAAGTTTTGAGCACCCATTCCTATCATATCTGGCATAACATTAGGGACATCATCACATTTCATATCAGATTGATTGTTGGAACATGTTCTTCTATTTCCCGACATTAACTAAGAAAAAGAAAGTACAATTAGGGGGATTGAATAATTAGCTGGTAAGAATAAAAATGAAACTTTAACCATAAAATGATAAACTTGTAAAGGAAAAGAATATCCTTACTTGTGATTTCCTTGGTTTCAATCTAGGTCATCCATTATATATTTCCTAACATATATTTTCTTATGTGGATTTTTGGTTCCCTTAATAATGGTTCATAATGAACTTATGAATTTAGAAAATCATATCCACTAAGATTGTCAAACCAGGTTTGTAGTAAGGCCCATTTTCATGTACCAGGTTACCCCGAGTTAGGACCGAAACACCTTGTCAGATTTGTGACTCCAAGTTACATATGTTCTAGAACTACATATACTTGTAGTATCCAGACATGGATGTATTTGTATGATAAACCACTTACTCCATACATACCAAAATTTAGGGATGTTTTATTAAACTTAGTCTTATCCCTAAGGTTATTACTAAATTTCTATATTCATAGTCTCTAAAAATAACTAGAAATTACTATGACACCATATATTGAAACCCTATCCTTTTTCACATATTAATACATGATTTAAAACATAATTAACTATCAAATTACAAGCTAAGGATAGTAAAGTATAGTGTCTTTAGAAGAAAAGGTGCATAAAACTGAAAACCTAGGACTAAATAAAACATTTCTTTATTTATCATCCATTATGAGCTCTTAAATTCCTTTTATCCCTTACATCTACATAGGATAAACTAGGGATGACATGAAAAAGGGATGATCTAAAAATTCTTATAAGGTAATTAGAATAGAAATAAAACATAACATATGGGTTATAAGGCATAAAATGATGCTGTAAATGTATGGAAGATGAATAAATATAAGGAATAATAAAATTTATAACATGGGAAAATATAATTATGGCATCATATGAATGTGTAAACAACATATAATATGAAATAAACATGAGTCAATGCTAACTACCAAGACTATATAACATGGTGGACAAAGTCCCATAAAGGAATTTGGTTCACTCCCTGTCCCAACATAACATCTCATGAGACTAAACATTGCCCAATTAATTTAAGTGGTATTTGGGAACACCCATTATAACATGTTCATGAATATGTGTGCCAAATAAATAATAAACATAAGGGTTTCCCATGGAATGAAATGAGTATCATAATCATGTCATAAGGAATAAAAAATGAGAATATCATTAATGTGTCCATGAAATAATTGATTAAAAACATAAATGGAAATTCATAAGAGAAAATATACGTATATCATGATATGTGAGGTTGAACTGAAGTAGATACATGAAAAAATAGTTCTTAAGAGACTTTAGAAATAAAAAATTTTAGTGCGGTTTAAGAAAAATATTAAATATTCATTAAAACGGTAAGAAAATAATTATTTGTATAAAAAACAAAATGATACATGATAGTTGTTCATGATTAAAATATTTATTTAATAAAAATAATTGTGGCTTAAAACATATTATAGAGTGCACTTGAAAATGAGTAAGAATTCAGTAAGTTCCCTTAAATCGGGCTTTCTTATCGAGAAGAATCGTATAGGGATCCTTTTAAAAACATGTATATACCCCAAAAAGAAGGATGAATGGATATTGAAACATGAGTATGGAAAATATAAAAAACATTTAGAATATTTAAATAAAAATAAAATAGAATTTAATTTGGGTAAAAATAGAGAAATAATAACCTGAAGGAATAACGGAGGTTCAGGTTGAATCCCTTACCTTATGTCCGAAATGATTTTGCACATAATCTTAATGTATTAAATAATAAAATTAATTAATTAATTAATAATTATAGAACATTTTATACACATAATTGATTTATTATAATTTTATTAAGTTCATTTATGTCCTTTTTAATGAGTTATAATGTTCAATTTCATCACTCGGGAGTGCTTGTTTTCTAAGTTTTCATGATCGGTTTGCTTGCATAATAGTATGGAAGTTCTCGTAAAATGGAAATAGAAATCTAGAATTAAAGTTTTAAGTCATTAATGAAAATAAATAATGTTAAATGATAATATAAATCATTTTTTTATTTTTGGTGAGGTTAAATTGTTAGATAAAAGTTAATGATAATCGTTTAGGTCAATTTGGCCGTTTTTCAATCAAAAGGAAATCATTTTGTTTTATCATTTAGTATTAAGTATATAAAATAGTTATAGAACATTAAATAGGATTTAATACATATAATATAATATTTTTCTACCATAAAAATGGTTTCATTACCAGCCTTGAAGGTGTAATTGAAAGATGAAAGCACGTCGTCCATGAAGGTGGTAAATCGACACCTCACAGATGATGTTTTATTTATTAAAATAAAAGAGATAAAAGAAGAGATTTGATGAATAATTATTCCATAAAATGATGAAATTAATTTATATGTAAGATATTTAATTTTTCATTCCACTTGGACAATGGTAAGTGAGGGGAAGATTAGAAAAGAAAGATCTTGAAAAGAAAATAGAAGAAACATAAAGAGGAATTTACCTCTTGAATATATCCTCCTTGAGAGACTCCTTAGGGGAAAGTTTTTGGCCTTTTGATGAGATGAAGAGATCTTGGAAATGAGGAAGGGGAATTAGAGGATATTTGAGTATAATGTGGACAAGGAAAAAATATTTAGAGGTATGAGGAGAAGAGGTGTTATTTATAGTGGAGGAGGGGATTATATTCTCATTATTTTAATCATTAGTTTATTATTATGGCTCAAAAATATGAATAGTTTGAGAATTGTCATAAAATATAATAAAATAATTAAGTATTGTTCTAGTTTGTGGGCTTATATCTTTTTGAAATCATCAATGACTCTATAAATCGTGTATTTAGTTTTTATTGTAAATTACTGTATTTTACTATTCCCCAAAAATTAAAATATTTTAGAAAAATCCTAAAAAATCACCCTAACCATTTTTTAACGTGTAGAATTTAAAAATTAACTCCAAATTAGGAAAATAATTTTCTAGTTATGACAAATTTAATTTTTAACGAAAATTATAATTTAGACGGAAAAAAAAATATTTTAAAATTATAACGGATTTTATAAAACTTTGAAAAAAAACTAAGTTCCCATAAATTTTTATTATAATCATAAGACAAAAAAACTATGAATATATTTTATGAAAATAAATTTTATTTTAAATTGTTAAATTAATCATAAAATTGTAATTAAATATTTATGACTTACAAAAATACCGTCACTTAATTAATAATTTTTAACAAATTTAATTAATTATACTATGATATAATTATATCATATTGACACTTATAAAATGAATCAATATTATTTATACTTTATTTGGTTAGGTTACTATTCTATTTGCCGTTTTACTGTTCATAAGGGTCATATTACTATTCCAAAGTTCAAGTTACAATTTCATCCGTATAGGTTCCTTAAATTCTAGAAATAATTCTTATTTAATTTATTATTTATTTATGAGGTTTTTTATTGTGTTATATATGTGATTTTTATGAGATTTATACTATATAACAAAATTATTAGAATGGAATTTCCATTGATAAACTTTGGGTCCTTACACGTACAATTGCCGCACGGTTAGGCTAATCGTGCGAGCTGACCGTGCATGCTTAAAAATGTGTAGAAATTCACTTTTCTCCTCCCTCTATTTCTTCTCTTCCTCACTCTTTTCTCCTCTATGTTCTCACACATAGTAGGAGGAATTATACTCCTCCTCTCATCCTAGGGTGTGATCCCTATCCTTAGTCTGTGATCTGTTTTGTCCAATATCAGGTGTGTCAGAATTGTGTCGATAAGTATCTCCTTCTCCTTGCTTCTATTTAATTTTACTCTTTACTCAAAGAATTATAAATCCATCCTAGATGGTTTAAACTATTTTTTGGGCATTCAATGTAAACACCAATTTCTTCCAAACCGCTTTGAGTTGAAGGCTAATACCAGACATGACTACATCTGCGATTCTAAGGTAGGTGGTGTATACCTTTCATTATGTTCTCAAGTTTATTTTGGGGGTTCATATTTTAGAATTCCATTCTGTAGATGAGTGACACCATAATTTTTGATGTTAAATTAATTTTATGACATTATGGGACACCGTTGGTCATGTCCAAAAATTATTCTCTCTTACGAGGCCAGGTTAGAGTAATTTGACGACATGAGTAGTTAGGCCCGGGTTTGTTTCATTAATTGAATTGTTTTTTAAATGGAAGTGATTTATATATATATGAATTTTGTATGATATACTGTTGATATTCATGGGATTGTGACGGGCTTGACCTGAGGAATTAGGGAGGCATGGCCATCTAGATTGAGGTGGCATGATTGTCTGGTTGGGATTGACCTAGATATTTGTGTGATGTTGATAAAAAGTTTGGGAATCTTGGATGTTGGTTTGAGATGGAGAGGATGCCAGGTTATAGGCATGGCTCGAGATATTGGATGGAATGGCCATCATAATTGAGTGACATGGTTATAGGGGCACAAGGTTCCAAAGTTGGTGTGGCTTAGATACTAATTTGGTGATTAATGCTCACCCGTGATGGCCAAAGCACCGATTGGAGTCATGTCCACATAAGAGGACTCAGTGATGAGGTGTTTTTGACCAGTCATGTTAGTAGAGGCCCCCAATAGTTATGGATTATGTAATTTTTTTTGAGGATGATTTCTATATAAGGTCATGGGTAAATTGAGGAGCATTCAAATTTTATAAATGAGGCTATTGGTTGGGTACTGAGGCTTGCTGTATTGAGACCGTTGGGTCTGGACTATTTTCGGGAGGATAGAGGTCTCTGTTACTTAGGGCGTCATGCTATGATAGGATGATATTTTTTTTATTTGAGGACTGATATCATTGTGCTTATGGGCATCGGGCATCATTCTGTCAGGTGATTTTGAGTAGGGGTCTAAGGGACCAGGGTTCTTTTTTCTTGGGCATGCCTTTGGCACATCAATGACTTGATTTGGGGGAACGATGAGTTAGTTGGTATGAGGTGATGGGTTGCTTACATAGATGTGGAACTAGAGGGTTCACCTAGGCTATTTCACATCAGTGGTTACCCTGGGCCATGAGCTAAGGATACTCTTCTCATTAGGGATTATGACATTGGCTGAGGCAGGTAAAAGATTCCTGGTGGTTGTTGATCACCAGGGAAGATTTTGTTTAATTGAATTGATTTGTGATTATTTATTTATTTATAATTCACACCTACTTAAACACATATTTTGGGTATTCACACTAGGGTGGTACCCTACTTAGACTCATTCTCATACCCTACACGGGCCCTTTATGAGTCATATGGACTTTATATTGTAATGTTCAGGTAAGGATTCAGACTCTGAAGAAGGATCTTAGTTGAGTTGGCAGGGATGGATGGAAGGGGACCTTGAGGTTATTTCCATTGTTAGAGTTTCCTATTTTAGTTTCCTTTTCAGTTTCATCATGATTATATTATTTGTATGTTTGGAGGCCAGCCTATGGTGACCCTTTTGGATATTGTTATGTATGAACTTCTATGAATTCATGTTTAGTATAGATTTAATGGCATGATTGGAATTATTTCTTTCTTTTTCGCTACTCATTCATTTAATTATGTTTATTATATTTATTATTTTGGACTGTGCTTCCACCTTCATGGGCCAGGTTCAAGTCTTTTGTGTCATTATTAGAATTATTATTTTATATATATACTCATACCATTATTATATCATCCCTTGAGGGTATAACTACCCATTATTAAACATTTACACCTTCACTTCTAGTTGGTAGCCTTTGGTGTTCAATGAGGCGCACCTAAGGATAGTGACACCCGACCTGATAGTACTGTATAGGTGGATAATTAGGTTGGGTATACTAAAAGTTGTATTAGAGTAGTTTTTGAATGGGATTTAGTAGCAGTGTAAGTATATCTACTAATGAGATTGGTATTGCTTATGCTTTTCTTTTCTACAGGTCTTACTATTTGGGTTATGGTAGACTGAAGATTAGGATGTGGTAGGAACTTGGTTTATAGCTAATTCTTGGGTTCCTGCAGCCCCATGCAGAGGGGATGGACCATGTTTCCATGGGTGAGAATTTCTATTTTATTTTTATCATTTTACAATTTATATGATTTCCAACTTGTGTGGTATTCATGAAATGTAAATTTTTATTGTTATGAATTGTTATCTTTGGCTTTATACAACAAGGAATGTGATTTGGATAGTTGGACCTATATGGAAAGGGGTGTTTGGTATGTTAGATGTGCATGATTATACTTTTTTTAGGAACATGAGAGGATGTTTAAATTATAAATCAATGTACTTGTGAAAATTTATTGTAAAAAAGTAATGTGATATATATATATCTATGTTCTTATAATATAAATTCCACATGATATGCGTAATGTGGGTATGATTATTATATGACCAAGAAGGTACAATTACTTGGGGTGATGTTGATCACTAGGTTGGACGACGTGGTCATCGAATTGAGGTGACATAGTTTTTTAGGAAGGGAATGTCCCATGGCATATTGACACTTGGTTCTGTTGAAGGAAATTAAGGAGGCCATGAGACCGAGATTCCATGTGGCATGATTTCAATAGGAAAGGGTAAGGGTCGCGAGTATTCTCTTCTTGTTACTGCTTTCTCTATTATATATATATATATGTGTGTGTGTGTGTGTGTGTGTTATGGAATTTCTTACCATGTGATGGTATTCAGTGGGTTTCCACCTTGACAGCTCATATAGAGTTTAGGTAGGCAGAGATGGTGAACTATAGGAGAATGAGAAGGTTGAGACCACTGAGTGTCAAGAAGAGTAGGTATAGGCTCAGGTACAATCCTAGAGACATTCCTAGGCACAAATTATAGGGTATTTTGGGCTACCACTATAGTTGAATGCTTTTGGGCCATGGTTTCATGAGAAGCTATGAGAAATCCTAGCATGTGTGATACAGGGTACCAATAGGGGAGTTCAGGGAGATGATCCTCCTATGGAATATCGGAATCGAGAGTATCAGTTGTATCACCTACAAATGGTTCAGGGTGAGGGTGGTCCACAAGTGGCTGAGAATTGGATTGAGGCCATGTAGATGATATTTGAGCAGTTAGAGATGCCTCGAGGGTGGATGTTGAAACTTGAAATCTACATTCTCATAGGACAAACTAAGCATTGGTGGGATGTGTAGGTGAAGAAAACCAGACAACATAGACTGGACTGAAAGGAATTTTAGGCCGTGTTCTTCAAGCATTTATTCTTGGAGATGTTGACGGAAGAAAGAGATCGGGGGTTCTTGGACCTTTAGTAGGGTGAAATGTTCATTATGTAATATGAAAGGACATTCACTGAATTGTATCTATTTTCACCCAACATGGTGAGTAACGACACATCTAGGGTGAGGCGATTTGAGGGTGGTTTACACTATTCCATTCAGGTGAAGGTATGCTCTTTTTGTTGGCCTCATTCTTAGAGGAGGTGAACTAAGAACTCCTAGCTAAGGGGAACTTGATGGACTGGTCGTACTCGATCTGGGAAGAAGCTTCATGAAACTTCAGTGGAGACACTTTAGATAACACGAAGTGAGTCTGAGATGAGTTCTAGTAGGGTAATCAGGATAAAGATTCAGAAAGACCACTGTGTAGTGGTTCATAAATAGTTTTCTTTTAGTGTGGGAAGCCATGACATGTCTAGGATTAGTGAAAATATCCTCAAAAGGGGTTCCAGGAATAAGGGTAGTTTGGAAATCTTGAGAGAATCTATAGGAATCCTTCTTGGATAGACGACAATCACTGACCGGGAAAAACTTAGGTATTTTAGATCAGTCAGGTATCAGTACCAGGTGATAGTAGCCGAGCTTCAGCTACACACAAAAATTGTGGAAAAGATAGATGGAACCAACAATGGGGTTAGTGTCCTGTGGATTGTGAAACAACATAGGGAGGTTAGGATTTAGGGAGTCGGGCTTCATACCAGGTTCATTCCATGGAGCTTCTAGGTTTGAAGTAGGATGGTGAGGTAACAACGGTCAGAGGTACACCGTGGGAATAACTGTAATTTTGTTTTGTTTCGTCATGTCCTGTTAAGGCATGTATATTTTTGGTGCACAATTTTATTTATGGACTAACAAGATATTAGTTAGTAGGTTTATATCATCTAAGATTCAATATATATATATATATATATATATATGTATGAGGTACGAGTCACCAGGATTTATGTGAGCATCATTGGATGTGTGACTTATGAGGTGCGTTGGAATCGGGAAATCGAGGAGATGTGGATTACTTGAGGTGCATTACCATATTGGTACCATTATGATGATGTACTTGTTAATTTTCAAGGTAGCAATACATTTTTTAGCATCTATTGAGATGCATGACCTCATTGGTACCATTTGTGACATGGGCACGAGGCGGGCACTAAGGCGGTGTGGGATTGTGATGGGTGTCAAGTATAAAATAGGAGCACCTAATGATGTGAAGGAGTGATGTTGAATCAAGGGAGGAATTTTTAGTACCATAATGGCTAATGGACCAATTATTTCATTTGTGTTTTGGGTTGGGTTTCGACTACGGTAGGTCCCTCCTAAGTTGGGGTTCCCCCTTGAGGAAGTTGACATGTTCCTTTTTGACCAAGTTATTCAGGGTTGTTTCTACCAGGATGGGTATGTTCATTTCCATATTTTAGTTTATTTATAGCTTGGGGATGATCTATGTTAATATGGGGATATTGTAATGTCTTGGGTATTTGGAGAAGGTCAAAATCCTCACCCATTTTGATTGCTTTTTGAATTTGTGGCTATGAAAAATTATTTTTGACCATAAGAACATAATTATGAGAGTTTTATCAATCCAATATCCTTATTTTTTATGGTTTTATAGGTTTATAGAATGCCTCGGGTGTTTGAATGGGTTTTATCTGCATTGGAGGTCAAATACCCAGTTTTGGGATGTTTCTTGTTAAGGAACAATGTTTGAGTGAACCATGTGGCCTCTTCCAACTAACATTGCACCCTATTTTTTCCTTTCACATGGTTTGGGAAACCATTCAAGGAAAGGTTCATGGATGTGAAACACCTATATAGTTTTTAGCAGAGGGAATTAACATGGTTGCACATGGTTCGGAAAAACCATTCATAATCCGCATGGGTATCCCCCTTAGGTAGTACTAATTCACTGTAGCCTGCATATTTTCCACATGGTTAGGATAACTGTTCATCCTTAAAAATGTGTAAAAATTTAGTTTCCCCCTTCCTCTATTTCTTCTCTTCCTCCCTCTTTTCTCCTCCTTGGTCTCAGACATAGTAAGAGGAATTATCCACCTTCTCTCCTCTTAGGGTGTGATCCCTCTCCTCTATCTATGATCTATTTCATCTATCACCAGGTTCATTGGATCCGTGTCAGTGAGTCTCTCCTCCTCCACAATTCTATTTCATTTTTCTCTCAACTCATGGACCAATAAATCCATCCGATCAGTTTTACCCTATTTTTAGGGTGTCTGATGGGACGGTCTATTTATTCCAATCCACATCGAGTTGTAGGATAATACAGGATGTTCCTATGTCTACTAATCCAAGGTAGGTGGTGTATACCTTTCTTTGTGTTTTTTCGTTATTTTTGGGGTGAATATTTTAGCACACTGTTGGTTAGATGAGAGATACCCTAATTATTGTTGTTAAATTAATTTTATGACCTTATGGGATGCTGTTGGGAATGGATAAACCTTATTCACTCATGTGAGGTTGGGTTAGAGTCTGTTTCCACATGGGTAGTTAGGCTAGGGTGTGTTCCTTTAATTGAATTGAATTGTATATATGATTTGAAGTGATTTATATGTTTTATTAGTGAATGATATACTATTAATATTCATTGGAACTTGATGGTATTGGTCCAGAGAATTGGGGTGGCATGTCCATCATTATTGAGGTGATGTGGTTATCTATTTAGGCTTGGTCCAAAAGTTTGAGTGATATTGATAACATGATTGGGTGTTGTGGACATCATTTTGAGACAGTGAGGCTATCAAGTTTCAGGCATGGCCTGGGATATTGGATGGCATGACCATCGGACTTGAGTGACATGGTCGCAGGGGTACGAGGTGCTAGATTTTGTGTCTTAGGTACAAATTTGGTGATTTCTACTCACTTGTGATGGCCGAAGTGATTATTGGATTCATTTACACATAGGAGGACTCATTGATAAGGTGGTTTTGACTACTCTTGTGGGGAGAGGACCCTTATAGTTGTGTATTAGGTAATTTCATTTGGGGTGACTTCCATAGAAATCCATGTTAATGGCGATGAGCCTTCATATGATAGCATTGAAGATATAGGTTGGGGGATGAGGATTATTGTATTGATAATGTTGGGTATGGACTATTTTGGGGAGGATGGAGATCACAATTCCTCAGGATGTTGTGCTATGATATGATAGAGATTTTTTATTTAAGGACATATATCAATGTGCCTCTTCACATTGGTATTTGAACAGATGGGTGATTTTGAATATGGGTCTGAGGTACCATGGTTATTTTGGCCTGGGTATGCATTTTAGATGTCATTGACTTGATTTGGGACATGATGTGTTAGTTGGTATGAGGTTCTTGGTTTCTTACTTATAGGTGGAACCTGAGGGTTCACCATGACTATTTGACTTCAGGGGATACCTTGGGCCATGGTCCAAGGATCCTCTCCTCTTCAGGGGTTTCGACATTGGTTGAGGTAGGTAAATGCTTCTTGGTGGATGTTGAGCACTAGGTAATCTTTTTTTAATCGAATTTATTTATTCTTATTTATTAATTTATTTCTAATTCAGACCTTCTTAAACACTTATGTTGGATATGCACACTTGGGTGGTACCCTACTGAAACACATTCTCATACCCTACACAGGGCCTTTGGGATTCATGTAAACTTTATGCTGTTACATTTAGGTAAGGGTTTGGGCTTTGGAGCTGGATCTTAGTTTAGTTGGCATGGATGGATTTAAGGGGACCTTGAGGTTCCTTCTATGACTGGAGTTTCCTATTTTAGGTTCTATTTTAGTTTCATCCTTCCTATTTTATCTATTTGTACTAAGGTTATCCATTATGGACCCTTCTAGATATATTTCTATATGACCTTCTATGGATGAATGATTTTTTTAGTTTCAATGGAATTCTTGGGCTTGTTTATTTCTTTTTAGCTACTTATTTATTTAATTATGATCTTGTTGTTTATTATTATTGATTGTGATTCCACCTTCATGGGTTTGGTTGAAGTCTATTGATTTTTACTTCCTCTGCATGTTATATATATATATATATATATATATATATATATATATTTACTCAAACCATTATTATATCACCCCTTGAGGGTATAGTCTCCCCATTATTACTCATTTACACCATCATTACTAGTTGGAAGCCTTTGGCATCAGGGGAGGCACACCTACAACTTGTGGCACCTAACCCGATAACATTGTACGAGTGTTTAATTGGGTCAGAGATGATATAGTAAACATGATTTAATAATTAACATAACATAATCCATGATAAAAAATAAGATATTTTTTTATTATAATTTATTCTAATGAATTAAAATGATTTTTCAAACCGATAAATTACTTTCCAAATTCTAAAATACAAATTATGGGTTAAAAAAAATATTTTTTAGAAAAATGAGTATTCCATGGAAAGATTAATATAAAAAATTATTTCAGTTATTAATATTAAAAATATAAAAAACCATTTCTTAAATATGAAAAAACCATGATCTAAAACAATTATTATGCCAATGATTTTCATATTCCACAACCTAGATTTCAAAGGCCTATATTTAGATATTAATAAATTATTACCACTCATTTTCTATAAATAGAAATCCAAACACCAATTAATCTTAACTCTAGATTTATTGAGAATGTTTTACCCCTATTCATCCTTAAAGTCCCTACATGGAGTTTCTAGGCTTCTATGATGTTAATCTTAGATCATTTGGTTGTTACCTTTCAAGGTAAGGGTTCTAAATCACTTATTTCTATTTATTTGTGTAATAATTTCCAAATCCTTTTCATTTAAATATAATCTGTTATTATGAATCATTCCTTATTTTATCATCAATTATCAATCTCCATTGACTCTCCTTATACCACCTTTATAAGCCATTGAAATTCTTAAACATTCCCATATTCATAAATTACATCACCCAAATCTCTTTGTATTCCATATATCTATGATATTATAGATGTAATATTTCAGTTAGGTGGGTTTTTTATAAGTAAGGATGGTAAAGTTTTAGATGGTTGGTCTATTATTGAGTCCTAAGTGGGTTAAACTAAATTTTGGAACAAGTTCACATTTACTATCAATGATTTATACCCTGGAAGTCGTTCCTTAAAGAAATTGTCTATCCCAAATGAGTATTTAATATATGTGTGAAATAATCTAAATTTTTAGAGGGAAAATTTATATCATTTCTTTGTTATAATACTATTTAAAACTATTATATTCAATTAATCTATCCTTTTTACATCCTTCTACCATTAAATTACTCTAAAACACTACTTTGTGATCATTCCTTTAATAGGGATACTTTCCATTATATTATGAATATCATATAGTTTCTGTCTTTGTTATTATATATTCACCTATATTTTCATATTATTAAAAATAATTAGGAAATATTGATAATATATATATCTTTTTTTACTATATAGAAAATTATTTTCATGACTATGTTAGTGGTTCCTTATGGAATATTATGATTTTTGTTGTTTAACCATTATATTAACATGTTGTATACATTTAAATTAATATGTGATGGTTAAGGACCATATTTATATGTCATCTTGATTTATTTGTAGGTCCCTTGGGAAAAACTAGTTATATATTTGGTGCATACCTTATCGATTTATGTATAATTTCTTGACACGAGTCCCTGAAAAAGTGATTAGGATATTTGTTAATATGCATTTTAATACTACAAGATCATTATTTTTATACATGTGATTTAGTTTCTACTATAATTTTATCCATATATATATTTTATGTTCATATTATTATTCATATGGATTTAGTTTTATTATTTATTCATTCCATAATATGTTTTCCAGGTTGAAGAGATGATAGTTTTAATTGTACGCTACCACGTACTCCACATTTGAGCTCAGCTCTATTTTTTTCATTCTCGAATAAACCAAGAGGATAAATACATGTGATATTTAAAATTTTATAGAGAAATATTAATGTTTTCATGTTATCAAATTATTATTTTTTGATTTAATGTAATGTTCATTTATGTATTAAGATTCTAGATACTACCAAGATATTGGATCCTAGGATATATGTATTTTATACCAATGTAATAAAATAACCATTGACTCTAGGTTACTATAGTCAAGGTGTTACATAAATGTCTATCTATATGGTGACATCCTATAATCGACATGATGAACCATGAAAAAAAGTCGGATCTTATTCAATGACATAAAAATAGAAAACTCATCCATATATAATGCTTATACTAATTTATTTACCCAATAACTGATTCCTCATTATACAGGGTCTACTAGTGGGTTATCAGGGTCCAAGTGATAAGATACATCATCTTTCACATCATTATTGGTTTCCTTAATATGTGATCCAACTTAGAGACACTTTGACATCAATAATTATTTTTCTCAAACCAATCTTTACGAGACACCTAGCTCTAAACTCTGACAATAGGGTAAACCACTTTCAAACAACTCTTACATTACCCAAACCAGTAAAACCCCTCCTGGGAAGTGTTAAGTCAAGTGTGACACCCCAATCCATCCTTCAATAGTGTAGGGTCCAATGAAAAATGACATGTTTGAATACTGCTCATAATTGGAAGCCTTAGCCTAATGAATTTCTAATCAACACAAAACACCGTACAAGATACAATAAAGTGGATTAATTACAATATGTTATTGATAATAAATAATAAACATGATTTTCAAACACTAATACTGATGAATTTAAAAAGTAATATAAATAGAAATTACATGGGAAAACACACACCCAATAACTATAACAAATAGATAAACACCAACTTAGACAGAAGTAGGTATGCCTATATAAATCAATGGTCCAGTCAAAATCAACACTACTAATCTACAATATGACCCCCTAAGATCCATTAAAACCTCATATATCTTGGATGTATTTTAATCATATGTTGTTTGTATAATACATGACAGGTGCAAGAAATATGACCATGTAAGGGGGAGTTTAAAATACCCAGTTGGGCACCCTGAAAATCACAATGGAAAAAGGGAAAGATAATCCTTAAAAAACCAAAATATGATTTGAGTAGAGGAAATCAAAAATATTTCACATATCACCTCTCTATACAACAAACCATATAAAATTCATTACATATCCTTGAGTGTCATGTCACCCACTTAGTGTCATTTCATCGTCACTCTAGAGTTATAAAGAGGAACCAATTACTTATCGAATTGCACACATTAGATGAGGGTGGAACATAATAATCAGGTTTATATAGAAGAACCCACAACACACCGAAAAACACAAAAAAATAGAGCACAATAAAAAACAATAAGGTATTAAAAAAAATCGAAAAACTTTCACACAACATTTGAGGAAGGAGTTACCAGACCGTAGAATTCTTTTTCCACCATGCTCAAACACCTTTGTTGATATCATAAGTTAATTTAAATTTTTTCCCTACCATGCATCAAAAATAGACTCGTATGTATGAATGGATGGTACCATTATGATATGTGTGGAAAACACTAATGATAATCTATTTAGTTGTATAAAATAAACAATGAGTGGAAAATTCACAAGGATGACACATAGGTGAAGTCCTCAGCCACATGGATGCACCCATGGCATGCTAAATGAAACACTGTGGTAGAGTACATGGCCAAAAATTGTTATATGGGTCATATTAGGAAAAAAGAACCCGTACATCTCACCTCCAAATTGTTTGACCGAACTAAATGAATACATGGGAATGACCATGGGGTAGGATCTTGTGAGATGGCCCATTATCTTGGGCTGTCAGACTGGATTGGGTGGATATACCATGGAACTAATTGGGTAGGGGTTGGCCTGCCTTGTATAGTCACTGGGACTCTGCTCATCTATTAAAGTTGGGGAATAATGGAACCACATTAGAGTATCATGTGGTGATCCCCACAATTCATTTCATCTGTATAAAACCGAATTCGAAACATGATTAGTTACATGGGAGGACCAAATCACATTTATGGTGCTATGTCTCCTTCTCCATAGTGTCCTAGTCAAACCAACATCCAAGAACACATAGATTGCATTTTGTGTCTGGGATATTTAGGGTTGGAGTGCCATAATAGTTACACATTAAAACTTCTTTAGTAGATATACTAGCTTCCTCCCATGGAAAATATTGTTCTCTTAAGTGGCCACCCTCCACATGATCACTATTATCCCTAATAAAGATTGGTTTCTATCATAAACACCACTGAATATGATGTCTACCATCCCTCCTCTTATACAACATCAAATGAGATCCCTACCAACACTATTTTCTTGTGCACTACCTTGAACCCATAACCTTGATGTTGTTTCATCATGAAGTTACATTGTCACCCCATCACCATTACAAATTCTAGTAAAAGTCTCACATCTCTTCACCACCATCCAATGCTAGGGACAATGACCATCACTCAACCACATGGGGGGAGATAGAGATAGAGAGAGAGAGTTAGAGTGAGGAGATGTAAGGTAGGGTATTTTTGAGAATAGTGGGTAAGATAAAAGGAAGTTTTCTCAAGACTCCATCATTCATCAAAACCAAATAGAATTAAGTTATCTAATTTATATAATTGAGAATCCCAGAATTTAATGAAAAGGATATGGAAATTTTTCTATGATGGAATAATTCATGAACAAAAATAAGTAAAAAGAATAATCTTGACATTATCCAAAATTGAAAAAAACATTGATCATGTGAACTATTTCCAACAATAACAACAAAGGCTAGTGAATAAGGAAAATAAAAAGTCTTACCTTGGTTTAGGTCATTCTTTAATGCTGGTTCCACACCCATTTATTTCAATACAAAGGTGCCAATATCTAGTATCCTCCCTCGATCTCTCTCTTACAAAGATATTTTAGTGTTATGAATAACAATTACCAGGGTTTCCTAGTAGATAACCCAAAGTTTTTTGTAACACATATAATTATAATCTAGAGATAGGGTTTTGAACCATTTAATATCAATAATACTCTGATTAATAAAAAAAATTATTTCCATTTCATAAACATTTAGCACAACCTGTTAACATCGACTAATGCCCAAGCCTCTGAGGGAAAAAAACTTATACCATACCTAGGATAAAACTACATATCATATATGAAAAAAGTGTTGGATTTTCTTTTTGATGCTACAATTTATAGGAATATCACATTTCCTAAGAATATACATGCATAAGATAAAAATACTATTTTTATATAATAAGTATTTTTATTGAGACCTTAGCATACATTCAATTCAGCTATAATTCTACTAATGGATAAACACCATGCTCTAGATCCAATATAATGATAAGATAATTTTTATTAGATATATAATTAGGTTAATTTACTATTTTACCCATAGAGTAAAGACATACACACACACACACAAACACACACACACACAGATATATATATATATATATATATATATTAATTTTCAGTATATATATCTATATATAAAGCTCTACAATGGTCACATAATCACATTGACTCCTAAATAGAGAAAAAATATAGTTTAAATATTTTAAGTGTTCAATAAAAACCTTATCATCATAGGTTATTTTAATTAAGGAATCTAGAAAGGCTATACAAATTATCACAGGAAAGGTAGGACAACTATATCTTGAAAGGAATAAAGGGTCTACCTATCATTCACTAATAGGATAACTATTGGAAATCAATTTAAATGAATAATATGACCAAAAAATATAGGCTATAGATAGAATATATGAAATCTTATTGATTTATATTCATGTTTTACCTCCCCAAAAAATTGTTTGAAAATCTCATTATATTGACCATAGGGCATATCTTTCTTGAAAATCTAACCTAGAGTTCCACTATAAGACTAGATAAAATCTTACAGTGCACACATATAAGAAACCTAAAAGAAGGATAAAAATGAAAAATTTAAATGTAAAAGTTAATTTTGAGGGAGAAATTGTGAATCTTTCACCATATACTACATTGATAACAAATAAAATTGATATATATGATTTGATTTGATCGTCTATGTTGAATATGAAACATGTCAAGATCAACTCCAAGACTACCTCCAAGTCATGAATAAAATCAATCACCTCATCAGATCTGACACATTTCTCTAAATCCTTATTCTATATAAATTATTTTATTGAGCATTGGATCTTCTCTCTAATAATAAGGATATATTTTTTTATAACTTCCATGTATTGAGATTTTTAAGGGCTGTATCTGATTCCACTGTGAAGTTTTTCAGATGTGTTATCTGTTACTTCTGTATATATTTTATAATTGATAGAGGGTAATACATTTATTCTTACAGAGAACATGAAATATTTACTTCTAGATTAAAATTTTTTTAGATATACACTCTACACTATCAATATTCATTCATAATTGCTCATGTTCAGACTAAACTCTAGCTAGTTTTCATCACTGAAATAGAATTATTGAAATTGCTTTTAGAAAATTACTTTAGTCTAGTGACTTGAGTATAAGTTCCCTAATATAACCAATTTATCTTCTAATTTTATAGGTTTAATGTGTACAACCTACCAAAAAACATGGATTTGAATTTTCAGATCTATTTTCACTATCTGAGGTGTCCAATGGTTTTTAGAATTTATCTATTTAAATACCTTAAATTGAGTTGTTCTAATTATGAAATATTTCACAAACTCAATGAAGTACTTTGGTTCTAATGAAATATCTGGAATATGGTGTTTTATATTTCATATTATTAATATCTTCCATAACCTGTTCAGGACTATAAATTCTTCCATGCTCATTTTCTTAATATTTTTAACTTTTTCCAGAATACCATGTATTTTAACCTTCAACAATATCTATTAAATTATAACTATATTGATCATATATCAATCTATATTCACATAATCTTCTATACATTATTAAGATTCCTCAAGCATTTCTAGAACATGATTAAGACCTCCTCTGAATATCCATTCACCCTTACTTTTTTGGATGATATTATTAATAGTTGTGGTTTTGTTACTATAAATATTTGGAATCCTTTGAAACTATTTATATATTTCCTTCACTATATTATTCTATTCATCTAGCTTGTCATACATGATTATCAATCAGGTTATTTATGAACTTTTTTCTACTCAAGTTCTTATTTAACTTGATTAAACAATATTTTAGAAATGGTTTTCTATTTTACTTCAGAGGCACATTTTTCTATCTTATGGTTCTTTTAATCTTCCCATTTCTCATATTTCTTTCACACTGAGTTTTTTAATGGAATTTCTCACCATATAAAAATCATGCAAAATTACTTTTATTTTTATACTTACATTCAAGATATCTATTTATTTCACTTCCCAGTTTTTCATCCATCCATCTTGATGAACTTGTTTTTAAGATTTTTTACCCTTATATAATGAATAAAAAATCTTTTAAATGAGACTATTTTTAATTATTCCTTATATTTCTAGGATTGTATCATTAATTACCTTGATTATAGGGAATTATTCCACTGAATGACTATCAATGAAGTAGAATAGTGTTATGATCTAATATATTCTTCCATTTCACCTATAAGAATCACTATATTAGGTTAGTGCATATACATTGACATTATATTTTAATTTAGTACTTTTTATACTAAATCTATAATAACCCGTTCATTCCTCCATTGCACTAAATCTTCCTTGGTGCACTAAATCATTCTTATATTTACTATATTTCAAATAGTAAAAAATTTTCCCTAGAAAATATCATTATCCATAATCCATTTAAGGACTCCAATAAATTATCAATAAATGGTATTAGAGTGTGGGGAGGAAGATTATGAATCCAGTTAAAGCACTAATTCAGTATAATTAGCAGAACACTACTTCAAATTCCATGGTTAATGGTCTATACATGGAGTTAGCATGTTTAGAAGATATGGAAAGGTATTATGAGAACAAAGACAATGATATTATATTATAAGGTATCATCAAATACTAGAAGATATATATATATATATATATATATATGAAACTGAGCTCTAAGTGATTTAAATGGGACATAAATACAAGAATACTTATGAGAATATTGAACCACTAAAGGGATAAATTATTTAAAACAAATTAACATTAACAAGCTTGGTGGATGTTTTGAAGAATAAAAATAAATATAGAAGATCCAAATTATGATTACAACATAATTTTTATACAAAAATAAAATCTTCATGTATGAAAGAGGATCTTGAATTAGATCAAATATTTGAGATATTTGGATGAGGATTCATTATCTCATATGAAAATCCATAGAGAGATATCGAAAGAGAAGGTATATTAGGATGATATAATATATATGATTTGGAATAACCTTTATAAATAGAATCCCATGAATATTAGGATTTGGTCTTGAGTATTCTTTAGAGTATCCAGGAGAACTAGAAAAATATATATGATATTATCGCCCATGAAAAATGGATTTTAGAATATATAAATTGTTTCACTAAAGATCTAAATTAAAAGCTCAAGAAAGTATAATAAATGTAATCCAACCTCAAAGATAATAAAAATATGGAAGATTAAAGTTCCCCTCCCACTATTGGAATTAATGTAAAACCTTGGGAAGCTATTCTAGTATGGTAGGATATCTTTTAAATTTCAACTCCTTGGGAATGACAAATAGGATTATTCAAATAGTTTTCTATAGAGATAAATTGGGAGAAAAATCTTACTTATCATAGTTATTTCTATAAGGAATATAGATCCATGAAGACATATATATAAAGGGTCCCGTAGCATGGTACCATAATTAAACTATAATTTTAAAAGGATCCCAAAGAAGCCATATATGAATGGGCTATAGACTATAAATATTATATGATATCAGTTGGTTTATAGTCATGGACCCTAGATAGAATTGTCAATTACATAGTAATAGTTCTGAGGGGTAATGTAGGGATAGTTAGAGATATGTTGTTAATGTAGGTTCTGATCATAATAGAAGCTCTGTTTGGGACCATAACTAACTTGGAATTTATTGGATTCAATAAATAATCTATAACAAAATGGTGAAAAATCACAATGTTTAACAAATATACCTGACTAAATTAATTTATGAGTTCTAGAACCAAGATAGAGAATCTTTCATCTTAAATTCATAATAATATTAATAATAAGAATTACCTTGGTCTTGATATTATTTCCTGGGTGGATACACTAATTGAGTGAACCTATAGGAATCTAACTTTGTGGGATTAGGAGGACTTTTTGAAAGTCCAATATTAGACTATAGGAACACATAAATGAACCAATAGAGGGATAAAATAATGTAGAAATGAAAACAACCACATATGAATTATCTTATGTGATATCATCCCTTCATTTAGATATTTCCTCAATAATTCTTCATAATCTTTCCATAAACCCATATTCCTGATAAAAATTTCTTTGATTTACTAAAATTTTCTCATCAATAACCATGGACACAAATTTTTATTTTGATAGTTTCATTCCAATTTAAGGTCCGGAGATATCAATTTTTTTATAGATGGAAGGGAAGAATCCTTTCTTGACTTATTCATTAATAACATATAATTCACGATAAACCCAACATATATTTATTCCCAAAAACATATTACAACACCCAGAGATTTAAGAATGTATTTAATTTAAAAAAATTAACATTATATAATTTATGGTATATGCAACAATGAGCTTAAATAAACAATGATACAAAATAGAAATATTATTATTTAAATATGATCATTATTAACTAGCCACTGAATTGGAAGTTATGAATAATAATAAAAGTGTTACAAAATATACTTAGAAATTTTTTACTTAATAAAATTAATAATCAATCATATATTTATTATAAATTAGTTCTAAATGATGAAAAATATTTTTAAGTTTAAAGATATATTTATTATAAAACATTTTTTATGAGTACAATATATTTTTATCTAAATAGATCAAATTATTTAATATTTATAAATGATTCCATTGAAATTATTATTTTATACATCCAATGAAATTAATTAACATTCATTTAATTGTCTTTATTAGTCAAGGAAGGAGGATAAAGTCATTTCATTCTTCAAACTAAATTATCTTAAAATCATTTTTTGTTGCATTTTTTGCAGATATTATAGTTTTTGTTCCACTTTTTAAAACATTTTATTTAATAAAATTGAAATATTTTTTGAAATAAATATTTGAAAATAATATTAAGATAATTTCTTTTGGATTTTTATTAATGTAATGATTTTTGGGTGAATAGATAAAGTGTCGATTTTGCAAAAACTGTCATTTTTTAGATTCTAATTAGAGTAATTACAATGTTCCATTTGGTTTTGAAATTTTTTAAAAGTTATATAAGTTTAATTTTATTAAAAATTATTCAAATAATTTCATGGGAATCAATATGATAATTTATGTTTTTATACAATCAATTTTTTTCTTAGAATAAGTAATTTTTTAAAATTGTTTTTCATTGGATTTTTGTGAACTTATAATAAAAGTAATTTTTACCATATATATAAATTTGATCTTAGAAAATTAATTTCATATTTTTCATCATCATATTTTTATTAATTATTAATTCCAATTTTATTTTTGGTCATAATGAATAGTAATCGAGGAAAAAAGTTCATTATAAAATTAAAGGCTAAAATAGGGTTAAAGTGTTAAATAAGAGGGTAAAAGTTTAAAATATCACAAAAAATCATCGTTAAATGCGTGTATGAGGTTATTGTAGAACTATCTTTTTATTATATTCATTAATGGTCATATATGGAGCCACTTTCCATGATTATGACTTCCCTTTTTATATTAATAAAATAATAATTCCAACATTGTAACTCTTTCTCACTTATTATACTGTCATGATAGAGATATAGGTATATATACCATATGAATGAATCTATGAAATTTATTTGAATATAAATAAACTATATTTATGATAGTAATTTTTTAATTATTGATGATGGTATAATTACCTAAAAGGCTTACACATCATTGATTAAACATTTGTTCTAACAGGTGAAAAATAAAAGTAAATAGTTTTAAAAATATAAAATGTGATGTCTTTTGGATAATTTAGTGTATTTAATGTTTTTATAGATAGAATTGAAATTTGAACAATTATTAAATATTTAAATTCCAACCCTTTTTATTTTTTTTGTTTTTACAGTTAAAATATGTGAATTGTTAGGAAAATGATTTTAAATGTTATTTAATATTTAAAATTAACTTTAAATATTTAGATAAAAACCCTGTCATAATATAATTGGATGGGATTTAACTAAAATATATGGTTTATAATGAAATATAAGCCAGTATAAATTTAAATTTTTGATTATATTTTTACCCTATCTTCTTTTTCATTATATATATTTCACTTTTCAGTAATTTTACTTGAGTTAGAAACATATTATTGATTAATTTTTCAGGTATTTACAAGATTTTCACTCACTTTACTTATAAAAGGGAATATACTATCCTCTCTTCACCATAATTATTGGGAAATTAATATCAATTAATACATGATAAAATATATTATAAACCATCCTTAACATTTCCTATAGGTTTTTTTCTCATTAAAAGTCCAATCTAGAAGTCTTAAGTTGTAAGTCAAAGCAGGATTTCCAAAGAAGAGGTATAACTCTTAACCTGGTGTTTTAATGTTTATTTTATATTCCAAATCATTTAAATATTTTTTTTAACAATGATGATATGATAACATAAATATATTACATATAATGAGATGCTATTATATTGATGTAAAAACCCTTTTCTATCTCATTTTACATCCTATGTGAACTGAAAACATCCCCCATGCGTATGTGTTGACTACCACCTCTATGAAATGATGTGGTTCATTTTTCACCACCACCACACAAGGCTAGTTATTATAATGGATTTAAGAATTATATATTATATTCATGATATAATTATGATGTTGGAAAGATAATATTTTACTTACCTTATTTTCTTTCCATCCATTAGAAAATAATGACGTCGCTCGCATGTACTTGTGCATTACCTACTCCATGAAGCAATGTGACTCATTTTTAATGTAATAATTCCATGAATTGTTATAAAATTTTATCTAATTTATAAAAATGAAAATTATGTAATTTTTAATATTCTATATATGATGGAATAATGACCCATTTGACCATGGTGAACCTATTGAATCTATTTTGTGGTTATGAATCGAACATTTTAAAAACATTAAACATAAACTTAACTAATTTTATAATTATATAAGAAATGTTAATAAATGAAATAAAAGGGATAATAATAAGGGAATAAACCGGAAATGTTTCATAATCAAGTAAGTAATATATTTTTATTATGCAATAATTAAAGTACATATGTGGTGAATCAGACTCAAGGTGAGGGATTTCTATTACAATATCATTTTATTTTGATGTAACACCCCAAGTTTTTATGAAATATTATTTTGAATAAATTTATTCTATTTAATTTATTTTATTACATGCAATACTAATTTTTAATGAACCACGATATACTATTAATAATATTATTTAAACATGACAGTTATAACCCAGCCATTCAACTTAGCCGTATGGATAAAAATAACCAAAATTATAAAATTAAGTATAATATTTATATATAAATAAAACATATTAATAAAAAATTACTAATGTTTTAGTATGTTCTTTGTAATGTTTGAGAAATACTTTTTATCAAAAAAACATTTCTATTTTTTAAAAAACAAATGATAAAATAAATTTTAAAAAATTTGAAAAAATTAATTTTGAAAAATAAACTTTATTTTTTTGAATCAAAATTTAAAAATTATCTTAGGGTGATTTTTTTTGATTTTTCTAAAAAATTGAATTTTTCGATGAATAGTAAAAAATATTGGTTTTTATTAAAAACTACATTTTCTTTTAAAGAATTTACAAAGTCCCATTTTGTTTAAAAATTTTTAAAAATAAAATTTGTTCAATTATATAGTTATTAGTACAATTTAGATCAATAAAATCAATTTCATTTTAATTAATTATATTAAAAATTGCAAAACTTTTGAAGATATTCACTTTGGAAAACAGATTTTTCATCGTGTTTGTGAGATTAAACTAAACTTAAATTATTCTACTTATATGATTTTAATTAGATACATTAGATTACATATTTATAATCAGGATAATTTATATTTTATAATAAGGTCAAATTAATTTCTGGTCATAAATATTAATAAAGACAATGAAAATTATTTATTGTCATTAAGGTTAAAAGGGTTTGACGTGTTATATGAAATTGTGTTAAAATTAATTTTTTTGACACAAAGGTTTTTTATTTTAAAAACATTATTTCATATTAATATTTTTTGGTTCTAAATTATATAATAATTATCATTTTAATTTTACTATTAAAGGCAAAATTACCTAGGTAAATAAATATATACAAATTGCCGTTGTGAAAACTAAAATTTTATAATTATGTAAACCTAGAGGTTAAAGAATAAAATGTTTAAAATTTTAGTTTTTTTTGTTTTGGAGGTCTAGATCAATAGTATCATCCTTAAAATCCATTATTTATCAATTTCAGAGGAACTTTGAGTGAGGGTGACTTCCCATTATTGAATAGTTTTTGGAATTTACAAAAATACCACCCCTCCTCAATTATAAAAGGGAACACCATCCCTTAAATTATTCACATCGATTAATCCCTTTGGATCTCAAAAACTGAAAAAATACTGAACCATTTTCTATAGTTTTTTTTATCCCAAAATACCAACCTAAGGGTCCATAATAAGAGATCTTGAAGGGGATTGTTCTAAGCTAAGGTAATTATCTTCACTAAACTATTTCTTTTTAACTTATTCTATTACCACCTTCATTCATATTCTAATAATTATAATATAATAACACCAGTATATACCATATACTGAGATGTTATTTTTTTTGTTTTCATATACTATTTTTGTCTCCCAATCCTTTAAATGAGAAACAAAACAATTTATCATGTATACAACAGACTACATTTTCACGAACTGATGTAGTTTGTATTCCATCACCGCCTCTCATGGATAGTAATAATGATGGATTTAACATACTTATATGTTATTTATGATATTATTATACTTACTTAATTATAATATAACATATAAATTCTTACTTTACACTCATTGGGTTTACAATAATGTCGCTTGTGTGTGTGGAAGACTACCGCCTTGCATAACGATGTGATTCGTTCTTCACATACGATCTACATAGAAATTAATAAGGATAGTTTTAATTAAAATATTATATATATACAAAATAAGAATTATTATGTATGGGTAATATATTATTTAAATTTCTTTCACTTCATCCTTAAAGAAAATGGAAAAGTATTCATGGAAACTATTAACCTATCGTCTCTATGAATGGTGTAATTCAATTTTTATCTATAAATTTTATGAAATAATATAAATAAAAATATAATGAATATATATTATATTAATATCATGTTTAAAATTATGGAGATGATAGAACCATGATAAAAATATAAGGACCAGAAATTACAAACCTAACATACATGAAAAATAAATTAGTTATTACCTAAAATGTGATTTGAACAAAGAATTGTTAATAAAATATTAATAAAATTTCATAAGTAAATAAGTCATGGTATGATACATATGGGTAAGGTTATTTAATAGATGTATAATAAATATATATTTTTTATAAAGTAGGTTTGAAAGTGTAGGAAGGAAGTCTAGACTTAAGGTAAGGGATTTTGTATCAAATTGTCTACTTTGGGTCATATGTTATGTTATGAACCTATCTTATTTTTTGAGGTGTAGATGCAGACACTTTGAAATGTTATATAATTAGTTTATTTATTCTCTTTATATTTTAGGTTTCATTTACTGTAATTCTTTCATGGTGATTGTGTTTCAATGTTTCCAATGTGGTAAGGGTTTTATGATACAATCTCATCGTTTAATGAGATTATCTATGTTTATGCTTCGAATGATGAAATCACATGATATATATCTCATGAAACCCATTATTTTTATTCTCATATGGCTATGTTATGAAAACACATGTGTTCCTTTCATATACCTCTGTTTATGTACACAAGATTTTGAAATAATGTTTTTAATAAAAATCCATTTTATTTATCTCTTCGGTGGAAAATAATTTTTATAACATATCCAAATTTTATAAAAAATGTTTAAAATAATGTTTTAGTGTTCCTTTATGATTTTTAAAGTCATTTTTACCCTTTCTTTTATTTTTAAAAAATATTTTAAAAGGAATCTTAATGTATTTTTCCAAACAAGGTGCATTCGGATTTTACCAAAATATTAATAGAATCTTTGTTTTAAACATGTACAATATGAAAATAATTTTACACTATCATGACTAATCGATGATTTAATTGTTTTTTATGTTTACAAGGTTATTTTCAAATAAAATTATTTTGAAAATGTTTTTGGATTTTTATTAAAAAAATATTTTCAAAGTGGAAAGGCTATTTTACTAATGAAATGTTTCATGTGATATTTCTGAATCATTTTCCATAAAATATGACATCCTTTGAGTTTACTTATGATTTAATGGTGATATGATCCAATTATACCATCCTTATAATTTGTCTTGATGGTTTATGTTTATGATGACATGATGTTTATGAAACTGTTTTTTCCACAGGATATACTATGATGTTTTTTTATGAAACCAATTTATTTTCATGTATTCTAATATCATGAATATTTTATGATATTACTGAACAAAAATATAAAGATTATGTGATGGGTGGGTGCTATGTCTCCCTCCAATTTTTTGGGTGATGATTAATGTCAAATGTGTTCAATGGGTACATGAGAGGTTATCCCAATCCTGAAAGAGGTGACACATGAGGTTATCCCAAGACCAATATAGGGTACACATGAGGTTATTACAAGTATGAAAGAGGGTATGTGGGAGGTTATCCCAAGCCCAAAGTAGGTACTCAAGTGGTTATCCCAAGCCTAACATGTTATGAATGTCTTAGTGGGTAGGCTAGACATAAGGTTTTCTATGCTTATGTGAATGCCACAACTCCATGTCTTATTCCAATATTATGATCTCATGGATTATGTACTTTTATTTCTTTATTATTCATGTCTTATGAACAACCATCATTTATTATATGACTCCAGTTTTTGATCTATGATATGCGTGGTATGTTTTTTAAATGTTAAGATCATGTTCTTATACCCATATTCTCATGTTATTTTTATATGATCATTGATATCTCCCTTGTTTACCCTTATCGAGAATCTGAGCTTACCAATTATTATTTTTTCTTTTACAAGTTATGAATAATGTTTTATGTATTATAAGTCTAAGAAGGGTTCTATATATGAAGAAATTAGTGGGAGAAGTTCACCTATAAACCATTTTTTATGTTTCTAATTTTCTAAAGTCACTAGACCCAAATGATTATCATGTGGATCATTATATTATGTAATGAGTATTATTTTATTAAGATGTAATATTTAT
The DNA here is from genome assembly GCA_963277665.1 of Viscum album. Lineage (NCBI taxonomy): Eukaryota > Viridiplantae > Streptophyta > Magnoliopsida > Santalales > Viscaceae > Viscum > Viscum album. The sequence goes on from OY728130.1 coordinate 927,180,615, forward strand.
GTATGATAGGTTTGGTTCATTGCAGTTGGTATTAGAGCATGGTTTTTTTATCCTTTAGAAACATGGATGCGAAGATTTTAGTGAGATCCCCAGGGATATGTCTAAGGATATTAATAGGGATATGTCTAAGGATAAGTATAAGGATGAGTTAAAGTATAATAAAATTTACTGGAATTTTGGTAAAGGATAGAGCGAGTGGTTTCTAAGAAATTACATCCCTGTCTAGACACTACAAGTGTATGTGAATTTGGAATAAATGTACCTAGGGTTAATAACACCAAAAGGGTACATTGATCTCGACTCAATCATCAACTAGTGTATGATAATGGACCTTGAAGTATACCTAGTTTGACACTCTCGGGGGATATGATTTTGAAATTACGAAGCTCTTTGTGAACCATAATAGAGGATTTAGATTGATTATGACTATATATAACCTATGATAAACCTAAAGTGTCGTAGATTTAAATGAGTGTGTCATGATTTAAACATCACATATATGATTTTTCATGACTATGTGCTTTCTCATTGTGATTATAGTTTATCACACCATTGTTTTTGGTTTTAGTCAATGGATGAAACATGAAGGAACCATGTTAATAATGAATGTAATATAAAATGAAAATATTTACCTCATGAGAAACCAAATGTTCTGGGAGTTGGAATGAAAAATATTGTTACTATGCTCACAAAAATTTATTTAAATAATAGTTGGTCTAAAAAATGCATCAAATGATGAAAAAAATGATGAAAATTTTTATCAAGTGAAAATATTTGGTTCTACAAGATTCTATTTGATTGAATGTGTAGCCTAAGTGGACTTATGGATTTAAAGTTATAGCTGTTTGAAGTTAAAATTTGGAAAATAGTGATCAAGGTAGACTTTGGAACAAAGTATATAATTATGAGAAACATTGGACAAGAAACTCAAACTTTATTGAGATATGGTAACCTCCACACAACGTAACTCCAGTTCATGGAATTATCTATGCTTTATGGGCCTTGAGGTGGTAACCTCCATGCAGTGTAACTCTAGTTCACGAAAGTCCCCTGACTACATGGAGGTTATGGCGGTAACCTTCGCGTAACATAGCTCTATTTCACGGAAGCCCCATTCCACATAGAGCTTTAAGTTGTATCCTTCACATATCCTATGTGCGGTTCACTAAACCCCATCACTTCATGAAGATCATAAATATTTCACAAAAGCCTCTAAATTTTGTGAAAATAGGGACCTCACCTATGCTAAACCTATAAATACCCCCTCAAGTCATCATTTATAGAGGGATATTTAAATCTAGACATCAAGATCTCAATTCATTAAAATCTAATTATTTTCATAAATTCATATAACTCATTGCACGATAGGTAATCATTCATGAATTCCCTCAATCTAGCCATTCCCTACATGGGTCAGTGTTTGAGGATGTCTTGTGAACTTTCTATCTATGAAGGAAACTATTCATGTAAGATGGGCATGCCTTATAAAACTATAATGTTTCATGAAAAAGAGTTTTCCATATCTAATTGGATCCCTTGTTTCACTAATAATACTTTCACCAATGTTTAGAATATTCAAAAAACCCCTATTTTTCATGAATCTCCTACCTTCACACACAATAGTCCATACCATGGTGGCTTCTCCCCTACACCCCACTCAAGATTAGTATTGGGAAATGGTATAGTGACTATGGTTCCTTCTCCACCATCACTAACTCGAATGAAAAATAGAGAGTCACACCATGAAATTTTTGGGTCGGGTTGAGGATATTTTTGGTTGTGGGATATGTATCCCAACATCCACCCCATTTAATACCATGAGTCGAGATAATCCTCTACACTCTCTAAAATACCTTGATTCAACCTTATCCTATTGGTCACTTTCCTTTTCCATGACATGATATTCTCTTATTGGAATACTTGAATACCTTGAGTGTATATACTCTTCAAGGAACTCATTAAACCCCATCACCTGACTCATTTCTTAGGTAAAACCAGAAAGTGCTGCTCTTGCGTAAATCCTACACTGGTCATTTCTAGGAATCATCCACCTAGTAGTCATGACTACCTTACATTAAACTTTATTATACTTTATATGGAATTTATATAATGCCTCATGTGGAAATCATAAGATTACTTACATATCTAGTGTAATATGACTCATGCTGTGATCATGATACCACCCCCTTAATCCTCACTACATGACATTAAACTATAGTATACCCTATATGAAACGAATAGGATGCCTTATATGATAATCATGAGATTACTTGTGTTTCAAGATTAAGACACATCTTGTAATTTTCATGAGATGACTCCTAGAAATTCCCCATGGGCCTCCTCCTTATGTGTAATCCAAAATTATTTATCTTGACCCATGAGTGGGTCGAGATTCCCTCATGAATCCACTTGAGAAATAAGAAGATACAGCCCCAGAGTGAAATCCCCACATGTATCCTCGATTCTCCCAAGTATCCCTCATATGGATCCTAAACTATAATCCCTAATTATATTCCGTGACCCATCAGTGGGTTGAGTTTCCTTGAAGAACCAACATGAGGAAGAATAAAAAGAAAACCTAGAGTGAAAGTCCCGCATATATCCATGATACTCCCAAGAATCTCCCACAGGACCCTTCCTCAGGTGTAAGCCCCCAATCATATTCCATGACCAATCAATGGGTGAATATTCCATCAATACATAACACAAAGAAGACAAAATGGGAAGATCAATGCATAATCCCCACACACCATGTCCTTTAACATGAAGTTAAACTATAACCTTATCCAATTCCATGAACATGGGATTCTCTCTTGACCCAAAACAAGAAAGTGAAAATGAAAAGCTCAATGCATAATCCCCATGAACCATGTACTTCCAAATGATGTTAAAACAAAAAAAATACCCAATTTAATGAACTTGGGATTCCCTGTGTAATAAAAATAGAATGACTCATGAAACAATCATGATATTCCTTATCTGATACGCATGATTTTATACCCATATCCACCTAGGAATCTCCCGCATGTAAGCCCCATAAAACCCATCAATACTCCTAGAATACCTCAGAAAACTCCCATGTGTAATCCTAACCCACACTATTGCTTCTCCAAGAAGCACCTGATTAGATCCCACATAAAATCCCCATAAACACCTTTGTTGCTATTAACATCACCTAGAAAGAACCCACACGTCATCGCCATCCACACTGTCATCCTCCTAGAAGAATATGAGAATCTCCCATGCATAATCCCCATCTATACCGTCACAACTCCTAGCAGATCCCATAAATATCATATGTGTAAGCCCCATCCACATCATCACTCCTTAAAGAAGTAACCAGGAAACTCCCACATATAATCCCCATCCACACCATTACTTCTCTGAGCATCACCCAAGAATCCCCCACCAGTAAGCCCCATCAAAACCATCACTACTCTTAGAAGTACTATGGAAGCTTCCACACTTAATCCCCATCTACACCATTGATTCTCCTAGAAACAACCAAGAAAAATTCACATGTAAGACCCACAAAATACTGTTTTGATTCAATTTACAAGACACAAGCGGTCACGAACCGAATTTGGTCACCATCAAAACCAGCACCCGACCCAGCCCACAAAAAGGCCTGGAGGGCATTCCCAATACCCACGGGCTGGCACAATTATCCGGGTATCATAAAATGAAGTTTGGGAACTATTTACCCAAGTTTATAAACATTAAACAACAAAAAAACTCAATAAAACAAATATAGATTTTTCAACTAAAACTGTCATTTACAATATATCAGAATTGGATTACATATGTTAAAACTATGTTTAAAGACCATTAAAAAGTAAAAAAACCAAATAAGGACAGCCCAATAACCTCCACATGGCAAGAGGAACCGCCCTCAAGCCATCTCCACAACACCGCATCACGAACGACCGGTAAAAACCCGAACTGTTGGAACAAAAGTCGTTCGCAAACCTGTGACAACAAAATAACCAAGTCTAATTAAACCAAAAGGTGTAATTAGGGTGTGATACAAATCCAAGTAGGATACCACCACTAAGAGTTTCCATGCGATAAACATTCAAAGACGAAAATAATGCAAGTTTTCAAAAACATGTAATTTCTAGTTACAATTTCTAAAAGATGCAACTAGAAAAATCAGTTTTCAAGTGGGATAATTTAAAGAATCAACATTTTTAAAATGAATTCCAAAGATACTTAATTTTTCATCCAAATATACTGTATGCCAATAGTAATTATAAGGGATATAATGAGCACAAGCAATAAGAAATAACCCCTAGGAACTAGCTAGCTATGGGTCCCAGGTACCTCGTATCTCGGTGAGAGTAACCATAACAAATATTTGTTCTCATGCACGAGACATTATTAGGGAACATAAACATAACCTAGTGGTCCCTAATCATCATCATCATAGTTTAGTTAGAGTTGTAAGTGTCAATCATGCTAAGTGAAACTGAGGCCAAACCCCACAGATTCACTAGCATACTAGTACACGTCCACCCACATAGATACCTGAGTTTTCCCCTTATGCTCAAACAAGTTAAAAAAGTCAATAAATATACTTTTCACATGAACATATCATTTTCACATCACAAATTCACCAAATATCCCACATTTATACCACACAAGTCACATAAGTCCACTTTTCATTCAAATTGATTTTGAAATCCAACTCACACCAAAATAGCCCACAACACTTTTCACATTTCTTTAACACTTCCACAAATCCATTAATTTTTTTATAAAACCATTACATGATATTTAAAATCACATAACAGCCCACTCACATGTTACAAAATATACTTTTCATAACCAAAATCCATTTTTCCACATCACACTCACACAAAACACCCCACATCACTTTCACATCTCTTACACCCTTTAGTAAATCCTTCAAATTTTTTTATAAAACATTTCCAAGATAGAACACATAAAAAAATAGCCCCTTTCACATTTAAAATACACCATTTTAAAATATAAACACTATAAAATAGTTTTCCAATATGGTTTCACCTCTTACATAAATCATTAAATCATTCAAATATTTCATAAAACAGTTCAAAAGAGTAGACCCAAACTTTGCTCATAAACCCATTTCAAAACCATATTTAGAGGACAAAAACACACCAAAACACTACCAAAGTATAATTAGAATCCCTAGATACATTTATAAAACCACTTTCAAGTGTTGTAAAATCACCTTGAATAATACCACGAAAGATACAAATGAAAACACTCATTTTCATAAAATGATCTCAAGAAGTATAACAAAGTTTTACACACCAAAAATATTCCAAAAACCCCCTTCCAAGGTCCACATGACACCAAGGAATTAACAAAACAGAATTTCCATCCCCTTTAAACAACTAATAAATCTATTTCATATTTTATAAAACTACCACAAAAGAAACCACATGTGTTACATTAGAAAAGTTCACAACTTTAAAAAAATGCAATTATAAAATTAAATGCTTAACCAAATCCCTCAAAAAAGGTTTTCTCACCAAACAAAAAATACGGGGAACATGAAAAATAAGTAAAAAAATCAAACTAATTCATCAAATATTGGTTAACCATGGAATAACCTACCTTTTGAGTTGAGACCCTCAAATCTTGGTGTGAAACATCAAGCACACCACCGCTGCACCACAAAGAAGTGAAGAGAAACCTAAAATCTCAATATTACAATAAAAAGACACCATTTAAAACCCTAGGGTCTAACCCTAACTTCTATACACTTTATAAAATCAAGAAAGAGGGATGAAACCCTAATGAAATGGAAGAAATGGAATAGAGGAACACTTACTTGATGGAATCTTGGGGAAATCACCCTAAATTAACAAAATGTTGAATCTCCAAGCAACAAAACCTAATAGTGAGGCTCTAATGAGCCTGAGTAGGTCATGTGGGGACTAAAATGGGGGAAAAAGAGTAAAAAATGAATTATTTATGAAGGAAGTAAGTTACCTTCTCAAATCTAGATGGTTTGAGAAACCCTGAAAATCTTCACCCTAATTTGCGGTTCAAATGAGATAAAAAATGTGAAACCGATAATGGGAGTGATCCTAGAGATATTGGATTCAAGAGAGAGGTCAAATAATTGAAAAAAATAAAAAATGAAGGATATATTAAATAATTTAAAAAACATTTAAAGAATAAAATGGGTTTACAGGTAAGCCTAATACCATAAATAAAAACCCACATGCACCAGGATTATGGATTTCTGAAGGCTCCAAATTGACATGGTGGTGTTAATAGTTATGGGACTCCATGTATGAATTTGAATGGATGAAATTTTTTGATAAATTAAGGATTTATAAAAGAAACAAATTTTGGTTTTAAATTTGGAAATGGGCTCACGGTTTGGACCAAACTTTCAAAACCAACAATTTCCACTAAAATGTGTGGTAAACCCCCCTAAAAATCGGGAATAGAAATTAAATGAAAAATGAAATTTAAAAAAAGTCACAGATTTGAAAATTATCTCCACCATAAAACTTTCCTCCCTTGGAAATCCACAAAAAATCTAAAATCAAAAACCAAACCCAACCGAAAGGCCGAAATGGACTACATTGCCATGCTTCTCCCCCAAAGGCCAAAACACCTCCAGTGATCAATTAATGAAGGAATACTTCATAAACAAAACATTAAACACTTTACTAAAATGATCAATCACATTCAGGATTTATCCCAAAATAAAAATCCTCAAACACTATCCGAACAAGGCTCAAGAAATTTACCCAATCAAACAACAACATCGAAAAGGTTACACTTACCTTGATATAACTAAACCGTTGGCCACTCTCCAATCCCAACGTTTAACCAAGGAATATGTAGGTATTTAGATAGATCCGAACAAGACTACCCACTTCCAATCCAAGACCAAGGACAAAACTGAGTTACTGCTATGAGGAGACACAAATGGGATCCCCACCATAAGATACAACTTAAAATTTTCCCGAGACAAAATCGGGACACTAATAGGGGGAGGACCGAACGAACTCCCTGGTAAAAGGGGTATAATTTCATTATATATTTCCAAAATAAAATACATTAGACCCATGGTGGGTCTCTCTAACATAAGAACCAACCATCTTAATAGACCGACATGGGCTAGAACAGAAAGAACCCAAAACTCAAGGAGTTGGGACGACCACACGGTTAGTCCACATAGTTTGGGAAACTGTGGGATAACCCTGTGGATCCTTATATCTACATGGTTTTTTGGGGCATAGTTACAAATCACCATGTGAAAACTGTGCACTAAAACTCTCTAGCCAAATTTTAAGCCTTTCTCCAAAAACTCAATAGAAACCAATGGGGGAAGGAAAGACATTAGGCGACAATCATGGGAATGAGGCCCTCCACCTATTTCCATAAAACAGGAATAAGAGAAGAATGATGATGACACCGGAGGTTTAAAATCTTCCTATAATTCATAATGAGGGTATGACTGGTACAATGGTTTAAACGACTCTAGTATTTCCCTCTAACTATGAACCATCTTCTCTTCAGGACCTATGGTTGGAGCTCAAAAGATTGAAGCATCTTCAGCCTCGCAGTTAGTCATTGGAAACCCCTGTATGGAACTTCTTCTTTCAGTGCCACAAAAAACTACACTACATACCCCGATGAGTTCACCAAGACATAACACACTCCATAATTCACGTAACCGAAACCTTACATTTCACTGATACAAGGGATCATAAGATGCACACACATCACAACTTTTTTCTTCGGGTGAGAAACAATATAAGGGGAGGACACATATAAACACCTTCCTCTAAGATAGAGGATTTGAAGTTTTTCCCAAGGAATACATGCTCCCAACATAACATAAAACCTCAAAGGATTGTAAAACATTCACCTTTATAGTCAAATGAGCACACGACATCACAAGGCATCACTGAACCTGACCATTGCGATTGATAGAAAAAATACATGGAAATGGACCTTATGACAAGTACCCAAACAACACACAATTCCAGAAGGTCGATATAATGGCCTCTCATGGAAAAATTTCCCACACTGGTGGTTTAACGTGAACTCCCACTTCAAAGAGACCATGAAGGACCCATAGGCCCTCTTAGACACCATCCGAACAGTCATCCACACTAACAACCCCAGAACCCTTCCACCTTCGATGAATCAGGAAACTTAAGAATCTATGGTCTCTTTTAACCTTATATGAGCACTCTCCCACTACAAGAGTGTCCTCAAACACAAAAATTAAATGGTTTATAATCATTCTATAAAGCTTGAGAAAATATTCCATACATTGATCAACTGGAGGATTTTCGAACGGAGAAACAATCTGGGCTGCACTTCAGTTGTGCACTAACCCTTAATGGGGGCGTACCTTATCCAATGAGAGAACCCAAGGACCCAACCAACCTGGTCCATTGGTTATGAAATACCACAAAAAGATCCAAATAGATGAGGGGAACTACTATAAAGGATTCCCAAACTTTTCTCAGAAGATACCACTAACAAGCCCTTCAACCTAGCTTACCGACCAAACACAAACCCAAAACACCATTCAAACAAGAGGGGTTCTTGGAATCAAAACATTCCATAACATAAACATTTCCAAAAACACATAATACAAACCATCAAAAAACACTCATCAAGACATCAAGTTTTTCTTTTAAAAAATTTATTTGAAAAAAAACGGTTCAACGGTTAGCGTATCCACCAATGGTACCCCACCTCCCTCAAGCGATATCCACAACACCGCATCATGAAAAACCGGTAAGAAAAAAAATTGTTGGAAAAAAATTCGTACCCAAACCCGAGACAAAAAAAATAACCAAGTCTAATTAAACCCAAATACGTAAGTAGGGTGTGGGCCAAATCCTAGTAAGACAACACCTCTAAGAGAGTCCATGCGATAGACATTCAAAGATGAAAAGCATGAAAGTTTTCAAAAATATGTAATTTCTAGTTACAATTTCTAAAAGATGCAACTAAAAAAATCAGTTTTCAATTTGTATAATTTAAATAATTGACCCTTTTAAAATAAATTCTAAAGCTACTGAATTTTCTAGACAAAAAATACCGTAGCTGTGGGTCCCAGATACCTCGTATCTCGGTGAGAGTAACCATCACAAATATCTATTCTCATACAAGAGCCATTAGTAGGGAACATGAACATAACCTAGTGGTCCCAAATCATCATCATCATAGTTTAGTTATATTTGTAAGATTCAATCTTGCTAAGTGAAATTGACACCAAACCCCACAGATTCACTAGCATACTAGTACACATCCACCCACCTAGATACCCAGGTTTTCCCCTTCTGCTCAAAAATTTCAACAAGTCAATAAATACACTTTGCACATGAAAATATAATTTCCAAATCACAAATTCATCAAAAATCCTACATGTATTCCACACAAGTCACAAAAATCCACTTTTCATTCAAATTGATTTTGAAATCCAACTCACACAAAAATAACTCAAAACACTTATCACATTTCTTTAAAACTTCCAAAAATCCATTATAAAATTTTATAAAACCATTAAAAGATATTCAAACTCACATAACAGCCCACTCACATTTTACATAATACCCTTTTCATAACCAAAATCCATTTTTGCACATCACGCTCACACAAAACACCCCACATCACTTTCACATCTCTTACACACTTTAGTAAATCCTTCAAAAAAATTTATAAAACATTTCTAACATGGAAAACATCACAAAAAATCCCCTTTAACATTTAAAATGTACCGTTTCAAAATATACACACTCCAAAATAGTTTTCCAATATGGTTTCACCTCTTACATAAATCATTAAATCATTCAAATCTTTCATAAAACAGTTCTAAAGAGTATACCAAAACTTTTCTCATAAAACCCATTTCAAAACCATATTTCAAAGAAAAAGCCACAAAAAATACCAAAGTAGAATTGGAAGCCCTATAGACATTTATAAAACCACTTTCAAGTGTTATAAAATCACCTTTAATAATACCATGAAAGATATAAATGAAAACACCCATTTTCATAAAATGCTCTCAAGAAGTATAAAAAAGTTTTACACACAAAAAATATTCCAAAAACCACCTTCAAAGGTCCACATGACACTAATGAGTTAAAGAAAAAGAATTTAAATCCCATTTAAACATATAATAAATCAATTTCATATTTTATAAAACTACCACAAAAAATACCACATGTGTTACATTCGAAAAGTTCAGAACTTCAAAAAAATGAAATTATAAAATTAAATGCTTAACCAAATCCCTAAAAAATTGGTTTCGTACCAAAAAAATCATTTGGGTAAGATTAAAAATTAGTAAAAAGAGTAAACTAACTCATCAAGGAATGGTTAACCATGGAATCACCCACCATTTTAGTCGAGACCCTCAAATCTTGGTGCGAAACATCAAGCACACCATCGCTGCACCACAAGGAAGTGAAGAGAACCCTCAAATATCAAGATTAACACAAAAAGACACCATTTAAAACCCTAGGTTCTACCCCTAACTTCTAGACACTTTGGAACATCAATAAAGAGGGATGAAACCCTAAAGAAATGGAAGAAATGGAAGGGAGGAACACTTACTTGATGGAATCTTGGAGAAATCGCCCTAAATTAACCAAATATTGAATCTCCAAGAAAAAAACTGATAGTTAGGATCTAGTGAGGCTGAGTAGGTCATGTGGGGACTGAAATGGGGATAAAAGATTGAAAAATGAATGATTTATGAAGGAAGTAAGTTACCTTCTCAAATCTGGACGGTTTGTGAAACCCTGAAAAGCTTCACCCTAATTCTCGGTTTAAATGAGCTCCAAAAATGAAAAACTGATAATGGGGGTGATCCTAGGGATATTGGCTTCGAGAGAGAGGTGTAAAAACAGAAAAAAAACATTAAGGAGATATTAAAGAATTAAAAAAACATTTAAAGCATAAAATGAGATTACGGGGAGGCCCAATACCATAACTAAAAACCAACATACACAATGATTATGTATTTATAATGGCTCAAAATTGAAATGGTGGTGTTAATAGGTTTGGGGAGTCCATGTAGGAATTATAATGGATGAAAAATGTTGAAAAAGGAAGGATTTATAAAAGAAAAAAAAATTGGTTTTTAAGTGTGGAAATGGGCTCACGGTTTGGCCCAAATTTTTAAAACCCACAATTTCCACAAAAATGTGTGGCAAACCCCCAAAACAAATCAGGAATAGAAATTAAATAAAAAAAGAATTTTAAAAAAATTCATGGATATGAAATAAGCATTATTACCATAATACATTAAACCACATGGATTAGTCCTATTAAACAACCTTAAACTTTGATATTGAACAATGGTGATTTTGATACCTGTATCTTAAATAGGGTACATAGGACACCTACCTGAGGTTTTAGCCCAAAAACCCAAAATAAACACCAAATATAAAATATGAAATCTTCCACCCCTAGGTACACACATAACAAAACCCCCCAAGTGTGAAATATCCCCTAGGGATACAGTTAAACAAATACCATCTGTGAAATCTTCCCTCTGGGGAAACACCTAACCAAATATCAATGGTGAAATACCCATCTTTGGGGAAACACTAAAAAAAATAAAGTGTGAAATATCCCCCCATAGGGACACACTTAACCAAATCCCCAAGTGTGAAATCTCCCCCTAAGGTCACACTCCAGCAAATCAAGTGTGAAATATTCCCACCCGACAAGCTCGCTCGGGACACAATCCACCAAATTACAAGTGTGAAATATCCCCCATATGGACACACTTAACAAAACTCAAAATTGTGAAATATCCCCACCTTGGGGACACACTTCACCTAATTCCAAGTGTGAAATCTGCCCCCCTAGGGACACACTTAACCAAACACTCAAGTGTGATCATATTCCCCCCTAGGGACACATTTAACCACAAAACTATACCCACAATATGTCACGACCTGTCCTCGGGGCCCGTGCCGTGACTACCCCAAGCCCGCCTTCCATAGTCCAGGGGTTGGCGACTAGCACCAAGGTGTAAATCCCGGTAAAGGGAAGACATTGCCTTTGTAAAGTAAAAAACAAATACCACAGAGTAAGCAGGAAGAAGTAAACACTAAGTAAAAACTGGTACAACAGTAAGTGCGGAAAGTAAGTGGGCCAGAATACAAACCCAAACAGAAATTAAAGTACAACTCGAAAGGGAAAACAACAACTGAAAAGTACAGCCGCAACATCGAGCCGTCCACTGGAAGTCCCACCTGAAGGGTGGGTACAGATAGCCTCCATTGCTCCTCAGGTCCAGCCGACCGCTCCAAGTACGTCCCACCCAGTGGTCCACCTCTAGGTACCGTCCTGCTCCGCAAGCCTCCACCACGATCAGCGTTGTCCGTCGTCTGCAACCAACACAACGTAGTGCGGGCATAGCCCGTGCGGGGGTGAGTATAAGCTACTCAGTAGGGACCCCGAGACCCCCGAAGGTCTCACAGAATCCACAAAGGATAAACCACAAAGGAAGGATACAATCACAAAGTAAAATTCAACACGGCTTAGGTATATGCCCATACATATACCTAAGTCATCAATTCTCATTCGACTCCAACATCCGAACCCAAGCACAACCCAGTCCACACAAGAAAGAAAAACTTATACCCAAACAGGATAGCACAACACAATCCACAAAGGAAAGAAAAACGTATAACCACACAGGATAACACAACACAATCCACAAAGGAAAGCAAAACATGATTCATCTCACACAAGAATACTTCTTTGAATGACGATAAAGATGACCAGATATTGCCATTGATTCATCTAAGCCGTCAGACCCACAAAGGATCAATAGGTACTAACCCCCGTAATGACCCACATAGGATCGATCAAGAAATGAAGACCATAGCTAATGGGTAACTCCTTCCCTATCAAGTACAGTGGGTATGCCGCTACAACTGAGCGCTTCCCTCTAACCTTGGACTGCTGTAGTACTCCACCTATCGAGTACTGTGGGCCTACTACTACAACCAAGCGCTTCCCACCATAGGTCTGCCGCTACAACCAAGCGCTCCCCTCATAGCCCCTAGAGGTACTCCTTCTATTGAGTACCACGGGTCAGCCGCTACAACCAAGCTCTCCTCCTTCATGGGTCTGCCGCTACAACCAAGAACTCCCCCATACTGCTACAATCAAGCGCTCCTCCGTCGTGGGTCTGCCGCTACAACCAAGAGCTCCCCCTCATAGCCTCCAGAGGTACTCCTTCTGTTGAGTACCACGGGTCTTCCGCTACAAACAAGCGCTCCTCCGCCGTGGATCTGCTGCTACAACCAAGCGCTTCCCACTGGGCTATCCGTAACACACCGAGTCGTTCGATCAGTAGTCGTCAAGTCTCAACCGGCTCTAGGGTTTCTGCACACAACATGCTCGTTTCGGGAGGGTCCACTCCATGAGACAAGAGTTCGATGCATCAACTGACTTGTATTCTGGAGTTGATGTATCCCAAAAGTACCGTAGTGGTCACTACCGAACCCACAGATGATTCCCGTACTATCTTCATTGTCGTCGCAGACGTAGCCAGCTCTAGGGTTCTTGCACACAACAAGCTCGCTCGGGAGGGTCCGCTCCATGAGCCGAGGGGCTGATACATCAACTGACACATAGTCCAGCGTTGATGTATCCAAAAGTTCCGTATCGCCAACAGGAACTCAACGTCGCAGACGGCGCGTCAAACAGACGCCCGGTCTGAGAGTTATTGGCTTTTTTGTCTCAGGGGCCCGGTTGGTTTTTAAGGAAAAACCAACCCGACTGTACTCCACATGCGTCCAAACCTCGTGAAGATTAAGCCAAAAGATCCTTCTCACTTAGAGGAATCCATCAAAGTCGACGACACGTCAAACGGACGTCCAAAGCTCAAGATATGAGCTTTTCCGCTCCGAGGGCCCGGTTGGTTTCGTGTCCGAACCAACCCGGCCGAAACCAAAGTATTCCTAAACCTTGTGTATGATATACCGAAACGACCGTCTAGATCCAAGGATCGCATCGCCACTGACGGCACGTCATTCGGAGGCCCGTAGCTCAAGTTATGAGCAAAAGACCGAAAAAGTCCGGAAACGGGGGGTCTGGGCCCGGACCGACCCGGCCCGACCACCCCTAGGTCGGCCCGAACCGGGTCGACCCGACCCGGGTCCAGGTCTGACCCGGTTGGGCGCGACCCGGCCCGGCCTGGGCGTGACCCGGCCGACGGGTCGGCGTGACTCAGCTCAGCCGAGCGACCGAGCAAGGGAAGCCGCGGGGTGTGCTGTCCCCGCCGGAAGAGGAGTTGCGGCCCCGCGTGGGGCCACGCTTGGTCAGCGGACGCGACAGAGCCGTGTCCCATGTCTCGCCGGACCCGTGTGCTCGCGGGTCTGGTTGGCCGCCGCCTCCGGCTGCCGGTGCCGCCGGTGGTGTCCGCGGGCCACCGGAGTTTCTCCGGGGGTCCGATTCCATTTCCGTCTGCGTCGTAGCTCCTCCCGGGTCCCGTTCTTCACTGCGGAAACAACAATTCGTCTATGCGACCCGTTTTGTCACCGTCCTCCGTTCCGCACACCAAGAACAAAGGGCGGTGGGTTCAGACTTGTTCGTTGGTCCGCACCCTGTAACACCCCAAGCTTCTACGGTACGCTTCTCTTTGAATAATGCGATAGCGTGTATTGTACGCAACACCGAGTTCTAACAACCAATCAAACTAGCCGTTATGAATAGTAATACCTAATTTTTAAAATTATATATATTTTATATTTCAAAATGGAATTCATTTTTGGATTCGGAATATTTAATTTAGCCTAAGGTGAAATTTTGGTACTTTTCGGATAACTTTCATATTTTGATGAATAGTGAAAATTACTAAATTTTAATTAAAAACAACTTTTTTAATCAAAATAATTAATAGTGATAAATTATTAATTTTAGTAGTTTTAAAGTATATTTAGAATATATTTTTACCATTTAATATAATGTTGGTCATTGGACATAATTTTACAATTAAACCGAACATAAACAAGTGTCAATCTTTTGATAGTTATTATCTCTTAAAAACACGCTTTTTGTTTTGACAGCGGGAATAAATTTTAAATTAATTTCTGCCACTTCTGTGTTTTGAATTTAGGAAAATGGATTCCATATTTGGAATCAGGATGTTCAAATTGTTTAAATAGGTAACTTTTATTTTTAGACATTTTGAATAATTACTACGGTAAATATTTTATTTACCATGGTTAAGGGTAAATCCGGTAAATAAGGGTTAAAAAATAATATTATAATAATAATAAATTACCCTAAAACGTGTCTTAACCCTATTGGTTGATACATGGTCTACCATGGGAATCTTTGGGTCGATTTTGGGACCCCATGGATCCACTTGTAAGTGATAATGACACTTTATTTTAATTAAGTTAAAATGAATACAAAAATGACACAAGCATATATCTTTTAGCCAAACAATTGTTACATAGGGTTATATATGTTGGATTTTAGATTATAAATATTAATTAGAAAGATAAAACGATTTCCTACATAATTATATTTTATTTATAATTTTTAGAAATTAAATAAATTATTTTATTTATGACACAATGATGATGCAGTAATTACTATAATAGTAAAAAATTAAAATAATTGATATTATAAATACCCAAATAAATATAATATGAAACTTTTAATGAATTAAACTAATTTTCTAGGATAATATGATATATTAGTATTGATATAATTTACTTTTTTCGAAGTAATCAATCTGTTATGAGTTTCACAAAAATCAACTATTGAATAGTGTCAAAATTGACATAAAAGAGTTCTTAAAACAAATATTATATTATAATTGATATTAAATTCCTAAAAATCTAAGGTTCGGCCAAGAGACTTATATCATGATAGTTTCATAATTAATGGACCACTTGGGGGTCTTTTGGATGTATATAGTAAGTTTATTAACAATATTATATAAAAATACAAAGAGACATTGTAAAAGTGAAACTAATTAACTTAGAGTTAATACTTAAAGATAAGGTTAATATAAGTACCCAAACCTGTCTAAATTATATTGGTTGAGTTTTTTTCTACCCATCCCCACCTTAACCTTTGAATAGTCAACTTTGGAGTTATTGTAAACCGAATATGAATTTATTATAAACTAATATCTCTAGATTTTCCAAAGGTTCCCCTCACCCCTCTTATAAAAGGGCACTCCTCCTTCTCATTTCTTCACACATTCAAAGCCTTTTGGTTCGGAAAAACTCTGCCCAAATACTCTCCCAACTTCCCTCACTACAACCTAGGGGCCTTAGTTTGATCAGAAAGCCAACCTAAGGAGCCCTTTTGATCAAATCAAAAGGAAGAACCCGAAGAAGAGGTAATGATTTCACCACCCTTTTCTAAGTTCATTTCTTCTTCCACTTCTTCTTCCTTTGTTGTTACCATTCTAAAATAATAAATCCAGTATCATATATATACTGTGATGTTATTATAAATATGGTACAACCATATTCAGTATTCTATTCACCCTTTGAATAACATGTCACCATACGTGCGTACGTACGACTTACCGTCTCCACGTCGTGGTGTAATTGTTATTCAATATAATATTATTTGGATGGGTATAATAATGATGTGTAACTCATGTAAATAATAAATATAACATGTTAATTATTCTGTATATATGATATACCATCCATTTATATATTATTTTAATATCAAAAGAATGATATTGTCGCTCGTGCGTACGTACGGACTACCGTCTCCACGAACGTGATGAGATTCATTCTCCATCGTATCCATTCAAGTATAATTATCATTTGATGATTTAAAAATGATGTTTAAGGACTTGATATCATTCTGGATATGAATAAGATACAAAAAACATGGCTTATGTAACAAAACATATAAAAGAAAATGAGTAAGTTAACACCCGAAACGATGATAATTCTAAGATATTATTAACAAATCAATGTTAAAAGATCATATATGATATCATATTAATATATATGATTCTTGTATAATTTAATAACAATTATTTCACCATTATACAGGAGGTTAACCTACCCCAACCAAGGAAAAGTACAAGGTAAGGGTTATTTCACAATCTCTTCATTATCTGAGGTTGTTTATATGTAATAATCTACTGGGATCTCTTTATCATCCACATCCATGTTTCTTCAAAATGTATTTCAAATTTTTTTTATTATTTACAAGAATATGGGTTAAAGTCATTTATACCCTTGTTTGACTTTTTATAAGAGGAATCTTTCTGCCGTTTTCAAAACAAGGTCCTTTTAACCTTTTCGACAGAATTAAGGTAAGAATGTTTTTTTAACTTATACGGCGGGTGCGGCTATTTACCACCGTTATAAAATTTTCAAAGATTCCCTTAAAATATTATAAGGATATTTTCAAAGTAAATGTTTTATTTTATAATTATGTGATTTTTAAATGATTTCAAAAAAAAGATATATTTCTCTCAAATATATGAAAATCCAGTGCAAATGTATACGTATTTAACGCAAGCTTAAAAATGTTTTCAGAAAACCTGACTCTCGAGTTTGGTAGACAGGAAGTGATTGGGAGTGGACCCATCATGGCCTGTAATTAGTTGAGCAGTCTCAGAATTAGTTATTTTGTTTTCAGAAGCTTGCATAATGTTTTCAGAAAAACACTGGAGTGTATTTTAGCAATTTTAAATGTAAGTATCTTCTAAAAAAAATTTCATCGGTAGGTATCATGAGACAAACTAGTGTCTTGGCACAAGGCCTTGACAAAATCTTATTTGTAGTCTTGGCACGAGGCCTTGGCTATGTGGTTATGATAGTCTGGCATTATGCATTCCATCATTATGAAAGTGGTTATTTATTTTTCATGTGATTATTCGATTAGTAGAATAACCATGTGAATAAGTAAATGGCATTATTTCATTTTATTTATTCCATACTATGTTAAATGTTCAAGTTTAAAAGGCTTTTGTTTTAGTTATACATTGCCTTAAATGTTTATTCTTATTTATGAAAGTTTTTGCTATATTGTTATCCTTACTGGGCATTTGAGCTCACCCCTTTTCTATGCTTTATTTTTCCCAAGAAGTGAAGAAGTAAATTATGAATGACCTACAGGGATATTATGTGGGGATATGAGTGTGGATTATGGAGACAATATGTTTTTGTAGTAGTTTTTCATTTTATGGTGTAATGTAAGACTTATGAATATATCTAGTGTTTCCAAGACTACTAAACCAATCGGTCTTTCGAGATTTGATCTTTCTTGTGATCATACCAATGTTATGTAATAATGCACCGACTCTGGGTAACTGGGGTCGGGGCGTTACAGTTGGTATCAGAGGAAGTTTAGTACAAACCTTGGAAGCTAGATTTAGATAAACTCTGATTAGAGCACGTAGACCTAAGATGAACTTTGAGGATTAGTATAGAATAACTTCCTAGAATTTTGGTATTGTAGAGATTTTGTGAGTTTTCCGAGAAATACATCCCTGTCTGGATACGAGCAGGTAGAGGCGGCTCTGTCACAGATGTACCTAGGGGTAAAACCCGAAAACACCGCTTTGAGCTAGACTCGAACGGGAACTGGTGCACGACAACGGGCCTTGCTGCACTCTTGGTTACGACACTCCCGGGGGATATGCTTAGGATAACTCTCATTTTCTTTACAAATCATTATGAAGGGTTTATGAGTATATACTTCCTCAAAGAAAAAATTCTTATGATTATGTATTATATCCATAAATAGTTCAATTTATGTTAAGTGTTTTATAAGTATGGGATTATGTATTTTGATTCATAAACTGATCTAGTTTATGCCATTGTTTAGAAATGGCGCCTAGTGGAAGAAATGGAAACCGTATCAATGCACGCACTCCATGTAGGGATTTCCCTCCTGCTCAAGATAATTATAGTGGGGCTGGTGATGCAACTGGTGCCGATCATCTAATCACCATACTGGGACAACTTACTCAGGTTATGAATAATAACCTTACCCGTATGGAGCACCCTGATCCGCAGCGTGGAGGATCAATGTTAGATCGATTCATGAGGCAACAACCACCAACGTTCAATGGGAATACAAATCCCTTAGTAGCTGAGCAATGGATATTTTCCCTAGAGAAAATATTTCAGGCTTTGGGGAGCAGTGAAAGGGAAAAAGTTATCATGGCAGTTTACCGCCTCACTGGAGATGCTGATCAATGGTGTTCATTGATTCAAAACATGAAGGAAGATGATGAAGTATCAAATATGGAGTGGAGGGAGTTCAAAGATCTGTTTTTAGAAAAATACTATCCTCGCGACCATCGAGCAGATATGGAAAGGCAATTTCTGAGTCTGAGACAAAAGGAGGATGAGAATGTCACAAAGTATGAGGCTAACTTTACAAGGTTAGCGAGGTATGCTGGAGATTATATTCGCAACCCAAGAAGTAAGATTGATCATTTCTTTGATGGGTTAAAACCATTTCTCCGTCGAGCATTAGTCTCACAATCCTTTTCATCGTACGAAGACATTGTCTCATGTGCTATCAAGACCGAAAAGGAATTCTCTAAGTCTTATGACTTTAAAGCAAAGCAAGAGAAGAAGAGACCTACTGATCAATCTGGGAATGGAAATAAGGGGAAGAAGGGAAAGTTTGAATATACATCTTGTGGTAAATGCGGGAAGAAACACCCCGGTGCTTGCTTGAAGGGAATGGGAGTCTGTTACAAGTGTGGTGAAAAAGGCCACCAAGCTCGTGATTGCAAAGGGAAGAAGGAAGCCACCAACGTTCAGTGCTACAATTGCAGGGAGATGGGGCATTATGCAAATGCATGTCCTAAGCGTCAGGAGAACTTACCTCAGAAAAGGCCAAGGGATCAAGTCCAGGCTTATGCTATCACTACTGCAGAGGTAGAAGCTCCAAAAGACGTGGTGGCAGGTAATTTAATGGTTTCCTCAAGTTTAGAAAATGCATTATTTGACTCTGGATCATCGCATTGTTTCATATCTTCCCAGTTTTCTAAGAAAATTAGATATTTCCAATTTGATTTAATAAGGGAGTTGTCAGTTAAAACTCCTAAGGGAAGTATCATTGGAACAAAGTTTTGTGAATCAGTCCCCATTAGAGCACATAAATTTTCTTTATCTTCTTATCTCATCGTCATACCTATGATTGAGTTTGATATAATCCTCGGTATGGATTGGCTTTCGGACTATGATGCGAATATTTATTTTAAGAAGAAAGAGGTTACGATTCTTGATGATAAGGATAAGGAACACCTTATCTTTAGAGCAAAATCGTCACCACCTAATTCTTATTTAGATCCACCCCCAGTAGCTCAACTTAATTCAATTATTGGGGAGGAAGAGAATGAAATAACTGTCGGTGAGGAAAGGAATGTTCAAATAGAGGATGTTCCTGTTGTGAAAGAATTTGTAGATGTATTTCCGGAAGATTTACCTAGACATCCTCCAGAACGAGAAGTTGAGTTTTCCATTGATTTGATTCCTGGATCAAGGCCTATATCGAAGACCCCTTATAGAATGTCCACTGTAGAGTTAGTCGAACTAAAGAAACAACTAGAGGAATTGAGTAATAAGGGATTTATTCTCCCTAGTGTTTCTCCGTGGGGAGCCCCTGTTCTTTTTGTTAAAAAGAAAGATGGATCTATGAGGTTATGTATCGACTACAGGGAGATCAATGCTATAACGATAAAGAACAAGTATCCCCTACCTCGTATTGATGATTTGTTTGACGAACTGCATGGAGCTCAATACTTTTCAAAGATTGAACTTCGATATGGATACCATCAGTTGTGTGTGAAGAAGGAAGACATTCCGAAGACAGCATTTCGAACCAGGTACGGGCATTACGAGTTTACTGTAATGCCGTTTGGATTGACTAATGCACCCTCTGTATTCATGGATCTGATGAATAGAGTTTTCAAGGAGTATCTCGATGAATTTGTGGTGGTATTTATTGATGATATATTGGTATACTCCGAAACCTACGAAGATCATGAAAATCACTTGCGCATTATCTTGAAGACTCTGAGGAGGCATGAATTATATGGGAAGTTTAGCAAGTGTGAATTCTGGCTTCAGGAGATTTCTTTTCTTGGCCATATTGTCTCTAAAGATGGAATCTCTGTTGATCCTTCTAAGACCAAGGCAATCCAAGAATGGCCAACACCTACGAGTATAACTGAGGTACGCAGTTTTATTGGTTTGGCAGGTTATTATCGACGTTTCATCCAGAATTTTTCCCGATTGGCTAACCCATTAACGAAGCTCACACGTAAAGGGGTTAAATTTGTTTGGACAAAAGAGTGTGAAGAATGTTTTGAAGAACTGAAGAAAAGATTAGTCAATGCTCCTATATTGACTCTACCATCGGGGAATGATGGGTTCATTATTTATAGTGATGCATCGAAGAAAGGACTTGGTTGTGTCCTTATGCAGAATGATAGAGTTATTGCCTATGCATCACGACAGTTGAAAATTCATGAACAAAACTATCCTACTCATGATCTCGAGTTAGCAGCTGTGATCTTTGCTTTGAAGATATGGAGACACTACCTCTATGGTGAAAAATGTGAGATTTATACTGATCACAAGAGTTTGAAGTATATTTTCTCACAAAAAGAACTCAACATGAGGCAAAGGAGATGGCTTGAATTACTCAAGGATTATGATTTCACGATACACTACCACCCGGGGAAGGCAAACAAGGTGGAAGATGCTTTGAGTAGAAAAGACCATGGAGTTTTGAACAATATGAGAATTGAAAGGGATCCAATTTTCATGGATCTAGTGAAGATGGACATGGGAATAACCAGGGAAGGCGAAACATCATTTCTTTTTCAAATGGTTTCCAAACCATCTTTAATAGAAAGGATTAAGAGTACTCAGACCGATGATGAAGAATTTAAAAAGAAGATTAAAGCTGTGAATGATGAGAGATTGAGAGACTTTGTGTATGAAGATGGAATTTTGAAAATTGGGAAGAGACTTTGTGTTCCCGATATACCTGATCTAAAAAGGGAATTGCTG
This sequence comes from Viscum album, assembly GCA_963277665.1. Taxonomy (NCBI): domain Eukaryota; kingdom Viridiplantae; phylum Streptophyta; class Magnoliopsida; order Santalales; family Viscaceae; genus Viscum; species Viscum album. The sequence continues at coordinate 927,202,646 of OY728130.1, forward strand.
GATGATGCTCATAGTTCCAATTTCTCTATACACCCTGGGAGCACCAAAATGTATAGAGATTTGAAGGAACATTTTTGGTGGGACAACATGAAGAGGGAGATTGCTGATTTTGTGTCAAGATGTATGGTTTTTCAACAAGTGAAAGCTGGAAGGCAACAGCCTGGAGGAGTCATGCAACCTCTTCCCATACCGGAGTGGAAATGGGACAATATTACGATGGACTTTGTCATGGGGCTACCAAAGACTCCTAGAAGGAATGATGCAATATGGGTGATTGTTGATCGTCTTACCAAGTCAGCACATTTTCTTGCTATAAGAGAAGATCTACCCCTGGAACGTCTAGCAAGACTATATATTAATGAAGTTGTGAGACTTCATGGAGTACCCTTATCAATTGTTTCTGATCGTGATCCCCGTTTTACTTCAAGATTTTGGAAAAGTCTTCAGAAATCCCTGGATACTGAACTTCATTTGAGCACTGCTTACCACCCTCAGACAGACGGACAATCAGAACAGACTATTCAAACCTTAGAAGACATGTTGAGATCTTGCTCACTTGACTTTCAGGGTATGTGGGATCAATATTTACCTCTGGTAGAATTTTCCTATAACAATAGCTTCCATTCGAGTATTCAGATGGCACCATATGAAGAGTTATACGGAAAGATATGTCGTACACCAACCTGTTGGGATGAAGTTGGTGAAAGAAAACTTGTAGGCCCAGAACTGGTGGAGGAAACGGTGGAAAAGGTGAAAGTAATCCAAAATCACATCAAAGCAGCTCAAAGTAGGCAGAAGAGCTATGCCGATAATCGAAGGAAGGATTTGGAATTTCAAGTCGATGATCATGTTTTCCTGAAGGTATCTCCGTGGAAGGGAGTCATACGTTTTGGTAAGAAAGGTAAATTGAGTCCCAGGTACATCGGACCTTTCGAAATTCTAGAACGAATTGGGGTTGTAGCTTACCGATTGACAATGCCGCCAAGTCTCTCCAAAGTTCACGATGTGTTCCACGTATCTCTGTTGAGGAAATACATGCCTGATCCAACGCATGTACTCACCTATGAGGAATTAGAACTGGAACCCGATCTTTCCTATTGTGAAGAGCCCGTCAGGATTCTTGATACGAGAGAACAAGTACTGAGAAACCGGACGACGCGTCTGGTAAAAGTTTTGTGGAGAAACCATAAGATGGAAGAGGCAACGTGGGAACCCGAGGAACTTATGATGAAGAACCACCCGAGTATTTTCATGTGATAAGTATTCTAGAAATTTTGAGGACGAAATTATTTGAAGGAGGGGAGAATGTAACACCCCAAGCTTCTACGGTACGCTTCTCTTTGAATAATGTGATAGCGTGTCTTGTACGCAACACCGAGTTCTAACAACCAATCAAACTAGCCGTTATGAATAGTAATACCTACTTTTTAAAATTATATATATTTTATATTTCAAAATGGACTTCATTTTTGGATTCGGAATATTTAATTTAGCCTAAGGTGAAATTTTGGTACTTTTCGGATAACTTTCATATTTTGATGAATAGTGAAAATTACTAAATTTTAATTAAAAACAACTTTTTTAATAAAAATAATTAGTAGTGATAAATTATGAATTTTAGTAGTTTTAAAGTATATTTAGAATATATTTTTACCATTTAATATAATGTTGGTCATTGGACATAATATTACAATTAAACCGAACATAAACAAGTGTCAATCTTTTGATAGTTATTATCTCTTAAAAACACGCTTTTTGTTTTGACAACGGGAATTAATTTTAAATTAATTTCTGCCACTTCTGTGTTTTGAATTTAGGAAAATGGATTCCATATTTGGAATTAGGATGTTCAAATTGTGTAAATAGGTAACTTTTATTTTTAGACATTTTGAATAATTACTGCGGTAAATATTTTATTTACCATGGTTAAGGGTAAATCCGGTAAATAAGGGTTAAAAAATAATATTATAATAATACTAAATTACCCTAAAACGTGTCTTAACCCTATTGGTTGATACATGGTCGACCATGGGCATCTTTGGGTAGATTTTGGGACCCCATGGATCTACTTGTAAGTGATAATGACACTTTATTTTAATTAAGTTAAAATGAATACAAAAATGACACAAGCATATATCTTTTAGGAAAACAATTGTTACATAGGGTTATATATGTTGGATTTTAGATTATAAATATTCATTAGAAAGATAAAAATATTTCCTACATAATGATAGTTTATTTATAATTTTTAGACATTAAATAATTTATTTTATTTATGACACAATGATGATGCAGTAATTACTATAATAGTAAAAAATTAAAATAATTGATATTATAAATAACCAAATAAATATAATATGAAACTTTTAATGAATTAAACTAATTTTCTAAGATAATATGATATATTAGGATTGATTTAATTGACTTTGTTTGAAGTAATCAATCTGTTATGAGTTTCAAAAAAATCAACTATTGAATAGTGTCAAAATTGACATAAAAGAGTTCTTAAAACAAATATTATATTATAATTGATATTAAATTCCTAAAAATCTAAGGTTCGGCCAAGAGACTTATATCATGATAGGTTCATCATTAATGGACCACTTGGGGGTCGTTTGGATGTATATAGTAAGTTTATTAACAATATTATATAAAAATATAAAGAGACATTGTAAAAGTGAAACTAATTAACTTAGAGTTAATACTTAAAGATAAGGTTAATATAAGTACCCAAACCTGTATAAATTCTATTGGTTGAGTTTTTTTCGACCCATACCCACCTTAACCTTTGAATAGTCAACTTTGGAGCCATTGTAAACCGAATATGAATTTATTATAAACTAATATGTCTAGCTTTTCCAAAGGTGCCCCTCACCCCTCTTATAAAAGGGCACTCCTCCTTCTCATTTCTTCACACATTCAAAGCCTTTTGGTTCGGCCAAACTCTGCCCAAATACTCTCCCAACTTCCTTCACTACAACCTAGGGGCCTTAGTTTGATCAGAAAGACAACCTAAGGAGCCCTTTTGATCAAATCAAAAGGAAGAACCCGAAGAAGAGGTAATGATTTCACCACCCTTTTCTAAGTTCATTTCTTCTTCCACTTCTTCTTCCTTTGTTGTTACCATTATAAAATAATAAATCCAGTATCATATATATACTGTGATGTTATTATAAATATGGTACAACTATATTCAGTATTCTATCCACCCTTTGAATAACATGTCATCATACGTGCGTACGTACGGCTTACCGTCTCCACGTCGTGGTGTAATTGTTATTCAATATAATATTATTTGGATGGGTATAATAATGATGTGTAACTCATGTAAATAATAAATATAACATGTTAATTATTCTGTATATATGATATACCATCCATTTATATATTATTTTAATATCAAAAGAATGATATTGTCGCTCGTGCGTACGTACGGACTACCGTCTCCACGAACGTGATGAGATTCATTCTCCATCGTATCCATTCAAGTATAATTATCATTTGATGATTTAAAAATGATGTTTAAGGACTTGATATCATTCTGGATATGAATAAGATACAACAAACATGGCTTATGTAACAAAACATATAAAAGAAAATGAGTAATTTAACACCTGAAACGACGATAATTCTAAGATATTATTAACAAATCAATGTTAAAAGATCATATATGATATCATATTAATATATATGATTCTTGTATAATTTAATAACAATTATTTCACCATTATACAGGAGGTTAACCTACCCCAACCAAGGAAAAGTACAAGGTAAGGGTTATTTCACAATCTCTTCATTATCTGAGGTTGTTTATATGTAATAATCTACTGGGATCTCTTTATCATCCACATCCATGTTTCTTTAAAATGTATTTCAAAACATTTTTATTATTTACAAGAATATGGGTTAAAGTCATTTATACCCTTGTTTGACTTTTTATAAGAGGAATCTTTCCGTCGTTTTCAAAACATGGTCCTTTTAACCTTTTCGACAGAATTAAGGTAAGAATGTTTTTTTTAACTTATACGGCGGGTGCGGATATTTACCACCGTTATAAAATTTTCAAAGATTCCCTTACAAGATTATAAGGATATTTTCAAAGTAAATGTTTTATTTTATAATTATGTGATTTTTAAATGATTTAAAAAAAAAGATATATTTCTCTCAAATATATGAAAATCCAGTGAAAATGTATACGTATTTAACGCAAGCTTAAAAATGTTTTCAGAAAACCTGACTCTCGAGTTTGGTAGATAGGAAGGGATTGGGAGTGGACCCATCATGGCCTGTAATTAGTTGAGCAGTCTCAAAATTAGTTATTTTGTTTTCAGAAGCTTGCATAATGTTTTCAGAAAAACACTGGAGTGTATTTTAGCAATTTTAAATGTAAGTATCTTCTAAAAAAAATTCATCGGTAGGTCTCATGAGAAAAACAAGTGTCTTGGCACAAGGCCTTGACAAAATCTTATTTGTAGTCTTGGAACGAGGCCTTGGCTATGTGGTTATGATAGTCTGGCATTATGCATTCCATCATTATGAAAGTGGTTATTGATTTTGCATGTGATTATTCGATTAGTAGAATAACCATGTGAATAAGTAAATGGAATTATTTCATTTTATTTATGCCATACTATGTTAAATGTTCAAGTTTAAAAGGCTTTTGTTTTAGTTATACATTGCTTTAAATGTTTATTCTTATTTATGAAAGTTTTTGCTATATTGTTATCCTTACTGGGCATTTGAGCTCACCCCTTTTCTATGCTTTATTTTTCCCAGGAAGTGAAGAAGTAAATTATGAATGACCTATAGGGATATTATGTGGGGATATGAGTGTGGATTATGGAGACAATATGTTTTTGTAGTAGTTTTTCATTTTATGATGTAATGTAAGACTTATGAATATATCTAGTGTTTCCAAGACTACTAAACCAATCGGTCTTTCGAGATTTGATCTTTCTTGTGATCATACCAATGTTATGTAATAATGCACCGACTCTGGGTAACTGGGGTCGGGGCGTTACACACCCACCGCGTTAGCGGTTTGAAACAACACCATAAAATCCCAGCAATTGATAAACCACATCCCGCAATAATGATCCGCATACCAACTTGTTAATTGGTTGGTCTTCGTTCTTGCCTTTGAGGAAAACAAACATAGGTAAAATCATTTTCAAAACGACCCCTACCTCGTCGTAGTCGTCGGAAGAGTTCTTCGTGGAATTGACTGTCGTGATAGAAGATGATCATCGTGTCGCGGAAGGGCGTCGTGTCGTCGCGGAAGGGCGTCACATCGTCGCGGAAGGGCGTCGTGTCGATGATCTCTGAGGTTTAAATAAAACATATGGATTTAATTTCATGAATTAAATCCATGTTAAAGATAAAATCCACAAAGGAAATTAAAAAGATCCGCAATCTCTTACCTCAACGGACGATCGAAGATTTTCCGCGGAAGAAGGAACATCACAGAAGAACGTCGCAGGAGAAGAATCGTCGGCGTCACGGTACACGGCGTCGTGTCGTAGATCCCCAAGGGTTCGGCGTTCTTTGTCGCCTTTCGTCGAAGGCCGGTGTTCTTTGCGTTCTTCACATTTTTCATGTTCTTCACGTTCTTCGTGAAGGAGGACGAAGGACTTTAAGGTTTCTGTCAAATCCTCTTAATGAACAATCCTCAAGAAGTCATGTGTTGGTCTTCTTTCATTACATGCCAACAAATGAAAAAAATATAAGTAACGAACAATTAATTCATAGAATTAATTGCAACGAAACTAACCGCCCAATTAATAGGGGCGTTAAGAATTTAGAAAACGTGTCAGTTGACTTTCATTTAATAGGGGTTTTCGTGGGTGCGTTACTTAGCGGAAAAGAAACGGTGGGGCTCGTGCGGGATCCACCCCACAAATATCCTACCAAGAGGGTAGGATATTTTGAATTGCACCCTATCCGATTCTACTCAACTTAAGCAGCTTCAAGTGGCTTAAAGTGAAATAAAAAAAATAAATTTGTCGAACACTTTATTTTATTTCTTAACTTAACCCCAGAAATTTAAAAACCACACCCGAGCAAACACAACTTCAGAAGAGGCGTTTCTAAGAAAATACCGGTGCTGTGATTCCATCGGTGCCCTCAGAATTTGATTCTAAGAACCGGTTCAAAAGTTAGAAAAAACCCTCTCATTCGTTCACTGAACGTACCCGATCCATACTTCGGAAAATGATTCCGGGCACACCGGGCCTCGGAATCACGTGCCGCCAGAAACTGCATTCTTGTAAAATTCCAAAGAAATTTAAGAAAAAAATTTCCTTGAAATTTACGGGTCTTTACATCACTCCTACCTCAGGGATTTACGTCCCCATAAAGATACATCATAAACTAGAGAAACAAAAGTGGGTACTGAGTACGCATCTGAGCCTCCCACTCCCAAGTTCTCTCCTGGAGGTTCCCGTGCTTCCATCTGATGCGCACTAGAGGAATCGACCATACACATAGGACCCGCTCCTGTCGATCCTCGATCTCCACCGGAACCTCCGCAAAAGTATCCCCATCATCAACGCCCAGCTCCCCATGGTCAATGATATGTGTCGGGTCATGCACGTACCTCCTCAGCTGAGATACGTGGAAGACGTCGTGCACCCGGTGCAACTGAGGTGGTAGAGCCAGGCGATAAGCCACCTCACCAATCCTGCTGAGGACCTGGAATAGTCCGATGAAGCGTGAAGACAACTTTCCGCCTCAGCCAAATATTTGTAACTCACATCGAGGTGTGACCCGTAAGGAAACATGGTCACCATCCTCGAAATCTAGTGGTCTATGCCTCCTATTAGCACAAGACTTTTGCTGTCTCTGAGCTGTCCTCATCCGCTCTTGGATGACTTGGACCTTTTTGGTCCTACTCGAGCTGTTGAGATTTCTTCTTTTCCGAGAAGAGAAATCTGGTCTCATCCCCTGGATGAACCACGTTCTTCGCCTAATACAGTCAATCCCGTCATGGATGATACAAACCCATAGCAAGGATGATGTCGTAAGGCCTCGACGCTACTACCAAGAGATCCAACCGTTACTCTCGCCTCTAAGGGTTGAGTCACACTGTCAACATTAGTGTGTGGTCACAGGCTCTCCTCCAGTAGGTATATCAAAGTGAGGGTCAAGTCAACGGTTTTTAAACCGGAACCTCTTAGTAACAGCACAAAGAGAGGAAATGAAGGTAAACGCCAAAAGAAAGGTGTCTTTTATTACTGCAGCTCAAAGTAAAAAGACACAAAACATCTACAAACAAACATCAACAATGCTAGAAGCAGCATAAACAAAAGTCTCCAGGTCTGGAGCTAGTCCTGCTCCTGTCCATCTGCTCTCGGAGCTCCACGATCGTAGGCCTCAGCTGCCTGAAGCTGAGCTCTCCCGTGTCCACCAGCTCCCTGCTATCGGGGTGGACCTCCTGGTGGTGGTGGTGGAAACACCTCAAAGCGTCGTCCACCTCCAGCAGCATGGCCAACTACCCTGCCACGGTCTCCTGCTCCATGCGATCCGCCTCGATCGAACCTCTGCCTCTGCCTGGGAGGTCCTTCGTTCATCTGCTGGTCATCCCTATGGCGGGTCGGACATTCACGAGCCATGTGACCAACCCCGCCGCAGGAGTAACACTGTCCGCTCATGGTAAGTCGTTGTCCACCCCGGGTGCCTCGCACAAACGATCCCGTGTCACGCGGTCGACCACCGGTAGGTCTAGTCCTCTTGGACCCCTGCGTCATCTGTCTACTGCCTGCTGCAGAAGACTCTGCCGCATGCCGACTAGTGGTGGGTCCTACTGCTGGAGACTGCTCAGCAAGGAAACTCTCCACTAAGAGAGATCGCTCCAACACCCCTGTCTATATCGGAATGCTGTGAGAAACAACTGAAGCTCTGATCTCTCACCTGAGCCCCTACTCGAAGGTTCGAGCCCTGAAGAATGGGTCTCGTACCATGTCCGTGGAATAGCGCGAGAGATCGGTAAACCTCGCAGCGTACTGGGCTACTGTCAAGCTGTCCTGCCACAGCTGAAGAAGCTCATGGATGCGCACTGCACGGAGGGTGGCTGGGACGAACTCCGAGCGGAAGAGGCTCTAAAAGTCCGTCCACAGGAGAGATGCCTCATCGTGCACCTGGATCATCAAGCTCCACCATCTACCTGCTGCCGCGTGCAGTAGGCTCGCTGCGAGGATCACCATGAGGTCTGCTTGTGTCCTCACTAACCGGAAAACTCATACAACCGCCTCCAGGTAGTCTTCGGCTACCTAGGGGTCCGTCTCCCCACGGAACCTAGGTGGTCGCTGGCACTAAAACTCGTGCAGAGATCCAAGGCGACATGCATTGTCAGCGGCTGGGGCCGGAAGCATCGGTGGCTCAGCGGGTAGAGGTACCGCCGGTGCCTCTACTGTCAAAGGGCCCTGTACCGAGGCCTCGTCACTCGGTGGGCTGTCGTCACGCTCAAATCTCAGAACCCTAGCTGGCTTCCATCGTAGGGCCATCCTGAAAAGGAAACAGGTGCGCCACGGTCAGAACAGTATAAATGGTGAGCTGACACAAAGTAATCACAAAGAAAACGTGAAATACACACACAATCAATGTTTTCATGCATTAAGTCGGAAATCAGAAGTCAGGGTCCTGGTGTACGGATACGTCGGCCGCCGCACCAACACTGGACTCCCTGGACTGATAACCACACCAAATACGCTAAACACTATTGCTTCACATACAAAAGATCAGAGTCTGCGGTATAATCGAACTTCTCTGATACCAATTTGTCACGACCCGTCCTCGGGGCCCGTGCCATGACTACCCCAAGCCCGCCTTCCATAGGCCAGGGGTTGGCGACTAACACCAAGGCGTAAATCCCGGTAAAGGGAAGGCATTTCCTTTGTAAAGTAAACAACAAATACCACAGAGTAAGCAGGCAGAAGTAAATACTAAGTAAAAACTGGTACAACAGTAAGTGCGGAAAGTAAGTGGGCCAGAATACAAACCCAAACAGAAAGTAAAGTACAACTCAAGAGGAAAAACAACAACTGAAAAGTAAAGCCGCAACGTCGCGCCGTCCACTGGAAGTCCCACCTGAAGGGTGGGTACAGATAGTCTCCACTGCTCCTCGAGTCCAGCCGACCGCTTCGAGTACGTCCCACCTAGTGGTCCACCTCCAGGTACTGTCCTACTCCACAAGCCTCCACCACGATCAGTGTTGTCCGTCGTCTGTAACCAACACAACATAGTGCGGGCATAGCCCGTGCAGGGGTGAGTATAATCTACTCAGTAGGGACCCCGAGACCCCCCGAAGGTCTCACAGAATCCACAAATGATAAACCACAAAGGAAAGATACAATCACAAAGTAACATTTGACACGGCTTAGGTATATGCCCATACATATACCTAAGTCATCAATTCTCGTTCGACTCCAACATCCGAACCCAAGCACAACCCAGTCCACACAAGAAAGAAAAACGTATACCCACACAGGATAGCACAACACAATCCACAAAGGAAAGAAAAACATATACCCACACAGGATAGCACAACACAATCCACAAAGGAAAGAAAAACATGATTCATCTCACACAGGAATACTTCTTTGAATGACGATAAAGATGACCAGATATTGCCACTGATTCATCTAAGCCGTCGGATCCACAAAGGATTGATAGGTACTAACCCCCGCAATGACCCTCACAGGATCGATCAAGAAATGAAGACCATAGCTAATGGGTAACTCCTTCTCTATCAAGTACAGTGGGTATGCCGCTACACCTGAGCGCTTCCCTCTAACCTTGGACTGCTCTAGTACTCCACCTATCGAGTACTGTGGGCCTGCTGCTACAACCAAGCGCTTACCATCATGGGTCTGCCGCTACAACCAAGCGCTCCCCCTCATATCCCCTAGAGGTACTCCTTCTGTTGAGTACCACGGGTCAGCCTCTATAACCAAGCGCTCCTCCGTCATGGGTCTGCCGCTTCAACCAAGTGCTCCCTCGTGCTGCTACAACCAAGCGCTCCTCCGTCGTGGGTCTGCCGCTACAACCAAGCGCTCCCCCTCATAGGCTCCAGAGGTACTCCTTCTGTTGAGTACCGCGGGTCTGCCGCTACAACCAAGCGCTCCTCCGTCGTGGATCTGCTGCTACAACCAAGCGCTTCCCACTGGGCTATCCGTAACACACCGAGTCGTTCGATCAGCAGTTGTCAAGTCTCAACCGGCTCTAGGGTTTCTGCACACAGCATGATCGTTTCCGGAGGGTCCACTCCACGAGCCAAGAGGTCGATGCATCAACTGACATGTAGTCCAGAGTTGATGTATCCCAAAAGTACCGTAGTGGTCACTACCGAACCCATAGAGGATTACCGTACTATCTTCATTGTCGTCGCAGACGCAACCAGCTCTAGGGTTCTTGCACACAGCAAGCTCGCTCGGGAGGGTCCGCTCCATGAGCCGAGGGTCTGATACATCAACTGACACATAGTACAGATTTAATGTATCCAAAAGTTCCGTATTGCCAACAGGAACTCAACGTCGCAGACGGCGCGTCAAACAGACACCCGGTCTGAGAGTTATTGTCTTTTTCGTCTCAGGAGCCCGGTTGGTTTTTAAAGAAAAACCAACCCGACCGTACTCCACCTATGTCCAAACCTCAAGTGGAGTAATTCAAAAGATCCTTCTCACTTAGAGGAATCCATCAAAGTCGACGACACGTCAAACGGACGTCCGAAGCTCAAGATATGAGTGTTTCCGCTCTGAGGGCCTGGCTGGTTTTGTGTACGAACCAACCCGGCCGAAACCAAAGTATTCCGAAACCTTGTGTGTGATATACCAAAAAGACCGTCTAGATCCAAGGATTGCATCGCCGCTGACAAGACGTCGTTCAGAGGCCCGTATCTCAAGTTATGAGCAAAAGAACGAAAAGGTCCGGAAACAGGGGGTCTGGGCCCGGACCGACCCGGCCCGACCCCCCCTTGGGTCGGCCCGAACCGGGTCGACCCGACCCGGGTCCGGGTCCGACCTGGTTGGGTGCGACCCGGCCAGGCCTGGGCGTGACCCGGCCGGCGGGTCGGCTCGGCTCGGCTCTGCCGAGCGGCCGAGCAAGGGAAGTCGCGGGGCGTGCTGTCCCCACCGGAAGAGGAGCTACGACCCCGCATGGGGCCGCGCTTGGTCAGCGGATGCGGCAGAGCCGTGTCCCATGTCTCGCCGGACTCGCGCGGTCGCGGTTCTGGTCGGCCGCCGCAGCTTCAGCCGCGGCGGCTCCATCCGGCGGCGCACCGGGGCGCCGCCGCCTCCGGTCGCCGGCGCCGCCGCGCCGGCGACCCGCGCCGCCGGTGGAGTCCGCGGGCCACCGGAGTTGTTCCGGTGGTCCGATTCCATTTCTGTCTGCGCCGTAGCTCCTCCCGGGTCTCGTTCTTCACTGCGAAAAAAAAATTCGTCTCTGTGACCCGTTTTTTCATCGTCCGCCGTTCCGCACACCAAGAACAAAGGGCGGTGGGTTCGGACTTGTTCGTTGGTCCGCACCCACCGCGTTAGCGGTTTGAAACAACACCATAAAATCCCAGAAATTGATAAACCACGTCCCACAATAATGATCCATGGACCAACTTGTTAATTGGTCGATCCGCGTTCTTGCCTTGGAGGAAAACAAACAAAGGTAAAATCAATTTCAAAATGACCCCTACCTCGTCGTAGTCGTCGGACAAGTTCTTCGCAGAATTGACCGTCGTGGTAGAAGATAATCGTTGCGTCGCGGAAGGGCGTCACGTCGTCGTGGAAGGGCATCACGTTGCCGCGGAAGGGCGTCACGTCGACGATCTCCGAGGTTTAAATAAAACACATGGATTTAATTTCATGAATTAAATCCATGTTAAAGATAAAATCCACAAAGGAAATTAAAAAGTTCCGCAATCTATTACCTCAACGGATGATCGAAGATTTTTCGCGGAAGAAGGAACGTCGCAAAAGAACGTCGCAGGAGAAGAATCGTCGGCGTCGCGGTACATGGAATCGCGTCGTCGATCCCCAAGGGTTTGGCATTCTTCGTCGCCTTTCGTCGAAGGCCATTGTTCTTCGCGTTCGTCGCGTTCTTCGAGTTCTTCGCGTTCTTTGCGAAGGAGGACGAAGGACTTTAAGGTTTCTGTCAAATCCTCTTAACGAACAATCATCAAGAAGTCATGTGTTGGTCTTATTTCATTACATGCCAACAAATGAAAAAAAGATAAGTAACGAACAATTAATTCATAGAATTAATTGCAATGAAACAAAACGCCCAATTGATAGGGGCGTTAAGAATTTAGAAAATGCGTCAGTTGACTTTCATTTAATAGGGGTTTTCGTGGGTACGTTACTTAGCGTAAAAGAAACGGTGAGCCTCGTGCGGGCTCCTCCCCACAAATATCCTACCAAGAGGGTAGGATATTTTTAATTGCACCCTATCCGCTTCTACTCAGCTTAAGCAGCTTCAAGTGGATTTTAAGTGGGTTAAAGTGAAATAAAAAAATAAAGTTGTCGCACACTTTATTTTATTTCTTAACTTAAACCTAGAAATTTAAAAACCGCACCCGAGAAAACGCAACTTTGGAAGAGGCGTTTCTAAGCAAATACCGGTACTGCGATTCCATCAGTGCCCTCGGAATTTGATTCTGAGAACCGGTTAAAAAGTTATAAAAACCCGCTCGTTCGTTCACTAAACGTACCCGAGCCAAACTTCGAAAAATGATTCCAGGCACACCGGGCCTCGGAATCACGTGCCGTCAGAAACTGCGTTCTTGTAAAATTCCAAAGAAATTTAAGAAAAAAATTTCCTTGAAATTTACGGGTCTTTACACAATATGTTAAACCTATGACCCACCTTTCCCCGCAAATATATTAAATCAGGGACTAATCCATCTCCCCAAGATGATAAATAGGTGACCTATTCCGGAATTGCTACCCCATATAATAAACATGGGATGCGTGAGGGAAAAATCCTTGGAAGACTTATACCCCTATCGTCAACTAACCCATGACCAACATGATATGCCTTAGGTTATACCCCTAATATGCCTCATATGATATGCCTCCATATTCAAAAGGGGTAGCTTCATAGATTCCCAAACTTCCCAACATAAAGAGATTCCCAGTAATGACTAAAATTATAATTTTATCCAATTCAAGATTGCTACCCTATCGAGACAGAAGTAGCATAATTAACCAACATCCAACTCAACTTGGAACTGATAATGGGTTTCATGAACATGACTTATATCTATGAGAGAGATCCAAACTAGGTGAAATATCCAAGGATAAATACATGGAATGGGGAACCAATATTCCATCATCCTATTTTGATAAACCAATCTACTTCGCTGATAAAAGCAATGGACGCCACATGCCTTTGGAAAGAGAGAAAATGGGGAAATAAAGTGATTCACATCAGTAATAGGTGGAAGTATGACACAAATCCATGAATGAAGTGTCAAAAATATCTATTAATCATACTGAACTTAAAATTTAGTAGATAAGGGAACATAGTTTATTTGAGTCCTTCATGAGGCACCACCCACCTTCTTTTAGTGTTTCTGATGATCCACTAGTTTTAGAGTAATGTATTCATACCATTGAAAATATATTTTCCATTCTCCAGTGTTTGGAGCATGAAAAATTGATTTTGGAAGTCTATCGTTTGGATGGAGAGGCTGATCAATAGTGGAATCGTATCAAGAATATGAGTCAATAATATGATGTTGTCTTCATGAAGTGGGATGTGTTTAAGATCTTATTTTTTAATAATTACTTTCCTCATATTTTTTTTATGAAAATAGATAAGGAATTATTTGATCTAAAACATAAGTATGGTGAATATTTTGGAACAAATGAGTTGAATTTTAGAATACTTGAAAGGTACACTTCTGGTATTATCATCTAACCTAAAAGTAACTATTATTGATTTTTATTTTCTCAAAACCCAGTATTTGAAGGGAGTAGTCCATAAGGGACTTAGGTAGACATGAAGAAATCATTTTATGTGCCATCAAGATAGAAATGAATATTAGAGTTACCATTTAATCTCATGTTATTTATAAGAAAAGAAATATGTAATTCAAATGAAACTCTAAAAACCATGGAGAGAAGAAGATGATATTTCCTTCATGCTCAAAGTGTGCAAGGAAACATGGATAAAATTGTATTAAGGGGACTACTAGAAGATTTTTTTTTGTAAAAGAAGTTCATCTAGTGTATTAATGATGAAGTGATGGTAAAAAGTTAACTAATGATGATAATAGAGGGAAATCCCTACTGAATGCACCACCAACACTCCAATGCTTCAATATCATATAATTTTGGAATTATGTGAATGAATACCCTAATTAAAAGGATAAAGAGGATAATAAGACACAAAAAAAATTCAAGGAAATGGACAAAATGAAATATTCTATAATCAAAATGTCTAAATCAAATCATGATAATTAGGGATCACTTATCCTCCACTCTAGAGTTTGGAATTTCTTGTTAGAATTTTTATGAATGAGACGTATGAATTTTTTTTGTTCAATTTTTTTTTTAAATTTGATGTTATTTTGAGAATTTATTGTCTCCATATACATGGATTATATAATAATGAAATTAAATTTCATATTATATTGTTATAAGGATGAATCCTATACCCCAATGAATTTTTTTATATATAGGATGAGTCATTATTTAAGGAATAATGGTTGAATTGTCTTTTGGAGGTATATATGCCTCCATGTAATGTTAACTTAATATTTATGGATACTATCATGTGTTTATGAGTTTAATTTTGATCATAATTTCAAAGTCATAGACCTCACTTTTTAGGTTTTATGCGATCATATTTTATCAAGATTAAGGATATTTTGTGGGTCATATATAGCAATACAACCCTTGGGTTTTGTATATGATTTAGTGAAAATATTTTTTGAGGATGAATTACTTTTATGGAAATATGATTAAAGATATTAGTAACCTTTAGAGTTTATATTATATTTGATGTTAAAGTAATTATGGGTTTTTTAAATTTGGGAATGATTTAGGAATAATTATAATATATTTTGGAAAAAGGGTAACTTATAGGTTGGGAGAAAACCTATCACATCTTGAAAGACTGTGGGGATTAAACCCACATTCAAAATATGAAAAGGGTATATTTCCTACCACTGAAAAACAAAAAAAGTGTATTTTTAGTGGGACAATGTAATGAGAGATATTGGTTAGCATGTAACTTAGAAATTAATATGTCAGTAATTTATGGATAAGATACATAAGTATAATTGGACACTACAACCGTTATCTATTCATGGAATTGAAATGGGAAAAAATCATTGTGTATGTTATCATCGGATTTCCAAAAACATCTAAAGGGAATAATTTCACATGGGTCATAGTGGATCTCCTTACAAATTTGGAACACATCATCACTATTATTAGAGACTTTAATCTTGATCATCTTTCCATAATATAAATTAAGGATGTGGTAAGGTTTCAGGGAGTACAACACTCCGTTTTATTTGATCGGAGCTTGAGGTTTACCTTGAAGTTTTAGTGATGTTTCCCGCAATCTCTTGACAATGATTTGAGTTTTATTATTTCATATCAACCTCAAAAAGTTGGTTAGTATTGAGGAACAATTCAAACCTTTGATGATATATTGATATCTTTTTTTATGGATTTCAAATGTAGTTGGGATCCACACCTTTCTCTAGTTGAGTTTTCTTATAACAATTATTTCACCAAAGAACTTAGATGTCTCCTTATGAATCCCTATATAAAAATAAATATATAACTATAATGTAAGGGAATTAAGTTTTAGAAGGAAATATATTGGGACTTAATCTCACCAAATAAATATTAGATAAGGTTAGAGTCATTAAAAAACACATAAGAAAGTACAAGTTCAGTAGAAAATTTATGCTGACAATCATCGATGCGATCTAGAATTTGATGTCGGTGATAATGTGTTTATACAAATTTCTACGTGGAAGAAGCTAATGAGATTCAAAAAGAAGGGAAAACTAAGCCCTAGGTGTATAGGTCCCTTTAAAATTATTGATCACATTAGGATGGTAGCATATCATCAGTGGTTCCACCAAATCTCTCTCATGTTCATGATGTGTTCAATGTATCTCTCATGAGGAAGTAGATAGCAGATCCATCAATTTTAATAAACTCAGAGGTTGTACCTATAGAGAATTATACTTATTATAAGGATAAATTGGTTGGTAATCTGGATCATAGAGAGAAAGTTCTATTAAAAAACACTACTCACCTGGTTAAAGTTTTTGGAGAAATCAAAATATTTAGGAAACTTAGTGGGAACCTGAGGATGTCTTGAGGCAGAAGTTTCTTCATTTTTCTGTATCAGAGTGAATAATTTTGAGGGGGATTTTATTTTTAAGGATGATATAATTTATCACCCTGAGTTCTTATGAAATATATTTTTTGAATAAATTTAATTTCTTTGATATCTAGGATAACACACAGCACCATGTTTTAACGAACCATTATATACTATTAATATTATAATTTAAACATGATCATTATAACCTAGAAATTAAACATGGTGTTATGAATAGGAATAAAAATATTTTTAAAATTATGTTTAGTGGTTATATATTAATAAAACATATTAATAAAAAAGTAATAATTTTTTGAAAATTCTCTATATTCTTTGAATAATACTTTTCTCTCAAAAAAATGATTTCTATTCGTTTTTGAGAATAGATGATAAAATGAATTTTTGAAAATTTTATAAAATGTATTTGAAAATATGAAATTCATTTTTTGAGTCATAATTTTAAAACATCAAATTAGGGAAAATTTTTGGGATCTTTCTAGAAAGATTAATTTTTATAAATAGTGAAAAATATTGGTTTTTATCAAAAAACACCTTTTATTTACAATAATTTTCAAAGTGTAATATTTTTTAAATTTTTTTTAAAAGTAATATTTCAATTATATTTTTATTAATGAAATTTATTTCAATGTAATATAGTTTATATTTATTTTTTATATTAAATCTTTTTATACATTTGACAATTTTTTTATTGGAAAACAACTTTTTTGTCGCATTTATGGGATTATTCTTAAATTAAATTATTCTAATTATCTAATTTGAATTTGAAAAAAATAATTCCATATTTTTAATAGTAATAATTTATGTTATATAATTAGTTCTAATTAAATTTTTTCATAATTATTAATAAGAACAATGAAAATAACTTACAACGATTAAGGTTAAAACGAGGTTTTACGCGTTACATGTGTTTGTGTTAAAATTAATTTTCCACACACATAGGTTTTTTATTTAATAATTTGGATTTCATATTTTGAATAATTAGGTAAAAATTATCTAATAAGGATCATTTTAATCTTATTATTAAATCATAATTTATATTGGTAAGTAAAAAGATACAAGTTACCATGGTGAAAAAATGGTAAAATTAACTAAACTTAAAGGATAAAGAATAAAATGTTTTAAGAATATTTTTTATATATATTTTATATGTGTAGATTAACCATATATTCCATGAAATCCATTATTTATCAATTTTTAGTCACTTGGGTTGAGACTCAATTCCCATTATTGAATAGTTTTTGGTATTTACAGTAATGAAACTTATCCATAATTATAAAAGTGAACTTCCTCCCCTCACTTATTCACACCTCTTAAGACCATTAAATCAACCAAACCTACAAAAATAACTCCTAAACATCATTATCAATTTCCTATAGATTCTGGTAACTCCAAAAGACCAACCATAGTGTCTTTAATAAGATATCCAAAGGGGGTTGTTCTAATCGAAGGTAATTGTCTTCACTAAAGTATTCCTTTTTTACTTATTCTATTACCACCTTAATTAATTTTATGTTAATTAAAATATAATAAAACCAGTATATACCATATAAATAGATGTTATTATTCTGATTTCATTACCTATATCCATATAATATTCTGTCAAATGGGGAAAAAAACATTGATTATGTGTATGGTGGACTACCACCTCACGAACCGATGAAGTTCGGGTTGCATGACCACTTCTCACAAGTTTAAATAATGATGTACTTAACAAATTTATATTATATTTATGATATTTTTATACTTATGTAATTATAATATAACATATATCTTATTACTTTCAATTCCTTGGGAATATGATAACGATGCTTGTGCGCACGAAGAACTGCCACCTCAAGAAACGATGCCATTCGTTCTTCACATATGCTTTAAATAAAAAGTAATAAGGGTATATTTAATATAAATATGTGATATATATTTAATATAAATTATTCTATAAGGATAATATTTTATTTACATTTATTTAATTTCATCCATTGAGAAAATGGAAATAGAATTCATACATATGTACCAATTACCTTCACCATAAACAGTGTAATTCATTGTCAGTCTCTAAAATTTATCGATTAATATAAATAAATATATAATGAACATATACGATTTTTATATAATGGTTATATTCTATATATTATGTAACCACGATAAAAATATAAGGACCAAAAATTCCAAACTGAAACATACATGAAAAATAATACAGTTATTACCCTAACCATGATTTTAACAAGGAATTGTTAATAAATTGGTCATAAAAAGTCATCAGAAAATAATATATGAAATGATACATATGATTATGGATTTTTAATAAATTTATAATAAACCTATATTTATTATATAGTAGATTAAAATTTTTATAATGGAAGTCAAGACTTAAGGTAAGAAATTTTTTCTCAAATTATCTTCATTGGGATATATGTTAGATTATGCACCTATCTTATTTTATGAGATATATATAAGACCCATTGGAATGTTATATAAATAATTTATTTATTTTAAATATATTTAAAGTTTCATTTAATGTTATTCTTTCATGATATTTATGATTAAATGACACCAAATTGATAAGGGTTTTTTTACACAATCTCATCATTTATCAGGATTGTTTAGGTTTATGCCTCTGATGAAGAAATATTATGATCAATATCTCAATAAGATCATGAATTTTATTACACTATGGTTATTTCATCATAATAAAATTGTTCCTTTAATTCTAATCTCTTTATTCACTCCAGAGTTTGAAATATTTTTATAGAAAAATAAACTTTATGTCTCTCTTTGGTCGAAAATAAATTTTCTTAAATTTCCATGTAATCTAATTTTTTTCTAGAAAATTTTAATATTCCACTATGATTTTTTAAAGTCATTTTTACCATTGTTTTAATTTTTTAAAATAGTTTTAAAATTAATATTCATGTTTTTCTCGAAATAAGTCTTGTTTTGATTTTTCTAAAAATGTGAAAAAATCTTTATTTGAAACATGTACATCATAAATAGAGTTTTCCACCATTATGATAGATCAATTATTAAAGAGTTATTTATAAGTTTCAAAGGTTATTTTAAATGAAAAGGAATTTTAAAAACAATTATGAAATGTTTTTTTAAAAAATAATTTTCAATGTGGAAAGATTATTTCCTCAATAAACATTCCATGTGATATTTCAAAATCATTTTCCATATAAGATGAAATAATTTTATGTTACTTAAGATTTACTGGGGATATGATCTTGTGATACCATCCTTATTATTTTGATTTATGGTATATATTTATGATAACTTGATGTTTATGAAAGTCATTTTTTCATGTGATTTTCTTTGATGAAATTCATAATGAAACCCATTTCTTTTCATGGGTACTAATATGATGAATATTTTATGTTCTTATGGCCCAAAAATTAATGGATTATATGATAGGTTGGTCCTATATTTTCTACCAATGCATTGGGTAATGATTAATATTTTATGTTCTCAATGTGTACACAGTAGTTTATCCCAAGCCCAAAAGTGGGCACATGGGAGGTTATCCGAAGATCGAAAGAGAGGAGGTTTTTCCAAGCCTGAAATAGGGTGAATAAGAGGTTATCCCATGCATGATGTCGGTACATGAGTGGTTATACCAAGCCTAAGATGTTATTAATATCTATGCGGGTAGCATAGAATTAACTTTTTCTGTTCTTATGTGTATACCACAACTCTATGTCTTATGTCAATGTTATGATCTCATGGATTATGAACTTTAATTCCTTTATGATTCATGTCTTATAAATTTCCAAGATTTATTCCATGAATCATTTTTATGATCTATGATATATAGGGTATCATTTTTAAATGTTAAGACCATGGTATTATAACATTATTCATATGTTATTGTTATGTGACCATTGTTATCTCCATTGTTCACCCAAAATGTTCATCTGAGACCACCATTAATTATGTTTTCTTCATTAGGTTATCCAAAATATTTTATGCATGATAAGTATACAAATGGTTATAGATATGAAATAATTATTGGGAGAACATGTAGTACACCAAAAAACCAGTTTTTTATGTTTCCAAAGGCACTAGATCTAAATAATTATAGTGTGAATCGTTATGTTTTTAATTAATATTCATCTATTAATATGTAATATTTATGTATAATATGTTTTATTATTTATAACTCATGTTAAGTTTTCCTTTAGTAGAATTATATAAAACTAATCCATTAAACCCCATCACTTTTATTATCATAAAGTTATGTTTAAGTTTTAAATTGTTATATTCCATTTTTTCTCTTATTGGATTAAGAATCAAATAGTAAGTTTCATGTAAGGAAATTTCTTTCAAAATTTTTATTATAATTATTTATTTACAACCCTTTTTATTCCATGTATATTTTTTAAATATTTCAATAATGTTCTTAAATTTTATTCAAAGGTTGATAAATTCCATTTTTAATTTTTTTTGACATTCATTACAAAGTATTAAAAAAACATTTTCAATATTTTCCAAATGGGTTACTATCAACATTTTACTAAAGTGAAAAATAATGTTTTTAATATATATGGCTTGACCACCCTTTTCTACCATGATATTTATTATCCATTATCAAGATTCCATTCTATAATTTTGTTTTCTATATGGGAATTTTAAATTCCTGAGAAATTTAAAATTTCAAATTACTGGATAGTCCAGAAATTGAATTGGGATTCAATATGGAATTCCCAAAGTTTGAACCTATCAGAAAAAGTGGTTTGGTAATGGAATGGAGGTTGATTGGTGCCAAATAGGTTCAAGATATCACTTGAGATAAGTCATGTTACTCATGATAAAATATATGGCCACTAGATAGGTAGTACCAACCCATCATCTCACTAGTAGGAATGATAGTGTCCTGGTGCCAACGATGGTTCCATTGGATAGGTGGTGGATCTGTATGTAGATACCCGAAGCTTGATGTACATGGAAATTACATTACTTTTGTGGAATACTTAATACATAACAAAAACAGACACCAAATGACCATAATAGTTTAGTGTCTTTGGAAACTCGGAAAATAATCTTCTAATCGTGGTGAAAGATCTTCAACATCTCCCATAAAGATCTTCCCCTTTTGTTTTCTTACCTAAAACCTTTCTTTAAATCCCGGGGAAAAGAAAACATATAAAGGGTGAGCTTAAATGCTCAGTAAGGGTAAGCATGGAGAAAATAAAACAAACCATATACATTTGAACATAAAAACATGAACATAATGTTTAAACATCGAAATCATGAGCAATGACATAAAACATCGCAGTACATAAGGCATAGATCATAATATAACATCAATCATGATAAAATATCTTGGGAATAAAAATTTTAATTGTGGAAAAACATTAATCACATGATATGATTTCCATGGTAGCCAAGGCATTGCTGCAAAGACCATCTTAGTGGACAAAGTCCCCTTCTGAATCGAGTTTACTCCTCGTTTTAGTCCTATAACACTGAACCAGATTAACTTACCATTCCAGCCATGTCTATCTCATGATATATAAATCTTTACCCAATGAATTGGAGGGAGATATAGGTCCCACCCATCTCATAATGAAATCATTCTTACTTGTGCCACAAAATAAACTTAAAACATTCATCATAACCCAAAGAATAAAATGGGTTTCATAAACATCATCCCATCATCACATAATCCATATAAAACAAATGGATATTTCATTATAATAAAAGTGAAACCATGTAAATAATAGAGAAATTATACATGAAACATACACATATGAAGTAATTTCATCTTAGATGGAAAATGGTTTTGATAAAATGATTGAAATGAATTCTTGAGGAAAATATCCTTTATTCATCAAAATCAATTTCTTTTCACAAAACGCCATGAAATTTTAAAAGAAAAAGATTTTGTTTAAAATAGTCATGAAATATTTTGGAGGAAGCTTCATGAAAATAAGGCTTTATAAAACCGTAAAAATCCTTTCATGCCGTATAAGTTAAAAAAACATTCTCCTCATACTTTTTTTGGAAAAGTCAAAAAGTACCTCGTAAGGTAAACAAAAGAAAGATTCCTTACATACCATGTAGTAAAATTCAAAATGGGTAAAAAGGACTTTAAACATATATTAAAGAAAAATAAACATTTTATGAAAAAAATTTGAGAACATATGTACATGGATAATAATCATAAACCCAGTAAATACTTACGAATAAACAATCTCGGATAAGAATGAGATTGGAATAATTATCCCTTACCTTAGGTCCGATATGCTTAGTACGTATCCAAACCTCCTGTATAATGATTTAAATAATGTCATTTACTTATTATAGAATCATATTAATTGTTATTATATCATATATGGTTCACTTATGACTTTATATTACCCGTTCATTTGTAAATTCATGTTAAAGTAGCGTTTTGGGTAAAATCGTTTCATTTGTCATTCGTGTTTTAACTTGTAATTATTCATATGATTACTTAGATCATGATTACTTACATCCAGAATGTAAAACATGATTTATATATAATATATATTCATAATATACATATATATAATAGATCTATAAATGTAAATAAATACACAGTTCATGGAGACGGTAGGCCGTACGTACGCTTGAACGCTATTTTCGTTTTCTTATTGAATTGAATGGAATTAATTAGATGACATACATATATATATATATATATATAAATAAATCCAGTAGAATTATTATTTCATATATTTCATTATTACTTATTATATATAATTTATAATCATTATTGAATGGTTAACATGGAGAGTGAATCTCATCGCATCGTGGAGACGATAGTTCGTACGTACGCACGAGCGATGATATCATTCCCATAATTATTCAATAGAATTGGAGTGGATGGTATAATATATTATAATTAGTATGATTTTATAATAACCATATATAGTTATTATTTACACCATTATACCCATCCATGTAAAGTGTTGATGAAAAAACAGATTATACCACGACGTGGAGACGGTTTTCCGTACGTACGCACGCGCAGTGATTTCATTTTCCGTAGGAAGGATAGAAGGTGAAATAGGGTTGTTTCATATTTATAATAAAATATAAGTATATTAGGGATACTGATGTTATTACTTAATAATGAAACAACTAAATAATAGGGAGTAGAAGAAGAATGGAACTCGAAGAAAAGGGTAGAAGGTATTACCTCTTTCTCGAAGTGCTTCCTTTAAACTTTCTATTAGGGCACTAGAGTTGGTCTTTTGAGAAGACCAGTACCTCTAGTA
This sequence comes from Viscum album, assembly GCA_963277665.1. NCBI lineage: Eukaryota > Viridiplantae > Streptophyta > Magnoliopsida > Santalales > Viscaceae > Viscum > Viscum album. The sequence continues at coordinate 927,226,237 of OY728130.1, forward strand.
GGTTTCTAAGGAAGTGGGGAAGTGAAATGGGCAGGGTTTGGCCTAGATTTAAGGCTCAATGTGGTGTAAGGAGGGGAGGGAGGAGATGCCCTTTTATAAGGGAGGAGAGGGGCACCTTTGGAATCCTTAAAAATATTAGTTTAATATAAATTCAAACCCCACATAAAAACCTAAAAAAATGACTAAATTAGAATCTTAGATGATATAGGGTTGTAATATAATAAACCAATAAAATTTAGACATGTTTTGATCTTATTTTAATCCTTATCAGTTTGATTTATCCTTATTTAATCTATTTAAGTTTATTTGTGGTAATAAAATTGTAAATTTTAAATGGTTATAAATAATCACTTATGTGTTGTTATTTTTCCATAATTGGATACGTTATGCCATTTTAGATTATATAAATTTCAATTTATAATTTTTAAATATTTTTGTGATTTTTAAACAATTTAATAATATGTTATTTTTATAAAATAACAATAGTGTCAATTTTGACACTATTCATTTATTTGAATTTAAATAAAATCTACACAGAGGATATATTCTAACTAAAATATTTAATAGATTAATAACATATCATATTTATCTATAAAATTATTTTATCACATTAAATAGTTCATATATTATTTATTTTATTATTTTTAGAACCATTTATTTGATATTTCTCTTAATAAAATAATTTTAACATCACTATTATGTAACCTTTAATGATAATTATTTAATCCCTAAAAATTATAAATAAATTCATATGATGTAGATAATTTTATTATATTTCTAGAGACTATTCATGTTTGAAGTTTCATGAAGTTTTATCACTAAATTAAAATTAATATACTTATAAGATTTAAGAGAGTGACATGTTGTCACTTTCTTTGGGTTTAATAATATTTAAATTATTTTTCAAAGAAAAAAGTCCATAAAATAAATCTATAACAACCCTTAGGTGATATGGGTCAACTTTTAGTCATCCAATAGAATTTTGGAAGGTTTTAGGGTAATTTTATAATCTTATATTTACCCTTAATTACCCGATTTACCTTTAACTATGGTAAATAAAATTTACCATAGTTACTATTCATAATGCCCAAAAATGAAAAGTAGCTTATTAACATATTTTTGACCCACTTATTCCAAATATGGAATCCATTTTTCCAAATTCAATACAAAAAATATTCATAAATAAAATTAAAATTAATCTCGTTGTCGAAAAAAAACGGGTTTTTGTTTAAAACATTGCAAAAGGCTGAATTGATTTAACCTACGAATTCAATGTAAAATAAATGATAATGACATACATTATATTAAATTGTAAAAAAATATTCTATTTATACTTTAAAACCATTCAATATTATAATTTAACCATATAAATTATTACGATGAAAAAAATTATTTTTAATTAAAATATAGCGTGTTTTTACTATTCATTAAAATATGAAAGTTATCAGAAAAATATAAAAACTTTATCCAATGTAAATTTTTATATCCTAATTCAAAATAAGAAGTTTATTTTGTAAAATTGAACTTATAAACATGTCAAAAACTAGATTTAATGTGGGTGCGCAATCAAAAGGCGGCAAAACTTCATTTTTTGAAAAATACTTATTTTACCCGAAACATTTATTTTGTTCACATAAAATGTTTTAGAAAATTTATAAGATGAATAATAATGTTATAAAATTCAAAATTTAGTTAATAATATTCATAACGGTTAGTCCATAATAATATTATAACAATATATCATCGTTTAGTGAAACCTGGTATTGCCTACAACACACGCTATCGAGGAAGGTCATGATTGCGTGTAATGCAAGCCAAGTCAGGGTTGCGTGTTATGAAAGAATACTTTTTTGTTTCGTTATAACATAATCCAACCATTTTTCATTTATACATTGAATATATATATATATACAATCAATGTTGCATATAATGACTATTATCAAACGAACTTGAAATTGTGTGTAACACAACCTAAGAATAGTGTTGCGTATACTGCAAGCTAATATAGTGTTGCGTATAGCACAAGATAATCTTGTTGTAGCATAAAACACATGACATAAAATAAATTAAAAAGAATACTTATCATAAAATATCGGGTTGTTACATTCTACCCCCCTTAAAATGAATTTCTACCACGAAATTTGTCGGGGTTATACTTGATTTTCTACTTGAAAGTTTATTTAATTGAAACCCACATCATAAAATGAAATACCAAAACTTAACTTTAAAAACTAAAGTATGAAATGTAATGGTTACCCAAATTAACTAATCATTGAGTTTCCACATAAGAGAACATAGGTGAAAATATGGATATGGACGAGAAATCTAACCATCATGTTCTAATGGAGAGTGGTAGAGAACATGGCTATGAAAAAGCCAACAATCACAAAGCCATATATTTGTGATGATCTAAGGTACCATCTGATTCATCGAATATAAGGGCACTAGGACAACATTTTTGGTTTTCCAGATCATTTCCCTAAATTTGATGAATTAAAAGAAATACTTACATGATTTTGGTACAATCTCACTATTGTTATGGAATTGAACAATTTACACTTCATATCTTAAAGAAATGAAGTTGAATTTGTTATTTGTGAAGTGTTAGCAGATCATGTGATAGAATGATGGGTCATTCCATCTGTTTCAAACAAAAGGTTAGCAAAAGTTATAAGTCCATATTATGGTGAGATTAATCGTATATGGTTCCAAAAATGGACTTATACTTTATTTATCATACCGCTTAATAAAATAAAACTAGTTTCCACTAACCAGGGACTTCATGTTGGCCAGTGGTAGGCAATAAAGTCCTGTCACACTTCAGTTGTGGGTTCGATTCCCATAGCCTTGTCCGATGCAATGGGTTGTCGCCCGTCCTGCAGGTTGTCCTTTTTATAAAACTACACTATTATAACATTCTATAAATAATATCGAAAAAAGTTCTAGCCTTAAACAATACTAACTTATGTCCAATATAATTAATTCCAATATTTAGGCTTATCTAAAATACTTCTGTCCAAGCTCATAGTATAAAGAAAACAATTACTAGATATGTCATCTTTCGAGCATGTGAATACCATCATTTATCCCCCATATATCATACGATATATCTTGTTGGTCAAATTACAAACATGTGAATAACTTAATCTTTTATTCTCTTGAAAAATGAATACCCATTGAACCTTAGTGAAAACATGAGTGCTATCAAAAGTTAACTCATTCCACATACCAGAACCCCAGAATTCAATATACTCAAACCATGATATAACTATTTCCTTATATTAGTCTTGTGCTCCTGAATACTGTCAAACATTTCATTTTCTCCTTGTCCCTTCATTATGCGCATATCATCTTCTTTCCAAAAATATCTCAATCACTTTCCATGGTTACCAGTACCATAAAATTATTGAAAACCAGAATAGACCAATACTTAAATATTCCAATATTCCACGATACTATATACAACATTATTTTGGAATCCCATTACATAAACACTTAATAATTCCACTACATCATCGTAATATTCAACATCGCCAATAGTGATCACATGTGACTTCCCTTTTTTTCCTTTTCCTTAAGTGGTTGCTCATTTCGATCATCATTAACCCTTGTATTAGGGCATCGATTAGCATAATGCCCCATTTCAATGAACTTGAAGCATTGAAGTGTTGGTGGTGCGTTCTCTGCAGTATTTGCTTTATCATTAGTAACCCTTTTTCCATTACTTCGACACTCAGCTGCTTGATGACCTTATTTTTCACACTTAAAACATTTTCTTGTCCCTTTAAAACAATCTCCACCATACTTCTTTCCACACTTTGAGCATAAGGAAACATTCATATTCTTTTCAAAATTATTCTGAGATTTCTCCTTGAACCTCATCTTTCGTTTCTTGTCAAAAGCATGAGATGGATATGTAACACCAACTTACATTTCTACCTTGATAGAACAATGAACAATTTCTTCATAGCTACTGAAGTCTCTTATAGCTAATGCCCTTCGAAGACTTGGTTTTAAGACACTGAAGAATCGATCAACTTTACTTTCAGGTTGGATGATAAATCTAGATGCATACCTTGCAAGCCTTGTAAAATTCACTTCGTATAAACCAACAAATTCATCATCCTTTTGATTTAGTTCAAGAAACTCCTTCTCCATCATTGTTTTAAGAATAAGAGGGAAGTGCTTATTGAAAAATAAGTTCTTGAACTCGTCCCATTCCATGGACTCAATTTCATATCTTGGCATCGTATTCTTGGTAAGATTCCACCATTTTTCAGCTTCACCTTCCAAACGGTATACTGCTAAGATGACTTTATCATGTTTAGAACATTAAATTACTGAAAATATCTTTTCAGTGGTACTGATCCATTGTTCAACAAAAAGTGGATCAAAAGACCCACTGAAAGAAGGTGGACGTTGCCTCATGAAGGACTCAATAGTATATTGTTCCCTTCTCTGCTCATTTGGAAGTCCAAAATGATTCATAGCTTGTGTAAGTATAGCAATAAGATTTTGAACTCCATCACCCATAACATTGGTTTGTTTATGCAGAAAATCATTTCATTGTCCATTACATTTATCAACACGGTTTCTTCGGGTTCCAGCCATTGTCTAAAACCCAAAAAGAATAGTGTGAGAGGCAAAAATCATGCTAGGGAAAACAACATAATAAAGGGGGAGTACCTTTAATATCTAAAATCTTAGGTTTAATTCTAATATCCTTACTGTAATTCTAGGATTATAACCTATCTTATACTTAACCTTAGGGACATCCCTAGATATGCCTTAGAAATATCTCTAGGGATCTCTCTAAAGTTCTCTCATCCTAGTTTCCAAAGGTTGAGTAAACCTTTCCTCTAATACCAACTGTAGAGAACCGAAGCATGATGTACATGGACATTACATTACTTTTGCGGAATACTTAATACATAACAAAAATAGACACCAAAGGACCATAATAGTTTAGTGTCTTTGGAAACTCGGAAAATAGTCTTCTAATCATGGTGAAAGATCTTCAATATCTCCCATAAAGATCTTCCCCTTTTGTTTTCTTACCTAAAACCTTTCTTTAAATCCTGAGGAAAAGAAAACATATAAAGGGTGAGCTCAAATTCTCAGTAAGGGTAAGCATGGAGAAAATAAAACAAACCATATACATTTGAACATAAAAACATGAACATAATGTTTAAACATCGAAATCATGAGCAATGACATAAAACATGGCAGTACATAAGGCATAGATCATAATAGAACATCAATCATGATAAAATAGCCTGGGAATAAAAATTGTAATTATGGAAAAACATTAAGCACATGATATGATTTCCATGGTAGCCAAGGCATTGCTGCCAAGACCATCTTAGTGGACAAAGTCCCTTTCTGAATCGAGTTCACTCCTCGTTTCAGTCCTGTAACACTGAACCGGATTAACTTGTCGTTCTAGCCATGTCTATCTCATGAGATATAAATCTTTTCCCAATGCATTGGAGGGAGATATAGGTCCCACCCATTTTATAATGAAATCCTTCTTACTTTTTCCACAAAATAAACTTAAAACATTCATCATAACCCAACGAATAAAATGGGTTTCATAAATATCATCCCATCATCCCATAATCCATATAAAACCAATGGATATTTCATCATAAGAAAATTGAAACCATGTAAATAATAGAGACATTATTCATGAAACATACACATATGAAGTAATGTCATCTTAGATGGAAAGTGGTTTTGATAAAACACTTGAAATTAATTCTTGAGGAAAATATCCATTGTTCTTCAAAATCAGTTTCTTTTCACAAAATGTCAATAAATTTTAAAAGAAAAAGACTTTGTTTAAAATAGTCATGAAATATTTTGGAGGAATCATTATGAAAATAAGGCTTTATAAAACCGTAAAAATCCTTTCATGCTTTATAAGTTAAAGAAAACATTATCCTCGTACTTTTGTCGGAAAAGTCAAAAAGTACCTCGTAACGTAAAAAAAAGAAATATTCCTTACATACCATGTTGTAAAAGTCAAAATGGGTAAAAAGGACTTTAAACATACATGAAATAAAATCAAAAAATTTATGAAAACATTTTGAGAACATATGGACATGGATAATAATCATAACCCCAGTAAATACTTACGAATAAATAATCTCGGATAAGAATGAGATTGGAATAATTATCCCTTACCTTAGGTCCGATATGCTTCGTATGTATCCAAAACTCCTGTATAATGATTTAAATAAGGTCATTGACTTATTACAGAATCATATTCATTGTTATTATATCATATATGGTTCACTTATGACTTTATATTACCCGTTCTTTTGTAAATTCATGTTAAAGTAGCGTTTTGGGTAAAATCGTTTCATTTTTCGTTCGTGTTTTAACTTGTAATTATTCATATGATTACTTAGATCATGATTACTTAAATAAATAATTTAAAACATGATTTATATATAATATATATTCAGAATATACATATATATAATTGATTGATAAATTGAAAGAAATACACCGTTCATGGAGACGGTAGGCCGTACGTACGCATGAACACTATTTTAGTTTCCTTATTGAATTGAATGGAATTAAGTAGATGACATACATATATATATACATAAATCCAGTAGAATTATTATGTCATATATTTCATGATTACTTATTATATATACTTTATAATCATTCTTGAATGGTTAACATGGAGAGTGAATCTCATCGCGTCGTGGAGATGGTAGTCCGTACGTACGCACGAGCGATGATATCGTTCCCATAATTATTGAATATAATTAGAGTGGATGGTATAATATATCAGAATAAGTATGATGTTATAAAAAACATATATAGTTATTCTTTATACCATTATACCCATCCATGTAAGGTGTTGATGGAAAAACATATTACACCACTGCGTGGAGACGATATTCCGTACGTACGCACGCGCGGTGATTTCATTTTCCGTAGGATGGATAGAAGGTGAAATAGGGTTGTTTCATATATATAATGACATATCAGTATATTATGGATACTGATGTTATTACTTCATAATGAAACAACTAAAGAATAGGGAGTAGAAGAAGAATGGAACTTGAAGAAAACGGTAGAAGGTATTACCTCTTTCTCGAAGTGCCTCCTTTAAAATTTCTCTTAGGGCACTAGAGTTGGTATTTTGAGAAGAACAGTACCTATAGTAGGTTTCTAAGGAATTGGGGAAGTGCAATGGTCAGGGGTTTGACGATATTGAAGGCTCAAAGTGGTGTAAGGAGGAGAGGGAGGAGATTCCCTTTTATAAGGGAGGAGAGGGGCACCTTTGGAATCCTCAAAAATATTAGTTTAATATAAATTAAAAACCCACATAAAAACCTCCAAAATCACTAAATTCGAAGCTTAGATGATATAGGGTTGTAATATCATCAACCAATATAATTTAGACATGTTTTGATCTTATTTTAATCCTTATCATTTTGATTTATCCTTATTTAATCTATTTAAGTTTATTTGTGGTAATAAAATTCTAAATTTTAAATAGTTATAAATAATCACTTATGTGTTGTTAATTTTCCATAATTGGATAATTTATTCTCTTTTAGACTATATAAATTTCAATTTATAATTTTTAAATATTTTTGTGATTTTTAAACAATTTAATAATATGTTAGTTTTATAAAATAACAAGAGTGTCAATTTTGACACTATTCATCTATTTGAATTTAAATAAAATCTAAAAAGAGGATATATTCTAAATAAAATATTTAATAGATTCCTGACATGTCATATTTATCTATAAAATTGGTTAAGAACATTAAATAGTTCATATAATTTTTATTTTAATATTTTTAAAATCATTTATTTGATATTTCTCTTAATAAAATAATTTCAACATCACTATTATGTCACCTTTAATGATAATTATTTAATCCCTAAAAATTATAAATAAATTAATATTATGTAGATAATTTTATTATATTTCTGGAGACTATTCATGTTCGAAGTTTCATGAAGTTTATCACTAAATTTAAATTAATATACTTATAAGATTTAAGAGAGTGACATGTTGTCACTTTCTTTGGTTTTAATAATAATTAAATTATTTTCAAGGAACAAAGTCCATAAAATGAATCTATTCCGACCCTTAGATGATATGGGTAAACTTTTAGTCATCCCGTAGAATTTTGGCAGGTGTTAGGGTAATTTTATAATCTTATATTTACCCTTAATTACCTGATTTACCTTTAACTATGGTAAATAAAATTTACCGTAGTTACTATTCATAATGCCCAAAAATAAAAAAGTAGCTTACTAACATATTTTTGACCCACTTATTCCAAATATTGAATCCATTTTTCCAAATTAAATACACAAAAGTTTCAGAAATTAAATTAAAATTAATCCCGTTGTCGAAAGAAAACGAGTTTTTGTTTAAAACATTGCAAAAGACTGAATTGATTTAACCTAATAATTCAACGTAAAATCAATGGTAATGACATAAATTATATTAAATGGTAAAAATATATTCTATTTATACTTTAAAACCATTCAATATTATAATTTAACCATATAAATTATTATGATGAAAAAGTTGTTTTTAATTAAAATATAGCGTGATTTTACTATTCATTAAAATATGAAAGTTATCAGAAAAATATCAAAACTTTATCCAATGTAAATTTTTATATAATTATTCAAAATAAGAAGTTTATTTTGTAAAATTAAACTTATAAACATGTCAAAAACTAGATTTAATGTGGGTGCGCCATCAAAAGGCGGCAAAATGCATTTTTTGAAAAACACTTATTTTACTCGAAAAATTTATTTTGTTCACATAAAATGTTTTAGAAAATTTATTAGATGAATAATAATGTTATAAAATTAAAAATTTAGTTAAAAAAATTCATAACGGTTAGTCCATAATAATATTATAACAATATATCGTCGTTTAGTGAAACCTGGTATTGCGTACAACACACGCTATCGAGGAAGGTCGCGATTGCGTGTAATGCAAGCCAAGTCAGGGTTGCGTGTTGTTCAAGACTCCTTTTTTGTTTCATTATAATAGAATCCAACAATTTTTCATTTATACATTGAATATATATATATACACTCAACGTTGCGTAGAATGATTATGATCAAACGAACTTGAAATTGTGTGTAACACAATCTAAGAATAGTGTTGTGTATACTGCAAGCTAATACAATGTTACATATAGTACAAGATAATCTTGTTGAAGCATAAAACACATGACATCAAATAAATTAAAAAGAATACATATCATAAAATATCAGGCTGTTACATTCTACCCCCCTTAAAATGAATTTCGCCCTCTAAATTCATCAGGGTTATACATGGTTTTCTACTTGAAAGTTTCTTTAATTGAAACCCACATCGTAAAATGAAATACCAAAACTTAACTTTAAAAACTAAAGTATGAAACGTAACAGTTACCCAAATTAACAAATCACTAGGTTTCCACATAGGAGAACATAGGTGAAAATATGGATATGGAAGAGAAATCTAACCATCATGTTCTGATGGAGAGTGGTAGAGAACACGGCTATAAAAAAGACAACAATCACAAAGCCATAGATTTGTGATGATCTAAGGTACCATCAGATTCATCGGATATAAGGGCACTAGGACAACATTTTTGGTTTTCAAGATCATTTCCCTAAAGTTGATGAATTAAAAGAAATACTTACATGATTTTGGTATAATCTCACTGTTGCTCGTGAATTGAAAAATTTCCACTTCATCTCTTAAAGAAATGAAGTTGAATTTTTTATTTGTAAAGTGTTAGCAGATCATGTGATAGAATGATGGGTCATTCCATCTATTTCAAACAAAAGGTTAGAAAAAGTTATAAGTCCATCTTATGGTGAGATTAATCGTATATGGTTCTAAAAAGGGACTTATACTTTATTTATCATACCGATTAATAAAATAAAACTAGTTTCCACTAACCAGGGACTTCCTGTAGGCCAGTGGTAGGCGATAAAGTCCTGTCACACTTCAGTTGTGGGTTCAATTCCCACAGCCTTGTCTGATGCAATGGGTTGTCGCCCGTCCTGTAGGTTGTCCTTTTTCTAAAACTACACTATTATAACATTCTAGAAATAATATCTAAAAAAGTTTTAACATTAAACAATACTAACTTATGTCCAATATAATTCATTCTAATCTTTTGGCTTATCTAAAATACTTCTGTCCATGCTCATTGTATAAAGAAAACAATTACAAGATATGTCATATGTCGAGCATGTGAATACCATCATTTATCCCCCATATATCATACAATATATCTTGTTGGTCAAATTACAAACATGTGAATAAATTAATCATTTATTCTCTTGAAAAATGAATACCCATTGAACCTTAGTGAAAACATGAGTGCTGTTAAAAGTTAACTCTTTCCACATACCAAAACCCCAAAATTCTATATACTCAAATCATGATTAACTATTTCTTTATATCAGTCATGAGCTCATGAATACTGTCAAACATTTCATTTTATCCTTATCCCTTCATTATGCGCATATCATCTTCTTTCCAAAAAATATCTCAATCACTTTCCATGGTTACTGGTACCATAAAATTATTAAAAACCACAATAGACCAATACATAAATATTCCAATATTCCACGATACTATATGAAAAATTATTTTGGAATCCCATTATATAAACACTTAATCATTCCACCACATCGTTGTCATATCCAACATTGCCAATAGTGATCGCATGTGAATTCCCTTTTTCCTTTTCCTTAAGTGGTTGCTCATGTGGATCATCATTAACCCTTGGATTAGGGCATTGATTTGCACAATGCCCCATTTCATTGCACTTGAAGCATTGAAGTGTTGGTGGTGCGTTCTCTAAAGTCTTTTCTTTATCATTAGTAACCCTTTTTCCATTACTTCGACACTCAGCTTCTCGATGACCTTCTTTTCCACACTTAAAACATTTTCTAGTCCCTTTAGGATAATCTCCACCATGCTTCTTTCCACACTTTGAGCATAAGGAAACATTCATCTTCTTTTCACCATTATTATGAGATTTCTCCTTGAACTCCATCTTTTGTTTCTTATCAAAACCATGAGATGGATATGTAACACCAACTTCCATTTCTACCTTGATAGAACATCGCACAATTTCTTCATACCTACAGAAGTCTCTTATAGCTAATTCTCTTCGAAGACTTGGTTTTAAGCCACCGAAGAATCGATCAACTTTACTTTCAGGTTGGATGATAAAGCGAGATGCATACCTTGCAAGCCTTATAAGATTCACTTCGTATATACCAATAGAGTCATCATCCTTTTGCTTTAGTTCAAGAAACTCCTCCATCTTTGTTTAAAGAATATGAGGGAAGTACTTATTGAAAAATAAGTTCTTGAACTCGTCCCATTCCATGGACTCAATTTCACCTCTTGGCCTCATATTCTTGATAAGATTCCACCATTGTTCAGCTTCACCTTCCAAATGATATACTACTAAGATGACTTTATCATGTTCAGAACATTGAAGAACTGAAAATATCTTTTTAGTGGTACTGATCCATTGTTCAGCAACAAGTGGATCAGAAGACCCACTGAAAGAAGGTGGATGTTGCCTCATGAAGGACTCAATAGAATAATGTTCCCTTCTATGCTCATTTTGAAGTCCATAATGATTCATATCTTGTGTAAGTATAGCAATAAGATTTTGAACTCCATCTCCCATAACATTGGTTTGTTCAGGAAGACAATCATTGCATTGTCCATTACATTGATCAACACGGTTTCTTCAGGTTCCAGCCATCGTCTCAAACCCAAAAAGAATAGTGTGAGAGGAAAAAATCATGCTAGGGAAAACAACATAATAAAGGGGGGGGGGTACCTTTAATATCTAACATCTTAGGTTTAATTCTAAGATCTTTAATGTAATTCTAGGATTATAACCTATACATATACTTAACCTTAGGGACATCCCTATACATACCTTGGAAATATCTCTAGGGATCTCACTAAAGTTCTCGCATCCAAGTTTCCAAAGGTTGACTAAACCTTTCCTCTGATACCAACTGTAGAGACCTGAAGCTTGACGTACATGGACATTACATTAATTTTTCGGAATACTTAATACATAACAAAAATAGACACCAAAGGACCGTAATATTTTAGTGTCTTTGGAAACATGGAAAATAATCTTCTAATCGTGGTGAAAGATCTTCAACATCTCCCATAAAGATCTTACCCTTTTGTTTTCTTACCTAAAACCTTTCTTTAAATCTCAGGGAAAATAAAACATATAAAGGGTGAGCTCAAATGCTCAGTAAGGGTAATCATGGAGAATATAAAACAAACCATATACATTTGAACATAAAAACATGAACATAATGTTTAAACATCGAAATCATGAGCAATGACATAAAACATGGAAGTACATAAGGCATTGATCATAATAGAACATCAATCATGATAAAATAGCTTGGGAATAAAAATTGTAATTATGGCAAAACATTAAGCACATGATATGATTTCCATGGTAGCCAAGGCATTGTTTCCAAGACCATCTTAGTGGACAATGTCCCTTTCTGAATCGAGTTCACTCCTCGTTTCAGTCCTGTAACACTGAATTGGATTAACTTACCGTTCCAGCCATGTCTATATCATGAGATATAAATCTTTACCCAATGCATTGGAGGGAAATATAGGTCCCACCAATCTCATAATTAAATCATTCTTACTTGTGCCAAAAAATAAAGTTAAAACATTCATCATAACCCGAAGACTAAAATGGGTTTCATAAACATCATCCCATCATCACATAATCCATATAAAACAAATGGATATTTCATCATAAGAAAAGTGAAACCATGTAAATCATAGAGACATTATATATGAAAGATACATATATTAAGTAATGTCATATTATATGGAAAATGGTTTTTATAAAACACTTGAAATGAATTCTTGAGGAAAATATCCTTTATTCTTCAAAATCAATTTCTTTTCACAAAACATCATGAAATTTTAAAAGAAATTTTTTTTGTTTAAAATAGTCATGAAATATTTTGGAGGAAGCTTCATGAAAATAAGGCATTATAAAACCGTAAAAAATCCTTTCATGCCGTATAATTTAAAAAAACATTCTCCTCATACTTTTGTCAGAAAAGTCAAAAAGTACTTCATAACGTAAACAAAAGAAATATTCCTTACATACCATGTAGTAAAAGTCAAAATGGGTAAAAATGACTTTAAACATACATGAAAGAAAATCAAACATTTTATGAAAACATTTTGAGAACATATGGACATGGATAATAATCATAACCCCAGTAAATACTTGCGAATAAACAATCTTGGAGAAGAATGAGATTGGAATAATTATCCCTTACCTTAGGTCTGATATGCTTCGTATATATCCAAAACTCCTATATAATGATTTAAATAAGGTCATTTACTTATTTCAGAATCATATTCATTGTTGTTATATCATATATGGTTCACTTATGACTTTATATTACCCGTTCTTTTGTAAATTCATTTTAAAGTAGCGTTTTGGGTAAAATCGTTTCATTTGTCGTTCGTGTTTTAACTTGTAATTATTCATATGATTACTTAGATCATGATTACTTACATCCAGAATGTAAAACATGATTTATATATAATATATATTCAGAATATAAATATATATAATAGATCGATAAATGGAAAGAAATACACCGTTCATGGAGACGGTAGGCCATACGTACGCATGAACACTGTTTTCGTTTCCTTATTGAATTGAATGGAATTAAGTAGATAAAATAAATATATATATATATAAATAAATATATTAGAATTATTATGTCATATATTTCATGATTACTTATTATATATACTTTATAATCATTCTTGAATGGTTAACATGGAGAGTGAATCCCATCGCGTCGTGGAGACGGTAGTCCGTACGTACGCACGAGTGATGATATCGTTCCCATAATTACTGAATAGAATTGGAGTGGATGGTAAAATATATAATAATCAGTATGATGTTATAATAACCATATATAGTTATTCTTTACACCATTATACCCATCCAAGTAAGGTGTTCATGGAAAAACAGATTACACCACTGCGTGGAGACGGTATTCTGTACGTATGCACGCGCGGTGATTTCATTTTCCATAGGATGGATAGAAGGTGAAATAGGGTTGTTTAATATTTATAATAACATATCCTCATATTATGGATACTTATGTTATTACTTCATAATGAAACAACTAAAGAAGAGGGAGTAGAAGAAGAATGGAACTTGAAGAAAACGGTAGAAGGTATTACATCTTTCTCGAAGTGGCTCCTTTAAACTTTCTCTTAGGGAACTAGAGTTGGTCTTTTAAGAAGACCAGTACCTCTAGTAGGTTTCTAAGGAAGTGGGGAAGTGAAATGGTCAGGGTTTGTCCGATCTTGAAGGGTCAAAGTGGTGTAAGGAGGAGAGGGAGGAGATGCCCTTTTATAAGGGAGGAGAGAGGCACCTTTGGAATCCTCAAAAATATTAGTTTAATATAAATTCAAAACCCACATAAAAACCTCCAAAAATGACTCAATTCTAAGATTAAATGAGATAGGGTTGTAATATCATCAACCAATCAAATTTAGATATGTTTTGATCTTATTTTAATCCTTATCATTTTGATTTATCATTATTTAATCTATTTAAGTTTATTTGTGGTAATAAAATTCTAAATTTTAAATGGTTATAAATAATCACTTATGTGTTGTTAATTTTCAATAATTGGATAATTTATTCTATTTTAGACTATATAAATTTCAATTTATAATTTTTAAATATTTTTTTGATTTTTAAACAATTTAATAATATGTTAGTTTTATAAAATAACAATAGTGTCAATTTTGACACTATTCATCTATTTGAATTTAAATAAAATCTAAAAAGAGGATATATTCTAAATAAAATATTTAATAGATTCCTAAAATGTCATATTTATCTATAAAATTGATGAATAACATTAAATAGTTCATATAATTTTTATTTTTATATTTTTAAAATCATTTATTTGATATTTCTCTTAATAAAATAATTTCAACATTATTATTATGTCACCTTTAATGATAATTATTTAATCCCTAAAAATTATAAATAAATTTATATGATGTATTTAATTTTATTAGTTTTCTGGATACTATTCATGTTCGAAGTTTCATGAAGTTTATCACTAAATTTAAATTAATATACTTATAATATTTAAGAGAGTGACATGTTGTCACTTTCTTTGGTTTTAATAATAATTAAATTATTTTCAAGGAAAAAAGTCCATAAAATGAATATATTCCGACCCTCAGATGATATGGGTCAACTTTTAGTCATCCCGTATAATTTTGGCAGGTGTTAGGGTAATTTTATAATCTTATATTTACCCTTAATTACCCGATTTACCTTTAACTATGGTAAATAAAATTTACCGTAGTTACTATTCATAATGACCAAAAATAAAAATTAGCTTATTAACATATTTTGGACCCACTGATTCCAAATATGGAATCCATTTTTCCAAATTCAATACACAAAAGTTTCATAA
Organism: Viscum album; assembly: GCA_963277665.1. NCBI lineage: Eukaryota > Viridiplantae > Streptophyta > Magnoliopsida > Santalales > Viscaceae > Viscum > Viscum album. The sequence goes on from OY728130.1 coordinate 927,241,786, forward strand.
ATTAAATTAAAATTAATCCCGTTGTCGAAAGAAAATGGGTTTTTGTTTAAAACATTGCAAAAGACTAAATTGATTTAACCTACGAATTCAAGGTAAAATCAATTATAATGACATAAATTATATTAAATGGTAAAAATATATTCTATTTATACTTTAAAACCATTCAATTTTATAATTTAACCATATAAATTATTACGATGAAAAAAGTTGTTTTTAATTAAAATATAGCGAGTTTTTACTATTCATTAAAATATGAAAGTTATCAGAAAAAATATCAAAACTTTATCCAATGTAAATTTTTATATCCTTATTCAAAATAAGATGTTTATTTTGTAAAATTGAACTTATCAACATGTCAAAAACTAGATTTAAATTGGGTGCACCATCAAAAAGTGGCAAAACTACATTTTTGGAAAAAATACTTATTTTACGTGAAAAATTTATTTTGTTCACATAAAATGTTTTAGAAAACTTATAAGATAAATAATAATGTTATAAAATTCAAAATTTAGTTAAAAATATTCATAACGGTTAGTCCATAAAAATATTATAACAATATATCGTCGTTTAGTGAAACCTGGTATTGCGTACAACACACGCTATCGAGGAAAGTCGCGATTGCGTGTAATGCAAGACAAGCCAGGGTTGCGTGTTGTGAAAGACTCCTTTTTTGTTTTGTTATAACATAATCCAACCATTTTTCATTTATACATTGAATATATACATATATATACACTCAATGTTGCGTAGAATGACTATTATCAAACGAACTTGAAATTGTGTGTAACACAATCTAAGAATAGTGTTGCGTATATTGCAACCTAATAAAGTGTTGCGTATAACACAAGATAATCTTTTTGTAGCATAAAACACATGACATCAAATAAATTAAAAATAATACATATCATAAAATATCGGGTTGTTACATTCTACCCCCCTTAAAATGAATTTCGCCCTCGAAATTCGTCGGGGTTATACATGGTTTTCTACTTGAAAGTTTATTTAATTGAAACCCACATCGTAAAATGAAATACCAAAACTTAACTTTAAAAACTAAAGTATGAAACGTAACGGTTACCCAAATTTACTAATCACTAGGTTTCCACATAGGAGAACATAGGTGAAAATATGGATATGGAAGAGAAATATAACCATCATGTTCTGATGGAGAGTGGTAGAGAACATGGCTATGAAAAATCCAACAATCACAAAGCCATAGATTTGTGATTATCTAAGGTACCATCTGAGTCATCGGATATAAGGGCACTAGGACAACATTTTTGGTTTTCAAGATCATTTCCCTAAAGTTGATGAATTAAAAGAAATAATTACATGATTTTAGTACAATATCACTATCATTCATGAATTGAACAATTTCCACTTCATCTATTAAAGAAATGAAGTTGAATTTGTTATTTGTGAAGTGTTAGTAGATCATGTGACAAAATGATGGGTCATTCCATCTGTTTCAAACAAAAGGTTAGCAAAAGTTATAAGTCTATCTTATGGTGAGATTAATCGTATATGGTTCCAAAAATGGACTTATAGTTTATTTATCATACAGCTTAATAAAATAAAGCTAGTTTCCACTAACCAGGGAATTCCTGTATGCCAGTGGTAGGAGATAAAGTCATGTCACACTTCAGTTGTGGGTTCGATTCCCACAGCCTTGTCCGACGAAATGGCTTGTCGCCCGTCCTGTAGGTTGTCCTTTTTTCTAAAACTACACTATTATAATATTCTAGAAATAATATCGAAAAAAGTTCTAGAATTAAATAATACTAACTTATGTCCAATATAATTCATTCCAATCTTTAGGCTTATCTAAAATACTTCTGTCCAATCTCATAGTGTAAAGAAAACAATTACTAGATATTTCATCTGGAGAGCATGTGAATACCATCATTTATCCCCCATATATCATACGATATATCTTGTTGGTCAAATTACAAACATGTGAATAACTTAATCATTTATTCTCTTAAAAAATGAATACCCATTGAACCTTAGTGAAAACATGAGTGCTGTCAAAAGATAACTCTTTCCACATACCAAAACCCCAAAATTCTATATACTCAAATCATGATATAACTATTTCCTTATACCAGTCATGAGCTCATGAATACTGTTAAAATTTTAATTTTCTCCTTATCCCTTCATTATGCGCATATCATCTTCTTTCCAAAAATATCCCAATCACTTTCCATGGTTACCGATACCATAAAATTATTGAAAACCACAATAGACCAATACATAAATATTCCAATATTCCACGATACTATATGCAACATTATTTTGGAATCCCATTACATAAACACTTAATCATTCCACCACATCATTGTCATATTCAACATCACCAATAGTGATCACATGTGACTTCCCTTTGTCCTTTTCCTTAAGTGCTTGCTCATGTCGATCATCATTAACCCTTGGATTTGGGAATTGATTAGCGTAATGCACCATTTTATTGCACTTGAAGCATTGAAGTGTTGGTGGTACATTCGCTGCAGTCTTTTATTTATCATTAGTAACCCTTTTTCCATTACTTCGACACTCAGCTGATCGATGACCATCTTTTCCACACTTAAAACATTTTCTAGTCCCTTTAGGACAATATCCACTATGCTTCTCTCCACACTTTGAGCATAAGGAAACATTCATCTTCTTTTCACCATTATTCTGAGATTTCTCCTTGAACTCCATCTTTCGTTTCTTGTCAAAACCATGAGATGGATATGTAACACCAACTTCCATTTCTACCTTGATAGCACAGTGCAAAATTTCTTCATACCTACTGAAGTCTCTTATAACTAATTCCCTTCGAAGACTTGGTTTTAAGCCACTGAATAATCGATCAACTTTACTTTCAGGTTGGATGATAAAGCCAGATGCATACCTTGCAAGCCTTGTAAGATTCACTTCGTATATACCAAGAGATTCATCATCCTTTTGCTTTAGTTCAAGAAACCCCTTCTCCATATTTGTTCGAAGAATATGAGGGAAGTACTTATTGAAAAATAAGTTCTTGAACTCTTCCCATTCCATGGACTCAATTTCATCTCTTGACCTCGTATTCTAGATAAGATTCCACCATTGTTCAGCTTCTCCTTCCAAACGATATACTCCTAAGATGAATTTATCATGTTCAGAACATTTAAGAACTGAAAATATCTTTTCAGTGGTATTGGTCCATTGTTCAGCAACATGTGGATCAGAAGACCCGCTGAAAGAAGGTGGATGTTGCCTCATGAAGGACTCAATAGAATATTGTTCCCTTCTCTGATCATTTGGAAGTCCAGAATGGTTCATAGCTTGTGTAAGTATATCAATAATATTTTGAACTCCATCTCCCATAACATTGGTTTTTTAGGAGGACAATCATTTCATTTTCCATTACATTGATCAACACGGTTTCTTCGGGTTCTATCCATCATCTAAAACCCAAAAAGAATAGTGTGAGAGGAAAAAATCATGCTAGAGAAAACAACATAATAAAGGGGGAGTACCTTTAATATCTAAAATCTTAGGTTTAATTCTAAGATTGTTACTGTAATTCTAGTATTATAACCTATACTTATACTTAACCTTAGGGACATCCCTATACATACCTTAGAAATATCTCTAGGGATCTCACTAAGGTTCTCGCATCCAAGTTTCCAAAGGTTGACTAAACCTTTCCTCTGATACCAACTGTAGAGACCTGAAGCTTGATGTATATAGACATTACATTACTTTTGCAGAATACTTAATACATAACAAAAATAGACATCAAATGACCGTAAAAGTTTAGTGTCTTTGGAAACTCGGAAAATAATCTTCCAATTGTGGTGAAAGATCTTCAACATCTCCCATAATGATCTTCCCCTTTTGTTTTCTTACCTAAAACATTTCTTTAAATCACGGGGAAAAGAAAACATATAAAGGGTGAGATCAAATGCTCAGTAAGGGTAAGCATGGAGAAAATAAAACAAACCATATACATTTGAACATAAAAACATCAACATAATGTTTAAACATCGAAATCAGGAGCAATGACATAAAACATGGAAGTACATAAGGCATAGATCATAATAGAACATCAATCATGATAAAATAGCTTGGGAATAAAAATTGTAATTTTGGAAAAACATTAATCACGTGATATGATTTCCATGGTAGCCAAGGCATTGCTGCCAAGACCATCTTAGTGGACAATGTCCCTTTCTGAATCGAGTTCACTCCTCGTTTCAGTCCTATAACACTGAATCAAATTAACTTACCGTTCCGGCCATGTCTATCTCATGAGATATAAATTATTGCCCTATGCATTGGAGGGAGATATAGGTCCCACCCATCTCATAATGAAATCATTCTTACTTGTTCCAAAAAATAAACTTAAAACATTCATCATAACCCAAAGAATAAAATGGGTTTCATAAACATCATCCCATCATCACATAATCCATATAAAACAAATGGATATTTCATCATAAGAAAAGTGAAACCATTTAAATCCTAGAGAAATTATACATGAAACATACACATATTAAGTAATGTCATCTTATATGGAAAATGGTTTTGATAAAACACATGAAATGAATTTTTGAGGAAAATATCCTTTATTCTTCAAAATCAATTTCTTTTCACAAAACGTCATGAAATTTTAAAAGAAAAATATTTTGTTTAAAATAGTCATGAAATATTTTGGAGGAAGACTAATGAAAATAAGGCTTTATAAAACCGTAAAAATCCTTTCATTCCATATAAATTAAAAAACATTCTCCTCATACTTTTTTCGGAAATGTCAAAAAGTACCTCGTAACGTAAACAAAAGAAAGATTCCTTACATACCATGTAGTAAAAGTCAAATGGGTAAAAATGACTTTAAACATACATGACGGAAAAGAAAAAAAATTATGAAATTTTTTTGAGAACATATGGACATTGATAATAATCATAACCCCAGTAAATACTTACGAATAAACAATATCGTATAAGAATGAGATTGGAATAATTATCCCTTACCTTAGGTCTGATATGCTTCGTATGTATCCAAAACTCCTGTATAATAATTTAAATAATATCATTGACTTATTACAGAATCATATTCATTGTTATTATATCATATATGGTTCACTTATGACTTTATATTACCCGTTCTTTTGTAAATTCATGTTAAAGCAGCGTTTTGGGTAAAATCGTTTCATTTGTCGTTCGTGTTTTAACTTGTAATTATTCATATGACTACTTAGATCATAACTACTTACATACAGAATGTAAAAAATGATTTATATATAATATATATTCATAATATACATATATATATATATATATAATATGGATAAATGTAAAGAAATACACCGTTCATGGAGACGGTAGGCCGTACGTACGCATGAATGCTGTTTTCGTTTCTTTATTGAATTGAATGGAATTAAGTAGATGACATAAATATATATATACATAAATAAAGTATCATTATTATGTCATATATTTCATTATTACTTATTATATATACTTTATAATCATTCTTGAATGGTTAACATGGAGAGTGGATCTCATCGCGTCGTGGAGACGGTAGTCTGTACGTACGCACGAGCGATGATATCGTTCCCATAATTATTGAATAGAATTGGAGTGGATGGTATAATATATCAGAATCAGTATGATGTTAAAATAACCATATATATTTATTCTTTACACCATTATACCCATCCATGTAAGGTGTTTATGGAAAAACAGCTTACACCACGGCGTAGAGACGGTATTCCGTACGTACGCACGCGCGGTGATTTCATTTTTCGTAGGATGGATAGAAGTTGAAATTGGGTTGTTTCATATTTATAATAACATATCCATATATGAGGGATACAGATGTTATTACTTCATAATGAAAAAACTAAATAAGAGGGAGTAGAAGAAGAATGGAACTTGAAGAAAACGGTAGAAGGTATTACCTCTTTCTCGAGGTGCCTCCTTTAAATTTTCTCTTAGGGCACTAGAGTTGGTCTTTTGAGAAGACCGGTACCACTAGTAGGTTTCTAAGGAAGTGGGTAAGAGAAATGGGCAGGGGTTTTCCGATCTTGAAGGCTCAAAGTGGTGTAAGGAGGAGACGGAGGAGATGCCCTTTTATAAGGGAGGAGAGGGGCACCTTTGGAATCCTCAAAAATATTAGTTTAATATAAATTCAAACCCCACATAAAAACCTCCAAAAATGACTAAATTAGAATATTAGATGAGATAGGGTTTTAATCTCATAAATAAATCAAATTTAGACATGTTTTGATCTTATTTTAATCCTTATCATTTTGATTTATCCTTATTTAATCTATTTAAGTTTATTTGTGGTAATAAAATTCTAAATTTTAAATGGTTATAAATAATCACTTATGTGTTGTTAATTTTCCATAATTAGATACTTTATTCCATTTTAGAATATATACATTTCAATTTATAATTTCTAAATATTTTTTTAATTTTTAAACAATTTAATAATATGTTATTTTTATAAAATAACAATAGTGTCAATTTTGACACTATTCATTTATTTGAATTTAAATAAAATCTACACAGAGGATATATTCTAAATAAAATATTTAATAGATTACTAACATGTCATATTTATCCAGAAAATTAGATCATCACATTAAATAGTTCATATAATATTTATTTTAATATTTCTAAAACCATTTATTTGATATTTCTCTTAATAAAATAATTTCAACATCACTATTATGTCTCCTTTAATGATAATTATTTAGTCCCTAAAAATTATAAATAAATTCATATTATGTAGATAAATTTATTATATTTCTGGAGACTATTCATGTTCATAGTTTCATGAAGTTTATCACTAAGTTAAAATTAATATACTTATAAGATTTAAGAGAGTGACATGTTGTCACTTTCTTTGGTTTTAATAATAATTAAATTATTTTCAAGGAAACAAGTCCGTAAAATGAATCTATTCAGACCATTAGGTGATATGGGTCAACTTTTAGTCATCAAATAGAATTTTGGCAGGTGTTAGGGTAATTTTATAATCTTATATTTACCCTTAATTACCCGATTTACCTTTAACTATGGTAAATAAAATTTACCGTAGTTACTATTCATAATGCCCAAAAATAAAACGTAGATTATTAACATATTTTGGACCCACTGATTCCAAATATGGAATCCATTTTTACAAATTCAATACACAAAAGTTGCAGAAATTAAATTAAAATTAATCCCGTTGTCGAAAGAAAACAGGTTTTTGTTTAAAACATTACAAAAGACTGAATTGACTTAACCTACGAATTCAAGATAAAATCAATTCTAATGACATAAATTATATTAAATGGTAAAAATATATTCTATTTATACTTTAAAACCATTTAATATTATAATTTAACCATATAAATTATTACGATGAAAAAAGTTGTTTTTAATTAAAATATAGCATGTTTTTACTATTCATTAAAATATGAAAGTTATTAGAAAAATATCAAAACTTTATCCAATGTAAATTTTTATATCCTTATTCAAAAGATGAAGTTTATTTTGTAAAATTTAACTTGTAAACATGTCAAAAACCAGATTTAATGTGGGTGCACCATCAAAAGGCGACAAAACTGCATTTTTTGAAAAATACTTATTTTACCCGAAATATTTATTTTGTTCACATAAATTTTTTTAGAAAATTTATAAGATGAATGATGATGTCATAAAATTAAAATTTTAGTTAATAATATTCATAATGGTTAGTCCATAATAATATTATAACAATATATCGTCGTTTAGTGAAACCTGGTATTGCGTAAAACACACGTTATCGAGGAAGGTCGCGATTGCGTGTAATGCAACCCAAGTCAGGGTTGCATGTTGCACAAGACTCCTTTTTTGTTTCGTTATAACAGAATCCAACCATTTTTCATTTATACATTGAATATATATATATATATATACACTCAATGTTACGTAGAATGACTATTGTCTAACAAACTTGAAATTGTGTGTAACACAATCTAAGAATAGTGTTGCGTATACTGCAAACTAATACAGTATCGTGTATAGCACAAGATAATCTTGTTGTAACATAAAACACATGACATAAAATAAATTAAAAAGAATACTTATCATAAAATATTAGGTTGTTACATTCTACCCCCCTTAAAATGAATTTCACCCTCGAAATTCGTCGGGGTTATACATGGTTTTCTACTTGAAAGTTTCTTTAATTAAAACCCACATCGTAAAATGAAATACCAAAACTTAACTTTAAAAACTAAAGTATGAAACGTAACGGTTACCCAAATTAACTAATCACTAGGTTTCCACATAGGAGAACATAGGTGAAAATATGGATATGGAAGAGAAATCTAACCATCATGTTCTGATGGAGAGTGGTAGAGAACATGTCTAGGAAAAATCCAACAATCACAAAGCCATAGATTTGTGATGATCTAAGGTACCATATGATTCATCGGATATAAGGGCACTAGGACAGCTTTTTTGGTTTTCAAGATCATTTTCCTAAAGTTGATGAATTAAAAGAAATACGTACATGATTTTAGTACAATCTCACTGTTGTTCGTGAATTGAACAATTTCAACTTTATCTCTTAAAGAAATGAAGTTGAATTTGTTATTTGTGAAGTGTTAGCAGATCATGTGATAGAATGATGGGTTATTCCATCTGTTTCAAAAAAAAAGGTTATCAAAAGTTATAAGTCCATATTATGGTGAGATTAATCATATATGGTTCCAAAAATGGACTTATAATTTATTTATCATACTGCTTAATAAAATAAAACTAGTTTCCACTAACCTGGGACTTCCTGTATTCCAGTGGTAGGCGATAAAGTCCTGTCACACTTCAGTTGTGGTTTCGATTCCCACAGCCTTGTCCGACGCAATGGGTTGTCACCCGTCCTGCAGGTTGTCCTTTTTCTAAAACTACACTATTATAAAATTCTAGAAATAATATCAAAAAAATTTCTAGCCTTAAAAATACTAACTTATGTCCAATATAATTCATTCCAATCTTTAGGCTTATCTAAAATACTTCTGTCCAAGCTCATAGTATAAAGAAAACAATTACTAGATATGTCATCTGCCGAGCATGTGAATACTATCATTTATCCCCCATATATCATACGATATATCTTATTGGTCAAATTACATACATGTGAATAACTTAATAATTTATTCTATTGAAAAATGAATACCCATTGAACCTTAGTGAAAACATGAGTGCTGTCAAAAGTTAACTCTTTCCACATACCAAAACCCCAAAATTCTATATACTCAAATCATGATATAACTATTTCCTTATATCAGTCATGAGCTCATGAACACTGTCAAACATTTCATTTTCTCTTTATCCCTTCATTATGCGCATATCATCTTCCTTCCAAAAATATCTCAATCACTTTCCATGGTTACCGATACCACAAAATTATTGAAAACCACAAAAGACCAATACATAAATATTCCAATATTCCACGATACTATATGCAACATTATTTTGGAATCCCATTACATAAACACTTAATCATTCCACCACATCATTTTCATATTCAACATCGCCAATAGTGATCGCATGTGACTTCCCTTTGTCCTTTGCCTTAAGTGGTTGCTCATGTCGATCATCAGTAACCCTTGGATTAGGGCACTGATTAGCATAATGCCCCATTTCATTGCACTTGAAGCATTTAAGTGTTGGTGGTGCGTTCTCTGTAGTCTTTTATTTATCATTAATAACCCTTTTTCCATTACTTCGACACTCAACTGCTCGATGACCTTCTTTTCCACACTTAAAACATTTTATAGTCCCTTTAGGACAATATTCACCATGATTCTTTCCACACTTTGAGAATAAAGAAAAATTCATCTTATTTTCACCATTATTCTGAGATTTCTCCTCGAACTCCATCTTTCATTTCTTGTCAAAACCATGAGATGGATATGTAACACCAACTTACATTTCTACCTTGATAGCATAGTGCACAATTTCTTCATACCTACTGAAGTCTCTTATAGCTAATGCCATTTGAAGACTTGGTTTTAATCCACTGAAGAATCGATCAACTTTACTTTCAGGTTGGATGATAAAGCCAGATGCATACCTTGAAAGCCTTGTAATATTCACTTCGTATATACCAACAGATTCATCATCCTTTTGCTTTAGTTCAAGAATCTCCTTATCCATTTTTGTTCGAAGAATACGAGGGAAGTAATTATTAAAATATAAGTTCTTTAACTCGTCCCATTCCATAGACTCAATTTCATCTCTTGACCTCGTATTCTTGATAAGATTCCACCATTGTTCAGCATCACCTTCCAAACGATATACTGTTAAGATGACTTTATCATGTTTAGAACATTGAAGAACTGAAAATATATTTTCATTGGTACTTATCCATTGTTCAGCAACAAGTGGATCAGAAGACCCACTGAAAGAAGGTGGAGTTTTCCTCATGAAGGACTCAATAGAATATTTTTCCCTTTTCTGCTCATTTGGAAGTCCAGAATGATTCATAGCTTGTGTAAGTATAGCAATAAGATTTTGAACTCCATCTCCCAAAACATTGGTTTTTTCAGGAGAACAATCATTGCATTATCCATTACATTGATCAACATGGTTTCTTCGGGTTCCAGCCATCGTCTAAAACCCAAAAAGAATAGTGTGAGAGGCAAAAATCGTGCTAGGGAAAACAACATAATAAAGGGGGAGTACCTTTAATATCTAACATCTTAGGTTTAATTCTAGGATCGTTACTGTAATTCTAAGATTATAACCTATACTTATACTTAAACTTAGGGACATCCCTAGACATACCTTAGAAATATCTCTAGGGATCTCACTAAAGTTCTCGCATCCTAGTTTCCAATGGTTGACTAAACCTTTCCTCTAATACCAACTGTAGAGACCCGAATCTTGATGTACATGGACATTAAATTATTTTTGAGGAATACTTAATACATAACAAAAATAGACACCAAAGGACCGTAATAGTTTAGTGTCTTTGGAAACTCGGAAAATAATCTTCTAATCATGGTGAAAGATCTTCAACATCTCCCATAAAGATCTTCCCATTTTGTTTTCTTACCTAAAACCTTTCTTTAAATCCCAGGGAAAAGAAAACATATAAAGGGTGAGCTCAAATTCTCAGTAAGGGTAAGCATGGAGAAAATAAAACAAACCATATACATTTGAACATAAAAACATGAACATAATGTTTAAACATCGAAATCATGAGCAATGACATAAAATATGGAAGTACATAAGGAATAGATCATAATAGAACATAAATCATGATAAAATAGCTTGGGAATAAAAATTGTAATTGTGGAAAAACATTAATCACATGATATGATTTCCATGGTAGCCAAGGTATTGCTGCCAAGACCATCTTAGTGGACAATGTCCCTTTTCTGAATCGAGTTCACTCCTCATTTCAGTCCTGTAACACTGAATCAGATTAACTTACCATTCCAGCCATGTCTATCTCATGAGATATAAATCTTTACCCAATGAATTGGAGGGATATATAGGTCCCACCCATCTCATAATGAAATCATTCTTACTTGTACCACAAAATAAACTTAAAACATTCATCATAACCCAAAGAATAAAATGGGTTTCATAAACATCATCCCATCATCACATAATCCATAAAAAACAAATGGATATTTCATCATAAGAAAAGTGAAACCATGCAAATCATAGAGACATTATACATGAAACATACACATATGAAGTAATTTCATCTTATATGGAAAATGGTTTTGATAAAACTCTTGAAATGAATTCTTGAAGAAAATATCCTTTATTCTTCAAAATAAATTTCTTTTCACAAAACGTCATGAAATTTTAAAAGACAAATATTTTGTTTAAAATAGTCATGAAATATTTTGGAGGAAGATTCATGAAAATAAGGCTTTATAAAACCATAAAAATCTTTTCATTCCATATAATTCTAAAAAAAAACATTCTCGTACTTTTGTCAGAAAAGTCAAAAAGTACCTCGTAACGTAAACAAAAGAAAGATTCCTTACATACCATGTAGTAAAAGTCAAAATGGGTAAAAAGGACATTAAACATACATGAAATAAAATCAAACATTTTATCAAAACATTTTGAGAACATATGGACATGGATAATAATCATAACCCCAGTAAATACTTACGAATAAACAATCTCTGATTAGAATGAGATTGGAATAATTATCCCCTACCTTAGGTCTGATATGATTCGTATGTATCCAAAACTCCTGAATAATGATTTAAATAATGTCATTGACTTATTAAAGAATCATATTCATTGTTATTATATCATATATGGTTCACATATGACTTTATATTACCCGTTCTTTTTTAAATTCATGTTAAAGTAGCGTTTTGGGTAAAATCGTTTCATTTGTCGTTCATGTTTTAACTTGTAATTATTCATATGATTACTTAGATCATGATTACTTGCATCTAGAAGGTAAAAAATGATTTATATATAATATATATTCAGAATATACATATATATAATATATGGATAAATGGAAATAAATACACCGTTCATGGAGACGGTAGGCCGTACATACGCATGAACGCTGTTTTCGTTTCCTTATTGAATTGAATGGAGTTAAGTAGATGACATACATATATATATACATAAATCTAGTAGAATTATTATGTCATATATTTCATTATTACTTATTATAAATACTTTATAATCATTCTTGAATGGTTAACATGGAGAGTGAATCTCATTGCTTCGTGGAGACGGTAGTCCATACGTACGCACGAGCGATGATATCGTTCCCATAGTTATTGAATAGAATTGGAGTGGATGGTATAATATATCAGAATAATTATGATGTTATAATAACCATATATAGTTATTCTTTTCACCATTATACCCATCCATGTAAGGTGTTGATGGAAAAACAGATTACACCACGGCGTGGAGACGATATTCCATACGTACGTACGCACGATGATTTCATTTTCCTTAGGATGGATAGAAGGTGAAATAGGGTTGTTTAATAATTATAATAACATATCAGTATATGAGGGATAATTATGTTATTACTTAATAATAAAACAACTAAAGAAGAGGGAGTAGAAGAAGAATGGAACTTGAAGAAAACGGTAGAAGGTATTACCTCTTTCTCAAAGTGCCTCCTTTAAACTTTCTCTTAGGGCACTAGAGTTGGTCTTTTGAGAAGACCAGTACCTCTAGTATGTTTATAAGGAAGTGGGTAAGTGAAATGGGTAGGTGTTGGCCGAGCTTGAAGGCTCAAAGTGGTGTAAGGAGGAGAGGGAGGATATTCCCTTTTATAAGGGAGGAGAGGGGCACCTTTGGAATCCTCAAAAATATTAGTTTAATATAAATTCAAACCCCACATAAAAACCTCCAAAAATGACTCAATTCGAATATTAGATGAGATAGGGTTGTAATATCATCAAAAAATCAAATTTATACATGTTTTGATCTTATTTTAATCCTTATCATTTTGATTTATCATTATTTAATCTATTTAAGTTTATTTGTGGTAATAAAATTCTAAATTTTAAATGGTTATAAATAATCACTTATGTGGTGTTAATCTTCCATAATTGGATACTTTATTCCATTTTAGACTATATAAATTTCAATTTATAATTTTTAAATATTTTTGTGATTTTTTAACAATTTAATAATATGTTATTTTTATAAAATAACAATAGTGTCAATTTTGACACTATTCATTTATTTGAATATAAATAAAATCTACACAAAGGATATATTATAAATAAAATATTTAATATATTTCTAACATGTAATATGTATCTATAAAATTAGAGGAGCACATTAAATAGTTCATATAATATTTATTTTAATATTTGTAAAACCATTTATTTTATATTTCTATTAATAAAATAATTTCAACATCATATTATGTCACCTTTAATGATAATTATTTAATCCCTAAAATTTATAAATAAATTCATATGATGTAGATAATTTTATTATATTTCTGTAGACTATTAAGGTTCGTAGTTTCATGAAGTTTATCACTAAATTAAAATTAATATACTTATAACATTTAAGAGAGTGACATGTTGTCACTTTCTTTGGTTTTAATAATAATTAAATTATTTTCAAGGAAACAAGTCCAAAAAATGAATCTATTCCGACCCTTAGGTGATATGGGTCAACCTTTATTCCTCAAATAGAATTTTGGAAGGTGTTAGGGTAATTTTATAATCTTATATTTATCCTTAATTACCCGATTTATCTTTATCTATGGTAAATAAAATTTACCGTAGTTACTATTCATAATGCCCAAAAATAAAAAGTAGATTATTAACATATTTTGGACCCACTGATCCCAAATATGGAATCCATTATTCCAAATTCAATACAAAAAAGTTGCAGAAATTAAATTAAAATTAATCCTGTTGTCGAAAGAAAATGGGTTTTTGTTTAAAACATTGCAAAAGGCTGAATTGATTTAACCTACGAATTCAAGGTAAAATAAATGCTAATGACATACATTATATTAAATGGTAAAAATATATTATATTTATACTTTAAAACCATTCAATATTATAATTTAACCATATAAATTATTATGATGAAAAAAGTTGTTTTTAATTAAAATATAGCGTGTTTTTACTATTTATTAAAATATGAAAGTTATCAGAAAAATATCAAAACATTATCCAATGTAAATTTTTATATCCTGATTCAAAATAAGAATTTTATTTTGTAAAATTGAACTTATAAAAATGTCAATAACTAGATTTAATGTTGGTACGTCATCAAAAGGCGGCAAAACTGCATTTTTTGAAAAATACTTATTTTACCCGAAATATTTATTTTGTTTACATAAAATGTTTTAGAAAATTTATAAAATGAATAATAATGTTATAAAATTCTAAATTTAGTTAATACTATTCACAAAGGTTAGTCCATAATAATATTATAACAATATATCGTCGTATAGTGAAACCTGGTATTGCGTACAACACACGCTATCGAGGAAGGTCATGATTGCGTGTAATGCAAGCCAAGTCAGGGTTGCGTGTTGTGAAAGACTCCTTTTTTGTTTTGTTATAACAGTATCCAACCATTTTTCATTTATACGTTGAATATATATATATATACACACTCAATGTTGCGTAGAATGAATATTATCAAACGAACTTGAAATTGTGTGTAACACAATCTAAGAATAGTGTTACGTATACTACAAGATAATACAGTGTTGCGTATAGCACAAGATAATATTGTTGTAGCATAAAACACATGACATCAAATAAATTAAAAAGAATACTTATCATAAAATATCAGGTTGTTACACTGTACTAGCTAATCAGTGGGGTTAAAAGGGGGGAAATTTACTCTTTCACCCCTATAGTTATTAAGGGGACAATATATCTTCTCCCACTTTTTTCTCATGTTGATAGGGATCTCTCATGTCTCCCTTCCCTCTTAATTCCTCCTTTACGAAGGTGTTTTAAGGGGTTTTCCCGTCGACTCAAGGTATAACCTATGTTTTATCGACCTCTTTATATCCTTCCTTATGTTTTCTTTTAATTTTATAATATCTTGTGTTAGGTTTATGTTTAGATTTTACCAAGTAATGGTTTAATCGGATGAATGATATGGTACATCCATACTGCTTAGCAAAGGGACATCCTGAGACTACATCTACACGTCATTTCACTTCATTTCATTGGGGGTATATTATAATATCAAATTTATTTATGTCTTTTATTTAAATTAAATTAAATTAGAAACTTTTTTATGGTTTCATGTTATGGGTTTTACTTGAATTGAGTATGGGGGTACACCACTGGTCATTGACATGTTTTTAGTTGTAGTTTTTATGTGACAAGATCTACCAATGAGTAATTAGGTGATTATGAATAAATAAATAAATTATTTAATTAAATATAGAGTTTTTAATTTATTATGAATGATTAATTTAAAAAACATTACAAATTAAATAGGATTGATGTGAGTGCTTTACCTACATGAAATCTCTCCCCAATGATGATGGAACCGTTGTAGGAGGTGAGAGAACCACTGTAGACAACAGTGATGGATGCTCTGACCATCCTCTATTATTCAAGAAGGGGGAATTTTTTGTCTATCTTATCCCCCTTTCACATAACTTTCATCTCCCCATATTTCCTTACGTACAACTTATCCCAAAGCTTCTTTCCCTTTACCTTGGGGTCCCAATTCTTCCCCATTCCCTCTGGTATTTCTCTAAGGTGTGTTATCTCTATGAATTTTCCCTGATAAATAACTTCAGTTGATGGATCATATTTCTAGATATCTTAAAAAAATTCAACATCATTGCTTGGAATTTTAAGGAGAGAGTAATAACCAGGTCATTGGATCCTGAACACTTTCTTCTTCACTTCTCTAAAGTAGATGGTTTCACTACTTCTTGTTCCAATGGCTAGTGGTCATGTGAGAGCATTTTGTTCTTATTTTTTAGATATAACTATAACTTACACTAAAAAATAGATACCCCATCCATGGTGATCTAAGTGAACTTCTTGAACTTGAACCTTTCCATCCAAAAATCTATCTATCCTCTAAATTCTAGGTGACTTCATTAGAATATTTTTTGGATTTTGATGATCAATCAAGATCCCTGTTTCACCATATTTATCCCCACATCTGTGTGGAAATTGATATATCTATGCCACTAGCAGAATCGATGAGGATTGGGATGCGTGAATTGTTCAGATACCCACAAATAGCGGTTTTCGAGGCTTGGTTTAATATTTTACCACTGTTCCTTCATTTGGGGCACCTACAGCCCGAGTTCCATCTTCATTCATGAAAAGGGGATCTAGATTCTATTATTTGGGATGCTAACTACAAGGGTAACAATACAATTATTTATAGTACCTATCCAAATGTTGATTCATGTTCTAGTGTTCTTAGGAATAATTATTATATTTGGGTGATATCTAATTCACAAATGGTGTTATCTTCACCCATTGTATTTAGAAACAACTGAAAAGAGAAAGAGTTGGCTTTGTTGAAAAATTATTATTCCAACCATATAATGTTCTATTACCTGAGGGGAGGGTAATCTTAGTCAGAAGTGTCCAACAAGGCCATTTTCAAGGATCATAACTCTATTGTAGTGGTCCATCCCATGCATGACCTATGCCTAGATTTAAGTTTATGTTCTATCCAGGCCCTTCCAGATCAAGGGACTTCCTACAAAACTAAATTTCCAAAAACCATAAGTTCCTCTGATATTGGTACCAAACAGAAGGTGTGATAAAGTGTTAAGGTCTAAAAACTATTCTAGCTTCTAGGAGGTGAGATAATGGGAAACACTACTATTGAAGGTTGGGAAATACCCAAGAATAAAGGGAAAAGGAAGTAAATCTCTATAAAGGGAGAATAATATATTTTCTTAGGACCATTTCAAGATGACCAAAGGTCCATGATTTAAAATTATACCCCTTGAAAAAATTTTAAGGGAGTATCAGTGAGAAGATATAGGTCAGGTTACTCAGGTCCCAAAGCTCTATAAATTGAGTTGAAAAATTTTATATACCCTTTAAAGAAAGATGGTTTGTGTTCCCCTATTTTTTAGGTCCATATGTAGTAAGTAGAAGTACGTTGCACTATAAAGGAAGAGGCTTGAGTGTTTACACAAAAATCAGAACTGCTTATTCATTCCAAGGAAAAGATAGAAGTTGAGGTTATGGAATTTAGTAAAATAGAGGATGAAACAAATAAAATATTTGAAAGTGTGATTCAGATTAATATCAACAATGAGAAAATGAAATGGATCAATGCCTAATATTGAATAGTTATTTGCAGATTAAATATGGGTAAGATAATGATGGAAGAGTACCTTAAGTCTTGAAAAAAAATGGAAATATTCTTTGAGGAAATTATCAAACCTGAACCAGAAAGAATTGATTTTCATTTTGAATGGCTTCCTCACAAGTTACATGGAACTAATCTATTTAAATTATTTTAGAAAAAGGCAGTGATTTCTTATGAAGTATAGTTTCTTCTACATGGTTATTCAATTTTTGGGTTCTCATTAAACACCTAAAATTTATCTTTCCCCAATAAAAATATTTTTTATTTTTATTCACAATTATAAATAATTTTATTTAACTAAGTTAAATATATTTTTATTTGAGTTAGGGCCTCATAAGGGTGAGCAAGAGATAGAAGGATCTTGGTGAGGATTGATGGGATTGGTAGGTTCTTGGAAGGTGATATGGGGTTTGTATGGGCTTGGGCGAGAGTTTTTGAGTTGCCTTATAGTGGAAATGGCATTGTTTATGAGGTAGGTTGTCCTCATTATTTTCCATATGGACAAATGTATGACATTTAGGACACATGTGATGAGTCATCACACAATATAGGGCATTGAATTGTTTAATTAATTAATTTAAATGTTTCAAATAAATTAAAATTTTACTTTTAAATGTTATTCCTTAACGAACTAGACATGGTGACTTAGATACCTAGGCGTCATGTGATGAATTGTTGTCCTTAACCAAAGACGGACGATTACATGATTCAAATGGTTTTCCCTTGACACATGGACCCCCGTGGGGGGGGGGAGGTCCTAAATTGGAATTGGGGTAGTTGTGAAATATTGGTCCTTTCCAAGGGTCCGTGGAACCCTTTAAAAGGTAAAGTTGGGAATCACTTGAGAAGAATAAACGAAACATGATAAGTGAGGACCTTTGAGACACCTCAAAGATCCATTACTCATTAATCCTGGTTGGGTGATTAAACCAACCTAGTACGACCCTAGATTTGAGATGGGTAGTGAGAAATCTATTTAAGTTGTTTCTTATATGACTTACCCATGGAGGCCCATGGTTCCATGCTATGTTATGTCTTTATCGAGAAGTATGATGTTTTCCAAGTGATGTTTTGTGACCAGAGTATATTTTTTGAGACCGAGGCCCCCAAATAGCACGATTCTTCCTTTGTGTTGACCTAGAATAATCCAATGGGTTCCCATTTAGTGAATATACCACTGGTGTATGTAAATGGTTTTTGTGCATTTAACTAAACCTATTTATTCATTTCATTATTGTTTGTTGAGTTTGCTCAGTATGGGAAACTCACTTGGGGATGTAATTTTATTATATTTTTTAATACCCATTGGTGTTAGTATTTTATTTAATTATGGAATCTACCTTGGATTGGTATTGTTTCCATGGTTAAGAAAACTCATGTCTAGGAGGTCTATGAAACATGGTTAAGAAAAATCCCAAAGGGGAGGTGTTTGATTCCTACTTAAAAAAAATTTCATAGGGGAGGTCCATGATACTTGGTTAATGAAAATTATATATGGGAGGTCTATGATACTTAGTTAAGAAAAATACGATAGGGGAGGTCCATGATACCTGGTTAAGAAAACTCCCATTGTGGAGGTTTCTGATACCTGGTTATGAATACCTCTATATCGGAGGTCTGTAATACATGGTTAATAAAAATCCCATAAGAAAGGTATGTGATACCTAGATAAGAAAAACCCAAAGGGGGTGATCTTTGATACTTTTATGAGAAAAATCACAAATGATAGGTCAATGTTACTTATAGGAAAACATCCTCTAGGGAGGTATTTGTTACTAATGGCTGAGAAAACTCCAGTTTGGGAGGTTTGTATTTCCAGGGGGAACATACTTAGGCTGGTAAACCTAACCTAGAGGAGGTCCATGAAACTTATTTTGTATACCGAGGAGACCGAGGTTTTTTAATACCAGGAGGCACTATCACCGGGACATGATCATAGAAAACCTAACATTGAGTAAAGTAAGTATTGTCGATCAAGGTACCAGACCTAAGGATTGGTGACGGTTTATTTAGATAATTTTTTTAATATAGATTATTTGTTTTTTTATCAATTCATGACATAAGAAAATATCATTGAATTGCTAGTTATTTATGGGACTATATTGGTGGTTCCCAACTGAGTTATGTACTCACACCCTTCTTGGGCCACCATTGCACTTGGTTCCCCAAGCAGACTCTCACTTGGATGCATGAACATGGTGGGACAAGGCCCAGGTTCGCATGTTTGAGCTATAGCAGCTCAAGTTGGGTAGGAGACTGGGATATGGGATGTATCAGAGTAGAGATGGATCCCTAATGTATTTTATTTTCTTAGTTTACTCTTTATATACTCAGTATTGTTTCAGTGAGAGATCTGTCTTTTATGTAATAATGCCCATTTAAGGTGTATTCTCTTATGATTTCCTTTCATATATTATAGATTTTTGTATTATTTACTCATTCTGTATTCTATGATGGATATTTATATTGATTGATGAGTTTTAGTTATTAATATTTTGATTTCAAAACCTAATTCAAGGGGTATAGCCTCCCCATAATACCTTATTAGACCCTTATTTCTCGTCAACAGCCTCAGGCATTTTGGAAGGTGCTCCTAACATCACATGGTAAACCGATCTGGCTACTGTTTAGTGTGATCTGGGATGATATTCTTAAATTTTTTAATAGAATTTTTTTTATTTTGTCTTAATATTTGAGATATGTTATCTAAAAAATTTAGGAACATGTTAGAGCCTGTGATGGATATCAGGATGGTGCATTATAAAAACCTATTTTGGTAGGAAGTCTAGGTTTCCAAGTTCAAGGGATTGATGTTCTTTGGATGTAATAGTATAGTTATATAATTTTCACTGTGTGTGATTCACAGGGACGTTTGATGGTTTTTTTATTTACATTATATATTTTATCTTAGATCGTATAGGAATGAGGCATCTCATTCATCATTCCTAGAATTTTGGGATTCACATGACATATAGGGGAATTATAGTGTAATTTTTGTCACTAATGAGAGGATCATATGTTTAAAGTGTTAGAAACTTCTCATAGGGAATTTTACCATATAATTACGTGGTGGAATTATATTCAAAACCCCTCAAACTAAAGGTATACCTCCTGGGAAAGAAATAAGACAATAGAGATAATTAGACCTAAAGACTGCCTCCAACATTCCATTAGTTGGAAATAGGTAATTAGGTTATATAAAATAAATGTATTGGATGAATTTACCTCTATGGTATGTGAAACGAGAGATAAAATAGATACACTCACAAATCCATATCAATCCCAAATACATACAAAAAATGTCATACAATTGAAAAACTGCAATAAAATTGAAAATACCAAAATAAAAAAATTCATTAGTAACTTTGAATCCAATAAAGCTCTTAAAAAGACTCTATAATCTTGTAAAGTCCATATTGATCACAAACCAACTCCTGTATACCTAAAAAATATCTTATATATACATAGGGTGAACATACTATGTATACTAATAAGGATCCTCCCCAGTGCCTCTCACAAAAAAGATAAATAAATTATAATTAATCCTAGTGAGAAAAATTAAAGCGTACTCATCAGATAAATAGATATGATAAATTACCATCCACAACAAGTTTATCTCTCCCCAAGTATATCATACTAGAGATCATATAATATAGTGTTAAAATACGTTACCCCACTAAAACTTCCCAATTGGTTTACCACTTTATACCAATTTCATATGACATAAGAAATATCTCTGCAAAATTAATCTAGCACAAAGACACCTAGGATAATGGATTATAACATTAAACTCATGTATAAAACCATCATAATCATACCATACACCCCATGTATAACAAACCTAAAGATATCATACATAAATATTACATATTTTATAAGAATATTCATTACAATAAAAAAACTCATTACTGAGTATCATATAGGTATAGTTCTTTTGGAAACACAGAAACATAAAAAATTTGTTTATAAGTGAGCTACATAATCTCCCACTAAGTTTTTCACAACTAGCACCCTTCGTAGAAATATCATATATAATTCATTTTATCATAACCCAAGGAAAGGAAACATAAGAAAGGGTAATCTTAGATTCTTAGTAAGGTTAAAAAAGAGTGATATCAATGATCATTAAAGAATAATATGATCATAAGGGTATGAGAACATGTGGATAAAATTTTAAAACCATACCTTGCATATCCTAGATTATAATCTTAATTCATGTAATAAATATTTGCTGTTAATAAGTCATAAATCATAAAGTAATCAAAGAACTTGAGATGTGATATTATAAAATTGGAATAATATGTAGATTTGTTTTATAAACATAAGTATAAAACATCATTTACCTACTTTTCAAGGTTCATTTCTAAGGACATCATATTTTAATGGGTTTACTCCCCAAACCATTATTTTAGTAATGGTTCACTCCCAATAATATTATAGTGGAAAAAGTCCCTTACTGATCTGGGTTTAATACCCATTCCAGTCCTATTTATATCACGAGATATCAACCTTTACCCAAAGAATTGGATGGATATTTTTTTCCCACCAATCACATAATGAAAATAATACATATGTGTGCCATAAGACCATAAAACATTCATCATATTAGAAACAATGAAATAAATTGGGATTTTTAAACATTTCATCATAACATAACCTGTGGAAAAGAAATAGGTTTCATAATAATTTCACTATTTCATCATAGCATAACATGTGGAAAAGAAGAAAGTTTTATAAAAATTTTATCATGGTATAACCCGTGGAAGAGAAATAGATTTCATAAACATATTGTAATCATAAATCTAAACTATTCAGAGATGTAATTAGAATGGTATCCTTGGATCATATCTCTGATAAAAAAATTAACACCAAAGTATGTCATCTTATATGGAAAATGTTTTTTAAAGATCACTTGGAACATTTTTGTTTGAAAATATCCATTCCACTTTGAAAATAACTTTGTTAAACTTAAAAATTTTGAAAATACTTTTCTATGAAAATAACCATCAAAACATATGGAAGAACATTTAAAAATTATTTAAACCATTTCTTAAGGAAAATATCATTTCCACATTGAAAACATTTTACTAAAACACTAAAAAATTTAAGAATCATTTTCATTGAAAATAAACATTGAAACTTATAAAGGAAGGTTTAAAAATATTATAAAAACTTTATTGAGGAAAATATCCTTTCAATTTTTTTTAATTTATAAAAATTTCTAAATTTTTTTTATTTTAAAATAAAATTTGAAACTTATAATGTATTCTTTAAAAACATGAGTGGTGATGATGTTGGCAAATGCTATACATGTCAAAATAATGATTCCTTTCACATTTTCAGTAAAATCCAAATATGTATTATTTTGAAAGACACATGAAGATACATTTTAAAACATACTGTAAATTTTAAAAAATGGGTAAACATTTATTAAAATATCCTTCTAGTAATGTTAATTTTTCTAAAAAACATTTTTAGAAAACATGTATTTGGAAGAAAAATAATTTTTTATCGAAATGAGAAATAAATTCGGTTTTCATTAAAAACATTATTTTGGAATATTAAGTACCAAAAGATATTAAAGTGAAGCGAAAAAATTTATTTTCATGAAATAAACATATGATGTTAAAATGAATGAGTTTATTGAGAGATATATCACAATATTTCATCATTTTAATCATAATCATAAACAATCCTGATAGACGATGAAATTATAACATAAAACACTTACCACTTTGGTAAATTTAAATCATAAGCCACATGAAATAATAAAATTAAATGAAATATATAATATCATGATATTAAATAAATAAATTATATTAAATTTCTATGGTAATGTATATACACCTCATAAAATAATATTGGTTTATAACAAAGCATATGGCTCAAAGAAGACAAATTGAGAAAAAAATATATTGCCTCATTGATAGATTTGAAACCATAAAAACCATGAAAGAAAGATATTAGAATGGATATGTAAATAAAAATAAATTTCAAGATAATACTAATAAAATAAGTTCATTTGATGTATATATACTACATAAATAAAACACATGGTGAATATGGCATGCATCTCACTGGAAATAAAAGTGAGACTGGAATCCCTTACATTAAGTACCAAATTTCTAAATACATGTCCAAAACTCATGTATAATAAATATAAGTTTATTATAAATTTGTTAAATAAAAATAATCATATATATCATTTGATATAGGGTTTAATTATGAATTTTCATTATAGGATTATTAACAATTTCATGTTAAAATTACGTTTTGGGTAATAATTGCGATATTTATCATGTATATTTTGGTTTGGTATTTTAAGTACTTTTACATTGATCATGTTTATATCATTTAATTTTTTTTAACAAAGATGTAATTATCCTATATATTCATCATATATGTATTTATAATAATCCATTAATTCTAGAGATAAAAAAATGAAATACCACATTCATGGAGACGGTAGGCCATATATATGCATGAAAACAATTTTCATTTTCTCAACATATTGAAATGAAAGAATGTTAAATATTATATTAACTTAAAAGAATTATTTTTATTTCATAAATATATAATGTTTTTATTTAAATATGTCCTTATTACCTTCTATGTAAAGCGTATGTGAAGAACGAATCACATCATTTTGTGAGGTGGTAGTCCGTTGTATACACGAATGATGTTATCATATTCCCACGAAATGGAATGTAAAAATGAATATCTGATATCATGATTCCATAAGAATAATAATATGATAAATTTCATATATAAATAATAATTTTATCATTATATCTAGCTGTGAGAGGTAGTGATGGAAAACATATTATATCATTTTGTGAGGCGGTGGTCCACCGTATGCACGAATAATGATTTTGTAACCTATTTTAAGGAAGAGGAGAAGGATTTAGGTTATTAAATTAAAATAATAACATCTAAATATATTTTATATCCATATGTTATTATATAATTATGTTTTAATAATAATCTAATAAGGTGGAGGAAGAACTAAAATAAAAGGCTCGATTAGGGACATTACATATTTTCCAGAAAACTTCTATTGGTTTGCACAAAAAGGATTCTTAGGTTTGATTTATAAAAAAAGAAGAATTATAGGATTATAAGAGGGAATTAAAAATTTATTTTAGTAGGTATTTTCCAATCCATTGGGTTTTGGAAGTGTGAATTGAAGAGGAGAGGGGTGGCCTTTTATAAGTGAGGTGAGTGACACCCATGTAATTTTTGGAAAGAAAAAGGTATAACCATGTTCCTTACATGAAAATGAATCCCAAATAAACCATTATCAATTTTTATAAATTATAAGTTATAAAAAATTATATAAAATTGTTTTTGGAAAAGTTTTGGGTCATTTTGAAACCAAATATTTTTATTTTACCCATGGTAAACCCATTTTTACCTTAACCGCTGTAAATACTTTTTAATATTTTTATGATTCATTATTGTAAAAAACTAAGTTGAAAATAATAGAAAATATTAATTATTTTGATTAAAAATATGGAATACATTTTCCAAAATTCAATTCATAGAAGTAGAAAAATTTAATATAAAATGAATCCCATAGACGCAACGTGAAAGCGGGTTTCCAAAGTTAAAATGTTCAAAAGTTTAAAAGGTTTTTACATAAAAATTCAATGTTAAAACTATTGGAATGACATAATTTGGATTAATATATATAATTTAAATAATTTTACATTTAAAAATATCTTGGAAATTTTTTTAAGTGTTTAAAATTTTTAAATGAAAAGATAATTCTTAATTAAAACCATTATTTTTCACTATTCATTGAGACTTTTATATTTTCATAAAATTGTCCAAAATTCACTCCATGATAATTTTGAATTTTATATTTTAAAATTGAAGTTAATTTTTTCAAATAATTTTTTTAAAAGTGGTGAAAATTACATTTTTTATTTTTTCATAAAATGAAATATTTTTTTTGGGAAAATAGTATTTTCAAAAGCTATAATAGATTTTCAAAAAATTAATTACCTTTTTATCAATATGTATGATTTATATAAAATAATTATTATTAATATTTAAAAATTAGATATTACTATTCATATAACTATGTTTAATGACTAGGTTATAACTATCATGTTTAAATATTAATATTTATATTTTTTCGTTGTTCGTTAAAACTCAGCGGTATATGTAACACAAGATGAATTTAGTGTTGTGTGTAACAAATATTAACTCTGTATTGAGTGTAACCCAAAATATCCAAATTATTGAATTTATTTGTAAAAAATGTTTCACAAAAAATATAACTATTAAATTCTATCCCCCTTAAAATGAATTTCACCCTCAAAATTCATCATTTTGGTACCAAAAACTGAGGATAATTTTGCATCAATACATCCTCAAGTTCCCATGAAGCTTCCTCAAAATGGATGTTTTTTGAAAAAACTTTGACAAAGTTAGTGGTATTTATTCATATAAATTTCTCTCTATGATAAAAAATATCTACTTTTTGTTCATAATATGAAGGATCAGGATCTAGTGGTATAACCTATAAGTGAAGTACATGTGATGTATTAGGTATGTAATTCCACAATATAGATACATGGAACACTTAATGAACTTGAGGGAGGTTCTATTGAAGTTCTAAGAGATAAGCTATGGTTCTGATAAGATCAAGAATTTCAAAGGGGGTGATATTCCTAAGAATTAATTTTCCTTTCTTTATTCTATAGATAATTTCATAGAAAAAAATTCTCACAAATTTAAAATTGTAGATTAGTTCGATGGTTATAATCAAATCATTTCTCTATGATTTATGATGCCCTTACATGATGATGAATGTATCTATCCTTCTTAACCATTTCATTAGCTATCTCGGGTCCCAATAGTTTCCTTTCTACAACTACATTCCAATACATTGGATTTGTACACTTATTTTTGTAAAGGGAAGAATCCATCTGAATTATTGAGTGAAAGATATTGTTGTAAGAAAACTAAAATAGTGTATGTTTTTTTCCCAACCCCAATTTAAATCCATATTAAAATATCTTAGGATATCTTATAGGGTTTAAACATTTCTATTATATTTTCTGTCTATCTGAAGATGATATGAAGTTATGAAACTCAAATCCATATCAAGATTTTACTAAAGGCTTCGCTAAAACTTCTTGGAAAACATCGGATCCCAATTAGATATAATTGAATTTGGTACTTAATTAAAACTTAAACACTTATTAATGTATATTCTGGAATATAGATCCAGATTGAAATATTCTCCAATAACAACAAAGTGTGCTAACTTCATAATGTGATTGACAACAACCCATAATTACCTCAACATAAAAGATATGATAAAACCTAAAGGCTAATAGTAATTGTAATCATATTTCCACAAATTTTAAAGGAATTAATTCTTAAATAACTTTTTTACCAAACATATAAAAAACTAAAGGGTTTTATTGGAATAAATATCTCTTAAAATATCCCAAATCTTGATAAACACCAATCCTATAAAACCTAAAAAGGGGGTGTTAATGAATTTTAACTTACTATCAACATTAAACACATAAATCCATTATTTTATCCATAACTATTAAGTTAATATTACATGGAGACATATAGGTTTACAAAATATAATTCACCCTTTATTCCTTAAATATGAACTTTTCTTATATAAAAATATTTACATTGGAATATTGGGTTCTTACTTGAACTGATAGACTATCAAATGTGATTTAACTACTCTAAAATCAATGTATATGGAGATAATCAATTTTCAAAATCACTTGAAATTTCATTAAAGGATGAACAATATGATTTTCATAGCTCACATTGACACTAAATCTAACATGAAATTCCCAACTAAGGAGGAGAGGATAATGTTACCTAATCATCATGATTCACCTCATCCATCTTTATTGAATAATATTTCCCTTTGTCCTTTGTATTTAGATGTTATTATGGATTATCATTCACATTATCCCTTTGATTGGGGAATTAAATCACATAATTCCAAAACTCCTTTCACTTGAAACACTAGTGTTTTGATAATGCATTTTGTTGAGTTCTCTCTCCATTTATTTCATTGACTAGCCTATTAACACCACTTTTAACTTATTTTTCTCAATGTTTAGGCTTCCCACACTTTCAACACCCTCTTTTTCCTCAAAGTCATTCACCTAGCTTCTTCTTCCCATAATTCTAGCATGTAGGTGACTAAAATTTCTATCCATATTGTGATTTATTCGAGTTCTCATGAAACTCGATCGTCATCTTCTTATCAAGACCATGGAAATAACAGAATCTCAAATTTCCATTTCTATCATTAGTTTACATAGAATGAATTTTTCCTAGTGACTAAAGTCTCTTATAGCCAAATCCTTTATAATACTTGTTCTTAAGAAACTAAGAATCGATAAATTTTATTTATTTTTAATTATGATTAAACAAGAAGTGTTTCATGAAGGTATTATAAAATTAGTTGCATAACTACCGATAAATTACCTATCATTACATATGATATTAAGTAATTAATTTTACATCCTTGTTTCTAGAATATGAGGGAATTAATTACTAAAAAAATAACCTTTAAAACTCATCTCATTATATGGAATCAATTAACTCCTCAAAAATCATATTTTTAATAAGTTTCCACCATTGATCTACTCCACCTTCCAAATGATAAACAACAAAAATGTGTTTCTCATGCATTAAACATTATAGTATAAAAATATCTTTTCAACAGTAATAATTCATTTTGTAGAAACTATTAGACTAGTGGACCCACTAAAATAGGGTGGATGCCTCCTCATGAAGGAATAAATAGAAATTTGTCCAATCCGTTTCTTATTTGAAAATTCAGAATGATTTATATCTTGAGAAAGTTGTGTGATCATAACAATGAATTTTTTATTCCAAATCCCATAAATTCGAATTCCCAGGAGTAGAATCAATTCATTTTTCATTTCATTCAACATTCCCATGGTTCCTTTGGGTTAAAAGTACTAAATAAAACCATAAATCATAGTGTGAGAAACACTAATCATAGTGGAAAACTACATAACCATTAAAAATAATTTATAGGATGTATAAATCATGACACCATATTTTCAATATATGAACACTTAGGATTAACCTAATTCATTCATGGTCATTATTCAGATCCTTCATAATGGTTCATAAAGAGTTTGTTAATTACCCAATTATATCCCTAGGAGTGTCAAACCAGGTGTGAAACAATGCCCATTGTCATTCACCAGGTGACGATTGAGTCCATATCAATGCGTCTTTTTTAGAGTTATTACCCCTAGGAACCTTTGTTCCAGAGACACTCCCAGTTGTAGTATACAGATAGGGATTTAATTTCTTATAAACCATAACTCTATCCATTACAAAAATTCCTAGATAATTTCTTATACTTTGAATCCTCCATTAACTTGTCTGTATAAAAATTTGTAGAAATATCCCTAGGGATCTCACTAATGTTTTCTCATATTAGTTTAAAATGATTAACTAAAATTTTCTATTGATACTAACAATAATGACCTTAAACATCCTAAACAAAACTATTTCATATTTTAGAAGAATATTCATAACATTACACAAAAAAAATCATGGATATTGTATAGGTATAGTTCCTTTGGAAACTTTTACACATAAACAACTGGTTCATAAGTGCACTACGTTATCTCCCACTAAGTTCTCCATAACTAGTTACCATTTTAGACGTATCATATATAACAACTTTAATCATAATTTTTGGAAAGTAAGAATTATAAAGGTATATCTCATATACTTAGTATGGGTAAATAGTGGATATATCAATGATCACATAATAATGAGGTAAAAAATTGAAAACAGTACCATGCACATCATAGATAAAAACATGAGTTTTTTCCTAAATCTTGGTAGCTCAAAAGAAAATAATTATAAAGTAATAAAATAAAATAAGCCATGAGATCATATAATTGGAATATGATTTATAATTTTGGCATAAACATAAGCATAAAACATTATTTCCTTAGTAGTTAAGGATCATTTTCAAGGCTATCATGCGGGAAAGGGTACACTTCCCAAACCATCATAGTTTTCAAGGTTCAACCTGAAGACTATCATATTGGATAAATTCCTTTACTAAACTCGATTCACACCCCATTCCATTCCCTCTTATCATATGAGATACCAATATTTACCCAATGAATTGTAGGGAGATTTAAATTCCACCAGCCACATAATGAAAATCAAACATATGTGTGGAACAAGATCATTAAAAAATTATCATATCAAAACCCATGAAATGAAATGGGTTTCATAAATATTTCATCAAAAAATAAAATATTTAAAATAAGTAGGTTTCATAATCATTTCATCATATTATAACTAGTGGAAAAATAATCGGGTTTCATAAGCATTTTATCATGGTATAACCTGTGGAAGTGAAGCGGGTCTCATAAAAATATTGTCATCATAAAAATAAACTATTGAGAGAAATAATAATATTTTATCCTAGTATAATATCCTTTTTAAATAATAAATAAAATCAAAGGATTATATCTTAGGTTGAAAATGTTTTTTTAAAGATTGTTTGTAACATTTATAGAGGAAAATAGCCTTTCCACTTTGGAAAACAGTTTTTTTAAAAAAACAAACATTTTAAAAGTATTTTTCATTGAAAATTAACTTTTTTCACTTGTAAAGTAATATTTAAAAAATTGAGTGTTCCTGACGGTGAGAAATTCCATACACATTAAAACAAAGATTCCTTACACATTTTCGGGAAAAGCCAAATGATATTTTTTTTAAAAATGATATGAAGATTCATTTTAATTTTATTTAAAATGTAAAACATGGGGGAAAATTATTTTAAAAATACTTTTAAGAATATTAATTTTTTTGAAAACTTTTTTAGAAATCATGGATATGGAAGAAAAAGGGTTTTTGATCTAAATGAGAAATAATGTCGATTTAATTTAAAAATATTATTTTTGAATGTTAAGTATATAAAGAGAGGAGAATGAAGGGAAAGATTTTATTTTCATGATGTTATCATATATGTATAAAATTAATGATTTTCTTGAGATATAGTTCATAATATTTCATCATTGTAAAAATAATCATAAACAATCCTGATAGACAACGAGATTGTAACATAAAACTATTGCCACTTTGGTAACTTTGAACCATAAGCCCCATGAAATAATAAAATTAAACGAAACATAAAATATCATGATAATAAATGAATTCATTATATACCATGTCAAATGGGATGGATATACACCTCATGAAAGAAGATATATTCATAAATTAACGTATGTCTCAAAGAAGAAAAATTGAGACAAAAATCTATTACCGCATTGATAACTTTGAAACCGTATAACCCATGGAATAGTGATCATAAAATAGAAATGTAAATCCAAATAATTTTCTGGATTATAATCATAAAATACATTCATGGGTAGTATATATTCCACATAATGGAAACACATGGTGAATATGGAATGTGTCTCACAAAAAATAAAAGTGAGATGAAAATCTATTACCTTAAGTCTCAAATTCATACATATTCAAAACTACATTATAATAAATATAAGTTTATTAGAAACCTATTATAGAACGTTAATCATATTTATCTTACCATATATGCTTTAGTTATGAATTTTCATTACCCTTTTATTAACAATTCATTTTTAAAACTATATTTTGGGTAATAACTACTTCATTTTTCAAAAATGTTTTGGTTTGGTATTTTGGGTCCCTTTACATTGATCAGGGTTATATCCTTGGAAAAAATTCATCCATGATGTAAATTTCACATATATTAATAATATATTTATTCATATTAATCCATTAATATTAGTGATATAAAATGAAAGACACCATTCATGGAGATAGTAGTTCTTACATACTCATGAACACTGATTCCAGTTTCTCAATGGATAGAAATGAAATAACAGTAAATAATATATTACCTATCCAGAATAAATTTTCTTTCATATATATCAAATGTGTTAATTTAAACCTATCCTTATTACATTCCATTTAAGGCATATGTGAAAAATGAATCAGATCGCTGCGTGAGGCGGTAGTCTGCTGTACACATGAATGACATTATCATTTCCCATGGAATGTAAAGAAAAAATATGTGTTATCATGATTATAGAATCATGATAATATCCTAAATATGATATAAAAATAATAAATCTATCATTATGTCCAACCATGATATATTGTGATGGAATATAAATGAAATCGGTTTATAAGGTGGTAGTTCGTTGTACACACGAATGACGATTTCATAACCATTTGATGGAAGTGGTGAAGGATTTAGGTTATTAAATTAACATAATAACATCGTAGTATATGGAAGAAATTTTGGTTATTATATAGGCTTATTTTATATATAATTTAAGTAGGTGGAGGAATAAATAAAGTAAAATGCTCAATTAGGGACATTACAACTTCTTTAGTAAACTTATTTTGATTTTCACCAAAAGGAATTTTAGGTTGGATTTCTGAAAAAAAAAATAAGGCCTATAGGAAGGGATTTGGGAATTACAGAAGTTATTTGAGAATTTAATTCCCAAAATAATGTATTTTGGAAGTGTGGAGAGGATAGGAGGGGTTGAGATTTTTTAAGTGAGGTTAGTGACACACTTGATTATTTTTTAAAGAAAAAAGGTGTACCCATTTTTTTCACATCCCAAATGGCCCTAAAATGGAGAATTATCGAGCCTTAGATATGGTAAGGTCAAAATATGGACAAATGATGGGTTTTGGACCAGTTTTGGTCTTTTTTAAGTCTTATATTTTTAGTTTAACCATTGGTAAATACATTTTTACCTTAACCGTGGTAAATATTTTTTATTGTATTTATTATTAATTATGGAAACAAAATTATGTTGAAATTATTAGGCAATATAAATTATGTTTATTCCAAAATTTTAATCAATTTTTACAAATTCCATTTATAGAAGTGGAAAATTGTAATTTATAACTAATCCCGCAGATGCAATGAGGAAGCAGATTTCTAAAGAGAAAATATTTAAAAGTCGAAAAGTTTTTATATAAAAAATCATTAAGAAAATGATTACAATAAAATTAATTAGAATAGAATATATATAATTGAACTATTTTTTATTTTAAAACCATGTTAAAAAAATTATTATGTTTTTAAAATTTATGAACGAATTTTTTTTAATAAAAATAGGTATTTTTCACTATTCACTAAAAATTTTATCTCTTCAAAAAATTATTCAAAAATTTACTCCAAGATAATATTGCATATATAATTAAAAATTGAATAAATTGGTAAAAATTAATTTTTTTCACAAAATTTAAATTTTTTTTTTGAAAAAATAGTATTTTTAAAATAAATAATAACTTTTCTTAAAACTATATACATTTTTATCAGTAAGTTTTATAAATGTAAAACCATTATAATTAATTTTTTAATATAGTTACTAGTATGCATATCCGAATTTTAATGACTAGGTTATAATCGTCACGTTTCAATAATATTATTAATAATATATCACAATTTTTTAAAACCTAGTGTCGTGTGTAAAGAAATTTAAACTCAATGTTGTGTATAAGGAAAGCTAAGTCAGTGTTTCATGTAACAAAAAATATCAAAAATATTAAATTTATTTAAAAAAATATTTCACAAAATCTTAGGGTGTTACACCATGCATAACCTTTTCTCATCATCCCATACCACATCTCTATATAGTAACTGATTAGTCTCTAGGATCCACCACAACTCGTATGTCATGAATTTACCTCAATCCATCATAATCCATACACTTTATACCCATAATTATTTATAGGGTACTATATCTAGAGATACATGTGTGTGAAATAACCATAATTTTTTACATCCCTCAACACACATATATTGGAAACGGAATCCAACATGCATTCCAGTATAATAATATTTTCAGGAGAATAGAGTAGAGACATAGGGGGTAGTCAACCACCTATTCATCACCAACCTGGTTGTTAGTGAAAACAACCTTTGTAACATCCTGTTATTGATATGATAGGTATATCTATAAACTTTCTATGTTTTTTGTTTTTCTTTGATTGGGTAGGGTTGAGAATGAATTAGGAGGATACCAATGGAGAAGAAGTTATAGATTTGTTGGAATCTTAACTTTAACCGGCTATTTCTACAGTTTGTAGGAGGGATACATACCTTGTAATTAGGTTACATGACGTGTAAGAGTTGTTGGATGAAATTTGTGAAAGGCTTCATGATATTAAGGGTACATGAAATAATGAGTCTTTACACATCATTAGTTAATTAATGCTCATTTTTTAATTAGTAACATCAATTTTTAATTCGAGGAGACACAGTTTTAGTGGTTTTGGATACTAACCATTTCATGACATGTAATGGTGTTACACATTGCATAATACCTCGACTAATTCTTTAAAAAAGGTATCATGAACTATCTATCTCTTTTTATATCCACTCAAAATTCACATCCCTCGACCCAAAGGCTTCCCCAGGCAATCTTAGAGCTCTCCAACCCTTTTAGATCCCTTCGTTCGACATTCTATTATTATTGGGTTGGAGTTGTGATACATGGGTAAGATTTCTCCCTTGTTATCCATATTTCTCTCTTTTTCCTCCGTTGGGATTTAAATGAACCATCTTGTAATTTAGGGATCAATGATATGTACTATCATATCTCATTTATAAGCTGAGTTTCAAGGTCTTACACACCTTTATTATCATTGAAGGGTTCTGTTGAAAGTGTTGAGCTTCAAGAAAAAGGTAAGTGATTCCTTTCAATTTTTCCAAATTGATTAACCATGAATCGATTGATTTATTTAAATTGGTGATTTAAATTCAATTTCTCAAGTATGATTTTACTTTATTTTATAAAACCCAATTATAGTGAATTGGGATATTCGAAATGGTTTTAGCTTGAAAATTAGAAAAACCCCCAATTCCATTGAATTGGGGTGAATTTGTGAAAATTGGTTGATTTAAAATTTTTAATTTATATTATAAACTTTATGGAACCTATTTAAATTAAATTTTTGAATTTATTGTTGGAAATGGATTGTGAAATTGATGTAATTGGTTTTGAATTGATTTTAAACTTGTGAGAATGGATTAAAAAGTTTTGATAGAAACCCAGTGGTTTTATCTTGTTAAAGAGGCATTTTTTGATTAAAAACTAGTTTTGTTTTAAATGGAAAATTAACATTTGAAATGTGGTAATTAGATTTTATTTTATTTTATACTATCTTAAAATAAATTTTCCATCATTGATTCTATAAGAGAACATGAAAGGCTTAGGTAGTTTGTCAGTAATTTGGATATACTCTACGCATATACAATGTTATAAAACATAAATAGATCAGGTAACATCCTTGATGGGATGTAAATGATTTTCCTTTAGATAGAATCAAAGGGATGTGTGTATACACATATTTCTATGATCACTTAGAGAGTGCAGATTCCTATATCCTGGAACTTTTGTACCTATTTGGCAGATGACCATGTTGCTCACTTGTTTTATATTTGAGATATAAATATATAAAATGTTTTTTAACTTATTTACATGAATTTTTTATTTATATAAATTGTTTTATATAATTTTTTTTATTTAATCCATTATTTTAGAAACAATACATCAACTATAAATCCTTTTCGTAATGTATTTTTCTATCATTTGAATTTTATAACATGATTTTTTTAAATATGATTTATAAATTTAAAACCTATTTATTCTATAATTGAAATAATTCCTTTAGTTAATCCATTGTTGGAATATAATATGGAATCCTTGGTGAGACCCAACTAGGTTCTAGATCACAACCTAATTGT
Source organism: Viscum album (assembly GCA_963277665.1). Taxonomy (NCBI): domain Eukaryota; kingdom Viridiplantae; phylum Streptophyta; class Magnoliopsida; order Santalales; family Viscaceae; genus Viscum; species Viscum album. The sequence continues at coordinate 927,277,418 of OY728130.1, forward strand.
GCCTTTTGGTGTTTATAGATTATCTCTTTCCAGGTTCAAGTAAGGGGAAATGATATGTTGGATGTGGATCCAGCTATTGAGCCCTAGATATGGTGAGTTATTTCCCTTTTAACATGGGTTGTTTATCCATGTTTTGGTTATTAGGTTGTAGTACATTGGGATTTAATTCCTTATTGATTTCTATACATTACTCCCTGTGGAGTTTCATTTGTATGCATTTTGAATTTATTGTCTTTCTTCTGCTATGTTTTGCAGCAAATTCATTACCATTTGCATGTTTTATGGTCCCAGGTGCTAGTCATTTACCCTTGGGGATTGGAAATGCCATTCCAGATATGTTAGGACTGAATCAGTTCTTAGGTTACCCAGGCCAGTTTGTAACAAAATGGTATCAGGGGCAGGGGTTTAACTTTTATTTTAAAGTTAGTATGTAGTTGAGTAATCTTGTCGGGACTTAGGAGGTAGTTATTATTGAGTGATTGGCCATATCTCACCACAATTAACCTTATTTTTAAAAGGTTGGATAGGTAAATACATCTTGTGAATTATTTCTATTATTTTACCTATTTTAAATTGGATGGAGTGGAATCCAAATCATGTTTGTTCTATATGTTGTGATTACTTTCCCTTGTTGCACAATTTAAGTGGTAATTTGACGTCTTCCTTGTTGTCTTCTGATGTTGTGTATCATCATGACTTAGAGAATATGTTCAAATCATATCTAGGAGGAAGATACTTCTGAACTGTAGTGATAGAATCCTCTAGTGGATAAAGGCTCAATGGTTTGAGTTGGGAGTTTGATCAGATATCTATTCTCATGTTTTATTGATAAATCTTCCCACTTATACTGATGTACTAGATAAGAAGATAATGGTTGGGATGGACCTAGAAGGAAATTCAAGGTTTATGGGAGTTACTTTTTGTCCTAGTGGCACCATGAGTTCCTTTAAGGGAAAGTGGAAGCGTGATGATTCTCATGATAGTTCTCAACTACAGGGTCATTCCAGACCTCCTACAACTCCATGAAGAAGTCCTTTGATTTTTTATCAGTGTGGAAATATTGGAAATTCTAGGAGGTTTTCACTATTTAACCAAAGATTTTTAGCTCATGTGGATGTTTAGGACACTTAAATAGATCCTTCCATATCGTTTCTAATCTGTAAAGTGGAACAGGATCATCAAATCCTCTTAAAACTGTGGGGAAATTAGATGCTTCATGTATAAAAGGGTTATATACACATGCATCTGTAAAGAAGCTTATTCATTTAGTGGAATAGTCTATATAGTAAGAAAACGTGGGTCCATCAACTGTGAGAGATACCATTACTATAGATTCACTATTAGTGACTGCTCTATTTGATTCTGCTGCATCTCATTCATTTATTTCAACTTTTATTGTTAATCTACTAATTCTTTATATGAAGATTTAATCTTGTGTTATGGATATTACTACACCCCTTGGAACAAATAGAGAACATGGTCTCCATAGTCTCGCTTGTGTCTTCTCTCAATCAGATGTCGATATGGATTGGAATTTTCTATCCATCTACATGAAATCTCTTGAGATCATTTTCAGAATGGGTTGGCTCAATTCTAGTAAAACCCAAATTTATTTTTATCTTCGATGGGTCTACCTTACTAAACCCAGTGGTGTGTCTCTTTTATTTCAAGGAGAGTGGGACCCAAATTAAAGAAGATTTAGATGTTCTTATACATATTTGGGGAAGGTAATATCATTGTTTGATTTAGATATTGAGTGAGAATATTTAAGCTCTGATCTCACTTTGCTTTTCATCTAGTTTCTTGACTTGTTTCTTCTGATTTTTCTGGGTTTCCACTAGTAAGAGTGGATGAGTTTTCTATTAAGTTAAAGTATGGTACTCAACTAGTTTCTATTCCCACTTACTGCATGGATCCAGCTGAGGTGAAAGAGATAAAGTTCCAGTTGGATGATCTTCTTGAGAAAGGCTTTATATACCCAAATGTGTAACCTTAAGAGGCACTGGTTCTCTTTGCTAAGAAGGATTATGGTTCTCTTTTCTTATGTGTGGATTATCTAAAACACAATCAAGTTATAGTGACGAATTTTTTTTCATTTCCATTGATTAATGATCTATTTCATCAGTTGAAATGAGTGAAGTAGTTTTGAAAGATTTACCTTCGATCTGGTTACCATCAGTTGAGGATAAAAATATCTGACATTTAAAAAACTGTCATTCGATGTAGGTATGACCATTATGAGTACCTTATTATGAACTTTGGTCTACCAAATTATTATACAGTTTTCCTAGATTAGATGAACATGATTTTTCATAAGTATTTAGATACCTTTGTGGTAGTTTTTGTGGAATAAATCCCTTTTCACTCCCAGTACGAGGAGGATCGTATGCATCATCTATGAATAGTTCTGAGTTTGGCGAGAAATCACCAAATATATGTCAAGTTTTTAAAATGTGATTTCTCGATTCGAGAAGTGAAATTATTGGGACACATGGTGTCAGAACAAGGCATATCAGTTGATCCGGATAAGGTTAAGGCTATTAGGACTTGGGAGAAAAAACATAATATCTTATATATTTGGTGTTTTTTTGGTGTTAGATAGATATTATCACCGATTCATTAAATAATTCTCAAATTTGTCTTCTCCAATGACATATCTTACTCATAAAGAGGTGAATTTTTCTTGGAATGATAAATGTCAGAATTATTTTGTTGAGCTGAAATGTATTTTGACAACTACCCTAGTGTTAAATCTTTTAGAGGCCTGACAGAGCTATGTGGTATTCTTTGATGCATCTTGTTCGGGATTGGGATGAATTATTTGCAGGGAGATCATGTAGTTTCTTATGGATATCATCATATTAGGCCACATGAGAAGAATTATCCTACCAATGACATTAAACATACAACTATGATACACAAACTTAAGAGTTGGAGACACTACCTTTTCGGAGAAATGTTTACTATGTATTTATACCACAAAATATTGAGTTATATCATCTCTCAAAAAGATATGAATATTTTCTAGAGGCACTGGGTAGTTTTTCTTCAATATTTTGATTTTGATATCACCCACACCCCGGTGAATGGGAATATTGTTGTAGATATATTGAGAAAAACAACTCCAACCCAATAAGTGAAAGAATCTAAAGAAGAATAGAATTTGATGGGTATCTTTGCCAAATTTTATATTGGAGCTTAGGGTAAAGGGACTGAAGTTTCTTTAGACAATGTTAAGTTGATGTCCACACTTCTTAAGATGATTATTCAGGATCAAGATATTTATGATGAATTATATATCATTAGGGACTCTCTTTATGGTGTGGAGACAGTTTCCCTATGGCCGTTCTCAAAAAATAGGGTTCTACGCTATCAGGATCACTTATTTGGTCCATTAATAGCACGAGAGGATGTAATAGGGGATTTTCATAATTCCTAGTCGATGAAACACCATGGAACCTCTAAGATGTTTTGTGACATGTGATTAAAATTTGGTGTCCAGGTATGATATGGGGCATTGCTGAGTTTTTTTCCCGCTATTATACATTCCATCATGTTAAGACCAAGCATAAAAAACATTTAGGTTTAATTTAGACACTTCTAGTCCCTACATGGAAGTGGGATGAAATATTTATGGACTTTGTGGTTGGGTTTCCTCATACCCAAAGAAAGAATAATTTGATATGGGTTTTGATCAATAGGTTGACCAAGTCGGCTCACTACATACCCATTCATGATACAACCACAATTGAGGAGTTTGGAAATATCTATGTGAAATGATTATTCATTTTCATGGAGTTCCACATGCTATATTATTTTATAGGGATCCTCAGTTCACTTATCTATTTTGGAGAGGCCATTAGAAGGCACTAGGATCTCATGTCCATTTAAGCACGCCTACCATCCTTAGTCAGATGGACAGATAGAGAGATCTATATAGATTCTTGATGATATGCTGCGTGCTTGAGTTCTCAACTTTAGTGGGGATTGGAATGATAACTTTGGACTGGTTGAATTTTCTTATAACAATATTTTCTAGTCTATTATTAGAATTGAACCTTTTCAGTCCTTTTATGGTTGGCCTGGTAAATCCACATTGTGTTGGTTAGAGATTTTTGAAAGTTACTTGGTTGGACCAAGTTTGGTTCATGATACAAGAGAAAAGATTTAGTTAATTTGTCAAATAACTTTGAATACATAGAGATGATATAAGTCTTATGCTAGTAATCACCATAGAACATAGGAATTATCAGTTGGTGACCAGGTGTTCTTGAATGTTTCACCCCAGTTGGGTCATCAATGGCTTAGGAAGTAATGGAAACATGCTCTTGATTTTGTTGGACCATTTGCGATTGTTGAGCAGGTGGAGAAATTTTCATACCATTTAGCAGTTTCTACATAGATATAATTTATATATAACATATTCTATGTATTATAGTTGAAAAAGTATTTATGTAACACATCTCATGTTTTGAGTAGGAGTGATCTTGAGATTGAACCTTATTTATCTTTGACTGAGAGGCCTATGAGGATAATTGATTCCAAGACCAAGGTGCTTCATTGGAGGATGATACCTTTGGTTCATGCAATATGGATTCATGGTTCTAATAATCATGAGACATGGGAACATGAGGAACTGATGAGATAATGGTGACCTCACTTTTTGGCATTGAATGTTCTTCATAGGGTTTCTAGGGACAAAATGTTTTTATGGTGGGGAGGTTGTAACATCCTATTACCAATCTGGCAGGTACGTCTATAACATTTTCATAGTTTTTATTTTTATTTGATCAGGTAGGGTTGAGAATGAATTGGGAGGATACCTATAATGGTGAAGTTAGAGATTTTTTGGACTCTTAACTTTAACCATCTCTTTCTACAAGATGTAGGAATGGTTACACATCGGGTAGCTATGTTACACAACAAGAAAGAGTTGATAGATGAAATTCATGAAAGGATTCACACTATTAAGGGTACACTATGTGATGAGTATTTACATGCCGTGAGTGAATAAAAGATCATTTTTTAATTTGGATAATTGTTTTTTAATTATTGGCGATAATTTTTTTTAATGGTTTTTGATATTAACCATTTCATGACGTGTAATTGTGTTACATGTCATAGAATACCCCGAATGTTGTTTTAAGATAGGTTGCACAACCAATCTATCTCTTTTTGGATATTCTCCGAATTCACCTCCCGCATACCATTACCTTCCCCGGGAGATCTCAGAGATCTCTTACACTTCCGGATCCCTTCGTCCATTGTTCAATCATCATTGGGTTGGAGGTGTGATTCCTAGGTAATATTTCTCCCTTGTTCTTCATATTTCTCTGTCTATCCTCTTTGGGATTTCATTGGAACATATTGAAATTTATGGATCTATGATCCCTACTATTGGTTATATTTTTTATGTAAATTTTCTAGGTCTTCTAATAATTTTTTCATGTAGACGGGTTTTGTTGCTAGTGTTGAGTTTCAGGAAATGGTTGGTGATTTTATTTCGTTTGTCCAAATTGATTAACCTTGGATTTCTTGATTTATTTCATTTGTCAATTTAAATTCAATTTATCAAAATTTATTTGAATTTATTTGATAAAACCCAATTCTAGTGAATTGGGAGATTTGAAATAGTTTAGGCATGAAAATTTGGAAAACCCCCAATTGCATTGAATTAGGGGGAATTTATGGAAATTGGTTAATTTAAATTGTTTAATTAAAATTTTTAATTTGATGGAAGCTATTTCAATTAAATTTTTGAATTTAATTATGGAAATAGATTTTTAAACCGATGAAATTTGTTTTTAATTGATTTCAAACTTGTGAGAATGGATTAAAAAGTTACGATAGAAACCCAATGGTTTTATCTTATTAAAGAGGCATGTTTTTTATTAAAACCTATTTTGTTTTTAAATGGAAAATTTCCAGTTTAAATGGGGTAACAGGATTTAATTTTATTTTAATAATTCTTAAAATAAATTTCCAATAATTTATTGTGTAAGAGAACATGATAACCTTAAGTATTTTTTGAGTTATTTGGACACAATATACATTTATACAACGATCTATAACAAAATTACAATTGGTCACATCCCTGATGGGATGGTGAAGAGTCAACTTTGGCCAGTGTTAGTGGGATGTGTGTATACATATATCTCTATGATCACTTAGAGAGTGTGAATTAATATAGCCTGGAACATTCATATCTATTTAGAAGATGACTATGTTGCTTTCTTGATATATATTTGAGATATAAATATATACCAATGTTGTTGAATTAAATTACATAATTTCCAAATTTATATAAGATTTTCTATATGAATGTTTTATTTAAGCCATTGTTTTTGAAATATTCCATCACTTGTAAAGCTTTTTCTTAATTTATTTTTCCATAATTTGAGTTGTATAGCATGATTTGTTTAAATATGATTTAAAAATGAAAAACCAGATTATTTTAAAATTGGAATCATTCCTTTGGTTAATCCATTTTTGGCATCTAATATGGAATCCTTGGTGAAAACATACTAATATTTTTAGCTCACACCCTACTTGTGCCTTCAGGTGTTGGTAGATTATCTCATTCTAGGTTTGAGCAAGGGGAAATGATCTCTTGGAGGTGGATCTGACTGTTGAACCTTAGAGGTGGTGAGTTGTGTTCTTAGAAACTTGGGTTGTTTTTCACTATTTTGGTACTTGGGTTGTAGTACATTGCGATTTAATTCCTTGATGACTTATGGTATGTTAATCCCAATGGAGTTTCTCTAATATTCATATTGAGTTTAATGTCTTACTTCTTTTATGTTTTGTGGGAAATTTGTTCCCACTAGTATGTTTTATGATTCTAGATGCTAGTCACCAAACCATGGGGATTAAGAATGTCCTTTAAGCTATTTCAGTGATAGCTCGATTATCAGGTTACTCGGGTACCCAGGCTGGTTCGTGACACCCTCCCAGAGCCCAATGGGTTTTAGTCTCCCTATATACATGGCTGAGGTATCATATGAAATCAAATAACATATAGGGTAAAATATAGCTCACAACCACATAATGGGAAACTACCTAGTCCTAGGCTCAACTACATATATCATCACCTTAATACCTAGTCTCCACTACTAAGTAAAAGTTATATAAGCACACATGAATTCAATAATACATTCATTCATTTATTTCATTCCATTAAACATTTCATATTTCCTTAATTTATTTAATAACCACTAAAATTAAATTATCATTAAATTTGAATGATCATCATCTGCTTCACGTTCCCTCTATGAATAACCAACCAATCCCATAGTTTCTCATGTTTATCAATAATTTCACTCCAATAATCCATTAACCATATGGGTTAAAGAATTTATCATCCATTATCATTATACTATACCATGAACTATGGGACTCATACTAAGATACCATAAAAGAGATACATAAACAAAACATGATCATCTACTTCATGTAGCGGGGAAAATAATTTAGTAACAAGAAACTCGTCCATCAATCCTTTAAGTAGATTTTTTTATCATAAAAGTATTCAAGATTTCAACACAATAATTGGAAATCCCATATTGAAATCGTTCCTTTACTTCAGGTTCCATACCCAATACCACCATGTATCTGACCATCTTAGGTGACATCCTGATAATGTCTCATCAACCATTATCCATCCTAGGCTCACATCAAATCAAAAATAAAGTCTCACATCCATATAAATTAAAAAATTAAATAGGGTTAAAAAATATTTAACAAGGAAACTAGGCCCAAAAAACCATCCATTCAGCATTAATAAGAAAACAATCTCTCTCAAGACAAAAATTTTATCATTATAAAACAACCAATATTTTACCCTATTAGATTAACTGATTCATTTATCATAGGTTAAAATCACAAGAAAACTATGGAATCAACTATTAAAATATGTAAAAATATTCTTCTAAGTGCTACCTTTAGTTTTAGAAAATTATAAGGAAGAATTAGTTAAATTAAACACGCATCATAAATTATTTAGTTAACAACATTATAAGATTTAAGTTATTTAACCATTTTCATTATACTAAACATGCTAAAAAAATAATAAACAAAAACTTGAACAATTACATAATCTAGATCACATGCTATCTAGTAAGATATGTTTCAAACCATTATCATGATGCAAAGACATGAGATCACTATAAGCAAAACCATATATTTTTAATTATTCTAGTTTATAATTTATTAAGGTTAATTTCACCATCAAACAAAGGAATAAATAACTTTAAATTTATGATAGAACATAAAACAATATGAGAAGAAAAATATCCCCTAACTTGATTAAATTTTAAACATTCTTTTCATAAGAACAAAAAATTGATTTTCCACCACCACCAAATGGAACACCACTAAGCTAAAGGAATTCTTTCTAGAACCTAGCATTAGAAAACCACAAAAAACTAAATTTGAAACCCAAACCCAAAACGTATATATTTACAAAAAACATAATTTGGGTAAAATATAAATGGAGTGAAAAAGGAAAATATGAGGAAAAGATTACCTTGAACCAAATCAGTTTGATTATCTATTATTTGAGTTAAAAACTCAAGGAATCAATCAATAGTTGTTATGGGAGGTAGAATAAAGACTTAAATAGCCATAACATATAGTAATGAGGACTCCACATGATAAAATTATTTACCAAAACTTAAATCACTAGAGAATTTGGAAAATTAAGGAATTAAAGAGTAGGAGTGTAGATTATATATTATAGGGTAAGAATTTACTTAAAATAACATTAAAGACCCCTTTTTATTCATCCAAATTTTATTTTTTGAACAATGTCAAGAACCATAAGGATTAGTGGATATTTCTTTTTTTGAAAAAATATCTTGAATGCCACCATGGCTTCCGCTATGACCTAACCATTTTCGAGTTGGTTTTTGATCTTCCTAGACCAACATGAAATCCCCTAAGGCATGATACATGAATACAAGTTATTATACCCTTAACAAAGATTCAAAATAGACTAGAAATTCATTTCCACTTTCTATTTCAGACAGAGATAACCCACAAGCACAACTACCAGAACACACCCATTTTTGGGATTTCTTTTTATTACATTTTAGACAATAGGGGCACACTAGGCCCAAAAAACCTCCAAAGCGGGTTAAAAAGAAGTGGTTCTAGTCATGGTGCTCCATTCACCACAAAACCAACCAAAATTCTCCCCACCACACCCACTATGTAGGCTTAGTGACCCTTTGAAAGGCTTAATGTACCCTCTAATCCTCCAAAACACCTGTAACCTCCCTATTGAAACCTACAAGGCTCATTATAACTCAAATAAAGGGTCGATAAGATTTAAAGCATTACATTTTATACCTATCAAACAATTCTCATCATCGAGAATTTCATAAACCATGATGGAGATAAGGAAAGGAAAAGGGGGTTATCAGAACAACCATCTGTTGATATACCTCTCAAGAATGTCAATATCACTGGAGCATAACCACCTATCTCAAAGTAACATGCCCAAAACTATGAAACATAGAAAAATAGTTCCTAAAAATTTTTTTGGAAGGGATAACTCATAATCAAGAACAAGTCCAAAAATAAGGCATAGTATAAAGGATAACCATATCATAAACCAGATAAAGGTAAATACAAATCATTGATATAAAATATGGGATAAATATAAAAAAATTGGATTCTAAGAGCATATCTATAATTGAAATTCCCAAGTAATATTTTCCTTGCCACCATACCACCAAAGGATATGAAACAAAGGAATAGTATGTCTTGAAAAACACTTCTTTTTGCGGTCCTATATCACCATATTTCTACCCGTGAAGGTTTCATCATCATCAACATTGATCTCACACAAATCATTGATATCATATCCATATTGATGATAATGATGAAGTTGTAATACAAAGAACACATCATGTATCTGAATAATCTATTAGGGTCTAATACTCTATGACACTAACAATTGAAACACCTAGAAAGGTGCAAAAAACTATAAAGAAGTATTAATCCCATCACCATACATTCACTTATCATGAAAATGAGTCACTTATTTGAACAAATGATATCCAATGTCAAACTATAGAGGTATCCTATAATGATCATCCTAATAATTTTGATGATAATACGTTTCCATCAACCCCTCATCAATTATTCAAAGCGTCTCTGCCACACTCTGCACTAGTTCGGGCTTAGGAATTGCTAACTGTATGACCCCAGTCTAGAAAAATGGAGAGTGAAAAGGTGAGGCATACAAAGATTCAAATTGTTCCATACTAACACTGGAGTAAAAAAATTGTTATAATAAAACTCAACCAAAATAATCTTCCTCACCCAAAAAATTCCAAAATATAAGATATAAGCATAGAACATGTTCTCAAGAGTCTGGAAAATACACTCTTTCTATCCATCCATCTTTGGATGAAATGTTTTGCTAAGGAAAAACTAAGATCCAAAATCATGATAGAGAACTCTCCATACCCTATATGTAAAATAATAATGATGATCATAAATGATCTTCCTTAAGACTCTGTGGAGTATCAACACATTCTACATGTACTTCCTCAGAAAAACTCCACTGGGATTGAATCCTTTATTGATAAGAAGATTTTTCATTTCATTAAACATTCCAATATCACTTATATAACATCATAGAATAACTAAACATGGGGTAAAATTTTAATAATTACAATTTAAATGTACTCCCAACTCCGCTATGGAACATCTAATGGCTGAATAAATCCACCAAGAATATAGTGTTCTACCATCAACTTTTGGAAGACCAAACATTGAGACTCAAGCTCTGCTATAGAATGTTTCAAAATAGGCCCCCAAAACCAAACTCTCAGATTATAGTAAATCTTTCCCACCCCATGATGTATTATTAAGGGTGAGATATAGAACTCATGGAGAACCACCTCAGGCATCATCAAAGTAATGAAAATACTTCCCAAGAATAACAACCAATGTTGATCATCTTTATATAAACTATCATTGGCATCACTATAGACAACTCAGTCTCTCTACATCTTGACCCCAGGACCCCCCAACTGGGAATCCTCCACATACATCCTAAAATATTATTGACTTCACCTTCATCTAGAAAATAAAACCTCTTCCAACAACCTATCCCAAATTGAGATGCACCATGAAAAGATCTTCCATCACTCTCATGAAATATCCATATTCACATGAAGTATCATTGTATGGCTTCCTACTTAGCACATAAACTATAAAATTACCCTTTATTTGTGTGTATGATGTTTCTATGTAATAATAATATAATAATTCCATTCAATATTATTGTTTTAAGTTCTGATCATTTTTAGATAAGACATACCTCATGCCCTTTTGATTAGTTAAAACCACAAATCACTCACTAATGTGGAAATTATGTCAAAATTTCACCAAAGAAATGACTCATTCTAACCTTAGATCATAGGTGGAATAGTTATTCTCATAATGATGTAAATTCTAAAACCCATAAGAGAAAACTGATCTATGTTTCATTAAGTAACTATGTAAGAAAAGATGTAAAACATTATATAAAACCTTAAATTGAACCCCCTCTTCTTGAAAATGAAAAATTGGAGCACTGAACAGCTTTTCCTTTAGATAATAGAAAGATACCTAACAATGGTTAGTCTATAAGAACAAATGATGCTTTTCGGTCAAGGATGTTAGATGATTCATAGTAAAAGAGAATTCAAGTATTTACCTCTTGTAATTTCCTATAAGACTAAGAAAAATATTCACTTCTGCAATAGTCTTGGGGAATAAGAAATAAATTCCATAATGCTTAAAGGATCCAAGAATTCTCCGTGATATGACATCACATTCCACAAGAAAAAACCTCACGATCCCATAAATTTCACTTATATAGAATCCTGAATAGAATATGATGTGAAATAACTCCCAAAAAAATCCCATAGTTTATCTATGTTCTCCACCCTAAAAATGAAGTTCAAAAGGATTTAATTGATGGAAACCAACATGAAATGATCCATGAACTATTTAAACACCATTTTTATAAAAAACATGAACATAGAAGAAGAATTATTCACATTTAATAACTTAACAATGAACTCATATTTCCCATAACGGAATCACAGAGTGGTATTTGTTGTATCTTTATCCTTCACATGCATCTGATGATATCCTAACAACATATCAATATTAGAGAACCAGTTAGATCCTTTTAGATGATAAAATAAATTATTAACCATGGAATATTGTAGTGATTCTTTAGTAACACCTGATTCAAGGGATAATTATCAATCCAAAGATGAAAAATTCCACTAACATTATTTACAAATAGAACTGGTGCACCCCAATGTGACACAATTTTCTGAACATAACCTTGTTGAAACATATCATTTATCTATACCCAAAGATCTCATAACTCATAAGGCTCCATTCTATATAGAGAAATCATGATTGGATAAGTGCCTGGCTATAACTCTATCCCAAAATAAATCTCTAATTGAGGGGGTAATTCCACTGCCTTCTAAGTAAAAACTTCATTTTACACTTACAAAACCTTGGGAAACATCATTGGTTAAATCTAAAATTATATAATAATCAAATACTCCACCAGATATGACCAGTATAGAACAATAATATGACCCATATGAGGGTTTTACTCACCAATGAGCATGAAAGACTCTCTATCGGCATCATAGAACACAATTTACTTCCTTAAGAAATCCACTACATCTTGTATTGGATAAAATCAGTCTATGATAAGGATGTTGATGTATGGATATATATGAGGACATATAAAATCTACCCAAGAGAGGTTTTCCCCAACACTATAACATAGTCTTTATATACTTAATATGGACTACATCAAGCACCAGTTGACATATTCAATAACATGGGCACTAGAAGTCTCTCAAAATCATGTCCTAAAGAACATATACTAAGGAAGGTGATATGAAGGACTATGTAGATATTATGTCAAAAAAATAATAATTCTACCAAGTAGAAAACAATCAAAGAGTACCTCAAATGATGTTTGTCTCACAACACATTAGAAACTCCAAATCATGCAGCTGACCATGATCTTCTCCACAACCTCTATGACCCTAATAATGACCATATCCATAGTCGTTCTCTGCTCTTTGAGTTCTAGGAGAATCACTAGGATATCATCTACCATTCTCATCCCTCATATACTGATCTAATGATAGATGACCCTATTTTCAATACCTCAGTTGGAACTATCAGAACAGAATGGCCTGAAGAGGAAAAACTAGTATATACTGCCTGCTTAGAATATTTGGGCATTATCACTACAAACGACCTTATCATCTACATGAAAACATGATTATGATCAATTGGAAGGGGAATGGAAACATAAACCCCTAGACAAATGAGAAAATGAGGTTTGGGACCGACCCTTAACTATTCGAAGCCTCTTCTATTCATCCAACCAAGAACCCTAGACCATAACTATACTATGTGGGGAATCCTAAAGACTTCATTCCCATGAAGATCTGATCCTAGAGAACATACTCTCAGTGATATGTACACTCACCACCACATTATTATATATCGATATCATAAATGGGTTGACCTAGTGCTATATCTATAGATGAAAATCCACCTCAAAATGCCTCAAATTGGCCTCATCATTATGAAATAGGTTTGAAGCATATCATAGAAGGCGCTTGAAAGGTATCCAAAACCTCTGCATGATGGAACTCCCTTATTGAAGGGTAAGCACCACCTGGAGTCTTTATTCCTTTTTAGTCAAAAAAATCTATACTAGAAACATGTCTTGTAACTTCTCCTAAGAGACTTATGACTCCTCATGATCACCAAGGACCAAGAACCACCACTACCTCTCTTTCACACAAATCAACATCACTTCCAATAAAACAAATTTCTCCTTTTGATCATGGATCAAACATAATGCTATCTCCACATCCTAAAAAATCCCTATATTATTGAGTTCTAAATGGATCCCTCATATGTTTGAAAATTCTGTCAAAGAAACTCTCATAGTGTTATACTCTAAATGAATTCATCGACCTCAACTTTGTGGTGATCTACTGCACACACTAATGAACATCCTTAGCATGTACCTGATGGGGATGTTGACCTAGAGCCATACCTTCAAAAGAAAAAACGTTTTAGGGACACATGAACCTGGAAAATACAATATTATAGATTAATTAATTTTTTAAAGTTCAACTTAATACCAAGGTCTACCCATTTCAAACACAAACATAATGAAGAATGATGCATGATTATTTCTTAGGTTTATACCCCAAAACCAGTATCACTTTTATGAGTAGGCCTAGTAAACATAATGGTACATTCATCAAATCATAGGGGGACCAAAATACCCTTGTCCAAGTCAGTCCCCCATTTTACCCTGCTTATTATGTTCATATGACATGGTTTCTTTAACAAACCATGTATTAATGACCTATACCTACCTCTAAACTCTATCCCATCTCTTAACTAGAACATTTGATTCCACTCTTTGATTACCCTCTCACTGAAATGTAAACATTCTTGGACTACAATTATATAAGGGAGATAATGATGCCTAATACCAACCTCTAAAAGGCCTCAGGATGGTGACATGAACTGAGGATATGCCAAAAAAATATGGAAGGCATTACCTACTAAGATATAATAAAGAAGAGATACAATAGATTCACCAAAAAAATCCTACTTTAGATAAAATTAATAGAATTGAAAAACATATATATAATTTAATACAACTTAACAGCTATAAGAAAACTAAATATACCAAAATAAAAATAATTGATAGCGACCTTGAAGCCCAAATATATCGTGAAAAACATCCATGAGTGAGTAAAGTGTATACTATTAAACAACCATCTCCCAAGAACCTAAAAATTAGTTTATATATGTGTAGGGTGAGAATAAATGTTATACTAAGTAAGATCTTCCCTAGAACCTTTCATGAAAAAGAAAATAAATAACACTAAATACTAGTAAAAACAAGTGAAGCAAACTCATAACCTAAATAGATATACTAAATTTACAAGATCTCCATGGATATATCTCACCTAATATTACATACATGAGATCATATAATATAGTATCAAAATAAGGTAACATTCTACCACTTCCCCACTAGTTTTCTACTCTTCCCTAATGTTGCATGTCCCAATCCATTTCTCTCCAAAAGTATGCCAACTCAAAGACACCAAGGCTAAATTATCATAACATGCATCTCATGCATCTCATCATCTTCATTGTATCATGAAACTTTCACACCACATCATTTAATTATCCCATAGAACATATCCAAATAGTAACCATGTATTTTTTGGGATCCACCACAACCCATATATCATGTACTATACCTCCAGATATCACAACCCCTACAAGACATACCTATAAAACCCATAGGATACTACATTTAGTGATGGATGTGTATGGAATAACAAAAAGAAATTACAATGCTCTATACACATAAATGGTAAGGTTAACCACCATGCATACTAGCACAATAATACTACCAAGAGAAAAGAGTTGGGAAACCGGGGGAAGTCAGCCCTCCATTCCTCGCCAACCTGGATACTAGGGAAAACAACCTCCCAAAGTCTACTAGGCTTCATCCACATAACTAATATGGTCGAGTTAGTGTGTGAAATAAAATAAAAAAAATGATATAATACATCTCACAATCACACTATGATCATTAACTTAGTCTTAGGATCAACTGTAACTATCACCACTTAGACACTCAACTTCCATTTTAAATTAGCAGATATCTTATAAGATCACAAGAATTAATGAATAATTTTCTTTATTTAATTATTTATGTTAAACTATTCACAATTCATTAATTATTTTAATTAACCATTAAAATTTCTTCATTATTACTTTAACATGATCATCAATTGATTCTCGTGCACTTTAGGCATAACCAACTGATCCCATGGTTTCTAAAGTTTATGATTAATTTTATTCTAACAATACACCAACCACATGGGTTAAAAAATTAATTTTTCATTATCATTCCATAATTCTAGGTTCTCTAAGACACATCCAAAGGTATTATAAAAGAGATTCATAAACCAAGAATGAAAAACTACTTAATGTAGTGGGGAGAGTAATGCTGTAATAATCAACTCAAACATCCAAACTTTAAGAAGATTCATTATCAATAAAGAATAATTAATTTTAGTAAAACAATGGTCACTCTCAACATCAATCCATTCCATCATTTGGGGTTCGATCCTCGACACCACTATACATATCACCATGCATCCCACCATCTTAGGCGCTAACTGATTCCGCAAACCCAAGCCTCCCAAACCATGGCTCATAAATCATAAACTAACCTAAAATCATATCATATAAATAATAAAGGATAAAGTCTAGACAAATATCACAAGTTATTAAGGAAACAACACACAATCAATAGGGAAACTAGTCCCAAAATACAATCCATTCATCCTTAATAAGAAAATAGACTCACTCAGCCCAAATTATTGATAATTATCCAATAATTGGTTCTTCAACATGTTGGATGAGATGATTCATTTATCCCAAGTTAGACCCATATGAAACCTAATAATGAACTATTAAAATCTATAAAAACATTCTTCTAAGAATCACTTCTAGTTATATAAAACTATAATTAAGGATAAGTTAAATTAAAATCTTCTCTTCAGTACTTTTACCAAAACCATTACTAGATTTACATTCTTTAACCATTTTAATTATCCCAAACATGAAAAACTAAATCATAAAAAAATATTATAAATTTACGATGACCTAGATATGACACTATCTATTAAAACATGAGGAACAATATTATTATAGAGGAAACACATTCAATCGCTATAAAAACCATTCAATTCTAACTATTCTAGTTTATTATTTATTAATGTTAATTCCTCCGCCATCCAAAGGAATAAATAATTTTATCTTCATGATTTCACATAAAATAATACGAGAAGTAATAAATCCCATACCTTTATTAGATGTTAAACATTCTTCACACAAGATAGATGGTCGAAGTTTAACCACAACCTAAAGGAACACCAAAAACTCAAATGAATTCTTTATAGAGCGTATCATTCACAAACCACCAACAACCATGTTCGAAATATATCCCGAAACCAATATGATTACTATAAAAAACCTCTTCTAAATTAACAATAAAGGTAAAAAGGAAAATATGGGGAAAATCTTATCTTGAACCAATGCCATTTGATTCTCCAAGATTTGAGTTAGAAACTCATAGAATCAATCAATGGTCTTTAAGGGAGGTATAATGAAACCATACATATTAGAAAATTCAAAAAAATGAGACCTCCACATGATAAAATGAGTAACCAAACACTAACTCATCAAACCTTTTAAAAATGAATAAATTTTAGTAGAAGAGCATAGATTGGATATTAGAGGGTACTAATCAACTTAAAATCACATTTAAGATCCGTCTTAACTCCCAACTTATTTTATTTTTAGAATAAGTCAAGATCCACAAGGATCGGTATCCATTTTTTTTCATTTTAAAAATAATCCCAAACACTACCATGAAATCTACAAGGGCCTATCCATGGCCATGTTGGTTCTTTAGCTCACCAATCTGACATGGAAACCCCTATTGTGTTCTTCACACCGCCAAAGAAATTTTTTCATTAACATGGATTCTAAAATATCTTAAAAAGTCATCCCCATAGGCTGTTTTAGATAAAAAGAATCCTTAAGAACCAATCCCTGAACCACAACCACCTTATACATTTTCAACAGGCCATTTTAGAAAAGAGGCACATGCTAGGCCAAAAATAGACTCAAAAACAACTTAACAGGCCATGGTACTGGGTGTGGTCCTCCATGAACCACAATCCTAACAAAAATTCACACTACAATGCCCACCAATATGATGTAGTGAACTATAGGAATGACCAAGGCCCTGTTAAAGCCTTTGAAACACGTCCAAACTCCATCTCTAAACCTTCATGTCTTAATAAAACATAAATAAAGGGAAGGAAGTTCTTAAATATTATAATTTTACCCATTTGGGGATATTTTTATGTTTGTTTCTTTCTAATATCAGGGCATGTAGATATGTGGTGAGAAATTTATGTTGGTGATGGACCATTACCTTGATATATAGGACATAGAATGACCTCAGTAGGTCAGTGAACGAATTTTATGTCTTCATGATAATCCCCTATGGGTTGTTAGTATTCAGGTTCAGTTATTTATAGTTCCAAAAACCACCTAGATGGGGTTTTATCATATATCTTAGAATAGAATTTAATCTTACCAATCCTCAAAGTTATGGATCTTTAATATGGATAACCTTGGGTGATTTGGTTTTTTATAGAAAGCGATGATTGGTGGGCGTGTGATTCATTAGGTGTAGTTCTGTATGAGGATGCTTATGAGAATACATTCTTTATTGGATAATAAATTGGAATGTGGTATCTGATATGTGTAGTTAGATACCCTTGAGAGGGTGGCTAGGCCTGTGGGATTCAATGGTTTGTTTGATATCGGAGCATGATTGACACCACATGGTTTATGATTTCTCATAAGACCTAGTTTTTGGGATAAGTGTTAGAACTAGAGACCCTTGAGATGTGACTTTATATCCTTAGAGAACTAGTCTCCAGTTATTTACAATGGTGACCCATGAGAGGGGTAGAACTATTCTTGTAAGTGACATAGAGGCATAAAGGTATGTGAGGAATTTTTTAGTTTTGATACTAATGCAAAAATGGGATACTAGGGATATAGTATGGGCATGGTTCTACCTTTTTTTCTTTTGTGTGGTAAGAACCTCAACTACTAGTGATTGGGAAATTGAGGAAACAAGAGTTCTATGTATCAAACCTATTTTCAATGATCGGACTATCTGGGTTCCAAACCCCATTTATAATAGTTTTTTTACATGTTGAGAGTGTGGGTTGAAACTCATGTGTTTGAAAATATTCTAATTAGATGTCAGTTGTGTGAGTGTCCATAACATAGATAAAGTGAAATTTTTTGAAGAGGAGTTCCTATGGTGCTCCTGATTGGATAGAGATGATGTACGATAGGGTAATCATCAGTAGTTTTGGTAGTGATCACTACAATAATTATGATGTAAACTCCCTTTTTGGTTGAGAGAATATGGAATTATTTGGTTGGGTGGGACTGACATGGAAGAGGCATCATCAACCATTGAATTTGGCATGTGATCCTAGTTGGGATATAGTTTGACTAGTGGGAGCATGAGTTGGGTTTCGGTGATCAGGTGGTATGGGAATGTATTATCATTATGTTTTATGGAAATTGAGGTAGTTCACATCATCATTCATGTAATCTATTGAATTTTAAATCTATAGAGTCCATGTGTGGCCCTAGGATTGAAGATAATTCTGATCACAAAATTCATAGTTGCCTGAGGATTCTATCAAAGTGGTAAATGTCCCTTAGTGGTATATGATACTTTGGAATTGGATCAGGTTGTAGTAAAAGAGTCGATCTAGAAAATTAATTTGGGATAGGAATTGATAATATGGTGTTAGTTTCATAGGATAACCAACATGATTTCTTAGGTGATTGAAACTTTTAAAGTAATGATTTAGGATTAGTGTGAAGAAAAGATATATGGTGGGGAGTCCGCCATAGGCCATTTCAGTGAGTGGACCCTATTAATGATGGAGTTTTGGAAGGTTCTGAGTGGTGATTTTCACATGATATGGGAAGGGGAAGTAAATTTATGTTCTTTTAATTTCTTATATATTAGTGATATTGGCCAACTAGATTATTATATTCGATGATGGACTAGGAATGGGATGAAAATGATGTTCATTTGAATGTATCACGGTACAAAAATTATAATCCAATGGTGGGGAGCATCTTACAGGTCATATGTGATGCAACCCTACGCAGGGAGGGTTGTGGTTCTATGATACATATAATTGGATGGCCATTATAGAATCCTGATTATAGTGAGAAAGTGGTTTCAAATTTATCCAGATTCCTTACAGAATTTTGGATGTGATTTTGGATAGGATATCAATTAAAGTTTGATCATTGGAATCATGCTCTTGAATAATTTTAGATAACTTAAGGGTTCTTCAGACTGATGAAAGAGTGGTCCTCATAGTAAAACATAATGGTGGATTTCATTGGTTTGGGATCCAACCATTAAATCACACTAATATTTGGGTTCAGAATTTATTGGGTGTTTTTGGATGATCTTGGGATGCCTCCAGGATTTAAGGCATTGTTATTGGATAAATGGATAATCACATAAGGGGTAGAAGCTGAGTGTCTTTGCGGCAATAGAAAAGAGGAGGTATGACTAGTGTTTTGATGGGGGAGATTAGATATGGTGAGCTAGAAACTTTATTGATTGAATAATTTTGGTTACTAATGGGGTGTTTTGAGAGTTGACATGGACTTTTTTAGGAAATCTCGATATGGTTGTGTTATGCGCTGAATGTGGAGGCATTTTAGTTGAGACTTGTGTTTCATGATTCAGAACATAGAATTTTTTTAATAATTATCTCATGTATGATAAGTATGTTGTGATAGAAATTATTCTGATCATGTCATTAGACCATTTTGGATGTGGTTCAATAGATAGTTTTGACAGTGGAGAGAATCATGGTTCAGAATATGCTACTTTGAGCATAGAACTACGGTTGGGAGAACCAAGGTCTAGAAAATAAATAGGACTGAAAACATAGGTTTCCTAGATGGAATGATTTCATAGAGTTTCATACTGGTTTTTCAATAGAGAAAGTGAGTGTGGGATAATATTTCTATGGCATGAGTGCCTTATGTTTGTAACAATGATTTAAAAGTGTATTGAAATTTCAAGGGTAAAACATGATCATTTTATAGGAATTGATGAATGATGTTGGTTTAGATGTATAATTGGTTGACCACTGGGAATTCTCAGGGATGATAAGTGATATGGTTAGAATCTTTTAATGCTATTTTCTATAAAGGCATATGAAATTTAGTGAAAATTTTAACATTCTAATTCTGAGATGGGCTGAATTTTAAATCATACATCATGATTGAATTATATAACATTAAATATCTTAAAATAGAAGTTTTAGAGATGGAAAAAAGGTATAATAGTGTATTAGAGGTTCATGAGATCACTATAGGGATACCACATTAGCCGAGATATAGTCTTTTCCCACATGCTAGCTGGTGGGTCTGGTAGTGGCCTAATGCTACTTCACTTCTCACCGACTAGTGGGTGGGTTTTAGAGGGATAAATTTAAATATTTATCACTAAAAATGTTATGGGGAATATACCTATTCTACCCCTTGTTTTCTCTAATGAATCCAACATCTCCCCTTATTTACCTATTCAAGAACCTTCAAGGTGTGTGTTTTAAGGGTTTTTTCTCATTGATTCAAGGTATGTCCTTGGTTTTATTTACTTTGATTAATCCTATAATAATATTTCCTCTAATTTTTTTCCTATACTGTATTATCGTTTGATATTAATTCGAAAAAATCATGGTGGAATTAGAAAAATGATATGAGACTTCCATTCTACTTATCAGAGGGGCATCCCAAGACTATATCTTCATGTTATTTCACTTTATTTCATTGCATGTTTGTTGTTCGACTGGATTTATTTGGATTTTTCAAATTAATTTAAATAAAATTGGAGGTTTTTGGTGGGTTTTTATGAAAAAAATTTCCCAATATGAGGATAGGGGAATCCCATAAGTCATTAGCATGTTATTGGTTGGGGTTCTTTTATAGAGAGATTGACCGGTGATTCATTAATCAGTTATAACTCAGTGAATTATTTTTTAAATTATGTATAAGTTGTTTAATTGATTAAAAATTATTATAATTAATCAAATTAAATATGATTTGATTAAATTTGGAGACTCACAAGTGAAGGATAGAGCTATAAAGTTCTTGGTGGGGTTTGGTGGTTGTGTACGGTGCTCGAGACGAGATCTGAGGCTTGGATGGGTTTAGGTAAGAGTTGTCAAGTTACCTTAATGTAAAAATGAAATTTTTTATGAGGTATTTGGTCTTTGTTACTTTCCTTATGATGAAATCAATTGTTATTTCTGAATCATGTGATGATCGGTCAAGCCACCAAGAGATTTGAACCATTTAATTAGCTTGTCGAATTTATTGTAATAAATTAAATGTTTAATTTTAACTTTTATGCGTTAAAAAATGGAACAAGGTTTCTAGGACACCTTTTTATTATGCACCATATTGTTTACCTCAGCTTTTGATGATCAAGGACATGATTTAAATGGTTATAATTTTATGCCTATACCCCCTTTAGGGGAGTTATTAAATTGGGTATATTTTTGACCTATTGAACTATTCACAGGAGCCTTAGATACCTTTAAGAGATGGGTTGGACATAAATTGAAATGAATGGTCCAAGTTGATTGGGCGGGTCTTTGAGAAGGATTGTAGATGATTAAATTATTGAGTTGGGATGGGTGAGTTGAACATCATATTATGACCTAGTGTTTGATATGGGACCTAATGCATCACTTTAGAATGTTTCCTATAGGACTTATCATTGGATTCTAACGGGGTTGTGTTATTCCATGACTCTACCGAGAAGCGTGACATCCTCGGAGTGACATGTTGTAACTCGAGTTGATTTCTTGAGGCTAAGGATCCCTAGTGCAGTTCCTCCACCTATATTTAGACCTAGGGGACACTAATGGGTTCCCTTTGAGTGGTTAGAACTTGGGTGGGCGTATATTATTTTGGTATGAAATAGTGGGTTTGGGTGTTCAACCAACCCACTATATTTGTTTCTTGGTTAATTGTTTTGTTTAATTAGTACAGTAAATTACCTTAGGGGTGTAATTTTATATGTTCCATAAATTCCTTTTGGGGGTGGTCGTTTCTATATGTATAAAAATTACAATGTGGAATTGTAGTTTACCTAGTTAAGAAAAAATTTCATATGGGAGGTTTGTGATACATGATTAATAAAATTCAAATAGGGGAGTTCTCTGATACCTAGTTTAGAAAACTCCCAAAGGGGAGGTCCATGATACCTAGTTGAGAAAACTCATGTAGGGGAGGACCATGATGCCTGGTTAAGAAAACCCACAGAGTGGAGGTCTGTGATGTTTGGTTAAGAAAAATCCCACATGAGATGCTTGTGATACTTGGGAAAGAAATCACCCATAGGGACTATTCTATGATACTTTTTTGGAAAAAATATTATAGGCGATGAAAATGTTACTTATGAAAAAACTCTCATCGGGGAGCTCGATATTACTAATGGATGAGAAAAATCTCATGGGGGTGTTCCATGTTGCTTGGGGGATTGTTCTTGGACTAGGAAAATTCCTATAGTGTAGGTCAATGATACTATTTTTGTATATTTAGGAGACCCTGGTTTGTTATACATGAAAGACTGGTCATTGCATCATTCTTAAAGAGACCCCTAAATTAGATGAAGTAGGTATGGTCGATCGAGGTCCTAGACCATGGTATTGATGATGGTTTATTTAGTAATTTATTATTTTTAGATGATAATTACCTAAACACATATCATTCCATTGTCAGTTATGTGTAGGATAATGTTGGTTGTTCTTTAAAGAGATATATACTCACACCCTACTCTTTCCACTATTGCACTAGGGTACCCAAGAAGACTCTCATTTTCATGCAAACATAAGGTGGGATAAGGCCCAAGTTCATATGTTTGAGCTAGAAAAACATGGGTTAGGTGGGAGACAAGGATGTGGTATGGATTTAAGTGGTAGTGAATCCCAAATGTATTTTATTTTAATATTTTACTCTTTATATACTAGAGATCATTCTAGTGGTTGATCAGTCTTTTATGTGAGCATGAATGTTTGTGTTGTATGATTATATGGTTTCCATTAATTTGTTATAGCATGTTTTGAATATTAACTACTTATTTATACTCTGATTGATGTTTATATTGATTTATGAGATTTAGTTAATCATTTTATGATTGAGTACTCTGATAAAAAAGGAATGTCATACCACAATAACTCCTCACACCCTTATTACTCATCAGAAGACTCTATCATTTGGGTAGGTTCACCTAAGGTCAAATAGAAAACTGGTCTAGCTATAATTTAGAGTGTGCTGAGCTAGTATGTTACAAAGAGGTATTAGATTTATTTTTCATTTTTTTCCTAGATATTTGGAATATCGTACCACAGATAAATAGTAATGTGTGAAATTCTCTGATGGATGCAGGGATGGTTCGTCATGAACACATGTTAAAGTAGAAAGTCTGGGTTCTAAGGGTAATTGGATTAGTGTTTTTATGATGTGATGTTATAGTTATATGATTCTCATCTAGAGTGATTCACATAGATGTTTTATAGTTTTTTGATTTACACTAGATTTCAGCTCTTGTACTATAGAGGAAACAAGCATCTCATGTGTCATTCTTAGTACCTCGAGATTCACATGACATATAGGGACCTTCTAGTGTGAGTTTATTGACCAATGAGAGGATTATTTGTTTAAATTATTAGAAACGTCTCATATGAAATTCTATCATATAATTTATTGGTGGAATTATACTCTACTAAGATGACCTGTATATGTACATCCTTATGATGGAAGGTCACTTGGATCTTCAGAGTAGCACTTGTGATGAAAATGACCCAGTCCCTCAGTGTATGAGACATGAAGTGACCTTAGTAGGTCATTGAAAATATTTTGTTCCTTTGTGATATTCCCACTTGGGTCATTAGTATTTATCTTCGATTCATTAAAGCTTCGGTAACAACCTATATGGAATTTTATCATATAGTTTGTAATAAAATTATATCGAATCGAACCTCATTGTTATGGTTCTTTGATATATATCATTTAGGTTGATGCCAAAGGTTTTGGAAAGAGACGATTGGTTGGTTTTTGATTCTCCATGGGGTAGCCTATATGAAAATAATTGTGAGAATAAATCTTTATTGGTTGAATAAATTGTACATGGTGCCTAATCTCTATTTTTCAAGACCCTTGTGTGGGTGGATGGGAACATCTGATGACATGTTGCATTTGAGATGAGATAATTGTTGACACTCTGTGGGTTATGATTTATCATGAGACCTAGTATTTGGTCTATGTGGGAGACCTAGATACCCTTGGAATGTGACTATAGATCTATAGATAATAAGTTCTTATTAATGTGTAGGGTTAATCCATGAGAGGGGTTGGCCATTTCTTGTGAGTGAATTAGAGATAGAAAGTTAAGGTAAGATTCTTAGGTTTATGAGACCAGTGCACAAGTGCTGCTACTAGGGATATTGTATACTCATGATGATGCTTTTTTTATTTTTTGTTGTAAGAACATGAAGTTCTAGTTTTTGGGAATTCTAGGTAGTTAGAGTGTCACTCTTTTAATGCTAGTTTTGAAGGGAAGGACTATTTAGGTTCCCAATACCATCATTAATAGAGTCGTTTTTGTTGGAGATGAGGGTGTGGTTAGAAAATCTTGGATTTGGAATGATTTCGGTTATAGGATGGATGTTGTATAGGCATGGAAAAAATTATGTTGCTGATTTTGAAGATGATTTCCTAGTATTCTCCTAATTGGATAGAGTTGATGTGAAATAAGGGTGTTGTCAGAATTTTTGGGTGGTGAGCCTTGAAATAGGTGAGATGTTAGGACCATTTTTTGATGATAGATTCTCGAATATTTTTTTGGGTTGAACTAAAATGCAAGATACATGATCAACTGTTGAATAAGGCATGTAAGCCTAGTCTATATGGGGTCAGACTCATTGCTCTATGAGTTGGGTTTTAGTGATTATTAGTTATGGGATAATATCTTCATCATGTTTCAGGGAGACTAAGGTAACATTTACTTTCACATATGGAATTTGTTCAATTTTAAACTAGAGATTCATTTTTTTGACCAAAGATCGATGATATTTTTGATTATAGGGAGGAATAGTTTCAAGAGGTTTGGATCAAAATAGGTAATTTTAATCCATTATATAGGAGAATATCGAGTTGGATCAAGGTATGGCGACACAATCAATCCAAGAAATTGATCCTGGTTAGATATTGACAGGGTGGTGATCATTTCTTGAGTGGACCAACAAATGTTCCTTAGTGATATAACCTTTTAAGGAAACACTTTTCGAGATATGTGAAGAAAATATATAGAGTGGGGATCCCAACATTAGATATTAGAGGGAGTGGACCACATTAATGATAGAATTTATCTTGGTCCAAATGATGAAGTACCCATAACCCTGGAACATGATATATATTTATGTCATTGTAATATTTTGGGCATGAGTGAGATTGGTAATTATATTCATTATGTTTAGTGATCAATAGGGAGTGGGCTATAGATGAATGGAATTTGGATTATTTGGGTGATCATAATGATTCTTCTATAGCGGGGTGCATTTTATGGGTTAGAGGTGATATGAACATGTGTAGGAAGGGTCATGATTTTGTGAGACTAATCATTGGATGATTTTTATGGAATTTTGATACTATTAAAAAAATGATCGAATTTTATCTACATTTCTCGGTGAATTCCTAATTATAATTTTGGATATGATATCAAATAAAGTCTAAACATTTGAATCAGGCTCTAAATAAATTTGAGATAATCCAAGGGTACATCAGATCAATGATGTGGTGGTGCTGATATTATAACATGTCGGTGGATTAGATTTTCTTGAGATTAAAATATTTAATTACCTTGATATTTGGGTTAGGACTTTGGTTGGAATATTAAAATTATCATAGGATGCCTTTGGTTTTTAAAAAATCATGATAAAATAGATGGATAAGTGTGTTATTGATAAAATTCAAGTGTCTTTGAGGTAGTCTAATTGAGGATTATCGACTAGTGTTTGGTGGGGAATTTGAAATTGTGAGATAAAAACCGCATCATGTGTAACATTTTTTGAAATTAAAGGTGTGTTTACGGAGTTGGATGAGGATTCTTGAGGAAAATTTGGGGTACTCGTATTGTGAATGGATAATAGATTCACATCCATTGAGACATGGAATTCTAGAACATGAATGATAACCGATGCTTGAAAAAGATTATATTACCTGATCGGGTGAGGTGTGTCAAAAATCACAATGAGCATGTTGTTGGACAATTGAGGATGTGGTTCATCATGCAATTCCAATAGTGGAAAGCATCATGCTTTAGAATTGTTCCCTTTGAGCCTAACATTATGGTTGGTATCACCATGGGCCATAAAATCATATTTATGGAGACACAAATGTTTCTTAGGATGGAAACATGATGTGGAGCACCGTCTCAGTGTTTTGATAGTGAATATAAGCATTAAATCACGTTTTAGAGTGACTTGTGTTTAGAACTGTGATTTAGAACTGTGATTTAGAAGCATGTTTGGGAATCTGATGATAAAAAATGAATGTTTGAATAGAAATTGATGACTGAGATAGGTTGAGATTCATAATTGTATTACCACAATAATCTCTTGGGTATTAGAAGTGATATGGTGGATTGCTTTTAATTCCATTTTACATAAATGCATTTGAAATTTTGGGGAAATGTATACTTTCGAATTATTATATGGGACAAACTTTTATCTGGGATTTGGGATGTACTTAAGAAATCTTGAACTACTTAAATGATGTGTTTTATACATGGAATGGATGTATAATGGTGGTTAGGTGGTTTTATATAGAACCAAAGTATTGTGGGCTAGCCGGTACTAGCCCACCAGCCAGCCTGTGGCCCCGTACTAACTAGTATGTGGGGTCAAAAGGGGAAAACTTTACAATTTTCCCTCAAAACATTTTAAGGGGCCTATACCTATTCTACCTATTGTTTTATTTCATGTGTAAAGGGGTCCCTAACCCATATATAAATTCTTCAATCCCCTTAAAGGGGTGTGTTTTAAGAGGATATTATCATTAATTCATGGTAAACATTTAGTTTTGTGTACCTCCATTGATTTCCCCTCTATATTCTTTTCTTTTTATCCTCCACCAACTTAGGGTTTGGTTTAGATTCCATCGAATCCTAGTGTAAATGGCCAAAATTGATGGGACTTCTTGGTTTCTTAGTTATGGTAATTCACAAGACTATGTCCTCACATCATCACACTTCATTTCATTGGAGGCATGCTATTCTAGAAAATTTATTTAGGTTTTCAACTTAAATTAAATTAAATTTGTGATTTTTTTGGGATTAAATTTTTGAAATTTTTCCTTGTAATGAGAAAAGGGGAATAAATTGGTTCATTGTCATGTCGTTGGTTATAGTTACAATGTGGAAGGATCGACTGACGAGTAATTAAGTGATTACGCCTAAGAGAATTAATTTCTTAATTAATTGTAGGGTCTTTAGTTAACTATAAATGATTATAATTAATTAAAGTATATATAATTTGATGAGAGTCAGGGACTTATGAGGGGGAATGACCCCAATGAATCTAAATGAGGTTTGGTGGGAGAGGACAGTGCTCAGGAGGTGATCCGAGTCTTGGCTGGTCATAGGTAATAGTTTTCAAGTAAACTTGATGTGGAAATGGCATCATTGACTGTGTAGATTATCCTTGTTAATTACCCTAAGGACAAATGCATGTTATTTTTGATGCATTTGATGAGAGGTCATTCGAATGAAGGAATTGACCCATTTAATTGGTTAATTAATTTTTTTAAAATCAATTAAATGATTAATTTTAACTGTTATTTCTTAACAACTTATATAAGGTGCCTAGACCACGTTGGCCTTATACAGGGTCTTGTTAGCGTTAATTGTCAGTGGTTGAGGATATGGTTAAAATCGTTTACCCTTGCAATGTAAAACCCATTAAGGGGTCTTCCTATATTGTAATTGGGATAATTTTGATGTAATATCCCTTTAATAGGATCCATAGAAACCTTTAATAGGAAGGGTTAGGCATGGATCAAGAGGAATGACCCAAGTAGGCTGAGTGAGGATATTAGAGACACCTTAGAGACACTTGGCTTATCGAGAGGAGTTGCATGAGTAGACCAACCTAGTATTAAATGAGGTATGAGATGGGCCATGAACAATATCTTTAGGTTTTTTCCTATCATAATTACCCCTTGAGGCCCTTGGGATTATGCAATGTTGTCAATCTTTTGAGAAGAGTGACATCCTATAAGTGATGTTTTATTACCTGAGTAGATTTATTATGACTGAGGACCCCCAGTTAAATGCCTCTATATATGAGTTATCCCATGCTAAAAAAATGGGTTCCTGTTGAGTGATTAAACCATGGGTGAGACTATATGGTTTTTGTGTGAAATAATGGTTTGGGCCATTTAGCCAGCACTATTTATTTGTTTCTTTATTGATGATTATGTTTTATCCATATGGTAAATGCCCCTAGTAGTGGCCTTTTATTATTTCTGGTAAAATCCTTTGGGTGTGGTCTTTTATTTATGTATTGAAACACCCTTATGGAATTCTTGATTCCCAAGTTAAGGAAACTATTGTGGGGTGTGGGTCAATGATAGAAAAATACCATAGGGGAGGAATGTGACACCTCGTAAAGAAAACTCATGCTGGGGTGGTTCATGATACCTCATTAAGAAAAGTACCATGAGATGGTATATGATACTAGGTTTATAAAAAATTATATGGTAGATTGATGATACATAGTTTAGAAAACTCCCACAAGGGAGCCCAGTGAGGCATGGTTAAGAAAATACCTTATGGTTGATCTATGAATTTTTTTAAGAAAACTCCCAAAGGAAAGGTTTGTGAAACTAGACTAATAAAATACTCATAGGGGG
The DNA here is from genome assembly GCA_963277665.1 of Viscum album. Lineage (NCBI taxonomy): Eukaryota > Viridiplantae > Streptophyta > Magnoliopsida > Santalales > Viscaceae > Viscum > Viscum album. Next base: position 927,307,130 of record OY728130.1, read on the forward strand.
TGGTCTATGATACTTGGCTAGAAAACATTACCTATGGGTGGTTAGTGTTACTTATGAGAAAACTCTGATATGAGAGTTTTGTGTTACTAATGGATTTGAAACCTCTAAATCAGAGGCCCATGTTCCTTGGGAGATTATGAATAGACTCATAAAATTACCATATTATAGGTTGATGACACTTTATATATGTACCATGGATACCCAGGTCTATTTTACCATGAGGAATGATCATCACCACATACTCAGAGACACCCTAACACCGACCAAAGTTGGAATATCTGATTGAGGTCCTAGACCTAAGGATTGATGATGGTTTATTGAGTTTTTTATTTTCTTAAAGTTTATTTATTATTTTCAGATGGACATTCTACATGAACATATCACTACTTTTCCAATTATGTATGGGACCATGTTAGTGTTTCCCTACTAATATATATACTCACACCATACTAGGGCCACCATTACATTGGGTTAATTGAGAAAACTCTAACATGGATGCAAGAACATGGTAGGCTAAATCCTGAGTTTTCATATTTGATATGGAGAAGCTCGAGTAAGGAAGAATAATAGGTTGTGGTATTTCATGGAGTTTCATTGGATCCCCATTTTATTTTAATTTCCTTGTTTAATTTGTATATACTTAGGACTGGCTCGTGGCACAATAATTATTTTATGTGAGCATAACCATTTGATTTGTGTAATTGTATGGTTGTATTTCATTTGTTATAAAATGTTTAGATTATTTACTCTATTTTCATGCATTGATGAATTAGTTTTATTTATTCCATTTATGATTGTGCACTCTGATTTAGGGTGAATAACTAACCCATGATACCTCCTAAGACCCCTACTGCTCGTCGGTAGCCTCTAGTGTTGAGGGAGGCACACCTAAGTTCACATTATGAACTAGTTTTGTTATTGTTCTAAGTGATATGATCTTAGATATTACAGTTTACATGTTTCCATGTTTACTTTATAAGAAAATATTTCTCGCAATATTCTATGAATTTCTATGTTAAATATTTTTTTCTAAGGAAAATGAAACTTTTTATCATCATTATGAGAGAACTAAAAGTGTTTTTTCTTAAGGGTTTTAATTCCAATTGAAGTGTATTTTATTATTAATGTGAATGATATATGTTATTTATTCATGATATGATTCTTGGTCATTTTATATGAATGGTTAATGATCCCGATATAGCTCCAACGATGGGTGAGCTTGATATGTCTCTCCAACTCACTAGGTAGAGTGACAAAGTTTACTGATGAAATGTTCCTCTTAAGAGATATGTTAATTATCTTATTAGGTAATTCCATTATATGGTTAATTATAAGGATAAATGTAGTGATAATGTCCCTAGGTCCTACATGATATGCTTGTAATGTTTTTTAAAGAAAATATTTTAGTTTCAAATGTAATAAAATATGCCAATGTTTTTTGAAGAAAATGCTAAAGGCAGTGAAATGATTGTTTTTCAAGGAAATATATTAATTGGGTTTCATGTTTTTAATAAATCCATATGTTTTTTAATTTTCCTTTACGATTTCATAAGAAATAATTTCTGAAATATATTGATCAATGAAGTTTTTTTTTCATGGAAAAGTAAATGGATATTTGAGTTCCAATGATTGTTATGAAAAGGGGAAACCATATTATGGATTTTTCATTTTTACAAATGGGTGAACATGTTTCTTTTATTTTATGAACATTAATAATAATTTTTTTTCTCATCCAAAAATTTAAAATGTTTTTCACAGGGATTAAGGATGAATTAGAACATTAATAATGTAATTGTTCTAGCTATATGAGTTACCTTGAAATAATCAAGTGTGTCTTTATAAAGAAGTTTCTTTATTAGAAGATTTGACATTGTATAGAAATATAAACTTTTTAATGAAATGTATTTATTAATTCCCTAAAACCCTAAACTTAAAAGATCCTATTTATGAAATAAAGTGAAATGATTTTTATAAATCATGTAATTATGAGTTAATTAAGATTTTTATTGTTATAGTTAATATCAGAGGAAAATTTTAGATAACTATAAAGTTTGGGATGTTATCAATTGATAATAATTTAGAATTTATAGATATAATCATGGTTTAAAGTGTCTATGTTCTATAATTTTGTTAAAGGTATAAAAACCCTTTTGTGGTTTTAAGTGAGGAGATTTTAAGGTGATGACTAATATTTCAAGAGACAATCTATTAGGTTTTAATAGATGATTGTGGTATATGTAACCCTTGTGTTTAACATGTGATTTAGTTTGAATGTTATTTGGGAATAATTCTAGTACATTTTTTGTTGTAAGATGAATGATATAAAATAACCCTTGTGTTTAATATATTCTTTGACCCTGATTCAATTTTGGTTAATTAGGATAATGGGTTATTAAATTTTGGGTAAATATGTTTTATTATATAGATAAGAATATTATTTAAATATGATTTGGTGACTGTAATACCATAACATCCAGATTTTTTAAAAGGAAAGACTATGCTTGAAATTGTACAAGATATGCCACATCAAGCTTAAATGAACCTCTAAATATTATTATTTAATTATTATCATTATAACCTAGACATTATAATGGAAGGTATCAAAATGATTAACTAAATTATAAAAATATGGTTTACTCATGTATATATAATTAATTATTTGGTGACCAATTAATTATAAATGAAAATTAACCCCCTTTTAAAAATAAAAGGAAGTATTTTTCTAAAAAACTAATTAAATGTTCACAAGTGTGTTTTATAACAATAAAATATAAAAATTACCCTTTTTGGACTATTTGGATATTTTCAATCTAATGTTTTACATTTATCATATGTGTCTTCTAGACATGATATAAAAAATAAATATAATTTTATGCATAAAAAGTTGTATTTTTCTAAAACCATTTTCCCTTCTTTTGATAGCGTACTTGTTTTAAAACTAAATTCTTACACATTTATAAATTTTGTAGAAAAATAAACTCAATTACTTAATATTTAATGTTAAAATTATATTATCCTGAATTTTTTATATTTTTATGTTAATATTTACTTTTTTATGAATTGTGGAAATTACTGAGTGACTAAGTGAAAATTAACTTTTAATTTTGAAAACACTTTTAAGGAAAGGTAAGAACCCATTGAAGTACAAGATACAAAGCATCAAGTACCATACTATATGGATGACCCATTAAAATATAATTTAAGCCTATTAGACATGTTATATCTAAATAATTTCCAATGGAAACTATTTACCATTGTAACATGATCATCCTTGATAAGGTCTTCAAACTAGTAAGCCATATTGTACCATGTTTGAATGTACTCCTACATTTTTATTTTCCATGTATTAAAACCTTTTAATAGAATACGTTCTTTCTTATTGATCCACTACTTGTTATCCTTATTATTTTCTAAAAGTTTCAATATCTCATCAATCTTGTTAGCATCCTTTTATGATACATTAATCATGAGTGAATCCTACAACATTCCTTCCTTAGAGTGTATGATAACCTCCCATTTTTGGATAATATTTGGAACCTCCTTTCTTGCATCCCACTGGATGTTGGTGGTCACTACCATAGAAATATAAATCTAATAAGGGGCATTCCCACTATAGGATTTTTTTAACTCCATCAAGGTTTTATATATCTTATTTGATTCTTGCATCACACAATCATCATGAACTTGTTCTTTAGAGACAACACTATTGGTCATTTGGTTTCCATACTGGATCTTTTACCTCACCTTTTGGTCCCTATACTTATTATTAGGTTTAATTTTTGTATCATTGGGCCTCATTTTATTGGTATACCTTGTCTCCATTTGTTTAGATAGGAAGTAATAGTCCTTTAATCCTTTGTATTTCTATTTTTAAGTAGAATTCCACTTCCTAAATCATTGTTGTCTTTCTACCCCCTTTTCCTCCTCGGATCGTAAGGCCCTCTACCATGACTTCCTTTCGCACTATCATATGAAAAAATTATAGAGATCTCATTACTTGACCCTGACCTATAGATAAAATGACTATCATAATAAACCTTATACTAGATTAATTATCAATGATCATGGACCAACCCTTAAATATCCAAACCATCGATTTGTTTACCAACTTAATATTTTGCCTGACCTTCCATGAACCAACCCAATTATATGAAATATATGCACCACTTGTGACCTACATTTCATGAATCATATATTCAACTAAATTTTTTTAAATCAGATGATGGAAAACCACATCATGTAAAGATATAAAGACAGGATGTGCTACCTCTATCCCCTATGACTTCTATTTTTTTGTTGTTCCATTTCTAGTTCTCATAGACTCTGCATAGGAAGATACATTGGATGAAATAATAGGACCTTAGGTACACATACCCTCAAACCCCCTGACCTGTAAAAGGACTTAACTTCTAAAATAGCCAAGTTCTGTTTCGACCTACTATACACATCCACAAATTTTGGATCAATATTTCCCATAAAAACCTCTTTCTGAGTGGGAGCAACTTCATCTCCACTCGAACACAACTGAATGGGTGCCTCCATAATGGAAAAAGACTATGGTTCTAGGAATCAATCAATTTGAAACTCCTTCCGACCAGAATCATCATTTAAATATCAACCATTTTCATTAGAACATGCCCCCTCCTCATTCATATTATGTAGTTGGTTCAATAAGACACACCTACATACTACTATCATATGACAAAGACACTTTTATGATGAGGAATAATAAACACAATTCTCAAAAAAATAGGTTTCATGTAATGGAATTCATCTCCAAATGATATCCACATGCACTCAACTAAAATTAAAGAAAAATATTCATTGAAACATATTCTTAGAGAAATTTGGTGAAAATCCACATAATTTATACTATCAGATCATAAATATTGGCACACTAAATTCCCAAAAATTCGAATGATTGAGGGTTTCTAAAACGGAAGGGGAAGTTTGGGAAAAGATACCCAAATCACTGTCAAAGGTGAGTCTCAGTTCATATGAAAATAATAGGACCACATGAATAGGAAGAATCATAAGACAATGTAGACATAGAGAGCACTAGACAAAGACAACATCAGATCCTCTTCCAAAGTAAATCGAATCATAATTTTCCTATTTTCAAGAAGACTGATTGTTTCTCGTTCTTGTAAACCCCATACTTCAAAGAAGAATCTATCAAACTATTTCACCAATGGATGAAGATTTTTAAATCAAGAAAAAAATTCTTGACATAGAAGAGAAAAGTCATATTTGAACTTTGATGCTGATAGTGAAAGCTACGGAAGACCATTGAACAAATCAAGAACTTAAGGGGAATGAGAAATTTGAGGAAAAGAAGGAAGAAAATATGTATTCGAAAAGGGGGAGAAGGAACAGGGTCAAACCCCCAAATAGAATGATGGAGGTCCCTCCCCCTCCTGCGGGGGAGGGATTTATGTTTCATGAATTATCTCCATGGGAATGATGGTGAAGGGGTCCTAAGCGAGAATTCCCCCACCACATGAACACAATTAAAAGTACTACATTTTAATTGAAAAATGACATTTCATCTAGATTATTTATACTGTTAAATTTCATTCTAATTTTGGTTTAAAGTAAAATTAGATCAATAATACATCTATTAATCCAATTAATATCATTGTAATCTTTTACATATTTAATTTGTATATAAAAACATTTAAAACTTTTTAACATTTTCAATTTAAAACCACACCTTCTCTCCCCACTACAGGATTAATTTTAAATTAATTTTATCCACAAATATTTTTTTAATTTTAAAAAATGGATTAAATTTTTGGAATAATATAATAAAATTTATTAAATAGGTCTCTTTTTTATTTTTTGGACAATATGTATAATAAAATTAGATCTTTTTATTACAAAATTTAAGGGTAAATCAGGAAATTATGGGTAAAAATAATTATCATAAGGATTATAAAATTACCCTAAAACTTGTAAATATTTTATTTGATGAGTGTTTGTCAATCCAAATCATCGTTGGGCATAATTTATGACCTCTTGGAGTCACTTGGAGCCACTTGTATGACTTTAATCCCCTTCTATAATTTTATTTTAATAAAAGTTAAACTTGTCACACTAATGTTTTTAAAAAGTATAAATGTTTTAATATGTGTTCAACTTGAAGATATTTTAGACCATAAATAGTACTTGGGAAAATAAAATATTTATATTCATCATGATTATTTTTAATTTTAGTGAATAAATAGTTACATTAAATTCGTACACAACGTTGATGAAACAATTATTTTATTAATGGAAATATCAAATAAATATTTTTAAAAATATTAAAATAAATATAATTTGACATAATTAATTTGATAAAAGAAATTTACGGATTCCCTTAAAATTTTTATAATTTAATAAAATAGTTTTTTCTAATTATAATAGTTATATTTATATTTCTAAAAGTAAAAGTAATTAATATTGTCAAAATTGACATTAATGATATTTTAAAATATATAATATTTAATTAAATGATGTCAAAAATCCAAAAAAGTCTAAAATTCTTAAAAATGATTTGGATAAGGTTTAAATTTAATCTATTATCCATTTATGGTTCTTTTTTAATTTTATATTAACTATATTAACCTTTAAATAGTAAAAACACATGTTGTCACGATAAGAGTTAAAAAGGGAAAATAAGTGTTAAAGACAAAATATAATAATTAAAAAATAGTTTAAACACGTATAATTTTCATTTGAGGAATTTATTTTGACCCATAGTTATCTTATAATCTAAATAGATAATTTTTGAGCCATTTATAATAGAAAATTAATTTATATAAATATAATATTTTGATAATTTCCAAGAGTTCCCCTCCCCACTCTTATAAAAGGGCACATATTCATCTATTTTATTTAAACTTACAGCCATATTTGGTTCATGAAATATCTTCCCAAATCCATTAATATAATACCTACCCACATTCTATAGAATATATTTTAGGTATAACACTCTCCTTAGAGTTTTTAAGGTGTTAATCAATGGAGATTTTCCAAATAAGAGGTATAGTTTTCAATTAAGTGTTTCTATTTTATTTATTATTCCTCCTTCACATTTTATTCAACGATGTTGAAATAATAAATAAATTATCCTTTATTTAATTATATTTTATTATTTTATTATCATCGACCAAATCCATCTCTACTTCCATAAAATGGGAAAATAATTAGTCATTCTTGTGTATGGCAGACTATTGCTTCTTGAACTGATGAAATTCATTTTCCATGACCGTCTCTAATGACTGGTCATAATTATGGATTTCATAATTATATATTAGCTTAATTACATATTTATCTTTTTTAAAATATAATATATAATTTAATTTATTATCTCTCCATGCACATAAAAATGATAACATCGTTCATGCGTATATGTGAATTATTTCCTTTATAAAGCAATGTGATTCTTTTTTCATCACCACATCACATAGATGATATATATAAGTATATTTAAATTATTAATATGATATTAATGATATTATTATAAATATTTAAAGATAAAATAATTTTTACCTTCTTTCCATATTGATCATTGAAAAATGGAAACTTTCCTCATGCATACATATGACCTACTGACTCAATGATTGTAACATAGTTAATTTTTAATATCCGTATTTAATGGATGGATTTAAATTATTATTGAATCATAAAAATTATAATTAATTCATGAATATTATTTTTGAGATGGTGTAATTCTGAACACTTTAACCCTTATCAGCCGACCAAACTCATTTTGGACTCAAGTACTGGATGTCGTGAAAACATTTGACCTAAACGTAAATAATTAAGTATTTGTTAAAACATGTTAATAAGTGAAATTAAAAGAATAATAAAATTTTAAAAGTTTTTAAATAAATTAAATAATTAACCAAAGTTTTTTTATTTAGGAAGATTAATAATGTACATGATGGGTCAGGATCAAGGTAAGGGGATTTCTTTTAAAAAAATCTTATTTTAATGTTTCTTTTTACAAATGTCAAAATTAATTTTTTTAACATATGTTTCAGGAACATAATTGACCAATTTAATGAAACATTAATTATTTAATAATTCATTTATAGGTGTTTATTTTTATTTTCAAAGAAAATTGTTTTCTTATTATGTAAATAGTTTTTTGATTTTAAAAGTGATTTTTACAAAAAAGGTATTTTGCGATCTGAAAGTTTTTTTTTCACATGCGTTAAAATGGGGTTTCATTGGTTTTATTCATGATATAGTCTATGTAAATTATTTATGAATGTTTTTATACCCATTATATATCATATGTGATCCCATTTTAGTTTTGGATGTGCCCAGATAGTGCTTCAATTCATTGCGTAATGATTTTGTTCTACAAAGAATTATATTGGAAGTCAATTGTATGGTAACTCCAATTTGAATGGGTTTTTATAAGGGTTTTATGATGATGATTTCCCTAGGAACTTACATTAATTTTCTATTCATTCTAATAATTTTTTTTATGGAAATAGTTTTATTTTCAAATGGTAAGATAATGATATTTTGAAGAGATTATTCTTTTTTCAGGGTAAAAATTTATGTTTTAAGAAAATGTTTCTATGATTTTTTCACTGGACTAATGGTTTTCTTTGTTTTAAATCCACTAATGATATTTTTTTATCATCCCATGTTTTAATTTTTTTTCATAGGGTTTAAGGAAGTCTATGGATAAAGATGAGATCAAGGGAAAAATTGTGAAGATATTTGATAAAGAGAAACCATGTTTTATTTTAAATATTTATTTTATTTCTTATGAAAAAATGGATACTGTGTATATGTGTCAACTTTTAATGTTTGTGTTTTCCATGTAATAGTTAGTCCAATTTTTCTAAAACTCTAAACCATAAAAGGTCCTCATAAGAAAAAAAAATTAACTATTGACTTAAAATTCAAGATTATGTATTGCTTAAGGTTGGGTCCTTACAACATGTATCATATGACGGTTTAGATAAATTTATAGGTTAGTATATTATTTAAGCATAAGTTACAATTCAAATATAACCACAATAGTTTGCATGGTTGGCAGGGTCATAGTTATTTTTGAAAAATTGTATGAGTTTGAGATAAAATGAATAAGAATGTATTCATTTTTATCTTACTTATAAGATGGAATATGATGATTTTATTATTATGGAAAAACTAACCTTTTAGGATTTATTAAATGGATGGATCAAGTAGGAACCAAAGTAAAAATGGATCTGAAGGAAAATGAAGTGGTTGTCTGAATAAGAAACTGAATGAAATGGGAGTTCCAATGATAACTCTTGTTGCTATTATAAACCAAATAATATGAGTAATGATTAAAAACTTGATCCTTGGTGATTTTTCTAACGCATCATATACAAGAGAAATGAATCCCTTTGGATTTTAAAGTAATAATCACCATAATGGTGAATATAATAAAAGAATTATGTGTTAAGAATTTGGAAAGAATAACCGCAGAAAATGTATCAAAGGGATAGGAAGATGTTTTAAATGTGGTCAATGAGGTCACACAGTAATAGTATTCCAAGGGAAAAAGGAAGTTTTTAGTTGAATCCTTTAAAGAGAAAGAACTACTTTTCGAGTTATTAATTGAATGTTTTAAATGTGAGTGTATGTCCATTATGAAAATTGATATCATAGGAAGAATGATAATGAATAGGATCCACATGACCATATAGATATCTATTTAGAAATACATAATTTCATTATAGTTGAAGATATGTAAACTGAAAATGATACATGAAAGGTATGGATTATTTCTTTGCTCATGTTTTGACATTATTGAATATTAGGACATAATTCATGTTTTTTTGTGGTAAAGAAGTATTAAATAATAAGATGATAACACATGTTTAAGGGATTATGAAGAATGATGAATGAATATGATGTCAACATTAAATGGATTCTAGAGTTATGGTAAATTTAAGAATGATGAAATTTCGAAAAGTATTAATACTCTTTTGATGATTGTATTAATTTGGAATAATTTTTTTTCAAGTTTGTGTTATATGAAACCCTTAAGTTTGTCATGTGAAAACGTTATTTGATGAAGAATAATATTTTATTATTGTGGAAACTTTTTTAAGGCACAAATAACCTTTAGGGATTAGATGATCTTTGATTTTGATGTAATAATGGGTTATTACAATTTGGTAACATATGTTCCATCAGAAATTGATTTAGTGATAAAAGTTATTTAGGAATAAATTCAATATTTTCTGAATCCTATGATAATAATCTAAACAGAATATTATGAGATTTTTTTGAGTAATAAAGGTTGAATTATGTTTTAATAGAAAATGTGATTTTATTAGGGCTTTTTGGTGATTTAGGTTATTTATAAAAATGATTATCATATCTTGTAGATTATTTTATTTGGTAAATTACAATTTGGTATAAGACTTTGAGAGTCATTGATGTTATTTGGTAATAAATGTTAATACTATCTTGAAAGTGTATGTGATCATATATTTAGGGTTCATGTTTTCAATCTTATTCCTGTATAGTTTTCAGAAAATTTAATGATTGTTATTTTTCTATATTGAACTTTGGGTGTCACTATTGAATTTTGGAGATTAGTGATGTTTTTCATCATATAATGGTTTTATATGTTTGGGTAATTATCTAATCTTATCCTAACCATTTTGTTTTTGCTTAATTCCAAAATATAGGAATAATGGATAGTTTTTCTTTTATAGATTTTATAATCTAGTAGAAGTTGATTATAGTGATATAGGAATGATTGTTTTCTTGAATACTCATTATTTGGAGAAAAATATGAGTTTGTGGTGGAAATTTTTAAAGGATAAAACTCTAATTTTCAAGTAACTATATTTCCTTATATTCTTATTCCTGGTATTAAAGTTATTTCTAAACTCTTTGAAAAAGATCTTGGAATAAAAAATTTTATCCCTATACTTTTATTATGAGGAAATCAATGGAATTTTAAATCATCATAGATTTATGATTTTGTGATGGATCACTTTATCATGACCATGGTATATTTAACTCTCCATAAAAACCCGAAAGGTCGTTTTCTCTTCAGTTTCTATTTTTATCTATATGGAACTGCAATATGTGTTATCTCGTGTGACCATTGTAATATCTTTTCTTTGTTATCAAGTATAATTTTTATTAATCATTTTTATAATGTGGAATTTCAACAAAGGTACTTTGAAAAGTAAGACCCTAGTTACCAATACCAAGTTCAAATTGTGAGGATTCAATTTTTATTAGGGAGGGTGAATATAACAACACATATTTTTTAAATGAAAGGAAATGTTTGATAGCATTCAAGATACACCACATCGAGCCTAAATGAACTAATAAAATTTATTATTTAACTATTACCATTATAACAGAGTAATTAGAATGGAGGGTGTCAAAAATATTAACTGAATAATTAAAATATGGTTTGTGCATGTATAAATAATGAATTCTTTGTTGATCAATTAGTTATAAATGCAAATAAAACCCTTTTGAAGGTAAAAGAAAATATTTTTAGGAAAAACTACTTAAATGCATAAAAGTGTGTTTTATACCAATAAAATACAAACAAAGCTCTTATTTTTAAATATTAATATTTTAATAAATTGTTTTACATTATTTATACGTATTTTTTTGACATGATATAAAAATTAAATCCTATTTATTTTATAAAAAGATGTGTTTTTATGAAGGAAGTTTTGCCGCCTTTTGATGACACACTTTTTTTAAACTAAATTTTGACACTTTATGAATTTTATTTGAAAAAATAAACTTCATTTTTGAAATAATAATGTAAATATTACCCGAGGTTGAGGTTCTCTTATTTTTTTGATATGTTTTATTTTTTGATGAATTTTGAAAAATACTACATTTTAATTAAAAACTGACTTTTTATAAAAATAATTTATAATGTTTAATTAAATTTTTGAGTTGGTTTTACATTAAAATTAGATAAATAATTAATATATTAATCAATTATGTTCATTGTATTTTTTTTCATATTGAATTTGGATATAAAAAAATTTCAAATGTTTTAATATTTCACTTTCAAAACATACTTTATCACCCCGTATATGTGATTAATTTTAAATTAACTTTTTCTAAATTAGAGTTTTTAGTTTTCAAAAATTGATTTCATGTTTATAATAATAAATTCCAAATTTATTAAATGGTTCACTTCTATATTTTTTGAAAATATGAATCGTAAAGTTACTATTTTTTATTACCACAGTTAAGGGTAAATCAGGTAATTAAGGGTAAAAATAATTATGATATTGATTAGTTAATTATAATTAAACTTATAAAATTTTTATTAAATGAGTGATTTTTAACCGCAATAATCATTATTATGAATTTATGACCTATTGTATTCAATTTGATGACTTTATGCCCCTTATAGTATTTTATTTTATGAAACGTCAAATTGGTCGCACTAATATTTTTAATAAGTATAACATTTTTAATACTTGTTCATACAGAAGATATATTAGACCATAAATAGTATATTAAAATATAAAATATTTATCTGCATCATTTAAATTTATTTTTAAATTTTATTGAAGAAATATTAACCTTGAATCATTAGGTAATGCTGATGTAGTAATTATTTTAGTAATAGAAATATTATTGAAATTTTATTAAAAATATTAAAATAAATATAATTTTATATAATTAATGTGATAAATTTTTTATATATTATCAAGACATGATTATAATTTAATCAAATATTCTTTTTCTAATTATAAGATTTATCTTTAAATTTTTAGAAGTCAAAGTATTGAATAATGTCAAAATTTCGATTGATGATATTAGAAAATATATAAGAATTTATTAAATGAGATAAAATTCATAAAAATATTAAATTAGTAAAAAAAAAAATTATAAGGCTTAAAATTTAATCCATGATCCATTTATGGTTTAGTTGGAAGTTTATAGTAACTATATTGATCTTCAATGAGTACAAACACATGTTGTCACTATTAGAGTTACAATTATTAAGTAAGGGTTAAAGGAAAAATATTTGGACTAAAAAATAATCAAAACATGTATAATTTTCATTTTCAGAATGGATATCAACTATTAATAAATATATATTCTAAATAAAAAATTTTTGCACCATTTTGAATAGAAAATTAGTTTATATTAATTTAATATTTTTAGAAATTCCAAGATTGCCCCTCCCCTCTCTTATAAAATGGTACATCTTATTATCTTTTATTCACACTAGAAAACCTATTAATGTTCAGAAATATCTACCCAAATCCCTTCCTAGATTCCATAACCACACTTTATAGGTTTTATTTTAGGCATAACACTCACCTTAGAGGTGTTAAGGTTTTAATCAAATGAGATTATCCAAAAAAGTGGTATTATATTTAATCAAATTCTTCTATTTTATTTCTTATTCAACTTCCATAAAACATTTTTAAACCATGAATAAATAATAAATAAAATATACTACATATAATTAGACATTATTATATTAGTACCATCACCTGAATATGTATCCACTTCCATCAAATGGGAAAATAATTAACCATTTGTGTGTACGACGGACAACCGCCTCACGAACCGATGAAATTCGTTTTGCATCACCATCTCTCAAGACTGGTTATAATGATGGAATATATTTTTATATATTATTATCATGAAATATTTATAATTATTAAAATATAATATATCATTTATGACCTTATATTTATGTGGACATAAAAATGATAACATCGTTCGTGCCTACGTATGAATTATCACTTCCACAAAGCGATGTGATTTTTTTCATCACCACATCACATGGATGTTATATATAATTATATTTAAATTATTAATATGATAATAATGATATTATTATAACTATATAAAGTTAAAATTATTCTTATCATTTTCTCAAAACGATCATTGAAAAATGGAAACATTACTCATGTGTACATACGACCTACTGTCTAGATGATTGTAACATATTTCATATTTAATATCCATATTTAATGTATGGATTTAAAAGTATAATTAATTTATAAAAATGATAATTATGTCTTGGATATTATTATTTATATGGTGGAATTCTAAAATCATTAATCTTTTTTCAATTGATATAAGTCATTTAGGACTCAGGTACTGAATATCATCAAAATATACGGTGCGAACTTGAATAATTATATAATTATTATAACATGGAAATAAGTGAAATAAAAGGAATAATAAATTTAAATTTTTATCAATATATTAAATAATTAACCTATTATTATTATTCGGGATGAAAAATTACATACAAGATGAGTCAGACCCATGGTAAGTGACTTTATTTTAAAAAACCTTCTTTCGAATTTTCTTTTTACAAAAGTAAAAATGAATGTTTTTTATATATGTACAACGTGAATGTAATTTCCTAATTTCATAAATCCTTAATGATTTATTATTTAATTTATAAAATTTCATAGTTATTTTCATATAAAATGGTTTCATAATTATATACATGGTTGTTATATTTTAAAAGTTATTTTTACAAAAAGGATAGTTTGGTATCCAAAAGATTTATTCACAGTGTTCAAAAGAGTTTTGAAGTGTTTTATTCATGATATAGTCCATAGAAATTATTTACGAAGGGTTCAGCTCCGTTATAAATAATGGGTTTTCCCGTTATAGATTTGGGTTTGCCTAGATAACAAACCAATTCATTGGGTGATGATTTTGTTATCTAAAGAATTATATTGGAAGTCAATTATATGGTTATTCCAATTTGTATGGGTTGTTTTAAGGGTTTTATAATGATGATGTCCCAAGAAACATAAATGAATTTTCAATCCATGCTAATGAGTTTTTATCGAATTTTTTTGATTTTAAAAAAGTAAGATAATGATATTTTTTGTAATTATTATTCCCTGTTCAGTATAAAATTGTATAATTTTAAGAAAACAATTCTGAGTTTTTCACCAGAATAATGGTTTCCTTTCTTTTGAATCCCTTACTAAGATTTTTTCCCATCCCAATTTTAAAAATGATTTTAAGTAGATTTATGTAACATTAGAGATAATTATAAGATCAATGGGAAATTGTGAATATTTATCACAAAGATAAAACCATGTTTTATTTTAAATATTCATTTCTAGTTTTATTAAAAAAAATGGATACTATGTATATGTGTCCACTTATAAAGTAAGGATTTACCATGTAGGATTTATTCTTAGTTTTCTAAAACTCTAAACCAGAAAATATCCTCAAAATAAAAATAGTGAAAAGTCTAATTAAAACAAAAGATTATGTATTTTTTAAGTCTTGGTCCTTAGAAATGTCATAATATTTTATATGTATTTTATTTTAAATAAAACATGAAACTCTTGATAGATTTCCTTACACTCATCCCTAAGTCTATATGAACCACGATTAAGTAAATTGTTATCACCAAGCCATTAAATTGGAAGGTATGAATCATAAGTACTAATTTATGAAAATATTTATAATTGTTTTTATTTATTAAAATGTATTTATTAATTCATAATAAATAATACTCAATTTTAAGTAAATTCATTTTACTCTTCAAAAATATGTTATCTTCAAAAATAGTTTTTAACACTTTTTTGCATGAAAAAATTATAATTAATTTATAAATTTTTTCGAAATATAATTTTATTAAATTAATATTACTTTTAATATCATCATTTCTATATTATCTTAGGTTAATTTTTTTGGATTGTTCTAAAATACTAAATTTTTAGTGAATAGTGAAAGATACCGATTTATTTAAAAAAATTTAATTTATTATTAAGTAAATTAACCATTATGTTTTTAGTTTGATCATAAATTAAACTAATTATCCTTTAATTAGAAACATTATAATTAATTACTTAGTAATAATCATTCTAATTTATTTCAATATAAGTTATTTTTTGGGCATAAAAACACATTTATTTAAAAACCAATGTTTATAACCATAATTTTTTCATCATAATAAATTAATGTAATCACTATTTACTACATTTTTAATCAAATTAATAGATTTTATATTAAAATTAATAATTTAACATTAATTTTATGTTTTTTAAAAGTCAAGGAGTGGAAGTAAATTATGTTTTATACTTAAGAATTCATTTTTCAAAAATGTTTTTTCACTATGGTTTGCTAGCTTAATTAGAATTAAATTCCACCATATATAGAAATTGAATCTATTAAAATATATTGAATATGTTTAATAATAATAATTAATATAATTCAATTGTGTTAACATTATTTTTTGTCATAGTGAATATTAAAAATAGTAAAATTTTGTTCCCATAGTTAAGCTTAAAACAACTTTACTCAGAGATTAAATCATTATAAAAGGTAATTTTTTCCAGTAACATTAATAAAATTATTTTTTTTAATATATTTAAAAATTATATTATATTACCTTTTAATCCATGTCCAATTTGATCCAATTTCCATTGAAAGTGTGCTTAAATCATTTAATTTGTTTTAGAAATTCCTTATGTGTCCATCCCCTCACTTATAAAGGTGAACCACTTATCCCTTACTCACACCATTTGAGCCTTCATGATCATCAATGACCAATAAAAAAGTCTTCCCGTTGTCCTTAACTTAATTATAGAGATTATGTTTCCTCTTATATCAATCCTTCAACGGTTAAGGGGTAATCCAAAGGAGGCCTCCCAATGTAGAGGCATTGATCATAACCAAGATCTTTAAATTTTTTTCCTTATTATACTTCCTATAAACAAGATTTATTAATAAAAAATTGAATAATACAGTAACATAAATATATGTAAATTTTATGATGATAATTTAATGACTATTTACCACCACTTCTCAATCAAATGGGAGATGAAATTATTGCTCATTTGTACTTGTGGACAACTGGTTCCACGTAGTGACACAACTCATTTTACACCACCATCATTAATGGTTGGTTATTATGGAAAATTTAATTTTAATATACTATATTTATGTCACAATAATAAATTTTTAAAGTTTAATTAATATTTACATTTCTTTCATTTCGTCCATCAAAAAATGGAAACATCACTTGTGCGTACGTAAAGATTATCGTCTCCACATAGTGATGTAATTTTTTTTAATCACATATTTATATGAATAGTTATAAATATGTATATAATGATTATATATTATAATTATATAATTATTAAAATTTTGGTTATCGGTTAACCATGATCAAAGTGAAAGCACCAATACGACTGAACTAAAACATACATGAAAAACAGAGCAATTAACACCCAAAATGACAACTTTAAAAAATAATTATTAATAAATGGGTGTTGAAATGATATAATTGGGTGATATATTCTCCTTTTATATAATTATAATAAATCTAAATTTATTAAACATGAGGATAAAGTGTTTATTAATTCGTTCATATATAAGGAAAGGGTTTCTTTGTCTCATTTTCAAATTCATGAGACATGTTTCAAATTGCACACAATCATTTATTTTATGTTGTGTGATTAATACCTAATTAATTAATTTTTATATATACATGAAATTATTACTGTTTTAATATCCATATAGTTTTCTCTATTTACATAACCTTTTATTAAAAAGTTAGCAAAGTTATAATGGTTTTTCATGTTAATTTTTCTTCATTGAGACTTGTTTTAATGTTATGCACTAATTTGTTGTCTCTATGTTGTATATACTACCAAATAATGTATTATTTAATAATAAATGATTTAATTTATTGAGTTTTCATATCATTATTTTTTCAAGCTTTTAATGACTTTCAATTGAAAGATTACTAAGGCTATAAGGGTTTTATTGTATAATATCATTTTCATTGGGGTTGTTTATGATTAAATTTTATAATTATGAAATTTTATGATCTATCTATCCCAAATATTATGTATTTTATCATTCTATTATTATTATAAGAGATAATTATTTTCCCATCAATTTTACTCTCTTCATTTAATCAAAATAATGATAATATGTTTTTATGGAAAACCAACATCATTTCTCTCTTCAATCAGGATTATTTTCTTCCTCATCCATGTTTTATTGAAAAAATTTTAAATATTTTTTTATATTCTAAGAAAATCATTTAAATTATATTTTTATTATATTTTTATTTATTTAACAAGTTTTTATATGATTTTTTGTTTTAACATACACTAAATGAACATATTTTCCATCCATCATGAGTAATGTTTTATTTGAAGCCTCTTTTACAAGTTTCCTTAGTTCATTTCAGAGAAAAAATTTTCCTTGATATTTTGAAATTTTTTAGATTTTAAATAGTTTATTTCAATATGAAATTTTATTTTCATTAAGAAATGTTTCGGAGATATTTTGAAGATATTTTTTATTTATAACAATATCATTTCAATTAATTATATTTTACTAGGGATATGATACAGTATCGCTATATTTATTTTTTCTCTGGATGGTTTATTTTTATGAAGATGAAATGTTTGTGAACAATATTTTCTTTCCATGGGTTAATATTTGATGTAATAATATTTTTTTTCATGATATTGTGGAATATATATGAATGGATTATGATTAGGTAATGGGTGGTTCCATTATAAACGGAGGAGGGATAGTTCTATTATGAACCAAGAATGGGTGGTTATGCAATAAACCAATGATGGGTGGGTATGTTATAACCCTATAACGATTTGGATAAATATGGATACCTCATGAGATAATAAATATTAGAATGGGTACCTAACCGAGACCAATAAGGGACTTTCCTAAAAAGATAGTCTTGTAAGTGAACCCAGGCTAAGGAAATGATGGAATGAAGAGTGAACCCAATCCACTATTATAGTCTTGGTTGTGATCCTTGAATAAAGAAATTATTTTCTATTCTTATGTTAATATCACAAACTTATGTCTTATTATGATGATATTTTTTCATGGATCATGATTGATTATTTATGATTTCAAATTATTATGACTTATATGCTTCAATTGATAAAACTTAATGTCGTGTTTCATGCTTATGATATATGAATTGATGGGTATGGTTTTATAATGTCGATCTTAGGTTCTCATGTGACACCTGGACTTCGTGTTGCGTCATGTTTCTAATTTTTATTTTTATCTTATAATTTTATCTTCTTCTAATTATATATATATATATATATATATATATATATATGAAATGGGATCCGATCCCGACTGGGGTTTGGCATTGATAAATGAGAGTTTTGGCCTTGACAGCATTCAGTGCACCACTGTCGAAGCCATGGGACCTCGCCTACATCACCGCGCGACCTCACCCAGTTCCTTGCACGACTGACCAATGTTCAGAAAATTATATGAAATGAATTAATAATAAAGAAATAAAATTAAATGATTAGTAAGACAAAAATAAAATAAAATAAGAAAAGTGTAATAAAATTTAAGGAATTGTTTTACTGATAATGATAATATTATTATTTAAGGACATTATTAATTATTATTGAGTATTATTATAATTTATATTAGTGAAGACAATTTAGTTATTTTAATTATTATTATTACTCTTGTTTTAGGTATTATTAATATTATAATGATTATTTTTATTATCATTATCTATTTATTTATTTATTCTTCTTTTTATTTTGGTTGTTTTTTTCTTCTTAGGGTTTATGGACCTTCCCCCCTTACCCCCTATTCATGTTGCAACCTAGCCCCAATCCTCCTGGTTTTCTTGCGTGTGGCTTTTCCCCGTACTTCATGTCTATTGCGCCACCTGCTACTACCTCCTGGCCCCATCACATCGTGCCCCGTCTCTTCTGCAGACACACCCTATAGTCCACTGCGTCCTGCTCTCCCTCGCCAGCCGCTTACATGCTCTCTCCGACGGTCCGCATGCGCCACCCCGACATCCGGCCAGCTGAACCTCATTCCTGACAACTCTCCAATCTGGCGTCACCCTCCCCTACTCGCCTCCGGCCGACCTGCAACTCCACCAGAACCTCCTCCGTGTTTAGCCCAGTACAAGCCACAACCCTCCCCCTCGCTGTCCGACCCATTTCGGGTGATCAAACCTCCCGACTGAGCTCATGTTGCATCGTCGCACCCTCTTCCTTCGAGTAGGATTCTCCCTCTTCGGTTTGGGGTTTCACCTCTACTTGTTTTTTGGTATTTCAGGTTTTAGTGAGTATTTGGTCCAATTTAGGGTTCAGTTTTGATTTGATTTGGTTTAAATTATTGATTTAGTGTCCAATTTGGATTCCTCATGGTGCAAATTTAGTGAGATTAGATTTCCGCACCAAATTTTGGGTGTTTTCAACACCGAAGTAGGTGGTTCCATGCCTTTTCATCCTTTAAATAATTTATTTTACTTTTTTATTTAATTTTAATATGTTCTATGTTTTAATTACATGGCAAAAACTATGTTTAAATTGTTTTTGCAAACTTGATGGATGAAATTTGATTTCTTGAATAAAATAGTCATGTCGTTCATATGTGTTTTGTTGTATAAATTCTTAGTAGTGTTTAATGAATTGTTTGGGGTGATGCGAAGTGTTTTCAGAAATATTTCTGATATGCACATATGATGGAATTTTCTTCTCCTTTTAGAATGGTAATGTTTTTCATATGAGTCTTGATTTGATAATTCTTGTAAATGTTCACTTAATTATTTTTGGTGTGGAAAGGATGTTTTGGTAGTAATTTAATGCGTGACTCTATTATAAATGAATTTTTATTTAAAATAAATTGTTGTGTGTGTTGGGAAAATTGTTGTGTTGTTTTATAGAAATGTTTTATATGTTGTTTTTTTGGTGTGAAACATGGTTGGAAGGGTTTTTGGGGTTATTTAGTAGGTCTGAAATGCGTTTTTAAGGTCATTGGGCCGTGTGTATATTTAAATGGATATTTTTATAGGAAATTGAAGCACTTTGGGTGTGTTTCCTTGTTGTTCACTTTTGAAATTTAATTGAAAATTGTTGAATAATGGAAAAATGTTTTGATATGGTTACCTTGTGTATTCGGATTTAATTTGACGTTGTTATATGGAGGCAAGTGATTTGAAAATGGATTTCTTACTTGTGATTAGGTATGTTTATATGTGTCGACCATTGTTTTGTTATTTGAATAATGTTTTCTAAGTTGCACAAATTGTTTATGTTCTTCTTTGAGTGTTTCCAAATGGAGATTTGTGAAATGACTATATAATGACATATATATTTTGGAAAGGTATTTTGGTGTGGGTGTCTTTTTGAAATGTTGTTTGGGTATGAAAGTGGTGGATTTTATGTGTAATGTCTGGTTTGGTCTGTGATTAGAGAAAGTAATATACTATGTGAATGTGACACTTGATTGAGCACAAGGGAAAACCTGAGGTATCTAGGTGGGAAGACTAAAACTAGTGCTCTAGTGATCCGGAGGGGTATCATCCCTGTTTCACTTGTTGGATTGATGATTACAACACTAAATAAACATATAAATTACTAAGGGTCTTGGTTTTTAAGACACGTTTACTGAGGTTCATGGTTTCTAAGACATGTTTACTAAGGGTTATGGTTTCTAAGCCACGTTTCACCAAGACACAAGGTTCTAGGGTCCCACTCGAGCTAGATCAACCTTAGGGGATTTACTCATAGTGCTCTACCATCCACAATGTGGTGCCTTATATCGACATATTAAGATCACTTGTGTGTGTGTGAGTATGTGTGTGTGTTCCCCTAATGAATTTTTATCTTCCTCTTTAAAATAGTGTTTCTGTAATGGTTTTTTTCTTAGTGTTTTCTTTTAGAATTTAGATTTAAATGTTTTATTTAAAATCATTTTTAAAGTATAATTTTGAATAAGTAGATTAAATTATCTCTTGGATGTTATGGAATTGAATATTTTCATTTTGTGGTATCCCACTGGGACTTTGGCTCACACTCTACATACATCCTTGGGTCTATGTAGACCTTGTTTCTTGTGTATTCTAATTTATGACATCATGCTCAGCGATAATGGTTAGGGTTATTGATGGTCTTCTCAAGTAATTTGGTGTTTATGGCTTGTGGATGTCACACCTCTATGGTTTCTTGTAGGTTTAAGTTAGAGTTTCAGTTTATTTTTTTGTCATTACTTTCTGGATGTTGGTTCAAGTTTTAAACCTTTAAATTCGATTTTAGCTTAAGGCCCAGTTTGGTTTTCTATTTTTAGTTTTAGTTTATTTATCTTATCAGTTTTTTTTGTGTTTAATATTTTGGGTAAATCGATCCCATGTGTTAGTTTTGATACCCAGGCACTTGTGCCAGCCCGTGGGGATCGGGAACGCCCTTTAGGCCATGTTGCAGATCGGGTTGGGCGCCAGGTCAGATGGCGACCCAACCTAGCTCGAGAAAAAATGGTATCAGAGGAGGTTTTCAATATCGGGTCATCTTATTTTGGGATAGATTCACGATAGACTAGAGTTAAGGTTTTCGGGACTCGACATCCTGGCTACAAGTAAGGTTCCTGGCCAGCACACCTCATGACAGGATTCGAGTTGTCAGGGTAAGTTGAGGTCTGTTTGAGTCTTTGGTCCTTTCGATTAATCTTGTTTAGGGGAAATGAAAACGGAGTTGGGTCAGTGGTCTCAATGAGCTCGTAGGGTCTGGAAAGCCATGTGGAGATGGGGAAGCTTTCGTAGAATACCCTCTATGGCGGTGATGTGATTGGCGTATGGCCGCCAACCATATGTCCTAGTCACCCGATGACACTAGTATTCTCTTGCATCATTCCTCACCTCTTCATTTTGCAATTGTGGAAATCTGGTTTTTGATTAAAAATGATGTTGTTTTGGAGGATATTTTGAAATGAAGCGCCTTAAAAAGAAAATGATGTATAAGGTTTGAAAAGTGATTTGGGAAGCCCTTGCAGTGGTCCCCCTGCACATTTAGTGTTCGCGTGTTGTATGTCTTGACTATTGAACCAATTTGACTAGGTCCATGATTTTCTTTCTTGACAAGTGTACGCACCCATAAAGCGTTAACATGAAATTGAAGTGCGGCCATAGGAAATTCTCCGCTGGCCGGACCTCTAGTTGATCGAAGTACACTCTTCTTGAATTCTAAAATTGAACCCACCTCTCCTTTTTACAACTAAGTGATTCCTCTCGTAGAGAGATGACAGACGTAAGGGGAGTTGAAGGGATATTTGGTCTCATTGATTTGTCTGAGTCATCAGGTATGAAGTTTGACATTGTTCTGTTTGAAGGTGCCCCCTTGGAGTGGTGAAAGGAATTCCAGCGAGGACAGGTGAAGGCGGTTGGAATTTCTCAGTGCTAACTGAAGTCTTGAAAGGCTTGTAGTGATTTTATTGGCTGTAAGGGTCATGTTTGGTGACTTATCATAGAACAAGTTCTCCTTGAATAGAATTGGTGGATTTCATAGAATCCTTTGGGAATCCCAGTTTTCATAGGAGTGTGTCCTCTCAAGAGTTATAATTTTTCTCTTCAAAGGGGAGTGTTTTTCATGCATCTTTCATTATTATGTTTCGTGGTTAAGATGAAGAGATGATGCATGTGAATCATCTAAACCTCTTTTTCTAGTGGATGTGACGTGAGGTAGTAGTTGTATGTCATGGTGTGTTGTGTTTGTTGGTGTTGTCTCAATTGTAGTGTGGTTATATGTGACACCAAAATAAGAAGCTTGGTTTGGGAGTCTCCCATGCCTAACTATGAAGGAGGAGATTCTTAAAACATTAGGGCTCCAACCATAGTCCTTGGAGTAAAGCTGGTGCATGATCAGGAACCTTGAGAGTGTATGGGACCCGAACCTTATTTCTATCATCAGTGTTGGAGGTGAAGGAAGTTTAAATTGTTCCTGTAGCTGTTCTATCCTGAATGACCTATCTGGGTGCGTGAAGTATCCCGTGGTTACGAGGAGGCATGGTCACCTCATACCTTAAAGTCCAGGTGGCTACGCCCCACCAGATGTAATCTTTTTAATAGTTCTTATGAGGTATATTTGGGGAAATAGGTCTCAATTTTGATTAGTGATTATCCTGCAAAGTGGAGATACTGGTTTGTCTTGTGTCTTGATTTTAACGCCCCGGTAGTCGGGCCCCTCCCACCCCACTCCTTGTGGTGGGGTGTTTGGTCACTAACATGAAATTTTGAAGTTTTGTATCTTTTTTTAGTTCCAATGGTGGGTAGTCCATTCGGGTCTCCCCGTATTGGTTTTCTAATCTTGTCTTGGGCATTGGTAAGTTTTGAATGGTGGGGATCCCCTTCAGGTTTCCCCATGTTGAACTTTTGATTCTGTTCATAAAGATGGTTAGGTAGTGAGTGATAAGAGTGTTCCTTGGATGTGTTTAGTCTTGTTTTTTCATTCTAGTCAAACAATTTAGTTTTTATTTAATAGTTCTTGAGGTATTTCGGCTTGTGAAGTTAGTTTCTGTGGGTGAGAGGGATCCTTTTATTAAACAGTCAACTAGTGGTGTTCCAGCTCTTTGGGGCGGGTGAAAAGTATCAAAAAGTCATTTTACGAGTTTCTTGATGTTGTCATTTATGTCACTTTCTCTAAGAATGGTGCATTTGCCTCATTTCACTTGATGTTTGTGGGGATCCTCTTTGAACCTTAAAGGGGTGTTGTTTTCTACTTTGGGGTTTGGTCCAAGTTGTGGCTTTCTGGGGATGGAAAGCTTTATGCTTGGGAGAATTGTCACACCCAGACTTCACGCTTCTTCATGTTTCTAATTTTTATTTTTATCTTATAATTTTATCGGATTATTATAATAATAATAATTATATATATATATATATGAAATGCGGGCTGAGCCCGACTGGGTTTTTGCACTTTGGCACTAATAAATGAGCGTTTTTGCCTTGACAGCATTCAACACTCCACTGTCGAAGCCACGTGGCCTCACCTAGGTCACCGTGCGGCCTCACCTACTTCCCCGCATGCCTTCCCAATGTTCAACATATTAAATGAAATGAATTAATAATGAATAAATTAAATTAAATCAGTGTTAAGATAAAAATAAAATAAAATAATAAGAGTGTGATAAAATTTAAGGAATTGTTTTACTGATAATGATAATATTATTATTTAAGGATATTATTAATTATTATTGATTATTATTTATTTTAGTGATGATAATTAAGTTATTTTATTTATTATTATTACTCTTGTTTTAGTTATTATTATTATTATGATTATTGTTATTATCATTATCTATCTATCTATTTATTTATTTTCTTATTCTTTTTATTTCAGTTGTTTTCTTTTCTCCTTTGGGTTTTCAGACCATCCCCCCTTACCCCTATTCCGGTCATGACCTATCCCCCACTCCCCCTAGTTTTGTCACATGTGGCTTTTCCCCTTCCCCCAAGCTCATCACGTCGCCTGCTACTTGACCTAAACCATCGTTGAAGTCAGTCAAAGTTTAAAATTTATAAACCTACTAACTACTATATATGTGTCAAGCAGGGTCGAACCCATAGGGAGGACAATTTTGGCCACTATTCTTATAAAAACTTTGGAAAACTCCACTGTTGTCAGCAGCAGATAGAGTTTTCTATTTTTTTTATGTTATGTCTATTAAAGCAGAAAAGTAACACTATTTTTTAATGATTTTGATATAGACTAGAATGAAATAGAAAACCAATTGAAAAGTGTGAACTACTAAAATATAGAGTGCTGATAAATGAACTATCAGGGTAAACGCTTAGGGAAAAATTCCAAGTCTACTGGTTATGAAAACATTCCTTCTCACAAAAGTGATTACAACTAATAACACCAAAAAGGAGTGTTTTATTTCCCTTTCTTAGAGATAAATCACTCAAGCTAACAGGTCTTGGAGTTCGTCACTCCTAGATTAATCAGCTTGAAAATTATGGTTTGAAAAATATTACAGAACAAACTCGCTGTATGTTCTGTGGTCTTTAATTTCAATTTAAATGTAAAAGAAAATTAATCCACGATGAAACTCACCAAATGAATGTGGAATTAAAAGATTATGTGCAGGTGGTATGTTTCAATTGAATTCAATTAGAACTGATCTCGCTGATCAATGCCAATCACATTAAAAATGATTGAGATAATAAAGGAGAAAGATAGCCAGTAGTATTGATTTTAACCCCAAACATGAAGTATTTAGCCTAACATCATCACTATTATGTATAAAAAATTAATTCAATTACAAAATAAGATAATTGAGAAATAACATAGGAAGAAATATCCCTCTTCTCACTTGAATTGCTGCTGCTCCATTCCCTTTGATCTCTAGAGAATGGCGCTCTAAGGAGTGCTCCAGGGTTCGCTCCAGGTTCTTGCTCTACTTCCGAGTGAATGATCTATTGAATTTTCCCGCATGTCCATATGGTGCTGCTTGATCCTCTGTTTTTATATCCTCCTTCATCCACTGCATGTCACCACTATCTTCCACCAACTCCAAAAAGTCCTTCACTTAAGCACCACACGCGTGCGTTTTTTCGCGACTGGCACGTCATGATAGTTTTCCTCACGTAACTAACTCCGGGTGAGTTAGTTGTGTGAATCCGGACGTATACAGGTCTCTTGAATGAACCTGCAAAGTTAGAATAGAAAATTAAATAAATGAAAATGAAAAGAAAGAAAAATAGTAATTTTCTTATTTTATTTAAACTTGTTAACGTTTAGTTAATAAATAATTAAATGATAGTTATCATTAAATATTATTATTATGATTATTAAATTTTTATTTAATCTTGAATTTAATGAAGTTATTAAGTTTTTAATTTATTATTATTCATTAAGTTATTTTATTAATATAAATATTATTAATAATTAGTTAACATATCTTAATTTAATTCTTAAATTAGTCTAATATCAATTACATAATTTATTAAAAGTTAAATAAAATTACAACTTAGCTTAATTAGTTAATTTAATTAGTTTAATATTTTAGCTAATTAATTATTATTCATTAACATATTTAATTTATTTTTTATTTTTTTATTTTTTTTAATCTTATTACATATTTTTTAATTAGAATAATCTCTTCCCCCCCAAATCGGCGCTATAGGGTGGAAATTTAGGCTTCTTTGCGAAGCCTCCGGGTCCTCCTGTCTTCGGCATGGCGCGAATCGGCCTTGTGCATCAGTGATGGCGACAACTTCAAGAGGTGCAGGTGGATCTAGTGGTATCCTCCTTCTTTACAGCTCGATCCGGGCTTCATCGACGACAAATCTCCTCTCTGTTTTTGACTTTACAAGATCCACAAGCGGTGCGGCTTTGACGGAAGATCTCCTCGGCTTCGTCTCCAGAGGAACTCCTCTTCGGATTCGCCTCCTCATCTTGCAATGGTGGGTATGCAGATATGCAACGACTTGATGAAACAATACAGCTCGGACTCAATAGTCCTCACCGGCGGCGATCTCATTCAGTGGAGGCTCTCTATAAACGCTGCGCACAGCTCCTCCTCGCAGCACGATGGTTCTAGTGAAACCAGTGAATTATTCAAGGCTAGATCGGGTCATCTCCGATTCCTCCCTCGCTGGTGACCTGCTTAGCTTTGGTGGTGGCACATCGATTCAATGGTGGCACGATTTGGACTTTGTCGATGATGCGGATCAGCCCTAGCTTGCAGTGACAAGGATGCTCTACTCAGCAAAGCAGGAACTACCCATGATTGGCCTCGAATCACTGGTGCAACAACAGAAGGTCTCCACGATGAGAGAAGGGGGTTATTTGGTCTTTTTTTCTGTAGGTAAGAACAACGGTGGATAGAATTCCTTCTCTAGGTAGTGGTTAACTTCACCTCATGCGGCGGGTTCAAATATACACTCGTGATGGATGAGTTTCTTCAACATCAGTCTTGATTTGATGGCATGACGAATCATGGTAGATGAACGATGAAGGAAGGCTCGAAAGGATCAGAGAATAGTTGCATGGAGAAAAAGGTGGCGAGGTAACAAAATGAAGGTAGAGAAGAGGCGCAACAAATTAAATAAAATTTGGCAAGCGGTGGAAGAGTTGTTGTGGTTCAAGGCAAGAAACAATGACATGGGGTTTAAGTTGTGACAATGTAAAGAAAGGAGGGCACGATGGCAGGGGATTACGGTGGATGAAACCAGTGGGAGGCGTGTTGATGAAAACCATGAGACATGTCCAGGAGAGACAGTGGCTAAGGATACAGTGAGACCGTAAAATAAATACTGAAACAAGGCTGGAAACAGTGTCAAGGGAATATGGTGAGACAGCTTGGATGAGTTACGGTGTCACCGTAAAAGAGAAATAGTTGAGGCACTGGTTTATGAAGGTAACAATGATACCATGAAAGAATAGGGAAACTATGCGTGGTGGCACCGTGACACTGCAAAAAAATAGATGAACAAAATAAATTGAAACTAAAATAAAACTGAATAAAATAATTAATAACTAAAAATTAATTAAAAAAATTGAAAATAAAGATACCCATAAATTTAAATACACTTATAAAACCAAATAAACTTATGTTAAATTATCATTAACTTTAAAATATTAAACTAAAATTGGAACTATACTAAAAATTTAATTATGAAACGATTAAATTTTTAAAAATTAGTATAAAATTTAAACATTTAAATAACAAAGTAAAATTGTTACTACTATAATGAACTATATTAGTTAAAGTAGACAATTAATTATAATCTTATTGAATTATTGAATTGAGTAAAGAATTAAAATTATTAAGTTTGAATAAATTTAGTTTGTTTTAAAACATCAATTTGTAAATAATGAATTATTAAAGGTCATCTAATAATTATGTTATATTAAATAATTTTTTAATATATGATATGTCAGATTAAGACTAAATAATTTATGTGCAACACTAATCTAATTAATTAAATAATAAAAATTAAATCATTAAATATGCATACAAAGATACCAAACTAAATAAAAAGTTATTAGACTCATAAAATAAAGTAAAACCTAAATTAAAAACTTTAAAGCTTAAAATAGACAATTAATTATAAAAATTATTTATTTGATTAATTTATTTATAAAAATACAAAAGTGACATTATTTATTAAAAAGTGCAAATATAAACAATTAAATCATCAAAAATTAATGAAAAAGATGTAGAAATACATGTGTTCTTAAGGCCACATCAAATTCCCCCACACTTAAGCATTGTTTGTCCTCAAACAATCCCATGTTTTATTACCATTGAGAAATAGAAAAAAGTTTTAATTAAATTTCTCAAAATGTAACATGTCCAAAACTTTCAACAGAGGACTTCAATATTGTCATTAGGATTAGAAAATGAATTGTTCAAATTTTAGTCTTGCCCAGAAAAAATACTCATAGGGTAATCAATATAACTATGAATCATCGAGCAATGAAGATGTCATGCCTCATATGTGAAACTGATTAATGACTAACTACACTCCATGATTAAGTCCAAAGTCCGAGGGTGACAAGAGGTTAAATTTCTGTGGAATTAAGAACTTAACCAATGGAATTTGTATTTTACTCATCACCTAGGTTCCAAAAAATATATATATTTTTGTGAATCACCTTATTGATAAAACCTAAATGATTTCCATATAAACTAGTTGACCCCTTCTTCATCTGGTGTTCATCATTCCCCTAACCTTAATGAACTCATTTTTAACCCTAGACATTTTATTTTTTTCCCCAAGACATGTATCTTGTGCTAAGAACTGTGCAACGCAGTTATTCAAAATGTATAGAGGCTTATAGTAAATAGAAACGCACCCAACATCTAGGGTCTTAGAGTCTCACAGTGGGATCCCAGATGCCCAAACTACTCCTGTTTCAAAAATTTTATATAAAAACCATTTACATTGTATCATTAGGATGATTAATTTAATAATTAAAAGATGAATGAGACCCCTAAGATCAGTTCAAACTTCCAGTTACAAGGCTATGATCTTAACTCCATTATAGATTACCACATCACTCTCAAAAATAGTTCCTAAATCAAGTTTTCCATTAAATCACTAAGTATACACACTTAGAAATCATCCATCCACATTAATTTCAGATTCAAAGCAGTACTTAACTACAGGTCAGGCATCATCCTAAGGCAATAATCATTTTAGAAATAGTGTAAAGCCTAAAATTATGAATGAATTTTGAATTTTTTTAAAAAAATTACCCATTTTTTGACAAAAAGTTTAAAGTTGTAGTGGGAATTGATGGGCTCACAATTAAGAACAGTTAAGAACAATCAAGAATTGACCCCTTCCCCACACTTAAAACCCAAATTTCTCCCCAAAGTTGACTTTTAAATATGTAAAATAATAATTAAAAAATTAAGGTTAAAAATAGATTTTCAGTAGAGCATATTTATGACCTGTATAAAATGGTCTCTTTGAAGTTCAAAAATATTGTTTTCCACAAAGAATAATTTATTAGTAGGTTCATAAGAAAGTACAGGCATTATCAATTAAATCTAATGAAAAATACTTTCAATTCAA
The DNA here is from genome assembly GCA_963277665.1 of Viscum album. Lineage (NCBI taxonomy): Eukaryota > Viridiplantae > Streptophyta > Magnoliopsida > Santalales > Viscaceae > Viscum > Viscum album. Next base: position 927,337,449 of record OY728130.1, read on the forward strand.
TTCAAGAAATAACATGTCAACATATGGGTGCATAGTGGACAAGGTGTAAGCATGTTCAAAAACTATTATTCAGTTGGATGTTCAGTACATCAGAAAAATTTCATGCTAAACACCCCAACCCAAAGTAGATTAAAAAGACCAACAACATGTAGCCCCCCACACACACTTAGTTTCATACAGTTAAAGATTATTCCAATATTTATCAATGAATTCAAATTTAAGAAAGAGGCACATGTAGAATTTTTAATTAAACTTAGTGACAAGCAACATAAGTTTTTTAGTATATGTAAGATATGAAACATATTTTCAGCTAATATGTAGAATAATTTCTTATACAAGCATAATTTTTTAAAGCAGAATATTTTTAAAACGGTAAAAAATAAAGTAGAATTTTTTCATGCAAAACATGCAACTGATTTTCTAAAAGTAATAAAGAGAATATTATGAAATAGAGATTTAACAGTAAGATACTTCCCTGACTAGTTTTTTATTAGTTGTTCAACATGGTAATTCCACTCCATTATATGACACAACAACAAATTCTTGATAACTCTGAAACATAATAACAAAACCAAGATCAAGTAGTAATAGAAATTTCACAAAATCAGAGCACGAAAGCAATGATTTACTCAATGTTAAAATGAAACAAAGTAAAGACAAAAAGAAAAATGGGTTTCCTCCAATGCAGCGCTAAGTTTTGAATTCTTCATCCAGAATTTATTCAAGATCAGTTTTGAAGCACTGTGAAGGTAGCCAAGCCCTTTGGTTGTCCCTCAAAATAAAGTTTCACTCTCTGCCCATTAACTAACATGGATATATTTTCTTCAACTAAAATTTCAACATCTCCATTCTTCATAACACTCACTACAGTAAAAGGTCCAGACCACTTGGACTTTAGCTTTCAAGGAAAGAGTTTAAGCCTAGAGTTAAAGAGGAGGACCTTCTTTCCAAGTTTGAAATTTTTAGTTTGAATGATAGAATGATGAAATATTTTAGTCATCTCTTTATAAATCCTTGAATTATCATAACTTTCTCTCCTAATTTCATCCAACTCACTCAGATAAAGTAATATCCTCTAACCAGCACTCGTAAAATCATTGTTCAGAGCCTTAACTACCCAATATGACTTATGTTGCAACTCCACAGGTAAATGACATCATTTCCCAAACAACATCCTATAAGGAGACATAACAATTGGGGTCTTAAACGCAGTTCTATATGCCCATAAAGCTTCATCCAATTTAAGAGACCAGTCTTTCCTAGAGTTTGACATAGTTTTCTCAAGTATCTGTTTAAGTTCCCTATTTGAAATTTCCACTTGTCCACTGGATTGTGGATGATAAGGAGTGCCAGTTTTATGAACACAACCATATTTCTCCATCAACACTTTAAATTTATTGTTCTTAAAGTGTGTTCCATTATCAGTGATAAAGGCTTTTGGAACTCTAAATCTTGTAAAGATGTTATTTTTCATAAATTTTATTACAGAATTGGATTGATTGTTAGGCAGTGCAACTGGCTCAACCCATTTTAAAACATAATCAACAGCAACAAGTATACACTCATTCCCATGAGATGATGAAAATGGACCCATAAAATCTAAACCCCAAACATCAAAAATCTCAACTTCAATAATTACTTTTTGGGGTAACTCTTGATTCCTACCAACATTACCTAGCCTCTAACACCTATCACAGCCAACCACAAAGCTAATAGCATCCTTAAAAAGGGTAGGCTAATAGAAACCATATTGTAAAACTTTCTGAGTAGTTCTCTCACAACCATTGTGACCTCCCCAAGGTGAAGAGTGAAAACATTACATGACAAGCAAAATCTATTCCTCAGGAACACACCTCCTAAGGATACCATCGAAACATCTCCTAAACATCAGGGGATCATCCCAAAGATAGTACTTAAGCTCAGAAATTAATTTCTTTCTTTGGTTATTTGATAGTTTTTTAGAAAAATTACCTACTGCTAGGAAGTTGGCAAAATCTGCAAACCAAGCATATTTCTTGATTGGCACAGTGAGCAGATTCTCATCAGGAAAATAAGAGTTTATCTCCATAGGATCTTCAAATTTAGATTGAGTAAGAGGAAGCCTAGATAGGTGTTCAACAACTAAATTTTCAGCTCCCTACTTATCCCTAATATCTAAATAAAATTCATGTAGTAATAAAATCCATCTAATCATCCTAGGTTTAGTTTCCTTCTTAGAAAGAAAATACTTTAAAGCAGAATGATCAGTGAAAATGATGACTTTGGAACCTAACAAATACTTTCTAAACTTCTCTATAGTAAACACAATAGCTAGAAATTCTTTTTTAGTAATGGTATAATTCTTTTGGGCTTTATATAGTAGTTTACTAGCATAATACACCACTTGTAACTTCCTATATTTACTCTATCAAGGACAACACCTACAACCATATCACATGAATCACACATAAGTTCAAAAGGTAGTTTCCAATTAGGTGCGGTGATAATAGGTGATGTAGTGAGTTTCTCTTTAAGCAGATTAAATGATCTCAAACAGTTTTCATCAAAGTTGAAAGGTTAATCCTTGACTAGAAAGGAACATAAGGTCTTAGTTATTTTAGAAAAATATTTTATGAATCTCCGGTAGAAACTGGATTTCCATAGGAAACTTCAAACACAGTTAACATTTCCAAGAGGTGGTAGTTTTTGAATGACATCAATTTTAGTAGTATCAACTTCTAGACCTCTTTTTGACACTTTATAACCAATCACTATACCCTCTATAACCATGAATTGACACTTCTCTCAATTAAGAACAAGATTAGTTTCAATGCATCTGTCCAAGACTAACTCAAGATTTCAATGACAAGTATGAAAAGTACTACCCACAATAGAGAAATAATCCATGAAAACCTCAATAATTCTCTCAATCATATCTTAAAAGATAGCCATCATACACCTTTGAAAGGTGGCTGGAGCTCCACACAACCCAAAGGGCATCCTCCTGTAAGCAAATGTTCTAAAGGGGCATGTGAAAGTGGTCTTTTCTCGATCCTTTGAAGCAACAAGAATTTGGTTTTAACCAGAATAACCAACCAAGAAACAGAAAAACTCATTTCCAGCAAGCCTCTCAAGCATTTGATCTAATAAGGGAATTGGAAAATGGTCCTTCCTTGTGGCTTTATTAAGCTTCATATAATCTTTAAAGACACTCCATTTTGTGGCTTTCTTAATTTGGACTTCTTCATTTATTTCATTTTTAACAACAGTGAAACCTTCCTTCTTGGGAACAACCTGAATAGGGCTGACCCAAGAACTATCAGAAATGGGATATATCATTCCAGTGTCCAGCAATTTGATAACTTCCTCTCTCACAACTTCTTTCATGTTTGGATTCGACCTTCTTTGACACTTTACCCTAAGCTTATGGTCAGGCTCCATAGGTATTTTATGCATACAGAATGAGGAACTAATACCCTTCATATCAGCTATGGTCCGATTTGTGGAAAATTTAAACTTCTTCAAAACATTTAACAATATTTCATCTTGATTTTCATTAAGTTCAGCCGAAATTATGATAGGAAAATTAGAATTATCACCCAGAAATGAATATTTAAGATGGGAAGAGATTGGTTTTAGTTCAAGAGTGGGTGGTTCTACACTAGATGGAATACTCTTAAGCCTGGGAGGTCTAATATATTCAACATATATCTTGTAAGGAGTATTTAAAGATGAAATATTTTCCATTTCATGCTCAGATTCATAAGTAACAGTGCTGCTATCCAAAGTGGGTAGTATAATGTCTAAGTTTTCCATATCAGAATTTAACAAGTTTATAAAATAAGAATCATCAAGTTGTCTTATAAATTATACCTCAATATCATCAAAGTCTTCATAAAGGTTGGTGTTAACATAAACACCCTCAAACTCACTCAAAAAGTTCATTAGTTCAGAAACAAGGGACTCTTCTACAGCAACAACAAAATAGTTGTCTAGTTCTATAAGATTTTCCAGATTAGGTGTTTGAGTAGAATTTTCAAATTCTAAAACAGATTCAAAAGAATTTTCAGCTTTAAGATTATTTTATGTAACAGATAATTGATTTTTATATTTATCTATGTTTTCAAGTTGATTTTTATAAGAACTTTTAGCTTCAAGGAACTCAATTTTTGAACAGTTTTTAGAATAAGTTGGTCCTTTAATATTCTGAAACACATTGAACTCTTCTTCTTATTCTCCAATTTTGGAAATAATTTGACCATTTGAAACATCAATAATAGCACCACCTGTGGCCAAGACGAACCTACCCAATATGATGGGTACCTCTTGATCACAATCCATATCTAAGACAAAAAAGTATGCAGGAAAAAATAGATTCCCTACCCCGACTAGAAAATCATCTACCCTACCCATATGATTAGTGAAATATCTATCAGCTAACTGTAGTATGAATTGGTGGGTTGAAGGTCACCCGACCTCATCTATTGAAACAATGTGTATGGGAGGAGATTAATACTAGAACCTAAATCACAAAAATAGTTTAGCTGATCAGAGTTTCCTAAGGTACAAGGAAGGACAAAACTACCTGGGTCTTTCAGTTTAGGTGGGATTTTCTTTTGGAGTATAGCACTGAACTCTTCAGTGAGGCTGTAAGTATTAAATTATTCCATAGATTTTTTTGTTAGAAACAATTTTCTTAAGATATTTCAAATAATATGGGATTTGAATTAAGTCTTGAATGAAAGGAATGTTTACTTGATGTTTGGAAAGGAGACTAAGGAACTGAAGAAGTTAAGCCATGGTGTCACTTTGTGGTTTCAGCTTCTCAGGGAATAGGATGGGTGGGGAAATTTTTCTAAGAACGGTAAGTATATCCCCCACCTCTTCCTCAAATTTTTATTTTCATTTATTCTTTTTATTTTTAGATGAAGTTTCAGCTTGAGTTTTAGATGAAAAATTCAGATTTTGATCATTTTCTTGGATTTTCTGTGAATATCAGCATCTGTGGAAAGTAGATTTTTATTTCTAGATTGAAGTAGATTTTTATTTTGGGCATTTTCAATGAGTTTTTCAGTAACATTTTTAGTATTTAGCACACTTCTAGTGACAAAATCCACGTCATTATCTCTAGGGTTCAATTTAGTTGTACTTGGAAGTATAACTTTTTTCCTAGATGAAAAATCCATAGCAAGTTGTCCAAGTTGTGTTTACATGTTTTACATTCTAACATCAGTTTGCATTTTATCTGACTCATATTGATTTTTTTGTTTGGTTAGCTGATTCAAGATTATATCAAGCTTAGAAGACATTTGATTATCATTATTTCCTTGTACATTTGAAGACTCACCCCTTTGTTGATTTTGAAAGTCTGGTCTTGGTTGATTAGAGTAAGTAGGGGTAGTGGATTATTTGATTAAACCTTGATCTTTACATGACATATTTGGGTGGTTTCTATAGGCTTGGTTGTAGTTGTTTGAAAATGTATATTCTTTAGGAGACATACTAGGACCATAGTTTACAATGTTTGAATTTTCTTGTTGTTGGGATGGCATATCAAAATTAGGACAGACATTCTCAATATGCCCAAACATACAATATTGGACACACTATTCTCTAAAAGATTGGTTGGTATTTTGACATCCAAGTTGGTTAAAAGTTTGTTTTGAAATTTGGTTCATTAAATATTAATGTTGGTTAGTGATTTCATCCTGTAAATCTTCAGTTTTATTTATTGAACCAGTGTTTGGGCTAAAATTTCTATTGACTCTTTTCCTTATTGAATTTTTATGTCATGAATTCAGTGAAAGGTTATTAAAAATTTGTCTAAGTTCTTCATTTGTCTTATCATTGTAATTACCCCCAGTAGCCTGGTCAACTAGATTCTATCCAGAGGAGGACAACCCTTCATAGAAGGTATCCATAAGAAGGTGAGATGGGAGTTGATGATGAGGACACTGCCTAAGCAGCTCCCTAAATATATCCCAAGGTTCATGAAAATATTCTCCATACTCTTGATAGAAACTAGTTATTTTAGTTCTAAGTTCACATTTAAGTCTTTGGAGATAAAATTTCATAATGAAAGAGTTGTATACTTGATCCCAGTTTTCAAAAATGTTCTCATATAGAATCAGAAACCAATTTCTAGCATTCCATTTAAGAAAAAAGGGAAATAATATCCTTCTTAACTAATTTTTTGTGAGTCCTATAAGAGGTAATTGTTGCAAATTATTATAGAAGTCTCTAATGAAGGCTAGGGAGTCCTCATTAGAGATCCCATTAAATACAGGCAGTAGCGAAATGTGTGATTCTTTAAGTTCATAATTTTTGGCTCTAGGAGTTAGTCTAATGGACGATGGGTTACTTGAAACTTGAGGAAGTTGAAAATACCTCATCTTAGGACTTTCATGTTCATCTAATAATTCTAGTTTATTTTGATAGGTGTTAGGTAAAGGAACTCTATTATCTAAGTTTTCCATTTCAGATTTTTCTTCTTTCTTAGAGAAGTGAGATGTTTGTTTATTTCTAAGTTCAGTGGCTCTAGACTAATAGTAGAGTGTCTTGTGCTTATACAAACAACAACATACAGTACTTAGTAGTAACAATTCAGCAAGAAGTGAAATAGATTTTTTTTAACAATTTTAATTTTTTTTTTAATTTTTTTATGATTTTTATATAGGTGTTTTTGAAGTTTTTTTAGAGTAATGGATCGTGACTTCCCCAACCATGGTGCCCAAATATTGACCTAAACCATCTTTGAAGTTGGTAAAAGTTTAAAATTTATAATCCTACTAACACTGTATATGTGGCAAGCAGGGTTGAACCCACAGTGAAGACAATTTTGGCCACTATTCTTATAAAAACTTTGGAAAACTCCACTGTTGTCAGTAGTAGATAAGGTTTTCTATTTTTACCTTTTTTTATGTTTTGTCTATTAAAGCAGAAAAGTAACACTATTTTTTAATGTTTTTGATCTAGACTAGAATGAAATAGAAATCCAATTGAAAAGTGTGAACAACTAAAATATAGAGTGCTGATAAACGAACTATCAGGGTAAACCTTGGGGAAAAATTCCAAGTCTACTGATTATGAAAACATTCCTTCTCACAAAAATGATTAGAACTAATATCACTAAAAACGAGTGCTTTATTTCCCTCTTCATGAGATAAATCACTCAATCTGAAAAGTTTGGGAGTTCGCTACTCATAGATTATTTAACTTGAAAATTATGGTTTGAAAAAGATTACACAACAAACTCTCCATATGTTCTATGGTCTTTTATTTCAATTTAAATTTAAAAAAAAATTAATCCAAAATAAAAGTCACCGAATGAATGTGGAATTCCGAGATTAAGCGCAGGTGGTATGTTGCAATTGAATTCAATCGAAACTGATCTCACTGACCAATGCCGATCACATTAAAAATGATTGAGATAAGAAAGACGAATGATAGCCAGTAGTATTTATTTTAACCCTGAACTTGAAGTATTTAGCCTAACATCATCGCTATTATGTATACTAAAATCATTCAATTACAAAAGAATAGAATTGAGAGATAACATAGGAAGAAATCTCCCTCTACTCGCTTGAATTTCCGCTTCCCCAGGCCCTCAGATCTCTAGAGAATGGCTCTCCAAAGAGTGCTCATAGGTTCACTCTAGGTTCTTGCCCTGCTTCCGAGTGAAAGATCCATTGAATTTTCCCACGTGCCCCTATGTCACTGCTTTTTCCTCTATTTTTATATCCTCCATCATCCACTACATGTAACCTATCTCTTCCACCGACTCCAAAAATTCCTTCACTTAAGCACTGCATGCGTGCGTTTTTTCGCAACTGGAACATCACGCTAGTTTTCCTCACGTAAATAACTGTAGCTGAGTTAGTTGTATGAATCTGGACGTATACACGTCTTTTGAATGAACCTGCAAAGTCAGAATAGAAAATTAAATAAATGAAAACAAAAAGAAAGAAAAATAGATATTTTTTTAGTTTACTTAAACTTTTTAACATTTCATTAATGAATAATTAAATGATAGTTATCATTAAATATTATTATTATGATTATTAATTTATTATTTAATCTTGAATTTAATGAAGTTATTAAGTTTTTAATTTATTATTATTCATTAGGCTATTTTATTAATATAAGTATTGTTAATAATTAGTTAACATATCTTAATTTAATTATTAAATTAGTCTAATATCAATTACATAATTTATAAAAAGTTAAATAAGATTACAACTTAGCTTAATTAGTTAATTTATTTAGTTTAATATTTTAGTTAATTAATTATTATTCATTAACTTAGTTAATTTATTATTTATATGTTTATTTGTTTGTAATCTTATTATGTATTTTTTTAATTAGACAAATCTATTTCCCCCCCTCCAAAATAGGCGCTACAGGGGAGGAATTTAGGCTTCTTTTAGAAGCCTCCGGCTCCTCCTCTCTTCAGCATGGCGTGAATCGGCCTTGCGAATCAGCAATGGCAACATATTTAAGAGGTGCAGGTGGCTCTAGCGGTATCCTCTTTCTGTCCATCTAGATCCGGGCTTCATCGACGTCAAATCTCCTCTCGGGTTTCGACTTTACCAGATCCACAAGCGGTGCAACATTGACAACGGATCTCCTTGGCTTCATCTCCGGAGGAACACCTCTTCGGCTTCACCTCCTCATCTTACAGTGGTGGGTATGCGGATATGCAACAACTTGATGAAACAACACAGCTTGGACTCAACAGTCCTCACCGGCTGCGATCTCATTCAGTGGCGGCTCTCTGTAAACATTGCGTACAGCTCCTCCTCACAGCACAATGGGTCCAGTGAAACTAGTGCATTATTCAAGTCCAAATCAGGTCGGCTCCGGTTCCTCCCTCACCGATGACCTGCTCTGATTTGGTGGTGGCACAACGATTCAATGGTGGAACGACTCATACTTTGTTGATGATACAGCTCATCCCCAGCTTGCGCTGACAAGGATTCTCTACTCAGCAAAGCAGGAACTACCCAGGATTGGGGATTTTTTTTAAATACGTTTTTAAAAAAAATATTTAAAAAAACAGTCATGTTAAAAATATTTTTCAAAATGCCCCTCAAAGGCGGCATCCGCGATGCCGCCTTTGGGTTTCGGGGCAAAGGCGGCATCGCGGATGCCGCCTTTGGCCATTACGCGAAAGGCGGCATGCGCGATGCCGCCTTTCCCCTAATTTTTTTTTTAAATTTTTATTTTTATTTTTATTTTTTTGTTTTGTTTTGTTTATATATATATATATATATATAAACAAAACAAAAATTTTCAGCATAATTTCTCTGCTACTAAATATCCAGCGGTACTGCCATTACAGCAGTCTGGATTCTGACAGAAACTCTCACCCAGACCTCCCTTTTATAAGATGGCTTGCCCTGGAAATCATTCTGCATTTTCGATGTGTGATTCGGGTTCTCCCTTTCCTACACAGTACATTCTGTATTTCCGATGTGGGATTCTATTTCAAGTGCATGACTTTGAAAGACAATAAAATATAAACTATAAGACTAATATAAATGAAATTTTAAATATTGATTAAACATATAAGAAATTGTTGAAAAAAAAGAATTTCCTTAAAAATGATGATAAAAAATAATTTATAAGCTTTCAAAACCGCCTACTTAAAATTTAAAAATGTTTCAAGTACGTGAATTTGAAAGACTATAAAATATAAAATATAAAACGAATATAATTGAAACTTTAAAGATTGATTAAAGATATAATAAATAGTTGAAAACAAAAATAATTTCCAAAAAAAATGTTAATAAAAAGTAATTTATAAGCTTTCAAAACCGCTTACTTGAAATTTAAAAATGTTTCAATCATGTGAATTTGAACAACTATAAAATATAAACTATAGAACGAATATAATTGAAAATTTACACATTTATTAAACATATAAGAAATAGTTGAAAACAAAAAGAATTTCATAAAAAATGTTGATGGAAAATAATTTATAAGCTCTCAAAACCGCCTACTTGAAACTTAAAAATGCTTCAAATACGTAAATTTGAACGACTATAATTACATAAGTAATAATTAATAAGTAATAAGAAATAATTATTAATTAATAATTATAATGAATAATAATAATTAATATTTATTTTACTAATTAAATAATTAATAATTACTAATTACTAATTACTAATTAATTAGAAATATAATTATTAATTATATTACCAATTAACTAAATAATTATTATATATGTAATAATTAATAAGTAATAAGTAATAATTATTAATTAATAATTATAATGAATAATAATAATAATTAATATTTATATTAATAATTAATAATTAATAATTACTAATTACTAATTAATAATTAATAATTACTAATTACTAATTAATAATTACTAATTACTAATTACTAATTACTAATTACTAATTAATTAGTTATAATTATTAATTATATTACTAATTAAATATAAAATAATTATATATGTAATAATTAATAAGTAATAATTATTAATTAATAATTATAATGAATAATAATAATTAATATTTATATTACTAATTAACTAATTAATAATTAATAATTACTAATTATTAATTAATTAGTTATAATTATTAATTATATTACTAATTAACTAAATAATTATTATATATCTAATAAGTAATAAGTAATAAGTAATAATTATTAATTAATTAATAATTATACAACTAATGAACTAATTAACTATTATATAATTAAAAATTATATTACTAATTAACCAAATAATTATAATATAACTAATAATTATATTACTAATTAACTAATTAATTATTATATAATTATTAAGTAACAAATAATAATTAATAATTAATAATTATAATGAATAAATATAATTAATCATTATATTACTAATTAACTAAATAATTATTACTAATAACTATTTTCTAATTATAATTAAAAATTATATTACTAATTTACTAATTAATTATTATATAATTAATAATAATATTACTAACTAACTAATTAATTATTACATAATTAATATATATTGATTAATAATTATTAATTATAGTTATTAATTACAATTAATAACTATAATTATTAATTATATTATCAATTAACTAATAAATAATTAATAATCACTAATTACTAATTAATAATTAATAGTTATAATGAATATTTATAATTAATAATTATAGTACAAATTAAGTAATTAACTACTTTATAATTAATAATTATATTACTTATTAACTAATTAGTTATTATATAATTTTTAGTTATATTAATAATTAGCTAAATAATTATTATATAAGTAATAATTAATAATTAATCATTATAATTAATCATTATATTTCTAATTAATTAATTAATTATTATATAGTTAGTAATTATATAATTAATCATTATATTACTAATTAAGTATTATATAATTAATAATTATATAACTAATTTACTACTTAATTATTATATAATTAATTATTAATAATTATATTACTAATTAACTAATTAAATAATTTCTTATATGTTTAATCAATCTTTTAGATTTCAATTATATTCGTTTTATAGTTTTTGTTTTATAGTCTTTCAAAACGGTCAACTTGAAACTTAAAAATGTTTCAAGTATACGACTTTGAAAGACTATAAAACATAAACTATAAGACCAATATAATTGAAACTTTAAACATTGATTAAAAATATAAGAAATAGTTGAAAACAAAAAGAATTTCATCAAAATTATTGATGATAAATAATTTACAATCTTCCAAAACCACCAACTAGAAACTTAAAAATGTTTCAAGTACATTACTATCAAAGACTATAAAACATAAAATATAAGACCAATATAAATGAAACCTAAAACATTGATTAAACATATAATAAATAGTTAAAAACAAAAAGAATTTCATCAAAATTGTTGATGATAAATAATTTATAATCTTTCAAAACCACCTATTTGAAACTTAAAAATGTTTCAAGTACGTAACTATTAATTATATAATAATTAATTAGTTAATTAGTAATACAAATATTAATTATAATTATTCATTATAATTATTAATTATTACTTATTACTCATATAATAGCTATTTAGTTAATTATTAATATAACTATTAATTATATAATAATTAATTAGTTAATTAGTAATATAATTCTTAATTAGATAATAGTAAATTAGTTAATTAGTAATATAATTAGTAATTATAATTATTCACTATAATAACTAATTAGTAATTATTAAAAATTAATTATGTCAAAATTAATTAGTTAATCAGTAATATTATTATTCATTATAATTATTAATTAATAATTATTACTTATTACTTATTACTTATTAGATATATAATAATTATATAGTTAATTAGTAATATAATTAATAATTATAACTAATTAATTAGTAATTAGTAATTATTAATTATTAATTAGTTAATTATTAATTAGTAATATAAATATTAATTATTATTATTATTCATTATAATTATTAATTAATAATTATTACTTATTACTTATTAGATATATAATAATTATTTAGTTAATTAGTAATATAATTAATAATTATAACTAATTAATTATTAATTATTAATTATTAATTATTAATTAGTTAATTAGTAATATAAATATTAATTATTATTATTCATTATAATTATTAATTAATAATTATTACTTGTCAATTATTAATTATTAATTATTAATTAGTAATATAAATATTAATTATTATTATTATTCATTATAATTATTAATTAATAATTATTACTTATTACTTATTAATTATTACATATATAATAATTATTTAGTTAATTGGTAATATAATTAATAATTATATTGCTAATTAATTAGTAATTAGTAATTTTTAATTTTTAATTATTTAATTAGTAATATAAATATTAATTATTATTATTCATTATAATTATTAATTAATAATTATTTCTTATTACTTATTAATTATTACTTATGTAATTATAGTCGTTCAAATTTACGTATTTGAAATGTTTTTAAGTTTCATGTAGGCGGTTTTGAGAGCTTATAAATTATTTTCCATCAACATTTTTTATGAAATTCTTTTTGTTTTCAACTATTTCTTATATGTTTAATCAATGTGTAAAGTTTCAATTATATTCGTTCTATAGTTTATATTTTATAGTCGTTCAAATTCACGTGATTGAAACATTTTTAAATTTCAAGTAAGTGGTTTTGAAAGCTTATAAATTACTTTTAATTAACATGTTTTTGGAAATTTTTTTCTTTTCAACTATTTATTATATCTTTAATCAATCATTAAAGTTTTAACTATATTCGTTCTATATTTTATATTTTATAGCCTTCCAAATTCACGTATTTGAAACATTTTTAAATTTCAAGTAGGCGGTTTTGAAAGCTTATAAATTATTTTTTATCATCATTTTAAAGGAAATTCTTTTTGTGTTCAACAATTTCTTATATGTTTAATCAATATTTAAAATTTCATTTATATTAGTCTTATAGTTTATATTTTATTGTCTTTCAAAGTCATGCACTTGAAACAGAATCTCACATCGGAAATACAGAATGTACTGTGCAGGAAAGGGAGAACCTGAATCCCACATCGAAAATGCAGAATGATTTCCAGGGCAAGCCATCTTATAAAAGGGAGGTCTGGGTGAGGGTTTCTGTCAGAATCCAGACTGCTGTAATGGCAGTACCGCTGGATATTTAGTAGCAGAGAAATTATGCTGAAAATTTTTGTTTTGTTTATATATATATATATATATATAAACAAAACAAAAAATAAAAATAAAAATTTCAAAAAAAATTAGGGGAAAGGCAGCATCGCGCATGCCGCCTTTCGCTTAAAGGCCAAAGGCGGCATCCGCGATGCCGCCTTTGCCCCGAAACCCAAAGGCGGCATCACGGATGCCGCCTTTGAGGGGCATTTTAAAAAATATTTTTAACCTGACTGTTTTTTTTTAAAATATTTTTTTTAAAAAACGTACTAAAAAAAAATCCCAGGATTGGCCTCGGCTTGCTGGTGCGGCAACAGAAGGTCTCCGCGGCAAGAGAAGGGGGGTTATTCAGTCTCATTTTCTGTAGGGAAGAACAACGATGGACATACCTCCTTCTCTAGGTAGTGGGTAACTTTACCTCATGTGGCGGGTTCAAATATCAAATCGCGATGGATGAGTCTCTTCAACGCCAGCATTGCTTTGATGGCACGACGACTCATGGTAGATGAACGATGACGGAAGGCGCGAAAGGATCAGAGAATTGTTGCATGGAGGTAAATGCGGCGAGGTAATGAAATTAAGTCAGAGCAGAGGCACAAAAAATAAAAGAAAATGTGGAAAGTGGTGGAAGAGTTGCTGTTGTTAAAGGCAAGAAACACTTACAGGGGGTTCGAGTTGTGGTACCGTAAAGAAAGGAGGTCACCGTGGGAGGGGATTACGGTGGATGAGACCGGTGTGAGGCGTGTTGCTGGAAATAGTGAGACTCAGGGAGAGACAGTGGCAAAGGATACGATGAGACCATCACATAAATACTGAAATAGGGATAGAAACGATGTTAAGGGAATATGGTGAGACAACTTGGATAAGTTACGGTGTCACCCTAAAAGAGAAATAGTTGAGGAACCGGTTTATGAAGGTAATGGTGATACCGTGAAAGAATAGGGAAATAGTGTGTGGTGGCACCGTGACACTACAAAACAAACAAATGAACAAAATAAATTGAAACTAAAATAAAACAGAATAAAATAATTAATAACAACTAAAAATAAATTAAAACAAATGAAAATAAATATACTAATAAATTTAAATAAACTTATAAAACCAAATAAACTTAAGTTAAATTAGTATTAACTATAAAATATTAAACTAAAACTGGAACTATAATAAAAATTAAATTAAGAAACAATTAAATTATTAAAAGTTAGTATAAAATTTAAACATTTAAATAACAAAGTAAAATTTTTGCTACTATAACGAACTTAATTAGTTAATGTAGACAATTAATTATCATCTTATTGAATAATTGAATTGAGTAAAGACTTAAAATTACTAAGTTTCAATAAATTTAGTTTGTTTTAAAAATTCAATTTGTAAATAATGAATTATTAAATGTCATCTAATAATTATGTTATATTAAATAATTTTTTAATAACGAGACATCATATTAAGACTAAATAGTTTATGTGCAACACCAAAATAAATAATTAAATAATAAAAATTTAATCATTAAATATGCAGACAATGATACAAAACTAAATAAAAATTTATTAGAATCATAAAATAAAGTAAAACTTAAATTATAAACTTTAAAGCTTAAAATACACAATTAATTATAAAAATTGATTATTTGATTAATTTATTTATTAAAATAAAGAAGTGACATTATTGATTAAAAAGTGA
Source organism: Viscum album (assembly GCA_963277665.1). Lineage (NCBI taxonomy): Eukaryota > Viridiplantae > Streptophyta > Magnoliopsida > Santalales > Viscaceae > Viscum > Viscum album. The sequence goes on from OY728130.1 coordinate 927,352,763, forward strand.
AAAAACAAACAATTAAATCATTAAAAATTAAGGAAAAAGATGTGGCAATACATGTGTTTTTAAGGCCACATTACTACTTCCTCTTAGCCCCATCGCGTCGCGCCCCGTCTCTTCCCCGGACACACCCCCTAGTCCGTCGTTCCCTGCTCTCCCCTGCCAATCGCTCGCCTAATCTGTCCAATGGTCTGCACGCACCACCCTCACGTCCGGCCAGCCAGACCTCTTTCCTGGTGACTCTCCAAGATGGCACCGCCCTCACTTTCTTTCCTTCGTCTGCCCCACAAATCCACCAGCACTTCCTCTATGTTCATCCTGGCACAATCTACAGCCCTCCCACTCACTGGTTGACCCATTTCGGGCGATCGGACCTCCCGACTGAGCTCATGTATCGCCGCCGCACCCTCTCCCTTCGGGTAGGATTCTTCCTCTTTGGTTTGAGGTTTTTCACTTCTTTTTTTGGGTATTTTATGTTCCAGTGAGTATGTGGTCTGATTTAGGGTTCAATTTTGATTTGTTTTGGTTCGAATTATTGATTTGGGATACAATTTGGATTCCTCGTGGTGCGAATTTAGTGTGATTGGAGTTCCGCACCAAAGTTTGGGAGTCTTCGACACTAAGGTAGGTGGTTCCATGCATTTTCATCCTTTAGATAATTTATTTTGTATTTTTAGTTAATTTTAATATGTTCTATGTTTTAATTACATGGTGCAAAATATGTTTAAAAATGCTTTTGCGTACTCGTTGGATGAAATTTTATTTCCTGAATAAAATAGACTTTTCGTTCATATGTGTGTTGTTGTATAAATGATTGGTAGTGTTTAATGAATTGTTTGGGGTGGTGAGAAATGTTTTCAAAAATATTTTTGATATGCACATATGATGGAATTTGGGTCTTCTTTTTAGAACGGTCATGTTTTTCATGTGAGTCGTGATTTGAAAATTCTTGTAAATGTTCACTTAATTATTTTTGGTGTGAAAATGATGTTTCAGTAATAATTTAACGTGTATCTCTGTTAGAAATAAATTTTTCTTTAAAATAAATTGTTGTGTGTATTGGGAAAAGTGATGTGTTGTTTTATAGAAATGTTTTATATGATGGTTTTTAGGTTCGAAACAAGGTTTAAAGGGTTTTTGGGATTATTTGGATGGTGCGAAATGAGTTTTCAAGGTCTTTGTGGTGTGTGTATATTTAAATGTAGATTTTTAGAGGAAAATGAAGCACTTTGGGTGTGTTTCCTTGTTGTGAACTTTTTAAATTTAATTGTAAATTGTGGAATAATGGAAAAAAATGTTTTGATGTGGTTACCTTGTGTATTTGGTTTTAATGTGACATTATTATATGGAGGCAAGTGATTTGAAAATGGATTTCCTACTTGTGATTGAGTATGTTTATTTCAGTTGGCCATTGTTGTGTTATTTGAATAATGTTTTCTATGATGTGTGAATTGTTTATGTTCTTTTTTGAGTGATGAAAAATTGGGAATTTTGAAATGACTAAGTAACGAAAAATGTAACACCCCGAGCTTCCACGATACACTTCTCTTTCAATAATGCAATAGCTTGCATTGTACGCAAGTTTGAGATTCTAACACACCGCGACTAATCAAAATACCCCTTATGAATAGTAATACTCACTTTTTGAAATTATATATATTTTATATTTCAAAATGGACTTCATTTTTGGATTCGGAATGTCGAAATTAGCCTATGTTGAATTTTTTGTAATTTTCTGAGAACATTCAAATTTTTATGAATAGTGAAAAATACTTAAAACAACTTTTTTAATCAAAATAATTAATAGTGATAAATTATACTATTGAGTGGTTTAAAGTATAATTAGAATATATTTTTACCATTTTATCCAATGGTGTTCATTATAATTAATTTCACTTTGAAATTGGACATAAACAATTGTCAATCTTTTGATATATATTGTTTCTTAAAAACACGCTATTTGTTGTGACAGCGGGAATTAATTATAAAATTAATTAATGCAACTTATATGTTTGTAATTTTTTAAAATCGATATCATTTTTGAATTCGGAATATCAATTATAGCTTAGGGTGAAATTTTGGCATTGTTCTGAAAAACTTCAATTTTTGATGAATAGTGAAACGACTAAGTGGTAGTTAAATAACTGATTTTTCATTTAAATGAAATATTACCACTTATGTGATTTTATTTTCAAAAATCTAACATAAATGGTTGTCATTAGGAAGTAAAATGTGGTTCAATGAGATTAAAATAATTTTTGATGAATAGTAACTTTTAAGTTTAATTAATCGCGATTAAAGGTAATTAGTGAAATTTAAGGTAAAAATGATATTATAAAATTATGAAAATACCTTTACACTTGTCCTACCCCTATTTGATGTGTCATTGCCGACCAATACAATCCATGGGTTAACTTGGGGACCCCATGGAGCCACTTTGGTAGGAAAATGACATAAATAACTTTTTATTTAAAGTTAAAATAAAAATGTCACAAACATAAGTTGTTTTAGTAAAACAATTTTTAAATGGGGTTATAAAAGTCATATTTTAGACTATAAATATTCATTAGAAATATAACAAGATTTACTACGTCATGATATTTTTTTTATAATTTTTAGACATTAAATAGATTAAAGTATTTATGACACCATGATGATGCAACGATTACCTCATTAATTAACGATTTTAATAAAATAGAAGGATAATGTAAAATCTAAGCATTACACTTGTCCAAAGACTATTGGATGAGAATATTTCGAACCCTTATCACCTTAGCCTAGAATTATATAAGTTTGGGACCTTTAGAATCCGAAAAGCATTGTATAATAAAGTAACATTTCATTACTTTCCAAGAGTGCCCCTCCTCTCCACTTATAAAAGGCCCCCACCACTACCATCTTATTCACACATTAAAGCCATTTGGATCGGCCAACCTCTGCCCAAATACTCTCCCAAATTCCCTCTCTTACTCCTATAAGTCTCACTTTGGGTAGAAATCTTCCCAAGGAAGATTTTGGCTCAAATCAAAAAGAGTTACCCGATTTTAAGGTAATGTCTTCTCTTGTGTTCTTTTATTTTATTTTTCTTCTCCAACTCCCTAAACTCTTTTTATTCATTTCTTTTGTAACAAAAACAGTATCCTCAATATACTAGGATGTTACTATAAGAATTATTCGAGCTACATATACACACACCTACATCTAATGGTTAAAGAACATATTGTTTCTGTGGATGGCGAATTTCTACCTCACGAAATGATGATTGTTCAATATTATTTTAACACCTCTAATGGTGTCCATTTTGATGAAAATATTTTCATATATGTTATATATATTATTTTATGTTTTACTTATGCTTATTTATTTCTCATTTATGTCATACTTTATGTTTTCCATTATGGGTAAACACGATAATTTCATTTTAGGAAGTGCGGACTACCGCCCCCTCAAAGTGATTTGAATCGTTAATCCCATATGTGGGATGTATTAAGGATGGAGTAAATGATATTATATATGATATTATACTGGAATTATAATATACCGTTATATCATTATGATTTCATTAAATATGAAATAGAAATGAAAGTAGCGTTCATGCTACGTACGGCTTACCGTCTCCGTGAACGGTGCATTTCATTTCTTACCTCTAAACGTTATGGAATATTATAAATGCATGTATATACTGGATATATATGAGATATATGATATCTATATCATGAATATAATTCTGGATATAATGGATATATTACTACATGAACAACTTGTAATTATAAGAAGTTTATTTTTGACTCAAGTACCAAAGATCGACAAAACGACCGTTATTAACTTAAATAATTACATAATGTTCATAACATCGTAATAAGTGATATAAAAGGAATAAAAAACTTGAAAAAGGTTCTTAATCAATTATAAATTAACTCTAGTTTATTATTCAGGAGGTTAAATAACGGTCGAGTCAAGACAGGACACAAGGTAGGGGAACTTCTTAACCCAACTTCCATTCTTTGGGTTAATCTCTTACTTTCAAATTATGTCATGATATTATTATGTCCTATCTTGTATTTGTAATTTCTTTATGTGTACTTATAGTGAATACACATAATAGATCTATTTTATTTAAAAAATGATCATTTTAAGGGACTTCGTCTCAATCTCCTTTCATTGAGGCATATTTGGTTTTATACACAACTTTCTTTTATACGGTGTATAAACCCCTTTGACTTTTACGTTTATTCAAAAGGAATATTTTTATACAAAGCGTTTTACAAAACGACAAAAAGGAATGTTTTTCTTGTCGTACGTATGCGGAGACAACGACTTCTCCGCCGCCATGACCATTATTTGGGTTTCGACTTCCTCTACAAGCCATAACATTTTTAAAAAATGAAAAAATAAATATCAAGTTTTAATTTTCTTTTATTTTGGTATTGAAAATGCTTTTGATAATGTTTTTATTATATCAACGTGTTGTATTGATATCTTGTGATTTAAATGTGGGAATGTTATGTTTCCTTTATGCATGTTTTATGTGATACGATTATGTTATGGTCTATGATATGTTTAAACCTGTTCATATGAGGAATGCATTGGACTTAATAAGTGACGGGTGGAGCCCGCTATAGCTCCTCGATGCATCGGTAGGTCTCATGAGACAAACTAGTGTCTTGTCATGAGGCCTTGACAAAATCTTATTTGTGGTCTTGGCACGAGGCCTTGGCTACGTGGTTATGATAGTCTGGCATTATGCATTCCATTATTATGAAAGTGATTATTGATATTGCATGTGGTTATTCGACCAGTAGAATATCCTTGTGAATAAGTAAATGGAATTATTTAATTTTTCTTTTGCCATATTATGCTGAAGTTCAAGTTTAAAAAGGCTTTTATTTTAGTTATACATTGCCTTAAATGTTAATGTTTATTTATGAAAGCTTCAGCTATATTGTTATCCTTACTGAGCATCTGAGCTCATCCCTTTCAATGTTTTAATTTTTCTAGGATGTGAAGAAGTATATTATGAATGACCTACATGGATAATATAAGGGGATATGAAGAGAAGATGTTGTAGTTTTGTTTTACTTTATGATGTAATGTAAGACTTATGAATGTATCTAGTGTTTCCAATGCTACTAAACTAATCGGTCTTTCGAGACTTGATCTTTTGTGATCATGCCAATGTTACGAAGTAATGCACCGACTCTGGGTAACTGGGGTTGGGGCGTTACAGTTGGTATCAGAGGCAGTTTAGTACTAACCTTGGAAGCTAGATTTAGATAAACTATGATTAGAGCACATAGCCCAAAGATAGACTTTGAGGATTAGTATAGAAGAAATTCATAGAATTTTGGTATTATAGAGATTTTGTGAGTTTTCCGAGCAATACATCTCTGTATGGATACGAGCAGGTAGAGGTGGCTCTAGCACAGATTTAGCTTGGGGTAAAACCCGAAAACACCACTTTGAGCTAGACTCGAACGGGAACCGGTGCATAACAACGGGCCTTGCTGCACTCTTGGTTACGACACTCCTGGGGGACATGCTTAGGATAATTCTCGTTTTCTTTACAAACCACTATGAAGGGTTATGAGTATATACTTCCTCAAATAAAACATTTTTATGATTATGGATTATATCCATCAACCATTCAATTTACATTAAGTATTTTACAAGTTTGGAATTATTCATGGCAATTCATAAACTAACCTAGTTTATGCCATTGTATAGAAATGGTTCTCAGTGGAAGGAATGTGAACTCCGACAATACGAATGATCCAAAGCGTAAGAAGGATCATATCTTTCATGGTATTAAGCCAAAATTTAGAAGGGAAATAATCTCCCATGTGTTCTCAACATATGAAGAAATAGTATCATGTGTTAATAAGATAATTAAATAATTCTTTGAGTCTTATGGCTTTGAAGGGAAGAAAGAGAAGAAAAGGAGGGAAGAGAGAATGATGGAAAAGGGAGGTGGGAAAAGAAGAATTTTCCAATATGTGATAAATGTGGGAAGAAACACCTTGGAACTTTCCTGAAGGGAATGGGAGTTTGTTATAAGTGTGGAGAAAAAGGACACCAAGTGCTTGACTGCAAGGGTAAGAAAAAGGTTTCAAATGTACAATGTTTCATCTGCAAGGAGTGGGGACACTACGTAAACCAATGTCCAAATCATCAGAGTGTGCCCCAAATGATGTTATTGGATAATAATCAAGTTATGATACTACCACAAATGAGGAGGAATGATTAGAGTTCTTATGTTGTTATTAAAGAATTTTGTAATTTGATTGTTGTATTAATGATGTACTGGTTATAATAATTATAGAGTATATAAGGATTGTACTGCAGTATTATTTCATCAAGGACTTGAGATTGTGTGGAACCAAGAAAAGTGACTCCACAGTAGGTTAATTTTTTGTAAAATATATGGTTGAGAGAAAGATAAACCATAATATGGTTTTGATACCGAGATAGTGATTTTGGAATAAGACATTATTGATTTGGATAAATTATATTGGATATTATTAACTTCCTTGAAACTGATTGATGATTTGTATACATTTTTGGATAAAAGGAGTATATCTAGTATTCTATAAGGAATAAGGGATCATGGTAATTCAGGATGTTGCAGTGTTTTAAAAGAATACATGATGAAGGTGTTCACATGTTGTTACACGGAAAAAAATGGGATCTTCATTATGTTTACCTTCCTCATAAAATTTGGACTGTGAGTTGGACAGAAGTATTTTGGATAACTATAAAGGTTGGAATGGATTAAGTTGAACCTTGGATAGTAATGTTTAAGGTTAAAACATTTCTGAATATTATTTTTGGAATATTATAATAGTTTTAGAAAAAGGACAACCTTCAGGTTGGGCGATAACCCGTCGCTTCGGACAAAGCTGCAGGAATCGAACCCACAACCATATTGCGACATGCCTTTATGACCTACCACTAGCCTACAGGAAGTCCCTGGTTATTAAAAAATAGTTTTTGTAATCTAAATGGTATGTGTTAATATTTTGAACCTTGTACGATTAGGATAAATATAATATTTTTAAGTTCTATTATATTTTTGAGTGAAAGATGAGTTTGTGGTAGAAATTAGTTGAAGGTTGAAACTCTACTTGTCAAGAATAAATATATATATATACCTATATCTTATTCTATGAATAAATTAATTCTTAAACTTTAGTAAAGGGATATTAAAACAAAAAAATGTGTTATCCTAATACCTTATGTCTTGTTGAACTGATGATATTTTAAATCAACATAGATTGAAGGCTTTGAGGCCCTCAATTTGACACTTGTTTGTGATTGATGACCTCAATCACTCCCTACAAATATTTACGTTTTCCCTCTAATTATATGTCTCTAATTGACACCAATGTTCTCCTAATCCAGATCATAATTGGGTGGTGACTTTTTCATCTCCCTTTCCATCTTATTAAGGCTAAATTTTATTAACCTTATTTTCGATGTGGGATTTCCACAAAGGTATTTTCTATTTTCAACATTTTATTTTCAAAGAAAATTTTCAAATTGCGAGGATGCAATTTATTTAAGGAGGGGATAATGTAACTCCCCGAGCTTCCACGATACACTTCTCTTTCAATAATGCAATAGCTTGCATTGTACGCAAGTTCGAGATTCTAACACACCGCGACTAATCAAAATAGCCCTTATGAATAGTAATATCCACTTTTTGAAATTATATATATTTTATATTTCAAAATGGACTTCATTTTTGGATTTGGAATGTCGAAATTAGCCTATGTTGAATTTTTTGTAATTTTCTGAGAACTTCCAAATTTTTATGAATAGTGAAAAATACTTAAAACAACTTTTTTAATCAAAATAATTTATAGTGATATATTATACTATTTAGTGGTTTAAAAGTATAATTAGAATATATTTTTACCATTTTATCCAATGGTGTTCATTATAATTAATTTCACTTTGAAATTGGACATAAACAATTGTCAATCTTTTGATATATATTGTTTCTTAAAAACACGCTATTTGTTGTGACAGCGGGAATTAATTATAAAATTGATTAACGCAACTTATATGTTTGGAATTTTGTAAAATAGACATCATTTTTGAATTCGGAATATCAATTATAGCTTAGGGTTAAATTTTGGCATTGTTCTGAAAAACTTCAATTTTTGATGAATAGTGAAACGACTAAGTGGTAGTTAAATAACTGATTTCTCGTTTAAATGAAATATTTCCACTTCTGTGATTTGATTTTCAAAAATCTGACATACATGGTTGTCATTAGGAAGTAAAATGTGGTTCAATGGGATTAAAATAATTTTCGGTAAATAGTAACTTTTAAGTTTAATTAATCGTGATTAAAGGTAATTAGTGAGATTTAAGGTAAAAATGATATTATAAAAATATGAAAATACCTTTAAACTTATCCTACCGCTATTGGATGTGTCATGGCCGACCAAGACAATCCATGGGTCAACTTGGGGACCCCATGGATCCAATTTGGTTGGAAAATGACATAAATAACTTTTTATTTAAAGTAAAAATAAAAATGTCACAAACATCAGTTGTTTTAGTAAAAAAAAATTAAATGGGGTTATACAAGTCATATTTTAGACTATAAATATTAATTATAAAGATAAAAAGATTTACTACATCATGATATTTTTTTATAATTTTTATACATTAAATAGATTAAATTATTTATGACACCATGATGATGCAACGGTTACCTCATTAATTAACTATTTTAATAAAATGGAAGGATAATGTAAAATCAAAGAATTACACTTGTCCAAATACTATTGGATGAGAATATTTCGAACCATTATCACCTTAGACTCCAATTATATAAGTGTGGGACCTTTAGAATCTGAAAAGCATTGTATAATAAAGTAACATTTCATTACTTTCCAAAAGTGCCCCTCCTCTCCACTTATAAAAGGCTCCCACCACTACCACCTTATTCACACATTCAAGCCATTTGGATCGGCCAAAATCTGCCCAAATACTCTCCCAACTTCCCTCTTTTACTCCTAGAAGCCTCACTTTGGGCAGAACTCTTCCCAAGGAAGATTTTGGCTCAAATCAAAAAGAGTTACCCGATTTTAAGGTAATGTCTTCTCTTGTGTTCTGTTATTTTATTTTTCTTCTCCAACCCCCTAAACTCTTTTTATTCATTTCTTTTGTAACAAAACAAGTATCCTAAATATACTAGTATGTTGTTATAAGAAGGATTCGAGCTACATATACACACACCTACATCTAATGGTTAAAGAACATATTGTTTCTGTGGATGGTGAATTTCTGCCTCACGAAACGATGATTGTTCAATATTCTTTTAACACCTCTAATGGTGGCCATTTTGATGAAACTATTTTCATATATTCTATATATATTATGTTTATGTTTTCCTTATGCTTATTTATTTCTCATTTATGACATACTTTATGATTTCCATTATGGGTAAACGCGATAATTTCATTTTAGGAAGTGCGGACTACCACCCCCTCAAAGTGATTTGAATCGTTAATCCCATATGTGGGATGTATGAAGGATGAAGTAAATGATATTATATATGATATTATACTGGAATTATAATATACCTTTATATCATTATGATTTCATTAAATACGAAATAGAAATAAAAGTAGCGTTCATGCGTACGTACGGCTTACCGTCTCCATGAACGGTGCATTTCATTTCTTACCTCTAAACGTTATGGAATATTATAAATGCATGTATATAATGGATATATATGAGATATATGATATCTATATCATGAATATAATTCTGGATATAATGGATATATCACTACATGAACAACTTGTAATTATAAGAAGTTTATTTTTGACTCAAGTACCAAAGATCGACAAAACGACCGTTATTAACCTAAATAATTACATAATGTTCATAACATTGTAATAAGTGATATAAAAGGAATAAAAAACTTGAAAAAGTTTCTTAATCAATTATAAATTAACTCTAGTTTATTATTCAGGAGGTTAAAGAACGGTCGAGTCAATACAGGACACAAGGTAAGGGAACTTCTTAACCCAACTTCCATTCTTTGGGTTAATCTCTTACTTTCAAATTATGTCATGATATTATTATGTCCTATCTTGTGTTTGTAATTTCTTTATGTGTACTTATAGTGAATACACATAATAGATCTATTTTATTTAAAAAATGATCTTTTTAAGGGACTTCGTCTCAATCTCCTTTCATTGAGGTATATTTGGTTTTATACACAACTTTATTTTATACGGTGTATAAACCCCTTTGACTTTTACGTTTATTAAAAAGGAATATTTTTATACAAAGCGTTTTACTAAACGACAAAAAGGAATGTTTTTCTTGTCGTACGTATGCAGCGACAACGACTTCTCCGCCGCCATGGCCATTATTTGGGTTTCGGCTTCCTCTACAAGCCATAACATTTTTAAAAAATGAAAAAATAAATATCAAGTTTTAATTTTCTTTTATTTTGGTATTGAAAATGCTTTTGATAATGTTTTTATTATATCAACGTGTTGTATTGATATCTTGTGATTGAAATGTGGGAATGTTATGTTTCCTTTATGCATGTTTTATGTGATACGATTATGTTATGGTTTATGATATGTTTAAACCTGTTCATATGAGGAATGCATTGGACTTAATAAGCGACGGGTGGAGCTCGCTATAGCTCCTCGATGCATCGATAGGTCTCATGAGACAAACTAGTGTCTTGGCACGAGGCCTAGACAAAATCTTATTTGTGGTCTTGGCATGAGGCCTTGGCTACGTGGTTATGATAGTCTGGCATTCTGCATTCCATCATTATGAAAGTGGTTATTGATATTGCATGTGGTTATTCGACCAGTAGAATATCCATGTGAATAAGTAAATGGCATTATTTCATTTTGCTTTTTCCATATTATGTTGAAGTTCAAGTTTAAAAAGGATTTTGTTTTAGTTATACATTGCCTTAAATGTTAATGTTTATTTCTAAAAGCTTCCGCTATATTGTTATCCTTACTGAGCATCTGAGCTCACCCCTTTCAATGTTTTAATTTTTCCAGGATGTGAAGAAGTATATTATGAATGACCTGCAGGGATAATATAAGGGGATATGAAGAGAAGATGTTGTAGTTTTTTTTTAATTTATGATGTAATGTAAGACTTATGAATGTATCTAGTGTTTCCAAGGCTACTAAACTAATCGGTCTTTAGAGACTTGATCTTTTGTGATCATGACAATGTTACAAAGTAATGCACCAACTCTGGGTAACTGGGGTCGGGGCGTTACAAAAAATATATTTTTGAAAGGTATTTTGGTGTTCGTGTCTTTTTAAAATGTTGTTTGGGTGTTCAAGTGGTGGTTTTTGTGTGTAATGTATGGTTTGGTCTATGATATGAGAACGAAATATACTATGTAAATACGAAACCTTATTGAACACATGGGAAAACCCCAAGTATCTCAGTGGGTGGACATGAACTAGTGCGCTAGTGATCCGGAGGAGTATCATCCCTATTTCACTTAGCTGGATTAAAGATTGAAACACTAAATAAACATATAAATTACTGAGGGTGGTGGATTCTAAGCCACATTTACTGAGGGTCATGGTTTCTAAGCCATGTTTCACCAAGACACGAGGTTCTAGGGTCCTACTCGAGCTAGATGAACCTTAGGGGATTTACCCATAGTGCTCTACCATCCATGACGTGGTGTCTTCCATCAGCATATGGAGGATCAATTGTGTGTGTGTGTGTGTGTGTGAGTATGTGTGTGTGTTCCCTTAATGAATTTTTATCTTCCTCTTTTTAATAGTGTTTGTGAAATGGTTTTTTTAGTGTTTCCTTTTAGCATTTAGCTGTAAATTTTTTCTTTAAAAGTATTTTGAAATTATAAATTTGAATAAGAGCATTAAATTATATCTTGGATGTTTGGGAATGAAATATTTTCATTTGGTGGTATCCTACTGGGCCTTTGGCCTACACCCTACATACACCCTTGGGTCTATGTAGACTTTTCTTGTTGTGTATTCCAGGTTGTGACATCGTGCTCAACGATGGTGGTTCGGGTTGTTGATGGTCTTCTCATGCAAGTTGGTGTTTATGTCTTGTGGATGTCACACCTATATTGTTTCTTAGAGGTTTGAGTTATAGTTTTAGTTTCTTTTGTTGTCAATACTTTCTAGATGTTGGTTCAAGTTGTAATCCTTTAAATTTGATTTTAGTTTAAGGCAATGTTTGGTTGTTTGTTTTCAGTTCTAGTTTATTTATCTTATCAGTTGTTTTGTGATTACTGTTTCGGTTAAATCATTCCCATGTGTTAGTTTTGATACCTGGGAACTTATGCCAGACCGTGGGGATCGGGAACGCCCTTTGGGCCATGTCACAGACTGGGTCGGGTACCGGGTCGGATGGCGACCCAGCCTGGTTCGTTACATCTCATAACCTTGTACTTATCCTATTATAAATTATGATTATCTCTTATATTTAACCCAACTATGAATTTTATCTCACCCTTTATTATGTTTCCCTTCCTCATGTTATGAAGAAATGTTATAATTATATTTAAGAATGGTACTAGTTGTGAAAAACTAAATGGAAATTAAGTATATCCTTTTTGCACTAGTTTTTTGTGTATCATTGTAACAAAGGAACTAAACCTCTAAATTCATCATGTGTGTATTATTTTGAAATTCATTGAATATTTATCTAAAATGTTTTAATATTTATATATGAAAATTATGGGTCTCTATTGTTGGTATCAAAGGATATTTTTAGTATCATTCAGAAACTAGGATGAGAAATATTTATTAATAACCCTCAGAATAATCCTAAGTGTAGGATAATATCCAATGTTATGGAAAATAAATGAGTGTGGTTTCCCTAAGAAAATGCATCCTTTTATGTATACTACAAATGGATTTTTTTTCATAGATGAATCTATGTGGGATAACCCAGAAAATAGTTGGTCGAGTATATGTTGACCATAATTTTGTTGGATGGTCAATGGGCCATTACTAAGCACCTAGAATGACACTCATGGTGGATATTCTCAGGTAAATTCAAATTTTATTTAAGATTCGTTATGAAGGATTTAGATAAGTTATTGATCATGGCTGACTTAGGTTAAACTATATGTTCTATATATTGAAAATAAAGCATCAAGATTTAGAAATCCCATGAATGAGTTTTCATGATTAGTCACTTATATTAGGAATGATACATGGTCATGAAAACCATTTTGGTTTTATTAAGGGATTGACATTAGAATAATGCAGTTGAGGTGGTGACAGGTATACTCAAATATTGAATTATCTAATTTGAGATTAGTGATATTAAATCACTTATATCACGAGATGTCTCAAGGAATATTTATTCATATACTTAATGATTAAATGTTAAATTAGCAATTAAAATTATTAATGGTTTAATGATAACCTATTAAGTCTATGATTCTTCCCTAATAAAAGATTATGAGAATGCACTTTCTACAAATCACAATATTCTTTCTCTAGTTGAATTTGATGCAATTTTGTGAATGTATTGGATTTAATTTTATAAATACCATATAAATTTACAATTAAGGGAATTCAAATGTTATATTTTGAACCAAAATATGATTTTCTATTAATTAATGGATAAATAAGAAAATCTATTGTAAATTACATTTTTTGTATTGGAATTGATTACTTTTCAAAGAGGTTTTTTTATCTGTGATGGTTTGTCAGAAACACAACAAGAAATATATATACCTATTTTACAAGATTTCTTTTTTGTCTTTATCAAAGAGTGAACTGGTATTCCTTTAAATCATGAAGTCATGTTTTTGATATACCTATTACTCAATGAAACACCCATTTCAAATAATATATATAGAAAACCCCCAATTGATTTTCAATAGTTGAATTAAAATGTATAGGATAATCATGATAAGGTATTCATTCGGCCGAGTGCATCACCATGTGGTGTTATTTTCCTTTTTGTTAAGCATAAATATGGATCAATGTTACTTTTAATTGATTATCAAGAACTCAATAAGACAACTATTTAGAATAATAATCCTCTTCCCCGTATTGATGGTTTTTTATCAATTTCAAGGAGCTCAATATTTTTCTAAGATGGATCTTTGATATGGATACTATCAATTGAGGGTAAAATGTGAAGACATTACTAGGAAAAATCTATACCTAATGTATGGAAACTATGAATTTATAGTGATTCCATTTGATCTTATGAATTCACCTACTGTCTTAATGGATTTAATTAATAGAGTCTTTAGATATTACCTTGATCAGTTCATGGTAGTGTTTACTAAAGATATTCTTATATACTCTAAGTGAAATTAAGAGAATAAAGATCACTTGAAGAATGCACTGAATTCTATATGGAAGAATAATTTTTATGTAAAATTTACCGAGGGTGAATTTTGGCTACATAAATATTCATATTTTGCGTCATATAATATCAAGTAAGGGTATATCGGTGGATCCATCAAAGATGGAAGTTATTGAAAATTGGCTTGGGATAACCACCATGAATGAAATACATTTTTTCCTAGGTTTTATGGATAATATCCATTCTTTTTGAAGGATTTATCATGAATACCTAATCTAATCACTAGGTTAGCATGGATGGGTGATTGGTTCCTTTGGACTAATGAGTGTGGATAAAATTTTATGGAACTAAATATAAGGTTGGTTAGTTCACCTATGCTTACACTACCCTAATGCAGAGAAGGGTTTATAATTTATAACGTTGCATCAAATAAAGGTTTAAGATGTATTCTCATAAATAATTATATGGTGATAGATTATACCTCACACCAATTTAATTTTCATGAGAAAAATTACCCGACTCATCATTTGGATTTAGCAGTGGTAATGTTTGAATTAAAAATATACAGGAATTATATTTATAGAGAAATGTGTGAAATATGCACTAATCGTGAACATTTAAAGTATATATTCACCTAGATATATTTTAATATACACTAAATAATATGGTTAGGCAGAGATCTGAGAACTGCCCGAGTTAACCCCTCCTTATAGAAGTCCTTGTAGGTCTATTTTCTGGTTCTGCTTGGTCACTCTCATTGGATTTCTGGCTGTGGAGACTTAAGCTTTTGGGATTGCAACTAGGTCGGCGAGGTCTTAGGGTATCGAGGTTTCCCCATCCTGAAAATCAATTTCAAGCAGGTCTGCTCATTTCCTTGTTTTATTCAAGCTATTTTGGATCCCACCCAAAGGAAGGTCTTTGACAATATTCGAATGGAGGAAAATCCTGATGTTTGCAACTTTATTGGAGGTACGTCAGGTGCTTTCTCTGCAAATGCCTATAGACAGTCAACCTATCCGCATCAGATCGGTGATTTATGGGGTGATACTCTGAGGTGTAAAACCATATCTATGAAATTCAACTTCCTTATTTGAAGGATTCAGAATGCTGATCTACCCACTAAAGTGGAGATTAAAAGAAAAGGGATCTGCTTGGGCTCTCGGTGTTCCTACTGCAAGTATCCGAAGGATTAATCATCAACCCACCTCTTCTTACAAAGTGAGTGGGCTAGGAAGGTGTGGACAATGTTGGGTGAGTACTTTGGTTTTAACTCGGCGGTGGATTCGACTGAGAATTTTTTCCAGCAGTGGTTCAGCAGGTCGAATGGTAATAACCAGGAGGTGCGAGCATGGGCCCTCCTGCTTGCCACGGGCTATTGGTGCATCTGGGAGGCAAGGAACCACTCCCGCCAAAAGGCCCCTTCCTTGATGTCGGCCTGATGGTGAGAACTAAATGCCTAGTGGAGGACCTAGCAAGCATAAAGGATCAATGGGAGGGTGCCCCTTCTCTCAGGCACTTTATGAACAGAAGGCAAAGTCCTGCTACTGCCAGACCCTAATCAGCGAGATATTGGGTGAAATGGACACCCCCACTCTTGGGATTAAGTTAAATACCGATGTCTCATATAGCCAATGGAGCATTCGTGGTGGCGGTGTGGTCCACGACCAATCAGGTTCGGTGTTCCTTTTTTTTTTCAACTCTTTTTACGGGGCTGGAAACTCGCTGCGGGCTGAAGCGGAGGCATTGCTTAGTTGCCTGGTTTTATGCTCCTCCAAGCAGATTTTCTTATCGGCGATTGAGATATATTCAAAGATTTTATGGAGCTCTCTCAAAGTCCTCACTACCACTCCTTGGACATCACCTATTTGATCCCGAAATGAAAATATTATCTCCCCCATGATATCGAGCTTTCACATACATGGAGAGAAGGAAATAGGGTTGCTGATTTTTTGGCTTCAAAGGATTCCCAGGAGGCCCCCCTCATGGTGTTTTATATTTTTGTCTCCTTCCCCCCCTGGGGGTGTGGAAATTTCCATTGGTGATGCTCTAGGCCTTCATTTCTATAGACCCCCCTAATCCCCTGGTGTACTGTGCTCTTCTTTTAAAAAAAATTCACTTTCATTCATTCAATATGGTTGGTGATTTCTCAATACACTACCACCTTGAGAAAGAAAACAAGTTGGATGATGCTTTGATTCGAAATGATCGTGCTTGTTTATCTAGGATGCATATAAAAAATGATCCTGTATTTATGGAATTGAAAATGATGGACCTTTAAATCATGAAGGAAGGAGAGAGATATTATTTTTTTGAATTGAGTGTTCATCGACCTATCCATGTAATGATTAAAGAGGCATAGAAGGAGTATTTGGGGCTAAAAAAGTAGGTTAGAAATATTCATGATTTCAACCTTGATTGTAATGGAATTATAAGGTTAAAGATCCAAGTATTTGGGACTGACCTGCACAATATCATTAATTATATATGGGCATTATCAGATTATAAATTTATATAAACCAACTAGCTATACTAAAAAGGTATACATAATTGTGTAATTCTAGGGTTGAACCCATAGGGAGGCAATGGAAATGTACTGCTACCTAGGAATTAGAACATAGAGGTAGATTCATCCTATGAATCTATGAAGTTAGGTTTTAATCTAGAAATATTGTATTGAATTTTTTTTATGAAAGAAGGGTTCTAGATCAATTTCAAGGATAATACACATAGGATATCCATAAATCTAATAAGGGAAGGTCTATTGGCTTAGACATCATAGCTGTTCAAGATTCACCAAGTTGGGTTCAATCAAGAAAAATGGATCTACCTATGTTGAAAAATACTCTTTGGTACAAAGGTGGTGGTCACCCTAGATACATTATGTGTAACTAGAATGGTAGAAAAAAATAAAACTATTGGTACTATTTTAGTTCATTATAATTACGTTGGGTCCTTCCCTTAAAATTTCTTAGTCTGGTTCAAATAACGGAATGAAATATGATTTAATTATCAACCTAGTTTACAAGAAAATAAATTACCATTGTTTTTATACAGAGGTTCATTAAAGAACTACTACCCCTACTATCATTCCCTAGCCCTACTAGGATTATCTATGTATGGAAATAGCTAAATCCTAAATAATTATATGTGACAAAATTGCAGTGAAAATTATTTTACTCTAATAGTTAAGAACACAATTAGAAAATAGAACCTAATTGAATAAAAATAATAAAATGAACCATGACAGTAAGAAAAAGAACATAGAAAGGATTGAAATAGAAATTAGGAATTGAAAATTCTTCAAAACAATCATAGTAGGAAGACCAAAATGAAAAATGAGAGAAGAATGAAAGAACTAAGTTAAAGGAACACGAAAAATTAGAGAAGAAGAAGCCCCCATAAACATCCTACCACCTAGAATATAAATTGTCCAAAGAACCATATGGATTAAAAAACATGTACACCACAGGTCTTATTGAGTTACTCTATGACCAATAAATTTTCATCATAAATCGTGTTTTTATGCCATAAGTGATGGATTTTAATTTTCTATAATTCTATTGTTCCACTTTTTATGGATTGAATTTAATTTTTGGGGACTTTGAGCCCTATGGGGTTTATGGCATATGTCTAGATTTTAAAAAATGAGTTCTTCTTCTTCTGGAAACTTTTGTGGCCTTAATTTGTTTTACAGTTAGGGTTTGTTGACTCTTTTTTCATGGGATCTATGTCATAAATATGTTTTTTTATATAAAATTTCAAACTTTTACAAACATCAACCCTTTTCAACATTAGATTCAAATCACTAAAAAAACCTACAAAATAATCATAGTATCAAAGTATTAAACATTTAGAAAGAATAAATAAATGATTCCAATATATATATATATGTGTGTGTGTGTGTGTGTGTGTGAAATAATATTATCAAACTCCCCCACAACTGAAAAATTTATTGTCCTCCTGGAAAAATCATCTCAATGAGGATTTCAAATGAAACAACTTTTAATTGGAAAAATGAATTGAAGTTATAAATATAATATAAATTGTTAGAAAAAAATTCTAGTCTTACAAAATCTACCATGCAGAGAAAACCAGTCATGCCTCATAGCTATGTTCATTATCCAAATCACTTCTCCCCTTAATTTCAATTTTACAAAAGTTCCTTATAAATTATACCCATGTCTCAGTTTACCTCACCATTAATTTTATGTCATCAATCAAGGTAAAATAAAACTAGAGTTATTTTCATACATTGAATACCTATTCTTGACTATAGGATTGAATTAGTTCTGACATCTCCACTCCATAAAGTAATGAAACATAATTAATCCTGAGGACTTTAACATATAGGTTAAAATGAATTTGAGGATAGGGGAAGGAGGGTATATGATAAAAATCATTCTTAAAAGGGGGTAGACTCTGAATTAAAATTCATGATAATCATGATTAGTTTAATGAATAAATTTTTATAAAAATTAATATCTTCACACTACCAAAAGATCATGGAAGGTCCTTGAATAAGCAATGAATGTATCATCAAGGTATCATGTTTCTTAATTTTTTTTGGAATTCATGTTTATGATAATATCACATCCACCATCTAATGACATACGATCTACCATGAGATTCATCAGTCTTGTACTAGTGATTTTTGATATTCTAAAAGCACATCCCTAATTTTTTTAGAAACTAGATAATCATGAAAATACATAAGATGAAATTGTGGTCCACATTAAGAATCTCAGGTAAAAATACCACTACACATATCCTTAACAACAAGAATCCCTTATCCAATTGAAATGAACATTCCCCCACACTTACTCAAGTTAAAATCATGAAATGATACCAAATATTAGGGTAGTAAGAGATAAAACGGGCTTGAAACTAATCTCAATCATAACAAAGTGATCCATGGATTATTTGGACTAAAGAAGGAATAATGTACAAGTGGGTCTTGGAAAACAATGGATCAATCAATCAAAATTACTTAATCATTTTATGAGGGAATTTGTTTAGTCATATCCATAATCATATTCCAATGCAAGTTCTAATATGTTTAAATTCCCCTAGTATCTCTCAATAATTATTCTCAGAAAAGAATAGAAAAAATTTGGTATATAATCCTCTCGAGAACATGAATACATAAAAGAAGTAGGAAATCACTCAGGGTATAATAGAAAGTAGTAATTAAATAAATGAAAATTTTAATAATATATAATTAGAATTAAATTACTCAACTCTATAATCATAAAAAATATATAATCAAGGATAAAAAATATATTGTACCATTTTCAATTTAAACATTCTCTTTTATTTACATGGGTATAATGAGATTTCAAGTTAAAAGTTTCTTATAATGAAAATTGTCTCCTAGAATATTGATAATTGGAAATAATATATGTGTATTTGAAATAAAGATCAATAATTACCCCCATATATAAAATAAAAAATGTTTATGTCATGGGAGAGGTAGTAATTAAAGTGGACAAATATGAAATGGAATAAATGAAAGAGGAAGGGAATCAAGGGCTTCGTATAGTGAATGAGATGTCATGGGAAAAATGACAGAGGTTAATGTGAAATAATACTACCTAAAATAATGTCTGAATGAAAATATACCTTTATTAAATAGATGGCCAACTCATCGGATATATATAATATTAATGTAGAAATCTGGTAGGTGTATACAATATTTAAAAATTAATAGAAACATTTAGAAATTCATCGTACATAATAGAATGGAGTACTAAAATTAGATACCAAACAAAAATAACATAAAAAAATAAATGAAAAGGAAATACCCAATAAGACACTAATAAAACTCAAAAGACCACAATATAGGCTGCCTACCATAAAGTGACAACAAATACATCATCAACCAAACAGATGGACAAAGATCAATTAGAGCAGTCATTCGGTTCAATAGTATTCAGAATTTTTAGGGAACTAGAGGTAGTGTCTTCTCTATCCAGGGGTCACTTGAGAGGATTCACCACCCTATAATTGGCTTAAACATGCCTACTATGTGGTAATTGGATCATCCATGTAGGTCATAGATGGATAACCTAGAGAAGTCCCTATATCATGGATTTATGAGGAACAGACTCACGGGAAATGAAATATGGTATCCTAGTAGGTCTATCATAAGTGATAAAAGAAGAATGTGATACAAACATAGAAAATTATATGAACAAGTAATAATGAAATTATAAGGTACCTACATCGGTCAAAGTTATACATCCCCACCATTATGTATAATAAATTATAGATATCGGTGATAGTGAATAAAATGAAAATATAAAAACACCCAAATAGATCCTAACATAGGGGTACACTAGGGAAGGTCTAAATAGCCAGGGCTTAATCTCTGTTATCAATGTTGGGTGTCTCCCGCATAGTAATGGGTGGTTGGATCTCCCATGCTATGTCTATGTTAGTGATAGAGGCATGTGATGGTGGATCGACCTTTTTACAAGGTGTAGTGGAGATTTAATAAGGCTTAGTTTCCCTTGGTGGGATGGGGTCAACTTTTGGATAAGGTGAGACATCGATCTGTATAGAGGATATCTATCGAGAAGCTAGAAAAACAATTGGAACTTCATATGGATTCAGTAGAGTAGTTTCGTTGCCTCATAAACCATGATTCACCAAGATATATGTTTGGGTATAAGAGTAAGTGATCTTAGGATGAAGCTTGACTGGGTTAGTTGAATGTGATAATGTAGATGGGGTGGGAATGGTTCCAAGGCTAGCCTAATAATAGAAGGGAGAGGGAAGGTGGATGGAGTTCTAGAAGCAGGATAAGCGGAATGAAATAATGGGGTCTCAACAAGTATGATTAAAATGTGATGGAATATCCACCAATGGTTAAATATAATACATCAAAGAATGCCTTCATGTTTTTATATAACCACACTTATATTTGATGGAACATGGGTAAGGTGATTTGACACTAAATCCTCCACTG
Organism: Viscum album; assembly: GCA_963277665.1. Lineage (NCBI taxonomy): Eukaryota > Viridiplantae > Streptophyta > Magnoliopsida > Santalales > Viscaceae > Viscum > Viscum album. Next base: position 927,374,046 of record OY728130.1, read on the forward strand.
TGGCAGCTGCATGCTGATCAATAGAAAAAAGGATCCACTGATGCATTAGGATAAAGCGCATAATTGGTGGACTCAATGTACTCAGGTGCCCAATCATATTGGTTTCTCGCCTTCTGAAGAAGCCCCGTTTTGTGGAGCAAGATGAGGTTGATGGATTACATATGGATAATAAGAAGAGTTGATGGGAGCTATCTAATATTCCCAGATTCCTAGCAAGATGGGTGATGGATATGGATACCCACACATTTCAAACATAGATATTATATATTAATAGGTGAATATTCATTATATGACATAATGATCCAAGCTTGAATTATTTTTTCTAGTTCCTTTGGAAACATGGAAATTTGAAAGACTAACTCATAAGTGAACCATACCTTCTCCCACTAATTTCTTGACATATAGAACCCTTCATAGAGTTATCATATATAAACCTATTATTTAAAACCTAGGGAAGGAAACATACTAATGGGTGAGCTCAGATTCTTAGTAGGGGTAAACAATGGATATATCAATGATCACATAAGAATAACATATGCATAAGGGTATGAGGACCTGAGCTTAACATTTGAAAACCATAACTTGAATATCATATATAATAAACTTGGGTCATTTCAAAAGTCATGGATATTATTAAGACATAAATCATAAAGTAATTAAAGTACATAATCGATGAACATAGAACATTGTGAAAAGGCATGGATTTTTGGCATACACATAACCTCATAACATAGTGATCATGTATAAATAGAAACAGGTTCACTCATAAAATTAAATACAAGCAAAAAGGCTCTTACATAAACTTATGGACATAAAACTAGGTCCTTATAAAACCTTATATACATAAAAACTTATCCCACACTTAGAATCATTAACATGAAAGTAGGTCCACACATGACATTGTGAACACAGAAATAAGTTCACAAATAACATAATTAACTAATGGTTTATCCATCCTTTCCCAATTATTTAGAGGGATATATAGTTCTCACCTATTACATAATTAAAATCATACATTTTTGTGCCATAATAAAAAAAAATCATTATATCATAACCCATGAAAGGAAATGAGTTTCATAAAAAAATCATCATATCCTTACCTGCGAAAAAGGAACATTTTTTTAAACATTTCATAAACATAATCATAAACCATTAAAAGAAATAATAACAATGGTATCCTTTTATAATATCCCTATTAAATCATGAGTAACATCAAAGGATGTAATCTTATATGGAAAATTATTTTGAAAGTTCCCTTTGAACATTTCTTGCAGAAAAGAGCCATTCAACTTTGAAAATAACTTTTTAAAACTAAAAATTCCTAAATAATTTAAAAATGAATTTATTTTAAAATAACATTCAAAAATTATAAATTAATATTTAAATCATTAATCATTCATGATTTAATAAAATTACAATATTTTCATATGTATTTAAACAAAATATTCCTTTCACATTTTTATTAAAAAGAAAACATGACTTGTTTGGAAAAAACATAAATATTCCTCTTAATTTTTTTCAAAAAATTAAAAAAAGGGTAAAATTGACATTAAAAAATCAAAGAGTAAAATTAACATCTTATTTACAACATTTTTTGAAAACCTGAATGTGGAAGATAAATTGTTTTTGACTGAAGATAGAAATAAATTCGATTTTCTCTTATTACATTCTTTGGTAATATTGTGTATATAAAGACAAAAAATGATGGGAAAACTTTTATTATCAAAAAATAACTGAAGGATAAGAAAATTTATGAATTTTTGGAGAAATTTATTATAATATTTCATCATAAAAAGCATGATCATAAACAATCCTGATAAATAATGAGATTGTAACATCACACCGTTAAAACTCCGGTACCTTTTGAATTGAAATCCCCATGAAAGAGAGAAAAATTTATGGATATGTGAATCATGTAATTTTCATGATAATAATCATAAAATATATTCAAGGTAATTCTATACTCCAAACAAAATAAACAAGTGGTGAATATGGAATATGTCTCCCAGAAATCAAAGAGAGACTAGAAATTCTTTATCACTTTGGTAACATTTGAATCATTAGCCCCTTGAAAGACTAACATCAATAGTGAATATAAGTATCATGAAAATTATTAGAATAATGATATAACATGTCAAAAATTTATTATATACACCTCATAAAATAACATGGGTACATAACATAGCATATGTCAGAAGGAAGGAAATTTTATACAAAAAATCTCGTAACATAAGTCTTGAATTCCTTCATACACATTAGAATATACTTTATAATAAATATAAGTTTATTATAATATATTAAATAACCATATAATATATATAATTCCATGTATGATTTACATATGTCCATTTATTACTCATTTATCAACAATTTCTTGCTAAAATCACATTTCAGGTAATAAGGACTTTGTTTTTCATGCATGTTTTGGTTTGGAATTTTCAATCCTCTTACTTTGATCATTTTTAGATTCTATCTAGAATTATAAACATTATATAAAAATAATATATACTCATTATATATGTATTTAGATTAATCCAATAAATTTTGTGATATAAAATGAATTACACCATTCATGAAATGAGTAGGTCGTACGTACACATGAACGTTATTTCCATTTTCTCAACGGATAAACGAAATAAAGATAAATAGTATATTAAATTCACAGAATATTTTCTATGATATATATATATCAATAATTATTATTAAAACTATCCTAATTACCTTACATTTAAAGCTTAAGTGAATAATGAATCACATCACTTCGTGAGGTGGTAATCCTCCATACACACGAGCGACATTCTCATATTCCCATAGAATTAAACACAAGAAGGTATATGTGATACTATAAATCAAGAAGTATAATTATTCCATAAATATAATGTAAATATTTTAAATCCATAATTATATCAAGTCATAAGAGGTGGTGATGAAAAATGTATTATATTGGTTTGTGAGGCTGTAGTCCTCCGTACACATGATCGACAGATTCATATATCATTTGATTTAAAAGTAGATAGATATAGGTTATGAAAAAAAACATAATAAAATATAAGTATATTTTAGATAATTATATTATTAAATAGTAATTATTAAAAAATTAATGATGGTGGTAAGAGAAGAAGTAAAAAACCAAGATCTTATTGAAGACAATTACCTTTTCCTAGAACAATCTCATTTGGATCTCTTATTAAGGACTGTAGGATTGGAAAAAATATATATAATTTGTATAAGGATGTTTGGGATAGATTTTGGTAGTTTTTTTTTATAAAAACGATAATGAGTTCTGAATAAGTGAGGGAGTGATCTTTTAAAATAAAGGAATAGTGGTGATTTTGTAAATATCGAAAAATATTCAATAATGGGAAGTTACTCTCACCCAAAGTGTCTAAAAAATTGATAAATAATGGAGTGTGAAATTATATTATTTATACTAAAATCCAACATATGAAAACAAATTTTTTAAAAATCTTATTAACTTGACATTATGTTTACTTAATTTAACCATTATGGTTTTCACTACGTTAAATTATATCTTTTTACTTTCCAACATAATTTATCTTTTAATAATTAAATTTAAATGATAAATATTAGATAATATAGAACCAATATATTTAAATATTAAATCTAAATTATTAAATAAAAATCCTATGTTAGGGGAAAAATTAATATTAACAGAGGCGTGAGTATCTTGGAAAACCTTATTTTAACCTTAATACATGCAATTAATTTTTATTATTAATTTTTGGTATATATAAAAAGATATTAATTAGAAATTATAGTATAATATATATTATTATGATTCCAAATATGGAATCCATTTTATGAAATTAAAATAACAAAAGTGGAAGAATTTTATTTGAGATTAATACTGTAGGCTCGATGAAATTTTTTTTTTCCGAAGAGAAAATTTTCAAAAGTATAGAAAGTTTTAAGATCAAAATTCTATATGAAATTTTTTGTAGTGAAATAACTTGGATTAATAAATAATTTATTGAAAAAATTTGAAATTTAAAAACATTTTAAAATAAAATTGATATCGTAAATTCTATAAATGAAAAGATAGTATTGAATAAAAATCGTTTATTTGTCTATTGGTTGAAAAATTATTTCTTTTCTGAAAATTATATAAAATTAACTCTAGGGTAATTTTAAAATTTTCATCCAAAAAATTATGTTAATTTTTTAAAATAAATTTTCTAAAAATACGATTTTTTTTAATATTTTTTCATATAAAGTAATAAAAAATATTTTTTTTTGAGAAATTAGTATTTTTGAATCATGTAGAGAATTTAGTAAAAAATTAAGTTATTTTTTACCAATATGTATTAATTATATAAAAATATTTTACCTAATTTTAAAAAAATTATTATTAATATTGGTACTACAATGTTTAATTACTAGGTTATAATGGTCATATTTAAATAAAAATATTAATAATATATCCCTGTTTGTTAAAACTAAATATAGCGTGTAATGAAATATATCAACGAATTTAAATTTATTTGAAAAAAAATAAAAATCTATCAAGTATTATAATGAAGGAACCACCCATACAGATGACACAAAACCTTATTTATTGTCCCTCATAATACCAAGATAATTGGAAATCTATATTTTTTCATGAGAGTCTTCAGTCCCTAACCCACTCTCTTAGAAGAAGGAAGGTTTCCACCTTTGGTTCAGACCATATTAGTAATAATAGATTGAGGAAGAGGTGGGGGAAAGAAGAGGAGTTGTGATTGAGGTGAATTTAAGGGAGGAGAGTGTTATAAGAGTCTATATAAGAGAGGGAGAGGAGAGGCTAGGGGGTACAATGTTGTATAAACTACATTTATGGGTTAAGTAAGAGGGACACACAACCTATAAAATAAAGTAATGATTTACAATGTAAGATGTTCAGGTAAGGTGTTTTTGAAATCATGATTTTATAGTGTAAAATAAAATTTTAATACATAAATAATAGTTAATTTTTTTATAAGAAAAGAAGACTCGAAAGTGAACCACTCGTAGTGAAATTCCGAATTTAAACAGTCCAAACATACATAGGGAGAAAAGACCTGGGTTCCCTCCCAGTCAGTGATTCATATCATATCAATATATAGTTAGACATCCTTCCATATAAAGTTAATTTGAAATAGAGGACACACACTTCTTGAAATGGATCTTGTTAAAATTTTAATTTCTTTCCATCGACTCTAAACTGTGGTCTATTTCTCTATTGAATTTATATGGTTCCATAAGGAAAGACATTAAAAACATAAAATAGACTTGAATATCTAGATTTTAGTTTTCTTGGGAATATCTTTGGCCTGAAATTTAAAAAAAGGACCTTTTACAAGAGTGTGAATATCCATTGTACGATGCTTCAATCATTCCACTCTCTTGTTTTCTCTTAATAAAGTTTATAATTCCTGTAAGCATCCCATTAGATTTACTTGTGGTCATTCAATTGCAACAATAATTGTTTTCCAACATTCTAAACATCTAGGTTTATCTTTTTGATTTTCCATTATTAATAATGTTCCAATTCCACTAGAAAATGATAGGTTATTCTATAGACAAGTCGAAAAGGAATTTTTTAGAGTGGTGTTTTGTATTCCATTCAATATTCCCAAGTGCATCATCATGATTGATACTCCAATATTTCCTATATTTATTGACTATCTTTTCCGAAATCTATTAATCTATTGATTAGATAGTTCCACCCACCCATTATTTTTTTGGGTGTTAAGGAGTTATAATATTTTATTGAGTCCCATATTTTTTAGGAATCCCTTTTATAAATGTATTATTGAAGTGTGTTCCCCAATAACTAATGAGTAATCGGGGAAATAAAAAATGGGAAAAATATTTATTCTTCGTAAATTTCATGACTATATTGGCCATGTTATAGGAGGTGGGTTCTACTTTTATCAATTTTTAAATGTATTCTACACCAACTAATATATAAAAAATTTCATATTACTTAGGAAATGGGCCTATACCTCAAATTCCACAAATATTAATGATTTGAACTTTTAGGATCAGATTCTAGGGCATTTCATTCCATTTTCCAATTGTGTTTGTTTGTTTTCACCTATAACAAATTTTTATGAAGATTCATTTATCCTTCTGATTTGTGGCCTAAAATAACCCACTTTGAGGAATTTTAACCATGGTATAAACTGAACCATGGTGTCCGTTAGTTGGTGATATATGAAAAAAATTCTAATACCCTTTTAATTTCATCTTTTCGAATATATAATTACATTGAACCACTGGCATAGTGTTTGAATTTTATTAGTTTATGTTAGTAATAGAGAAACACATCAGATAAAAAAATCTTTCATTGTCAATATAAGAAGTGTGGGTAGAGGGTTTTAGTGGAAAGATATTTTTCTACATCAGAAAACCATGGTTATGATTGTATACCAATGTTGAAGAGTGTATCATTAAGGAAGTCATCTAAAATTATCAAATCTTCACAATCTTCAATATTTTATTGATGATGTATATAAATATGGTATTGATTAATATTTTTATCCCCCTTTATGTATTTTATGATGATTTAAAATTTTTTCTATAGAAAGATCCACCCAATCAAACTTAGTTTTACATCTTTTTTTATTCATAATGAATTTCATTTCTATATGATTTGTGTAAAACAAAACTCTAGAGAGCACGATGTATGACCTAAATTTTTTAAATGTAAAAACCACTATCATAAGATCTTTCTCCATGGTCACATAATTAGTTTTAGAATAATTGAGAGTATGTATGGTATATTAAGTGGGATTAAAAGTATTTCCAACTTACTATCCAAAAAAACCGACAACGATGTCACTAGCATCACACATTAACTCGATGTCTTTGTCCCAATCAGTTGAGACATTAATCAGAGGGAACTTTTTGTTTTTTTCCAGAGTATCAATGAACTAACCATATTATTCCTTGAAATTAAAAGGAACTTCCTTAGGAATTAGGTGTGTTATTGGTCGAGCTATTTATGTGAAGTCTTTAATAGATCAATCATATAAACCCATGTGTCCTAGAAAACTCATTATTCCATTAAAAGTTTTGGGATTATGTAACTCTTTTATAATTATGATCTTTACTTTACCATGTTTGAATCGATGATTTGAAATTTTATATCTGAGCACTATGACTTCTTGGACTATAAAGTGTAATTTTTCATAATTTAGAAATTGATATTTCTATACATAGCGTTGAAACACCAGTTCTGAATTTATTATATATCCCTCAAAGGATCATCTATATATGGATAAATCATCGATAAACATTTCAAAAAAAAAACACCCATGATTTCATGGAAGACTTGTTTCATGGACCATTGGAATGATGAAGGCACGCTACACATTCTGAATGACATCCATTGATAAGTGAAGGTTCTGAATGGACATGTGAATTTTTCCTTTGAATAATAAAATGGGTCAATAGAGATTTTATTTTATTTATAATATCTATCCAATAAGTAATATAAATCATGAACAATTAATCTCTCAAGAATATGATCCATGAAAGGGAGATATAACTGGTATTTCCAGGTTTCTATATTGATATTTCTACAGTTGAAACAATGTCTCTATTGATTAATGATCTGAGTTGGGATTAATTTATATTTAAGATTTTTATTATATCTAATCCTCTATTATTTGATACCAATTACTATGGGGTGACCAATTCTTTGTTATAAATAGAAGAAATAACACCATCTTCAAGAAGCTTAAGAAATTCTTTTTTAACTAATTATTTTATTACTGGGCCGAGTCCTCTCTGGTGTTGTTGTTTTGGTTTATATCAATCTTCAAGAAGATTTTTGTGGGTGTAAATCATGTGTATAATCCCATTGATATCATCCGCAAACCAAGTGATCAAAAAATTTACTGTTAAGGACTATTATAAGTGTCAATTTATGATATTTACTCAGTTTTGTGTGTATTAGGAATTTAAATTCATATTGGGTATCCAAGAATGAATATTTAAGTGTTCTTACCACAAGATTTAATTCTAATGTTTATGGCTGAATAACCAAGGGTTTAAACTCTAGGAAAGAAATATCTTATCAGTGGATTGATTTATTTTACCTCCTTGTATTCTATGCCATATTCTTCTTTATGTGACAGAGTATCCCTCTCATCTATAGAAGATATAATCTCACTTTCATCATCAATTATTTGTTTCTTTAACCAGACTGAACACAACTTGATCCTCCCTAACTTAAAAAATATTTTTTCCTTCGTTTACATCAAATAAATATTTATAATTACTGAGAAATGGTCACCCTATAATTATAGAGAAGTATCATTCTTCATCCATATATATGATGGAAAATTTAGCTTGGAAAATGAAAATTATAACCTTAACTAATATGTCCTAAGGATGTCTGTGAGGATACTTAACAGATCTATCCACAATATAAAGTGATACCCTCCAAAACTTCAGGTCCTCAATCCTTAATTTTTAGAAGACACCGATGGGTATGAGATTTATTCTTTCTCCTAGATCGTATACTGATTTTCTAAAATTAAACATCCCTATGTTGTAGTAGATCAAGAAACTACCATGATATCTCATTTTTTGGAAACCATAGCAGAAAAACTAGAGAAAATTATTCATTCAAGGAAATAACACCTTGGTATTCCAGGTTTCTCTTATTATATAGATTATCCATTAATAATTTTTCATAATAGGGCATCTAGGAAATAACCTCAAAATAAGGGATATTGATGTGGAGTTGTTTTAAGATATATATAATTTTGTTTTGTATGAAACCTATATCTTTACCTGTCTCATCCTCTAAGGGAATAGAACAGGCAATTTTTATTACGGTGGAGTTTTTTATGTTGTATTTGAGACTTTTATACTTTAATTAATTATGATTCAGGTTTTTGTTCTTCTCCTTTTTTTTATTTTCTATATATTTTTTCATTTGGAGTGGTATCTTCATTTATCTCTTAATTTCCTACCCATTAATATTAAAGATTCAGCTCTTTTCTACTTATATGAACTACATATTTGGCCTCCTCTTTATTATGTGTCCTGATGTTACCAGGTTTACCCTAAAGTTATTCTAGTAGAGTTTTGTAAATCCTTCATACTTTTCATTAATGGTTGTGGAGGGAAGATTTTTTATTGTGAATTTTTGTTTCTTACATAGTCATTCACTTGTCTGTTTTTTGAAAAATGTGGTTATCATGGTTTCCTGGTTTGACTATGGAAGAGGGGATTATTATTCCTATCGAGGAGGATATTGTTTGTGGAACTGTTGTCATTGCAGAAGAAATAGATAATACTGAGGGGGAATGGTTATTGGGGAAAGGACTGCTTTCAATTTGATTTTTTGAGTAGGTTATATAGGTTGCCCAGTATTTCATGTTGGACATTTCCTACAACTCTGTTGATAGAACCCTTATTTGATTGATTGTTGAATGGGTATTTATTGGTAATATGGTTATTGAAACTATTGCATTTATTGATTTTAATTCACATAATTAAAATATTTATTATTATATCCATCTATCCCTAATTGAAATTCATAATATGGTTGTGAACCTACACACATTTCATGTGCTTCAATATCCATAACACGGGTAGGTGGTGTTGTTTGGGGTTGAGGTGACTAAAATTTGTCTAACTTTTTAGTAATGGATTTGGCCAGGGTTGCGATGTGGGTTCTCTCTTTAACTTGGTGGAAACCACACCTTGGAGTTATAATTTCAGTTTTCCAAAGGATATAATTTTAAATAACCTAATATGACATGACAATACCAACATCAGGTTTCTTAATAAGGATTCCTCCATAACCAGAAATATGTACCAGAATCTGTGCGGTGGGTTTTAAAACATGATAAAAAGTTTGAAGATAAAACCATACATAGAGCCTGTGATGTGGGAACTTTTTATTCACTTCCTTAAAGTAATCCATAGTATCCTAGGATGAATTCCAATCAATCTAAGAACTGTTTTAAATTTCATTTCATAGCTTCCTGGTGTTTATATGTGGGATGTATTTATCTAAAAATTTATTATCAAGGTCATCCTATGTTGTAATTGACTTAGGCGAGTTACTCTTCAGCCAATCATAAGGTTTATCACACAACAAGAAGGGATAAAACTAAATCAAAATGGTAGAAAAGAATACTCCTTGATTCATGATGGCGTCATAGACATAAAAAAATTATAAAAATTCTCGTTCAGATCCTCAATTTGAATCCCTCTAAATTGACCCTTATTCTAGATCACATGAATAAGTTCATTCTTTATTTTAAAGGTGTGTGCATGGATGATATGGTGGATAATGCTAGGTGTAGTACCATCGATGGATTGAAATACACAATCCATGATGTTTCTATCCTATAATAGCGGTCATGATCCCACCTATTTGAGTGGAACAAATTTAACATTTTTTTGGATTAGGAGGTGTGATATTGTGATGCTCGACCATGACATAATGTTGGCATGTAGAAAGTTATATATCTACTTTCAGGATGAAATAAAGTATTTATTCAGTTTCTAGGATCTTTGAACAAGTAAAAGGGTCCTAGACCATTCACTAAAGCACATCACAGGTGAAACACCGTGTCACATGAAAAATCTATTAGAAGAAAGGGGAGAAATAATGGAAAGGGAGGTAATCCAAGGTTCAAACCAGAGGTCACAATACTAAAGTGACTGCTCCCTAACAACGCCACCAAAATTTGACCATTCTATTTACCATTTTTAAATCCAAACAGTTAGGATAAGATTAGAAATTTCTATAAAAAAGTAGAACTACTATGAAGGCATAAGTAATAGTGGAAGTCTAGGGTCAAATCCACAAGGTGGATATGAAAATGGACCATGGCCTTATAATTGGATCCTAGAGGCGAATTCCTCACACAAATAACTAAACTTTGGATATAAGCTAAATAGATTGTATTAAACATAAATATATTGAATAAGATTTTAGGATGAATTTCTAGGATCCAACACATAGGATATACCAAAATATAATATGGGTATGTCTATTGGTTTGGACATCATATATATTCAAGATTCACCAATTTGGGTTTGGTTAGGAAAAATGGATCTACCTATGTTAACAACCACTCTTTGGTCCAGAGGTGTTTGTCACCCTAGATGAATTAGGTGTAACTAAAAAGGTATAAAACAAATAAAAATATTGGTCCTAGTTTAATTCATTAGAATTATTTTAGGGTCCTTACCAAATAATTTCATATTCCAGTTCATACAAGGGAATAAAATTATTTAATTTTCAAACTAATTTAATAACCAATAAATTAAACTTGTTTTAATTTAGTGGTTAATTAAGGAACTTACCCTTTACTCTCTATCCCTATCCATACATGGAATTTTTGGGCATGAAAATAGAAGAATCATACATGAAGATAATTTAAAAAATTGTATAAGACATATTTTCAATGTAATAATCAAGAACAAAATCTAAAAAAGACATTTAATTAAACCAAATTATAAAATGAACCATTATAGTAAGAATGAAGAAGCATAAAATTTTGAAACGCCAAAAATAAATGTAAATTATTCAAAAAAATCATAGTAGAAAGACTATAATGAAAAATAAAAGAATATTGAAATAATTAGACTAAAGTAATTTGTAAATGAGAATAGATGAAGCCCCCATAAACATCAAGATGCCCAAAATATAAATAGGCCATGTTACGGCTAAAATTTTTTATGATATAAATACTCTTGAGGTACTCTCTACTCAGTAATTTTACACCCTCAATGATGACTTTTCGTTATCCATAATTCTATATCTTCAATTTTTTATAGATTGATATACATTTATGGGGTATTCAAGGACCAAGGGTTTTAATATGTAAGTCTAGATTTTATGTCGCAAGATATTCTTCATCTGTAAACTTTTAAGGCTTGGATTGGTCTTAAAACTAGGGTCAATAGACTCTTCCATAAAGGTATTTATACTATAAATTGGTTTATATGGGGTACAATTTCTGGAATTCTATACTTTTTCAAATAGCAACAATTTTGAACATCGGATTAAATTCTATGAAAAAAACAACCAAAAATCATAGTATCCAAGTATAAAACATGTAAAAACCCAAATAAATGTTTCCAATATATATATATATATATATATATATCAATCTTATCATTGTGTCCCTACAATACCAAACATAAATAATGGAATATTGGACGAATATCATTGATCCTCATTCTCAATACATTCTACAAGTACAAAGATGCATAGAGATCTGAAAGAGTATTTATAGTGGGAAAACATGAAAAGATATATCGAGGAGTATGCATCTCATTTCATGGAAAACCAAAAATTTACGGTCTAGAGAGATAATTCTAGGTGGATGTCATCTCCATTACCCATACTAGAATGAAAATGGGAAAAATCGCCATGTATTTCATCATCATACTCACTAAAACACCTAAATACCATAAACTATTGTGGGTTATATTCAATTGAATTCTGAAGTTAGTACACTTCATTTATATGAGTGAATATTTCTCTTTTTATCATTTTTATTTGATATACATTAAATAAGTGGAAAGTATACATGGGTTGTATATTTTATTGTTTCTTATCTGAATTTTTTTTACCATGATGTATTGGATAAGTCTTTAGCAAGATCTAGGTAATGGGTTGTTTTTTATACTATTTACCATCCTCATACTAATGGTTCGTTTTATAGGTCTATTCAAACCCTGTAGGACATTTTGATATCATTTTCTCTAGATTTAAATGATTTTTGCTATTAACCCCTTCCTCTAGTCAAGTTTTCTAGAAATAATTGATTTTACTAAAGAATTAATAAGGTTAATTATATAGACCTCTTTGGAAGGATGTTTATAAATACAACATAATGAGATTAAGTTAGAGGAAAAAATCTATTAGGGCCTGAACAAGCTAAGGTAGTCGCAGAAAAGGTTAGATCCATTCAACAATAGATCGATGAAGCACAAAGTTGATAGATACAGACAATTGTTAGTGAGATCTAGAATTCAATGTTAGTTGGAAGATTTTCCAATGAATTTATCCATATAATAAGGGTATTAGATGTGTAAAAATGATAAAATTAAACCCTTAGTATATCATTACTTTAGAGAATATTGATCATGTATGGAAATGAGTTTATTTCTTGGCACTCCCATCATACTTGTCTTAGGTTTCCAATATATCCCATCTATCTATAATGAGAAAGTATGTAACTTATCCCTCACTTGTGTTGAACTAAAAGGTTTTAATAATGGAGAATTATCTTTATTATAATGAAAAACATATAGAGATCATGGATCATAGAGATAAATTCTTATGAAACAAGACTATTCAACTCGTTAAAATTATTTGCAGGAATAAAAAAATTGGGGAAGCTACATGGGAACCCAAAGATGTTTTTAATCATACATATCCAAAACAAAATTTACCAAAGGGATGAAATTTAAATGAAAATATTTATTTTATGGGTTTTATAATTTAACACCCCAAAATTTTATATACATTTCATTTGAAATAAAACATTAAGTATTCGATTGATTGCCTTACATGAAACCTAGAGTATATATTAACCATGATATAAAAACTTTAGGATAAATGTTTTTAAAGGTTTTTATTATTGAAAATTTATTTATTAAAACATAATAAATAAGTATTCAATTTTCAGTAAGGTATTTTTATGCTTTAAACATTTGTTTTCTTCAAAAATGGTTTTATGGAATTTTATCCATGAAAATTTTATAATTAATTTTTAGAATTTATATAATTTTTTTTTGTAATTAATAATTTTTTTTGAAATAATAATATCAATATTATATTAGTGTGAATGTTTATGATTTTTCTTAGAAGATTTATTTTTCAGTGAATAAAAAAAAATATAATTTTTTTTAAAACCTTCCATTTATTTTGATGTAAATGTCCTTTGATATTTTTAATTTGATCTTATAGAAAAATAAGACTCCTTTTGTTATATATAATATAATTAATTACATAGTATCCATTATTATACTTGATTTTAGTATAAGTTTGTTTTCGACCTTAAAACAAATTTAAAAAAACTATTTTTATACACACACTATAATTTGTCTTAATAAATTAATTTAATCTCCAGTGATTTATAATTTTTATTAAATATATAGATTAAAAATTTAATATAATATTTTAAAATTCATTTTATGGTTTTTTTAATACATTTAATTGAAGTGAGTTTTTTTTTACGCTTAAAAATTCATTTATCAAAAAGTGGATTGTTATTACGATATGTGTGGTTAATTAAAATTAAATTCTTACACTTATAGAAATTGAATCTAGTAAAATGAATACTATATTTTATATCATCATAATTAATATAATTTAATAGGTTCAACTTAATATTTGGTCATAATGAATATTAAAAAGGGTAAAATTTCATTACCACAGTTAATGTTTAAACAGGTTTACCTGGGAGGTTAAACCAGAAGATAAGGGTAGGATTACCACCCAAAAATATAATATTTTTATTGGTGGAATAAATATCAGCCTTATATTATATTAAAATATAATCACTCTCCATTTTTTGACACTTTACCATGAATGTGACGTTAAATAATATAAATCGTATAAGAAATTCCATATTTGTCCCTCCCCTCACATATAAAAGGGTACATATTCTCATACCTTATTCACATCATTTGAGTGTTTTAGCTAAGAAAATACATAATAAAAAAACATCACATAATCCTTAACATAATTTTATATCTTCTTCTGTTCTCTTAAGACAAATAATTCAATGAAAAAGGATTATGCTAAAGGAGGTCTCTGAAATAGGAGGCATATATTTTAACCAATCTCTTTTAATATTATTTATTCTTATACATCCTATAAATATTTTTCATATAAAAAAGATGATACATATGTTATAATAAATATATTTGGATTATATTATTATTATGGACACCATTAACCACATACTCTCAATCAAATGGGAGATGGATGTGTCGCTTGTGCGTATATGTAGACTACCGCCTCTATGTAGTGATACGACTCATTTTCCATCACTATCATTCATGGTTAGTTATTACAAAATATTTAATGTTTACATATAATATTTTTTTATAATAATGATTCTGGATTGGTGAATTAATATTTAAATTTATTTTATTCCATCCATCAGAAAATGGAAGCATCATTCGTGCAACCTTACAGAATACTGTCACCACATAGCAATATAATTCGTTTTTCATCACTACTTTATTTAAATGGTTATAAATATGATTATAATTATTTTATATGATAATTATATAATTATTAATATTTTATATATGGAGTTACTATGATCAAAGTTCAAGGACCATACTTCCAAACTAAATCATATACGAAAAAACAAAGCAATTAACACATGAAATGATGACTTTAAAAGAGAATTGTTAGTAAAAATGTATTGAAATGATATTAGTGGATCATATATGATATTATATATATGAATACCATTCAGTTATATAATTATAATAAATCTAAATTGATTATCCAGGATGTTACAACCCTTATGAAACAAGTCATATATAAGGTAATGGTTTCTTTGTCTCATTTTTAAATTAATGAGACATGTTTGATACTATGCACTATAATTTATTTTTTTTGATGTAATTACTATATAATATATTTAATTTAAAATATAAATGAAATAAATGGGATTTTAATATCCATATCATGTTATTTATTTGCATGTTCATCAATTGAAATGATACCAAAGTTGTAAGGTATTTTCTTCTCAATATCTCTTCATTAGGACATATTTTAATGTTATGCATCTGTTTCTTATCTATATGGTGTAAAAACATCAATAGAATGATTTTTTGAATAATACATGATTAAATTAATTGGATCTATAGATACATATCATTTTTATTAATCTATATACATTTTATTCAATTATAACTAAATCCGTAACGATTTTATATTACAAACTCATTTTTATGCGATTGTATAAAATTTTATTTAACGAAATTTTATTATATATATATACCAAATAATAATTTTATTTATTCTATTTTTTATTTCTATATATTACCTATATTACTTATTTTCCTCTCTTTATTTGTACAAAATACCAAAATAATGTTTTAAGGAAAACCAAATTCTTTTCCCTCTTTGTACATAAATCTTTTCTTACATTTACATATTTTCTAAAAAACGTTTTCATGAATGTTTTTAATGTTTAAAAAATATTATTTAGTCCCATTTAAACTATATTTTTCATTCATTACCATGGTTAAAATAGAATTTTTGTTTTAACATACACATTTTGAACATATTGTATGACATCATGAATACTCTTTTCTTTAAATCTTTATTTACAGTTTTCCTTTGATGTTTTCAAATAAAATGATTTACTTAATATTTTGGATTTTTTAGATTTTAAATAAGTGATTTATAAAAGTAAAGTTTATTTTCATCAATAAATTTTCTAGTGATTTTTGAAGGGATTTTTTATCTATGAAAATATTATTTTATGTTTCTTATTATTAATAGGGATATGATCTAATGCTACCATTTTTATTCTATATATGGATGGTTAATGTTTATAGTGATGAAATTATTATAAAACCCATTTTATTTACATTTATAAAGCTTTTATCTAACAATAAATGTATTCATTCTCTGATGGTATACATGTGAATATATTAGGATTATGGGATGGATGGTTCTTTTATAATCCATGGAATGGTGGTTAAGTTATAAACCAAGGAAGGGGGGTTGCATTATGAATAAAATATGGGTGGTTTAGTTGTATCCCTACAATTAATTTGGTAAATATGGATATCTAATGAGAGAATAAGGAAACTAATGGGTAGTGAAACAAATTTAGTAACAAAAGTTTTCAAATAAGTTAGTCTTAATAATAAAGGTGGATTAAGGAAATGATGGAATGTGTAGTGAACCCAACCACTTAAGATTTCCTTAGCCAAAACACCTAACTAAGGAAAAAATTTTCTATTATTATGTTTATGTCACAAAATTATATTTTGTTATTATGATTTGTTTTCATGGCCCATGAGTTAATATTGATGACTTTTCACTCTTTAGTATTATGTTTTTTGACTGATAAAACTTTATTCCAAGTTTCATGATTATGATATATCAACTAATGGGTATGATTTTCAAATGTTAACTCATGTTCTCAAACCCTTATCCTTATCATATTCCCCCTTTTGTCATCTATTATTTCAAACCTAGATAATAATTTATGCTCACCCTTTCTCATGTTTCCCTTTTCCAGGTTATGGATAAAGTTATTATGTATATCTATGATGGGTGTTGGTTGAAAATAAATAAATGGGAAATAATTTAGTTGTTTTTTGCACCAGTTATTAATGAATCCATGTTTCTAAAGACACTAATCATATATGGGACTTAGGATTGTATTATTGTAAAATTTATTGAATATTCCTCTAAAATTACATAGTTTTTTATTTATGAAAAGCAAGGGACACTATACTGACTATGGGGTTAATGAATAATTTCTATCTTTTAGGAAAATTAAATGATAAAGGTAAACATAATTTGGGGAATAAATATTAGGTTAATTTATGGAAGCATATGTGATTTTCTTATGGAGAAAATTAGAATTTTTTTTGGAGATTATATGATTAGAGGATATAAAATTATTGGTACAAGAATTTATGATTGAATATTGTTGTTTAAATAAAAATGTTATGTTAATATAAAAAACTTGTTATCAAATACTTCTGATTATTTGTGGGTTTTAGTTTTTTTTGTATATTTTGAATGTATTTAATGTTATTTATGTATAGAATGTTTATTGTTTAAATTTTGTTTTTATTTAGGCTTTGGATATTAGTGTATTATTTATTAAAATAGTGGTTTATTCATATTTGATACTATCTTACTTTGTGTTAAACATTTTTATTTTGGTTATTGTCTAAAGATATGAGGAATATAATTTTATCCTTTAATGGACCTTATGTTATATTAGAAGTATATTTTAACGCACCATACATGTAAATTAATTTTTAGAATTTATTACTTGGAGTTAGAGATAATATAGAAGAGGAAAATACTCAAAGAATCAGTAAAGTATGAAGTTTATATTATGGATTGGAAAAAAATAAAGTTTATTTTCTCATATTATCTACTATGATGGTAAAAATAATTCCACAACTTATGAAAGAGGAAGATAAATCTATCAATCTTCTTCTCTCAACTATTATGCTATAATTATATAAACTCTTTTACCATTATGTGTCTCATAATAACAAACACATGGTTTAATAGATATTTATGTAATGAGATGTTTTATAGGCTTTACATAGACATTAAAGTTATTTTCAAATGTAAATTTTATTGATATATATTAAATGATAATTATTTCCTCATGTATAAATTTTATTTCACTCCTCTGAATTCATTCTAAATTTTTTTTATAAATTTTCTATAAAACATGAGATAAAACTATGAGGGCGTAATTTCTTTGAGGGTAGGTTTTAGAATATAAAACCCCAGAATTTTGAATGGATTTTATTTAAATAATGTTACGTTCGATAGTATGGGGTATACAAAGTATTGAGTTCAAAATAATGATGATATACTGTAGAAATATTATTATTTAAATATGGTTGTTATAACCTTGTCATTGGTTTGGTGAGTATGAATATAAATGATATAATTTTAAATATATTTGAATGTTTTCCTTAATAAAATGAATAATAAATCATGTATTGATTATAAATTGGTTTTAAATGAAATTAAAATCCTTTAAAGGTAAAATATATATTTTTCATAAATCCATTTTTATACGTACAATGTATTTTTATCTCAATTGAATAAATTAATTTATATTGAAATTTTTTTCTAATGAATTGAGTATATTATATATCTAACTAAAATAATTAACATTCATTTAATTATGGTTGTTAGGAATGAAATGAGAATAAAGTATGTTTAATATTAAAAATATATTATCTTCAAATTTATTTATTATTTCATTTATCATGTGGATATTATGATTAAATTCTTCCACATTTTATTGGGGAAAACTATAAAAAAACCTATATTCTGTACTACTGGTAGACCGCTATAAGTGAAATTTTCAAACCATAAAATGTTCACACGTAGACCAGTTTTGTAAAAAATAGAACCTTTAAAGCTTCTCCACTACTTAAAATAAGCGAGTCGAAAGTAAGAAGATAGAGAAACCAATGAAACACACTATGTTGACCTCACACATACCTCAATAGAGACAAAAAATGTAACAAAAACATGAAAATGAGGTATATAACGCACTAAATGATGAAAAGATATTTAACATGCTTCAGACCTTGTCTTATATGCATGAGAGGAACCATTCAAACTTATTAATTTTACTATAATTATAAACCGTAACAATCATCCAACAAACACCCTTAGCAATATTTCATTAAATAATGGTTAAACTCTATAAAACTTCACATTCCCTATGTGAATTTAAAATATTGAGTCCATTCAAAGGATCCACTATTCCAAGTGTGAGATTCATTGTTTAGGGTTAGTCCCCTCTTAATTTTATAGAAACCTTAGCCAGTTTGTTAGTTCACACTTACTTCTAATTTTCATGTGGAAGCCTCAAAATGGAATTTTACTTTTTAATACATGAAAAACGTTTAACCTCATCCACTTTCCCTAGTAAACACTTCAATATTATTCTTTCCATATAATTACTTTTAGAGATTTAACAAATATTTTAGTCCTTCCATGATGTCATCGATGGATAATAACATCTGATTACCATACTAATATTGAAGAGAATAACTTTATCCAACTTCTTATTGAGTCCATCCACTATCACTGATAATTTTTTTTTTCTGAAGATAAATCCAATGCTGAAACATTGAGGACATTGAACTTTCGTAGGTTCATAAAAATGAGGATTTATATCTCAGTAATCTACAACTTGAATATTTGTTTTAGAAAAAAAGTTTAAACCATTCTCAGTAAACAACCTTCCTTAATCTATTGTATCTATGTTCATCCAAGATTTCTTCTTCTTCTGTTCACTTAATCCTAACAGATTCACAATGCAATATCGAAATTTATTGGGCTAAAGTATTTGTGAACATATCCCCTAGATCTTAACCACTAGTGATATTCTAGAGATCTAAAAATTGATTCTCCATTATATTTCTAGTGAATTAGTACATCATGTAAATGTAATTTTTCATTCCATATAATTTAAATACCTGAAAATTTCAATGAATTTTTTTTCATAAATACTTTGTAATTTTACGAGTCTTTGGTTTCTGACGGCACCTGATTCCGAGGCCCGGTGTGCCCGGAATCAATTTCTGAAGTTTTGTTCTGGTACGTTCAGAAAATGTACGTGCAATATTTTTCTATCTTTTGAACCAGTTCTCAGAATTGAAATCTTAGGGAGCCGATGAACTCGCAACACCAATATTAGCTTAAGGGGACTTTTACCGTAGTTGCATTTTCTCGGGAGGAGAAGTTAATTTTTGGGGATTTATAATAAATTAAATAAAATTTTTGTACACACTTTTATTTATATTTGGTGGTTATTTCTTACAAGGGAAGTTATAGGTGGGGCCCACACCCACATAACCCCCCTATGAGAGGATAATGTGATGTGGGGCCCACACGATCCCCTAACCCATTAACTTTCCTAAAACTCCCCACTAACTCCCCTTCATTTAATATGAAAACTCCCCTCTTTTAATGTGAACTCTCCACCTCCTCTCTTTTGAATTTTAAACTCTCCACCTCCTACCCATTGATTATGCCAACCCATCTAATTAATAACTTCATTAATTATTTGGGACCTCTCAATTGAATCATTTTGAATTTCATGGATACTCTATTAAAATTGGGTAGCTTTTATAATATTTGCTTGGAAAATATTTTGGTGGAGAAACCTCTGGAGAATTAAGAAGAAGGTGTTCCTCTCCAATGAAGACCAACTCCGACGAAGAACACTGTTCTTCAACGAAGAAAAACTCTGACGAATAACAATGTTCTTCAATGAAGAACAACTCCGACGAAGAATGCAAAGGACTTCTTCAACGACGCTTCCCTTCAGACGCACCCCGACGTCAACGGAATCGACGTCCGTACTCCGCGACTCCCGACCTCTTCGATGCTTGTCTTCTGCGACTCGTTGATGTGCTCCGCTCTTGAAATCGAGGTAGGGGTTTAAATACTTACTGTACCCGTTTTACGTCGTTGAAATTATAGTTTGACAACCAAATTGTATCACCGTAACATGGGAGAGTTCAGACCGCACCAACACGGCCGAATCTTCCCCATTTGGTCTTTTTGTGGTTGTCGACGGGAGTGAACAATGGCGACCAGCAACGAGCCAGCTGCGAAGAAGGGTGTCAGCGGCGTAAAGGCCACCGGGTTGACAGGAGGGCGCGACATCGCCTTGCTATGCAGAGAAGAGTTGCGGGTACGTCGAGCCGCGACGGAGGTGTGCGGTGCCGTCGCGCCGCACGGAGGGCAGCAGGAGGCCGCGGCCAAGGCGGGTCGCGGTAGAGGGGAGCGACACCGTCGCCCCGCGCCGGAGAGAACCTGCGGCCTATGGCCGTGGTGGGTAGGGGAAGGCGGCCGACTGAGTCGGCCGTAGGTGCGCACCAGGGCGGAACCCAGCTGGGTTTCGTGGAGAGGAACCAGTAACTGCCAGTTCCATTATAGGGAGACGAGGGCGCAAAAAAGCCCCCCTGATTGACTAGGGTGGGCCCCACAGGGTGCCGTCACCACCTGGTCACCCTGGCCAGGTGGGCTTGATTGCTCCCAGCCACGCGGGCGGGACCACCGCGCCACAAAGACTGGGCCACCACGCCACACGGGCCGGGCCACCGCGCCACACGGGCCGGGCCACCGCACCACACGGGCCACGTGCCATGTGGGCCACGCGTGCCGTGTGGACCACGTGGGCTGGCCGCCGCGCCACGCGGGCCGGGCCGTTGCGCCACGCGGGCCGGGACGCCGTGCAGCCGCCAGGACAGGCCGCGCCCTTCTGGGCCGGACCCAGACCGAGGTCGGGTCGACCCGGTTCGGGCCGACCCAGGGCGGGTTGGGCTGGGTCAGACCGGACCCAAACCCCCCTCTTCAGACCTATTTTAGTATTTCACCCATAACATGAGCTAAGGACCTCCAATAGATGCACCGTCAGTTGCGTAGGATTTCTTGGATCGAGGCGGTCGTTCAGGTATATTACACATAAGGTTTTGGCAAAGTTTGGGTACATCCGGGTTGGTTCGGACTTGAAACCAATCGGGCCCTCAGAGCGGAAAAACTTATAATTTAAGGACCGGACGTCCGATTGACGTGATATCAACTACGTTGGTTTAATTTTGACGAGACGGTACTTTTGGAATACTCCACGTAGAATTCAGATGAGATTGGAGTATGGCCAGGTTGGATTGTACCCGAAATCTAACAGGGCCTCTCGAACGGAAAAGCTAATAACTCTCAGACCGGGCGTCCGATTGACGTGTCGTCTATCACGTTGGGTTCCATATGATGAGATGGAACTTTGGGATACATCAAATCCAGACTTCGTGATAGTTGATGTATTGACCCCTTTGCTCAAGGAGCGGAACCTCCTAGATTCAAGCTTGCTGTGTGCGGGAACCCTAGAGTTGGCTGTGACTGCGAGGACTACCGTACTAGGATCCACCGTGGGTTTGACGATGACGTCTACCGTACTAGAATCCTCCATGGGTTTGACGACGATGAATTTTGTACTAGGATACTCCGTGGGTTCGATGACAATGACTACTGTACTAGGATCCTCAATGGGTTCGACGACGACGTCTACCGTACTAGAATCCTCTATGGGTTCGACTATGATGACCTCCGTACTAGGATCCTCCATGGGTTCGACGATGACGTCTACCATACTAAAATCCTACGTGGGTTCGACGATGATGACTTCCGTACTAGGATCCTCCATGGGTTCGACGACGAAGACTTCCATACTAGGATCCTCTGTGGGTTCGACGACAACGACTACCATTCTAGGATCCTCCGTGGGTTCGACGACGACGTCTACCATACTGGAATTCTATGTGGGTTCGAAGGTGATGAATTTTGTACTGGGATCCTCCGCGGGTTCGACAGCGATGACTTCTGTACTTGTATCCTGAATAGGTCTGACAACTTAGCTGGTCTAGTATCTTACGTGGGTCTGACAACTTAGATGAATCAGTGACTACATCTAATCATCTCTATCGCTATTCGAAATATGTATACCTATGTGAGCTGAGTCTTGAATTACAATCATTATCATCGATGTGATTGACTTAATTTCCTGTGTGGACTAGGTTGTGCTTGGGCTCGGGAGTTGGAACCGAACTGTGGTTGATAACTTAGGTATATGTATGGGCATATACCTAAGTAGGTTTGGTTGATACTTCGTGATTGTATCTCTCTTCTGTGGTTTATCCTTCATGGATTCTGGGAGACCTTCGGGGGTCTTAGGGTCCCTACTGAGTATCGTATACTCACCCCTGTATGGGATATGCCCACACTACGTTTTGTTGGATGCAGACGACATACAATACTGATCGAGGTAGAGGCTTATAAAGTTGGACGATCCCCGGAGGTGGACTACTTGGCGAGATGTACATGGGGTAGAGGGATGGACCCGAGGTGCTGAGGAGACCATCTGTACCCACCCTTCAGGTGGTATTTCCAGAGGACGACTCAGTGGTTTTTGTTTTACTCTACTGTAGTTACACTAGCTTTTCAGTTTACTTACTGTTGGGGTTGAATTTCCGGACCCTTTCTTTTCAACACTTTATTTTGTAAACAATATTTACTTTATGTTACATAATCTTTTGTGTTTGTTTACTTTTATATAGTCAATGCCTTCCCTTTTTATCAGGATTTACGCTTTTGGTTCTAGTCTCCATCCCATGGTCTATGGAAGGCGGGCTTGGGGTAGTCACGACATGGCCCCTGTGGACTGATCGTGGCAAATTGGTATCAGAGGAGTCAGTTCTACCATAGAACTCAGTACTCTGATCATTATTTTCTATGAAGCAATAATGTTAAGAGTATTGAGTGTGGTTTTCAGTCCAGGGAGTCCAGTGTTGGTGTGGCGGCCGACATATCCATACACTAGGACTATGATCTCTGAATTCTGAGTTAGTGCACGAAAACACTGATTGCGTGTGTGTTTCCTTTGAAAAAGTTTTCTCTGTGATTACTTTGTGTCAGCTCACCAGGTATACTGTTTATACAGTGGCACACCTGTTCCTTTTCAGGATGGCCCCACGAAGGCATCCGGCTAGGGTTCCAAGTTACGTATGAGATGGTCGCCCACCGAGTGATGAGGCCTCAGTGTAGGGCCCCATCACAGAAGAGGCACCAGCGGTACCACTACCCACTGGGCCACCGATACCACCAAATCCAGCAGTAGAGAGTGCACATTTCCTGAGTGCGTTGCACGAGTTCTAGAGATAGAGGTTGCCCAGGTTTCGGGGAGAGACGGACCCCTAGGCACCTGAGGATTGGCTGGAGGCTATCGTCAGAGTTTTCATATTTGTAGGGACACCAGCTGACCTCATGGTGATCCTTGTCACGAGTCTCCTTTATGCAGTGGCAGGAAGATGATGGATCCTGATGCTCTATGTGCATGATGAGGCATCACTACTCTGGATAGACTTTGAGAGCCTGTTCCAGGCAGAGTTTCTACCAGCCACCCTTCATGCAGTGCGGATTCAGGAGTTACTTTATCTACAGCATGACATTAGCTTAGTACTCAGCGAGGTTCACTGACCTCTCACACTACTCCACGAATATGGTACGTGAACCATTATTCAGGGCCCGGACCTTCGAGCAGGGACTCTGGCATGAGATCAGGGCTTTAATGATCTCCCTCAACATCCCGACATAGGCGGGGGTGCTGGAGAGAGCCCTTCTAGTGGAGAGTTTTCTCACTGAGCTATCACCAGCGGCGAGACCCTCTGCAGGAGGACACGTAGCGGAGTCTTCTATAGCCGGCAGTAGACAGTTGACGAAGAGGTCCAAGAGGACCAGGCCATCAGCTGGGAGACCTCAGGATACAGGTTTGGTTGTGTGGAGAACATGATACAGAGCCAGCCATATGAGGATCAGGCTGTGCTATGCATGCGGTGGGCAGGGTCACATGGCTTGAGACTACCCGACCCACCCTGCAGATGAGCAAAACGCAATAGAGGGAAATCCCAGGCAGAGGTAGAGGTTTGATTGTGGTGGTCTACCAGGAGTAGGTGGACGGGGCAGAGGAGATGGCCGAGCAATAGGTGGTGGATGACGTTTCGAGACCCTACCACCACCACCACCACCAGGAGGTCCACCCCGACTGCATGGAACAGGTGGACATGGGAGAGCTCAGCTTCAGGAAGCTGAGGCCTACAACCATAATTCTCCGGGAGTAGGTGGACATGAGTGGGACTAGCTCCATTCATAAAGACTATTGATAATGATGCTTCCAGCTTTGTTGATGTCATTGTTTGTGGTTTCTTTGTATCTTTGTACTTTGATCTGCTGTAATAAAAGTCATTTGTCCATGTGATGTTTTCTTTCCTACATTTTTGTATGGTTGATACTAAGAGGTTTTGTTTAAAACCGTTGACTTGACCCCCACATTCGAGATTTCTACTGGAGGAGACCCAGTGACCACACATTGATGCCGAAAGTGTGACTCGACCCTTTGAGGCGAGAGTAACGGTTGGATCTATTGGTAGTAGCGTCGAGGCCTTACGACATCGTCCATGGCATGAAATAGTACCGTTCATGTCAGGATTGACTATATTAGGAAAAGAACGTGGTTCATCCAGGGGATGTGACTGGATATCTCTTTTCGGAAAAGGAGAAATCTTAGCAGCTCTTGTAAGATGTAAGAGAAAAAGGGTGTAGTCGAGTTCTTTTCAAATGGCTAGTCACACCCGTAGTTCATTGAGAGAATGGTTTACGGTTTAATCTAATCTCAAAAGTCTTAGGTGTGTCTTCTTGTAGAAGGACCTGGACCAGAGATGGTGGAGTTGGCTTGAGTTCCTCCGGGAATATGACTATGAGATAGTTTATACTTTTGGGAATGGAAAATGTTGTAGCTGATACACTCAGCAAAAGATCAGGCTTTCACCTGTTATGAGAGGCGACGAAGAAGCTAGTCGCGTTGCATATATCCTTTGTGGATAGATATGGAGCATAATTTCTACAGTTACTCACAGTCACTCCTCCACTACTTCAGCGGGTTAGGGCGGCACATCATGGAGACATTGATTGTGAGATGCGACGTGCTAAGATATCTCCAGAGCAGGTATAAGTCCTATGTTGATAGGAGAAAGAGACCACTGGAGTTCGATGATGGAGACCACGTCTTCCTACGGGTCACACCTCGACGAGGTCTACGGAGATTTGGCCGGGGTGGAAAGTTATCTCCACACTTCTTCGGGCCGTTCCAGGTCCTTAGCAGGGTAGGCAAGGTGGCTTACTACCTGGCCCTTCCACCTCAGTTGCATTGGGTTCATGACATCGTCCACGCATCTCAGCGGAGGAGATACATGCATGACCCATCCCACATCATCGACCATGGGGAGCTGGACATTGATGATGGGGCAACATTCACAGAGGTCCCATTGGAGATCGAGGATCGACAGGAGCAGGTCCTACGTGGATGGTCGATTCCTCTGGTGTGCATTCGCTGGCAGCACGGGAACCTCCAGGAGAGCACTTGGGAGCGGGAGGCTCATATGCGAGCTCAGTACCCCCATTTGTTTACATAGTGTGTGTTTTAGCTTTACGAGGATGTAAAGCCATGAGGTGGGAGTAATGTAAAGACCTAGAAATTTCATGAAATTTTTTTCTTAAATACTTTCAAATTTTACGAGTCTGCAATTTCTGACGACACCTGATTCCGAGGCCCGGTGTGCCCGAAATCAATTTTTGAAGTTTTGTTCAGGTACGTTTAGTAAACATACATGCGGGATTTTTCTATCTTTTGAACTAGTGCTTGGAATTGAAATCTGAGGCCACCGATGAACTCACAGCACCAATATTCACTTAAGGGGTCCTTTACCACAGTTGCTTTTTCTTGGGAGGAGAAGTTAATTTTTGGGGATTTATAATAAATTAAATAAAATTTTTGTACACAATTTTATTTATATTTGGCGATTATTTCTTACAAGGGAAAGTTATAGGTGGGTCCCACACCCACACAACCCCCCATGAGAGGATAATGTGAGGTGGGTCCCACACGAGCCCCTAACCCTTTAAATTTACTTAAACTCCTCACTAACTCCCCTTCATTTAATATGAAAACTCCCCTCTTTTAATGTGAACTCTCCACCTCCTCTCTTTTGAATTTTAAACTCTCCACCTCCCACTCATTGATTATGCCAACCCATCTAATTAATAAATTCATTAATTATTTGGCACCTCTCATTTGAATCATTTTGAATTTCATGGCTACTCTATTAAAATTGGGTAGCTTTTCTAATATTTTCTTGGAAAATATTTCGGTGGAGAAACCTCTAGAGAATTAAGAAGAAGGTGTTCCTCTCCAACAAAGAGTAACTCCGACGACGAACACTGTTCTTCAACAAAGAACAACTCCGACGACGAACACCATTCTTCAATGAAGAACTACTCTGACAAAGAACGCGAAGGACTTCTCCAACGATGCTTCCCTTAGGACCTACCCCGACGTCAACAGAATCGATGTCCGTATTCTACGATGCCCGACCTCCATGACGCTTGTCTTCTGCGACTCATTGACATGCTCCGCTCTTGAAATCGAGGTAGGGGTTTAAATCCTTTTTGTACAAATTTTACATCGTTGAAATTATATTTTGACAACCAAATGGTATCACTATAACATGGGGGAGTTCAGACTGCACCAACACAGCCGAATCTTCCCCATTTGGTCTTTTTTGTAGTTGTCGACGGGAGCGGACAATGGTGACTGACAACTAGCCGACCCTGAAGAAGGGGGCCGACGGCGCAAAGGCCATCGGGTCGCCAGGAGGGGCAGAATCACCTTTCTATGCGGAGAACATCTGTGGCCACGTCGAGCCACGACGGAGGCGCGCGGCGCTGTCGCGCCGCGCGGAGGGCAGAACGAGGCTGCGGCCAAGGGGGTCACGGCGGAGGGGTGCGACGTCGTCGCGCTACGCTGGAGAGAAACCAAATCCTACGGTCACGGTGGGAAGGGGCGGGAGAACGGCTGAGCCGGCCGCCGGTGCGTGCCAAGGCGGAACCCAGCCGGATTCTGGGGAGAGGAACCAGCAACTGCCGGTTCCATTATAGGGAGACGGGGGAACAAACCCACCCCCTTGATTGACTAGGGTGGGCCCCACAGGGCACCGCCGCCGCCTGGTCACCCTAACCAGGCGAGCTTCATTGCCCCCAGCCACGCGGGCAGGACCACCGCACCACGCGGCCGGGCCACCGCACCATGCGGCTGGGCCACCGCGCCACACGGGGTGGGCCTCCATGCCACGCGGGCTGGGCCACCTCACCACGCGAGCCAGGCCAACGCGCCACGCGGGCCCGACCACCGCTCCACGCGGGCCGGGCCACTGCGCGGGCTTGGCCATTACCCTGGGCCGGGCCGCAGCCACTGGGCCAGGGCACGTCCTATTTTGCCGGACCTGGACCTAGGTCGGGTCAACCCGGTTCGGCCCGACCCAGGGCGGGTTGGGACAGGTCGGACTGGACCCAAACCCCCCTCTGCAGACCCATTTTAGTATTTCTCCCATAACTTGAGCTACAGACCTACGATCGACACACCGTCAGTTGAGTAGGATTCCTTGGATCGATCCGGTCGTTCCGGTATATTACAATCATGGTATTGGAGAAGTTTTGGTACAGCCGGGTTGGTTCAGACTCGAAACCAACCGGGCCCTCGGAGAGAAAACACTTATAACTTAACGATCAGACGTCTGATTGATATGCCGTCAAATACGTTGGTTTAATTTTGATGAGAAGGTCCTTTTGGAATACTTCACATGAGATTCAGATGATATTGGAGTATGGCTGGGTTGGATTGTACCCAAAATCCAACCGGGCCCCTTGATCGGAAAAGCTAAAAACTCTTAGACCGGGCATCCGATTGACGCGCCGTCTGTCGCGTTGGGTTCCTTATGATGAGACAGAACTTCAGGATACATAAACTCAGGAATTCGTGATAGTTGATGTATCGACCCCTTTTCTCGAGGAGCAGACCCTCCCAGATTCGAGCGTGCTATGTGCGGGAACCCTAGAGGTGGCTGCGACTGCAACGACTACCGTACTAGGATCCTCTGTGGGTTCAACGACGATGTCTACCATACTAGAATCCTCCGTGGGTTCAACTACGAGGAAATCCGTACTAGGATCCTCTGTGGGTTTGACGACGACGACTATCGTACTGGGATCCTTCGTGGGTTCGACGACGACATCTACCGTACTGGAATCCTCCGTGGGTTCGACGACGATGACTTCCGTATTAGGATCCTCTATGGGTTCGATGAAGAAGTCTACCGTACTGGAATCCTCCATGGGTTCGACGATGATGACTTCCATACTAGGATCCTCCGTGGGTTCGACGATGATGACTATCGTACAAGGATCCTCCATGGGTTCGAGGACGATGACTATCATACAAGGATCCTCTGTGGGTTCGACAACGACATCTACCATACTGGAAGCTTCCGTGGGTTTGACAGCAATGACTTCTGTACTGGGATCTTCTGTGGGTTCGATAGCAATGACTTCTGTACTTGTATCCTGAGTAGGTCCGACCGCTTATCTGGTCTAGTATCCTATGTGGGTCAGATAGCTTAGATGAATCAGTGACTACATTTGATCATCTCTATCACTATTCTAAATATGTATACCTGTGTGAGCTGAGTCTTGACATACAATCATTATCATCAATGTGATTGACTTACTTTCAAATGTGGACTGGGTTGTGCTTGGGCTCGGGAGTTAGAGTCGAACTATGGTTGATAACTTAGGTATATGTATGGTCATATACCTAAGTAGGGTTGGTTGAAACTTCGTGATTGTATCTCTCTTCTGTGGTTTATCCTTCGTGGATTCTCGGAGAACTTTGGGGGTCTCGGGGTCCCTAATGAGTATCGTATACTCACCCCTGCATGGGCTATGTCCGCACTACATTGTGTTGGATGCAGATGACAGACAACACTGATCGAGGTAGAGACTTGTAGAGCTATACGGTACCTGGAGGTGGACCACTTGTTGAGACGTACACAGGGCATACAGACAAACCCGAGGTGCTGAGGAGACCATCTTTACCCACCCTTGAGGTGGGATTTCTGGAGGATGACTTAGTGGTTGATGTTTTACTCTACTGTATTTGTACTAGCTTTTCAGTTTACTTACTATTGGGATTGTATTTCTGGCCCCTTTCCTTTCAGCACTTTCTTTCGTATACAGTATTTACTTAGTGTTTACTTTCTGTTGTGTACTGTGTTGTGTTTGTATACTTTTATAAAGGCAATGCCTTCCCTTTTTATTTGGATTTACCCCTTTGGTTCTAGTCTCCAGCCCCTGGCCTATGGAAGCCGGCTTGGGGTAGTCACGACACGGGCCCTAAGGACGGGTTGTGACATATAATACTAGTTTTTGGCCAAATGTATTTCAGTTTCATTTTCATAGAAAATAAGCCCCCCCGTCTTGAAATCATCCCATTTACATCAGAAACTAATTCAACTAAACCATGAACTTCTTATCATTTATTTTGACTACATAATCTTCTCCCATTGTACTTGATATAAAAATATCATATATGTGTGACATTTAGAATATTTCAATTTCTCTATAAGTAAATATGAACCATGTTGTGATTTTATGACTATTTTAATCTATAGTAAGGTTAACATCAATAAAACCTCATTATAGATATTATGATCCTTTAAAATATTTAATATTCTACATTATGACTTCCCAATGTTCCTTTCCTGTGTTAAAAATAAATATTCTTAAAACTATCACTATAAATGTGATGTCTAGTTGAGTGCATATCATTTCACACATTAAACTTTTGATAGTTGAAGAGTACATAATGTTTGCCATATTTTTTTCCTTCTTCTATTTTTAGATATTTTTTCCATAGAAAATTCGAAGTGTATAGTAAGTGGGTTAGAAAAAAGTTTTCATTCAAACATGAAAATAATTTCAATGATCTTCTGGATATATTATTTTAAAGGTAGAACCAAAGTTATAGTCTTCTTATCTATTTCGACCATCATCCCCCACTTTTTTTTCTTTCCTGAGAGATTTTATGTCGAATCTTCCAGGAAAACTATTTTTAATTTCTGAATCTTTTGAACATATGGTTTGACGAGTAACATTTCATTATAATATAATAGGAAAATTATGAAAGTATCATCATCTCAATAATTCCAGTAACAATAATAATCAACATTGTACCTACTTAAGACTTATTCTTCCATAAATAACTTGAATTTTGTAATTGTAATATCACTATACTTTCTATAAGACATATAATATTTTATTCAGTTTATATACTAAATTATGTTTTCTAACTTCTGGTACACCCGTTGGATCTTTCATGTATGTATCCTCCTCCAAATCACTAGGAAGGATAATTTTATTAACACCCATTTACTCAAAATATAGATATTTTGATTCAACCACACTTAGAACTATTCTAATGGTATAATTTTTAACTACTAATAAGAATATTTCTATTAAATATACTCCTTCCCTCTTTTTAAATGATTTTAATTGTATGTTTTATTTCTATAATATCTTTAATCTAGTAAAGATGACTGTTTTCAAGTGCCTTTTTACCCCCCAGAAGCTCCAACTTCTATAATGTTTTGTCAAAATTTAATGAATCCATAGCCTCATTCATGGTTTAATACCACTACATAGAGTCACTATGTGATTATCACACCTCTATTTTTAGGTTCCCCTATATCTGTTAAATGTAGAAAATTCAAATAATTCTAAACCCACTGCATTGGTTTCCTGATTAGAGTTGATATTCTCAATTGAATTGGATAAATTGAACTTAATAGCTCTGATATTTTTGTTGATACCCAAAATTTTGGTACTAATACTTTCTGGGAATGTAAATATGGTTCTCTGACTTTATCATTAAATGTTCTTGAACATTTTGGTCTTTCTTCCAGTATTAACTTTGGACTTTCGGTTCTTTGAGCACCCATTTCCATGTTCTCCCATTTTTTGTCAACTACTTGTACTTTGATCATCCAAAATTTGAGCATTTGAGTATCCTAAAAATACTTAAATTTCAAGTTATTGTCTTTCCCTATAACCTTCTCATCGAATACATTGTCTCTTCTTCAAATTATTTGTTTCCTTTCACCATCCCCCAATCGATATCCAAAATTTTCATCTCCACAACCAGGGAAAAATAGAGTTTGTATTTTGATTCAAGTATATCATGGTAATTAGAATTTATAAATACATTTTCTAAACTAACAAAAACTTTAATATGTTGAACTCCTAGTTTTATTTGTAGAAAATAACTCTAGAAGGTCCTATCAAACTACCGATGCTAGACCTTGTTTTATGAGACACGTCACCCTATTTATTATCGTATGGAAAAAATCGGTTTATGAATTTATGAGTACAAAATCATACTTATATCTATCTCTATCAGAGTCTAATTAGTCATTTCAGAAACTCCATTTTTTGTGGTGTTTTATGAAATAATTTCTCATGTATTATTCCTTCTTTCTTGATAAATTCTGGAAGTTGTGTCTAGTGCACTCATCGCCATTTCTCATTCATATGTACTACAACATTATAATGAATTCTCTTTATGAGGATTCTTTCCATGTGTTAAACACATGAAATATATTATAATTTTGTTTCATTAAGTAAATATATACTTTCTTAGTATAATCTTCAATGAAAGTGAGTATGTAGAGGAAATCAAAATTAGACTGAAAAGGGTAAGGTCCCCAAACATATGAGTGTACGTGCTCCAACATTTGATTCTTGGGATTTTGTACATCTAAATTTAAATAAACACTTTTCTTCTTCCGCATCACACTACGTTCACAATTTCAAATTTCTGTGAGACGAGGTTTTAGTATTCCCTTACTATTTAGAACATCCATATACTTTTTTGTATGTTGACCGAGCTAATGGTGACATACTTCTAAATCATTATAACATGTGTTTATGGAAAATTTAATCCCATTATGGTCATGTAAAGGCTACTTTACATTACTAATTGATTAGTAATCATGGATCCTTAGGTATCTTTCCATGCCCCACTGGAAGATCCAGTCCCATTTACAACATCATCAAGTTTCCCAACATAAATAAGATTTTTTCTATGTCTAGGGATATGATAAACCTATATTAACTTAAAGAATAATCCATTACTTATTTGGATGACGACCTTTATATTTTCAATAAATTCCATGGATTCACCATCCCCTAAATGATCATTCCAAAACTTCTTGGAAACATAATTTACAATTCACCTCTGATCACCCATTGAATGATTGGATTCTCTAGATTCAATCACCCAAGATTCTGCCATAGTATTCAAACTCTATAGATAGCCTTCTCCTTATTCCATTGTATTAATGTTGTAAGAACTAATGGTTGTCAATTCATTTATAGCAACCTATTTTGAATATTTATATTCTTCTTGATATGTCATTTCTTTCCAAATTTCCATTATGTTATGCCAAGACCAACTAACATTCAACGAATCCTTCCACCAGAATTTCCTTTTTTTTTTTGGTTTCTTCCTGTATTTATGATTGGGTGAACTACCCCTTCCATCAATATTAATGTTTATTCCTTTTGGTACCTAAAAATTCTACCATGTTTGTTCTTTATTCAGGTCTATGTTCTATATATCATCAAATACTATACCAGTTATTCCACTGGAGCTACTAATAGTTGAAACCATATCATCCTAGATCTCTAATAGTGAAGGCAACATAATAATTGACCGTAAATCACAAGAAAATGTTTCTTGTACTAATTAGAGCTACCGAAGAATAATGTTTAAGTTATTCACATGATGTCCCCCCAGTTTTCCTTTTGACAGCCTTATTTTGAAAAACTGTCACAACATGAACACTTTGTTCAATGTTTCCATTTTTTCATAAATGTTTACCAATGACTTCAAAAATTATGTTGTTGTTTTCTTTTCTGAAATTTTTATAGAAAATTTTTAGGCCAGATACATCCTTATCCCCACCAATTATTTCATATACAAGTATTCTCATTAAAATTTATCTATTAGAACTTGATTTAATACAAAAAAGAATGTATAAGGACTTATGAATCTTATGAACATTAATCTTCATTTTCTAGAAGCTAAAATAACTTACATCAGGTTTCTTGATCATTTTCATTTCTACATCTGTTGTTTTTCCTATGATAATATTGGAGTGATGAACCTTCAAAACAAAATTCCATTTGCTAACACTTTTTAGGGAATATATCTTATTAAAAACCAATATGGGTCAAGCTTAAACCGACCTCCCGATCCAATCCACAATAAGGATCTAGAGGCATTCTCAGTCCACATGGACTCAAAACTAGCATCAGAAATCAAAATAAAGCAAGTGGTAATGATTTAGACCTTGAAAAATTGAAAAATAATTAAATATAAACTGAAAATAAAAATTAAAACTTGTAGTGGAAGAAAATATAACTGCACATAACTCTGTGGGACACTGCAGGTAACAACTGAACTCAAACAAACATCACACTATGATGACCAAATCAAAATAAGAAAGATCACCAAAATCTAAAAAAGATAAAACTATAGGCGTGAGTATTAAAAATTAGTAGGCGTTACCAAATAAAATATTCTATATATATTTACATTAAATAAAAGATCCATCAATTTTGAGTTTGAAATAAAATATATAAAACTAGTGTTTCACAAATTTTATTCTTTGAAACAAATCATGGTCTATTTTCATTTTTCAATAAAGAACCATATTATTTTTCAATAAGTATACATTATCATTTTAAAGGGGTGATTTCTATGCTTAAAAAGGGAGGAGGGAAGTGTAAAAAATTTTGAAAACATTTTCCCCATAAACACTTGCAACCATTTTATCACTTTTAGAAACAAGAATCACTATACAAGGAAATAAGATCAACATAAATACAATACGAGCAATGGAAGACATCATGCAAGAGTAACCAACCCACACTTGCATCTCAATCAGCTGACCAAGATAAATAAGTTCTAGACAACATGGGAGAATATATGAGCTCATTTATAATCTAGAACATACTATACATGTTATTCATCCCGAAGTCATGCCTTTCCCGATGACATCATAATACCCAAATGCTCAATCACACCCTACCTAGCCTGACCAAGGGGTACAATCCAAATTTAGATAGTCCATACTAAGGGCCAGTAGCCAGTGAATAATCTAAAATAGTGTAGAAATTATTCACCAAAAATTAACTCTCTATGCCAGGTTCCCATGTTTATACTTAAATAGGGGTGGGCCAATAATTCCTAATAAGAGATCCATCACTTATAAATGCATCAAACAACAACAACACACAACATTCAACCCCCGAATCACTCCATGGGATTCCCTCTCTTGCCTTCAACCATTAACACATGGGGGAAGTCGCATCCTAGGAGCACCCATTCCTATCAACAATAAACATGGAAATAGGTTCATCCCAAAGAGAGTTTTAAAAGTAACTTATTTTATAAATGTACTAAATGGACCTCTACCAACCATTCGATACCAGCCCATTTTTAAAATAACCAACACAAGCCACTTTAAAATCCAAAAAAATCCACATAGAAAAACATTTAAGAAACCCAAGTAACCATTTAAAATCTAAAAAACATTTATAAAGGCCAATGGGGAATTTCATCAAGCACTTGATGTGAAAAACACAATTAAAACATTTATTTCAATACATTAAAATAATGAAACCACTCCAATTCAAGATAAATGATTTTATTAACAATTATATATTGATATTTAATATAAAAACAATATATGAAATACAAGAAATACATTATTCTTAAATTTAAAGACCAATGCATAGATATCCTACCTCAAACATGCCACTTTTTTTGATGACGACAACTCAAACCGATCCTTAAATATTGCATGCACATGAATTTATACATATATCTATATATATAAATAACCCTAGCCTCATTTTACATATTCATTTCTCCATGATAGAATATGTACAAAGAGGGATTATATAGATGTCTTACCCTTGAAGATGCGTGTAAGTTATCCTCACGAATGGTAGAACAAAGAACAAAAAATAAAATTACCCAATTCAGAAATAAAAAAATCCTTAATTAGAAGTCGAGAAAAGAATTAAAACCGAGAAAAACCTACCCATCAACCAAGGGGAACACATAGTCTTTGTCAACTATGAATAGAACGATCCTCAATAGGGCAAAAAAACATAAATAATAAGAACCAGCCAAAAGAAAAACCACAAATTGAATTAGGGTTTGTCCCAAACCCTATGCACCCCATAGAGGAAAAGAATCCAAAAAATAAGGGGAGGGGAAGGTAGAAGAGACTCAACAAATGAGACTATACACCAAATTGGTGGAAGAAACAGTTGTTGGAGGGAGGGAGTGATGTGTCTAAGCTCTCTTGATCAGACAGGTTGTGTGAGAATAAGGGGAAAGGGGAGAGGTTGGCCATGCGAGATAGGAGAAGGGAGAAGGAAGCTTCATGAGTTGATGGAGGAGGAACTTCCACTAGAGGGGAGGTGGAGTGCCAGAGGACTCCGGCCGAGGTGGGTCACATGCGAGAAGGGAGGTGATGAGGGGG
This sequence comes from Viscum album, assembly GCA_963277665.1. Lineage (NCBI taxonomy): Eukaryota > Viridiplantae > Streptophyta > Magnoliopsida > Santalales > Viscaceae > Viscum > Viscum album. The sequence goes on from OY728130.1 coordinate 927,410,832, forward strand.
GGGGGGTGCATCGTGTATGGGGTAAGGGGGAGGAAGAGGGAGACCCCTATTTTAAGGGTTTAGTTAAAAAAATAAATATAATAATAACAATGATGATGATAATAAAAATAATAAATATAAACATAACAATAATAATAATAATATTCATAATAATAATATTATTAGTATTATTAAAACTTTCTTTGAATTTTTATTCCATGTTTTTTATTTTATTTTAATTTTATTATTTTTAAACACTCATCTTCCCACAAGGTTTGGACACATGGTCTACCAGACTGCGTTCCAACTATGTGCACCCTACTAGAGAGAAGAGGCACATGCATCGACTGACTACACATGGTGTCATCCAAACCATGCACATACCATGTACATGGCCAAAACCACACAAAGACTCCGAAACTCAAAAATGTTCACCGAGAACTCGTCCCAAACGTTAACCAAAGGATATGAAATAAATAAAAGAATAAAATATAATAGTTTCCAAGGTTGGGGTGTGACAATTCTCCCCACCACAAAAACTTTCTTCCCTCAGAAAGTCACCCAACCTATCTATAAACAAAGATGAAACCAAAAATGAATGAAGCCAGATAAAAGTACAAACCTTGGGGTGCACTTTCAACTTCACAAGTCACACCCAAATTCATCTACAAATATCTTAAAAAAGATAAACCATAGGTAATAGATGAGGGTTCTTATCACCACAATAAACCAACTAGCACTGACCACTCTAGAGGGAACCACAACAAGATCTATAGTGGGTCTCCCTACCATTTAGGAACTGGCCAACTTAGACCACCCAATACGGACCAATACAGGAAATCTAACAAAAACTTACCCTATAATTATCTGTATAGTGCAAACCCCCACCACATGGGGTCCCCGATGAAGACCAAAAAACTAATTGGTGAACCATACCAATATTCAGTATTTACCAAAACACATGCATCTCCAAGAAATTGAAAAAAAAACAAAACTGGTACACAATGTCAAGCCACATAATGGCATTTTTTCAGAGAATCACATTTGAGAAGGCACAACCACTGAAATTTTAAGAAAATGAGACCATCAAGCCTACCTACAACTAAATAGGATCATTCAAAAAATAAATACCACAGTGGGGAGATGAAGCCTCTATTCCTTTTACAACAAAACGTAACCTTCAAGATGATGAATCCACAAGAGAGAAACATAAACTACCTCTATCCCAACATAGGAGGAAAAAACAGATCCAAGGTCCTCCACACCAAACGATTCATGAATATGTGAAAAGTTTCACTCTGAGACCTAGGGTTGGATCTCTGATTTCTCGAATCATTTTCTACCCCATAGTCATGTTCTGGCATTTAACAACTAGAAATTATTCATTTAGTAGTGAAAACCCCCTTAAATGACACAAGCAACTACACCGAACAAAACATATCTTCATAAGTCACTATTAATGAGAAATTATTTGATTTTTCAGCTAATGGTGGTGGGATACAAACAAAGGAAACTCGGGTGTGGTCCAAAATTTTGAAAGACTCTGGCTCAACCACTTAATTTAGTGTATGGGTAGAGTCTTCAATGAGGATATTTAGAGAAACACTTATTTTTAATTTCTAGAAAAACCCTAACCACCATAGTTTTGACAGGTTCAAAACACCAACTATGACCAACACCAATTCCTAAAACCAAACTTTACCTAAACACGAAGGAAGAAATCCTAGAGTCTGACCATCCCTTCCTCACCAAGGATTTTCTAGGGCATACTCAAAAACAAGAGTCACAAATCTGAATCAAGATGCATCATAAACTATAATTCCAAAATTCAATCACAAAACTGAACCCAAACTCAAATCACCATCCTGACCACATTCTCAGCATTTAAAAACAATGCGCCCGTAAAAAATGGTTCCTCATACGAAAAGAAAACACTAAAAAACTACTCAATTAGTTTTCAAAACATTAAAATCACCATTTTAGAAAACTATTTTTAGCAAGAAAAATATCTTAAATATATACCATTGGTATTCCTTGAAGTTTCACTCACACATATATATCCTTATGAAAACCTAAGAGACAATCCAAAAATACCACCATTTATCCACATACCACATGTGTAAATTCATATATGTGATCATTCATAGAAATACCATGGTTCAATTCAAAATATTTTTCATTACAAAAACAATTTTATAAAAACCTCTCATAGTTCCCTTTAAAACCACATATTATATTAAAAGAAAACCATTTCCATTAAAAAAATCCATTTTCCACTCCAAAAACCATTTCCCCTTTAAAAACACCCTTTTTAAAAAAACCATTTGCATTTTTTTGAAATCCAATAATGCCAACCAAAACTGAACACAAACATAAATCACATCAAAACGTCCAAAAATAATGAAATAGTGGCTATCCCCAACTAACCAACATGGTTTAGTAGACCATTCTCTGAATGATCACAAACCATCAAATGTATTTTAAACTGTGAACTCAGGCTATACATGGGTCGAAACTCAATGAAAGATCATCGCGTAACACTAAATCTCTCCCATTTTCATCTATTATCAACAAAGACCAAGAAAAAGAAAAATTAAAATCTCAAACTATCCTAAGAAATTTTTGTCTTAGGACAAGAATGAGTTCATGATGTCCTTCCTGCACCTACCTCTCAATCCTTGATAGTCATAATCTCCAAGTTACCTAACACCCAAAATAATAAGGGATTTATCTGATACCATTCTTTCACAAACCAACCCGAGTCAACCCTGAACCAGTCACATGATCTGATCCATGACAAGGCATGAGAGGTGTTCCCGGTCCTCCAAGGATGAAAACAAGTGTTTTGCATCAAAATAAAGAAAGTGGGAATGATTTGGCCTATAAAAAATGGCAAATAAATAAATATACACTTGGTAATAAAAATTAAAAGTAGAATAAGAAACAAAATAAAAATAAAGATACCTCCATGTGACGCTATGGGTTTCCATCGAACTCAAACCAACATCGCACTACAATGACCAAATCTGAGTAATAATCATCACCAGAAGCTAAAAAAAATATAAAACTATATGTGTGAGTATTAAAACTCAGTACGTGTTTCCCAATGAATTTACTTTAAATAAAATATCCATGTTTGAAATAAAATTTATAAAAATTGGTTTTCATATATTTTATTATTTAAAACAAATCATGGTCTATTTCCCTTTTTCAATTAAAAATGTGATTATTTTTTAGGAAGTAGACACTATCATTTTAAAGGGGTGATGTATGTACTTAAAAAGGTAGGAAGGAAGTGTAAATTTTTTTCAAAAACTTTTTCCCATAAACACTTGAAACCATTTTATCAATTTTATCAATAAATTTCACTATAAAAAAATAACATAAAAAAATACAACACAAGAAATGGAAAACATCAAACAAGAGTAATAATCAGCACACACATCTCAATCACCCTCCCTAGATTACTAAGTTTCTAATGACACGAGATAACCTAGTAGCTTGTAAATAATCTAGAACATACATGTGACTCGTCTCGCAGTCGTGCCTTACCTGATGACATCATAATGGATAAATGCTCGATCACACCCTAACTGGACTTAATAAGGGGCACAATCCCAAAGAAAATAGTCTATATTAGGGGACATTAGTCAGTGCGTAATCGAAACTAGTAAAAAAATCATTCATCATATATTACCTCGCTATGTCAGGTTCCCATGTTCAAACTAAAAAGGGGGTGAGATAACAATTTCAAACAAGAAACCCATCACATATACATGCATCAAACCCAAGAACTACACACAAAAGTCACCCTCAAATCACTCTAATGGATTTTACCCCTATTTCCTTCAACCATAAATACATGAGGGAAGTCCCATATGAGGAAAACCCATTCCTATCAATATTAAACAAGGGAATAGGTGCATCCAAAAGAGAGTTTTCAAAGTAAGTTATTTTATAAAAGTATGAAATGAGACTCAACAAACCATTCAAAACCAACCCTTTTTCAAAAGAACCAACACACACAACATTCAAAACAAAAAAATCCACTTATACACCCATTTAAGAAACTTAAGTCACCATTTTAAATCTAAAACACATTTATAATGGAAAATGGGGAATTTTTTCAAGCACTTGATATAAAAAACACAATAAAAAAATTTATTGAAATACATTATGAGAATGAAACGAATACAATTCAAGGAATAAGATTATACTAACAATTATATATCAATATTTTATATAAAAAATAGGTGGGAAATGCATGAAATAAATGATTCATAAATGTAAAGGCCAATTCATAGAGATACTACCACAATAATGATGCTTTTTGACGACCACCACTCGAATAGACTCTTCGTGCGTACACGAACATGGATTTATAAATATATATAAAGACATTTAGCTACATTGAAAATATTCCCCTTACCATGAGGTAATATGTACAAAGAGGGCATATATATATTTTCCTTACCACAGAATATATGTGTAATTCATCATCATGAACAACATACCAAAAAAACTAATTAAAATTACCATAACTGAGAAATTAAAAAATCCATAATTATAAATTGAGCAAAGAATTAAAATAAGACACAATATACTTGAAAACCATGGTGAACCCAATTCCATTGTTAATCGCCGCTAGAACTATCCTCAGCGGGGCCAATAAACTATAAAAAATAAGAATCAACCAAAATAGAAACTCCAAAATGAGTTAGTGTTTGGAAAAAACCTTATTCACCCATTGGAAGAAAAGAAAACCAAAAAATAAAGGAAGGAAAAGAGATAAGAGACTCACTTGAGGAGACTATACACCAAATCAGTGGAAGAAACAATCACTAGAGGGAGGGAGTGGCATGTTGGAGCTCTCCCAGTTGACCAAGTCATGCGATAAAGAGTGGAAAGTGGGAAGGTCATCCATGAGAGAGAGGAAAATGGGGAAGGGTGCCTCATGTAGTGGGGGAGGTGGAACTGCTGCTGAAGGGGAGGTGGTGCACTGGAGGGCTTCGGGCAAGGGGGGTCGTGCGTGAGCAAGGAGGGGAGGTGTGTCATGTATGGGGTTAGTGGGAGGGAGAGGGAGACCCCTATTTTAAGATTTTAGTTAAAAAACATAAATATAATAAATATAATAATGATAACAATAACAATAAAAAACAACTTAATAATAATAATAATAATATTCTTAATAATAATACCATCATCATTATTATTGTCAAATAATTTTTGTAATTTTTTATTTCATTTTTATTACTTTATTTAATTTATTTTTATTATTTTCGAACACTGGGCATGCCAAAAGGTTTGGTCATACGGTCAAACAGACCATTCCCCAACAATGCAAACCCTACTAGAGAGAAAGGTCACACACACAGGCAGGCTGAAAGGTTTGAGAAACTGTTCGTCAACCGTGAAACTCAGCTCTGTCAATTGAAAGATCTATTTCACACGCTTGTCACATGGGTTTCCTGACTGTGTATAGGTTGTGGGCCTTGTACTTGATGCTAAAATAAGGTCACATGGTAACTGTTGGACCTCACATGGTTTGATACAATTTATGATTAGACCTTGCACAAGGAAAAAAACAACCGAAAGACTGCGACACTAAAAAATGTTCACTAGGAACTCGACCCGAACTTCAACCAAAGGATCTGACCTAAAGAAAAGAATAAAATAAAATATTTTCCAAGTTTGGGGTGTAACAAATCCATTAAAAATGATCATCTATAAAACTAGTAAACCATTATATGTATAATTTTCGAACAACTATAAGTTCACACTTAGTTCATCCCACTGGAAAACAAAACCATTGGATATTAACCTCCCATTCAACTTAGTATACCATATTTAAGAAGATAGAGATACCTAATTACTAAACTAAGTCAAAATCATAGTTAAATGTGTAGAAACAATAAATGAAATGACAAAACATGAAATCGAGGTACATAAATTAGTAAATAAATATTGTATAGTTAATTTTATTTAATATTTTTATATGTGTACATGGGAGGAACCACTAAAAATTCATAATATAACCAAATGTATAAAGAATTAAATTTAGTAGATAAAAATCATCAGTATATTTATTTATTTAATGATTAATAATATGTAAAAATCCATATTCACCATGTAATTTTATAGTGCATAGTCCATTCATAGGATTCATTGTTCCATGTGTGAGATTCATTTTTCATGGTCAGTCCCCACTACCTTTGATAGGAAATGTATCTGATTTTTAGGCCATAACACCTTCCAATATTCATGGAGAAGTCTCAAAATGTAAAATAAATCTTTATTTTTCATCACACTATTAACCTCAACTACTTGCCTCTATAAAAACTTATAGATTCTTCATATAAATAATTCCTTCTAGAGAGTTCACCGACATTTTATACCATCCTTTATTTCACCAGGGGATAAAATATTTGGATAACCCTACTTAAACTGAAGACGTGAACTACTGATACCCTCACATCACTCCTATCCACATACTATCATTTGAAATCATGTTTAATGTACATCCAATTCTTGAACTTCTAGTGTTGTGAACTTCTGATAGTTGAGAAAAAAAAGGATTCAAATACCAAAAAATTTATAAATTATATTTTATAAAATGTACATCATTTTTGATATAATAATTTCAAAATAATATTAAGGATTTTTTTTAATAAAATGATTGATTTTTGGGTGAATAGTGGAAAATATTGATTTTTTTAAAAAAACTTTAATATCTTACCTTTTAATTAATGTAATTTAAATGAACCATTTGGTTTTTTATTTTTTTTTATATTCATATAATTTTCAGTTTATAAAACATAAGACAACTAATTTCCTAAGATTCAAAATTATACATGATTTTGGTATAAAATCATTATAATGTGTAAAACCGATATTTTTCTAAAAAAATCATACATTTTTCAAACTTATAATGAAATTAATTTTTACCAATAATGGAAATTAAATACTAGAATATTAATTTCATATTTCTGATAATCTTCTTTTTTTAAGTAATTTTCAATTTATTTTTGGTCATAATATATGTTAGTCGAGGTAAATTTTTTTTGCTATAATAAATGATAAAATAGGGTAAAAGTTTAAAATATGCGTCTAAAGGATTTAAATATCGCAACAAAATCCTCTTAAAATGGGTTGATGATGTTATACCTGAACTCCCTTGACATTCTCATCATTAATGGTCAAGTTTTTAGCCATTTTTCATGAATATGACTCCCCTTTTTTATTAATAAAATGATGATTCATAAATTTTCACTCCCCCTCACTTATTTTATTTTCATGATAATAATATAGATATAAATACTATATTAATGAATCTAGATAATAAATATGAATATAAATAAACTATATTTGTTATAGTAATTTAATTTTATTTTACAGTGATGGTATTACAACCTAGAATTCTTATGCATCCTTGGTATAATGCAACTACAAACGGATGAAAAATTAAAGAAAATAGTTTCAAAAATATTATATGTGATTTTTTTGGATAAATAAGAGTATTGGATGGTTTTTATATATTAAATTGAAAGAAAATTATTTTTTAAAATATTTAAATTTTAACTTTATTTTAATATTGATGTTTTTATATTTAGATTATTGGAATAGTCTCAAAAATGACTTTAAATGACACTTAATGTTTGAAAATTATTTTAAAATGATTATAAAATCAAAAAAAATACACTAATAACTCAATTTTATGGGAAATTATGTATAATATCGTTAATTTTCTTTTTATATGCTACTTTTCATTTTTTAAAATGTAACACCCTGAGCTTCCATGATACGCTTCTCTTTCAATAATGCAATAGATTGTATTGTACGCAAGTTCGAGAATCTAACACACCGCAACCAATCAAAATAGACATTATGAATAGTAATACCCACTTTTTGAAATTATATATATTTTTATATTTCAAAATGGATATCATTTTTGGATTTGTAATATTGAAATTAGCCTATGTTGAATTTTTGGTATTTTTCTGAGAACTTCCAATTTTTTATGAATAGTGAAAAATACTTAAAAACAACTTTTTTAATCAAAATAATTTATAGTGATAAATTATACTATTGAGTGGTTTTAAAGTATAATTAGAATATATTTTTACCATTTTATCCAATGGTGTTCATTATAATTAATATCACTTTGAAATTGGACATAAACAATTGTCAATCTTTTGATAAATATTGTTTCTTAAAAACACGCTATTTGTTGCGACAACGGGAATTAATTATAAAATTAATTAATGCAACTTATATGTTTGTAATTTTGTAAAATAGACATCATTTTTGAATTCAGAATATCAATTATAGCTTAGGGTGAAATTTTGGCATTGTTCTGAAAAACTTCAATTTTTGATGAATAGTGAAACCACTAAGTGGTAGTTAAAAAACTGATTTTTCGTTTAAATGAAACATTACCACTTCTATGATTTGATTTTCAGAAATCTGACATACATGGTTTTCATTAGGATTTAAAATTTGGTTCAATGGGATTAAAATAATTTTTTGGTGAATAGTAACTTTTAAGTTTAATTAATCACGATTAAAGGTAATTAGTGAAATTTAAGGTAAAAATGATATTATAAAAATATGAAAACACCTTTACACTTGTCCTACCTCTATTTGATGTGTCGTGGACGACCAAGAAAATCCATGGGTCAACTTGGGGACCCCATGGAGCCACTTTGGTAGGCAAATGACATAAATAACTTTTATTAAATGATAAAATAAAAATGTCACAAACATGAGTTGTTTTACTAAAACAATTTTTAAATGGGGTTATACAAGTCATATGTTTTTCTATAAATATCTATTGGAAAGATAAAAATATTTCCTATATCATGATATTTTTTTTAGAATTTTTAGACATTAAATAAATTAAATTATTTATGACACCATGATGATGCAGTGATTACCTCATTAATTAACGATTTTAATAAAATGGAAGGATAATGTAAAATCTAACACATACACTTGTCCAAAGCCTATTGGATGGGTGGATTTCGAACCCTTATCACCTTAGCCTAGAAATATATCATTTTGGGACATTTATAATCCGAAAAGCATTTCATAATAAAGTAATAATTCAATCTTTCCAAGAGTGCCCCTTCTCTCCTCTTCTAAAAGGCCCCCACCACTACCACCTTATTCACACCTTAAAAGCCTTTTGGCTCGGCCAACCTCTGTCCAAAAACTCTCCCAACTTCCCTCTATTACTCCTAGAAGCCTCAATATGGGCATAAGTCTTCCCAAGGAATCCTTTGAGCTCAAATCAAAAATAGTTACGGGATTTTAAGGTAATGTCCTCTCTTATGTCATTTTGTTTTATTTTGCTTCTCCAACCCATTAAACTCTTTTTATTCATTTATTTTGTAACAAAAACAGTATCTTAAATATACTAGGATGTTTTTATGAGAAGTATTTTTTTTACACTTACACACACCTTCGTCTAATGGTTAAAGAACATACTGTTTCTGTGGGTGGCGAAATACTGCCTCACGAAACGATGATTGTTCAGCACTCATATAACACCTTCAAAGGTGGCCATTATGATGACCATATTTTCATATATGATATATATATATTATGTTTCTGTTTTTCTTATGCTTCTGTATTTCTCATTTATGGAATACCTTTATGATTTCCATTATGGGTAAACACGATAATTTCATTTTAGGAAGTGCGAACTACAGCCCCCTCAAAGTGATTTGAATCGTTAATGCCATATGTGGGATGTATAAAGGATGGAGTAAATGGTATTATACATTATATTATACTGGAATTATATTATACCTTTATATAATTATAAATTAATTCCATTAAATACGAAATAGAAATGAAAGTAGCGTTCATGCGTACGTACGGCTTACCGTCTCCATGAACGGTGCATTTCATTTCTTACCTCTAAATGTTATGCAATATTATAAATGAATGTATATACTGGATATATATGATTTATATGATATCTACATCATGAATATAATTATGGACTTAATAGATATTTTACCACATGAACAAAGTGCAATTATAAGAAGTTTATTTTTGACTCAAGTACCTAAGATCGACAAAACGACCGTCATTAACTTAAATAATTAAATAATGTTCATGACATGGTAATAAGTGATATAAAAGGAATAATGAACTTGAAAAAGGTTCTTAAGCAGGTAGATATTAACTCTATTTTATTATTCAGGAGGTTAAAGAGCGGTCGAGTCAAGTCAGACACGAGGTAAGGGAACTTCTTAACCCAATTTTCGTTCTTTGGGTCAATCTCCTACTCTCAAATTATGTCACGATATTATTATCTCCTATCTTTTATTTGTACCTTTTTATGTGTACTTATAGTGAATACAAATAATAGATCTATTTTATTTAAAAAATTATCTTTTTAAGGGACTTCGTCTCAATCACCATTCATTGAGGCATATTTTGTTTTATACACAAATTTCTTTTATACGGTGTATAAACCCCTTTGACTTTTACATTTATTCAAAAGGAATATTTTTATACGAAGAGTTTTACTAAACAAAAAAAAAGGAATGTTTTTCTTGTCATACGTATGCGGCGACAACGACTTCTCCGCCGTCGTGACCATTATTTGAGTTTCGGCTTCCTCTACAAGCCATAACTTTTTTTTAAATAAAAAATAAATACAAAGTTTTAATTTTCTTTTATTTTGGTATTGAGAATGGTTTTGAAGGTGTTTTTATTATATCAATTTGTTGTATTGTTATCTTGTGATTGAAATGTGGAAATTTTATGTTTCCTTTATGCATGTTTTATGTGATACGATTATGTTATGGTTTATGATATGTTTAAACCTGTTCATATGAGGAATGCATTGGAATTAATAAGTGACGGGTGGATGCTGCTATAGCTCCTCAATGCATCGACAGGTCTCATGAGACAAACTAGTGTCTTGGCACGAGGCCTTGACAAAATATTATTTTTAGTCTTGGAACGAGGCCTTGGATACGTGGTTATGATGGTTTAGCATTATGCATTCCATCATTATGAAAGTAGTTATTGATATTGCATTTGATTATTCGACTAGTAGAATATCCATGTGAATAAGTAAATAGAATTATTTAATTTTATTTTTTCCATATTATGCTAAAGTTCAAGTTTAAAAAGGCTTTTGTTTTAGTTATACATTGCCTTAAATGTTAATGTTTATTTATGAAACTTCCGAAATATTGTTATCCTTACTGAGCATCTGAGCTCACCCCTTTCAATGTTTTAATATTTTCCAGGATGTGAAGTAGTATTTTATGAATGACTTGCAGGGATAGTTAGAAGAGGATATGAGTGTGGACTATGGAGACTTTGTTATTGTAGTATTTCAATTTATGATGTAATGTAACATTTATGAATGTATCTAGTATTTCCAAGGCTACTAAACTAATCGGTCTTTTGAGACTTGATCTTTTGTGATCATGCTAATGTTACGCAACAATGCAACGAATCTAGGTAAATGGGGTCGGGGCGTTTCAGTTAGTATCAGAGGCAGTTTATTACTAACCTTGGAAGCTAGATTTAGATAAACTCTGATTAGAGCACATAGACCTAAGATAGACTTTGAGGATTAGTATAGAAGAACTTCCTAGAATTTTGGTATTATAGAGATTTTGTGAGTTTTCCGAGCAATACATCCCTGTTTGGATACGAGTAGGTAGAGGCGGCTATGGAACATATGTACCTAGGGGTAAAACCCGAAAACACCGCTTTGAGCTAGACTCGAACGAGAACTGGTTCACGACAATAGGCCTTGCTGCACTATTGGTTACGACACTCCCGGAGGATATGCTTAGGATAATATCTTTTTCTTTACAAACCACTATGAAGGGTTATGAGTATATACTTCCTCAAAGAAAACATTTTAATGATTATAGATTATATCCATAAATAGTTAAATTTATGTTAAGTGTTTTACAAGTATGGAATTATGTATTTTAATTCATAAACTTACCTAGTTTATGCCATTGTATATAAAAGGCACCCAGTAGAAGGATTGTGAACTCCAGCAATACATATGATCCAAAGAGTAAGAAGGATCATATCTTTCATGGTATTAAGCCAACATTTAGATGGGAAATAGTCTCCCATGTATTCTAAACATATGACGAAATAGTATCATGTGTTAATAAGATAAGTAAAGAATTCTCCGAGTGCTATGGATTTGAAGGGAAGAAAAAGAAGAAAAGGATGATGGATAAAGGGAAGAGGGAAAATAATATTTTTCCAATATGTGATAACTGTGGGAAGAAACACCTTGGGACTTGCCTGAAGGGAATGAGAGTTTGTTATAAGTGTGGAGAAAAAGGACACCATGTGCATGACTGCAAGGGTAAGAAAAAGTTTTCAAATGTACAATGCTTCATCTGAAAGGAGTGGGGACACTACACAAACCAATTTCCAAATCATTAGAGTATGCCCCAAATGATGTTATTGGATAATAATCAAGTTTTGATACTACCACAGATGAGGAGGAATGATTAGAGTTCATATGTTGTTATTAATGAATTTTGTCATTTGAGTGTTTTATCAATGATGTACTGGTTATAATAATTATGGAGTATATAAGGATTGTACTGTAGTACTATTTCATCATGGACTTGAGATTGTGTGGAACCAAGAAAAGTGACTCCACAGCAGGTTAAATTTTTGGAAAAAATATGGTTGAGAGAAAGATAAACCATAATATGGTTCTGATACCGAGTTAGAGATTTTGGAATAATACATGATTGATTTGGATAAATTATATTGGATATTCTTAACTTCCTTGAAACTGATTAATGATTTTATACATTTTTGGATAGAAGGAGTATATCTAGTATTCTATAAGGAATAAGGGATCATGAATGTAATCAATAAGGATTTATGGTAATTCAGGATGTTGCAGTGTTTTAAAAGAATACATGATGAAGCTGTTCACATGTTGTTACGCGGAAAAAAGGATCTTCATTATGTTTACCTTCCTTATAAAATTTCGACTTTGAGCTGGATAGAAGTATTTTGGATAACTATAAAGGTTGGAATGGATTAAGTTGAACATTGGATATTATTGTTTAAGGTTAAAATATTTCTGAATAATATTTTTGGAATATTATAATACTATAGTTTTAAAAAAGGACAACCTATAGGTCGGGGGATAATCCGTTGCATCGGATAAAGCTGCCGGAATCGAACCCACAACCATAGTGCGACATGACTTTATTACCTACCACTAGCCTACAGAAAGTCCCTGGTTATTACAAAATAGTTTTACTAATCTAAATGGTATGTGTTAATATTTGGAACCTTATACAATTAGGATAAATAGAATATTTTTGAGTTCTATTACCTTTTAGAGTGAAAGATGGGTTCGTGGTAAAAATTTATTAAAGAATGAAAGTCTAAATGACAATTAAGTATATTTTCTTACGTTCTTAGTGAATCTCTTAAATAAATTCTTCAACTTTATGAAAGGTAACTTAAAACAAAAACGTTGCCAGGTAACTTTTCCAACTGGGGATTCAATGACTATTTAACCAATCACAAGTTTGTGATTTTTTTATGGTTAAAATTCTCCTAATCCAATTTTCTACAATTCTCCATCAGACCTTGATGGTTTTTTTCTTCCATATTCATATTTTCATACAATCCTAGTATGGGCTATCTCGGGTGACCTTTGAACTTATCTTTCTTTCTTTTAAAGTTATATTTTTATTAACCCTATTTCCGATGTGGGTTTTCCACAAAGGTATTTTCTATTTTCAACCTTTTATTTTCGAAGCAAAATTTCAAATTGCGAGGATGCAATTTATTGAAGGATGGGAGAATGTAACACCCTGAGCTTCCATGGTACGCTTCTCTTTCAATAATGCAATATCTTGTATTGTACGCAAGTTCGAGAATCTAACACATCGCGACCAATCAAAATAGCCATTATGAATAGTAATACCCACTTTTTGAAATTATATATATTTTTATATTTCAAAATGGACTTCATTTTTAGATTCGGAATATCAAAATTAGCCTATGTTGAATTTTTGGTATTTTTATGAGAACTTCCATTTTTTTATGAATAGTGAAAAATACTTAAAAACAACTTTTTAAATAAAAATAATTTATAGTGATAAATTATACTATTGAGTGGTTTTAAAGTATAATTAGAATATATTTTTACCATTTTATCCAATGGTGTTCATTAGAATTAATTTCACTTTAAAATTAGACATAAACAATTGTCAATCTTTTGATATATATTGTTTCTTAAAAACACTCTATTTGTTGCGACAACGGGAATTAATTATAAAATTAATTAATGCAACTTATATGTTTGTAATTTTGTAAAATATACATCATTTTTGAATTCGGAATTTCAATTATAGCTTAAGGTGAAATTTTGGCATTGTTCTGAAAAACTTCAATTTTTGATGAATAGTGAAACCACTAAGTGGTAGTTAAAAAACTGATTTTTCGTTTAAATGAAACATTACCACTTCTGTGTTTTGATTTTCAAAAATTCGACATACATGGTTTTAATTAGGATGTAAAATTTGGTTCAATGGGATTAAAATAATTTTTTTGTGAATAGTATCTTTTAAATTTAATTAATCACGATTAAAGGTAATTAGTGAAATTTAAGGTAAAAATGATATTATAAAAATATGAAAATACCTTTACACTTATCCTACCCCTATTGGATGTGTCATGGCCGACCAATAAAATCCATGGGTCAACTTGGGGACCCCATGGAGCCACTTTGGTAGGAAAATGACATAAATAACTTTTATTTAATGTTAAAATAAAAATGACACAAACATGAGTTGTTTTACTAAAAAACAATTTAAATGGGGTTATACAAGTCATATGTTTTACTATAAATATCCATTGTAAAGATAAAAAGATTTCCTACATCATGATATTTTTTTAGAATTTTTATACATTAAATAAATTAAATTATTTATGACACCATGATGATGCAGCTATTACCTCATTAATTAACGATTTTAATAAAATGGAAGGATAATGTAAAATCTAACACATAAAATTGTCCAAAGCCTATTTTGTGGGTGGATTTCGAACCCTTATCACCTTATTCTCTAAATATATCATTTTTGGACCTTTAGAATCAGAAAAGCATTTCATAATAAAGTAATATTTCAATCTTTCCAAGAGTGCCCCTTCTCTCTTCTTATAAAAGGCCCCCACCACTACCACCTTATTCACACCATAAAAGCCTTTTGGCATGGCCAAACTCTGCCAAAAAACTCTCCCAACTTCCCTCTCTTACTCCTAGAGGCCTCAATTTAGGCATAAGTCTTACCAAGGAATCCTTTGAGCTCAAATAAAAAAGTGTTACCCGATTTTAAGGTAATGTCTTCTCTTATGTCATTTTGTATTATTTTGATTCTCCAACCCCTTAAACTCTTTTTATTCCTTTATTTTGTAACAAAACCAGTATCTTAAATATACTATGATGTTTTTATGAGAATTATTTTGTTTACACTTACACACACCTTCATCTAATGGTTAAATAACATACTGTTTCTGTGGGTGGCGAAATACTGCCTCACGAAATGATGATTGTTCAGCACTCATATAACACCTTCAAAGGTGGCCATTATGATGACACTATTTTAATATATGATATATATATTATGTTTATTTTTTTCTTATGCTTCTGTATTTCTCATTTATGGCATACCTTTATGATTTCCATTATGGGTAAACACGATAATTTCATTTTAGGAAGTACGGACTACCGCCCCCTCAAAGTGATTTGAATCGTTAATGCCATATGTGGGATGTATAAAGGATGGAGTGAATGGTATTATACATTATATTATACTGGAATTATATTATACCTTTATATAATTATAACTTCATTCCATTAAATACGAAATATAAATGAAAGTAGCGTTCATGCGTACGTACGACTTACCGTCTCCGTGAACGGTGCGATTCATTTCTTACCTCTAAATGTCATGTAATATTATAAATGAATGTATATACTTGATATATATGATGTATATGATATCTATATCATGAATATAATTATAGACATAATGGATTTTTTACCACATGAACAAAGTGTAATTATAAGAAGTTTATTTTTGACTCAAGTACCTAAGATCGACAAAATGACCGTTATTAACTTAAATAATTACATAATGTTCATGACATGGTAATAAGTGATATTAAAGGAATAATGAACTTGAAAAAGTTTCTTAATAAGGTAGATATTAACTCTAGTTTATTATTCAGGAGGTTAAATAGCGGTCGAGTCAAGTCGGACACGAGGTAAGGGAACTTCTTAACCCAATTTCCGTTCTTTGGGTCAATCTCCTACTTTCAAATTATGTCATGATATTATTATCTCCTATCTTGTATTTGTACTTTTTTTATGTGTACTTATAGTGAATACACATAATAGATCTATTTTATTTAAAAAATGATCTTTGTAAGGGACTTCGTCTCAATCACCATTCATTGAGGCATATTTTGTTTTATACACAAATTTCTTTTATACGGTGTGTAAACCCCTTTGACTTTTACATTTATTCAAAAGGAATATTTTTATACAAAGCGTTTTACTAAACGAAAAAAGGAATGTTTTTATTGTCATACGTATGCGGAAAAAATGACTTCTCCGCCGTCGTGACCATTATTTGAGTTTCGTCTTCCTCTACAAGCCATAACTTTTTTTTAAATGAAAAATAAATACAAAGTTTTAATTTTCTATTATTTTGGTATTAAAAATGGTTTTGAAAGTGTTTTTATTATATCAATGTGTTGTATTGATATCTTGTGATTGAAATGTGGACATTTTATGTTTCCTTTATGCATGTTTTATGTGATACGATTATGTTATGGTTTATGATATGTTTAAACCTATTCATATGAGGAATGCATTGGACTTAATAAGTGACAGGTGGAGCCCGCTATAGCTCCTCGATGCATCGACAGGTCTCATGAGACAAACTAGTGTCTTGGCACGAGGCCTTGACAAAATCTTATTTGTAGTCTTGGCATGAGGCCTTGGATACATGGTTATGATAGTCTGGCATTATGAATTCCATAATTATGAAAGTGGTTATTGATATTGCATGTGATTATTCGACTAGTAGAATATCCATGTGAATAAGAAAATGACATTATTTAATTTTATTTTTTACATATTATGCTGAAATTAAATTTTAAAAAGGCTTTTGTTTTAGTTATACATTGCCTTAAATGTTAATGTTTATTTATGAAATCTTCCGCAATATTGTTATCCTTAGTGAGCATCTGAGCTCACCTCTTTCAATGTTTTAATATTTTCCAGGTTGTGAAGAAGTATTTTATGAATGACTTTCAGGGATAGTCAGAAGAGGATATGAGTGTGGAATATGGAGACTTTGTTATTGTAGTATTTCTCTTTATGATGTAATGTAACATTTATGAATGTATCTAGTGTTTCCGAGGCTACAAAACTAATCGGTCTTTCGAGACTTGATCTTTTGTGATCATGCCAATGTTACGCAATAATGCACCGACTCTGGGTAACTGGGGTCGAGGAGTTACATAAAATTGCATTAATTACCCTTAATTATTTTTGAAGTTGTTACAATTTTTATTGTTAAACAAGGGTAACAACATGATTCAACAAAATATAATTTTTAAAATGATACCTAAAATAGTATAATTTTTTTAGATTATATTTTGACCTTATTCTACATATATTTGAATCTATTCAACTTTGGATTCATTTTACATGAGTTAGAAATATATTATTGTATGAATATTTCGTATATTTACAAGATTGCTAGTCATCATACTTAAAAAAAGGGTATCTCCTATCATCTCTTAATCACACTTATTGGGACATTAATCATGATAAATTCCAACCAAAATAACTTCTTAAACTTCCTTACCATGTCCTATACGTTTTTTTCTTAGTAAAAGACCATCCTAAATGGTTTAAAGTGTAATCCAAAGGATATTTTCCAATGATGAGGTATAACTCTTAATTGATCGTTTTCATGTTTATTTTGTATTAAAATTATTGAAATAATATATAAAATTTATGACATGATATCATAATTTTTTTCCATATAATGAAATGTTTTTATGTTGATGTTGTGATACTTTTTCATCTCATTTCCCATCATATGGGAAATGAATAAATTAGTTATTTGCATATGTGGACTACAACCTCCACAAAGTGATGCGTTCACAATTTAACCACCAACTCAAAAGGCCAATTACTATGATTTGTTTAATTAATATATATGATATTAATATATGATACTAACCATCCGTTTCAAAATGATATCCTTTCTTGTGCGTACATCTGGATTACCACCTTTATGAGTCGATGCCTTTCATTCATCATATATTCCTTCCATGAATGGTTATAAAATTTTATTTAATGTATATAAATGATAATAATTTCATAATTAATATTATCAAGGGTATTCAATAATTACCCCTTTGACCATGGTTAACCAACTGAATTTGTTTTATGATTATGAACCGAAAATCGTCAAAAAATACAACATGGAATTTACTGATATTTTAATCATTTAAGGATTAGTTATATTTGAAATATAAGTTTTAATAATAAGGTTATACAATTGAAAATGTTCCTTAATAAATTAATTAATATAATTTTATTATAAAGTAATTAAATTATATACGTGGTAAGGTGGAATTGAGGAAATGGGTTTCAATTTCAATTTCATTTTATTTCAGGAGTAGTTATGTTTAGACTTAATTTGGGAATAGATTATAATAATAATATATTAGAGTGAAAAACATTCTAATATTTTAGTTATTTTTTGATTTTATATGTTTGTATTAATTTTTTTCTCTTATTGTATAAAGAATCAACAATTAAGTTACATGTAATAGACTTTCTTCCTATTTGTTTTTGGGTTTTATTTCCAACTCTTTTTACCCCATATAAAGGATCTTTTAAATGATTTATAAATGTTATAAATTATGATTCAAATTTTGAAGAAGTTAATTTTATAGATTTTTTAGACTTTATTTACAAATTATTAAAATTTAATATTTTCAAAAATTTTCTTATGGGTTTTTTGAATTTTTTCCAAAGTAAAAAAAGAATGTTTTTTAATGTATACATCCTGAATGCACTTTCCTTCCTTCATATACATTATTATATGTGAATATTGTATTAAAATTTTATTTTATTTACATTCTTGGAAAATAATTCTTTCCATAATTTGGGAATTTTTAGGTTTAAATTTTTTTTCTTAAAAACATTAAACCTTTTCTCATATTTATAATATAAATTAATGGGTTTTTTTGTTATGGGTTTAAAAGCCAATTAAAATTTATTTTATGATTAAATTGGAATATACATGTTTTTACTAATTCTATGGTTATTGTAAATTATTTAATTAAATATTTTTATTTCAAAAGGTATGAAAACAAGATTATGTTTTTAAGAAAAGTTTAATTGGGTGAAATTATTATTCACCAAGGGAAGGTATTCATGAGTTTTTTTGTTCCCTTATGTTTATTATTTTTCTCTATGATTTAATATAAAATTTCTTATAAAGTATTTGGATAAATGATGTTTTTTTATAGAAAATTAAAAAGTTATTTTAATAGAAATTTTTATTATAAAAATGGAAAATATTTATAGGGATTTTCAGGTCTAGAATTGGACTACTTGGTTTCTTTTATTTTATAACCATTACTGAGAATTTATTTTCTCATCCAACACTTTCAATTTTTTAAAAAGTTTTATTGATGAGTAGAAACATTATTAAAGTTATATTTGCAGTTATTTTAATTTCGTTGAATTAATAAAGTGTGTCTTTATAAAGAAGTTTTTTTGAAAAAAAAATGGAAATTGAATAAAAATATCCACTTTTTAATGTAATGGATCTCCTAAATATATGAAAATATAAACAAAAAATATCCTAGATTTATAAGAAAGTTCAAACCTTATTAAAAATAATGTAATTATGGGTTAACTAATGTATGGGTTGTTTTATATATAATGATATAGTTTTGGTCAATACATCTAAGTACACGAGTCATTATATGAATTAGTAATAATTTCAAAGCATACAGATCATAACACACATTAAAATATAGGAATATCAAATTATAATAAACAAATGGATCTCCTGTTAGTTTCTCATTTATCATTATCTCCCATCTTATACATTACCATGTAAGAACTTCATGAGATAAAGTCTCATCCACTTACATGTACACTAATGTTATAGTCAACATAATACAGGTCCCTCTAGAAAATATTGTATTGAATGTAGGGAATAAGTATAATAATATCATCATATAACTTCCAATGTTACATATACTCTTGAATATTAACAAATTAATGTTTCATAGAAGAATATAAATCATGTGATAAAATATTTATTACTTATTGAAGACCTTAAATATACCATTAATTGAAAGAAAAAAGTTGTCAATTCTTGGGAAATAACTCTAATAGAATTCCACTTCAACTAGATCCAATTCCTAACTATATAATTGGTTAGCCTCACATGATAAACATGCCTATGTATGTTGGGAACACCGTATTCCAATTAATATTTTTCTTTTTGCAACTTAATCTTGCTAATAAAGTCCCCAAGAGATGATAACTAAATTATTTACCTACATTATCCATGTCATAAAATTGATATCTTAGATATTACAATAGTTAATGATTTTCATTAAAATAATAATACTCGACTCTTTCGGTTTATCCAAAATTACAATGTATCATTTCTAGTCTGCATTTTAAGCTATATCGAAACCCACAAATTACTCAGTTATTATTGATATAGAAACCTAGGGTATAATAAGTTTATCTTTTATATTAACTCATCCTCACTGTGATTATACATAAAAATAATCTGAAGTAAAACTAGTTTCATATCCCCTTAAACACTCGTATTAAAATTTATAATTTTACTACGATCTCATCCAATTTTCCTTTCTCAATTATTTTCATATAGTTCTAAATTTATGTCTGTGAAGTTTAATGATTTTTTCTTGATATTTCACTCAATGAAACTTGAATAACTTATTTCAAACGTCAATACATATCTAGGAATATTACATAGATTCATAGTACTTAAGAATGTATGGAATATGTTTATTTGGTATGATGATGAGCCTGTAAGGGGCTTACGACACTAGGTTTTCCCCCGTTGCTGCCGACCTCTCTCCCGTGGTGGATCTCTGCAGATTCTTCTAGCGATCTCATATCCTATTCGTGGCTCACCCCTCTTGCTGTGAAAACGCTGTTATGGGATCTGCGATACTGTCGGTTTGTGATCTTCGTCCGTAATACCGGCTTGCGATGGTCGCTTTGTTCACCAGCATTCTCTTCGGAGTGTTCTTGGGTTCGCGATTCTTGGTAGCGTGGCGTCGTCAGACGGTTTGTTTCGGTATTCGAGGGTTGTTCTACAGTGGCTTCAACGCTTTAAAGGTTCGAAGGGGTCTTCTTCAGCTTCTTTGTTAGTGGCAACGAGATCTGGTGTTGGGTCGGTTCAATTTGGGTCATCCTTCTTCTGGCGTTACTGGCTTTCTGGAGGCCGATCTTGTGGGTGATCTGCTCTAGGAGGCTCTTCTTCGCAGTTTGGTTGACCGGCGTCTACGGGTGCTGGTGGTGGACGGCGGGGATTTTGACAGTGATGAGCTGCTTCTACCAACGTCAATGATGTTGGATCGAGAAGACGAAGGTGATTTTGATGGTGATGATCTGCTCCAGGAGGCTCTTCTGGCGTTATTGTCTTTCATGATGTTTTGGTGGGTGATTTGGTGGTTAAGAAGGGTGTTTTCCGGCGATTTGTGTGATGTTTGAATGGCGGCGATGATGGTGCTAGACAACATCGATGGTTTCTTCTCCGACGATGAGGATGGTGTTCCTGATGACTCTGATGATGGTAGTGACGTGACCTCTCATGGTTCGAGGTTGTGATGATTTATGGATCGGCTCGTGGATCAAGGTGGATATGGCGGTAGTTTTGAATTTTGGACTTTGAATTTTGAATGTGGAATTTTTGAATTTTTAATGTGGTGTGTGGTGTAAGAGGACGTGGGACACGCTGTTGTCTCTCTATGTATGGTTCTCACTTTCCCAAAAGTGACCTTTTTATATAATTCAAAAAAATGGATTGAGGTCATAGTACTTAATAATGTGAAATTTTATTAATGATATTATACCTTGAAAGAGAGATTATATTCAATGTGACAAGTACAATGATTCTATCATGAATTATTTCACTGAGTCAAGATATGTATTGTGAATAAATTAAGAACCTCCATCTATCTGCTTTTGTAGATCCATTTCCCCTAAAAATTAGTTTCTACTGAAATCTTTATTGATGAAATTTATTTCTGTAGACTTAAAAATATTTTAAGACTATCTATATGTTTTATATACATCATCAACATATTTTTCTTAGATAATAGTAGAACTCCCACTAAACATTAGAATACACATGAAATTTTTTTCTCTAAATGAATATTCTAAGACTCCTATGCTTTCTACTATCCATAAATGGGTATGATAAATTATCTTATATTATTAACATTAATTTGTGTTAGGAACCCTTTTGGATGAGTTATATAGACATGTTTCATACGTTGTCTGTTAAGGAAAGATGCCTTTAAGTCCAACTACAAAATATAATGATTATATAATTTTTCTTTGAAATGTAAAATCCAAATTGATTTAATGATTATGATTTTAGAAATGGTTTTTTCATAGACTCTGTCTTAGAAAATTTTTATGCATTTTAAAAATCAATCATGCTTCATTGTCACTGACCTGTACCATTTATAAACATTTTATCATTAATAAATATCACATGTATAAATTCAAGAAACATCTAAGACACCCCCTAATTTATAGTACATGGATTCCATTACTGAATTCAAACATACATATCAATATTGGTAGGTTTCTACATAAAACATCTCTATACAAGTCGTCATTCTTATTGGATAATATATTACTAGTCTTGGTGAATACAAAAAAATATATTTTGTTTTAAATTCCAACACAATATGTGTCTCTTGGAATAAATCTTTCCATCAAACTTAGTGAATTGTTTGTTAATATTCCATCTCATGTTCATTTGAAGCCCTGAATTCATTAAAGTCTAGCTGACTCCCACTATATCAAAATGATATTTCCTTTATTCTTATAGAAATATAGTTAGTCAGTACTAATAAAGAAATAAAATATCACTAGTTGATATAGGATAATTTACATAGATTCACATAGTATTTAATTAATGTTAATTTGTGGTTTAAATTATATTTTAGCAAATATATCTCAATAAAAAGTTGAATCTATACCTAATATATTTATTATCAGATTGTTGTTAATTTGAATTCCATAGATAAATATAGTAAGAACATGGTTAGAAATTGTTTTTATATTTCTAAAACATATTAGGGAAGAATTCATTCAATATTTAGAGGACATATAAAACATTTTATCAAGACCCTTTTACTACCATCAAAACATTGATGTATAAGGTAATTTGAGTTTTTTATTACCTTCACTACACATATAAATGATCTATGAATAATTGGTTATGAAATAATTTAAAAATACTTCTTAGAGGATCCTGAATCCTTTACCAGGTGTGTTCATTTCTCCGCTAATAACTCCTAAAATTTCTTAATGAAATTACAACAAAGTATATAAGCTCAACTCTTATCTTCATATTTATAACAATTTATCAGATATTTCTAAACTAACTCTAGTATATTTATGGGATAAATTTTTCGACAAAGGTTTCTTTGTCAAAAATGTGGTTGTAATTTTTTCAGTATAACAAGTGACATAGCTTAAAAGAGACGTGAATACCATTCTGGATATAAAAATATCAAATAAGAATATTTTTACATGAAAAATAATTATCTTATCACAATGATATTTTTGTGAATTATATTTATTTTAATCATTAATTAATGATTTTAGATATTATTTGTTCAAGAATTTCTTAAATATTTTTTGAGTATAAAATAAAGTTACTTCATTCATTCCAAATATGAAATAATTTCTCCTTATGTCTAATTAGGCATAGTGAAAAAAGTTTTGTAATAACTAACACACAACTATTATTTAAATTGAATCCATTTATAAATCTTGAAGTTATGAACTTCTCTATACAGATCTATAAACAACCCTTCTCTATCTCTTTAGATAATTTAATGAACTTATTATATTATTTTTATACTTTCATGTCCCTTGTATTGAAAAAAATATGTTGAATATGTATAATTTTTATTACCCAAGATTTAGAATAGAAGTATTACATATAATGATGAATAAATCAAAATTAAATGTTACTAATGAATTTTTCTTAAATTCATTATAATTTTTCTCCCATAGTCTTCTCTTCATACATGATATGAAAAGAGAATCATGTTCCTTTTATTGACCCTTTAGTTTCCTCTTCTTGGAATATGAATAAAAATATTTTTTATACATGGAATTAGTCTTGGATATTTTTATCTAGACTTTTATTTTATTTTCCATAAGTATAGATGTCTTTTCATGCTTCATTTTTATTTCTACCCAGTATAGTATAGTAATGAGTTCTATGATGGAATTCTTAATTCATCGAGAAACATAAAACCTAGAATGTATAGACACCAAATATAACCAATAATCATGATTTAATGAGATCTATTTGAAATACCTTCTTTAAATTCTCAGATAAACAGTGCCTTATAGATATCAAATCACTTTAGTGTGTCCCTCTCCTAATATAGATCATAAATATAATTGGTCATGATATAAAAGTCTGTTTTCTGATGTGACTTCTAGATTTTATCAACAACATATGATTAAATTGAACAATTGAAATCTAACACATCATAAAAGTTTATTAAGTAGACATTAATCTCTTTTTTACTTGCCTCCATAGTAGGCAGATCATAAATTTGGGATTCTTGTATGTAAAGATTCTATTCTTATCATAATAAAATGAACTATTTACTATACCATTCTAGGTAGTTATTTCTAATTACGAGGTTTTATTTGTCTAATATATATCAGAAGGATATCATGGTTAGTGATGTTTTGATTTCACTAAAATAAAATGAAATATAAAACCAAGTAGTTTGTAATGTCCCCTACCTAAAAGACACTAAAATATTCCCCACGTCAGATTGAGACATGACCCTAAGTGCTCCTCCCTATACCCCATAAGATTCCAACTAGTGGTGAGGGTCTAATGTGACATGCGAGGTGACTATAACCTATGAATCAGAGTAAGAGAAAAAAAATAACCACAATAAATTATGGAAGTAGTAGCAAATAAAAAGAAACATGTATTACCAACCGTATCCAAAATAGGGTACAAACACAACCAAATAGTAAATATGTAATGTCATGCTAACAATCCTGCATTGAGCGGAAACCCAAATTAAATAGAAATGGCTAGATCCCCAAAACGGGTCCTGAATACAACTTTTGACCCCTAACCATTCACATCTTGATCCCGACTCAACTCCATAGCATTGTTCCCTTTCCCTTTTCCTAGTATGCAACCATGAAATATGCTTAGGTACGAAATGGAGGCCCGAGCAGGGTGTTTGTACAAATCATTTGTCCACCACCAACAATGTCTACAAAATAACCTATAAAAATAGATACTTCATGCTATTAGTAAATAAATAAAAAGGTAAAAAAAGACAACTCGAGTGCCATTAGGTAAGAATAGTCACATATTCCTTTTCCTTCATTATTTACATTTCCAAAAATTACACCATCTTCATTACAGAAATTGTTTTCATCCCCTATTCTATGGGTTATGAATTTTACATTATCTACAAAACAACCTAAGATGGTTAGTTATCATTCATAAGGGGAATAAATCAAGTTTCATATCTCACTAGGGTGAAAATTTCGTATTAAATTACATCACACTTACCTTGGAACCTCAGTCCAGGTTGTTTCATCAAATGCATCCATTAGAGGTATAGATCCTTAGTCACTTTTCTAAAGCATTCATTTTGGGTTGGTTTTAGGGCCTTAGTCTAATGTGACCCAAGGGAGTAGATCCTCATGTCCAATACCCCACAACAACCAAGCCATGTGAACATTCTTATTTATCATTTACCACATATACCAAATCAAAAATCATAAATAATAAAAAACACATAATAACCACATTTCACCTTTCACTTAACACATAAATCAACCTTATTCCTTAACCCATTAACATAATTACCATTTACTTAGGATAGACCGTTTAACCCTTATCCCATTTTATACCAAAATAATTGGGCTAAATCATCCCTTACCATATATTATCCCATTTAACATAATCATCCATTTCATTATGATAACACATTTAAATCATTTATCAATTCACAACCATTTACCCATTTAACATGTTCACCATTTCGTATACATTAACCCACTTATTCATTTGAAGTACATTTCTTAAATCACATAGCATAATTTCCTTTATTATATCCAAGTCAATTCATGTTAAGCTTAACAATCCCCTATGTCATTACCAAAGTCTTGAAACCAATATTCATATTCCATTTTTAATTCAGTATAATGCGCCAACATGTTTTTCATGGTATCTACCCCTTTCATAAGTTAACCTCAGGATTAACATTACTATTTTCTTTGTTCAGAGTCATTGGCGTACCCCATGGGTGGCACAAAATTGGTCTAGTCAACCTCAACACACACCAAGAGAGTTGTGATGGGTTCAAATACCCATTTAGACAACCCCATTTAACAAATATTACTAAATACATTAAATTCACAATAATAGGAAAGAAAACACAAAACCAATCAAGAAAAAATCAGTATTAGGACTATGGGATATAACTTATAGACCACCTACTTCGAATCCGGAGATGAATGAACCCTAAACCATAGCCTTAGTTCAGATTCGTGCACCCTTTAAAGCCCCAACCTATGATACCCTAGAAAAAGAGGGGTTTAGGGTTTTTTAATGAGAAGAACAAATATACAAGCCCTAACTCGAAAAAAAAGAAGCAAGTGGAGAGCCATACATACTCGGATCTTTGATCAGCAACTGACGACTCTCCAAACAACCTAGAATCAAAGGATAATGATCCCTTGGAAGATTGGGAGTGTTTTTTCATCACTATGGTTGAGAGTAGGATTAAAGGGGAATAAATTGGGTAAGGAAATGAAAATCTAAATTGGGGCAGTTTAGAAAATTTTCACTTTTTAATGGGGTGCACGGTTTGGGGACATAGTTTTCCAAACCATGCGCCAACTATGTGCCATCATCTTTCAAAGAGGTGATAAGACACAAAATTACATGGGAAGACCCACAAAGTTTGAAAACTATGCAATAAGCCTCTATCCTAGGTTTCACAGTTTGGATTCACCCAATCACAATTTTCACTAACCATGCAGAAACCATGCAACATGCACAAAATATCATGTTTCCCCTCTTTTTTCATGTCTTGAGCCCCTGGAACACCCCTGAACCTCCTCACACACCTAGTAAACATTTATTTATCCAAAATTAAGGGATTAAGACCAAAATTTACAAAATACATAGATTCACAATGTATGATATCTTACATAGTTTATCATGATTTTAAAAATCTATGAGGTGAAATAATTTTAATTATTTTTTTAGTCTCCTATTATTTTTTCAAGTCCAAATATCCCTCTGTAACATCCTAAATTTTTATCACATGTAATTTTGAGCCTTGTGATAATTTATCTTGGTTTTAGGATTATTTAAATGGTTTATTTTTCATTTATGTGTAATTTCGGTGCTTTAAGGTGCACCAAGGGTTGGACTATGCCATGGTGGAAGCCATGTTGTCCTTGGAATCTTCCAGTGTGAAACATGGAGGCCAACACGTAAAATGGTTGGGCATGGTACCATACATGTGGCACTATGTTTCATCAAGTGGTCCACATCTATAATGGCCTTACAATGACATGGTGGAGGGAATAGTAGGGTCAAAATTGGAAAGGTATTACTCCTACTCTATGGTGGGTCATCATGGTGGATCTCTTAGAAAGGTGAATTTGATTCCACTATGACCATGGTGGGAATCAAAATTCCAATGTGGTGACTATTAAAATTTCTTGAAATTAAATAATCTGACACCGATCATTATGGGATTTTTGTGTTTCAAATAATAAACTTAAATTGATGAATTGGGGGAGTTTTTGATATTGTTTTAACTCAATCTCTCACTTGATAACCCTTGTCACACCCCTAATCATTTGGGATAATAATACTAATGAACCCATGGTTAATTTTTGTGATGTTTTGATTCTCTTATCTTCATAACCTCAAGTATTAATCATTATATTAGATTCCATGATATTAAAATTGGATCTAGAGGACTTGAAACATTCACTTTGATTGGATATATATATATTGATGATGATTTTTTGGTAAATAAAATTGTCTCTAAGACTATATCATCGTATCCTTCTTGAATCATATTATATAATGTATTTTTTATGAATTGGGATTAGTTTTTGGATATTTTCCATTAATGTTTGATTTTGTTGGTTTACGGGTATGATTTGGGCATCAGAAATTGAAAAATATCATCCACTGTAATCAATGAAATTTTTATTTAAAATTGATTAACATATATTGGAATTGAATAAAATTTCTTCCCTGATAAAGATCACATGTATTTTCATGTGAATTCATGACACCCATGTTTGTTATTGATCACATCTATGTGAATCCGTAGCCCATGAGATCTATTCTTGGAAATGATCTCATGTGTTTGTTTGAGTATGAATACCAAGACTCATATTTAATATGTTATGTTGGTGTCTATAGGTGTTTTGACCAATTGTGTGTTCATGTATGGCATATGGATCATTTTATTCTAGTAGTACATGATAGTTCAACTACCATTTATTGGTTTTCCTTTAGAGGTGGAACATATACTACATGAAATGATGATAAAGATTGAACAAGACATAGGGAATGGGTATACCAAACTTGAGGATTGAGTTGAGGTAGTGGCGAGATATAACAGTCTAATGTCTTGACCCATGGTAGTGATATGGTATTATATCCTTATAGCCTAACCCATGATTAAGATGATACTTGATGGAATTATGTCCTGACCTGATGAATGTTGGATATATGGCTACCCCAATATATATTGTGGCCTTGTGGGCATCACATGATCATGACTTTCATTATGAATTTCATTCTATCATTGATCCAAAGAATGCACCATTGGGGTTAATGGAAGCTTGGTTAGAAAAAAATTTCTCAACACATGATTGATTGTTGTTTTCTAGTGAATTTACTAATTATCATTTCTAGCACCTCTTATTTATGTTCAATTAAGTTAAGGATCCATTGGTGGTGTCTTATTGTTGTTATACTAACTCCATACAGGAGAATCTATGTTCATGCGTTGACATATGATTAGGGATCCAAGGAAGGGAAAGGGGACCAAAGAAGGTTGTGGAGAAGGTGGAGTATGATGATGGCTGGTGGCATGGTGATTTTATCGATCTTCAAGCATGATTCTCGGTGGTGGTGTGCTTTTTGAATTTTGAATTTTGAACTTGGATGCAGTTGTTTTTTTTGGGTTCCCGCTTGGTCTGTCTGTAGGTTACCGCTAATCCATGAAAGTGGCTTTTGGAAAATCAAATAAAAATCTAACTTTTAGGTCAGGTTTAACATACCAAATAGGGTGACCTTTATTTATTACTTTATGTTACTTGGTGATAAGTGTCATTCCATCTATTATATAATATTTTAATACTTATTTTCACTATTCCTTTTTGGGTTATTACCCTTTCTCATTATTATTGTAGTATATAGCCATTGGTACTGAGGGTATAGTGTCCCCATTATACCATTCATTCCCTTGATTCTTGTTTGAATCCATATCTGTATGGGGAGGCATATATGGGTTCATGTAGCTCATCATACTTAACCAGGTGATCCGTGTTGGGACGTTACAAAGTGGTATCAAATGAGGTTTTATTTTATTCCTTCTTGAATGTGTTTGGTGCAATGTAACAATGATATAAGTAGTCTGAAACTCACTTAGGGTTGTTATGTAAGTGCATGGATAACTCTATTGTAATAGGGAACAAAGATACCAATGATGTGAATAATGTTAAAATTATGAATTTATAGTTTCATGCTAATCCTGAGTATGTTGTTCTGTTATAGTTTATAGGATCTGGGTGTGTTAATGTATCATGTCAAGGAATGTAAGATCACATGCCATATATATTTTTTACTTTATATGAAAGGTGGTTCATTTAATTGAATATATTGATCTATTCTTGTGCTTAGTTGATATACCGTGTTGACATATTTATTACTCAAACTTGATAGTATTTTTTATATATATTTTTATATGACTAACATGTAGGCATTAAAGATGTGGTGTAGACATTGGTTAGTACTATAAGGGTTATGCATTATCCTTGTGAGTAGAATTATATGATATGTCTACCTATCAAAATCCCATGTGTGTTCTTAGGAAATTATTGAGCTGATATCTTAGGAAAGTTACTATAGGAATTCTAAGAATTCTCATGACATTATAGATAATACCACCCAGAAGGTATCAAACGAGACAACTAGAGGAAGAAGTTCAAGATGATCCTTTTGGGAAGGACACCCATGTTCCACCAATATATGGATAAGAGTATGCCGTTGAGAAATACTAGGTACCTACTCTAGTGGTTCAGGTAGTGAAATTGATATTGTTTGGAGAGTTTTTCATAGTTCCTCATTAAAGAGGTAGAGTTTCCAAAACAATGGTCAATTATGGCTGGGATTTCCATCTCTAGTACCCCCATCATTTCAATGAACTTGAGTTCTTTAGTATTTTTAGGACTAGATTGATGTCATCTAGGAATCATCGATCTAGTGGAGACTACAAAGGATTGATGAGTAAATATGGCTTCATTCATGCTCTCGAGACCCATTATGAGATGGTGTAGTGTCTTGAACCTGGTTGGAAAATGTGAGGTTCCTATGTGGACAACCTTTAAGGACCTTTCCTTCATGTATTTTTTTCATGAACAACTGTATATGGATAAGAAAAAAAAAGTTAATTATAATAACCCAAGTACTCATATAATAATTTTATTTATCTCTGGAATTAAATAGTTAAATTCATTATAATTGTATAATGAAATAAGTGGTATTTATAGAATTTATGGATTCTAAACTAATGGAATAGTATCCTAACAATTGGAATAGTAATGTGACCAATATGAATAATAATCTGTCCATTAGAATAGTAAACCCACCAATGAATGTATAAATAAAATCTATGAATCTCATAATTAATAATATGATATATTTATATAATGGAATAAGTAAATAATTGTTTTAATAGTGATAAATTAAGTATCGATATTTTTGTGAAATGTAATTATTTATTTAAAATTCTATAATTAATATAATGATTTAAGTGAAATTTTATTTTAAAAAAAATATATTAATAAATTAATATTTTGTTTCATTGTAATTATAAAATAATTTTACGAGACCTTAATTAATTTTCCAAAATGTCATAAAATCAATTATTAATTTAAAATAAACATTTTATTTAATAAATGATGATTCAAATTAAAAATTAAATTTATCAAATTGGGAATTTTTTTCAAAAAATGGAGTCCATTTTTGATTTCTTAATGTCAAAAAACGGTTAGGGTGACTTTTTGATATTTTTCTAAAAATAGTTTCATTTTTGGCGAATAGAGAAATACAGGAATTTATATTATTTAAAATAATAAGCCAAATACATGATTTTTTGAGTCATGAGTGATGTAAGCAACCATTAGTTCAAAATAATATGATTTACTTACTCTACTCAGTCACAAGAATCAACACTATTGACTGTCTTTTACCAAAATTTTAAACAAAGGAATAAAAAAATAAAAAACACATCTCTCCTCTCCCTATAAATACCACCCCTCACCACCTCTTCCCCTCACACCACCAAAACCTTTTATCCTATCTAAATTCCTTACAATTATCTTCCAATTCCTCTTCCCCACTTATAAGATCTTTTGGTCTCACCGAAAGAGAAAAACTAAGTGCCTTATGGAGGTTCTATATAGAGACCCAATTCTTTCCTTATATGACTTTGAAATATTTCTATATATATTTCTCGAGCTAGGATTAAGGCCATAATTGAGTTCGAAATGCGGTGTGAACACAAGGATCGACCTATGGTATGTTGGCATAGGGCGTTTGGACATTTCAATCGTTGAAGGTATGTTTAGTTGATTAATTAATTAATTAATTCATTCATTAATTTTAACAAAGAAAAAATGTTTATAAATATATTTACATGGTTATTTTCCTAGGGATAGCCTAATAATCATGGGATCTTCCAAGATATTCTTATTCCTCCATAATTATAAAATCACCACAGATGAGAATGAAATGAAAGATAAGAGAAAATTAGAGTACTGCGAACACAACGACTTCCTTTGATTACTGGTGGATGCGTTCTTCAATTATGAAAAATAAAATATACATGTAGGACTTGTCCAATTATAGATTACACACCTTTTATTAAATTGAATGAGCAGATTGATCTCTTTCTTGGATTTAGGCCAATAGCTACATTTTCATGCACTCGAGTATCAATTAAATTGGATCATTTCAAATATTTCTATGCTAAAAATCTTTGTTTTTAATCACTGGACAGTAACTCTTGGACAATGATGCTTAAACCTTTATTCTTATTTTTTATCCCACAATTTCATAACGTACTTCATCGATAGGACCCTACTGTTCCATTTTGACATTCTCCTGTAGTACCAAGATCGATCGGGCCCCTGAAATCGAAATAGTTTCATAAACTCAAGATGTATCATTGAATCAAGAACAAATTTAGAATGGTTGTGGGTTTTTGAAAATCATTTCAATGTTCAGTGGCTTGATCTTCAATATCAAAAGGTTTGGGGATGTGTGTATATCATGATTTTACTCCCATGGGTTGAGAGATCATATTTCCAATGAATGAAGACCACAAATGAAGAGCATCACCTATATTTTTTAATCATAGGAATATTTGAGGTGAGATCTATAAAGAAATAGACGGATTTGAGGAACCGATTTTGGATCTATAATTCAAAGAAAAACTCTACTACATGCCATTTACTATAATGAACACACAACATGGGCCCCCTTGCTACAACAACTACGGTTTCCAAAGTTTATAAGGTTGGAATAATGTGTATCCCTCCTACATGTTGTGTACCTCGTCTATAGGTGGATGAACAATAAAATGGATCACATAGGTGACACCTTCTCTGAGAGTAAATATATTGGCATAGGGCCATGTACTAAAGTCCACAGACAAAGGGTAAAGTACATGGCTATGTAACGAAGAACGCATATGTGACCAGAAGGACACAACATGGTTCTGGATAGTTTATACATGGCATGTAGTCCACCTACATGGTGTTTACTTATACATGGGTTGGAGTTTGTGTCCCTTAATGGACATGTCCAGGTGGTGGTTTGGGACTAAACTCTATGTGGTTCTCCTCACACACCATGTACCCCTTGTTTCCTTGTAACGACCCAAAGTTTCATTAATGAAAATCCTTCTTGATCCAGTTAAATGTCTCTTTATGAAAAATGTTTTTATAAGATTTCAACTTTTTTGGTTTTATGATAAGATTTGTGACCGTTACTTCTATAGTCGTTGAACAGTGATCACATGTGTAGTATAATTACATGGCTTTAACGAACCCAATTTTTACTCAGACAAAGGAAGCGATGGCCTCATCCAGTAGAATTGCCCCATACGAAGCCCATTTGTCAGAGCTTGGAGAAGAGGTGGCGTCTTTGGGATTTTCCCTTGACCAAGACCAAGCTGAGCTTCATCAAGTCAAGCTTGAACGTTATCGTCTACGGGAAAAGTGGAAGTTGATTGAAATTACAACTCGAGCGATGTTATCCGAGCCACCCCAAGAGTCTGTCACCATCACACACCTTACCCTTAGGTCTTATGCAGCTATTTTAAGGGGTTATGTAACAAATAAGTAGTGCTATGTTCATGTGCATTATTTTTGTATATAATAATGAATATAATTTCTAGTCATTTTTGATACATTATAATTAGTTTTTAAAGTACAAATGGTGTTTTTAGTTATTATTTAACTAAGAATTATATTTTATTAAATTAAAGGATTTTTTGAATTAAATAATATTTTAATAAAATATTATTATTAATATTAAATTAATTTTTATTAAATATAATGATCTTATAATTTTATGAATGCAATTAAAATTTTTATTAAGGTTTGAAAGCCATTTCTGTCAAAACCCGTGAATTTTTTATAAATGTCGGTTTTTTTTAAAGTGAAAATTCACATATTTAAAAAATTATTTAGATAAAGTAAATATTATTTTTGGAATCAGAACTTCGAAATTATCCAACGGTGAAATTTTTATAATTTTCCGAGACAGTCAAAATTTTGGGTAAAAATTAAATACCATTTAAATATATAATGTGTTTTATGACATCATAATGACCCAATGGTGATGTAATAAAATACCATAATCCTTATGTTCGGCCAATATGTGTTTTATCATTAAAATAGTGAGGTTTTGGGTTTGTTTGACTTACTTTTCAAAGCAATAATGGAGCCCTCAAGACTTATTCAACACTTTGCCTTTTAAATTAATTTCCATGGGAGTGTGACTCACCTCCACATAAGCAACCCTAATTTTTTAATAAGTTCTGAACTTTGCCTTGTAAAATAATTTTTTTCTCTTTCCTTTTCCAGAAACCATGGGCAAATACCATGGGATGGTTTGTGGTTTGGATTATTTTAATATAAGGGGTCCCAAACCTAAATAATAATGAATTATCTCACATTTCCTATATAAACCCACCCAAGATCCCACTTCCTCCTCACTCAAAGCCCTTGAAGT
Source organism: Viscum album (assembly GCA_963277665.1). Lineage (NCBI taxonomy): Eukaryota > Viridiplantae > Streptophyta > Magnoliopsida > Santalales > Viscaceae > Viscum > Viscum album. Next base: position 927,445,736 of record OY728130.1, read on the forward strand.
TCATCCAACCTCTGTCCTACTCTCTCTAGAATCATCTCAAGGTTCCCCAAGCTCCCAAGAAGCCTCTCACAAGCCTCTCTCTAGCATTTGGAAGCACACTTCCAAGTAAGGGTTTTTTCTTCCTTTCTCATTTTTGTCAATTTTCTTTAAGTTGTATTGCCCTTTTAATTTCAATTATGAATGTTGGGGTATGGTTTAGAACCTATACCATACTGCCCTCTTATTGTTTGAATTATGAGAGACCCCTTTCTCTCTCATTAAATGCCTCTCATGTACACCCGTTACTATGCCGAAATTCCAAAAGGAACCTTTTTCTCCCCTTCTATATTCAAGCAATACTTTTGTATCATGAATCTAAATTCCTTTTCAATTGTTGGGACATGTATCTATATGACCTCATTACTTTACATTACATGTAAATATGTTGAGGAACCCCTTTCTCTCTCATCAACCATTTTTATGAATTCTTATGTCACGCTGTTACGCTGCCGAAATCACACCGATTTTCTAAGCCAATATCATTGTGTAGTGAATACCATGCCCATTTCTCCATCAAGGGTATTCACCTTTATGAACATTTACTAATTGATTATAAAGTTTCATTTATGAATTCCACATTCCTTTATCATGGAATAAATGATTATTTTTTATGAATCCATGTTTTATGATCCATGTGGCACACTTATGCATGAAATGAAATGTTTAAGAAGGGTGCACCCTTTATAGCACCCCAATGCATTGGGTAAAGTATAGTATCATGATACGTCATGTGCAATGAGTGTTTACTCATGCTAATTCAAGTGCAACGAGGGTTTACTCGTGCTTCAAGTGCAATGAGGGTTTACTCATGCTCCATGTGCAATGAGCCTTGGCTCATGCTAATTCAATGTTAAGTGTTGTTGCCACATTTCCATGTTATGATTATCATGCTTTATCATGCCTTTATGTTCATGTTTCTCTTATGCTCTATTGATATGCCTATTTCCTAACATGTATTGTACTCCTCATGTTATTCATTGTGTACTCCCTTACTGGGCTTTATAGATCACCCTTTTCTTATGCATGTCCTCAGGTTATCCCATGAAATGCTAAGTACGAAGGAATGTAGTGGTCATGTAAAGGAATTTTTCAATAAAGATGTTGTATTTCAAGTTTAATGTTTTTATGTAATGATCCTAAGCCCCAAAGACACTAAACCTCTTGATCTTCTTTGTTGTATCAAGTGAAGTTTTATGTAATAAAGCATGTTTAAGTTGTAATAAAAATCCGGGTTGTCATAGTTGGTATCAAAGGATAGGTTTAGTTATTTTTTGGGATTAGGAAACCCTAGTAAAGCATTAGATACAAGACTAAGTATAATAAAAGCATCCCTAAGTTTTGGTAAATACTAAGTAAGTGGTTTATCAAACAAATATATCCCTGTCTGGATACGAGCAGGTAGATGTGGCTCTGGCATAGATGTATCCTAGGGGTAAAACTCGAAAACACCGCTTTGAGCTAGACTCGAACGGGAACTGGTGCACGACAACGGGCCTTGCTGCACTCTTGTTTACGACACTCCTGGGGGATATGTTTTGATAAATTCACAATCTTATTATGAACCCTTATTAAGGGAAAAATGCCCTTAAGAATATATGTTAGAAGGAAGATCAGGAAAAGCCTGGATTGAATCCTCTAGACGCATGAGTTAAAGAGATTAAAGTTTATTTATAAGTCATCAACTTTTGTCTTTGGATTACCCTTTATGTGTTACCCCTAACTTTCCTTTTATTCCATCCAATGGCCGGTAATAGGAGAACTCGGGCTAACAACCGTTGTGAAGATCAGTGTGATGATTGTACTTATGAGATGCCCAATCCAATGGGAGCGGGAATCGCGAACTTTGTCACACTTCTCTCTCAGCTAACTCAAGTTTTGAATAGAAACACTGGTCAAGAGGAACATTCAACCCCCCTAAGAAAGAACAAGTCGCTATTGAAAGCTTCATGAGACAAAGGACTCCTACTTTTAGTGGATCATCCGATCCCACGATCGCTGAACAATGGATCAACTCCATTGAAACGATATTCTCCATCCTCCAATGCTATGAAAAAGAGAAGGTTCTCCTGGAGGCTTATCGTATGGAGGGTGAAGCTGATCAATGGTGGACGTTGATCATAAATACAAAGCCTGAGGAGGAGATCGAGGCTTTGGAATGGAAGGAATTCCGGAAGATGTTTTTCGATAAATATTTTCCACGCACCCTCCGTCTTAAGATGGAAAGGGAATTCCTTTCCCTCAAACAGAAAGATGAAGAATCTGTGGGAGCGTATCAGGAAAACTTCACAAGGCTTGCACGATACCCTTCCAGCTTTGTCGTTACCCCCGAATGCAAGGTTGACCGCTTCTTTGGTGGGATGAAGCCTAGCTTGCGGAAAGAATTAGCGATCCGTGACTTCGACAGCTATGAGGAAATTTTCCGATGTTCCCTCAAGGTTGAAATGGAGATTGAAGAATCACAGGGGTATCATGGGGACAAGAAGCGTAAGGTGGACTTCAATTCTGGTGGTCCGATGGATAAATCCAACGACGCTAAGAAATTCCAGCACCCCACTTGCCAAAAGTGTGGAAAGAAGCACCCTGGAAATTGCCTTAGGGGGACAAGAAAATGCTTCAAGTGTGGAAGAGAAGGGCACCTAGCTGTTAACTGTCAGCAAGAAGGACCCGAAGCTGCGACAGAGGAGAGGAACGCTCCGTTCGAACCTCAACACGTTGTTCAATGCTACAAATGCAATGAACCAGGTCATTTTGCAAATCAGTTCCCTAATCCAAGGGTTATCGGAGGCAACCAGCAACCTCCAAGATAGCAAGGAAGAACTTTTTCCATCACTTCTGCCGAAGTGAACCCCGACAACGAAGTGGTGACAGGTACGCTAGTTATTCATTCAAGAATAGAGAACGTACTTTTTGATTCAGGTTCTACGCATTCTTTTATATCTCAAAAGTTTAGTAGAACAATCCCTGCACCACCACAAATCATGGAAGTAAATATGTCGGTAAGTACGACAAATGGGGAAATCATTGCATCCCATGAGTATAAGTCCTCCCCTGTTATAATCTGTGGATTGAATTTCCCAGCGAACCTCATCATACTCCCTCTGGTGGAATTTGATGCAATTCTTGGCATGGATTGGATTTCCTTATATAGAGCCAACATAAATTGTCGGGAGAGGGAAATCACACTACATATGGAGAATCGACCCCCAATTCTTTACAAGTGTCAGGAGGAAGATGAATCTCCTTTAGCTCCATCATCTCAAGCATGGATATTACTGCCTTATAAGCATGCATATCTGGCTTAGATGATTGAGTCCAAGGAAGAAACCACCCATGAAGAAATTCCTATTGTGAGGGAATTCACTGAAGTATTTCCCGAGGAACTTCCTGGTCTTCCTCCAAGAAGAGATGTTGAGTTCTCAATTGAACTTATACCTGGGGCGCTACCAATATCCAAGACTCCATATAGAATAGCTATTTTTGAGCTTGAAGAGCTAAAGAAACAACTACAGGAGAATCTGGATAAAGGGTTTGTATGCCCAAGTGCATCACCATGGGGTGCACCAGTCCTCTTCGTCAAGAAGAATGATGGGTCAATGCGGCTTTGCATCGATTATCGTGAACTTAAGAAAATAACGATAAAGAACAAGTATCCTCTCCCAAGAATCGATGACTTGTTTGATCAGCTGCGTGGAGCATAATACTTCTCCAAGGTGGACTTGCGGTCGGGATATTATCAAGTAAGGGTGAAGAAGGAAGATATCCCCAAGACTGCTTTTCGTACAAGGTACGGGCACTATGAATTCATAGTAATGTCTTTCAGACTCACCAATGCTCCAGCAATATTCATGGACTTGATGAATAGAGTCTTTAGAGATTACCTATAAAAATTTGTGGTAGTCTTTATAGATGATATTCTAATATACTCCAAAACCAATGAGGACCATGAGGAGCATTTAAAAACTGTACTAGAGACTTTGCGCAAGGAGAAGCTTTATGAAAAGTACAGCAAGTGTGAGTTTTGGTTGAAGGAAGTCTCATTCTTGGGCCATATCATCACAAGAAATGGGATATCTGTGGACCCCTCCAAAACAGATGCAATTGAGGGATGGATGAGGCTGACATCGGTAACTGATATCCGTAGCTTCTTGGGGTTAGCTGGATATTATCGACGATTTGTGAGAAATTTCTCACAATTGTCCAACCCTCTTACCAAGCTAACTCGAAAGGGAGTAAAGTTTTCTTGGAGTGATGAATGCGAAGAAAGCTTCAAGGAGTTGAAAAGAAGGATTATCAATGCACCCGTGCTCACTTTACCCACAAGTGGGGAGATTTTTGTGGTATTCAGTGATGCTTCGAAGAAGGGCTTAGGATGTGTGCTGATGAAAAATGATAAAGTGATATCCTATGCCTCAAGGCAGTTGAAAATACATGAGCGAAACTATCCAACGCATGATCTGGAGTTGGCGGCGGTGATCTTTGCATTGAAAATCTGGCGGCATTATCTCTATGGAGAGAAATGTGAGATATATACTGACCACAAGAGTCTTAAATATATATTCACACAGAAAGAGCTTAATATGCGCCAGAGAAGATGGATAGAGCTCATCAAGGATTATGACTGTTCAATACATTACCACCCTGGGAAAGCGAACAAGGTGGCAGATGCCCTAAGTAGAAAGGATCCAGCGATTCTATCAATGATGATAATTGAGAAGGATCCAATATTATTAGACTTAATGTAGATGGATGTGGGAATCATAAAGAAGGGAACATCATCAATCCTTTCACAAATTATTTCTCAACCATCTATTTTGGAAAGGTTAAAGGATGCTCAAAAGGATGATGCGGGAATCCAAGAAAAAGTGGAAGCTATCAAAAAGGGAAAATCCTCAGAGTTTAATGTTAATGAAGAAGGAATTTTACGGTTTGGGAAAAGACTATGTGTTCCATCAAGTCCGGAGTTGAAGAAGGAACTTTTGGATGATGCACATAGTTCAAATTTCTCTATTCACCCAGGGAGCACAAAGATGTATTGAGATCTCCGAGAAAACTTTTGGTGGGATAATATGAAGAAGGAGATCGCTGAATATACATCAAAGTGCCTGGTGTGTCAGCAAGTGAAGGTAGAGAGGCAGAAGTCTAAGGGGATGATGCAACCATTTCTCATACCAGAATGGAAATGGGAGAACATCACCATGGACTTTGTCACCGGACTTCCATGGACATCCAAAGGCAACAATGCAATCCGGGTTGTTGTGGATCGTCTTACAAAGACTGCACACTTCATTGCTATTCGAGAGGATTTCTCTTTGGATCAACTGGCATGGATATATATCAGGGAAGTGGTACGGTTGCATGGAGTACCAATATCTATTGTGTCTGACCGAGATCCAAGATTTACCTCTAAGTTTTGGAAGAGTCTTCAACATGCTCTGAATACTGAACTGAACTTCAGTACGGCCTATCATCCTCAAACTGATGGCCAATCCGAGCGGACTATCCAAACACTTGAGGATATGTTGAGAGAGTTCTCAATGGACTTTAAAGGAGGATGGGATCAACATCTTCCTCTAATTGAGTTCTCTTATAATAATAGTTTCCACTCGAGCATCCAAATGGCACCATATGAAGCCCTGTATGGGAAAAGGTGTAGAACACCAACATGTTGGGATGAGGTCGGTGAATGTAAGATGCTTGGACCAGAAATGGTCGAAGAAATGGTGGAGAAGGTGGAAACCATTCAGCAGCATATCAAGGCAGCCCAAAGTCGACAGAAGAGTTATGCAGATAATCGTCGACGAGACCTTGAGTTTAAAGTCGGAGACATGGTGTTTTTACGCATATCTCCGTGGAAGAAGGTCATGAGGTTTGGAAAGAAAGGGAAGTTAAGTCCAAGGTACATCGGCCCCTTCGAGATTCTTGATCGTGTTGAGGCTGTGGCCTATCGACTAGCACTTCCACCTACTATGGCCAAGGTGCATGATGTCTTCCATGTATCCCTCTTAAAGAATTACATACCAAACCCTTCACATGTACTCTCTTCCGAGGTGGTACAATTGGAAGATGATCTTTCTTATGAGGAGAAACCAGTGAAGATCTTAGATCGTAGAGAAAAAGTTCTACGAAATAAGACAATGACCCTCGTCAAGGTGTTGTGAAGAAACCACAAGTTTGAAGATGCAACTTGGGAGTCAGAGAATTTGATGAAGCTAAGTTACCCACATTTGTTTTAGTGTGGGAAAAGGAAAATTTCGAGGGCGAAATTTCTTAAGGGGGGAATATTGTAACGACCCAAAGTTTCATTAATGAAAATCCCTCTTGATCCAATTAAATGTATCTTTATGAAAAATGTTTTTATAAGATGTCAAATTCTTTGGTTTTATGATAATATTTGTGACTGTTACTTTTATAGCCGTTGAACAGTGATCACATGTGTAGTATAATTACATGGCTTTAACGAACCCAATTTTTACTCAGACAAAGGAAGCGATGGCCTCATCTAGTAGAATTGCCCCATACAAAGCCCATTTGTCGGAGCTCGGAAAAGAGGTGGCGTCTTTGGGCTTTGCCCTTGACCAAGCCCAAGCTGAGATTCATCAAGTAAAGCTCGAACGTGATCGTCTACGGGAAAAGTGGAAGTTGATTGAAATTACAACTCGAGCGATGTTATCCGAGCCACCCCAAGAGTCTGTCACCATCGCACACCTTACCCTTAGGTCTTATGCGGCTATTTTAAGGGGTTATGTAACAAATAAGTAGTGCTATGTTCATGTGCATTATTTTTGTATATAATAATGAATATAATTTCTAGTCATTTTTGATACATTATAATTAGTTTTTAAAGTACAAATGGTGTTTTTAGTTATTATTTAATTAAGAATTATATTTTATTAAATTAAAGGATTTTTTGAATTAAATAATATTTTATTAAATTATTATTACTAATATTAAATTAATTTTTATTAAATATAATGATCTTATAATTTTATGAATGCAATTAAAAATTTTATTAAGGTTTGAAAGCCATTTCTGTCAAAACCCGTGAATTTTTGATAAATGTCGGTTTTTTTAAAGTGAAAATTCACATATTTAGAAAATTATTTAGATAAAATAAATATTATTTTTGGAATCAGAACGTCGAAATTATCCAACGGTGAAATTTTTATAATTTTCTGAGACAGTCAAAATTTTGGGTAAAAATTAAATACCATTTAAATATATAATGTATTTTATGACATCATAATGACCCAATGGTGATGTAATAAAATACCATAATCCTTATGTTCGGCCAATATGTGTTTTATCATTAAAATAATGAGTTTTTCGGGTTTGTTTGACTTACTTTTCAAATCATTAATGGAGCCCTCAAGACTTATTCAACACTTTGCCTTTTAAATTAATTTCCATGGGAGTGTGACTCACCTTCACATAAGCAAACCTAATTTTTTAATAAGTTCGGACCTTTGCCTTGTAAAATATTGTTTTTCTCTTTCCTTTTCCAGAAACCATGGGCAAATACCATGGTATGGTTTTTGGTTTGGATTATTTTAATACAAGGGGTCCCAAACCTAAATAATAAAGAATTCTCTCACCTTTCCTATATAAACCCACCCAAGCTTCCACTTCCTCCTCACTCAAAGCCCTTGAAGTTTGTCCAACCTCTGCCCTACTCTCTCTAGAATCCTCTCAAGGTGCCCCAAGCTCCCAAGAATCCTCTCACAAGCCTCTCTCTAGCCTTTGGAAGCACACTTCCAAGTAAGGATTTTTTCTTCCTTTCTCATTTTTGTCAATTTTCATTAAGTTGTATTGCACTTTTAATTTCAATTATTAATGTTGGGGTATGGTTTCACACCTCTCCCATACTGCCCTCTTATTGTTTGAATGATGAGAGACCCATTTCTCTCTCATTAAATTCCTCTCATGTACACCCGTTACTATGCTGAAATTCCGAAAGGAACCTTTTTCTCCCCTTCTATATTCAAGCAATACTTTTGTATCATGAATCTAAATTCCTTTTCAATTGTTGGGACATGTATCTATATGACCTCCTTACTTTCCATTACATGTAAATATGATGAGGAGCCCCTTTATCTCTCATCAACCATTTTTATGAATTCTTATGTCACGCCGTTACGCTGCCGAAATCACACCGATTTTCTAAGCCAATATCATTGTGTAGTGAATACCATGCCCATTTCTCCATCAAGGGTATTCACCTTTATGAACATTTACTAATTGATTATAAAGTTTCATGTATAAATTCCACATTCCTTTATCGTGGAATAAATGATTATGTTTTATGAATCCATGTTTTATGATACATGTGGCACACTTATGCATGAAATGAAATGTTTAAGGGTGCGCCCTTTATAGCGCTCCAATGCATTGGGTAAAGTATAGTATCATGATATGTCATGTGAAATGAGTGTTTACTCATTCTAATTCAAGTGCAATGATGGTTTACTCGTGCTTCAAGTGCAATGAGGGTTTACTCATGCTCCATGTGCAATGAACCTTGGCTCATGCTAATTCAATGTTAAGTGTTGTTGCCACATTTCCATGTTATGATTATCATGCTTTATCATGCCTTTATGTTAATGTTTCTCTTATGCTCTATTGATATGCCTATTTCCTAACATGTATTGTACTCCTCATGTTATTCATTGTGTACTCCCTTACTGGGCTTTATAGCTCACCCTTTTCTTATGCATGTCCTCAGGTTATCCCATGCAATGCTAAGTACGAAGGAATGTAGTGGTCATGTAAAGGAAGTTTTCAATAAAGATGTTGTATTTCAAGTTTAAAGTTTTTATGTAATGATCATAATCCCCAAATACACTAAACCTCTCGATCTTCTTTGTTGTATGAAGTTATGTTTTATGTAATAAAGCTTGTTTAAGTTGTAATAAAAAGTCGGGTTGTCATATTACTTTTAAGGAAACTTCATGGTTTTATATCTCCTTTATTTGAATCTTAGATTTTGGCCCATGAGTACCCTATCCTGAGTATATTTACACATAGAACATGATGGTTCCCTCAGTTGTGGATTTTTGGAATTAATGTGAAATTTTATGGTAAAAACTATTGGTTAGGCAATTCTTGACAATGATAGATATCATGAAGGATCACCAAAGGAAACCTGAGTGATACCTTGCAGTTGATCTGGGCAGTGTGTCCTTGATGATTTTTTGTGGTACCCTCTAGTAGAGATGGGAAGTGGCTGCTCAATTACATCCTGAGTGGTACCCTATAGTAGAGTTGGGTAGTTGGTCCTGGATAACATTTCAAGTGGAACACTCCAGTAGAGATGGGGAATGTGTCCTCGATGACTTTTCGAGTGGTAACTTCTAATAGAGCTCGAAAATTTTTCCTTGATGAATTTCCGAGTGGTACTATCTAGTTGAGATGGGAAGTGGGTTCTTGATGACTTCCCAAGTGGTACCCTCCAATAGATCTAGGTAGTGGGTCCTCAACGACATCTAGTGTGGGTCCCTCTTGCAAGGAAGTGCATGGGTCCTCCATAGACTATCAGAGTGAAACCCTTCACTTATACCAGAGCATGAGTTCTCTACCAAGAGATTATGTCCCCTTATCTGTGTGGCGTAATGGCGAGGTGTGGTTTGACTTGGACATTTACTTCTAGGAATATGTGTGAGATATTGGGCATCATTTATGGAATTTGGGAACTATTAGAGACACTTATCATGGGATGAGGTGTGATATGAAGATATCCTTTCTCTATTGTTTGAGTTTCTTTTGACTAAGAATATATGTATACCTATATATATCCATACCCTTGGATTTGGATACTCTCCTTCCTTGGGTTTCAAAGTCACACTGAGTATGCCATGTTTTTTTCATTTTTTATGTTATCTTGGGTGGATAATTCAACTCTCCAACTATAGGTGTAGAGGACTCTATGTGTAGTTTATCTAAACACCATGTTGATCCCCTTGTGTTTGGATGATGCTACTCTCTCTTGGTTTGGGATAATATGTTCTCTTTCACTGTATCTTTCTTCCTTTGTACTGTTCTATTGTCTTTATATTCTATATTGTATATTTTACTAATCCCTCCTTTAAAATATTAGGGTGTCCTATTGGAATTTATATACTCACCCCATCATGGGCTTTACCTGCACGTGTTGGGTCTTATGATGATGAAAGACAGGTCGAAGATGACCTCAGAGGTTCCTAGGGATACCTGAGTGTTGGGGACATCGTACGGTGTTCGTAGCTAAGAGAACAAGAGTTAGGATCTTACATCAGTCAAATGTTCTAGTATTGTTAGTTTGGGATATATTTCTGGTTGGGGATGTATTTTTTCACCTTCACTTTTCAGTTTTAACTGTCTTACTCTTGTACACCCTAGTGGTTATGCATCCTTGGTCAACTTTCTAGATTTTCATCTTTTTATTATTATTCATCTACACTTCTACTTTTAGATGGATAGGTTTGTGAATATAGGTACATAGGAAAATATCTATCATTTTGGATATTCATTTCAACGCTTGTCACCACCCCTATCCTATGGAAGCGGGTTTGAGGTACTTGTAGATCAATCCCTAACATAGGTCATGTCGTGAAATACTGGTATTATAGTATCTCATTCATTAGGTTGTTGTTGTGAATACTCCCCTTGTGAGGATTTGGTTGAGATTAGAGCATAAATTACTGAGTGTCTTGAGTGAGGCACTCAAGCCATGTAATCCAGTAACGGTACGGGTAACTGATGTATCCATTCAACAGGACCTTGACTACCTGCTTGTTGACTCTTCATACTAAGACATTATCCGCAAGGGTCCCATATACATGCATCATATAGGATTGACTGTTTAAATATCCTTCTTGATTAATCTCACCATTGATATATATATATATATATATTCTCATCTGAATCTGATACATCTTTATAAATTTTAGGATTCCTCTATGATGACATCAAACCTTGATATTAGTTATGAACCGTGATAATGATATGATGAGTTATGATTCCCCAGTTAAGGGTCCATCTTGCAATATTTTTTCTCCAGGCGGGAAGGTAGAATCACCTTAACCTATTGAGTAGCAGATCATCCCATATGAGAAGGATGAGGATACATACAGGCTTAACATGTTCTGTGATCTTTAGCACCTGAGGTTGTTCAGGTTCCATGGTGAGAAAGATCCTAAAAAATCAGAGGAATGGAAAGAGTATGTTGTCTGTATATATAGACTTTTTCAGACTGTTAAGGATCATGTGGTTTTAATGGAATCTATCTTTTCCATGGAGCGGTTGGGTTCTCTTGGATCCTAGTTACTTAGTTGGATGAGGATTCGACACTCTCATGGCCCAACATCCAGAAGCTGTTTTGTGAAGAGTACTATGCCTCTTGATTGCTTTTAATTTTGATTTTGGAGATTCTGAAGCTGCAACAGAGAGGGATGATTGTGGTTGAGTTTGAAACATGGTTTATAGACCTTAATCGGTACTCTCTTGACATGTTCTACGATGAAAACTTCCTAGAAAGGATGTTTGAGTAGAGACTCCATAGAGAGATCCATACCATTGTGGTTCCCTTGTGAATCCCCACGCATGACGAGGTTCCTGATAGGGAACTAGTGATAAAGAGATTTATTTTATAGGGAAGCCAAATAGCTGGAGCTGACAGTGGGTGTCATATAGCTGAGTTGTCTATAATTTCTAGAAGGATCCAGTCGACAGGATGTCGGCACAAAAGACCCTTTCACGATCAGACTCAGGCACACTGATGTGTGGTATAGGGATAACATAGAGCATCAGGTCATCCCAAAGAGGGTTGGTGCTATGATTTTTATGAGAGAGGTCCCATATCATGTGACTGGTTGACCATATGTGCTGAAGATCACATGCACATAGATGAAAACCCATCATTATAGAGGAAACACCATTATTAGGGATCTTCTAAGTGAGTGCATGGTAGTCCACAGGGAGGCAGATCTTGAAGAGAAGTAGGAGGAGATATGGTATGGATGAATCTATGAGATCATTCCACCACCACCATCAGGTGACCCATGACAGGATCAGAGAGCTGGTGATCATGGTCGAAGATAGTTGCAGGCTCTGGAGACCTATGAACCCACAAATGACAAGATTATTAGAAGTACAATCTATATATTTTCTACTCTTTCTTTAGTATTAGTGTACACAAGTTTTAGTCAATCCTTCATCTCTATACTCCTAGTGAGAGAGATGGAGCTCCCAGTTGAGGCGCTATCCTGATAGCTTCGTCTTGAGGTTCCAACAGGGAATGCATCTTATGTATGTTTTCTTTGTTTGGAGTTCAATATATCTCTTTGTAGAGAGAGGTTCACATAGGACCTTTTGTTTTTCATGATGGAACCCTATGACATCATCTTTAGTATGGATTGGTTGTCTAAGTTCTGAGATGAGACTGACTGTCACCGCAAATGAGTCAGATGCCTACACATTGATGGGATGAGATTCCTCTTTTTGGGTGAAAGAGATATCATGTCAGAGAGAGTGGGTTTTGTGAGTAGGAGGATCCAACCCTTAACTAACAAGATAGAATGTATAGCCCTTGGTTTAGTAGGATCTTCAAGAATCTGGATTCCTTTAGTCATGGATGATTACATGTACATCTTCATCGAGGAAGTTCTTGGACAACCTTTGAGGAAGGAGATGGAGTTTTGTATTGACTCACATTATGAGACTGCTGTGATATATTCTAAAACATATCATATGGAACCTAACAATCTTTGGGAGCTATTATTTCAGTTGGGGGACCTTAGATAAAAGGGTTTCTTCAGAACCAGTGTATCTTAATGGGAATCTCCAGTCCTATTAATGAGAAACGCGAATAGATGTTTGTGCCTTTGCATCGATTATTGTTGCCTGAAAAATGCCATGATAAAGAAAAAGGACCCCTTACAAAGGATTTATGACCTCTTTTACCAGTTTCAAGGCATGAGATGGTTCTCAAAGATCAATCTTAGTTCCTTCTACCACCAATTGAGAGTTTGAGATGCTGATACACCAAATCTGAAATTCTGATGTCGCTATAGAAACTATGAGTTCCTAGTGATTCCCATTGGTATTATGAATGTCCCCACCATGTTTATGTCTTTGATAAACCAAATCATCCATATGAACTTAGAATAGATTGTGGTTTTCTTCCTCAATGACATACACATCTATTTCGGATCACTGTATGAGCATGTAGAGCCCTTGAACATGGTTGTAGATTTTCTTTAAGAACACCTGAATTATGGAAATCTCTCGAAGTTCTAGTCTTAGTTTCATGTTTTTCAAAATATGTTGAATGTCATTTCTGAGTATCATTTATCCATGGACCTAGCGAAGACTGACATAGTGATTTCCTGGGAGCCACCAAAGAGCACATTAGAGGTAAAATGATTTATTGTCTTTGAGGGGAACTACAAGAGGTTTGTGGTAGACTTATCTAGAATCACATCCCATTTGAATACTCTGATGCAGAAATATAATACATTTACCTATTATGAGAAATTATAGACATCCTTTTAGTAGTTGAGGCAGAGGCTGATGAGTGCTCCAGTGTTGAGACTACTAGAAAAGGGTGTGGAGTACGTAGTGTATTGTGATTCCTTATAGATTGGACTCAAATTTGTGCTGATGTAGTGATATAAAATTATCACATATAGGTTGAGGTAGTTGATACCTCATGAGTAAAACTATGTGACTCATGACCTAGATCTAGAAGTTTTAATCTTCACCCTAAGAATGTAGAGGCAGTAACTTTTGGGTGAGCGCTTTGTGGTTTACTCAGATAATAATATTCTCAGGTATGTCTTCACATAAAGAGACTAGAGCCCAAGACAACAACCCTGGATGGAGTTCCTACGTGACTATGAATTTTAGATAGTTTATTCTTTAGGTAAGGTAAACCTTTTAGAATATTCCTTTATATGGAATTCCCTAGCTCATTTTGGTGTAGGACACTTCTAAGCAGCTGGCTCCCTACAACTAGCCCTAGTGGATCAGGAGGGTATAAATTTTCTACAGTCAATGGTGTTTAATCCTCCAATTATAACATGTGTGAGAGGTTTCTATTTTGTAGTCATCAACTATGAATATTTTCAAGAACATATATCCATGAGTAATTCACTAGATTGAAATTCTAAAGGAGGGAATCATGTCATATCTTTCTAGGTAAGGATGGTTGTTCCAGTCATGAAGTGGTAGGAGGTAATGAGGGAGTTCCAAACTTATCCCCTTATTGTACATCAATTTTTGGGGAAGATGTACTAAGAACTTCATGAATTGTTTTTATGTACTAGCATGTGATGAAGAATTGTTGAGCTCAACTCTTGGTTCCTCACCTATCAACTAGTGAAGTGTGAGAAAGAAGTTTTGGAAGGTTTGTAGCATCCCCTTTAAATCCCAAAGTAGAAATGCAATGAAATTTCAATTGGAATTTTTATAGGGATCTCACATACAAAGAATGGACATGAAACCATCTTAGTGATAGTTGAACGAATCATAATGCCGGACCACTTCCTTCATATTAGGGATCTGAGATCTGTGGAAAGTAGTTTTAGTTGCACATATATGGAATCGTTCTCCTTCATGGGGTAGCCTTGACCATAGACTCTAATATGGAAGCATGGTTTATTTCATGATAATGGAGAGGATTTATGGAATCCCTCATTTTTATTACACAACTTTTCATTACATTTTACAAACAGAGGATCTTTAAAGTCTAGTGTCTTGGAAATCAGAAACATAATACATGAGAAAAAACATAAAACATTATTCTAATCCACTTGTACAGTTTCATCATAAGTTCATCCTAAGTACAATTACTGCATCTCATAACCTGGAGACATACATTTAATGGAAAGGGTGAGAAGAAGGCCCAATAAGGGTTTACACAGGAATAAGTTTACTTGTGACATCAATAAGAACTTGAATAAAGACATAAGGACATGAGAAATGGAAGTATATGCATATCATAATGAATATAATTTGAAACATAACTTGAATATGTGGCTAAAAAATTTCATTTAGACATTCATGAACATATCACCAAGGTTTTTCCCTGAGGTGTCATAAAAATTACCAAGGTTATTCACCAAGGTATCGTGAAACTTGTTATCTCAAGAGATTAATTCTTTACCCAATGCATAAGAGCGCTATCATCAAGAACCCTTAATATGTATTTATTTTCATGTGATCCACATATATCATAATCAAACATTTCATAAATAACCCATAGAGAATAAAATAAATGGGTTTCATTTCAAAATCGCGATGTTTTAAAAGTTCTTAAAAATAAGATCATTATATCATTTCTAACCCATGAAAAGGGAGTGAGGGTTATATTCATGTCAATTACAGAATAAAATATATCATATTTATATATTTATTAACACCCATAGAAATGAAATAGGTCTGGGTATTCACATAAATAAACAAAGTAATTTCTTGAGAGAAAGAGATAGAATTTTTGAGATGAAATTTATGCAGCATAACTTCTATATAACATGGTTTTAAAAAACATTGAAAAGAGAGGGGAAAAGGGTAAAAAACTCATAAATAATTAATAATACAGTATGGATACTGAATAAGATCATGGTATGGATATCTGAATGACATACCACATGAATAGGAAATGTGAAAGAAAAGAGAAGATGTGATTTCCTTTATGAGAAATTCGGCAGCCTAACGACGTCACTTAAAAATTGAAAAAAAAAACAAATTGATGAGAGAAGAAAGGGTCTCCCATAATTTGGAAATGAAATGGAAAGTAAGAAAAACATATAATAACAAACCCTCAACATAAATATATGGAAAATATAAGACACAACATAAAGGAAGTCATGGCTTAAAAGAGGAGGGTGAAATAATCCCTTACCTTGAAGAGTAACTTCGAAAGCATGAAGGTCGGGAGCTTGGGAGTCTTGAGGGATCCTTGGGACGATTTCATGGGAGGTAAGGAGACCAGAACTTCATTGAGTATTATTTTTTAATAAAATGAATGAGGGAAATTGCTAGGTATTTATAGGAAAAGTGAGTGAATAAATTATTAATTTCCAAGGGACACCTCATCGATGGTATTTGAAAAACCATGGGCTTGCCTATGGTATTTTCAAATGGTATTGGCCACTTGGGACTCCTCATAGAATAAATCACTATTCATAAGTCGAAAATAAATCTTACATCATTATTACATCATTATTGATGTCATTAAATACCCGAAACTCAAAACATCATTTTTACTATTCACTGAAAATTCAACTGTTTCGGAAAAAACCCAAAAATTCAACCTAAACTAATATTGATGCTCTGAATTCAAAAGTCAAAGTCCATTTTATGAAAATAAATTTCTAAATATTTTTAATTTAATTTTTAAATAAAATCATTATTTATTCCAAAAATACATCTTTAAAACTATAACTCATTTTGCAACACCTTAAAAAAGTAATCAAGGACCCATAAAAAAATCGTATACCCATAAGACAATAAAGTAAAAATTTATGATAAATTTTATGAAAATAAAATTCAATTTTAAATTATTAAATTAATTTTAAAATTGTAAATAAAATATTTTTGGCGTACAAGAAAACCAAAACTTAAACTATGATAATTTTTTCACTTTAAAGATGTCTAAAATGTATTTATACATTCATGGGTGAAGTTTCTATTTTATTGGTCAAATTACTATTCATTACTATTCATATGGGTATGTTACTATTCTTACATTACTATTCACTAAAAACCAAGTTGATCTTATTAGACTCTAAGTTTCTCCCTGATCACAACTGTAAAGGAAATTTTTTTGAAAATCATTTCACATTATTTACTATTTAATGAATAAAAAAATATTTTAAAATGCCCCTTTTTCCTAAATTCATCAATAATACACATCCTATATTTATTCGGATATTTGAAATTCAAAAAAATTCCCATAATAAGAAATAAAAATTATATTTATAAAATGATTACACAAAGCAGCTAAGGTCTTGTTACATAGCCCCTTATTACACCAGTATAGGACCTAAGTGTTAGGTGTGCTATGGTGATAGGATCTTGAGGAGGCTCATCCAACACTGCCTGAGTGGTGATTTCTATCAGCTTGAACTTATCCCTTAGGTGATTCCGTTCAAGATTCATACGTTGAAGTTCAGCTTGGTCTTGGTCCAAAGAAAATCCCAGTGAAGCTACCTCTTTCCCAAGATCTGACAGATGGGCTTCATATGGCTCGAGTCTAATGGACGAGGCCATTAAATCTTTTTTTTGTATTAATTAACCAAGATAACCGTATTTATAAAAACAAAACATTAAGATTATAGTCTCCAATAGTCATATTTACCAACATTCATATAACAGTTAAAACCCAACTGTTTCATTCTAATTATACCCACTTCATTAATTAAAGGATATAGTTTTGTTGAGTATAAAATTAAATAACACACAAAATTAGGAAACAAATATAATTAAAAAGTTCGGGTCATTACATTCTTCCCCCCTTAAGAAATTTCATCCCCGAAATTTTATCTCATACCCTCTGATGGGAAAAGGTGTGGGTACTTCTATCTCATGGACTCCTCTGGTTCCCGCGTGGCTTCTTCACATTTTTGGTTCCTCCACAACACCATAACAAGGTGGGTAGTCTTGTTGTGTAGAACCTTGTCTGTATGATCCAAGATCTCCACCGGCTGCTCCTCATAAGAGAGGTCATGTTCCAGTTGTACCACCTCTGGATTTAGTACATGTGAAGGGTCAGGTATGAACTTCCTCAAAAGGGATACGTGGAAGACATCATGAACTTGGGATAGATTTTGAGGAAGTGAAAGCTGATATTTTAAGAACCCAGTTTTTTTATAAAAGACTTTGGAATATTATTGATGTTATTCCAGAGCAGTGCCTTCAGACGGCATGCGATTCCGAGCCTCGGTGTGGCTCGAATTAAATTTTCAGTGTGTTTACACTAGGAACTCAAAATAAATGAGATAACTCCTAAATGGTTATTCGGATCCTAAATATGAAAGTAAGAATGGGTAAAAAATGGGGTTTTACCCCAGAAATGACATAAAACATGTCAGCTCGAGACATTGTGACCCCTCGCCCGTTGACGGAACATTAAATGGATAAATAAAAAAATTAGTTTATTCGTTTAATGGTTAAATGCTAGTATCTATTAAACGGTAGCTCAGATGGGGAAACTGAGGGCACCATTGAGTCTGGATAATGCCGTTTAACCTAGGTGGGGTGTAAGTTTCGCGGGCGCGGGCCTTCTGTGGAAAATGCCACCAGGGGCGTTTTGGTAATTTAGCGTCCTTGGTCGTTAAATTTTATAACTTTTGGATGGGGCCTTAGATTTAAATTATGAGACCACCGTTGTGCTCGGGAGATGGTTTATACCCTAGGGGAGGCTTAACCTTGATCCCGTCAAGAGTTATGGACGTGGGTCTTAGGGTGAGTGATTAAAAAATTAATTAAAAAATTTAATTTTTTTCCCTTAATTAAGCCAAACCCACCTCCTTCTATCCCTCCTTCTCCCCTGGAGAAACCCCCCATCTCACACAATAACTTGCATCCTCCTCCACCTCCCTCCTCCGATCAAGGCAGCATCGAGCGGCGGGTGCGGTAGTGGCACGTGCGGCGAAGCTCTGGGCTACGCCCTCGTAGATAGGTGGTCGTTGTTTTCAGTTTTTAAATTATGATCCCCTATTTGAATCCCAATTTTAGCATTGTTATGCTATAATTTTTTCCAAGAGAGGGTAGTAGATGCGTAGGGTCTGATCCGAGCTTTCCAACCCACCTTTCCTATGGGAAATCCGAGTCTCGGGGAGTCTGGGGTGACTCGAGAAAGTTTCCCGGCCAAAACTGTGTTTTTCGGCGAGTATGGAGGTTTCCTGTGAGCGCAGGGGCGGTCCGGCAAGGTCGGCAGCGACTCCTCTTTTCGGCGGCGGCGGAGGCTTTCCTCAATAGCGGAGGTCGGTGTAGGGAAGCGTCAGCACGGCAGGCATCCGGTAGGCGGTCCGGCCGAGCTACTGGAGGCGGACTGGGCAGCGGGGGTGCCATCTGGAGCGCGACAACACGGAAGACTGGGGTTACTAACCCCGGCCGATGGACAACAGACCGGCCTTTGTGGGTCCCCGCGTGGAAGGAAGACCGACCTCTAGGCCGGTCCAGTTCAGTGTATCGTGGTCCGCGGGGGCGAGCCGCGGGCCGCGGCGGCCCAGCCGGCCGAGCCGCGGGCCGTCCGGCTAGGGCCGGTCTAGGGGGTGTGGACCGGACGGACCAGTTTGGTCCACCCCCGCTTGCGTCCGATGACGTTTAAACTGGCATAACTTTTAGACCATGGGTCGGAATTGCGTGTCGTCTATGGAAACGTGATCCTCAGCTCGAGATGAAGGTCTTGAGATGGTTTTGGGAATTTATAATTTCAGAGACGGGGGCTCGGTGACGCAAAGCGTCCGCTAAACACTATTTAGCGCACTGTCAAAATTTTGTTTCGGATGGCGCGAGCGCGGATGGAGTCTGATTTGGTCACAGTCAGAGGCATTCACACCCTAGCATCGAGAAGAATCTTTTCCAAGGGGTTTTCGAGCGTTGAAGCCAGATTTGAAGTGTGGGCCCCACGACCTGTCTTTTAAGCTGTGAGTAGCATTTTGTAACTTTCTCATCGGATTTCCTTTAGGGGCGTGCGAGCAGTCATTTTGTAGTGTTTTTCTGAGGGCATTGTAATGGCACAATCCACCCGCTTTAATTCTGTATGATGGTGCGGGCCCCATGAGGGTCGTTTTGGGAGTTGGCGGTGATTTCTATCTTTATCACCGGGTGTCCGTTTCGGACAAGTTGATAGTCAATATTGTGTAATTTTTTGAGAGGATCGCAACGGTGTGATTCGTTTGTTGTGCTTCAAGACTGAGATGCGGGTCCCACGAAGCACCACTCATGTGTGGTATAGTGAAATGCATCTTTTTCTCTGTATATCTGTTGGAATCAAATGAGTAGTCAATTTGACATGTCTTTCTGAGGAGATCGCAATGGTGGGATGCACCCGACTGTTTTCTGGACCGAGGCTCGAGACCATGGGACGTTGTTTGGGCGTAAAGCGGTGTTGGATAATTTTTCATCGGATATCCATTGGAGGCAAGTAAATATTCTCTCTTGAATTTTATTTCTGTGAGGATTACAATGGTACGATCATTTTGGATGTGCATAAACTCATTCGGGATCTCATTTAATGTGGAAGCGTGAAAGGTGTACCGATGGGGGTTCTTCCTGCGGTGTTTGTAGAGAACACTTGGCGTGTGATCGCGTTCACTCTCATGTGAGTGAAGTTGATGTTTGAAGAGATTTGGTTGGACATGGTAGGTTGTGGAGGAAGCAGGTTAGCGAAACTTCGTCTACGCCTTTTTGCATTTACATTGGGTGTCGTGTGCATGACAGCCTTGGGCCGGCAATGTGGAATGCTCTGGGAGTATACAGGAATTCCTGGAGGTACATGTTGTAGTTTGTACCTGAGAACGTTTGTGTGCTTGGTTTGGAAATGAGTTTGGGCCACACGTCGTGTGGGACCCATGTGTGGGTTGTGTTCAACTCTACATACCTTTGACCTCTCATGAAGTAGAGGGTCCTCCTGTTCCTGATGGTTTTAACCAGTAGGGTTGAGTGGGTTCCCTTGGTTCTGTTCTTGATCGTTTGACTGGTAGAGTTGTTGTGGTTCCCCTATTCTTTCAGCTGAGGGGGTTTTCAGTGGTGGGTCCCTTTCACTGGACTGTGACATCATTTACAGCTACGTGCGTTCGTACAGTGTGGGTGTGCTCCCACTTTCTGGAGTAAGTTATCTCAGTCTTCTTTGACAGTAGACTCAGTGGATTGGAGCATGTATCACCTCGAGAGGCCCGAGGAGATCATCACATCCCTTCATATTCCCTGGTAGGGTTCTTTGGGTATCGGTGTGACCAACACATTATGCAGGCACCGATCCTCTACCCAGGAGGTTGTTTCCAGTAGGGTATGGAGCCCCCAGTGATCCCTGGGCGTAGACTCCCTAGCTATGTATCGAGATCATATCTTCCTTCCATGATCTATCGTGACATTTTCCCACTACGTGTTCCGATTACCAGTGAGGTACCATCCAGCAGGGATGGCCAGTGTGGTACCATCCAACAGGGATGGCCAGTGGAGTACCATCCAGCAGGGATGGCCAGTGAGGTACCATCCAGAAGGGATGGCCAGTGGGGTACCATCCTACAGGGATGACCAGAGTAGATCTGGGTCTCCCTCCAGAGGATTAGCCTTTCGCGGGGCTAGGCAGTGGGAACTCGTCGACTTTGAGAAGACCTCTCGACTGTGTGACATTGAAGAGGTGTGGACTGATGTTCCCCTAGAACTATCAAGAAAGAGGGGCACTATCCCCACTGAGACACATCCTTGTGATCGAGACCTAAAACAGTGCGGACGAGTCAGTACAACCCAATGTGGATAGTGTCGAGGTGCGGTGATTTGAGACCCTTGACTTGCAGTTTGGGGAAGACGTACAGATACCGGGCATCGATGGTGTTTACTTCTGGGACTGTTGGCTACTCACTTTCCTGGGCTGAGCTACGGGACGGAGATCCCCTTATGATCTTGTTCGGGTTTCTTTAAAGAGTATATATATATGTATACCTTGCTTTAGTACCCACTCCTTGAGTTTTGGATACTCTCTTTCTAGGAGATTCGAAGACGCACGAGGTGTCCCACATGCTTTCCGTGTAGAGATTCTCGTGGTTGGACAAGTCTACTCTCCTGCTATAGGTAGTGAAGACTCAACGAGAAGTTCATCTTCTCACCGTTTATAGATCCTTGTGATAAGACAAGTCTTCTTCCTTCCTCTTGTTGGGTTGAGATGTACTCTTTACTTCACTCTCGGTTATACTCATTTACTTTTCCCAGTTCGATCTACTACTGACCTCTTAAATACCTCCTTTTTTATCCCCCGAGCCTTCGGGGCATCCTACTGAGGATTTTTATACTCACCCCTGCTTGGGATTTGCCCGCACTTGGTGTTACCTTGCAGATGATGGATAGGTCGATCATGATGTCAGAGGAGCTTAGGAGTTCGGGAGCTTAGACCATGTACAGTGGTCATAGTCGGGTTCTAGGTGAGGGACCCTCCTAGCTATTGTACTTTTGTTTACCTGTTGTTGGGTTGTGGCACTTTTCTAGTTGGGCGTGTGTTTTGCCTTTTTTTTCTTTTCAGTTTAACTTCAGATTTTACTTTGTACTGTTTAGAGGTCGATTCACTTTGTGGTTTATTTATAGCAGTTGGTACATTTATTTTCCTTTTACTCTACACTTTTGCATTGATTGGGCTGCGTGTGTGAGTATAGGTATTTAGGCGAAGGCCTCCCCAAGTTTTTTAGCCTTCAGAACTTGGCGCCATCCCCTGGCCTATGGAGGCGGGCTTGGGGTAGTTGCGGCTTACGCCCGGGTAGGGTCGGGTGATGACAGATCGGCCACTACTCCCACACGATTTAAGATTTCATAGGGGCCAATGTACCTAGGGATGAGCTCCCCTTTCTTCCCAAACCTCATGACTCTCTTCCAAGGTGAAATCTGAAGAAATACTTTGTCACCAACATCAAACTCCAAGTCACTTCTATGGTTTTCAGCATAGATCTTTTACCGACTCTGAGTATCCTTAATGTGTTGTTGGATGGCGTGGGATTTTTTCATCATCTCTTGCACAATATCAGGCCCAATAAGCTTTCTCTCACTAGCTTCATCCCAACAAGTTGGAGTTCTACATTGCTTCCCATATATAGCTTCATAGGGTGCCATTTGAATGATCGATTGGAAGCTATTATTGTAAGAGAACTCAACTAAAGAGAGATGTTGATCCCATCCACCTTTAAATTCCCTTGAGCAAGTTCTAAGCATTTCCTTGAGTGTTTGAATAGTCCTTTCAGATTGGACCTCAGTTTAGGGGTGATAGGCCATACTGAAATTCAATTCAGTGCTTAGAGCTTGTTGAAGACTTCTCCAGAATTTTGATGTGAACCTTGGATCACGATCAGATACGACATAAAGTGGAACTCCATGTAGCCTTACAACTTCCTTCTCATAAATCCTGGCATGTTGATCAATAGATAAATCTTCTGAAATAGAGATAAAATTGGAATTCTTGGTGAGACAGTCCACAATAACCCATATCGCATTATTTCCTTTGGAAGTTCTTGAGAGACAACTAACAAATTCCATAGTGATATTGCCCCACTTCCATGCTGGTATGGGTAGTGGTTGCAATACCCCTTTAGGAAGTAGTCGCTCTGCCTTCACTTGCTGACATACCAGACACTTTTAAGTGTAGTTATCAATCTCCCTTTTCATATTATCCAACCAATAATGATCACGAAGGTCCCTATACATTTTCATTCTACCAAGATGTATAGAGAAAGTAGAGCTATGAGCTTCATCCATCACTTCCATATTTATTTCCGGAATATATGGAACACATAGTCTTGTACAAAATTTCATTACACCTTCTTGATCAGTATTGAACTCAAAAAACTTCCCATCCTTCACAGCCTCAAACTTCTTATATAACAAAGGATCGTCATTATGAGATTTCATGATCTTCTCTAGTAGTGACGGTTGATAAATCATTTGGGTTAGGTTTGATGGTGTCCCTTCCCTTATAATATCCATGTCCAACTTTACTAGGTCATTGATCGAGGGATCCTTTTGAATCCTCATCTTGGAAAGAACAACTGGGTCTTTCCTTATTAATGCATCTACAACTCTGTTTTCTCTTCCAGGATGATAATAAATTTAACAATCATAGTCTTTAAGGAGTTCCAACCATCTCCTTTTTTCATGTTCAATTCCTTTTGTGTGAAAATATACTTTAAACGTGGATGGTCTGTGTATATATCACATTTCTCCCCATAAAGATAGTGCCTCCATTTATTCAGAAAAAAAATGATGGCCACTAGATCCAGATCACGCGTAGGATAGTTCTGCTCAAGAGTCTTCAACTGTCAAGATGCATAAGCAATGACCTTGTCATTTTTCATGAGGATGCACCCAAGCCCTTTTAGAGATGCATCACTAAAAATAAAGAATCCTTCTCCAATTGAGAGCAGAGTTAACACAGGTGCAGTAACCAATCTCTTCTTTAGCTCTTGGAAACATTCCTCACACTCCTTTGTCCAGATGAACTTGTCCCATTTTATAGTTAACATGGTTAATGGATTGGAAATCCATGAAAGGTTTTTTACAAACATCCTATAATATCCTGCTAATCCTAGGAAACTATGAATCTCAGTTATTTTTGTAGGATGAGGACACTCCTCTACACCTTTTGTCTTTTCATGGTCAATTGTGATTCCTTCATTGGTAACAATGTGCCCCAAGAAAGAAACCTATTTTAACCGCAATTCACATTTACTTAATTTTCCTAAAATGATCTCTTTCCATAGAGTTTTCAAAATAACCCTTAGATGATCCTCATGCTCCTCACAACTTTTTGAATATATCATAATATCATCAATAAAAACTAGCACAAAGTTATCAAGGTAGTCTTTAAAGACTATATTCATAAAATCTATAAACATAGTAGGTGAATTAGTCCATCCAAAAGGCCTAAAAATCAACTCATAATGAAAATATCTTGATCGGAAGGTAGTTTTTGGAATATCTTCTTTCTTCACCCTCAATTAATGATAACCAAATTGAAGATCAATCATAGAGAAGAATTGAGCCCCAAGAAGTTTCTCAAATAAGTCATCAATTCTTGGAAGAGGGTATTTGTTCTTTACTATGATTCCGTTCAGTTATCTATAATCAATTCATATCCGCATCGATCTATCCTTCTTCATAAAGATAACAGATGCTCCCCAAGGAGACACACTTGGTCGGATAAACCCCTTCTCCAAAAGAGCTTGGAGTTGTTTCTTTAATTCCTACAGCTTCACATTTTCCATCCTATATGGGGTCTTTGATATTGGATGAGATCCAAGTATGAGTTCAATGGAGAACTCTACCTCTCTTTTCAGGGGAGGTCCAGGCAACTCCTTAGGAAATACTTCAATGTATTCCTGGACGATGGGTACATTTTCTATCCTCAAACTCCCATTTCCTTCTTCTTCTTCACTGATCAGTTCCATAAAGAAGGATATAGGAGGTTCTTCTAGATAAAGATCAGGTTGAGATATCTATCCTTGGAAGATAACTGCAGGTTTTTCATTCAAGACTACTGAGATTTCTTTACATCTGCATTTGATCTTAACATTATACTTTGAGATCCAGTGTATCCTTAGTATAATATTGAATTCCATCATGGGAATGACTACTATATTTGTGATAATATTGTGCTAAAAAAATTAAATACTAGAGTTTCTAAACACTGATGACTCTTGGATAATCCCACCACGAGTCTTGATAGATAACTCTACTTTTATCAAGTTCGGGGTTGATTCTAAATTCCGTGAAAACTTGTAGAAAATAAAGGAATGCATAGAACCAGAATCAAACAAAGTACTTGCTAGAGTTTAGAGAACAAAAAGAGTACCTTCTACCACATCATTTGGAGCTTCAACGTCAGTTGTTGTGATAGAAAAAGCACGACCTTGATCTCTTGGCCTTTACTGAGGCTGATGGTTGTTCCCCTCTACTGCCCTTGGATTTGGATAGTGATCGGAAAAGTTCCCAAGTTGTCCACAGCTAAAGCACTAGACATCAGGTAGGGCCTGCACCATCTTCCCCTTGTCGTTAGTGTTTGGAAGTTGAGGTTTCACCTCACTACAACAATTCCTCGCAATATGTCCATCTCTCCCAAACTTGTAGCATTTCCCACTCCTGTGCAGTAAGTTCCCAGAATGCTTCTTCCCAAATTTATTACATGTGGGATGTTGCACTTTCTTGCCTCCTCTTCCTTGATCAAAGTTCCTCCCTAAGCTGGGATCCATCCATCACTTTTTGTCGCTTGATTTATAAGACCGTTGCGTCTCACCAAACTCCAGTTCAAATTCCATCGAACTCCGCACGATCTCATCGTAGCTATCATAGTATCGGATGGCTAGATTCTTTCACATATGAGGTCTCAATCCACCGAAGAATCTATCAACCTTACCATTTGGATCCATGACAAAGATATAGGTATATCGTTAAAGTTGGGTGAAGTTCATCTCATAGCTTCCAATAGATTCGTTCTCCTTCTTCTTCAGCTCGAGAAACTCCTTTTCCATTCTTGTTCTCATGGAAAAAGGGAAATACTTACTGAAAAATATCCCTATTAACTCTTTCCACTCCAATGCTTTAACTTCCACTCTTTTCCTTGTGTTTTTAATCAGTTCCCACCACTGATCAGCTCCCCCTTCTAAGCGATAGATGGTGAGGGTGACCTTCTCTTCCTCTGAACAGCAGAGTACGGAAAAGATCTTTTCGATAGAGCTGATCCACTGCTCAGCAATCAATGGGTCAGTCGATACACTGAAGGTTGGTGGTTTTTGATATATAAAGGACTCAACAAAATGTTGTTCCCTTCACGGTGAGATCGGTCTCTCAGCTTAATTCAAGTTATTTCCCATAACTTGAGATAGTTAGTTAATCATTCTTATGAATGTTTCCATTCCGGATTCCATCGGAGGACCGTCAGTGCATGGTCCATTGCGGTCACCATTTGCATGGTTCCTCCTATTTCCTGCCATTTTCTAAAAGAATAAATCCTTAGTGATAATCTTATTTCATTTATGAATCTTTTAATTATAAAGGATTTTATGTCTTAAAACTTCATGCTTAAACAATTACATTTCTCGATAATTCCTTCATAATGATTTATAAAAATCTTGTGATTTACCAAACATATCCACCAAGCGTGTCATAACCAAGAGTGTAGCAAGGCCCATTGTCATGCACCAGTTCCCGTTCGAGTCTAGCTCAAAGTGGTGTTTTTAGGTTTACCCCTATGTACATCTGTGCTAGAGCCGCCTCTACCTGCTTGTATCCAGATAGGGATGTATTTGTTTTATAAACCACTTACTCAATATTCACCAAAATACCAAGAATTTTTCTATATTTAAACTTTTCTATAGAATTATTCCTAAATATTTCATAGCCTAATTTCCATATATAACTAAACTATCCTTTGATACCAAATATGGCATCCCACATTTTTATTACATAATGTTTCATTAAATTTTACAAACAGAGGATCTTTAAAGTCTAGTGTCTTGGAAATCAGGAACATAATACATGAGAAAAAACATAAAACATTCTTCTAATCCACTTACATGGCTTCATCATAAGTTCATCCTAAGTACAATTACTACATCTCATAACCTGGAGACATAAATTAAAAGGAAAGGGTGAGCAGAAGGCCCAGTAAGGGTAAACAAAGGAACCAGTTTACTTGTGACATCAATAAGAACTTGAATAAAAACATAAGGACATGAGAAATGGAAGTATAGGAATATCATAATGAAAATAACTCGAAACATAATTCTAATATGTGTCTATAACATTTCATTTAGACATTCATGAACATATCACCAAGGTTTATCCTCGAGGTGTTATAAAATTACCAAGGTATCGTGAAAGTTTTCATCTCTGGAGATTAATTCTTTACCCAATGCATTGAAGTGCTATCAGGGAACACCATTAATATGTATTTATTTTTATGTGAGTCACATATATCATATTCTAATATTTCATAAATAACCCATAGAGAATAAAGTAAATGGGGTTTATCTGACCAAGTTCCTTGGGGGGACTACTTGGTAGGTAAATAGACCAGAACTTCGTTGAGTTTGATTTTGGAATAAAATTAATGGGTGAAATGGTTTGGTATTTATAGGAAAAGTGAGTGAATAAATTATTAATTTCCAAGGGACACCTCATCAGTGGTGTTTGCAAAACCATGGGCTTTACCATGGTATTTACCCATGTTATTGGCCATTTGGGACACCTCATATAATATATCACTATTAATAAGTCGACCAGAAATCTTACATTATTATTACATCATTAATGATGTCATTAAACACCTGAAACTCAAAACTGCATTTTTACTATTCACCGAAAATTCAACTATTTTAGAAAAAACCCAAAAAATCACCCAAACCTAATATTGATGCTCTGAATTCAGAAATGAAGTCAATTTTATGAAAATAATTTTCTAAGTATTTTTAATTTTAATTTTAAATAAAATCATTATTTTTTCCAAAAATACAACTTTAAAACTATAACTCATTTTGTAACACCTTAAAAAAGTAATCAAGGTCCCATAACAATGTCGTATACCCATAAGACAATAAAGTAACAATTTATGATTAAATTTTATGAAAATACATTTCCATTTTAAATTATTAAATTAATTATAAAATTGTAAATAAAATATTTTTGGCGTACAAAAATACCAAAACATAAACTATGATCATTTTTTCACTTTTGAGATGTCTAAAATGTATTTATACATTCATGGGTGAAGTTTCTATTTTCTGGATCAAATTAATATTCATTACTATTCATATGGGTATGTTAATATTCCTACTTTACTATTCACTAAAAACTATGTTGACCTTATTAGACTCTAAGTTTCTCACTGATCACAACTGTAGAAGACCATTTTTTGGAAATCATTTCACATTAATAACTATTTAATGAATACAAAAATATTTTCAAAATGCCTCTTTTTCCTAAATTCATCAATAATACACATCCTATTTTTATCCAAACATTTTAAATTCACAAACTTTTCCATAAGAATAAATAACAATTTTATTTATAAAAGGATTACACAAAGCAGCTAACATCTAATTTCATAGCCCCTTATTACACTAGTATAGGACCTAAGTGTTAGGTGTGCTATGATGATATAATATAGGGGTGGCTCATACAACATTGCCCAAGTTGTGATTTATATCAGCTTGAACTTCTCCCTTAGGTGATTCTGTTCAAGCTTCATACGTTGAAGTTCATCTTGGGCTTGGTCCAAAGCAAAGCCCAGTGATGCTACCTCCTTCCCAAGCTCTGATAGATGCACTTCATATGGATCGAGTATACTGGATGAGGCCATTCAATCTTATTTTTGAATTAATTTACCAAGATAACCGTATTCATAAAAACACAACGTTAAGATTATAGTTTCCAACAGTCATATTGACCAACGGTCATATAATAGTTGAAACCCAATGGTCTCATTCTAATTATTCCCACTTCATTAATTAAAGGATATAGTTTGGTTGAGTATAAAATAAAATAACACAAAAAATTCAGAAACAAATATAATTAAAAAGTTCTTGTCGTTAAAGGATTGTATGAGGAATTTAGGACCCAAAGGAGGATGAGTACCACCTTTCACTCCCAGACTGATTGAAAGACTAAGCACATTATCCATGTGTTATAGGATATGCTGAGAATGTGCATGTTAGACTTCATCCAAATATAGAAGGATAAAATTTATTGGTAGAGTTTATGCACAATAGTAGCTACCACTATACCATAATCATAGAACCTTTTGAGGCCCTTTTAAAGAGATCCTTTTGATAACCCTTGTACTGAACATAGATTACTGAGATATCTCTTTTGGGCCTAGAGATGTGGAAGGTGATGATGAAGATGTTATAGGTCATCCATGAGTGGATGAGGATAGACTAGAGTATAAAAAAATCTTACATGAATAACTTTTGTTGGCCCTTGGAGTTAATATAGGGATGTCAAATTTTGTTGAGAGTCTCCCAATAATGATGTTTAAAGAGGTTCAACTAGGGAGGCGAGTTATCCTTGATGTTCATCAGGCTATTCAAGATCGTGCATAGGGTTGGAAGGGTTTCCTATCTCTTTTACCTATCCCCAATTCTAGATAGGATGCACAACATCATCCACATGTCAAAGATGATGAGATACATGCCTGAATCTACGCATTTCATCTATTAGGGTGAGTTGGACAATAAGGATGAAACCACCTTTACAGAGCACATAATGGTGATTGGGGATCAACAAGAGAGAACCCTTTGGGGATGGACCATTCCCTA
Organism: Viscum album; assembly: GCA_963277665.1. Lineage (NCBI taxonomy): Eukaryota > Viridiplantae > Streptophyta > Magnoliopsida > Santalales > Viscaceae > Viscum > Viscum album. Next base: position 927,475,768 of record OY728130.1, read on the forward strand.
CGTTCATGTGTTATGGTAGAATAATAAAATTCAAAATATTTATTGGGATTAGGATAGATATATTTTGTCTCAGTAGCCAAAGTTGTTTGTTTAGTTATATTTTTCAGGGATGAAAATCTCGAAGAAGGGAATTATGTAGAGACCCAGTATTTTCCTTATAATAATTTGAAATATTTCTATATATATTTCAAAATATAGGAGTTGAGAAAATGCTTGAGTAAGTGATATGGTGTTTACTCTAGGTGCCACCTAAGGTAAGTCGATATAGGGAATTCTTAAATCTCTCTAATTGGAGGTTCATTTAGTGGTCTAATTAATTAATTAACTCATTCATTATTTTTAACCTTGAATAAATTTTTATAGGTATATTTCCATGGAAATATTCCTGGGTTTATCCTCATAATCCTGTGATCAGCTAAGAGCTTCTCATTCCTCCATAGTTGGTAAATCATCTAGGATGATGAAGAAATGTTGGATTAGAGAAGATCAGAGCACAATGAATGAAATGAATTCCTTCGATCATTGGAGGGAATGTTCATCAACGATGAATGATATAATATTTAGGTAGGAATATTAAAACACTATGTTACACACTTTTTTATTAAATTTATTATGTTGACCAACTGCTTTCTTAGATATGCACCAATTTTATCCTTTCCATATGCCAATGTATAGATTAAATAGGAATTTTTCAATTTTTTGTAACCCAAAATCTCCATTCCTGATATTTGGACAAGAAAACATGGCCAAAAATTATTAAACTTTTTTTAATGTAAAATTTTCCCTCAATTGCTTCATTTCCTTCACTGATCGGACCCAGTAGTCCTGGTTTTACATTGATGGGTGGTACCAAACTTTATCAGACCACCAGAATCATAACAGTTTCATGAACATGGGACAGATCAATGAATCAAGAACATATCTTAATAGGTTTCAAGTTTTGGATGATCACTTCAATGATCAAAGGATAAAATTTCAATGGAGGAAGGTTTGGCGATGTGTGGATCTCCCGATGAAACTCACAAGGGTTTAAGAACAAGATTTCCGGGGAATTACGATTGGTAATGACGAGCGATTCTAGGATCTGCTAATCACTAGAGTATTTGAGGCTAGATCTATAGTGGAATTGGCTGATTCATTTAACGTATCATAGATATTGAATTATAAAAAAACACGACTACAAATTGTGTTCCTTTATGGACACACAACATGTAACCCCTGGAAGAAGTGTCTAGGGTATCATATGTTTATAAGGCTGAAATGATGTGTAGAACTACTACATGCCATGTACCTCATCCCTAGGTGGGCAAGTTGTGTGATGGATTACATGGGAAGAACCCCATGCGAGAGTTCATGGATAGAAACATTGTCATGTATTGAAGGAGACATACATGGGGTAATTTACATAGTTGTGTACCAAAGTATACAGACATGGACAGAATGACATGGCCTTATCCTGAATAGTTTGGAAACATCGTGTAGTCCAACTACATGGTGTAAACTTATACATGGGTTGGGGGGTCGAGTACCTCCAAGGACATGACCATGTGGTGGAGAGGGACCTCACATCGTGTGTCCACCCACAAAAACCATTTACCCCTTGTTTCGTTTTGAGGGAACATCAAGGTTCTATATCTCTTTAGTTTGGACTCATAAGTTGACCCACAAGTAGCCTATCCTGATTGTTTTTCTAGATATAACATGATGATGCCCTCATTTGGGGATTTTGAGATACAATGTGGAATGTTCATGTGATGATGTTGGTTATCCAATGACAAAATATGACAATTATCACAAAGAATAACCAAAGGAATCCCTAGTGGTACCCTACATTAGATTTGGGAAGTGGTTCCTAGATGAATATCCAAGTGGTACCTTCTGTTGAGATGGGTAGTAAGTCCTACAGAACATCCCAAGTGGTTCCCTTCAGTAGAGCCACACAGTGGGCCATTGATGACTTTCTGAGCGGTACCCTCTAGTAAAGTTAGGCATTAGGTCCTTGGTGACTTTCTAAGTGGAACCCTCTAATAGAGCTGAGTAGTGGTCCCTTGATGACTTCCTAATAGGTAGCATCCTATAGAGATGGACAGTGGGTCCTTGACGACTTTCATTATAGTACCCTCAAGTAGAGCTGGGTAGTGGGTCTTCAATTCCTTATGGAGTGGATCCCTTCTACAAGATAGGGAAAGGATCCTCCATCAACTATAAGAGTGGAAACCTCCAATTATACTAGGCCATGGGTGCTCTGGCTAGAGATTGTTACCATAAGCTATGCAAAAAAATGGTGAACAATGGTATGACTTAGACGATTACTCATGGGAAGACATGTGAGATGATGGGAATCATTAGTGGATTTGTCAAACTATTGGTGATTCTTTTCTTAGGATGAGCTGTGATATTGAGATCCTCTTTATCACTTTTTTGGGTTTCTTTTGACTGAGCATATATATGTACCTATCTATATCCATGCCTTTAAATTTGGTTGCTCTCCTTCCACAGGTAGAGAATATTCATAGGGTATTCCATGTGGTTTTCAAGTTTATCTTCCCGTGGTTTGATGAGTATACCCTCCAACTATTGGGGGAAAATATTTAACATGTAATTTATCTAAAAAATGTGTTGAAAAACTTGTGTTTGGATGAGGCTACTCTCTCTTGGTTTGGGTTGAGACATTCCCTTTAACTATATATTACATCCTGTGTTCTATTTTACTATAATTCTATTCTCAATTGTATATCTTACTACCCCCCCCCCCCCCTTTTAAGATTTTGAGGATTCCTACTGGGTATGTATAAAATCACCCATGCATGGGCTTCTCCCATAAGTATTGTGTCTTATTAAGGTGTTAGATAGGTCAGAAGTGACTTTACAAGAGCTTAGGGATACTTGAGTGTTATAGACTGTGTATGGTGGTTGTAGCTTGGAGAATGTGTGTTGGTATTTTTTAGTGGTTTACTATTCCATTTTCTAGGTTGGGATATTTTTCTGGTTGGGAGTGTATTTTTCCCTTTTACTTTTCAGTTCCCACTATTTTACTCTTGTAAATCCTAGAGATTATGCATGATTTTTTTCACTTTCTAGCAGTTTCATCTTCTTATTATTATTTCTCTACACTCCTGCATTGCAATGTTCATGTGTGTGCATACAAGTAATTAATAAAAGGTCACCCATTTAGGATATTAACTTCGGTGATTTTTCCCACCCCTAGCCTATGGAGGTAGTCTTGTGGTATTTTCTTCTTGAGCACTAGCTTGGGTTGGGTTGTGAAATTCTCAATTAGATTATATTCAATAGGTAAACTTATCCATTCTTTCTATTTTAATTTTTTTATTTCTTTTTTTCTTTTTACATTATCTTCACCTCCCCTATATAAAGTGACATGATAACTCTAGTATTATACATATACTATAATTTTATTATGTTAATTAATATCCATCATCTATCCTCCTCTTCTCGTCTTATTCTAAAACATGAAAACATCGTCTATGATGTGTCAATTCACAACCTTCATGGATGAAGATTTTTTATTTTCCATTAATGTGTTAAATTTTGTTCATAAAACCTTTATTATATTTAAAATAGATTTTAAAATGTATATTATAACTTCATTAATGCTCTATAACTAATGTACACACATAATATTAAATAAAATGAAACTAGTTTGTGATTGTTGTAAAAACCACCAAAAACAAACCAAACATTTATAATAATATTTTATTGAATGAATCATCCTCCAATTAGAAAAACAATTATATATTATATCATTTAAAATTATGGAAACATATTAATACCATTTATTTCCATTTATGGAGTTTTTCTTCTATTTGAAAAAGAACTACCATAAATATACTCAAGGGAACAAATCATAAATCCATGAAACAAACGCACCTAGAATGATGATTAAAATATTTATAACTAATTAAAATGGTCATAATTGAACTTAAACAAATAATAATAGATAAATTAGATGTGGAAAAGTTTTTTATTAATTAATTAATGAATCTAATTTGATTGTCTGGGACATAAAGTACAAGTACAAAATGCTTTCAGACGTAAGGTGATTGAATTCTTAACCCAATTTCCATTCCTTGGGTTAACCTTATACTTAATTTATAATGTGGTGAAATATCATTTTTAAAATGATTTTTTATTATATTATGTTGTATTATGTGACTTTATAGTATTTTCACATATTCCATTCATTTGATTAACTCTAACTTCAATGATATGTTATTTTTAAGGGACATTCTTTTTAAAAATCATATTTTCATTTTATAACACATTTTATTAAAGAAATATTTTTTACTTATATGATTTAAGAATATTTTCCCAATTTAATGAGGCCTTATTGATTTTCTGATTCATTAACACGTTTAGAAGATTATTTTCAAATATAAGTTTTTCATTTATAAGGGTACGACTTATTAAAAATGAATAGTGATTTCAAAATATAAAATTAATTTTCATCAAGAATACATAATTTATGGAAGATTTATGTGTAATGATTATGTTATGGTTATTTGGAATTGTTATGATGATGGGTGGTTCTGTGATAAATTGAGGGTGGGTCATCCCATTATATCTCTTCAATGCATTAGGTAAAGTTATGGAGTTAACCTATTAGGACTATCCTAAGAGATTATTCAAATATACTGTGATACTTATTCCAAGTGTAACCATGATGGTTACTCCCTGTGTAGTTAGGAGAGATAGTTTATATGTATGATTTATATAAAAAATGAATCCAAAATCTTCCTTTTATGATTTATGTATTCTTTCTTTGGTTTTATAGTAAACTTATGATTTCAGAAGGTATGTTAAAGATATTATGTTTTCTGTGTAAATTTTATAACATTGTGAAAATGTTTTAATTCACATAATAATAGTTTCATTCTTCCTTTCTATGCACCATACCAAGATTTTTATGCTTGTACCTTGTTTTAAAATGTTTTCATAGGGGTTATGTATGTTTAAAGGAATGTAAGACTTCATGTTTAAAGTCATGAAGATTTGTTATAGAAAAAATCATGTTTTATTATAAAAGTTTTATATTGTGAAAAATGGGTATTGAGAAGAAGAGTGTAATTGTTATGTATAAATGTTTCAAATATATGTTTTTACCTAATTCTCAAAAAATATGTGCCTAAAATATCTTTTGGAATATAAAAAATTGAAATCTAGTCAAATTAATTAGATTATGTATTGTTTAGGGATGGTTCCTTAGAGTTGGCATCAGAGAAAAGTTTAGATAACTTTTGGGGTTAGGATAAAGGTAATAAAATACCCATAAATGATTTTTAATTTATGGTTTAGTTGAAGTGATATAAAATTTAAATATTACCATGTCACTACATCTATGATATGCCTATTTATAATGGTTTTCCATAGAAGAAATTTGGAATCTAAAGTTGGAAGGAATCAAGGGGAAAAAATCCTTCAGAATTTGCAACATAGAATGGTGAGAATTGGAACCAAGAAGTTTTTGATAGTAATTTCTCAGTTGACATAGGATTTAAATATTGGAGAAACCCTTGAACAAGATCATCTAGATCAACGCAAAGGAATATGTCAGTGGTGGAACATTTTATGAGGAACCACCCTCTTTTATTTAGTGGATATTGTGATCCAATGGTAGTTGAATGGTGGATTAAATCCCTAGAAAAGGATCTTGATATCAGAGGGTGTTCAAACCATCAAATGTTTAGTCTTTCTATTTAACATTTTAAGGTGAAGCTGACTAGTGGTGATCAATGGTCAAAAATATTTGGGATAGTGAGGATATTTATGTTTTGGAATGGGATGAATTCAAAAATATTTTATATGATAAATATTTTCATATGGTGATTCTACTTATGATGAGAAAAAAATTCTTAAAATTGAGAATAGTGGAGGAATCAGTCGCCTCTTACGAATAAAAATTCACTCAATTTTCATGCTACACTCCATATTTTATCCATGATATTGATTTTAAAATCAATCATTTTTACTTAGGATTGAAGTCAAAATATTCACTGGTATTAGATTCTCATAAATTTAAAATTTATGAAAAACATGTTTGATGTGAAGTGATGGAGGATATGGAGTTTTCCAATGATCATGTGTTCTTTGAGAACCAGTTGAAAAAGAGGTTGAGGTGTCACGAAAAAGGAAAGAATGTATCAAAGATGTTTGATTGTAAGAACAATTAAGATTTCTGATTGTGAGAATTGTGGTAAAACACACACTGAGGAATTCCTTCCAAGTATGGTAGGTGTTTTTGATGTGGTATGTTTGTGGATATGGATCATTATTGAAATGAAAAAGATCATGGAAGTGGTAATAACAACTCTTTGATACATAAAACAAAATGTTTGAAATGTAATAAGATGGGTCATTATAAAAAGGAGGGTCCAAAGAGGAACATAGATGATAAGAACCATCCAGAATATAATCCAAAAGGTTAGGTGAAATCATTTAAAACTACTTCAGAAGATGTTGGGGAATCCAATGAATTGGTATTAGGTACATTGTTTGTTTACTCATATTTTTCTAATGTCTTGTTTTATTTAGGGTCAAATCATTCATTAATATCTGATAAATTTTATTGTAAATTAGAAATTTTACTGTACAAAATTATGCTAGAATTTATGGTAAAAACACATGGGGGAAATAATAAATAAAAAATTAATTATAAAAATATTCCTAGAAATTTTTGAGTGAATAAGTTAATTGAAAAAACATATTTTCTTTCCCATGGTAGAATTTAATGTTATTATTGTTATGAATTTTCTTTCTGTTTAACATTATAAAATTGATTATAGAGAAAAATAAGTTTTTTTATAAATAGTCTCAGTTTGTATACAATAATGAACACATACCATTGGTAACATATCATAAATATGAGAAATTGTGAAATTTTCTACATGAATTTTATTTTGAACATGTTTTATAAAATAAGGGAACTATTAAGATTAATTATTTATCGGTGGTAAATAAGTATCTGGAAGTTTTACTAATGATATTCCTAGTATTGTACATGATAAGGAGGTTGAGTTTACTGTTTATTTAGTTTTATATTCTAAACCTATTTCCAAATCCCCTTATCGAATGGATCAAGTTAAACTTCTAGAATTGAAACAATAGTTTTAGGAGTTTCTAGATAAATTTTTTATTCATCTGATTACTTCATCATGTGGTGATTCTATTTTATATATTGAAAATAAATATGGTTCTATGAGGACTTTTATTGATTATAGAGTATTTAATGACATCATTGTTAAGAATAAGTATTGTTTTCCTTAGATCGATGACTTGTTTGATCAGCTCTAGGAAGCTCGGTATTTTTAAAGATTGACTTGAGATGCAAGTACCATCAGTTGAAGGTGAAGGAGGAGGAAATTTCAAAAACAACAGTCCATACTAGATACGGGAATTATGAGTTTGTTTTTATGCCCATTGGTTTGAAACAATCCCATGTTATATTTTTGGATCTTATGAATAGAATCTTTAATGAATATTTGGATAAGTTTATTGTTATTTTTATTGATGATATTTTGGTTTATTCAAAAAGTTTTAATTATCATGAAAAAAATTCAATGGATAGTTATCCAAAATCATAAATAAAATAAGTTATAAGGGAAATTTATAAAATGTGTTTTTTGGTTATAATAGATTTCTTTTCTGAGAAACATTGTAAACAAGGATAGAATAATATTTTATCCCTCCGAAACCAAAGTGATTTATGAATGGAAATGACCAAAAAATGTCATTATTATTTGTTGTTTTCATGGATTAGAAGGATATTAATAATGGATTTTTAAAATATTTTCATAGTGATCTTGTATTATAAATAAGTTAACACTAAAGGAGTTCAATTTATTATTATAGAAGAATGTGTTGTTTATTTTTTCAAGAACTGAAAATAATATTGGTGAATGCTCTATTTTTGGCCTTGTGTTCCTTAAATGGTGAGTTTTTCATCTACAATGATGCTTTTTTAACAAAATTTGGTTGTGTTCTAATGTAGAATGATCAGTTAATTGATTATGATTCATAGAAACTGAAACCTCATGAGTTAAATAATCCCACACATAATTTAGAATTATCTGCTATTACTTTAAATTTTAAAAAATGTATACATCATATATATGTATAAAAGTGTTAAATATATATGGATAATAAAATTTTGAAGTATATATTCACTCAAAATAAATAGACCACGAGGAAGAGAATATCGATGGAACTGATAAAGTAACAAGATTGCAGGATCAATTACCATCTTGAAATAGAAAACAAATTGGACGATGCCTTGAGTCGAAAAAATCATGCTAAATTAACCATGTTACATTTGGAACATGAAACCATGGTTAATGATTTGAGGAATTCTGGCTTGGATGTTGTTTGTGTATGAAATTACCCTATTTTGTTTTAGGTTTCTATGCAATTGTCTCTATCAGGTAGAATTAAACAAACATACAAGGAAGACCATTAGTTACAAAATAATGTATAATTGGTTAAAAAGTATGGTTTTCAGAATTTAACATTGATAAAGATTATATTTTTGAATATTTTGGAAGATATTGTGTGTTCCTTGTGATTCCCATTTCACTATAACATAATTAGACTTTAGCAGTTGTTTAATAAACCGCTGCTAATTTTTTTAAATAATTCAGTGGTGGTTTATTAAAAATGAACACTAAAACTATTTTTTTTACATACCCAACACTTCTCCCCCAACCCCCCACATCCTCGACCCTCGCGACATCCATGTAGCCCAAGTAGTCCCAAACCTCACCTCCCTTTCTACAGGTCCTGAAACTCGCTACCCCTCGACACGTCTCGCCACCCTTCAACACACCTCGCCGCCCATTGCCACCGGTCACTACCTTCGTCGTCCCTCAACACCGGTCTCTATACCATTGTGGTGCGGTTTTGGTATGATCATGGGTTGGTTTCTCTAAAGTGGGTTGAATCTTAGTTTATTATTTTTAGTCCTAATGGTTGGGATATGATCTTGCATTTATAGGTTCCCATTATGGTGCAGTTGTGGTTTACTTCAAGATTTTGGAAGTTTCCAAGCTTGTGGTTCGTGATTCCATAATTTAACATTATTAAATTAATTTAGTATGATTGATGTTCATATTAATTGTGTTTTATCAACTATGTGAATTGACAGAAATATTTTTTCAAAGGGTTTCAATGTGCATATGGGTTGAAATGTGATTTTGAAAACAAAATTGGTTAGGTTTCATGTGTGCCTTCTTTCTTATGATTTCTAAATGTGTTCCATGAATTGTGTAAATATTAGTAATTGTAGCAGGAATCATTAGTATTAAATTAATGATATTGGGTTATATCATGATATTAGGTAATGATGTATTCTCCACTATGTTATGGGAATAAAGTGTTAATGCATACTCCCCAATATTAGGGGAAACATGTAGTGATATCAGATCTTCTATGTTATAATTTTCTATGATTATTCATATGTAACAATTTTATACCAATCTTCTAAATGCCTACTGTAGGGTCCTGAAAAATCTGTAAAGGAGATTCTACCCAAATTCCCCAAAGAATTGGGGAAAAGGATGGAGAAAATTCAATGAAGGGACACAATCAGGACCGATCCACGGACCGGTCCCATGAAAATGCAACGTGGCCAGGCCCAGCGAAGCACCCCCTCTGCGAACCGTCATCCTTCGCGAAATAGAGGCAGAGATCCTCCACGGTCGCGAGGTAGGATGGGCGCCGATCCGGTTCACCTTCATGAATCGCCCCACCCGCGGACCACGTCAACCGGTTCATGCCGCATTCATTGTCATTCATGGAATAGAGGCGGAACCCTCCTTAGCCGCAGAGCACTCCCTGAGTTCAGTTCGCGAGGTGGGGAGAAGCGCTCAGTACTCACCGCGAATCGTGAATTGACCAAGTCAGCCGTAAATCGGGTTTTCGGTCACGGGACTCTGCAAAAAGTGTCGCGTGGCCACATATACATCTCTTTCCCCACTCTATAAAAGGAGATGGTGGGGGAAAGGAAAAAGGATTTGGAATTCGGATTCAGATGATTCGTAGGCGGAGGAAGAAAAGAGCGATTAGATTCGGGAGGAAGGATTTCGAAGGAAGGCTAAGGATTTTGAAAACAGCGAAGATCCAGTTCATGAACCAGAGCAGGTATAAAACTGGGAACGAACTAATAAGGAACTGAAAAAACATAATAATTTGGTGAACCACGAACCTAAAACAACAAACAAAAGGAAACCGTGAACCACGACCCCTTCACGGATGCACTCCCCGCAGAGCAGGGAGTTTATGCCTCTTTTCTGATCCACCGCACCATGTAGCAACCTCCTACGCGGGTGAAGCCTCGACCGATGAACCCCCGATCAGTGCTTCCCTTGGCCACCGTTGCTCGTTTGGACCCCTCCGTGTACCCCCTGGTACGCGGGCCGAACCCGAAGTCACGAACCACCCTGGTTCGCGGGGTGCTCGCCAGACCGCGAACCACCCTAGTCCGCGAGGTGTTCTTCAGACCGCGAACCACCCTGGTTTGCGGGGTGCCCCTCAGTCCGCGGACCACCCTGGTTCGTGGACGGATTCTCCAACCGCGTAGCACCTTCCTATATGAAGGGTGCCACCACCCCTTCATATGTGTGCCCATCAGAGCCTTCAGAGTTCCCATTCCCCGGGCCAGATAAAATCCTTCCAATTCGGCCCAATCCTCCGTGACACCCTCATTGGCCTATTCATCATCCCTGAGTCGAGCCTCCACCAGAGCCACCAGATCAGCGTGGTATAACCCTCATGTGCATCGGCGTGCCATTTTGAGTTTACATACCCACGGTAAGTAGAGGCAAATGGGTCTTCCTTTCCCTTGAGTAGATTCCCAAAGCATTCCTGGGTTCATATTCCCATGGTAATGTGGAGTCTGAGCTCATGAGTCCCCTTTCTGCCCCTCCACTTGTTCAGGGCTCTTTGGGGGTAGTAAAATACCCATCGGAAGGAAGCCCTCGTGCACTGCAAGAGAGGAGATGGGAACAGGAGCACCCCATTTCCCTCTCCCGCTGCGCTTTGTCGCATGGGCCTCCTCAGAGTGTAATCCCCAATCCATCTATATGGGCCTCCTCATAGTGTAATCCCCAATCTATCATTGTGGGCCACTCCATGCGTAAGCCCCACTCCACTTCTCACAGACGCACCTTTTGCGATGTGATCGTCTGGTTCTTGCTGCCTCTTGTTTCTCACACCGAGCATGACTCACGTGGGCTTAGAGTAGGCATTGACCATGACATCCTCTTATGGGCCTCCTCATAGTGTAAGCCCCGATCCATCACTCTGGGCTTCCTCAGAGAGTAATCCCCAAGCCCATTCGAACAACGTGGACTTTGATCCCTGCATCCTAAGCAGGGTACGTAGGAAGCCTCCCTGAGGTTCAAGCCCAACAACCGGTCGACCCGACTATCCTTGCGTCGGCTCACCGCGCCGCTCCTTGTACCGCCTCAGTGAGTCTAGACTCCTCGGGGTCATTAACCCAATGATGGATGGTAAACCTCAAGAGTAAATGATTCTGATTCCCTGCATTCAGCTGACCATTTCCAACCTGGAAAAATCCGTGGATACTATGTTTGGGTAGAAACAATAGATTCACGAACATATGAATATGTATTAAATCTATAAGAGAGTCCCGGAATAGGAAATAGTTACCCCCAAAAGGGTGAGATGTTCCTGACTTCCCATCCTCTCGACCAATGTGAGTTCTTAAGCGTCACTGGTCAGACCATCTGGTGAACGCCTGCCTTTGGAAAGTAGGTCCATGCATCCTCGGATACGGAACCGTTGGGCATTTTAAGACCAAAACCCAAAACAAAAATGGTGAACCTGACGGGAATCTTTAACCAAACATGAAGGATTTAATCTAATCTCACCCTGTTCCCCCTTATACTCTCAAGGAGGGCCAAGAAAGGTCATTAATTACGCATGGGATCATGAGATACTGCTTTGACGGGTTTTCTGTTTGAATTTGTTAAAATGTTTTACAGGTACCTTCAGAACTCCCTTCGATCCAATGAAATAAAAATGGAACTCGCAATAGATCGCTTCCAAAAATGCAAGGACCGAACATCCTCACCTATAGAGGACCTCGTCACCCACCCAACATCTTCAGCGCTGGGTCTCAGACGCGCTAATCTGAGAGTACCATGTAAATGGTACTCTCCTAACATTGGAGGCAGCCACGCATGCCCTCCGGTATGCCAGAACTCACCGGTCGCCTACCCAGCAGTGGCCGTAAAGGCATATCCAGACGGCCCATGTCACCATCTCAAACCATTTCAGGAGTCTCTCCCCGGAACAAGACAATGGGTACCTCCCTTATCTTAGGGAGACGAATGAGGTTGACACTGAGGACATCATCCCTACCGAACGAGGGTTCTGCTCCAAGGCCTCCGCCAAAAGGCATCATCACAGTCATGTTGCGACTCAACATCCTCACGCCGAGGAGAATGTTTCCCCAAGGATTCAGGCCCACGCTCCCCGAGCTCCGGCCCCTCGGACCGCCCGACGAGGGCAGCATACGTACAATCAGGGACCAGTCATCACCCTAGTCCCTAAGGAGGTGCTCCGCTGCCCAACCATAGAGACGTACCATGAACAGGAACCTACACCTGTTCTCTCCTCCTGAGCCCGCCATCCAGACATGGTGGCATCATACGAGCCAGCGCGCATTTCCGCCAAGCTCCATCAAGCCCATTGCTCACGCAGGACGACAATTACCCGGCAGACCCCTCTCCATGCCCATGGTCGTGAAGCCCACCAGCTTGACGTGGTGGAAACACAACGCCTATAGGACTAGCTCCTAGTAGATGCTTCTGACTCCCGCCATCCTGGCATGGTGGCGATCAACAAATCCCACCACCCAGATGTGGCGGCAACTCGTAGGCAGGCACGTCTCCCCGCCAACAAAGGCCACCGACTTGATGTGGTGGGAAACCAATATATACAGGTCCAGCTCCCTGTGGATGCAAGTAAAGTCTGCCACCCCGATGTGGTGGCGAACAGAGAGATAAACTGGCGTATCCTGGTATAGGGGTAGATTCGTTCACCTACCCCGACACAAAAGAATTGTCAGTACCCACTGACCACTAAAGGTCCAGATAGGATATTCCTGCTCTGATACCAGAATGGGCCTTTATACCTGTTCCAACCAAAGATGTCTCTCTACATATCCTGGAAATGATGGAGGAGTAGGTATCCATCCCAGATCATATCCTGCAGACTTGCCATAATGTAATTGCATCACCGGCAACAGCAAGGACTCGGGCCAGTGAGTCCATCTCCCCAATTGAGGAAACTCATATAAGAGACGAGATAGCCGCCTCAGAGCAGATCTGCATCCCTACTTCTATCCAGGAGGGTCGTCAGCCATATTCAACGACGCAAGAGAAACCAGATCGATCAGCTTCACTCATCCCAACTGGGGGACACCTGTCCATCACAGTGGATACCCCAGAGCAGGCATATATCCCTGCTAAAAGTCAAGATATTCGTCGGTGTATCCCGGTGGAATCACGGGACCCAATTATAAAGGTACCCAAAGGTGAAGGCCATTATCAACAGCAGATGGTCCCGGATACCCGTAAGAGAGCGCCCCGAACGTGCCAAAGTTAGCCAGAAAATAAAGAGCGGGTTCATGACTTTGCTTTGCTGGAAGATGGGGTTCCCAATGCCGCTAAGCACATATCCTAGGCTCAAAACCCTTCCCACCCATTACCATATTATGGGAGTTGCAGTAGCAGTTGCAAAGGTCCTCCCCGCAATGTTGCAACCAGAAGCTCTGAAGGTCCTCCCCAGAGCACCCGTGGGGGCCTCCCCTGTGGGCATATAACGATTGATCACGAGAGCTCCTCTTTTGATGCGAGTCATGGAAACCCTCCACGTGACTAGAAGATCGAGCGGAAAGAAGGTCCTCCACTTGTTGTAGTCCACCCTGAAGGTCCTCTCTGATGTATACGCTGCAAACACTCTCCATGCAGTGGGACAACAGATTGTGATAGTAGTCCTCACTATCATAGTCGCAACTACGGAGGACCTCCCCGTAGTGGCATCTCATCGTGACAAGAAGTCCCTCCCCTTGTCGTGGCCTGCCCTAAAGGTCTTCCCCAGTTGTTACGTTGCAACGACACTCTGCATAGCCGGGCATCAGATCACGGTGGTAGTCTTCGCCACCCTGATAATAGAGGTCCTCCCTGTAGAGACGTCAAGCAAAGATAAGGCCCTCTCCTCGTTTCAGTACATTCTAGAGGACCTCCCCAGGGTGTATACCGTAGATATTCTCCCTTCGACAGCTGTAATGGTAGTCCTTATCATTACCACAGCTGTGATGGTAGTCCTCGCCACCACGGCCGCCATTGCGAAGGTCCTCCCTGTATTGGCCCCAAGCGACAAGAAGGTCCTCCCCTTGTCGTAGTGTGTCCTGAAGGTCCTCCCTAGGATGCATTTCGAACGTTAAGACATGATGGTCATCCTCACCATGATGGCAGTTGTTGCGAAGGCCCTCCCCCTAATGACGCTACGCAGCCAGAAGGTCCTCCCCTTACTGCGACATGCCTTGGAGGTCCTCCCCAGGGCATGCACTACAAAAGTCCTCTATGCAGTGAAGCATCAAGCAATAATGGTAGTCCTCACCATTACGAGTGCCATTGCAGAGGTCCTCCCCGCGATGACATATCATATCAACAGGAAGGTCATCCCCCTGCCGAATCAAGCACAGAAAAGCCATCGTATGCTAAGGCACTCAGAAGGACGGGATCGAGCATGTCAGATTCCCAGCATGTCACTAACGACACCCTTATTTGATCAAGAGATGGTCCAGGGCCTCATTCATCCTCTGAACCACCTCGGAATCACGCACATAATGATTCAGCACCTACTGGTCCCACTGCCTCTGATCACACTAACAGTGAGCGCCTCAGTTGGGCTAACCAGGTAGAGGAATCACTAGTGGATGAGTATGCTGACATGTTGCACATGAGGAAAAGACTGTCCAAAAATGATATACCAGTTATATTTTGGCCCACAACCACCTCTCAATTCGACATACCCAGAGAGTTGTCGGAAGAATGCATGTACGACATCCCCCATAATATATGGACAACCCTCCGCCAGTTGAAATCAAGCTTCCTGCCCTATGATGGTTATGTAGACCATTTCAAGATGATAGGAGACCTCCTATGTCACATCGACCTAGAGACCCTTCCTTCGGTGCGGCAACAGCGCCCCGAGAGATGTAAAAGAAGCATGGAGATAACCTACCTCCGCGCACTGCACATACTGCACCGCCTCATTGGTGACGCTCCAACGGGATTCCATATCAGGGGATGGGGGGAGCACAATGCTCTGCATTTAACTCCGCTCCCTGCCCAGAAGAACCCGTTCAGCATGGTGTCTTGCAACGTCATCACGTCAAGACGACAATCGAGTGGTCCCCCTATTCAGGAAAGGAAACACACCCAACAGATTCAGGCCTTGAGTAAGTCCCAGAAGAGTTAGGCCCGACCGGAACAAGCCATTCAATAACTTTTGAATTAGGCCACCGAGAGCATACAACATGCCTCTTTCCTAAGAGATTCCAATCAGAGATCTTTGCCTGCCTCCCTAGAAGGGAAGGATCCACAGGTGAATTCGACACCAAATCCGTTTCACCCCTGAATGAGGGAATGCGAGATTAGGTAGGTTGCGATAGTAGCAGCCACTGCCACAATCCAGGGTCAACCCCAGCCTGTATGGTTGGGGGAATTTTTAACAACAAATGCCCCCATAAGACCAATAAAAACGGGAGGAGACTCAACATCCAGGGAATAGATCCAACCCCAGCCCTCAGAGCTGGGGGAATTATTACCCCCTCAACAACAACCTCCACCACGAGAGTCAGTATTCTCTCGTCTTGGGAGGATAGTCAGAAGAGGAGGTTCCCATCCTATCCCTTCATTCAAATCATCATCCCCTCTAAGAGGAAGACGTACCATAAAGTTGCATCAAAGAACTCTCCACGTCGCCCTTCGTCATGAAGTCCGAATCCAATCCCAGGTCATGAAGGGGAAGTCCAGTAGAAGACATGGGAGATACTATTCCCATTTGGAATAATACGTCCCCTCCACCCCGCGATATTCATTCATCAATTCCATTGAGGCTAACCCCATGGATGAACCCGAGGAAAATGGAAATCCGGATGGATCGGGAGACGACGGTTCCAGTCAGGTTGTGACTCACAACGAACCACCAGGTGTGCACACCTGGAATCAGAGGTCCACCCTAAATATGGACATCCTTCCAGCCAACCATATTCTGATTTCCCAGCAATCTTCCAAAAAGGAAGATAATAAAGGACTTGTTACCCTTAACCCGCCTCCTTCTCTCGAGAAAAAAAATCCACTCATGCTCGAAGAGAGATTCGCTCGGTAAGAAGAGGAGATGAACGAATTAAGGCGGCTTAACACCGAGATACTCTAGAGGAACCGCCTTATTGAAAGTGTGTACCAGGAAGAGCCACATCATGCACTCCCAGTAAGTGAACCTCAAAGGATAAGGCTTACTCTGAAAAACGAAGCACGGTCAGGGATCCTTCCCAATGAGGTGCCTGGTCCATCCAACTAACTAAATGTGGATGATGAATACCAAGATTTCCCTCCTCTTAGGAGGAAACTAGAGAATGTACGCCTGAACCCTCCGAGGGTGCCTTGAACGGAATATACACCCTTGGTGTTGGCCAATTCAAATCCTCAGGAAATTCCTCGGGCTACGCAAGCCCAGGACTGGGCCCAACAGGATGTAAACCAGGGTCTCACCAACACCATCGAGGCACTAACAGCTCGATTAGAAGCAATGGAAGTTCGACGCGCTCTAATAAAACTAGAATGGAAACCCCACCTAGATTGGGTGACCAACACACCACCTCCACCCAATTTTGGGAGCCCTGTATTCCCTATTTTCAATGGGTCAGGCGATCCAGAACAGCTTTTGATGCACTACGCATCCTATTGCGACCCTATGATGGGAACTTTGGAACAGCAAGAAGTTGTGAAAATCAGATGCTTCGTATAGACCTTACAAGGGTCCGCCTTCACTTGGTACACGAGTCTGCCAGCCCAGTCAATAAAGAGCTGGGAGGACCTTCGGCAGCAGTTCCTGTTCCACTTCAGCTCGACGTTGCCTAAGACAACAGTCAGTGACCTCATGAACTGCAAGCAGAGGGAGAATGAGAGGGTCTCAGATTTCATTGCCATATGGAATGGTCTGACCTATTCTCTGAATAGGCTAATCCCTCTAGATGAGATGCTAGCCATATGCATCGATAATCTTAGAGATGAGTTGCGAACACCACTCATACCAATGGAGTGCACCACTGGATTCCTCTATCTCTCGGCCATTGCCCAGATAATTGAGGACTCCCTACAGCGGACCAATTTGAAGTCCCGAATATCCTCGCAGGCTCCTGCGAAAAGAGCCCCTCGAGCTGAAGCGTCCACTGTCACACTCAACCCGACCCCTGTGCCCACTCCACCGCTCAGGCCTCCACCAAATCGTTTAGGGCCTCTTGCATATCAGCGGCTGCCTCCGCCTAAGTGGGACGATCAGAGAGGACCGAAGAAGAATTAGTTTGAGGAATGAAGACAAAAAGTGTACTCATTTAGAGACGATCAAGTCCATGGATACTTAATTGCTGCCATGAATCTAAACTTGCTCTGCCTCCCGAATCCGAGGAAACCTGAAGAAGTCGGTCATGAGGACAGACCAGATTACTTCCCCTACCATAGAATATTGGGGCACAATATCCGAGAATGCTTCGTCTTCAATGACCTCCTGTAGAGGATGGTATACTCCGGACAGGTCGAACTGGGACCACCCCCAGCACATGGGGCATGTATCTCTACCACCGAATCCAACAAAGAGGAGGGGTGGCAGAAAGTCACCAGCAAGAAGGGGCAGAAGTTCGATGACTGGATGACTCGGAAGACTATCAACCGAGCCCAGGGCATACTCCGAGCTCAGCTACGGCATCCAGTGTTGTCGGTAACAGCCCCTGACGCCGCACAACCGACAGCATCAGCCTCACAATAATCTACGAGCCAGTCATCCGGGTGGAATATAAGGAAGAAACAATCACAAGATGAGAAATCCGTGATGGGGCCAAAGTTAGTCCCGAACCTTGCAGATTATATGCCCTTGAATTTGGTGCCATGGGCACCGAACCACCAAACAACACCACCAGGGACAACCGACCAGGTTGACCTGTCAAAGGATGAAGAGCCAATAATTGGTTCCATTAACGTCGTCCATCTTATGGAACAATTTCTTGACAAAGGCTATGTTTATGAACCCGAGTTCCCTGCACGAGGAGCCGGGAGGAGGAATCACAGAGGTAGGGGATACCAGGGGAGGCGCATCTACGACCGAAACCAACCCTATGGTTTTACCCCGACCCAAACCATTAATATTGTGGAAACTCATGAGAGAGACCTTCAACAGACTCAGTGGGAGAAAGAATGCCCCTCCGCCTCCACAAGCAGCCACTATGGCCTTGTTGTTCTGCGATACCCACCAGAGGAGGAGCAAGTGTCTGGCCGCCTAGCACGCACAAACAGACTGGTCGGGTCGAGTCCCCAGAACGTGGGAACACCATCGATATCCGACCCCGTGGCCGATCCCTCCTCATCAAATGATCTGGCCCCCAAGATGCCTGCTATAACTCTCCCGCCAACGGAGAAGCGTCGACTGCTGGAGAAGAAATATGATATCCTTAACCAGCTGGCATCAGTACCAGCCAAGCTGTCGATCCTGGATGCACTGATTTTATCAGCAGACCTTAGGGAGGCCCTTATAGAAGCTTTGATCAACCCCTAGGAGTTTCAAGCCGAGGTAGCTGCCGCTGAGATTTACCGGATGGAGACTTGCCCAACTGAATGCAACGCGGTGATTTCATTCACCGATCAGGATGAAGATTCCATCATGCAAGGACACATTAGACCACTATATGGGTCCAGCATGCTAAATGGTATTGAGATCCGGAAAGTCTTTATAGACAATGGCTCTAGAGTTAACCTCATTCCCCTACAGACACTCCACAAGATGGGCTACAATGAAGACGATCTAATTACCTTAGCCACAACTCTGTTGGGTTACGATAGGAATGAACAGAAAATAATGGGACAAATTAAGCTAAGGACCCATTTTGGTGACCTGGTAGCCTACACAGAATTCCTGGTGGTCCGGCAAAGCACAACATTCAATGCCCTGCTGGGAAGGCCGTGGCACCATAAGCACATGGTCATTCCTTCATCCTACCACTAGTGTATTAATTACTTCATCAATGGACAAAGTGGAACATTGCACACCGATAATGCCCCTTTCGAGCTCTCCGAGTCACATTACATTGACGCTGGGTTCTATGAGAAAAAGAAAAAGAAGCCTTTGGTTGATGGTGTCGACTAGATCCCTGCTCCAAATGGCCTGGAAAAGGTTCCTGATGAACCCCTCAGACAGCTTGGTAGGGATTATGTCATGCCCATCAACCACGTTGAGAGTAGGAGTTCAAGACCAGACACACACTCAGATGTCCTCATGACTTAAGCCATAAATGCTGAGTGTGAAAATGTGGGAACGTCCACCAACCCTCAACCTGGGGAAGAAAACTCGAGTAAAGACGCCCACGACATCTCGCCTCCAGACTCCCAAGAGCTCGTATCAGGTGCTCTCTCCTCGTCGGACCAAGAAGATGAGGATTTGGGAGAAGAATGGATGGGAAATTCACCACGGATCCTACCAATGCAAGATTCCTCAAGAAGTATTTTGTATAGAGACCAAGAGTATTTTGTCCTTACTGCACGATGATAAATTGCACGGACACGAAAAAAATGTGGTGTACTCTTCGTCCGAGCTGCATGACATTAAACTGCCAAGAACCCAACAATCCAAACTCTATGAACTTAAAATAAGAGTACTACGTCGTCACCACATGACGTTAAACTACACAGAATCTAATAATACCCCTCTTCCTAACCACATAACATTAAACTGTATGGACCTCATCCTCACCGCATGACGTTAAACTGCACGGATTTCAGAGAACTATGTATGGTTTGATTCCTGCCCTTGTAGGATACTTAGAGATGCTGGGGTTCCCTATCCTAGCCCAACCACTCCCAAAAAAAAGTTAAAAATTCCCCCTTCCCCCCATGTACGGACCATAGCTGCACGGGGTGTATCACTTTTGCAGAGAACTATGTGAGGATTGAATCCTTCCCTTGCAGGATACATAGAGGCACCAAGATTACCTATCCTAGCCCAACCACTTCAAAAAAATGCCCCTTCCCCCCGTGTATGGACCAGACCAGCACATGGTGTATCACTTTTGCAGAGAACTACGTGCGGATTGATTCCTACCCTAGCAGGATACGTAGAGACGCCGAGATCCTCTATCCTGGCCCAACCACTCCCAATGAAAATAATGTTAAGAATGCTCTTTCCCCCATGTACGGACCAGATCTTCACAGGGTGTATACAATCATCCTCACCGCATGATGTTAAAATGCATGGATTTCAGAAAACTATGTGAAGCTTGATTCCTACCCTCGTAGGATACATATTGATGCCGGGATCCCCTATCCTGGCCCAGACACTCCCAAATAAAACTTAAAAATGCCTTCTTCCCCCAGTGTACGGACCAGACCTGCACAGGGTGTATCCCTCGTCCTCACGGCACGATGTTAAACTGCACAGACAAGAAGTTTTAACAATGCCCCGCTCTCCCCGTGTACGGAACAGACCTAAACGAGGTGTACTTCTTTCAGAGAACTACATGCTTCTTGATTCCTGCCCTTGTAGGATATGTAGTGATGCCAGGGTTCCCCGTCCTGGCCCATCCCCCTGAATAAAAGATAAAAATGCTATTTCCCCCCGTGTACAGACCAGACCGGCGCATGGTGTACTCCTCTTCCTTACCGCATGATGAAAAACTGAACGGATAGAAAGATTTAAAAAAATGATCCCTCTTCCCAGAGTATAGACCAGACCTACATGGGGTGCATACTTCATCCTCACCGCATGACGTTAAACTGCACGGACTTCATCCTCCCCGCATGACGTTAAACTGCACAGACTTCATTCTCACCGCATGACGTTAAACTGCACGGACTTCATCGCGACCCACCCAAGACGCATGGCGAAATGAGATGGGGATTTTCCTTGCACATTTGGATGCATCCTCTCCATATATCAGAATCCACGACCCGAATAATTATGGATCTTCATAACCACCCATGGCCATTGGAAGTGGAAAGTCATCGACCCGTGGACACCTTTCCATGACTATGCATACCATGCTCTCAGCGGCTCTGCATATTGATTGCCCCCAGACCATCTACCAAAGGCAATATTTCCTCAAGTGACACTCTTCCTAGATCCTTATGCCTACCGGCCTCAGAGCCCCCGTATCACATCTCCTGATCCAAAAATTTATGGGGAAATGGTTTACAATTTCATTCCCCTCTTCACATCAAAATTTTGCCAGGGTACCCATATCTGTCTAGCCTATGTGTCTTCCGGTGGTTCACATAGGAACCTACATCAGTGATCATCAAGCCAGAACTAGGCTACTTTGACTCAACAGACAATTGCAGTGAAGTTGTTTCTTGTATACTTGGACACCATTATCCCCATGTGCCGAACTCTGCACTGTGAGAAATCTCGGATTTTCATAATCATTCATGTCCATCGGACGTGGAATGTTATCAACCCGGGGACACCTTTATACGACTATGCATACCATTCCCTCAGCGTCTCTTCATAATGATATCCCCTGGCTCGTCCATCAAAGGCAATATTTCCTTTGGTGGTAATCTTCCTTGCTCCATACGCTTACCGGCCTCAGAGCCCCCACGCCATACCTCCTGATCCGTGAAAACTCAAAGTTGCACTTTCCAACCTTCATCCCCCACCTTTTTTCAAGTATATCAGAACATGTTGACCCAGTTATCCTTCAAGTTACTGTAGTAATAGTCACCCAATGGTCTGAGCTCTATGACTGATAAACTAGGTGTACTTCGTCCTTACCGCACGACGATAAAACTGCACGGAGCAAAGGAACACCCCCGCGAGCAAGATAAATCAGTGCAGGGGGGGGGCTCTTTGAACTTTAACTGTAACTAGGGACGAATATCCCCGACATGACTAGATATCTCCTAACCAGGTGATAGACTTCGTGGCCTGAACAATCGCGGATCCTCACAACCACTCACGACCATTGGAAGTGGAAAGTTATCGACCCGTGGACACCTTTTCATGACTATTCATACCATTCCCTCAGCGGCTCTGCATATTGATATCCCCTGGCCCATCTACCAAAGGCAAGATTTCCTCGGGCAACACCCTTCCTAGCTCCGTACGCTTACTAGCCTCAGAGCCCCCATATCAAATCTCCTGATCCAAGAAGCCCCAGAACCATGATTTACACCATCAAACCCTCTCCACGTCTTGGACATGCCGGGATACTCAGACCCAGTTTCATTCTAATCAAGAGTGGCCTTTTTAACTACGTCCTTGCCACATGACGTCAAATGACATGGATCACATCTTGGACACGTGGCGTAAGGCTGCAAAGGCCAAGCATCAAACATCCAGGGGAATGCCTCCAAGAACAAGCATTTTCACTGGTTTAATAATTCTCTTCATCCTTACCACACGACGTTAAAATGCACGGTCAATCTTCCTTGCTGCACGACGTTAAACTGCACAGCATGGGAAAAGGAAAGAAAAATTCCCCCAGTCCTCACTGCATGACGTTAAACTTCACAACATCCTTTAATAATGCTCTTCTTCCTTACTGCATGGCGTTAAACTTCACGGTCAAACCCATCACGGGTTCAGTGAGAAACATGGGCTTTTCTCTATCCTTTAGTGCACGGGTCAGACCTGCACAAGCCACCGTCTCACACTCGCGTGAGAAGGGATTACTTCAACCATTCTCGGGAATTTTAGTCTAGATGTTTCCCCCGTATCCAGGAACCCTCTCATCATGAACCATACTATGTACTAAGAAAAATCCGAACTCTCATAAGCCACCCCTGGTGGTCCCAAATCTCAACTTCCCTGAATTTTCTTGGCTATCAGGGGGATAAAATCATTGACCTAAGGACACCTTTGTATGACTATGCATACCATGCCCTCAGTGGCTCTGCATATTGATCTCCCCTGGCCAGTCTACCAAAGGAAGGATTTCTTTAGGCAATGATTCTCTCCGTACGCCTCTTGGCCTCTGAGCCCCCATGTCTATCCCAGGATTCAGAAACCCTCTGAGCTACAGTTTACCAACCTCTTTCACAATCCTACCTGAATATGGAAGAACACTTTTGAAAAGATTACCAAGAACCAGGACAAGTTGTTCCATTTTAAATGATGTCCCAGCTGCATGACTTTAAACTGTTCCAAGCCTCAACCATCCCTGATAGTAACTAAATGTGTAGGGAAGTGGTCTCCTGACCACGCTCCTGATTAGTACGAATGTTCCCAAAACCCTTTCAAGATTTCACATTCCCCTTCTGAGCCACCCCTGGTGGTTTTCATAATTTTCAAAGCCAACCATCGTGGTTTCCATGAGACAGACTTCCATGAAGTCCCCTAGCCATCAGAAATGAATAGTCATTGACTTAAGGACACCTTTATATGTCTATTCACACCATCCCCCAGTGGCTCTACATATTGATCACCCCTGGCCCGTCTGCCAAAGGAAAGTTTTCCTTAGGCAATGCTCTTCCTACCTCTGTACGCCGACGCGGATCCCATGCCTTGAGGCTTGCCCTGTATGTCATTCAAATTTAAACATGTTTCCCCCCACGTGTGTCTGAAGAGTATTGAGACATATTTTAATCAGTTGAACCCCATTGGGGCCCTGGCCCCACCATATCTGGTCAAAGTTGTTCGACCAAAAACATCAGTAATGATAGTCTTGACGGCATGACTTTAAACCACCCAAGAAAAGAGGCACAAAGCCTGTTAGGCTGAAAACCCAAAAAGGGAGACCTAATAAAAAGTTGGGTTATACCCGCTGGGTCTACACCAAATGGGCCCAAGAAAAATTAGGGTATTAAAAGAAAAGAAAATTTTTTTGTGGGGCTTCTCTACAAACTCTAGCAATAGTCAAACTTTGCTCACTGGATCCCATGGTCCAGGAAAAAGTTAGAGCTTGTTTTATTTTTATCAATAGTTTTGAACTCTGACTATTCTATGTTCAGGGAATTAACATATTCAACAATCATGCCAGATAATTTCTATCACAGGAGAAGATGACAAGAGCACTCCGGAAGGACATTTCTTCATTCCATAACAAAGTTTGTAGGAAGGGAATCCACAACCCGAAGCCTCTTCTGGCGTGAAAGGTTATTACAGGAGGTTTTCAGAGGATTCACAAAGTTGTATCAAGCACTGGTGAGAATCCTCAATTGTTTGAGAGAGATTCTGCAGTAGGGCCGTTTCAGCTTCTGCACCAGCCTGCAACTCTTCCGCCTCCTGGGCCGCCTTTGTGCTTTCCCTCATTTCCTCCTCCATCTGCCACTCCCCTTCTTCAATCATGGTGGAAACGTTGGCCTCTTCCTGCTACAGCTGCTATATCTCATTCCTCAGCACCTCCATGTGAGAACACTACTCAATAACTTCTCCCTGGAGCCTCGCAACTACCCATGCGTGATCATGAGCCTCTGTTAAGCAAACATTTCAGGTTACGGAAAGGTAGGCTTCAGATTGGGTAGCAAAAAGGCAAGATTCAAAATCACCCAGCCTCTCCCGATCAGTAATTACCTGCTTGACTATGTCATAAACACCATGATAGTCAAAGCCATCAAATCCTAGTAGCATAAACAGATTGCGTAGCTTCGGTAATCTGGCCGGCATCTCGGATAGGGGCGTCTGAGAAATCAATCTCCAAATTTTCTCCCAATCCATTTTGCGAGCAGGCCGAAGATTGGAGAGGACTTTTTGATCGGGCTCAGAATCACTCCCCGATGAGGACACATACTAGGGGATGAACCTCACCAAGGAGGGACCCAATGCGGCTTCACCTGCAAACTCTGGCACCGCTGCAACTTCACCCCTAGAAGTTGTGGTCATAGGCACGGTTGGGTCTGACGACACAATCGCCAGCTCCAAAGGACATGGTCTTGAAACCTGAGAGTCAATAATACAGATAAGTACTCCTAATTAGAAAGGGGAAGTAGAAGGAATAAGTGGCAAGATATCGGGAAACATACTCCTTATTGTCAAGGCATCGACATCCTCAAGCTCTTCACTGTCGCGACAGCCACTCGAGGAAGATGCCACATACTCAAAAGTCAAGGGAGTCTAGGGATCCCCTAGAGGGGTCCAGAACTTAAATCCATGCCCGAGGCCCGTATCTTCTAAGGCCATCCCCAAGCGGTCACCTATGGAGACCAAGCACAGGGAAATAACTCCCCCGGTAAACAAGACAATAGCCCGCTATGGGTTTCCAACAACTGGACTAATGGAAGGCTCTTTCTCTATTACCACGGGATCCATTGGGTCTGAAGCGGCTTGCCCCTTCGGATCTGGAGACCCCTCATCAATCACAGGCACCCCATTTTCCTCCGCGATAGAAAGGGCTGTTTGATCAGCAGGAGTCTCAAATACCAGCAGTTCCTCCTCTGATGTATCTCTGACTAATGAAGGTGGGAGTAAAGCATCCATATCACTGGCCCTTCCAGCAGGGCCCTCCATTTCCTCATGCCCAGGCGTGGCTGCAGGAGATTCCACAGATGGAAAGGAGGTGGAAGGTATGACCACGTGGGTAGCCGTAGCCAGATCCCTGAGTGGCCATGCACCATATGCCAAAATAGCTAATGTCTGGCATAGTCAGTATATGGAAGTTGGAAATTAAGAAAATAGGAAGTCATGATTACCTGACATTCCCTGTCTGAGTCGTTCTGATAAGTGGAACACCTGTTTCCATCTCTGGATCTGCCCAGGGGACAGTTCGCCCAAAATTTTGGGAGGAGCAGGAGGAGGAAAGACTTTGGCTGGGTCCGCAATGGTTGCTTCCATAAGCTTAGTCGCACTAGGGGACCCCTCCTCGATGACCCCTGTGGGAGAAAGAGCATGCTCACCCGCTGCGATACCTTGGGGAGTACACTCCGGAGAGGGAATTTCCCCCTAAGATTCTTCGGCACCCTGCACAAAGGGGAGGAACCTTAGAACCTCCACAATAAAGGGGGAAGAAATCCCGAATGGGCGGCAGGGTAACCTCTTCTTTATGGTCGGAAAATTAAGGATGACTAATCATCATGGACACCCTGGTGGTCCCATAGATCCGATTTCGGAGTGAGCGCACATATATGTCCATCTCATTTAAGGACGTGACTATGTCACTCAAATCCTCTTCCCACTGCAGGTGGGGTGGAGAGAAGATAACTCCAATACCTAGAAGCTTGAGAGGGCTTGTTTGGAGTGATGCCCAAACCTATTCATCTGAGATCCTAGCCCTCAGGTCATCCCAAATCCTCCATGCGTCTGGGAATGCGGCCGTAAGAGGAACGACTAGCCTGGAAGGACCAACCTAAGGGGGTTGGGCTGCGGTAGGGGCACCGATGGCCGGGTTTGTGCTCCGAATCTCGCCCATGCCTTAGAACTCCCTGGGACTATCAGTGGACGGGACCTCACGGGTAAGGACGGTAATTCCCTAGCTTCAGCCATGAAGGGGAGATCATCAAGATTATCACCCCCCGGAAGAGGGGTCACTTCCTTCCCCCTCCTCATCAGTCACCGGATGCAGTATGGCCTAGACTTGGTGGGTTAATACTGCGTGTCCCTGGTGTGCATAAATATAGAATTCAAGATCCTGGAGATATCGACTGACCCGCTCTGGGTCCACATCAAAGAGGATGTTAACAGGGGCAGATATGTAGCCCAACCCATCAAAATACACTTATGATTCCAGAAGATACTACCACAGAGAATGGGGTTACTGGCTACGAAAGGACGATCGACCTTTCAATTCATCCTGTTGACCCTAGGCCATAGAAAAGGCAACATCTATAGTAATAACCACCTCCCTTCGGGTAGCCTCAAGGGCATGAGAGGATACACCTCTGTCTGTTAAGATCTTCCCCGGAAGCATGGGACCAGCAGGGTGGCGAAGGATTTTTCCCGGCCTAATTGAAGCATCACCCCCTTTCACTTCCTCTTTCCCTTTGATGTCTTAGGACTTGAAGTGGTAGGCACCAATGTACCTAGCTAGCCATTTGGGTATGATTATACCCAGGAGTCAGCATAATTCTTGGATAAGAAGGGTGTGGAGTCTGCAAGAATGGGAGTCATAACCTCGCATTCGGTATCCTCCTGGGTAAACATTAACCACAGTTGTCTGGACACCATTAAATGACGATTCTCGTATGCACCATTATGTGTGGGAGGACACAGTGCCTGGACGCAGCCAAATTGATGCCCGAATCGGCACCGAATCGGCAAGGCGCGTACCCCTCATAGATCAGTCCCCCGCCAATATGAGCTACCAGAATACCCTCTCGAAGGGAAAATAGGTATCCTTGCTTACTAAACTTCTCTGTTATGGTGTTCGTGATTACACCAGTTGGGGAGGAGAACATATGGAAGTTGAAATAATCATAACAAGAGATTAAACTTGATAAAAGACGCATGTTCTGAACTGTCTGTTGATTATCCTTATCTTGGGTCGCCCACTCTTTGGGTATAACCCCGCTGGTCAGATTCAAGTATGGCCAGAATGTGGTACACAGAATATGAAGAGGGTTGATGAAGGTGTAGCAGTTCTTGACATGAACACCTAGCCATCCCCAGAGAATTTGAAAATGGTCGGCCACTCGGTTTGGCCTTCCCCCATCAGTAATATTACTGAGCAAGCGGTAAATCCTGGCCAGCTCTAGGACGACTAGGTTGATAACGTTGCCAGTAGCCAATTGTGCTTCCATGACAAATTTAGAGACCCATACTCCACTAGACTCGCATACAGGCAATAGCCAGCCACTCAAAATCATGGCCAGAAACGCCGCCAGACGAAGCAACTGATCGACATCTGGGACAAGCTTCCAGCCCCAGTCGTTGAATTAGCCTTGCTCCAGGTTCATCCAATAGCTGCCCTTCTGCTTTCCGAACTCTATTGTGGGGCAGGTCGTGGGCCTACGCAGAAGAGCTACAGACTGGCTCTCTCTGGAAAAAGCCTTCATCCAATCGTGGAGGAGGAATGGTTTGTGGAAGTCATATCTGGTTCGCGGATGAGGCACTTCGCGAAGGAACGAGCATGCAGAGGTGAGGGAGCTCTGGTTTCATGAAGAATCCGGTAAAGGAAAAATGAAGGGCCCCCTGTATTTATAGGCGTGGTCCCCTACCGGGTCCACCTCTCTACCGCAAACCATCTCAGTTTCAGGACCACTCTACATCGGAATGACCTCCTCTTCGTTCTGATCGGACCCCATTCCGATGGGGGCATTTTTAGGGTCCTGAAAAATCCGAAAAGGAGATTCTACCCAAATTACCCAGAGAATTGGGGAAAAGAATAGATAAAATTCAAAGAAGGGACACAAGAAAGACCGGTCTGTGGACCAGTCCCATGAAAACACGACGTGGCCAGGCCCCGCGAAGCACCCCCTCCGCGAACCATTATCGTTCACGAAATAGAGGCGTAGATCCTCCGCGGTCGCGAGGCAAGATGGGCGCCGATCCAGTTCACCGTTATGAACTGTCCCAAACGCGGACCACGTCGACCAGTTCAAGATGCATCCATTGTCGTTCGCGGAATGGAGGAAGAACCCTCTATGACCGCGAACCACTCTCTGAGTTCAGTTTGCGAGGGGGGGGGGGAGTGCTCAGTAATCACCGCGAATCGCGGATTGACCAAGTCAGTCGTAAACCGGATTTTCGGTCATGGGCCTCCGCAAAAGGTGTTGTGTGGCCACAGATACATCTCATTCTCCACTCTATAAAAGGAGATGGAGGGGGAATGGAAAATGGATTCAGAATTCGGATTTGAACGATTCGAAGGCGGAGGAAGAAAAGAGTGATCAGATTCGGGATGAAGGAATTTGAAGTAAGGCTAAGGATTTTGCAAACAGTGAAGTTCCAGTTCGTGAACCAGAGAAGGTATAAACCTAGGAAAGAACTAATAAGGAACCAAAAACGCATAATAATTTGGTGAACCACAAATGTAAAACAACAAACAAAAGGAAACTGCGAACCATGGCCCCTTCTCGGATGCACTCCCCACGGAGTAGGGAGTTTATGCCTCTTTTCCGATCCACCGCACCGCGTAGCACCCTCATATGTGGGAAAAGACTCGACCGAAGAACCCCTGATCGGTGCCGCCCTTGGCCACTGCTTCTCGCATGGACCCCTCCGCGTACCCCCCTGGTACGCGGGCCGAACCCGAAGCTGTGAACCATCCTGGTTTGCGGGGTGCTCGCCAGACCACGAAACACCCTGGTTCGCAGGTTGTCCGTCAGACCACGAGCCACCCTGGTTCGTGGGGTGCCCCTCAGTCTACGGACCACCCTGGTTCGCGGACGGCTTATCCAGCAGCATAGCACCTTCCTATGCGAAGGGCGCCACCACCCCTTCATACGTGTGACCCATCAGAGCCTTCAGAGATACCATTCCCCAGGCTAGATAAAATCCTTCCAATCTGGCCCAATCCTCCACAACTCCCTCATTAGACTATTCATCAGCCCCGAGCCGAGGCCTCCACCAGAGCCTCCGGATTTGCGTGGTTTAACCCTCAGGTGCATTAGTGCACCATTTTGAGTTCACATACCCACAGTAAGTAGAGGCGTAGGGGTTTCCCTGACCATTGAACATATTCCCAAAGCATTCCTGGGTTCACATTCCCACGGTAATGTGGAGTCTGAGCTCGGGAGTCCCCTTTCTGCCCCTCTACTTTTTCAGTTCTCTTTGGGGGTAGTAAAATACCCATCGAAAGGAATCCCTCATGCACTACAAGAGAGGATATGTGAACAAAAGCACCCCCTTTCCCTCTCCCGCTGCGCTTTGTCGCATGGGCCTCATCAGAGTGTAAGAACCCATCCATCACTATGGGCCTCCTCAGAGTGTAATCCCCAATATATCATTGTGGGCCTCTCCATGCTTAAGCCCCACTCCACTTCTCACAAACGTACCTTTCGCGACGTGATCGTCTGGTCCTTTCTCCCTCTTATTTCTCACACCGAGCATGACTCACATGGGCTTAGAGTAGGCATTGACCATGACATCCTCTTATGGGCCTCCTCAGAGTGTAAGCCCTGATTCATCACTCCGAGCTGCCTCAGAGCGTAATCCCCAAGCCTATTCGAACTACATGGACTTTGATCCTTGCCTCCTAATCAGGGTACGTAGGAAGCCTCCCTGAGGTTCAAGCCCAACAACCGGTCGATCCGAATATCCTAACATCAGCTCACCGTGCCGCTCCTTATGCCGCCTCAGTGAGTCTAGACTCATTGGGTTCATTAACCCAATGAGGGATGGTAAATCTCAGGAGTAAATGATTCCGAGTCCCTGCGTTCAGCTGACCATTTCCAACCAGGAAAAAATCCATGTATACTATGTTTGGGTATAAACCAAAGATTCACGAACATATGAATACGTCTTAAATATATAAGAGAGTCCTGGAATTGGAAATAATTCCTCCCAAAAGGGTGCGATGATCCCAACTTCCCATCCTCTCGACCAATGTGAGTTCTTAAGCGTCGCTGGTCATACCATCTGGAGAATGCCTGCCTTTGTAATGTAGGTCCACGCTTCATCAGATACGGAACCGTTGGGAATTTCGAGACCGAAACCCGAAACACCTATGTTATGATAAATGGATCATCTTTATTATATTAATTTTCTGTAGTCTTACACTATGATATATGTTTGGTCATTTGAGATTCCATGTCTTTCTATCATGACATGCGATCAACTATCATGAATCCATGAAATTTTTAATAAGTTATTTATTCCATGTTCATGTTTACCATATACTTATGATCTAACCATTAATGGTATATTGATAAGTTTTTATCATACTAATAATTTTATCTTATCCAATTCTTAATTTTTCCATTATAATATTTTGGGTTTCTTACTCCTTTAATTTCTAATTTTCCAAGGCTTGGAATTATCAGAGGGAGTTCAAGGGAATTTCCACTTAAAATTTATAGATTTTCATACATGGTCCCCTGAACAAAATTTATATAACTTTTCCCTATGTGTGGTTAGTTTGTTCCATGGTACAGTTGGTCAGTTCCTTAGTACGATGTGTTGGTTTCTTTTTATGGTCTGTTGGTTCCTTCACGCAGCTGGTTGGTTTCTTCTTTCAATTTGTTGGTTCCTTTATTCAGCCGGTTTGTTATTTATTATGGTTGGTTGATTTATTTTTTTATTCACTTGATCCTTAAGAGGTTGGTTGGTTTCTTCTTATGGTCACCTTTTCCTTCATTCATTAAGTTTATTTTATTTTCTGGTTGATTGGTTCTTTCATGCAGTTAGTTTATTTATTCTTGTTTCACCTTTCTCTTTAATATAGTTGGATGTTTATTTATTATGTTTTGTTAGTAATTTCATTTGTTTAATTTATTGGCTCAAAGTGTTTGATCAATTCTCATGGTTGGTTCAATAGTTTGTAAAAATTTTAATTTCATCAAAATAACATGATTTTTTTACAAAATTATGTGAAAACAGATATTAATGTCAAAGGTGAAATTAAATTCATATATAAATGTTTTAATATCTATTTTTTGGGGATTGAATATTCTATATTTATTCCATAAAACTATGGATTTAATAGTTTATCCCATTTTCTATAATTGAAGGAAAATTAAATGGAAATTTAAAAGTAAAATTGATGATAATAATTTTCAGTGTTATTCCAGGATCTATTTTGGTAAATTTAATATACATAATTTTATTTATCATAGGAATTTTATTTTTCCTTTGATTCTGGAAAAACAAATTCCTTACTAATAATCCTTGGATTTACCGACCCTAGCCATGAATCCTTTCACCTGATGATTCCTGGGATGTTCTACATATTGGATTCCCATGTATTTTCTAAAGTAGCGAGTAATGTTTAATGTAGGAGTTTCTTTCCATTTGTTATTCCTAAATTCTATTAAATTATTATATGATTTATCAAGCCCTTACCTTAGTGATATCAAAGTTATGGAATCATCAATTTTTCCATCTGTTTTGGTGTAGCCCGAGAAACAAAAAAATATAGGGATGAGATCCTTGTTCTCATCTTCTTTCATGGATCTTTTTAATTTTAATTCTTTGGTTTTCTAGTGTGTGGGTTTTATGGAATAACTAATGATTTTAATTTACTAGATTAAATTGTATTAGAAGGAAATGGGTGTAATCACATGGGTTTATCAATTTCCAAGTTATTTCTAACTATTTTCTCTCAAATATTTTAACATGTTTGATATGCATGTTGTGGCTTCTATGAATTGTATACTATTTTTGTGGTTTGATAACCCTTCCATTGAATTTTTGTTTAAATCCGTAGTTCAAAAAGTATTTATATGAATATTTTCAATGAATTTGATTCCCATTTTGATATGAAAACTATGTAAAAGTAACCATGAATAATAAAATGATTTATTGTAAATGCTCTATTTAAAATAATTATGTTAAAAATATGTGGTTTGAAAATATATTATTGCGTAATTATAGTTTTTTGATAGTTATCTTATGGTTGTGTTGAATTTTTTAAAAGATTTCTAGTTTTTTTCATGGGGTGTGTCATTACATCTCCATATGCCTTAGTGCCTGCTAAGATGGCACGCGAGGCGTGCGCCTTTGGCATGCCTTAGTGAGGTCACCCTGCCTCACCTACAACAAGGTGCTCTAGATGCACCTCTCCACACCTGCAACATCCCATGTAAATGAAGAATAAGACATATTTTATATTTATTAATATTTTTGAATTAAATATTAATTTTACTTTAAAGGGGTTTCTATGTTCGATAGCGTACCCTATACGCAACAACGAGTTTCTTTGGAATCTTACGTTGCACACTGATAATATAATATTACTATTTTAAATGGTAGTTAACTCCTAGCCGTTGTATTTGCGGGAATGAACAAAACTTACTACAATATGATTATACATGTATTTATATTTATCCAATAAAAGTTAGAGGCTTAAAATGTGAATGAATCAAATTTTAAGCATAATTTACATTAAAAGGCCGATTTACCACCTTTTAATGGAGAACCTTATTTGAATATAGTTTTTGTCACTTTAATACATTAAAATTGACCATATAAAATCTTCTTTAGAATGGTGACATAAAATTTTACTTTGGGTAATTTTTTGGTATTTTTCTAATAAAGTTCATTTTTAATGAACAGTGAATAATATTGTATTTTGATTCAAAAGTGCCTTTTAATATAATTTATTTATATGGTTATATTATATTTTTAATTTATTTTAAAGTGAAATTAAAATATATTTTTACCATTTAATCCAATGTTGGTCACTGGAATTAATTTCACTTTGAAATTAGACATAAACAAGTATCAATCTTTTTGGTAATTATTGTTTCTTAAAAACACGCTATTTGTGTTGATAACGGGAATTATTTTTAAAATTAATTAATTCCACTTCTATGTTTTGAATTAGGAAAAATAGACATCAATTTTGAATTCGGAATATCAAATAATTCTTAGGCTGAATTTTTGGTATTTTTCTGAAAAACTTCAATTTTTGATGAATAGTGAAACCACTTAGTGGTAGCTAAAAAACTGACTTTTTCATTTAAATGAAATTTTACCACTTCTGTGAATTGAATTTCAAAAATCCGACATACATTTTTGTTATCAAAAGTATAATGTGGTTCATTAAGATGAAAATAATTTTTGATGAATGGTAACTTTTGACTTTTATTTACCGCGGTTAAAGTTAAATAGGGAAATTCAAGGTAAAAAGAATATTATAATATTTTAAAATGACCTTAACACTTGTCAAAAAATTATTGGTTGAGACATTTACGACCATGGGAATCTTTGGGTGGATTTTGGGACCCCATTGATCCACTTGGGAGTGAAAATGACAATTTAGATTAATTAATTTAATTTAAGGACAAAATTGACATTAATAAAAATTATTTAGTAATTAATTTTTATATGGTGTTATATAAGTCCTATTTTTGACTATAAATTTTCATTGGAAACATAAAAATATTTCCTACATGATAGTAATTTTTTTATAATTATTAGACATCGAATAAATTAAATTATTTATGACACAATAATGATGCAGTATTTACCTCATTAATAAATGATTAAAATAAATAAGATTATAATGATTAAAATATTACCCAAAACAAGTCCAATTATGATTGGATGATTTTATTTCGAATACGAGTCATCATATATTTGACCTTAATTATTTTTGGACCATTAGAAACCGAACATCATTATATTATAAAATAATATTTTCACACTTTCCTAAAGAGCCCCTCCTCTCCCCTATAAAAGGAGACCACTTCTATGAAATTCATCACACCTCTAAAGCCTTTTGTATCATCCAAAATCTACCCAATTAAGCTCCCTACATCCCTATCCTACTTCTAAAAGCCTTACCTTAGGAAGAAGGCACTTAAATAAGTCCTCTGGTTCAAACCAAAGGGAGTTACCCAAATTAAAGGTAACAGTTTCTCTTAAATTATTTTCTTTTATTTTACTTCTCCAACCTCTAAAATATTTTTATTTCCTTTATTTTATAACAAACCCAGTATCCGAAATATACTAGGATGTTTTTATGAGAATTATTTGAACTACAATTACACACACCTCCATCTAATGGGTGAAGAACATACTGTTTCTATGGATGGCAAACTAACGCCTCACGAAACGATGATTATTCAATTACATATTACAACCTATCATGGTGGACATTATGATGGAAGTATTTTTATATATGATATATATAATGTTTATGATTTCCTTATTCTTCGGTACTTCACATTTATATCACACCTTTATGGTTTCCATAGTGGGTAAATACGATAATCTCATTTGAGGAAGTGCGGACTACCGCCCCCTCAAAGTGATGTGATTCGTTAATGCCTTATGTGGTATGTATAAAGGATATATTTAATGATATTATATATTATATTATACTAGAATTATAATATAACTATGTATCATTATGTTTTAATTCCATTAAAATAAGAAATAGAAATGAAAGTAACGTTCATGTGTACGTACGACTTACCGTCTCCATGAACGGTGCATTTCATTTCTTACCTCCAAATGTTATGTACTATTATAAATACATGTATATACTGGATATATATGATATATATGATATCTAAATCATGATTATCATTCTATAGATAATGGATATTTGACTACATTTACAACATGTAATTATAAGAAGTCCATTTTTGACTCAAGTGCCAAATATCGACAAAACGAACATTATTAACTTAAATGATTACATAATTCTTATAACATGGAAATAAGTGATATAAAATGATTAATAAACTTGTAGAAGGTTATTAAGCATTTAGAAATTAACTTTAGTTTATTATTTAGGAGATTTAAGAACGAACGGGTGAAGTCGGACACGAGGTAAGGGACTTCATCTCGATCTCCTTTCATTGAGGAATTTTTAGTTTTATACATGACTTTATTTTAGATGGTGTATAAACCCCTTTGACTTTTCATTTCATTCAAAGGGAATCTTTTTATACGAAGAGTTTTACTAAATTAAAAAAAGGAATGTTTTTTTAATATAAGCGGTGACAACGACCTTTCCGCCGCCGCGAGTATTATTTGATATTTGGCTTCCTTAAAAATCCATAAGGTTTTTAAATGGAAAAATAAATACCATATACTCTTTTTACATATTTTGGTATTGAAAATGATTTTGAGAATGGATTTATTATTTCAATATCTTGAAATGATATTTTGCTATTGCAATGTGGGAATTTTATCTTTTGTTTATCCTTATGTTATGTGTTATGATCATGTTATGGTTCTTGGGAATTATTTACGTATATGGGTGGTTCTGTGATAAACCAAGGGTGGGTGAGCCTGAGATAGCTCCCCAATGCATTGGGTAACATGACAGAGGTAAACGTGAATGTTTCTCCTAAGAGATTTAGGGAATATACTGTGATGGGTATTCCAAAGTAACTCCATATGTAGCTCTGATAGCTACAATGTAAGTATGATATGGATGCCACAAGTTACCTTTATGATTTATGATTTCTATGTGTCTTTCATAAATCTTATGATTTCATGAGGTAAGTAAAATATTTCATGTTTTGTATGTATTTATGAACAAATTATTTCATTATTTGTTTTATAACCCTTATTGAGCTTTTTATGCTCATCCCATGTTTTGAAATGTTTTCACATGACTTAAAGATGAATAGGGTCAAGGATGGGATCAAGGAAAAGTCATGCTATCTAAAACATGGAACTAGACATGACTCTTTTTTTCAAGAGTTTTTTTTATGAAAAAAATGGAAACTGTGTAAAAGTGTCTACTTTGTAATATTTTGAGATGTAATAGTTATGACCTAATTCTCTAAAACTCTAAACCTAAAAAGATCCTCAATGTGAATTATTGATTTAATTCAATATTATGTAATGTTTTAAGGACGGGTCCTTATAGTTGGTATCATAGGTCGGTTTAGATAACTTTAGGAGTTAGGGTGTTGTTAAATAAATGTCTATATAGTAATTTATGTTAACATTGAAATCATATAGCATTTAAATATTACCATGTTGATTCGCCTAAGATATTTCTTTGTTCAGAATGGTTTTCCGCGGAGGAAACATGGAAGATATGTTGGGATGATATCAGGAGGAATATAACCATCCAAATTAGCAACCTGAGATGGTCGGAATCAGAACTGAACAGTTTGTTGCAGTGATGGAACAGTTGACTCCGATGATAAACGGTGGTGGTATTCATGTACGAGATTAGCCAGATCAACCATAAAGGAACATGTCAGTAGTGGAGAATTTCATGAGGCAACATCCCCCATCATTCAGAGGATCATCTGACCCTTTGCTAGCTGAAGGGTGGATTAAAGCACTAGAAAAGATTTTTGATGTCATGGGTTGTTCAGAAAATAAAAAGGTTAGTCTTGCAGTTTACTGTTTTGAAGGTGAAGCTGATCAGTGGTGGTCGATGGTGAAAAATATCCGGGATAGTGGGGAGATTGATGCTCTCGATTGGGATGAATTCTAAGGTATGTTTCTTGTGAAATATTTGTCTAAGGTGGTTCGTCTTAGGATGGAAAAATAATTCCTGGAATTGAGGAAGGAGGATGACTCAGTGGCTGCTTATGAAGATAAATTCACTCGACTAGAAAGGTATGCTCCAAATTTCATACGAGATCCAGATAGTAAAATCAACCATTTTTACTCAGGATTAAAGCCAAAGTATTGAAGGTCTTTAGCTTCTCATGAGTTCAAAATTTATGAAAAACTTGTTTGTTGTGTGGAGAAGGTGGAAATGGAGTTTTCCAATGATCAGGTATTCTTTTAAAAACAACAGAATAAGAGGTCGAGGTGGTAGGCGAAAGGGAAGAACTCTTAAAAAAAGTCTGATGGTAAGAAAATTAAGTTTACCGTTTGTGAAAATTGTGGTAAAAAGCATGCTGGGGAATGTCTTTTGAATTCTGGTAAGTGCTACCGATGTGGTAAAATGAGACATAAGGCTCGTAATTGCAATGAAAAATATCAGGGTAATGGTAAGACAAAATCTGATTTATAGTTAGTAAAATGTTTTAAGTTCAATGAATTGGGTCATTATGCAAATGAGTGTGCAACAAAGAACTCAACCGAAGGAAAGCAGCCAGACTACAAGCAGAAATGGGTGGAGAAATCCTTTGCAACTACTTC
Source organism: Viscum album (assembly GCA_963277665.1). Classification (NCBI taxonomy): domain Eukaryota; kingdom Viridiplantae; phylum Streptophyta; class Magnoliopsida; order Santalales; family Viscaceae; genus Viscum; species Viscum album. The sequence goes on from OY728130.1 coordinate 927,513,673, forward strand.
AGAAGAAGATGTTCCGTCAAATGAAGTGGTATCAGGTAAACTATTTGTTTGTTCAGATTATGCCAATGTGTTTTTTGATTCAGGGTCTACACACTCTTTCATTTCTGAGAAGTTTTCTAGTAAATTGGGAATTCCATCGCATGATATGAATATTGAACATATGGTAAAAACACCTGGAGGAAATTTTGAGACAAAAAGAAAACATAAGAACATTCCTGTGCTTGTGTGCGGAAAAAATATACCTGTAAACCTTATTGTTTTTCCTCTAGTAGAGTTTGATGTTATATTGGACATGGATTAGCTTTCTATTTATCATGATAAGATTGACTTCAAAGATAAAGAGGTTTCTTTTCAGAATGATTTTCAGTTTTTGTACAAGAATGAACCCTTGTTTTTGATAATATATCAGGAAGTTGAAAACTTGGTAAAAGATGGAAATGAATGTTATCTTGCACATATTATTGAAAACAAAGGAACTGTTCAGATTAATGATGTGCCAGTGGTAAATGAGTACCTTCATGTTTTTTCTGATGAGTTGCCTGATATTATACATGATTAGGATGTTGAATTTACTGTTGAATTAGTTCCTTATGCTAATCCAATTTGAAAACCCCCTTATCAAATGGCTGAAATTGAAATTTTATAGTTAAAGAAGAAATTTTATGAGTTATTAGATAAAGGTTTTATTCGACCTAGAACATCCCCATGGGGTGCTCCTGTCTTGTTTGTTAAAAAGAAATATGGTTCAATGAGACTTTTCATTGATTATAGAGCATTGAATAACATCATTGTTAAGAATAAGTATCATTTGCCTCATATCGATGATTTGTTTGATCAGCTCTAGGGAGCTCAATATTTTTCGAAGATTGACTTGAGGTCGGGGTACCATCAGTTGAAAGTAAAGGAAGAATACTTTCCAAAGACTGCATTTTGTACTAGATATGGCCATTATGAATTTTTAGTTATGCCTTTTGGGTTAACCAATTCACCTGCTCTATTCATGGATCTTATGAATAGATTTTTTCATGAGTTCATGGATAAGTTTGTGGTTGTGTTCATTGATGATATTTTGGTTTATTCCAAAAGTAATGAGGAACATGAAAGTCATTTAAGGGTTGTCTTGCAAACCTTAAATGAAAAGAAACTTTATGGGAAATTCAGAAAGTTTGAGTTTTGGTTACAACAAATTTAATTCCTTGGTCACATTGTTTCAAAAAATGGCATAACTGTTGATCCTGCTAAAATGAAAGTTGTTTAAGAATGGCTAAGACCCACAAATATAACCGAGATTCATAGTTTTCTTGGTTTGGAAGGTTATTACCAAAGGATTGTTGAAACCTTTGCACGGTTATCTTGTCCAATGACTAAGTTAACTCGAAAAGGTGTTAAGTTCATCTGGACAAAAGATGTGATGATTGTTTTCAGGAATTGAAAAGAAGATTGGTGAATGCTCCAGTTTTGGCACTACCTTCCAGAAATGGTGAGTTTGTTATCTACATTGATGCTTCATTGAAGGGACTGGGTTGTGTCCTAATGCAGAATGATCAGGTAATTGCTTATGCTTCACGTCAGTTGAAACCACATGAGTTAAATTACCCTATACATTATTTGGAATTAGTTGTTGTTGTTTTTGCTTAAAAAATTTGGAGGCATCATTTGTATGGAGTGAAGTGTGAAATATATACTGATCACAAAATTTTGAAGTACATATTTACTCAGAAAGAATTGAACATGAGACAGAGGAGATGGTTGGAATTAATCAAGGATTATGATTGCACGATCCTTTACCATCCGGGAAAAGCAAATAAAGTTGTTGATTCTTTGAGTCGAAAAAGTAACGCTTCATTAGCCATGTTAAGTTTGGAATGAGATCCTTTGGTTTATGATTTTATGAAATATGGCATAGAAGTTGTTGGTGTAGGAAATTATTATGTTTTGTTTCAGGTGTCAGTGAGATCATCTCTATTAGACAGAATAAATCTAGCATAGAAGGAAGACAGTGAGTTGCAGAAAAAGGTAGAGTTGGTTCAGAAGTGTAAGTTGCATGATCTTAACATTGATAATGATTGTGTGTTGAGATTTGGAAAGAGATTATGTGTGCCTTGTGATTCATAGTTGAAGAATGAGTTGTTATGTGAAGTTCATAGTTCCCCATTTTCAGTTCATCCTGGTAGTACTAAGATGTACAGAGAACTTCAGGAGTATTACTAGTGGGATGGAATGAAAAAAGATATTGCTGATTTTACTATGAAGTGTTTGACTTGTCAGCAGGTTAAAGCAGAACGACAATTACAAAAAGGAATGTTGCAGCCTCTACCGGTGCCAGAGTGGAAATGGGAAAATATATCCATGGAGTTCATTGTGGGATCACCAAAGACATGTCGGGGTAATAATGCAATTTGGGTTAGAGTTTACCGATTGACTAAATCTGCTCATTTCATTCCTATCAGAGATACTTTGTCTCTAGATAAACTTGCCCGGTTCAATGTTAAAGAGATAGTCAGGTTGCATGGAGTTCCTCACTCCATTTTATATGATCGTCACCCCAGGTTCACTTCTATCTTTTGGAAAGGCCTTCATAAGGCATTGGGTGCTGAATTAAACTTTAGTACAGCTTTTCATCCTCAATCAGATGGGTGGTCATAATGAAAAATTAAGACCTTGGAGGATATGCTACGTGATTTATTGATGGATTATCAAAGAAATTGGGACCAACACCTTTATTTGGTTGAATTTTCATATAATAACAACTTTCATTCTAGTATACATATGGCTCCATTTGAGGCATTATATGGAAAGCGTTGTCGAACTCCAGCTTTTGGGATGAAGTAGGTGAAAGGAATCTGATGGGACCAGAATTGGTAGAAGAGATGGTAGAGAAAGTTCAATTGATTCATAAGCACATGATAAAAGCTCAGAGCAGACAGAAAAGTTATGCTGATAATCGGAGGAAGGATCTTTCTTTTGAGGTAGGTGATCATGTCTTTCTCGAAGTTTCTCCATGGAAAAGTGTGATGCGTTTTGGTAAGAAGGGAAAGTTGAGTTCAAGGTTCATTGGACCATATGAAATTCTTGAGAAAGTTGGATCAGTTGAGTATAGAGTGGCTTTACCTCCATGTTTATCCTAGGTATACAATGTTTTTCATGTTTCTATGTTGAGAAAGTATATGCCAGATCTATCTCATGTTTTGAGCCCAAAGGTATTTCAGTTGGAAGAGAATATCTCTTATGAAGAACAACCAGTACATATTCTTGACCGTAGAGATAAAGTGTTGGGGAATAAGGTAATTCACTAGGTAAAGGTTTTGTGGAAAAACCATATGGTTGAAGAGGCAATGTGAGAATCTGAAAATTCTATGAGGGATAAATACCCCCACTTATTTGGACAAGTAAATAAAAATTGCGAGGACACAATTATAACACCTCTCTCCGTGTCTACCTAAGGCGCAACCCTTTAAAAATCCGACATACACGGTTGTTATTAAGAAGTAAATTTTTTTTCATTAAGATGAAAATAATTTTTGTTGAATAGTAACTTTTGACTTTTATTTACCGCAGTTAAAGGTAAATAGGGTAATTCAAGGTAAAAAGAATATTATAATAATTCAAAGTGACCTTAAAACTTATCCAAACCATATTGGTTGAGACATTTACAACCATGGGAATCTTTGGGTAGATTTTGGGACCCCATTGATCCACTTGGGAGTGAAAATGACAATTTAGATTAATTAATTTAATGTAAGGACAAAATTGACATTAACAAAAATTATTTAGTAATTAATTTTTATATGGTGTTATATAAGTCCTATTTTCGACTATAAATATTAATTGAAAATCTAAATAGATTTCATACATGATAGTAATTTTTTTATAATTTTCAGACATCAAATAACTTAAATTATTCATGACACAATAATGATGCAGTATTTACCTCATTAATAAATGATTAAAATAAATAAGATTATAATGAATAAAATATTATCCAAAACATGTCCAATTCTGATTGAATGATTTTATTTCGAATATGAGTCATCTTATCTTAGAACTTAATGATTTTTGGACCATTAGAAACCGAAAATCATTATATTATAAAATAATATTTTCACACTTTCCTAAAGAGCCCCTCCCCTCCCCTATAAAAGGAGACCACTTCTATGAAATTCCTCACACCTATCAAGACTTTTGGATCATACAACCTCTACCCAATTAGGCTCCCTACATACCTCTACTCCTCCTAAAATCCTTATCTTTGGCAGAAGGCACTTCAATAAGTCCTTTGGTTCAAACCAAAGGGAGTTACCCAAATTAAAGGTAACAGTTTCTCTTAAATTTTTTTCTTTTATTTTACTTCTCCATCCTCTAAAATATTTTTATTTCCTTTCTTTTGTAACAAAACCAGTAACCTAAAAATACAAGGATGTTTTTATGAGAAGGATTTGAACTACACTTACACACACCTCCATCTAATGGGTGAGGAACATAATGTTTCTGTGGATGGCAAACTAACGCCTCACGAAACAATGATTGTTCAATTACATCTTATCGCCTCTCATGGTGGCCATTATAATGGAACTTTTTTTATATATGATATATATTATATTTATGATTTCCTTATGCCTCTGTACTTCAAATTTATATCACACCTTTATGGTTTCCTTAGTGGTTAAATACGATAATCTCATTTGAGGAAGTGCGGACTACCGCCCCCTCAAAGTGATTTGATTCGTTAATGCCTTATGTGGGATGTATAAAGGATATATTTAATGATATTATATATGATATTATACTGGAATTATAATATACCTATGTATAATTATGTTTTAATTCCATTAAAATAAGAAATAGAAATGAAAGTAACGTTCATGCGTACGTACGGCTTACCGTCTCCATGAACGGTGCATTTCATTACTTACCTCCAAATTTTACGTACTATTATAAATACATGTATATACTGGATATATATGATATATATTATATCTAAATAATGATTATCATTCTGTAGATAATGGATATTTGACTACATTTACAACATGTAATTATAAGAAGTCCATTTTTGACTCAAGTGCCAAATATCGACAAAACGAACGTTATTAACATAAATGATTACATAATGCTTATAACATGGTAATAAGTGATATAAAAGGATTAATAAACTTGAAAAATGTTCTTAATAAAGTAGAAATTAACTTTATTTTATTATTCAAGAGATTAAAGAACGAACGGGTCAAGTCAGACACGAGGTAAGGGACTTCGTCTCGATCTCCTTTCATTGAGGCATTTTTAGTTTTATACACGACTTTATTTTATATGGTGTATAAACCACTTTGAATTTTCATTTCATTAAAATGGAATCTTTTTATATGAAGCGTTTTACTACACGAAAAAAAGGAATGTTTTTTTAACATAAGAGGTGGCAACGACCTTTCCGCCGCCGCGAGTATTATTTGATCTTTGGCTTCCTTAACAAGCCATAATGTTTTTTAATGGACAAATAAATACCATATTCTATTTTTACATATTTTGGTATTGAAAATTATTTTGAGAATGGATTTATTATTTCAATATCTTGAAATGATATTTTTCTATTGCAATGTGGGAATGTTATCTTTTCTTTATTCTTATGTTATGTGTTATGATCATGTTATGGTTCTTGGGCATTATTTACATATACGGGTGGTTCTGTGATAAACCTAGGGTGGGTGAGCCTGAGATAGCTCTCCAATGCATTGGGTAATGTGACAGATGTAAAGGTGAATATTTCTCCTAAGAGATTTAGGGAATATACTGTGATTGGTATTCCAAAGTAACTCTCTATGTAGCTGTGATAGCTACAATGTAAGTATGATATGGATGCCACAAGTTACCTTTATGATTAATGATTTCTATGTGTCTTTCATAAATCTTATCATTTCATGAGGTAAGTAAAATATTTAATGTTTTGTATGTATTTATGAACAAATTATTTCATTATTTGTTTTATAACCCTTACTGAGCTTTTTATGCTCATCCCATGTTTTGAAATGTTTTCATAGGACTTAAAGATGAATAGGGTCAAGGATGTGATCAAGGAAAAGGCATGATGTCTAAAACATGGAACTATACATGAATCTTTTTTTCAAGAGTTTTTATTTTAGGAAAAAATGGAAACTGTGTAGAAGTGTCTACATTGTAATCTTTTGAGATGTAATAGTTATGTCCTAATTCTCTAAAACTCTAAACCTGAAAATATCCTCAATGTGAATTATTCATTTAATTCAATATTACGTAATTTTTTAAGGCCGAGTCCTTATAACACCTCTCTCCGTGTCTACCTAAGGCGCACCCCTTTAACAACACTAGATTTAACCATGATTTTGGTTATGATGCAGGTTATGCCTTATGATATACTATAAAATTAATATATAGGTTATTACTTCATGAATTTAGTATAAAACACATGAATGTGTTCATAATTCTCTTACTAAAGGAATATCAACTAGCTATTCTAAATCAAAATGTACTAAAGTAGATCCAAGAACGCATCTACTAAAATTTATTACCTTGTAACCAAAAGACCATTTAACATCCTTATAGCTAAAACAATTTTGATAGGATTTCTTACAAACAATGAACTTCCACCTATAACTTCAATATTGAATAAATGAATTATTATACCCAAAAACTCAATCCAAATAGGAGCCACTATATAATACATCCCCTCTATCCAATTTGGAAAACACATCCTTTATCATCATCAATCTTCCAATTCACTCAATCAAAAAAAGTTAAAAAAATGTATCCTTTAAATAAAAAAGAGTATCATGATAGTAGCTTAACAGTTTTGAGAACCATGTTGGTACTCTAATCAATTATTTCCACTGGATTGTGATACTTTTTTCAATTATTTCTTAAAAGAATATTTTTATTAAAAATGGATTTCAACCTATATTTTTCTTCTGGGGTTTTTTAATGGTTTTTTTAAAAAAAGGTACCTCTTTTAAAAATCAATTTCATCACAAATAAACTACATGTAAATTATTTATGCATGTTAAAATGCTTCATTATTTAACATATGTATTTATATAGGAAAACCTTATTTAACATATTCATATATTTTTTTCAACCATTATATATGAATCTCTTTCCCTATTTAGTAATAGTTATGTGTTTTAATTTTTTTTAATATTGTGTACAAACATTGTGATATACATGGATAAAAGATGGATCACATTACTGAGGAAAACACCATAGCATGCTAAGGGTTTTGAGGGGTTTTTAGATTTTGAAATTTCCAATCGATCTATTAAAGGGAGAATAAGAATACCATGTACTAAATGTAAATTTAAAAGATGTTTAAAGATATTTGAAGTTTATGAAGAATTGATATCGAAGCAATTACCTGCTCAATATTTGTGTTGGATTTGTCATGGAGAATAGAAAGTTACAGAAAGTTTGAGCATTGATGTAAATCCACAAAATGAGCTCCCAACTTCATGGATAATAGAAAATGAAATGGAAAACCTTATAAATGATGCATTCATCATTTCAAGACTCCAACATCAACATCAAAACATATTAGAAAAACTAGTTGAGGGTTCTATAAATAGTAACGCGACAAGTGATGTTTTTGAGACTCTAGGACAACAAGATCAATATTGTAACATATCATTAGATCCTATTATTAATTATATGGAGACTAATGTAATAGAAAAATTAATTGAGTAGACAGATGAATTTTATGGTTTAGTTGATGATGAAAATCAATATTTGTATAGTGTATGTTTGAAATATTCAAAACATTCTTTTATACTAAAGTTGTACCATATCAAATTCATTTGTGTAATTATAAATAAGCCAATGTACATGATATTGGAATTGTTTCATGATTCATTTGTGGAAGAAAACATCCTCGTGTCTGTTTATGATATGAAAAAAGTTGTTAATAGGCTTGGTCTGAATTATACAAAAATACATGTGTGTCCCAATGATTGTATGCTTTATTGGAGAGAGGATTCAAGTAGACTGGAATGAGAAAAATGTTTTTCTTATAGATGGTAGTCAATGGGTGATATTGAAAGTCTGAATCAACATACTACCATGAATAAGAATAAAAATACCACACTTGGAATTATTTTGTATTACCTTCCTTTTAAGCCTCGATTGAAAAGATTATTCATGTCATCGAAAACCACCGAACACATGTAGTGGCATTCTGTAGATAATAACAATGATGGGTTAATGCGACATCCACATGATTCTCAATTGTGGAAGATCTTTGATTCATAACATCCAGATATCTCATTTGATCCTTGGAATGTTCGATTGGGGTTGGATGCTGATGGATTCAACCCATTTGGGACTTTCAGTATTAGTTATATCATTTTTCCAATTGTTTCAATCCCTTAAAATCTGTCTCTGTGGATGTGTAAGAAACAATTTTATTTTATCATTTTAATGATTATTCATCAAAAAAAATGTTTTGAAATGATATTAATGTATAATTTCATCCTTTAATTGAATAATTATAGGAGTTATGGAGCAACACTATTGAGACATATGACGTTTCTTCTAAAACAATGTTCAAAATGCATGTTGATCTAATGTGGACCATTAGTAACTTCACTAGACTTGGGTATTTTTTTGGTTATAAAAACTACTCGGGTTTGTTTTTTCCTGTTTATAACTTTGATTTTGGGCCCAAACAGCTACATCATAGTAGAAAATGGTTATTCTGTTGCCATAAAATATTTCCCAATGCATCTCATAGATTTCGGCTGAACATGTCAGAATTCCATGATTTCATTGATTGTATAACACATCCAAAGTTCTTAATTGGGTTTGAAATACTGGCACAACATCTAAATTCTGAAACAAAATTTGGGAAGGTTCACCATTTTAATGATAGTGGAAAATGAGTTTGATGTGCATCGTCAAGTGAAATCAAAATGCAACAATGGAAAAAAGGTATATTTTTCAAACTTTTGTATTGGGAATTTAATTTTTTGCGGCATAATCATGACGTGATGCATATTGAGAAGAATGTTTCTGAAAATTTGATCTTCATATTACTTAATGATCATGGAAAGTCAAAGGATCATCTCAATTCTCAGAAATACTTACAAGAAATGAACATAAAACGTGATCTATAGCCAGATGAGAATTAAAAGTATGATCCAGAATTTTTTGCAATGAAAAATAGGGAGAAACATACATTCCATCGAATTTTAAATCATGTGAAGGTATCTGATGGGCATTCAAGTAACATCTCAAGGTGTGTTGACTTAAAGCATCACAGGTTACATGGTTTGAAAAGTCATGATTCACATATTTTGTTATAGTAGTTACTACCATTTGTATTTCATACCTTATTTCCTGAAAAGGGTACTGCTGTTGACTTCCAATTCTACACATTTTTTGGAAAACTTTGTGAGAAATCTATACATCCATTTGAGATTGAAAACCTTTAGGAGATATTTTTATTAACTTTTTGTGCAATATAGATGATCTTTCCTCCATAATTTTTACTGTCGTGATGCATTTAATTATGCATTTTGTTGAGGAAGCTATATTAGGAGGCCCCATACATTATCGATGGATGTATCCAATAGAGATGTAATTTATTTATCTATTTTTTCAGTTAATTAAACAATTCTTTCCACTTAATTAAATACATAACCATGTTTTTTGTTTTATTTCACAGATATATTGGGCATTTGAAATCATATGTGAGAAATAAATCTCATCCTGAAGGCACTATTTCTGAAGGCTATTTGGAAGCGGAGTGTCTTAACTTTTTTTCTAGATACTTGGATAATACTGAGACAAGATTTAATCGAGTTGGATATGTTAAAGACACATCAAATCAATTTCTAATAAATGGGAAATCATAAATATTTCCTACTGTTGACCGATCAGTTAGGATGACCTCAAATGTTACACTGACCAAAAATGGAATTATTACAGGCATATAGATATGTGCTGCTAAGTTATGAAATTGTAGGTCCATTTATTGAAGAGTCTAGGATACAAACAAAGATATGAATAAGATACCGAACACAAAATGGAAAATATATAATGAAATATGTTAACAAAGATATTATAGAATGGTTTGTATGATGTGTAAGTTCATAAATATTATAATAAATATAGATATCTGGTTGACACACATATTTTGTAAATATAATAATTTATATTTCTCTTTTTAGATCATGAATACTAATACTTGAATAGAGTTCTTAGAATATTTTAAGTTTCTAGCTTGAGGACCCCCAAAAAAAAGTTATAAAGTCCCACGCTTACAACATGAATGACTTTAGATTTTGTACAATAGATTGAAAAGAGGGTTTGAAAACACAAAATAGTGGTTTATTTACATTTTCTAAAGCAATATACTATGAAAAGTTGATTGATATTATATAATTAAACTACCATAATCATTTTTAGTTGTTTTATTCAAATGAAATTGGGCCGATATTATTAGATGTGTTAAAATAGATTCCTTGAAATTTAATTCTGTGAACTTCTATCGCTTGACTGATGTTGGTAATAATGAACGCATGATCTATATATCTTATCATCACAATCACAAATTGTATATTCTGTGAATAATGTTGTGGTTGAAGGGTGGAGTGTAGTTGATCACATAAAACAAAGAGATTTGTATGATATGGGTAATGAAGTGGAAGATTTGACATCTAACATTGAATCTCATCAATAGCAAGAAGTAAGCTTATTTGTCTATCAAGATATTAAAAATATTAGCCTCATAAGGGTGGATGAAGTAATGGAGTAGGAAACCAACATGATTGAAGGGGGAAATGATTTTATATACTGTTATAAATTCATTTAGAAACCACTTATTTCAATTGTGCAGTCATTCATTATCATTGTTATTTATATTTTGTTTTTTAGTACTATGTATCTGTAATCATTTTTTTCAACATATTTTTTTTTGAAATATTTGTTTTGTACTTAATTTTATTTATTTAATTGATATGAATTCCAAGGAGGAAGTAGGGTTCCAATTCTAGTTCCTTACGGGGATACTAGAGGGTGACTGTTTTAGGTATAAATTTTAATATGAATAAATTTAGTGCACTTTTTTTATACTAACTATTTGTTCATAAAAGATGGAAATAATGAATGTATGGAGAAAAATCTGAAAAGTTCATTTGCATGTAATCTGGCCAAAAGGAAGATAGTTGTCATAATTGATTCCTATGAGGTCCCTACATATGACACCATAGGATTACTTGGCCATATTCTAGGCCAGTTGGCCATAGAGGTGGTTTCCCTTCTGATTATGTATGATGATTGGAGATCGTGGAGTTTTTTCAACTTGAAAATAAAGGTGGATGTAAAATGTGGCTCTTGGATTTCTTTTATGGTGTTATGAATTTATTTGTGGCTATAAAAGTGTTAGAGGTTGTAAGGTTTGGTGGTTATTTTATGAGTTTGTTGGAACTCTTGTTGTGAACCCATAGGATGGGCATGTGTGTGTATAAATATATATGTATATATATGTATATTCATTGTATGTTTCCTTTTATTTTTATATATACCCCACCCATCCCAGGTGTTATATGAACTTTGGTAGTGATGTTCATATTTGGTTGTAACTCTTGTTGTGAATTCATAGGATGAGAATGTATGTGGATATATATATATATATATGTACATAGTATGTGTTTTTTTATTTCTATATGTACCATACCCATCCTAGGTGTTATATGTATTTTTCACATGTTTCTTTAGGGTACTGGTAATGGGGCAGCAGAATCAGCAATATTTTTGTATCTGTAAAGCTAGATTTAGTGGTAGTTTAAACTGCTGCTAGGTAAATGGACCATATTTTTCAGCGGTTTAAACCATTTCTATAATTTGGTATTTTATTATCTGTGGTGGTTATAACTGCCACAAAATACATGAATAATATAATTTTGCGGCGGTTTTTTGTGAAAAAATGTATTTCTTTTAGCAGTGGGTTTAATCGCCACTAAACACTTCTCAGTTTTCATTATCATTTAGTGGTGATTAGAGTGGTTTTCCCGACATTTTACTTGAAAAAAATGGAACTTTTTTTTGGTGGTGGTTTTAACCAACGCAAAAAAAAAGGTTTCATTTTTTTTTGAGAAAACTGCCACAAAAACCACACCAACTATCGGTAATTGTGTTTACTACAATGGTTTCGAGAAACCACCATTAAATTGAAGAAACCACCTCATATTAAAGGATGAAACACAATTTAGAGGCAGTTTTATAAATCCCCCACAGATGTATATGGAGGTGGTTTAAACCGCTTCTATAACAAAAACAAACCTCCACTATGCAGTGGATTTCTTGTAGTGTTTGAAGAAAGAGATATTAAGTGAAGCTCATAGTTATAGATTTTCAGTTAATATAAAAATCACTAATATGTATAGATACCTTCATAAGTATTAATGGTGGGATAGAATAAAAATATAATTTTTTTAATTTACCATGAGATTTATGAATTTTCAATAGGTAAAATTAGGATTAAAATTACCGAAGGGGTTGCCTCAGCCTTTTCTAGTTCCAAATTAGAAATGAGAAAATATATCCATAGATTTCATAGTGGTATTACCAAAAAACTATCAATTTAAAAATTTAATTTGGGATTGTGTTTTTTGACTGAAAAAATAATCACATTTTCAAACTATTAAAGACACAATACATGTAGATAAACATTCAGGGTTGTATCTTAAAGAGGTAGTCAGGTTATATAGACATCCTCTATGCATTTTATCTGATCATGATCCCATGTTCATTTCTATATTTTGGAAAGGCCTTCAAAATTCATTGAGAATTGAATTAAATTTCATCATTACTTTTTATCCTCAATCTGATGGACATACCAAGAGAACAATTCATACCTTAGAGAATATGCTTTGAGACAGTTTAATGTATTACCAGAGATGTTTGGATCATTATATTTATTTGGTTGAGTTTTATTATAATAACCATTTTCATTCTAGCATACAGATGAAACCTTTTGAAGTATTATTTGGAAAGTAGTGTCAAAATCCTACATTTTGGGTTTAATTATGTGAAAAAAAGTCGATGGCACTAGAATTAGTAGGGAAAAATTAGAGATAGTTCAGTTAATTCAACAACTCGTGAGGATAGTTCAGAGTAGGAAGAAAGTTTATGTGGATAACTGGAGGAAGGATCATTCTTTCAAGGTAGGTGGTCATTGTTTTTCAATACTTCTCCATAGAAAAGTTTAATGTGTTTTTTAATAAGGGGAAGATTATTCCATCATTTATTGGATACTAAGAAATCTTGGGGAAAGTTGGATCAATTTCCAATCGAATGTCTTTGTCTCTAAGTTTGTCCCAAGTACATAATTTTCTTTGTGTTTCAATGTTAAGAATTTATGGGTCAGATTCATCTCATGTTCTAAGACCAAATATTTTTCAGTTGGAAGGTAACCTTTTATATGATCCAAATCTGACTCATATTTTCAACCGTAGAGAGAAATTATTACGGAACAAGGTAATTCAACATATTATGGTTTTTTGGAGAAACCACATGGTTGAAGAAGAAACATAGGAATATAAAAATGCTATGAGGGAAAGGTATCCTCACTTCATAAATAAGTGAACAAAATTACGAGGGTATAATTTCTAAAAGGAGGGGGAGAATGTAAAAACTACGGTATATAGAGAATAATATTTTTAATCGTGGAATTAAAAAAATAAATTCATTATAAATGTATTATGAAATAGTTTTTATTTATATAAATCGAGGAATCTATACCAATGGAATTGTAACCTAACCATTAGAATAGTAACGTGACTAGTAGTGATAGTAATATGAAAATTATAAAAATAACATCACCTATGAAAGTGTAAAATTAATTCTGTTATCTCACTAATGAAAATATGAAATATTCATATCATTGAATAGGTAAATAAATGTTTTAAAATGATAAATTAAGTGTCTGTATTTTTGGGAAATGTAAATATTTATTTAAAATTTTATAATTAATATAATGATAAAAAATAAATTTTATTTTTCATAAAATAGAATCATAAATTAATATTTTATTATACTTTATTTATAATATAATTTTATGACATCTTAATTAATTTTTCATTGTGTCATAAAGTCTATTATAATATTCGAATCAAGTTTTTTTTGAATAAATAATGATTTTAATTTAAAAATATATTTATAATTTTTATGGATTTTTATGAAAAATTGTTCCATTTTTTAATACTACATTTCAAAATATTTTTATGGTGAATTTTTGAGATTTTTCTATGATAGTTTATTTTTTTTGAGAAGAATGAAATACGACAATTTATGGCATTTTACATTATAATCTGAATACATGAATTTTTGAGTCATTAATGATATAATAAACCGTTATTTCAGACCCATATACACTATTTACCTTAATTTGTCACAATATTCAACACTATTTATATTATTGATTCAAAATAATAAACAAATGAAAAAAATAAAAAACACCCTTCTCCTCTCCCTATAAATACCACCCCTCAGTACCTCTTATCCTCACACCTCTACAGACTTATAGATTGTATAAATTCAATCCAATTAACTTAAAAATCATCTTACAAATTTCAAATATCATATTTTCTCACAAAGAAACCATAACCAGGTGAATTAAGGAGGTTCTCAACAAGTCGATATTCACGAGGTAAAATCCTCCTTTCTTTCTCATTTGAATTATTCTTTCATTATTTCTTTATAAATTATCCTAACCTACCCTATAAAAAGTGATATGATAACTCTATTATCATATATATACTATAATGTTATTGTGTTAATGGAATATCCACCATCCAACCTCTTCTCTTCTCCTCTTATTCTAACAATCCATGATATTTTGATTCACCTTCTCTATGGACATCATATTTTCATTTTCTATTACCACCTTCAAGTTTTGTCATAAAACCTTATTATGGATAAAAAATATTTTAATATGTATATTATTACTTTATTAATGTTATGGGACTAATTAATATACATAATATTACATAAAATTAAACTAGTTTGTAATGGTCAGAAAAACCTCAAAAAACAAACCCATCATTTATCGTTAACATTTTATCCAATGAATCATACCCATAATTGAAAAAAATTATATATGGGATCATTTAAAATTATGGAAACATATTAATACCATTTATTTCCACTTCTGGTGTTTTTCTTCCATTTGAAAAGAATTCCATTATTATTCTCAAAGGAACCGACTATGAAACCACGAAACAAACACTCCTAGAACAACGATTCTAATATTTATAAATCATTGAGATGACCATAAATGAAATTAATAAAATTTTAATAAATAAAAAATATTTGGAAATGGTTCTTAATTAATTAATTAATTAATATGATTTGATTATCCATAAATTTAAGTACAAGTGCAGGAGGCTTTTAGACATAAGGTAAGGGAATTATTAACCCAATTTCCATTATTTGAGTTATCATTATTCTTCACTGATTATGTGGTTTGAAGTTTATTTATGAAGTAAATTTTTATTATATTATGTTTTATTATTGTATTTATATTATATACACATATTCCATTAATTTAATTAATTCTCACTCCAATTATTCTATATTTTTAAGGGATTTACTTTTAAAAAATCTCCTTTTCAAGATACAAATATATTTATTAAAGAAATATATTTTAAAATATATAACATAATATTATTTTACCACTTTCATGAAATTTTATTTATTTTATTCTTAATTTACATGTTTATAAGTTTATTTTCTATTAAATGTATTTCATTTAGAAGCGCATGACTTCTTAAAAATGAAAATTGATTTCAAAATAGAAAATTTATTTTCCTCAACAATGGTTTTATAAAAAAAAATTATGTGTTATGATCATGTTATTATTATTTGGCATTTTGATGATTAGGGGTGGTTAAATGATAAAAAATTAGAGGTTGAGCCCATTATATCTCTGCAATGAATTTGGTAAAGGGATGGAGTTATCCAGTTAGGTTTCTTCTAAGAGATTATGAGAATATACTGTGATGGTTTTTCCAAGTGTAACCATGATGGTTAATCCCTCTCTAGCCAGGAGAGATACTTTATGTGTAATAATTATATGAAAATGATGCCAAAACATTCATTTTATTATTTATGCATGCTTGATATCATTTTACAGTAAACTTGTGATATCATAATCTAAGCTGAAGAGCTTATGATTTATGATTACAAGTTATAACTTTTTGAAAATGGTTTCAATCATGGACTAATGGTTTATTTATTAAATTTTATGTATCTAACTCATATTTTTGTGATTATACAATGTTTTAAAATCTTTTTATAGGGTTTGTGGATGGGGAATGGAAAGTATAAATTCATTATTAATGTCATGAAGTTTTTTAGAATTAAATCATGTTTTATTATAAAAGTTTCATATTTTGAAAAAATGAAAATTGATGTCTACCTTGTAATTGTATAGATTTCTATGTATATGTTATAACATAATTCTATAGAACTATAAACCTAAAATATATTTGGTAATATATTAAATTAAATTCTAGTTGAATTAACTAGATTATGTAATGTTTAAAGCTGATTCCTTACATTTATAGAGCTTTAGTGGGGATTAATGTTAGTTTCTATTTACTCTTATTATTCCACAAAGTTGCTTCTCTTTTATCCTCTTATAATATGGATTGTGGGATAGAAGGACTATATGTTTGAAATTTTCAATTGAATAGAGCTAAGGTTTTAGGTCCGAATATTTTACTTGATGAATGTAACATCCTGAGATATTATGATATATATCTTCTTGAATAAATTTGATTTCCTCAATAACTTGAAATACACACAATATTGAGTCGAAAAATGGTATTACATTATAACTTAACCATTAAATTGGAGGAATTAATATAAATTAAAACATTTTAAAAAACATATATTAAGGTTTTAGAGAAATTAAATATACTAATAAATAAGTACACAATTATTATTAATGTTATTTAATACATTAATAATAATTTTTCCTCAAAATAGGGTGTTATAGTATTATGTGAGAAAAAAATATAAATAATCTATATCAATTTTAGGAAATTTATTTTAATAAATGAAATTCATTTTTTAAATTTTCATGTGAAAATTACCTTAGAGTTATTTTTTCATAATTTTCTCAAAAGGTTTATTTTTTGATGAATAGTGAAGAATATTGAATTAAATTAAAACCTAAATTTTATTTTGAAGCAATTAAAAAGATACATTTTGTTTTCAAGTAGTTTTAAAGGTAAAATTATTTCATTTATATTATTATTAATCTAATTTGTGTCATTATAATTAATTTTATGTTGGATTGTGGTATGAAATCTTTTTATACTAAATAAAACAATACTTTTTGTCCATAAAACTGCTTCTCAACATGTTTAGTTGTTTAATTTTAAATTAAACTGCATCACTTGTTTTATTTTAATTTTATAAAATTGGTCCAACATTTAGAACTAGTATTCAATTTTTTTTAATGAGGAAGATTAAATTTTTTGTTATAATGAATAATAAAAACAGCAAAAATGTCTCACCATGGTTAAGGTTCAACAAGTTTACTAGGAGGGTTAAACCAAGAGATAAGGTTATTTTTGTTGACTAAAATTTTATAAAAACTATTATATAGGAATATTTAGATCTCATAATATCCAAACTTCAATCCATTCTCCACTTGGGATTAGTTTTAATGTGTATGATATTATATTTTTATCATTTAAGAAATTACATGTGAGACATCTCCCCCAATTATAAAAGGAAACCCCTCCATTATATTAATTACCCAACTTTGAGCAATATATATCCAAAAGGACCTGATGAATTTGAATCTGAAATTATATATCTATGAGTATAGGTTGTTATCTTCTGAAAATATCATTCATAGGTTCCTTAATAAAAAATATAATTGAGGCCTACTAAAGAAGATACAATCATCTTACCTAACATCTTTCAATTTATTGTTTCTTATACCTTCTCTAAATCTATGGTATTAAAAATAAAATAATAACCTAAATATAATAAATATAAGTAAATTTTATTATTATCATGGAACCATGAATATCTACCCAATATTATATCAAATAGGAAGTGAAAGTATCATTTTTGCATATATATGGACTTTCACCTCCATGTAGAGATGTGATTCACTTTCCAAAACCTTCTTCGATGGATGGTTTTCATGATGGGTTTAATGTTTATATATGATATTAAAGACATAATTATGACTCTTTTATTATAAAATAACATCGATATGCTTAATTCCCATTTTTGGAAAATGATAATGTTGTCCATGCATACGTGTGGACTACCACCTCTACGTAGCAATGTGATTTTTTTTCACTTCCATTTTACATGAATTGAAATAAGGATAGATTTAGTGAATATATAAGATACATATTATATAATAATGATTATATAAAGTTGAATTATTATTTACCTTTCTTTTGTTCCATATATTGAAAAGTGAAATCAATGTTCATGTGTATGCATTTCCTACCGTATATATGAATGGTGAAATTAATTTTTCCTATATATACCTTTTATTGATGAATTTATCTGTATATAAATAATATATATGAATTTTATATAATTATTATCATCCTGGAGATGATGTAACAATGTTTAAAGTACAATACGTGAAACTATAGATCCTAAATTCCCATGAAAAATGAAACAACTTACAGATGGAAATTATATATTTAATAAGGAAATATTCATAAATGTATGTTGAAATCTTATAATCAGATAATATTTGATATTATAAGTAAGTAAATAAATTTGGTATAGAATTATAATAAATTTAATTTTATTATATTGGATTTATATCAACTTTTAAGAAATTCAAACTTAAGGTAAGGATTTATGTTATCATATCATTGTTATCATGATTGTATATGATCATGTTTGTGATGATGAAAATTTATGAAATATATCTCAAGAATCACAATAATTTTATTCTCATATAGTTATTTTTGGAGAATCCATATTTTGCTTTCATTTTCTTCTATTAAGAACTCAAGATGATAAAAGAATGTTATTTTTCTCTTTGATTGAAAATATTTTTTCTTCCACATTCATGTTATATAAAAATGTTCTGAAGAATATTTTAACATTATTCTTTTATTTTTGAATTCAATTATAAAAAATGACTTAAATTTTATGAAATAGATTAAAATGAATCTTCTTTCCATTTTCAGAATCAGGTATTGTTGAATTATTAGCAAAAATGATGAAGGAATATTTGGTTCAACATACATGGGATGGATGTAATTTACTGCAATCATGAAAAAAAATTGTGAATAATCCTTTAAAAGTTTCCCAAGTTATTTTAAATGATGTTTTTTCATTAATATTTGTGAGATTTTTAGATGTTAAATAGGTTTTTTCTATGTGAAAAGGGAATTTTACCCAATAAACTTTTGAGTGACTTTAATGGTTAATTTTCATTATAATATAAATCCTTGATGTTAATTATGATTTTCTATGCATTTTATATATTTATTCCATCAAATTTCATTATTTGGATGGCTTATAATGATTATTTAAGGATGAGTTTTTGAAAATATTTCTTTCTTATTGGATAATTAATTTATAATGAAACCTTAATGAATCCAATATATTTACCAAAGTTATTATATGATGAAATAATTTAATTATTGTAAAAAATGTTTCATTTCCATAGGTTATTCTCTGATTAATGTTTTATAATATTTTAGAACATATATGTATTGTCATGACCCGACCCATACCAGGGCTCGAGCCGCAACTACCCCAAGCCTGCCTCCATAGGCCAGGGGCTGGCGACCAGTGTCGAAGGCACAACAAACTAGGGGAGGCCTTTGCCTAAGAAACTGTACACACACACGTAGCTAACTCAATGCAAAAGTGCAGATAAAGGAAAGAATGATACAACACTATTACAAAAGGTAAACCAACATACATGCATTGACCTCTACACAGTACAAGTAAAATGCTGAAAAGTAATGACAAGTATACTGAACAGTAAAAGGGAAAAACACGCGCCTAACTAGAAGGGTTCCACAACCCGGAAATAGGTAAAATTAAAGTAATCCACTGGTGAGCCTCACACCCCGAAATCCTCCTATGACAACTGAACACAGCCCAAGCTCCTATGTCCTCTACACTCCTACTTAGTCTCAGTCGACCTATCCATCGTCTTCATGGGCAAACCAAGTGTGGGAAAATCCCAAGAAGGAGTGAGTATAAAGATACTCAGTATGATGCCTCGATATCTTGAGGGAGAAACAAAGGAGGTACTAAAACGGTGAGCAGTAGACATAAAAAAGAATAGTGCAAGAGTACAAAAGAGAGAGTGGAGCTCAACCCAATAAAACGAAGGTAGTATACTTGTCCAATCCAAGAAAAGCTAGACATGGAAAGCACATGGCATACCCCGCACATCTTTTCCCCTACTGGAAGGAGAGTAACTGAACCCAAGGAGTGGGGAAAAAAAGTATGTTATATATATATATGCTCAACAAGAAACACGAACAAGTGTGTAAGGGGACCTCTATCTCCAAGCTTAGCCCGGGAGAAATTCGACAACAGTTCAAAGGATATCCATCACTGATGCACAACAGTCCCACACGCCAAAGCTGCCTCATCGCTTAACCATGCCACCATGGGTCCCGCTCTGGTAATCACGAAGAAAAGTCATTGACTAGCCTCATAGAAAGGGATGAGTCTAAAAGAAGTCATTGGGTAACCCACTGCCCAACCCCACTAGAGGGTAAACCACAAGAGGTCATCAGGTAACCCACTGTCCAGCCCCGCTGGAGGGTAAACGACAAGAGATTGTCAGGTAACCCACTGTCTAGCCACGCTGGAGTGTAAACCACAAGAGGTCGTTAGGTAACCCACTGCCTAGACCTGTAGGAGGTTAAACCACAAAAGGTCATCAGGTTACCCACTGCCCAGCCCCGCAGGAGGGTAAACCATAAGAGGTCGTCAGGTAACCCACTACCGAGCCTCGATGGAGGGTAAACCAAAAAAGGTCGTCGGATAACCCACTTCCTAGCCTTATTGGAGGGTAACCCTAAGGTCAATGGGTAAACCACTACCTAACCCCGCTAGATGGAAAACTTGGAACTGATTCGATAACTCCACACTGCATGTGCCATCACTGGGAGTAACTAAAACCGCTACCGTGCGTAGGTTCGGAGTGCGTCAAAGGGACCTCCAACCAATGACCTTTCATATTTCCACATTTAATGAGATCTCAAAAGAGGCTCCTCTCTCCCAAAATAGATTACACCACTGTAATCCTCGTGGAAAAACACACAGGGTAGACTACTTACTCGCTAGAAACGGCCTCCCAGTGGAAAAGTTATTCAACACCGCTTCATGCCCATACGACATCTCATGGGGCCCACACCTTGGACCCTGAAGAGGTCAGGTGAACTATGCCAGCGTGATGCTCTCAGAAAAACACACCAAAACAACTACTCATTCGTCCCAAACAAACGTCTGATGAAAAAGTCACCAAACACTGCACACAGCTTAAAAGATGGCCCGTGGGGCCCACGCCTCAACTCCAGCTTCAACTCCTAAAACCACACCGGTCAATCTCGCCTCGTTTCCAGGGTCATAACACCACTTACGAAGCTTAAAATGGACTCCGGATGCAGAAGCTACAACTCCCCGCGTTATATGCAAACAGGGCCCTTTGGGGCCCACACCTCAACCTCGAAACACGCCACACAGATCATACCATTACATTTCTTGTAGATAACCATGCGGCGTTGGCTATTAATTTTCCCTGAACAGACTTATGAAGAATATGTCATAAAAACACAGCATACGTCCAAAAGCCGCCTCGTAGGGCCCCCGCCTCAGGCCTGAATTTAGGCGGGCGGAATGCACCATTGCAATCCCCTCTAAAAATCACTCAGAAACAAGTACTCAAACACCCTAAATGAATGTCGGGTGAAAAAGTGGCGTTTCACCGTAAAACGTGCAAACTAGGCCATGTGGGGCCCACACCTTCTCTCCAACGCGAATGTTTCGAAATATGTCTAAAAAATTCTGCACGAGGACTGGGGTCACGCTGCCACTGACTGTGCATCAATCAGACATACCAAACATGGGTTAGGTTCAACGCAAGAATAATTAATTAATTTTAATAATTAATTAATTATTCACATTAAGCGTTTCGTGCCACCGGGCAACGAAACCAAGACGCAAGGTTTCCGAACCAACTTTGGAAGAACCCTCTCAACTCCAAGGCCACCGCGCCTCTGACGGCACGTCAAACGGACGTCCGACTTGTGAGCCACATCCATCGCAACTTTAATAATAATTTAATATTATTATGTTAGAGCGTTCCGGGTTACCCGCCTTCAGCGCATAACCCAAAATCCCTAGAACCCAATTCTAATAGTCTGTCTTGCTAACACGTACCTGCAGCCACATACAGCGTGTCAAACGGACGCGCCGTTTAGAAGTTATGGCCCCCCGAATGCAAGGGGGCCCAACAGGGCCGGTTCACCCCGGCCGGCCTGGACTGAACTGCCGTGGCTCGCTGGCCGCGGCCCGCTCCAGCAACACCGGACTCGCCTCGGGTCCGTTTTTTTTTTGAATTAGACCGGCTAATTGGCCGGTCTCTGCCGCATCGCCCAGCAAGACCCGCGAAATGCGGGTCCTTGTTTCCTCCACACACCTGAGGCGCTGACCGCCTCGGGTTCCCCTGTTGAGCGCGACAGGCCACCTGTGCCCCCTGATCACCACCAATGCCACAACCGGCCTCCTGCAGCGCACCACCGCGCCACCCCGAGGCCATCGCGCTCCACCGGCTTCGGCTCGAACCCGCCGCACTCCGCTGCCTGGTCCTGCCGCCCGACGCTGCTGCCACTCGGGTTCCCCCGCCACGCTGCCAGCTCCGCCTGGTCCTCGACGCTCCGCCGCACCGGTAGCCGCACTGGAGACACCCCACTCCGACCCCTCTGAAGCCCCGACCGCGCCACCTCGGCTCTTCTCGGATTCACTGACGTCGTCGTCTCCCTCATCGGCAAACGTCGTGGCCGCCTGGGTTCGCTCCGGCCGCCCCCCCTTGTCGGAGCCGAAGCTTCAACCAGTCCCCCCGACCACTCTGGTGGTCAAAAAAATTATCCAACACCAGTTTCAGGATCCTTGGGACTGGATCTTCACAATGTCACCCCTCGGTCGTCGAATCATTGAGAATTTGACGCGTCCGAAATTCAGACAATGAACGCTCAAGGATGGGGTTTAGAATGGGGTTCAGACGATGGCCATGTTCATTTGGCCATCGTTATAATTCTATAATTATAGAATTTAAATGACGAAATTGATGAAAAAAACAAGAAATCAATGAAGATGCGAAATTTAATGAGAACCCTACCTTGAATCACTCGTTTGTCCTTGGCGACGCGTTCGCTGTGATGCCGCTTCGACCCACCAAGGTTCCGGCGGTGATTGCTCCTTGATCCGATGAAGAATGGTGAAGAACACTGAAGAACAAGAGAGAGAGAGAGAAAGAGAGAAAGAGAGATAAAGAGAGAGAGATAGGAACCCTAACTCCAACTCCTCATTTTTCTATTTATAGTGAAAAACACTTATCGCGGAATCCGAATTCACCGCGCCCTCTCATTTTATGTCGCACCTAGGAAAAATGCCCCGTTTCGAACTCAATGGAAGTCTCAGATTCCCATTCCGAGGCTTCATTCTAAAGCTATTAGAAAAGAACGCCAGTGATAAAAATCACTAAGTCATTAATTTAAAATGATGATTTTTTCCCCTGGGTGACATCTCTTACAGCAGGCCTGCACCCGACACTTTTACACCCCGCCTAAGGTAAAAGACACGCTCCGGATGCAACTGTGCCCTCAGATTTCCGATCCGAGATACCATTTAGGAGTAAACACAACCCCACCACATGCATAGTATAAAAATACATAATATTTTTATAAAATTAATTCCTAGTGCACCGTGCCTCAGAATCACACGCCATCTTCGCACCTAGCTCTGGAATTATATGTAAAAATATTCCAAAGTCTTACAGAAAAAAAACCAGTTCTCTACATGTATGGATTTCATTATTTAATTAGTGGTCCTAAAATCACATATCCATTATATTCATTGGGTAAAGATTTATATGTCATGAGATAATAAAAAATAGAATAGGGAGTAAACGTAGTTCTGTATGGGATTCATTCCACTATGATAGTCTTGGGATTAAACATTGACTAAGGATATGATAGATTGAGGAGTGAACATAATCCAATATTATATTCCTATTTGTGATAATTGAATAAGGAAGTGATTTTCCATTCTTATGTGTACACAATAATCTTATGTATTATTTCAATGTTATGCTTCAAAGCACATGTAATTTTTTTCCTTTTTAATTAATGTCTTATGAACAATAATATTTTATGCTATGAATCATGTTTATGTTCTATGATATAAAGGGTATGGTCTTCAAATTTTAAGCTTCTATTCACAAACCATTATGATTATGTTATATTTATTTGATCATTGATAACTCCTTTTTTACCCTCACTGAGAATCATAGCTCACCATTTCTTATGTTTCATTTACCCTAGTTATAAAAAATGATTTTAATTTTGATATTTCTAGGAAGGGTTATAATTATTAAGAACATAGTGTGAGATTATGTGGATCTCTTATAAATTTTTTTTCAATATATTCATGTTTCAAAAGAATCTAAACCTATACAATTCAAGCCTGGATTGTAATGTTATGTATTGAAAATGCATCTAATAAGAGGAAATATTTTTTCCTGAAAAGTACGGGTTTAAATAATTTGTATCAAATAATGTGTTTGTTTCCATTTTAAAATTGGATGAGAAAACAATAGTGAGAACCCATGTATAATAATACGTATATAAGAACAACCTATTTTATGGTAAATAAATGAGTGTTATTTTCATAGAAATATCCATATCTGAATTCTCTAAGTAGATTTAGATTTGGAACAAATGAATCTAGGGGAAATAACTCAAAAATATCTAGTTGAGTATATCTCATCCATCATTTTGGTTCACGGTGAGTGTTCCCTTACAACACAACTAGATTGACACTATTGGGGTATATTTTTTTAATTCGAATTTTATTTAGAAGCTATTATGAAGGATTTGAACAGATTATGATCATGTATAATGTAGGCTAAACCATATATGATATAGATTTAAAATGTGGTTTCAATATTTATACATCATACAAATTTGTTTCTTGATTATGTGGTTTCTCGGTACGATTAAATTTCCTCAACCTATGTTTTTTGGTTTTATTCAATGGATGGATTATAGAGACCCTAATATTTTTACATGATTTTGACATCATTTAAAGATTAACTACATGAAAAAATTACACAAAAAAGATCAAATGGTTTAAAGTCTTGGGAAAATTATGTATATACAAAAAATTTACTAAATAAAACACATATATTTATTTAATTCCATATTATCTTTCTTTTTATTGGCCCTTGTGTTCTCCTTAGTAGAATTAATCACCCGAGGATATACATCAATGAAAGGGGTTATATAAAGGCCCAGTAGGAGGAAAGATATGAAAATGAATCAATATAACATGGGGTGAGAATAATAATTATCATTATAACATAAGAATGGGATCATAATCATGAGAGGAATAATTAAGAAAACACTTGAAATGTGGCAATGCATAAAAATAAAACATCATGTATTAGTAGTCAACTACCACACATTGTTGGTAACAAAGCTACCATCATGTTGATTCATATTTCACTTTTTCTTGTGATATAAATCACATTACACAATGTATTAGAGTGATATATAATTTCAGGAACACCCATCACAACATATAATTCACATGAACTATATAATTCCTAGAACACTCATCACATCATAACATTTACATTATCATGTATGCCACATAGAACATATATCAATGCAGAACATAAAATAAACCATTGAAGGAAATGAGTTTCATTTCATAAATAATAAATTCATGAATAAACATTGGGGTTCTAAAAATAAATAGGTAATGACATACTGAGTACAAGAATCATGAATTTTGAGTGAATAATAAACAACCTCATAAGAATTAAAAGATGGGTTTTTTGGAAAAAACAATTATTTTGGAAAAATATTTGTATTTTTGATAAAACCAGATTAGAAACATTTATGTCCCATAAAAATATAATATAATGATTAATAACATATATTTAAGGAAAATTAAAAGAATATTAATACTAAAAATGTAGTGAAAGAGGGAAAACCCAAAGAAACAGAGTTGGGTTAGAGAATTCCTCTTACCTTATGTCTAAATGATTTCTTTATTTTAATATCGTGTATAATCACATTAGATTCATTAATTGACAAATAAATAACCTTTTATACATGAATTTGATAATATATGGTTTTATTAAGTTCACTTATTGTCTTTTTATGAGTTATAGAGTTTAATTTCATCACTCAGGAGTGTTTGTTTTCTTAGTTTCCATGATTAGTTCACTTGTATAAATGAATGGAAGTTTGTGTAAAATGTAGATAAATATAAAATATTGTTATTATATGTTCTTAATGATCTTATAGAATTTATTATATTATTATAAATAATTTTTTTATATAGTATGAGGATGAATCATTAGATAAAAGTTAATTGTGATCATTTTAGGTTAATTGTTTCAGTTTTTTCAATCACAACAAACTCATTTTGTTTTATCATTTAGTATTATGTTTAGATGTTCATTAAAGAACATAAAAAGTTTTTTAGAATAAATTTTAAAATATTTTTAACCATTATAATGGGGTTTTAAGACCCTTTAAGGATTTAATGTAAAATGAAAGTGCATCACCCACGATTCCAGTAAACTGACACAACATGTGTGATGATTTCATTTTTATAATAAAAGAGTAAGAGAAAGAAGTTTGATGATGGATATTTCATTAACATGATATCCTTAAAATATATCAAACATTATGGAGTTATAATTATATTTGGATAAGAGAATATGAGTATTAGAGAAGAAAAAAAATGAAATAAAAAAGAAATTAAAAGAAAAAGGATGAGGAGTTTTCCTCTTGGATTTATCATATTTGAGAACCTATAATGAGATAAAGTTTTTTTATTATAAATATTACAAGAGCTCTTGGATGTGGGATAGGGTACTAGGAATAGGTTTGGAAATAATTTGTAAAAGGATCAAAGCTTGAGGGGTGTGAGTAAAAGAGGGGGTGAGTGGTGGTACTTATAGTGGAGGAGAGGGGTGTTTTCTCATTATTATATTCATTAGAATAATATATTGGTTTAAGAATATGAATAAATTGAGAATTATAACTAAATATATTAATATAATTATGGGTAGTTAGTTATTATTGTTATTACTTTAGATATTACTCAAGGAATGGTGTATTTATCCTATAATTTATATATATATAACCTAAATTATCGTATTTTACTATTAATAAAAAATTCCAATATTTTAGGAAAATTTCAAAAATTCACCCTAACAATTTTTTTTACATTTAGAATTCAAAAATTAACTCCATTTTATGATAATAAATTTCCAAATATAATTAATTTAATTTTTAAATTAAATCATCATTTAATTGGAAAAATATAGATTTTAGAATTATAACTTATTTTACAGAATTTTGAAAAATTACTTAAGGTATCATAAAATTATCTTAAAATAATAAGACATAAAATTATTAATTTATAAATTCATTTTATGAAAATAAATTTTCTTTTAAATTATTAAATTAATTATAAAATTGTAATTAGATATTTAGGACTTACAAAAATGCCAATACTTCATTAAATTTTTTTAAAACATTTATTTACATAGAATATGATATAATTATATCATAATTTCATTTTTAATATAATGAAATTGTAGTTGTACATTCTGATGTTAAGTTACTATTCTATTTGATGGTTTATTATTCATAAGGGTTATGTTACTATTTCAAAGGTCAAGTTACTATTCGTTCGGTATAGGTTCTTTAATTTCTAGAAATACACCTACTTTATTAATAATTAATTAATTATGTTTTTATTATGTTTTATACGTGATTTTATGTGATTTATACTATATTAAAAAAGTATAAGAAGGGATAAATTCCAATGATAAAATCTTGGGTCGCTACATTCTTCCCCCTTTTGAAATTTCTCCCTCAACATTTTGTTTTAAATAAATAGGTGAGGGTACTTATCATTCATCACCTCCTACGATTCCAAAGTTGATTCTTTATACTTATGGTTCCTCCACAACACTTTGACAAGGTGGGTTGGCTTGTTACGTTGAACCTTATCTCTCTAGTTCATAAACTTTACTGACTACTCCTCATATGAGAGATCATCATCCAACTGTACTACATCTATGTTCATTGCATGTGAAGGATTTGGTATGTACTTCCTCAGGAGTGATACGGAGAATAGATCATGAACATGATCCATAATCAGTGGAAGTGGATGCCGATAGACAATTACTCATATGCAATCAAGTGTCAAAAAGGTTCTATGTACCTTGGGATTAGCTTTCCTTTCTTTCCAAACCACAAGACTCTCTTCCAGAATGATAATTGAAGGAAGAATTTATCTATAATGCCGAACTCCAAGTCCCTTTGATGGTTTTCCACATAGCTCTTTAGCCGAATCTAAGTAGATTTTATATGCCACTGGATGGATTGAACCTTCGCCGTCATCTCTTGTTTAGGATTAAGTCCATGTAGATTTCTTCCACCAAATTCATCCCAACAGGTTGGAGTTCCACATATACTTCCATACATGGCTTCTTGTGGAGCCATCTGAATACTCAAGTGGAAGATATTATTGTATGATCACTCAACCAATGGGATATGATGATCCCATCCACCTATGAATTTTAATATGAATGCACTTAGTATATCTTCGAGTGTCTGAATAGTCCTTTCAGAGTCTCCCTCATTTTGGGGGTGATAAGCCATACTGGAATTTAGTTCATTACTCATAACATGTTGACGACTCTTCCATAATTTAGATGTTAACCTAGGATCATGATCATAGATAATTGGGAGTGTAACCCCATGTAGTCTCAGAACTTTTTTTACATATATCCTTATAAGTTGTTCAAGTGAGAGATATTCATGAATAAAAATAAAGTGGGCGGCCTTGGGGAGTCATTCTACCACAAACCATATCACATTATTTCCATTGGATGTCTTTGGGAGATCCATGACAAAGTCCATAATGACATTATCCCATTTATACATGGGTATATGCAAGATTTGAATCATCCCTTTGGACTTCTGTCACCCTTAATTAACATTATGACATATCAATATCTTTGAGATATACACCACAATATATTTTTTCATGCTATCCCACTAGAAGTGCTATCATAGATCATTAAACCTCTTGGTACTCACATGATGGATAGATAAATTTGAGCTGTGTGCATTATCCAATAGCTCCTTCTTTATCCATGGTGACGAAGGCCCACAAAGCCTCATTCCAAACCCAATCACACCATTAACATTGATATGGATCTCTTTCAACTTACATTACTTTACTATATTCACATTTTTTTAATTCCATATCATCCCTTTGCGCCTTTTTAATCATCTCTTAGATAGATGGTTGATCAATCATTTATGAAAGGTAGGATATATTACCTAATTTTATGATTTCCAAATCTATCCTTTTCATATCCATGATGATAGGGTTTTTTCAATCAACAACATGGATAGAGTATCAGGTTCTTTTCTGGAAAGAGAATTAGCTACCTATTTTTTCTAACTAGGATAATAGTTAATAGAGAAATCATATTCCTTGATTATCTCTAACTATCTCATTTGATGCATGTTGAGATCCTATTTTGTTAATATATAATTTAGGATTTTTATTGGTATATATGTCAGACTTCTCAACATAGAGGTATTATTTCCATATTTTCACGGAAAAAAATAGCTACTAACTCTAGGTCATGTTTTGGGTAGTTCTTCCCCTTGATTTTCAACTACCATGAGGCATATGATATCACATTATCAGTTTTCATGAGCACAAAACCAAATAATTTCTTCAAAGAAACACTATATATCACAAAACATTCAACACTTTTTGGTAATGTGAGTACATGTGTAGTGATCAGCCTTATCTTTAGATCCTTGAAGCTTTCCTCAAATCTTCCATCTAGATATACTTAACCCATTTCCCTATTAACTTAGTTAGTGCGATTAATAATCACGAGATATTTTTCACAAAAATTTGATACTACCATACTAATCTAATAAAATTATATATTTCCATGACACAAGAGGGTATTGAACATTCCTCAATTTCCTTTTTTTAAGGGTCCATAGAAATTCCCTAACTTGTGATCACATGTCCCAACAATGTGACTTTCTATATCCAAAAGTCACACTTTCTGAACATGGCGTACAACTTATCCTTCCTTAATTTTTCCAACAAAAGCATTAAATGTTTTCATGTTCCTATTTTCTCTTAGAGTAGATGATAATATCATTGATTAACACTACCACAAATTTGTAGAGTTAATTTCTAAATACTCTATTCATCAAATCCATTACGATTGTAGGGGAATTAGTTTGTTCTAAGTGCATCACCAGAAAATCATAGTGCCCATACCTTGTATGGAAGGTAGTCTTATAAATATATTTCTTTTTCACCTTCAGCTGATGATATCCAAAATGGAGATGCACCTTTCAGAAGTACCGAGCTCCTCATACCTAATCAAAAAATTCACCAATCCTCGGAAGAGGACAATTGTTCTTTATGGTGACCTCGTTGTGTTCCCAATAATCAATACACAACCTCATTGATCTATCCTTCTTCATGAAAAAGTGAATAGGAACACCCCAAGGTGATTCACTAGGATATGTAAACCCTTTGTCTAAATGATCTTAAATCTACTTATCTGACAAAAACAGTTCGATAAGATCCATCCCATAGGGAACTTTGAGATAGGATTAGCTCTAGGTATGAGTTCTATTGAGAACTATACCTCACGATCTGGGGGATGTTTTGGAAATTCTTTAGGAAATACATCATTATATTCCCTCATTATATGAATTTCTACTAGTTTTATTCAATTCCTTAAACTCAATCATTTTAGCAAGGAATGCATCATCATAGGGAATCAACACCCACACCGTTTCAGGATTTTACAAAGGACATTCATGATCTTCCTTGTATTTGTAGAAGAGCATGGTATAGTTTAGAATATGAAAAGATATTTAATTTTCATAAAAGTTAATATCTACCCTATATAACGAGATCCAATACATTCCCATTATAGTTTCATATTCCACCAAAGGATGTATCAATAGATTTGATGGAATAATCTTCCCATAAATGCCAACAAGAGAAGATTCCAACACTTGGGTTGTAATAATTACACCACTAAGTGTTTTTATAGATATCTCTACATCAAGGTTTCTAAGGTTTGATTAAATAATTCTAAAAACATAAAAGATATAAAGGAACTTGTATAACTAGAATAAAATAAGAATTTTTTCATTCTCGAGTGAATAAGAAGTGTACCTTGGATGATTTTGTTTTCTTTCTCCACTTTAGCAGTAATGATGGAATAATCCTTTCTATTTATCATTTGTCTATGGTGGGTTTTGAGGCTGATTACCCTCAAGGAATCAAGGTTTTGTGAACTAGATTTCATAATGACCCTTCTCCCTACAGTAATATCATTGGACCATGGGTGGTGCTATCATTTCCTCCACCAAAATTTCATACTTCTTCACATCTTTTCAATATTAAAGAGCCTGGTGGCCTTCTCTCCCACACTTAAAACATTTAACCATCCCTTTGAGTCAGTTATTATGATATCCCTTCCCAATTTTTTAAAATATGGGTGGTTGAGTTTTCTTTCCATCATTCTCATTAGACCCTCTCTCTTGAAACTCCATCTTTCATTTGTTATCATCATAGCCACGAGACTATTCTCTAAACTTTGTCTCCACATTGGGAGAACACCGAAAAAATTATTCACAACTCTAAAAGTATATAATTTCTATTTCCTCTTAAAGTAATGGTTTTAAAAAAGTAAATAATATATCAAATTTTCTATCATTGTTGATAATAAACCCCCAATGTACATTGAAATCCTTGTGAAATTTTCTTCGCAGGCCATGATATATTCTCATTATTTCTCCTTGAGTTCTATGAATTATCTCTCCATCTTTGTGTGAAGAGTTTTGGGGAAATACTTGTTAATAAACATCATATTAAAGTCTTCCCACTCCATATCTTGAATTTCATCCTTCAGTTTGGTATTCTTAATCAATTTACACCATTGGCCAACCTCCCCATCTAGATGACAAATGACAGGAGTCACCTTATCCATCTCAAAACATTGAAGTATATAAAATATAGTCTCCATTGAGTTGACACACTATTCAAAGACAAGAGAATTAGAAGATCTACTAAATGTTGTTGGTCATTGCCTCATAAAGGACCCTATTGTTAGTTTCTCCCTCTTAGGTGAATTCAGACGCTCCACATTATTTGGGTGATAGTTTATAACCTAAGACAGCCGAGTAAGCATAACACTGGAATTTTTAACTCTACATCCCATGTCATAGGAGATTTTATTCATTAAATCAACACATTATCCCTTGAATTGGTTGTTATTCTGGTTTCTTCTAGTTCCCAATATTTTCAAAAATATAAATTGTTAAAAAAACATATGTCAAGAATTCATGAACAAATAAATTATCCCTTTGTGCAATTAAGTCTAAAGGATTATCTTGTAAGATCCCTATGTTTAACATTTTTTAAAATAAATATTGTTGGGTGATTAATTATACTTAGTCTCATACTATGGGGTTTCACTAAGTTTCTCTAATCATAATTACTAAATTAATTAAATCGTGCTATGGCACCAACTATAGCGGCCCATCTTTTTATTACAAGATTATTACATTATTTAAAGATGAACTACATGAAAACATTACACAACCAAGATCCAGATGTATAGTGTCTTGAGAAAACTAGGTCTTTACATAAAAGTTACATCATAAAATAAAAACATTTATTTTATTGCTTCATCTCTAGATTCCTATTGTTACTTGTGTTATCCTTAGAACAAGTAATCATATGAGGATATAAATCAATGAAATGGGTGAGCTAAAAACCCATAAAGAGGATAGATAAGATCATGAATCAATATAAAGATGGATGAGAATAATAATTATCATCATAACATAGTCATAATATCCTAATAATGAGAGGAAGTGTTAAGATTTTTTTTGGAATATAGCGATGTACAAACAATAAACAACAAGTCTTAGGGGTCAGCTGCCACTCATAGTTGTGAAAAAAAGATAGTATCATGTTCATGAATACTTCACTTTTTACAATTAAATACATCACATTACCTAGTTCATCATATCATTATATAATTATAGACCCACCCATCACATCATATCATTCACGTGCGCTATATAATTCTTGGTGCATCCACTACATCATAACATTTACATTATCATGCATGCCACATAGAACGCAAATCAATCATGTAAATAAAATAACCCATAGAAGGAAATGGGTTTCATTGAATAAATATTAAATTCATTATTAAACTATTGGGTTACCAAAATAAATATATAATAACATACTTGATATAATAATCACTAATTTTGAGTGAAGAAGAAACAATCTCATGGGAATTAAAAGATGTTTTTTTGGAAAAAGTGTTATTTGGGAAAAATATTTGAATTATTCAAAAAATCATATTGGTAACATGTATATCCCAAAAAATATAATATAAGGTTGAATAAATGATATTTAATGAAAATTAGAGTAAAATATATACTAAAAATGGAGTGAAAGAGGAAAAACCGAAACCAAGAGAGTTAGCTTCGAGAATTCCCCTTACCTTATGTCTGGATGCTTTCTTCACTTTAATATCCTATATAATCACCATATATTAGTTAATTAATAAATAAATAACATTTCAGACATTTATTTTATTCATTATGGTTTTATTGAGTTCATTTATGGGATATTCTATGAGTTATATAGTTTAATTTCATCTTTTGTAAGTGTTAATTTTCTTAGTTTCCATTATTGGTGCACTTGTATACATGAATGGAAGTTTGTGTGGAATGGGGATAAATATAAAAAATTGTTATTATATATTATTAATGATATTATATAAGTTTAAATGATCTTATAATGAATTTCGATATATGGTATGATTAGTAATTTTTATATAAAAGTTAATGATGATCATTTTAGGTTCATTTGTAGGTTTTTTTATCACAAAAAAGTCATTTTGTTTTATCATTGAGTATTATGTATACATGTTAGTTATAGAACATAAAGAGGGAATTTAAATATATTTGAAAATATTTTTCAACCATTATAATTGTTTTATTAACATTCTTGAAAGAGTTAACAGAAAATGAAAGTGCATCACCCACGATGTCAGTAAATTGTCACATCATTGGTGATGATATCATTTTTAGAATAACAGAGAGAGAGAAAGAATCTTGATGGTGGATATTCTATTAACATGATAGAATTAATTTATAACAAACATAATATAATTTTAATCCCATTTGGATAAGATAAAGTGAGGATAAGACCATAAAATAAATGAAATTGAAAATAAATTAAAAGAAAAAGGAAGAGGATTTTACCTCTTGGATTTATCCTCCTTGAGAACCTCCTTAGGGAAAAGGTTTTTATATTTTGATGACACCAAGAAATAATGGATGTGGGAGAGGGGATAGGGAAGGGTTTTGGACATAATTTGGACAATGATTAAACCATGATAGGTATGTGGAAATGAGGTGGTATTTATAGTGGAGGAGAGGGGTGGTTTCTCTTTATTATATTCATTAATTTAATATTTTTGATCATGAATATGAATAGTTTGAGAATTATCACTGAATATATTAATATAATTGAGGGGAGTTCAATATTATCATGATTAAATCAGCAATGACTTAGAGAATACTGTATTTAACTTATAATATATATATATATATACCATAAATTAAACTATTTTACTATTCATAAAAAATTAAGTATTTTAGAGAAATTCCAAAAATTTAAACTATCACTTTTTAAACTTTATAATTAAAAAATAAACTCCCTTTTATGAAAATAATTTTCTTCATATGGGTACTTTAACTTTTTTAATTAGAATCATCACTAACTTGGAAAATACAGATTTCAAAATTATAACTGAATTTATAACACTTCGAAAAATTAGTTAAGGTCTAATAAAAATTAATACATTTTATGAAAATAGATTTTATTTCAAAATATTAAATTAATCATAAAATTGTAATTAAATATTTATGACTTGAAAACATAAAAATAGTTATTTAGTAATTTTTAAAACATTTGTTTACTTAGAATATGATATAATTATACCATATATTCATTTATAAGATTCCTAAATTTTATTTTTTACTTTCTGAGGTTATGTTACTATTATATTGGGTGGGTTACTATTCATAAGGATAATTTTACTATTCCAATGGTCATTTTACTCTTCCTTCAGTATAGGTTCCTTAATTTTTAGAAATACCTCATATTTCATTAAATCATCATTTATAATGTTTTTATTAAGGTATTTAAGTTATTTAATTTGATTTATACTATATGAAATTACTATAAGAAGAGAGAAATTCCAATGATAAAAGTTTAGGTCATTACATGGATCCTGAAGGAATCATGTTAATGTTGAATGTGAAGGAAAATGAATTGATCATACTCTTGATAAATTTAATGTTGTGGGAGATAGAATTAAAAATATCATTTATATGATTACACTACCATCTTATGTTTTGAATCATGTTGAGATTCCAAATGAGAAAAAGTGAGAACCATTTATCGGTTGAGTCCATCGTGAGGCAATATATCCTTCTTTTAGTGGGTCTACTAATCAACTTGCTACTGATAAATGAATCAATCACACTGAAAAAATATTTTTTATTATACATTATTTAGAACATGAAAAATTAATTTTGGTTATTTATTTTTTGGAAGGAGAAGTAGATAAATGGTTTAATCTTATCAAGAACATAATACAACAAAAAGAAATTAACTTCATGGTTTTGGATGAGATTAGATGCTTAATTTTGAATATTAACTATCATATTATTCTTATAAAAAAAATAGAGTTTAAATTCCTTGATCTAAAGTATAATGATGATGAATCTGTTAGTACTTTTGAGGAAAAGTTTAGAATAATTTCATGGTACGCTTCTAGTGTTATTATCTAACATGAATGCATGGTTGATTGATCCTCAAATTGCTTAAAATGAAGTCTTATAATTGTGTTATCCATAAGTAAATTTATTAGAAATGAATAAATCATTTTATGTGCTATCAATGTGGAAATGAATATTGGATTTACCCATCCATCTCATAGTTTTAATAAGAAAATAAAGATATGATTTAAAGGAAATTAAAATAATAAAAACCCTCAAGAGAAGATTATTAAATTTATTTTATGCATTAATCTTGGAAGAAAACATGGAGGAAAGTTTCTTTACTATACTATTAAATTTTATACGTTTGGAGAGAAGGGAGCTTGGGAAATCAAATGCCTAAGTGATTAGAACATAAGTTTGCTAATGATGGAAAGAAAACACTAACCACCCCTAGTGTTTCAAATGGAAGGATTATGGTCATTATTCTAACCAGTTCTCATATATAAGGGTCAATGATGATGATCAAAATTAGTAACTTCTTAATCCTTGATAAAAAATAAAATCTCATGCAATCAATATTTCTGATGTGGGGTATAATAAAAAAGTGGTTAATGGTATAATTCCACCAACTCTTGAACTACTGATGTCTTATTTTATTCTAGATCTATCCAATATTTTATATTTGAAATATTTTATAAGGGTATCATAATAAAACCACAGATATTTGATGTTTAATAAGTAGTAAATAATCATAATGGTATGATAATCACACCGTAATTCTATGATACATATCTCATTTATGTTTATGGGAATATACTTCATTCAAATATTATTATTCTCCATATATGGAAATTTGATGTTATCTTATTTATGGATATGATTTATTTACATAACTCCCATATAAATTTAAAAGGATGGGAAGTCACATTTGGTATTCTAAACCGAACTATGATCATAAATCAGTTCCATGATAAATATAAACTTCTGATAGAAATTACATCCATTTTATAGGTCTTTATTCCTATTCAAAGTGGTTGTTTATCACTGATAGTCGGGGAGAAACACAGCAAGAAAGACATTCCTATTCTACAAGAGTCTGTTGATGTTTTTTCTAAAGAGTTTCCTAGTATTCAACCAAATAATGAAGTAGGGTTTTTAGTAGAAATTTTATATGGTTCTATGGCTATTTGAAAGACTCTATATAGAATGTCTCAGATTGAGTTGCAAGAATTAAAGAACAACATCCATGAGAATCATGTCAAGGGATTCATTCAAATAATTATGTCACCATGGGGTTCACATATTATTTTTGATAAAAATAAATATGGTTCAATGAGACTTTTTATTAATTATCAAGAACTTAACATGATAAGAAACAAGAATAATTATCCCTTTCCCTGTATTGATAATTTGTTTGACCAATTATAGTGAGTTAATGTTTTTCTAATACTTTTCTCTGATCTACTTACTAAAAAATGATAGTGAAAAATTAATATGTACATAAGAAAAATTTCATATGAGGTATGTGAATTTTGAATTCATAATTATGCCATTTGGTCTTACTAATGAACCTTTTATCTTCAAGAATTTAATGAATATAGAATTTAGAGATTACTTTTATCAATTTGTGGTAGTATTTATAGATGAAATTATTATATTTTCCAAGAGTAAGAGTGAGAATTAATATTAAATGAGTAATTTAATGAATAACATAAGGAAGGGTGAGCTATATTAAAAATTTACCAAGTGTGATTTTTTGCTACAAAATTTTTTATTTTTGGGTTATATAATATCAGTGAGGGTATATCTATGGATCCATCGAAGAGAAAAGTTATGGAATATTGGATCAAACTTACCATTGTGACTGATATCTATATTCCTCTTTTTTGGTAGGATATTATCAATTCTATGTGGATAATTTCCCTTAGGTATTTAATCCACTAACCAAGTTAACTCATAATGGAATAGAGACCCTTTAGATACGTGATAGTGAAGAGAATTCAAGGAACTAAATTAAAGGTCAGATAGTGTACCTATGCTTACATCACCTAGTAGTATAGAAGGGTTTATGATCTATAGTGATTCATATAGTAATGGACTATGACACATCTTCAGGTACAATGTTATGGTTGTAGATTATTCCTCACAAAAAATGAAAGGTTTATGAGAAAAATTACACAAATCATGATTTGGGATTATCTACGATATGTTTTTCATTAAATCTATAGAGAGAATATATTTATGGAGAAAGTTGTGATATATATACTAATCATAACGTTTAATATAAATATTTACAGAACAATATATGAATATATTCAAGAAAATTTAGTTAGAATTGGTTAAATATTATGCCTACCTAATAAATTTCAACCTTGGGAAAGTGAACAAGGTGGCAGATGATCTAAGTCAAATTGATCTCATTATCTTATCAATGATAATTATAAAAAAGGAATACCATATTTCTATATTTTAAATTCATGAATTTTAGAAATCTTGAAGGAGGTAGATAATTCTTATCTTTCCAAAATAATTGTTCAACCATATATCCAAGTAAATATTAAAGAGGCATAGAAAGAAGATGTGGAGTTGTTAAAGAAGGAAATACATTTTTGAGAGTTAAATTTTGATTGTTATTGAATGATATGATTTTGGAACCATGTATGATTCCATCCATCGCAGATTTGAATAAGGTGATGCTGGATGAATCTCATAGTTTCTCATATTTATTCATTATAAAAGTATGAATATGTATAGATTTTTGAAAGAGTATTTCAGGTGAGGTAACAAAAATGGATATATTGTAGAGTGTATATATTTTTATTGGTATATTATAAAGTTAAGGATATTAAATATAATTCTAAGGGTTTATTACAACCATTATCCATACTATAATGGAAAAGAGGAAAAATCACCTTGTATTTTGTCACTAGACTCCCCAAAATGTCAGAAGGACATAATGTTATTTGTGTCATTGTTGATAGCCTTATGAATTTAGTGCACTTCGTTTTTATTAGAGAATATTTCTATATTGATTAGATTAATAGAATATATATTAATAAAGTGGTAAGGTCGCATGGAGTACCACATTTTATTATATCTATTTGGGATCTGAGATCTACCTCAATGTTCGGTCACAGTCTTCAATAAGCTCTTGATACAATGTTTTGATTATATAATGTCTATCATCCTTAAGAATATGGTTAGTTTATGAGGGACATTAAAACCATGTATGATATCTTGATAGACTTTTCCATGGATTTCAACTGTGGTTGGGATCAAAACCTTTTTTTGTCAAATTTTGTTATAATAATAACTTTCAAATGAGTATTTAGATGCATCATTTTGAATCCCTGTATAGAAATAAGTGTAGGATTCAAATGTGCTCATATGATGTTGGATAAATAAGTCTATAGGGAACTGATAAAGATAAGGAAATGGTAGAAAAGGTTAGATCCATTTTTTCCACATCAAGTTAGCTCAGAATTGACATAAAAGGTATGTTGATAATAATCAGCCTGATTTAGAATTTGAATTTTGTGAGAAGGTATTTCTATAAATTTCTCTATGTAAGATTTTTTTCCTATTTTTTAAATAAGGTGAAGGAAATAAATATGTATATTTTCCCTTTAATATTCATAATCAAGTAGGGTCTGTGGTATATCACATGACGCTTCCGCTACACCTCTATAAAGTTCATGATGTGTTCCATGTTTCTCTCCCAAACACGTACATACATAATCATTCACATATACTGAACATAGATTTTTTTACTATTATAACATGACCTTTCTTATGTATAATAACCAATATAAATCTTTGATTAAAGTAATAAAGTGTTATTGAACAAGACAAATTACCTTTTTAAAGTTCTCTGGAGGATATATATGTTTGAAGAAACTACCTAGGTACATGAAAATGAAATGAAATATAGATATACTCATTTTTTATTAGAGTGATAAAATCATGAGGAAAAATTTCATTTTAAATGGGGTAGAGTATAACACCCAAATATTTTATGACAAATATCTCCTCAAATAAATTTAATTTCTTTGATTGATTATGACACACACATCCCTGAGTCCAAATATATCATACCACTATAACAAAGATGTTAAATTTGTGGAATTAATACGAATAATGAAATTTTAAAAAATATGTTTAAATGTTTTATGAAAACAAAATTTATTGATAAATATGTACTCAATTTTTAGTAAATTCATTTTGTGTTTAAAAAATTCATTTTTTATAAAAATGGTTTTTATTTATTTTTTTGAGAAAATTATATATATATTTATATAAAATTTAGAAACATTATTTGGAAAAATTGACTTTCTTTTTTCAATAATCATGTAAAAAAATATATTAGAGTTTATTTTTGATTTTTTCGGATAAAATTTTTTTTTTCGATGAATAGTGAAAACTATTAATTTTAATTGAAAATTATCTATTATTTTAAATAATTTATAATGTTAACTTCTTTAAAAGTGTTTAAAAAGTGACATTAGTTCTTTTATATTATGAAGAATCCAATTTGGTTTACTAGAATTTCTTTATGTTTGATATTATTAAAAAACATTTATACTAAAAAGAAAATATTTTTTCCTAGATAGCTACTTTTTGTCAGGTATTTCAATTTAATTTTAAATATAATTATTCAACTTATATTAATTTAATTTGATAAAATTGATTCCATGTTTTAAATAATCATGTATTAATTAGGTAATGAGTCCACTTTAATTTTAGTTAATAATTTCTAGAAAAAATATTAAAAAACATGTCACCACAACTATAGTTAAAACATATTTAATGGGGCGGGGGATTAAACCAAGATATAAGGATATTTTTTCCAATAAAAATGTTCTAAATAACATTTATGGGATTATTTCAGCAATATAAAATCCAAAATTCTATAATTTTTCCATTTGGATGCATTTTTCTTGAGTGTGACATTATTATATTTTTATCTTTTATGAAATCACATGTGTGTCCTCTCTCCCACTAATAAAAGGATTGCACTCATTTCTCTTATTTACACCATTTTTATCTATCTATATCGAAAAAACCTTGAAAATGTATAATCAAAACTTCCCTATCCATGAATTATTGGTTCTGTAATTATTAGTAGACAATTCAAAGGGTCTTTAAGAAAGGATCTAAATGAGGCCTATCAAAAAAGAGGTTACCACATTACCCATCCTATTTAAATATATATATTATTATACATACACTAAATCTATTTTATTCGTAAAAAATAATACCATAAATATCCTAAATAAACAGAAATGTTATTATTATTTTTCAACCACTAATATACACCCTCTATTCTATCAAATGGGAAGTGAAGGTATCACTTGTCAGTATGTGTGGTCTACTACCTCCATGTAGTGATACAATTCATTTTCCACCACAATAAATAATGGATGGTTATTATAATTAATTTAAGGTTTATATGTGATATTTATGACATTACTATTCTTATTTAATTATAATATCACATCTACCTTCCTAACTTACAATCCATTGGAAAATGATAATGTCGCTTGTGCGTTCGTGAGGACCACCACCACCACCACGAAGCAATGTGATTTTAATTTCATTTATGTTTTAATTATATGTAAATAAGGATATTTTTAATGAAATATTATGATATATATGATATAATAATGATTTTTAAATGATAATTTTTATTTAAATTTATTTCATTACATCTTTCAAAATGTCAAAACAATGTTAATGCATATGTATGGCCTATAATCTCTATTAACGATGTAAATAATTTTCATATCTCCACCTTTTATGGATTACTACAATATATCTATAATTATAAAATAAGGTATTTATATCATAATTAACATTTTGAATATGATGTAACCATGATAAAATTACATGGATCGGAACCACCAAAATGAAATTTTCATAAAACATGAAATAGATAAGTTCCATAAATGGTGATTTTTATATGGAATTATTAACATTTCTGTATTGAAATATTTTAGGTGGATCATATAGTATATTATATTTTCATAAATTAATACAGTATAAGATTATAATAAATTTAAATTTAGTATATTGTAGGTCAGGATTTTTTAAGAAAGTTAAATTTGAGCTAAGGGGTTTATGTTACAATGTAATTATTTATTGTGATTATTTATAATAAAGTTTATGAAGATTAATTTTTACAACATATCACCCATTAATACTTTGAACTTAATTTTAATTTTGTTATTTTTTATATGACATGTTTTACTTTCATTGTTAACTCTTTAAGAACTCAATAGATTAAATATTTTTTAATGTTATATCCACTTTATTTCTCTTTTCAGTAGAAAATAATTTTCCATCCGCATAAATGTTTTAGTTTTTTTTTCATGAAAGTTGTTATATTCTCATTTGATTGTTTAAAATAATTTTTACCCCGCATTGAATTTTGAAAAAATTGATTAAAATGAATATTTTTTTATTTATCAAATGTGGTACTTTTGACTTTTTATTAAAATATGATTGGAATATTTGTTTTAACATAGTTGGCATGAAATAAATTTCAAGTCATCATGAAAAAACAATGCTTTGAATTTTCCTTTAAAATTTTGTATGGTTCTTTTCAAAGAAATTGTTTTCCTTAATATTTTGTAAATTTATAAATTTTAAATAAGTGATTTCAAATTGAAAAATGTATTTTCCCCAAGAAATATCCAATTATATTGTTAATATATTTCTACTCTATAATAAAATCCTATTATAATACTTAAGATATATTAAGGATATGATCCAATGATACAATCCACTTCCATTATTTGGATGGATTTTGATGATGATTTAAGGGATGATTTTGTAAAACATTTTTCATTCACATGGGTTAAATAAGTCTTGATGAAAACTTTATGGAACACTTTTTTTACATTAAACTATGATGCAATTTTTATGAAACCCATTTTATTTCCATGGGTTCTGATATTATGAAATATTTATGATCTTATGTCACATGTATGCATGATTTTCATTTTGTGATGGATGAACCATGTATGTCCCACCAAATCATTGGGTAAAGATGGATATATCAATATATAATTAGGATTATAACGGGGAGTGGACCTAGTTCTGTAATGGAATCAATCCACTTTGATA
Organism: Viscum album; assembly: GCA_963277665.1. NCBI lineage: Eukaryota > Viridiplantae > Streptophyta > Magnoliopsida > Santalales > Viscaceae > Viscum > Viscum album. The sequence continues at coordinate 927,556,968 of OY728130.1, forward strand.
GTATTAGGCGTGAAATGTAACTAAGGATATGATGGTATTATGAGTGAACACAATCCAATATGATTGTCTAGGAAGTGAGACATGACTAAGGAAATAATTTTTCCATTCTTTCATGTACTCCATAAACTTTTGTCTGATGTCATTGTAATACTCTCATGGATAATTTTATTTTATTCCTTTATGATCCATGTGTTATGAACTACCCAGTTTTATTCAATGACTTAATATTATGATCTATGATATTTAGGTTATACCATTAAAATGTTTAGATCGTGTTATCATATCATTATGCCCAGGTTATGTTTGATATAATATTGATATCTCCATTTTTTTCCATGGGCACCTCTTCTAGTATAATGAATAAGATGGTCAAGGAGTTGCAGTTGAGAAGTGGTAGGAAAATGGAATTGAATATTGTTTCTTTAATTACTTATGTAGGAGGAGGTGTTCCCTAGTGTTTCAACTATGTAAAGAGTAGCATCTATAAAAAAATTTCCCCTTGGCCTTAAACAAAGTGTCTTCGGTGTGCCGAGATAGGTCATGTTTAGCTATTCCATTCAAGGGTATTATAGAAATATTCTACCTAGGGTGAGAGGAATATGTGGATTGTGACCAGGGGATATGGAGTGGGTGATTAGAAGAAGACTCTGACTCGATAGTGTATGGTGACCCATGGTATTTTTTACTTTAGGGGATGGGTCATGGAGATGGGGAAGGAATAATTTATAAAGTGTATCAGGTCCTAAATGATAGTGGAGAGGGACTATAAATTGTTCATAGTACAGTCTTGATAATTTCAATGATATTTTCTTCCTAGTATGACATAATATATTATAATTTATTTTTATCAATATCAATGTTTTTTCTATACTTGAATTACCAGTCAAGTTATCTTTTGAGTTGTTATCTCCGGATAAACCCTTGGGGAAAAAGTGGATAGTCTCCAGAGATGTCCAGAATGTCCCATAGTAGTTTTTAGATATATATATATATATATGGGATTTAATTATTCATGATATTACTAGTTTGGATGTGATTTATGGAATGTATTGGTTGACTAATCACTAGGTACAAGTCAATTAATATAAGATATTAGTATTATTTACTAAACCAAGGGATAAATGTTTTTTTGAATAGTGAATGAGATATTAGAATTGGTAGAGTGATGCTGCACCTGATTAATTTTTGATCTATCACAAATAAAATTATATTCACGGTTCTTATAGTAGATTAGAAAGTATATCCCTCTTATTTTCCTAAAGTGGTGTATTTTTACAATTATCTATTTATAGATGATTTCTCATGATTTTATTCCAATATATGAAGTGATTTTGAGCTAAAACTAATTTGGTAATGAAACCTTTATTTATTCTCCAATATCATATGTCATCAATCTAGCTGAAGGAACTCAAGGTGAATCTCAAGGATTTGGAGGTGAAGCGATTTTTTAGTTTGAGGAAATTTTTCTTGAGTACTCTTCTGTTATTCATAAATAAAGAGGATGGTAGTATTTGGATATATGTGGACTATAGAAGACTGAACCAGGTTACCATGAAGAAGAAAAACCCATTTCTTTGTATTTATTCATTATTTGATCAATTATGCAGAGCCTAATGGTTCTCCAAGATTTAAATCCGATCAGGCTACCACCAACTTTGGGTTAGTGAAGTTCATATTCATAAGATAAAACTTAAGAGTATATATGGACTATATGAGTAACTTTTCACACATTTAGGTTTGAAACATTAACCGGTGGTGATTATTTCTCTGAATATTAGGATATTCCATCAATATATTGACTCCATCTTTGTGGTGTTCATTAATTATATCATAATATACTCAGAAACCTCAAAGATGCATGCTAGATACCAGCAGATTGTGTTGAGTATAGTTCAAGTGCATATTCTATATTAAAAGCTCTCAAAGTTTCACTTCTGGATCTAGTAGGTATGTTTTCTTTGGTATGTAATCTATGGGGTAGGAATTTATATGGAAACATAAAAATTAGGAGAAAATATATCATAGTTATATCATAGTAATGTGTTTGATATCAAATTTTCCTTGGGTTGGAGGGATACTACCAATAGTTAATTACAAAATTAAATTGTTTCATATTTCCAATTATAGTACTTACTAAGAATGGGGTGAATTCTCAGTGTACAAATCTACATGAAGATTCCTTCTTGGTGATAAAGAGGGGATTAACAACAAATCTGATTCAGATTGTACACCAACATGGAATGGGTTATCTTTTTATTATGATTAATCAGATCTTGTTTTATGAGTTATACTAACATATACGGATAAAATAGTATCTTATGGTTATTTCTAAAAATTACCAATGAGAGGAACTACTGTATATATGATTTGGAGTTAATTTCTCTATTAGATGCTCTGAATAATTACCGCCATTGACTTTTATATGAGATATTTAGCTTATAAAAGGACTAGAAGATCTTTCATTTCATAATATCTTAATGGGACTTGAATCCATATAAGTGGGGTTGGGTGAAGTATCTATAGAAATTTTATTTTGAGATTGATTTTGATTCGGAAAGAGGTAATATTATTGAAGATGTTCTTAGTAGGAAGACAAAAGAGCTTGGAGAGATACATTTAGATGAAGAATGATAGCTGATGAGCTTGTTACCTGAAGGGTTGGTGGAGACATTTTATAACCAAGGGTAAATTAAATGTTCTCTATTAGTTATCTTGTCAATGTTGGTGTATTAGGTAAAGGTTTTCCAAAATGTCAAATCCCGAAAAATTAATGTTTCTTAAATGTTTATAAAGAAGTGACCCATTTCTAGGATAGTTGTGGTATATTGGTGACATGATATATATTAATGTGATAGAAGTGGTTCATGATTCTATAAGGGAATACCCAATGAGGAACTCCCATGCCTCTAAGTAGGTAGTTCACTTAGGTTCAATAAAGTTGTATCGGGATACCAGATGATACTTTTGGTGGTCAAGAACAAAGATATACATAATGGGATTTGTATCATATTACTTGACTTGTTTAAGGATCTAAACAAGGATTCAGTGGCAATGAAGACTACTGAAGCCACTTCTCATGCCTATGTTGAAGTAGGGATATGTTATGATGGATTTCATTATGGGATTTCCCAATACCCTGAGATGCAGAGATGTTGTATGGGTGATAGATGATAAGTTGTAAATGGTGACACATTTCTTGATGATCTGAGAGACTAAGTATGCAGGCATGCTGGGAAAGATTTACATTTTGGAGATTAAAAATCTGTATGAAGAACCTTTGAATATCATATCAGATAGAGATACAAGTTTCAAATTACTATTTTATAAAAGCTTACAGAAAACTATGGGGACTCTGTTAAAGTTGTGTATGGTGTATCATCCACATTCCAGTAAACTATGAGAGTTAAAAAGGAATATAATATGGGATATTCTTTAGTCATGCAATATAGGATTCAGTAGAGAATGGAAGAATTATATTTCCTTGGTGAATTTCATGTATTATTGTAGATTCCAAATTTCAATTCAGATGGAACCTTTTGAGGTTCATTATGGTTAGTCATCTCACTCACTACTATTTTGGAATGAGGTGGGTAAGGGAGATTTCATTAGGCCTAGTATTGTGTAGGAAAACTCTAATAGAGTGTAGTTTATTTGGAAGTAATAAGTTACTGATCATACTAGACAATGATCATTTGTCAACCATTGGAGATGAAATTGAGATTTCATTATGTGTGGTTATGTTTTCTTGTAGGTTTCACTATATTTTGGGAATCATAATTTGAGTAGGAAAGGGATGTTAAAATCATAGTTTATGGGATATTTTGAGTTCATCAGGCATAATAAAAACTGTGTATTACTGATTGTATCTTATTACGTGATACTGAGTTATGTATAACATGTTCCATGTCTCCCATTTTTAGAGGCATGGGACCAATAATGAACATATTGTTGACAATGATGATATTGATTTGAAATTAGATACATCATTTGTGGATCACCCATTGGAGATTATATACTAGACCAACAATGTGTTTAAGAGGAAAAAAATTCCACCATTTCAAGTTAGACGATGGATTTGATTTATCCAAGAGGATACTTGAAAAAGGGTGTCAGATTTGTGGTCTCAGTGGATTGAGTTGTTTGAGTAGACCAATAGAGGCATTTCTTGGTGTAGAGAAGTAGTTAGAGGGGGATATTTGTAACAAACTCAATTTTTATCTCACAAAATTTGATAATTTTTATGGTTTGTATCATCCTTGAGTTGTGTTAGATGGTTCTTGGAATCCTTGGGTATATTATGGGAACTTTTATGTTCACCAAGGAGAGGAACCCACTTTGTTGGACGTGATGTTGTGATAATAGTTTTCCCGTGTAAAGAAGGGATGCCAACATGCCCAATGGATGGGCATGGTCTTAAGTATGTGGCACTAGGAGCCTTATTGTGGGACAAAACTAGAAAAGTACAACCATTACTTAGTGGGTCTTCTTGTTGGATCTCCGGAAAATGTGTGATCGAAGCCAAAATGACGATAGTGGTGATCTCCGAATCACGATGATGGTTATTTGAATTTCATAAAATGTATGAATCAACCACCAAGATTTATGATAACTGTGTGTTTCAAAATAGAAACCATATTTTATAAATAGGATAAGTTATTGATGTGGTTTTCAATTGATATTTTTTTAAAAATCCTTATATTTCAACTTCTCATGAGGGATGACGATCTGGATAAATCCTTGGTGATGTTTTTCAATGTTTGCTTTCTCCACTATTCAGTGGTTGAAGTCTAGGACAATATTTCGACTTGTATGAGATTATTATTGGATTTTGGGGATTGTAAACCTACCCTTAAATCAGATCTAGATAATCTATTGATGGAGGTTTTTATAGGGAAATTTTAATTGATTATAAGCTTATGTCATGGACCCCTTGACGATTCTTGTTCTAAAATCCCTTTTGTGATGAATTGGGATAAATTATAAGGATACATAGAATGAGGGTTTGATCCGGTTACTGTATGAGCATGATTTGGGTGTCAAAACATGAAAAATATTATCCACCAACGTCAATGTGCTTGAGGTAGAAAGTTCATTACCATATGGATCCATTGTATAATGTTTTTTACTTGATAATGATTACATGTGTTGGAATGTGTATCTTTAATACCATTATTTGATTCGATAACATGTGTACACATATAAAGTCAATCAGACCCATGCTTTGTAATGATCTCATGTGCATGTGTTTGGCTACTGGGACTTGTGATTATTATGCTACTTCTACATATGTATGTATTTTTCCTTATTGTGTGTATATGTACAACCTATGAAGGTTTTTATTCTAGAATAAATATATATTTGTACCATCATAGATTTGTTAAATCTTATTGTGGGAGTACATATGTCATTAAATGATGAAGATAGTGGAACTAGACAAGGGGAAGGGGTATAATGGCCATGTAGATTGACTCAAGGTTGAGGGTGGATACGATGACCATATGGCCTGACCAAGAGTAAAGAAATTGATAAATATCCATATTTTCCAACATGAGGCTTTTTGGTTATATGGTATCCCAGAGATATATGAAAGCCTTGTGTTCATGCCATGATAATGACTTTTGTTATGATTTTCCTTTTTGTATGGATCTGAGTAAGGTATGACAAGGATTCTTATTGGTTTGGTTATCACACAATCACTAAGTAAATGATTGATTGTTTATCTCTTCTATATTTACATATCATCACTATATAAACATATTACTCATGTGAAATTATATTTATGATGAATTAGTGGAATCATATTGGGATTTTACTCATACCCCCATGAGAATCTTAGTTTGTGTTAAAACATCATGATTAGGGATCCAGGGATGGGAAAGGGGCCCATAGTATGTAGTTGAGAAGGATGAGTGTGGTAACTGAGGTGATTTCAGGATGGACTACACACTTATGATGTATATTTTATTATTATTTTTCTTTTCTTCCAAAATTTATTTGACTTGCCACATTGGGGGTCCTTGGTTTATTATACTATGTGACTGGGTGATACTGAACTTACCATCTGATAGAGAATTTTTAATAACTTAGCTCCATTGATAATTTTTGTGTTATTATCATTATTTATTATTATTATTATGTTTTATATCCATTAATATTGATGTTATAGTCTCCCTAGAGTATCATTTCGACTATCTATGCTAGTCAGAAGCCTTTTCCCTATGGGGAGGCATGCAGAGGTGATATTACTTGCCGACCCAGATAGGGTGATTCTATTTGGGGCATTAAAACCTCACCATTTAACTCACAATGTCATATCATATTAATATTATAGTTGAAATAATTCATATTTTACTTCTTGTAACCGATATGAGGATTTGGTCAATTATAAAAAGGTATTTAGGTAGACAGTCTTCCTAAATGCTTTCTTGTAACTCCATGATATATAGAGTAGACTCCTTAATCCTGAGATCCTGAGTCTGATTTCCTCGACACTTACATCCAAGAAACATCACTTATTGAAGTGAAAACTTCTCTTGATGTTAACCTGATAAAGTCAACCCAAAACCTTCATGTGAACACCCAGATAAAAGTAAGTATTCGAATGCGGGATATACCAACATTTAGTTCCATGGTTCTATTCTTAATAAATTAATCAAAGGATGTATGAATTAATATTCACATGAATTATTTTTTTAGTATGCATAAATTTACTTATTTTATACATTACATGTCATGTTAATATTATATGTATTTTTCTGAATTAAGTTAACCATTTCCTTGAGAAAATTATTTACGTATAATCAACTTATTTTAATGTATCTTTCATATCTTATTATCTTATTAAATTTATGTGATCTAGTTTAAGCATCATTTAAACATGCATCCACATAAGTGAAATAAATAACAATTATTTTGATAAAATAATATAAATAAAGTTACATGATCACAAGATTTATAATGGTTTAAGTATCGAGTGGATAACAAATCAACCTACGACACTGGGAGAAAACTCTTTGAGACGGTCTTAGTTCAATTTACACCATTCCACCATCAATCATTATATCTTATTGGTTGGTTATACCTAATCTTAGGTTATCCAATGCATCATATCCTTGGAGTTCCATCCATTACTTGTATTACTCACATATAGTTATGGCAATCTAGGGGGGTATGGGAATATAAAAAAACAATCAAAATGCAAATACTATATAAAAATGTGGGAGTAATGACTTATAGGACATCAAATTTAATACAATATAACTTAAAAACTTATGGAAACCTATGAAATAATGATAAATTAAATAGAAAACCAACACATACATTAGTTGGTCATTCTCATGATCAATCAAAAACATTAAATTAAGTCTCATTGATAAATGCTAGAAAACAACAAAAATATATTTTTTAATTAATTTAATTTTATATTAAGTTTATTTTAATGATATTATCTATTAATTAATTTTTTATATTAATTATTAGTTTAAGAATTAGTGGAGAGACATTCGATTAACATCGCTCATAATTTTAAAATAAATAAAATTAATATATTTTATTTAAAATTATATAATTACAGGACATGTACTAGAAGGAATCATGACTGATACCATCCAGAACTACATGATGACTTTAGCAGTTGTGTAAAATATTTTCATATGGAACATAGTGTCCAAGAAATGCTTTTATATGTGTCAAGATGAGTAGTAATCTAGGTATTTATTTACACATGAACCACCTTTGACCTATGAAATATTTATAACTCAAACTTCCCATATAATTCATATAATGTGAAAAATGACTATTTGGTATGTAATTTCAAAGGTACAAGTTTAAAATATAGTTAATTTAATTTTCATGAAATTAATATATCTGGTGTACAGGCTAGCTCAATGCGTACTCCATGTAAATAGGTATGGATTACAAGATGAGTACACCAGTGATATGTTCTGTAGTTCTCTTCTATTCACCCTGCATTATATTACTAGGTACTCGATGTGTAATCTATGGGGGATAATACTGCATTAATTGGAATTTAGAAGAGTTACAAAACATCTAATCATGGATGGTCAATGTTTCTTAGCTAGCATTCAACACACATTTTTTACTTAAGGATTGTAATAAATACATACGTCATGTTATGACCCCATGGTTTCACTATAAACTACGTGAGACTACATAGCATGTAGTAAAACTATAAGGAATGAAATCAAGAAAAACAATATTCCAACATTGTAACCTCCCAAGATTTCAATATGAAATTCTCATTTAAATAAACATTAATCTAATTATCCTATTTGATATGCAACGTCAAACTAAAACAAGATATAACATATTATATGAACATTTATAAGTAGAATAAAAACTATAGAAAAAAGGTAGAAATCAATTAAAATTTCTTATATTTTGAGGATAAATAATTAATATTATTTAATGCCAGCATTTTTTTTATCAAATAAAAAATTTTAAGTGTTATTTATTTTATCATAAAAATTTAAATTTATATTCTTTAATATTATTATAATAATCTAATATAATTCATTGTTTTAACTTGTAAAGGTATGAAATATTCCCAATCCCTCATTTCCAATTATGGTATTTCTAGTGGTTCATGAGTGGTTTCATAAACTGGAGAACTCATATAAATATTATTTTTTAATTTTATTTTGGTTTTGGTACTTTATTTATAATTTATTTTGTAGTTAAAATGGGTTTTCAAATTGTGAAAGTAATTTAAATATTTTAAAATTTTCTTGTAAAATTAATTTGAATGTTTTAAAGTGATAACAAAATAAAGATAGTTAACATTATTAACTTATAATTTTCATGTTTAGTTATAACATAATGATCTATAAATTAAATTATTGATGGAAAATATTATCAGCATGATAGAAATATTACTCTTTTTAAACGAAGGAGTATTTATCTCTTATAAAATATTTAATATTTTCATGATATGAAAAAGAATAATTTAAAAGAGATGTTCCAAATCACATGTAGATTTCTTAATTGATATGGAATATTTATTTTATTATTTAATTATAGGATTATTCTAGAGATATAAGGTTTTACCGCTTATTGTAATGTTTAGTATCATGAGATTTATCATTACATGTTGAAATATATCATTAATATTGTCGATAATAATTCCAAGAATAGAATATCTCAAAAGATAAATTTATTTAATAATTTTTAAGATTATCTAAATAAAGGTAAAATAAATCATTTCATGTTTTAGTTTAATGGTAATTATTTTAGAAATTATTCAAGGGAGAGAAATGGATATTCACATTTCCTTTTGTAATTATAATTGATAAAATTTAAATGACATCCTACCGTATTGTGTAAACACATAAATAATATTAATGATAATTATATTATAATTAGGGATCTATTTCAGTGAATTGAAATGAAAGCTACTACATGTTTTTATAATTTTATATTTCATGATGTAAATGTTAAATTATTTCTTTTCACAGTGTGAGAAAATGTGTTTATTTTCACCTTTTGACATGTACTAGATAGTATGATATCTATTGTTATCATTGTAAATAATGATTGATATTATGGGGAATTAAATAATAACTTAAATATTTTAATACATAGATTATAATAAAAGTGGTATGTTGAAATAATTATCATCTAGATTATAGATATACTAAAGTACAATATATGGTGAAATTCCCTAAAAATAAATAATATTTAGCCTTGGTAATCAGAACTACCAGTAGTACTGGGAATTATTTATTATTAATTAATTAATTAAATTTAGCAATTAAATTTTAATGATTTCATAAATAACTTCTTTTGGGATGAGTGGGCATGTATTTTTTTGATAAGGATAGAATACCTTGATTGATTTGGTTGTAGTTGACTTTAAAATTATACGTGTAAAACAAAATTAATATGTTTGTATAATATATGGATTTAGAGTGCTGATATGATCGATTAATAATCGTATGTTGTTGGAATATGTTATTTTTAATGTGTGGTGATGCCTCTGGCTATGATTTTGGTTTTGGTGCCAGGTAAGATGATGATGGTTCTATGGGGTACCAATTTTGATGATGGTGGAGGCACAAGGTGCTAGTTTTGGTGATTATGTTGGAATGAGTTACTGAATGTGATATTATAAATCATGGTGTGGAATATCAATACAATCAAGATGAGTTCAGATTGATGTTTTCTTATTAACTATTACTTCTCTCTTGATACTTATTTGATGGCTGATGACTGGATGTTTTTATATGACCATTTTCCAACTATGAGATGCAGCTTGATGTGATGCACTACAAGTGAATATTTTAAGATGTTTCTTGGGATGATTCCTAGAGTCCCTAAATGTTGATGAATAGATAATTAATTAATGAAATAATTATTTTGGTTATTGATGTAATTTTCTGATGATGACATACTAAAAATTATAAAATAGAACTAATTGTGTCATTAGTATGCTTTCTTAGAGGATTGAAATGTTAACATTGGACAGGAAAAGAATTAATATTAATTAATATCTAATGAATCAATTAATATTGAACTAGATATTTTTATGGTTATTTTATTTCTAGACTTTATAAGTGTCTTTCGGGTGTCCTATGTGATGATTTCAGTAGATGGTCCTAATGACAGGTAGTTTCCATTAGTGTGGTTGTGATCATTATATGCTATGTATATTTTTTAATTTTATATAAACACCACCCATGTCAGAAGGGAACCAAGAAAATAGGGGTTATGAGAATGTTTTCCCAAACTTCATGGTTAGTGAGGATACATGTGGATAAATACACCCTCTCCCTCACTATTTTTTAGCTGTGGTGTTACGTGTGGGCATGCTTGAGGGTGATCTTCCCATACATATGTGCTTCGAGTTGTGATAGATTGAGGTTATAAGACATATTATTATCCAATGATGGTGACTCTAGCATCTCATGGGTGTTTTTTCATGGGATGTGATGTATTTAGGAATGATAAAATATAGCGTATTGTAATGGATTCAAGGCATACACATGGATATAGATTTGGTCGTTATGATGATTAGGAGGGAATTTAGATGAATGGTTGAATGAGATGTTTGTCCCCACATGAGAATGAGGTGGGTAGGCAGGAGGCATGACTCATGTGATGGATGTATTTATTTATAGAAGGGATGTGAGATCATGATGTGTGACAAGAGGAAGTTAGACCAGGAATCAAATGGGGAAGTTGTCATGGGGTACTCATTTCAATATATACATGTTCTCATTATTTTTATTTCACATCTATGAGTTGTTTGGTGAGTGATTCATTGGAACAATTAGAAATGAATTTTAAAATGATTTTGGTGATGATTTAGTTTTATTTTTTACTTATTGGGATTCAGTATGATTCTTTCATATCTTTCATGAGAGGTTTCAGGGAAGATACAACTAAGAATGCACGTTATTATCACCTAATGTTTATACAACCAATTTTACATTTCAGTAGGAGCTGGTAGGTGATCGGTATTGACAATTTAAATTTGAGGAGTTGTCTAGGAGTGGTTTGAGCTTCATGGTCACAACCAAGGATTTATAATTTTTTCATTTTATTTTTTTAATTTAATTAGTTATGTGTGGAATAACAACATGTATAGGCGTTTATTATTCTATTATTATGAGTAAGAGTTTTTTGGTAGCTGATCTCATCTAATCTCTTACTTATCAAATTTTTATAAGGGTAAAGCCTCCCATCTATGTTATTATATACCCATTGTTCTCATCTCTAACCCCCAGTCTATTTGATGTAGGATTAGGACTACATTATATATCTTTACCTATTTCTGATCTCGAAGGGGTACCTTTTTATGAAGGGGGTCATTATTGAGTGGTATCAATGGTTATTGTAGAGATATATGATAGATTATGGAGTTATGGTCTGGTGAGGATTCATGGGTCGGTAGGGAAATAGTATTAGTTGGGAAATGTATGTGTTTTAAACAAGGGAGAATATATAGAATACATGATTTTAGGTGCCTTATGATCTGATACAGGGACATTCAATTATAATGGACATGGTAATAAAGGTGATGTTACTTGCAGGGTAGAGACTTAGGAAAGTATCATATATTATGATTGTATTCATCTGAGGGTGAGATTTATTGTTTCAGGTCTTTTATATTGAAGCTTATGAGGAGTTGGAATTTTTTTGGGGAGATGTTATAAAACCAGTTTTTTGGAAGAATTTAATTCTTCAAAAAAAGGAGGATTTTAGGATGGTGATTTTGTCCTTCTCTTTTGGGGGTTTTGAGTTCTATTCTTAATGTACGGTGAGACTTTTTAATTGCCTTGTTGAATCTGGAACCCTTCGATTGTTAATCCCTTTAATCAAATGAATAGGATTATTGATATTCATTGATTTCTATCTCTTCAGAATGAGTGTCTAGAAATATCATCATTCAATCCATTGATACACACCATTTAAAATGAAGATATGTTCTAAGTGGAGGTGTTTATATCATCTTATGTATCTATACTATTCTCTTGGTTCCATGGGGGTTGATATTTGGTCTAGGGGAAGGGATAATTTTATATCCTCATTTGGTTTAATCCAAATACCCTTATCACGGTCTAGGTGACATGGACCTTGGTTTTAGGATTAGAGAATATTTTATATCTTTATTTAATTTATTTACTTCCAATTATTGGATTAATCGTTCTCTCTATGTTGTGAATTAAATTCTTATAAGTTATTGGTTATTCTTGAAAAAAATTTCTGACATGGTTATCATATTCTATTCTTACATCCATGAAAGGTATTTCTCCACTACTAGTACATTGAGTTGTAGTGTTGAATATATTAAGATAGGTTATACATCACCCAATCTATTTCAATACTATTTACGATTCACTTTAAAACCATGTGGTAAAGTTAGTTAATCCAAAAGCATACAGTATCATTATGTGGTTGATGGGTTCCTTTATTTTTATGCGTGTGTAAGCTTTATTTTTTTTGATGTAACTACTTTTTTAGTAGAGGAATGTCATGTGATGATAATTTAAAAATCCTTTATAGTAATGACATACACTCATGGTAAGTGGAAATTTTAATATTAAAACCTTTTTAGTTTTTACATGAGTGTTCTCCATGTAAATAAATATTTTTTAACAAACATGGAATCTTTTACACCTAGATAAACTCATGTTTTATTTTTAAGGAATACCATATGTTAAATTGGAAGTTATTTGTCTTGATATTAAATTTCTAAAGATCATGATAGCACTATTATGATTGAATGTATAGAATTTGATGTAATAATGTAAGTTTTATATATATTAAATTTATCACAAAAATAATGTTGAATATAGCAGGAATAACATTATTCTTGTAATATTTTAAATTTCTCATAGTTATTAAATATTTAATCCTGAGATATGTTTGATTTTCAAATTATAGTGTTGTGTAGATAATCTAAATTTTTGATGCCTAATGAATTAAATTGGACAATTTATTGGTAAACATAGATGATTAACTAGTAATAAAATGAGTCAGGTAAAATTAATTTTATCGTAATATGTTTTCTTAAATAAACTATTGTAGTTATGAAATTTAAATGTTCTCAAGGCTGTTATATTTTAAATACAAGATACTTGATGAAAATTTTTATGAGTATGATTTTATAATTTACTATTTTTTAATATGAAATGTCGTGATACATGTCAAGAAATTATGAATAATTTGAAAAGAATGTTTATGTTTTAAAATCTAAAAAATTAGAATTAATGAGTTGTTGTAAGTAGAATATATATATTTTTTAATAAGTTAGTATCCAAGAATTGAAATTTACTTGTTAATGCCATGTTAATACTGATATTTTTTGAATGGTATGAAATAAATTTGTTATCATGATAAATGAAAATAAATCCGGTATGGATTTTCATTTGATGGTTTGCTTAAGAAAAGTTGTTAAAGTGATTGATACAACAATATTTCTTTTAAATAGAGTTCCAAGAAATTTTATTTAAACTAATATGAAGTATTCATTTCTCAAGGTGTTTCCATATGTTGGTTTTTTCTAATGTTTATTTTATTTATATGCATTGAATGATAGGGTTTCTATGGCCATCTATTTGGCCTTTGATATGATTATGTGTCCTTATGTTTGAAAAAGTATCATAAATATGTACTTAATATTTCATGTCATTTAATGCTTATTTTCTGGATAATGTACCAAATTTCTTGATTATATATGATATTAATCCTCATGAGGAAATATTTTAGTAATGGACTTGTACATGATTGAGAGTTATCATCCCTATGAGATTATTTTTAGACTATTTTAAACATGTCACGTGGTTATGTGATTTGTTCCTATAGTGTGTTGGTTATGTTCCAAATATAGAAAGATCCTTGTGAGGTATCTCATAGGGTGGTTATATTATAAACCTTCCATTTTATACCATTCTAGGTTTTTTTTAATTATTGAATATGGTAATTGTTTGAGAGTGATCTAATTTAATGGTTTTGAATATTCCTGAGCCTTCCTTTTCAATTCTGGGATTTCTGGGGGTTTGGGATGTAACGTTCCAGATCTAGGTTCCGCCCAATGGTGCCCCAAACTCAGTTGATCATATGAACTCAAGATAATTTCTCCAAATTCAAGAGGCTGCTGACTAGCAGTGAGGGCCAAGGTGTCATATTTGGGAAAATATTCTCTCACTGACATAGTATACACAGTAGGAAACAAATAGTAACAATAGCAGTAACAGTAATACCATACAATAGAAATAAATAGAATAAAACTGAAATTAAATTCAACAGATGCCACAATGTATATATATGATTCATGGAATATATATATAACAAAACAGCCAAAAAAGTCACAATGATGGAAAGAAATACAGAATCCAAAGTAAAAAAGAAACAATTAAACTCCAGCGCATCACAAACCTCAACTTGGTCCTATGCTATCTTGCTAAAACATCAATCAAGTACTTGAGGAAGAAGGGAACTTTCTCTTATCTATACATGCAACAATATAATCTTTTTGGGTCCAAAACATGTACCATATAAGATGTGAGATGAATCATAGAAGGAAACCACCAAAATAACTGTGCCTAATTGCGAGTGAATATATATAGCAGGTAATATTAAGAAATGAAGAAATAAACTAGGAAGCACTCAAAATTAAACAATATTACATTTTTCAATTACATTAATTTACATATATTATTCATCATTTAAATCATGTAATCGCAGGATCTAGCCTAAGCTCTATATCCCCCTATGTAGTAGTAACAAAATAGATGTATCAGAAGACCATCTAAACAATTATGTAAGACCGAGTCCAATCTTGTGCTTTGGCTTGGAAGACTCTCCAAAATCATTTAATTATTCACAAAAAACCCTCTGGTAAAGCTCTCACGGTCTAGCCCCTTTGGTTTAGCATAACACCAATCATTTAAAAATGACCACCTAGGAAACTATCAAGGTTAATACCCCTAGGTCAACATGGCATCAATAAATTATAAATGACCACCTGGTTACCTTACGATCAATACCCATGGGTCTACATCTACACCAAGCCTCTCACGGTCCTATGTAAATAATGTGTAAGTCCTCTAAGTCTTCATGGTCCAAGGATCACACGGTCCATTGGAAACATAATACATATAAATAACCTAGAATCCCCCTCAGTATTCCTGGTTCAAGTCTCCCACGGTCCATTGGAAACATAATGCGTATAAATAATATTGATCCCCCCTCAGTCTTCCTAGTCCAAGGCTCTCACAATCCATTGGAAACATAATGCGCAAAAATAATCTGGAAGCCCCCTTAGTCTTCCTAGTCCAAGGATCTGACGGTCCATTGGAAACATAATGATTATATTATATCAAAGAAGATCATGTAATATGAAACTACTATACAAATAATCATTCACAAGAATATCACATGCATTTCATATAATCAATCATGCCCCATCATAATCAACAAAGGCATGGAAAACATGGAAAGCCTAATAGGCATCCCAGACCAAATGGCCATAAATAATAAATCAAGGAAAATGCACCCATAGGGTGTCTTGTAACAAGGTATCTAACCTTACACATAAGAAACAACCCTTTATCAATCAATAAAACCATAGAAGTTAATAAACAGGTTTAGATTCCAAATCAAGAAATACCCCAATCATGGGTATGCAACACTTTCAATATAAATAATCCAAAGATAAACAATGAAAGGCACAAACCACCTACCTCGTTGTCTTACAATCTATATACTTGAACGTTGGCCCTTAAATCAGCCTAGACCGAAATAGATCTACAAAAAGGTGAAAAAAATCAATGTTTAATTACTCATAGGAGAGGAATAATAAAAAATAAATTCTCTAGTGGTTTTCAGAACTCACATATGGGATTCCAACAGACCTGACGACATCTCAATATGAGTTTAGATGGAGAATTGGGAGGGGTTCAATGTTTTTTGGTCGTTCCCTAGCTCTCTTGTATGAACAACATGGAGGAGAATATGGTTAAGGACCTAAAAAAACTCTACCTTGATATATCAAATAAAAATAAAACTAAACGGCGTGTTCATTAAATGTACACACCATGTAGTATCCTTAACCGACCCCTGCCTTAAGCGGTCTTCCAGGTCACCACACAGCCATGTACTCAGTTGTTACATGGCCAGTACGTAGGTGTATGCCGAAAGCTAGGCACACTACGTGTACTCATAAGTACATGGCGTGTACTTAGAAAATCCCATTTTTCTTCCTTTTCCTCAAAACAACCTGAAAACAAGAACCATACCTGAAATGAAGATCTATGGTGCTTCCCAATGGTGCCCCAAACCTGGTTGGTCACATGACCTCTAGCACATTTCCCCAAACACCAGAGGATTCCTATTAGTAGCGAGGGAAAAGGTGTGATTTTGGGGTAAATTTTCCCTCTTTGAAATAGTATACAGAGTGGAAAACGAATAGTAACAATACCAGAAGAATTAATACCACAAAAAAAAATAAACATCGAAAAACTAAAAGTAAATCCAACCGAAGACACAATGTATATATATATGATGCATGGTATATGTATATATGAAAATATCCAAACAATTCACAATGATGGAAATCAATTCATAATCCAAATTAAAAAAGAAACAAGTAAAATCCAACAGCATCGAAAGCCTCAACTTGGGCCCATGATCTCCAGCTCCAACATCAATCAAGTACCTGCTGAATAAGGGAAGTTTACCTTATCTATACCTCCAACCATATAATCTGTTTGGGTCCAAAACATGACCCAAATAGGGTGTGAGACCAATCCCATTAGGCAACCACCAAAAGATCTGTGCCAAACTGTCAGTGAATATACATAATATGTAATATGAAGAAATGAAGAAATAAACTAGGAAGTACTAAAAAGTATCCAATCCTAAAGTTTTAAATTACATTCATTTATATTTATTATTCATCTTCTGAATCTTGTAATGTTGGGATCTATCCTAATATCTATATCCCCCTATATAATAGTAACAAAGCAGATGTCTCAGAAGACCATCTAAGTAATTAAGTAAGACTAAGTCCAAGCTTGTGCTTTGTCTTGGAAGACTTATCAAAATAATTCAATTATTCACAAAAACCCTATGGGAAAGCTCTCAAGGTCTAACCCTTTTGGTTTAACATATCACTAATCTTTTACAAATGACCACCTCATTATCTATAAAGTTTAATACCCTTGGATCAATAGGGCATCAATAAATTATAAATAACCACCTAGGTTGCTCTCACGGTCAATACCCCTAGGTCAACATCTACACCAATGATATCACGGTCCTATGTAAATAATATGGAAGTCCCCACAGTCTTCTTGGTCTAATGATCTCACAGTTCATTAGAATCATAATACATATAAATAACCAGGAAGCCCCCTTGGTCTTTTTGGTCCAAGGCTCTCACGGTCCATTTGAAAACATAATGTGTATAAATAATTTGGAATCCTCCATAGCCTTCCAGGTCCACGGCTCTCACGGTCCATTGGAGACATATTACATATAAATAATCTAGAATCCCTCTCATTCTTCCTGGTCCAAGGCTCTCACAGTCCACTAGAAAGATAATGTGTATATTATATCAAAGAAGCTCATGTAATCTAAAACTACTATATAGCTAATCATTCACAATAATATCACTTGAATTTAATATAATCATTCAAACTCAATCCTAATCAACCAAGACATTGAAAATAGGTCAATACTAATCGGCATCCTAAACCAAATGGCCATAAAAATCAATCAAGGAAAACACACTCATGGGGTGTCCTGTAACAAGGTATCTAAACTTACACACAAGAAACAACCCTTTATCAAAAAATTAAAACATAGAAGGTAATAAATAGGGTTAGATTAAAAATCAATAAATTCCCAATCATTGTTTTGAGGCACTTTTAGCATATATAATACAAATATGAACAATGAAATGAACAAATCACCTACCTTGATGTCTTGCGATCAATATAATTGAACATTAGCCCTCAAATCAGCCTAGATCGGCGTAGATCTACAAAAAAGGTGAACAACACCCAACCTTAAATAAATCATAAGAGAGGAAGAATCAATAAGAAATGATCTAGGGGTTTTGAGAACTCAAGGGTTAGATTCCAACACACCCGATGATGTCTCAATCAGAGCTTAGACAGAGAATCCGGAGGGGTTTTAAGTTCATAAGTTGTTCCTCCGCTCTCCTTTACAAACCATGAGGAGAAGAATATTTTTACAGATATAAGATGTGAAACTTCTCCGAAATATCAAATAAAAAGAAAACCATGGGATGTTTTCATTAAATATACACGATGTGTAGTAGCCTTAACTGACCCCCGCCTTAAGCGGTCTGGAAGGTCACCACACGACCATGTACTCATCCGTTACATAGCCATTACACAACTGCATGTGGCAAGCTAGGTACATGACATATACTCAGAAGTACGCAACATGTTCTTATAAAATCCCCCTTTTCTTTATTTTCCTAAAAAAGGACCCAAAAATAAGATCTATACCTGAAATAAAGATCCAGGTTCTTACAAAAATCCCCTCTTAAAGAAATTGTCCCTCAAATTTCCCTTCCAAGGATAGTGAATATGACAACCCTGCTTTTTATTACAACTTAAACATGCTTTATTACATAAAACTTCACTTGATCCAACAAAGAAGATCGAGAGGTTTAGTGTCTTTGGGGCTTAGGATCATTACATAAAAACTTTAAACTTGAAATACAACATCTTTATTGAAAACTTCCTTTACATGACCACTACATTCCTTCGTACTTAGCATTGCATGGGATAACCTGAGGACATGCATAAGAAAAGGGTGTGCTATAAAGCCCAGTAAGGGAGTACACAATGAATAAAATGAGGAGTACAATACATGTTAGGAAATAGGAACATCAATAGATCATAAGAGTAACATGAATATAAAGGCATGATAAAGCATGATAATCATAACATGGAAATGTGGAAACAACACTTAACATTGAATTAGCATGAGCCAAGGCTCATTGCACATGAAGAATGAGTAAACCCTCATTGCACTTGAAGCATGAGTAAACCCTCATTTCACTTGAATTAGCATGAGTCAACACTCATTGCACATGATGTATCATGATACTATACTTTACCCAGTGCATTGGAGCGCTATAAAGGGCGCACCCTTCTTAAACATTTCATTTCATGCATAAGTGTGCCACATGGATCATAAAACATGGATTCATAAAACATAATCATTTATTCCACGATAAAGGAATGTGGAATTCATACATGAAAATTTATAATCAATAAGTAAATGTGCATAAAGGTGAATACCCTTGATGGAGAAATGGGCATGGTATTCACTACACAATGATATTGGCTTAGAAAATCGGTGTGATTTCGGCAGCGTAACGACGTGACATAAGAATTCATAAAAAAGGTTGATGAGAGAGAAAGGGGTTCCTCATAATATTTACTTGTAATGGACAGTAAGGAGGTCATATAGATACATGTCCCAATAGTTGAAAAGGAATTTATATTCATGATACAAAAGTATTGCTTGAATATAAAAGAGGAGAAAAAGGTTTCTTTCGGAATTTCGGCATAGTAACGGGTGTACATGAGAGGATTTTAATGAGATAGAAAGGGGTCTCCCATAATTAAAACAATAGGAGGGTAGTATGGGAGATTTGCAAAACCATACCCCAACATTCATAATTGAATTTAAAATGGAAATACAACTTAAAGAAAATTGACAAAAATGAGAAAGGAAGAAAACCCCTTACTTGGAAGTGTGCTTCCAAAGGCTAGAGAGAGGCTTGTGAGAGGCTTCTTGGGAGATTGGGGAACCTTGGGAGGATTCTAGAGAGAGTAGGGAAGTGGTTGGATGAACTCCAAGGGATTTTAGTGAGGAGGAAGTGGGAGCTTGGGTGGGTTTATATAGGAAAGGTGAGAGAATTCTTTATTATTTAGGTTTGGGACCCCTTATATTAAAATAATCCAAACCACAAACCATCCCATGGTATTTTCCCATGGTTTCTGGAAAAGGAAAGAGGAAAAAAATATTTTACAAGGCCAAGGTTCGAACTTATTAAAAAATTAGGGTTGCTTATGTGGAGGTGAGTCACACTCCCATGGAAATTAATTTAAAAAGGCAAAGTGTTGGATAAGTCTTGAGGGCTCCATTAATTCTTTGAAAAGTAAGTCAAACAAACCCAAAACCTCATTATTTTAATGATAAAACACATATTGTCTGAACATAAGGATTATGATATTTTATTACATCACCATTGGGTCATTATGATGTCATAAAACACATTATATATTTAAATGGTATTTAATTTTTACCCAAACATTTTACTGTCTCAGAAAATTATGAAAATTTCACCGCTGGATAATTTTGACGTCCTGATTCCAAAAATAATATTTATTTTATCTAAATAATTTTCTAAATATGTGAATTTTCACTTTTAAAATAAAAACCAACATTTATAAAAAAATCACGAGTTTTGACAGAAACGACTTTCAAACCGTAATAAAAATTTTAATTGCATTCATAAAATTATAAGATCATTTATATTTAATAAAAATTAATTTAATATTAATAATAATATTTTATTAAAATATTATTTAATTCAAAAATCTTTTAATTTAGTAAAATATAATTCTTAATTAAATAATAACTAAAAACACCATTTGTACTTTAAAAACTAATTACAATGTATAAAAAATGACTAGAAATTATATTCATTATTATATACAGAAATAATGTACATGAACATGGTGCTACTTATTTGTTACATAACCCCTTAAAATAGCCGCATAAGACCTAAGAGTAAGGTGTGCGATTGTGACAGACTCTTGGGGTGGCTCGGATAACATCGCTCGAGTTGTAATTTCAATCAACTTCCACTTTTCCCGTAGACGATCACGTTCGAGCTTGACTTGATGAAGCTCAGCTTGGGATTGGTCAAGGGCAAAGCCCAAAGATGACACCTCTTTTCCGAGCTCTGAAAAATGGGATTCATAAGGGGCAATTCTACTGGATGAGGCCATCGCTTCCTTTGTCTGAGTAGAAATGGGTTCGTTAAAGCCAAATATTTATACTACTCAGATGATCACTGTTCAACGACTATAAAAGTAACGGTCACAAATCTTAACGTAAAACTAAAGAAGTTGACATCTTATAAAAACATTTTTCATAAAGAAACATTTAACTGGATCAAGATGGATTTTCCATTAATGAAACTTTGGGTCGTTACAATATCCCCCCCTTAAGAAATTTCGCCCTCGAAATTTTCCTTTTACCACACTAAAACAAATGTGGGTAACTTAGCTTCATCATATCCTCCGACTCCCAAGTTGCTTCTTCAAACTTGTGGTTTCTCCACAACACCTTGATGAGGGGCATTGTCTTATTTCGTAGAACTTTTCCTCTACGATCTAAGATCTTCACTGGTTGATCCTCATAAGAAAGATCGTCTTCTAATTGTACCACCTCGGAAGAGAGTACATGTGAAGGGTCTGGTATGTACTTCCTTAAGAGGGATACATGGAAGACATCATGAACGTTGGCCATAGTAGGTGGAAGTGCTAGTCGATAGGCCACAACACCAACACGATCAAGAATCTCGAAGGGGCCGATGTACCTTGGACTTAACTTCCCTTTCTTTACAAACTTCATGACCTTCTTCCACGGAGATATGCGTAAAAACACCATGTCTCCGACTTTAAACTCAAGGTCTCGTTGAAGATTATCTGCATAACTCTTCTGTCGACTTTGGGCTGCCTTGATATGATGCGGAATGGTTTTCACCTTCTCCACCATTTCTTCGACCATTTCTGGTCCAAGCAGCTTACGTTCACCGACCTCATCCCAACATGCTGGTGTTCTACACCTTTTCCCATACAGGGCTTCATATGGTTCCATTTGGATGCTCGAGTGGAAACTATTATTATAAGAGAACTCAACCAGAGGAATATGTTGATCCCATCCTCTTTCAAAGTCCATTGAGCACGCTCTCAACATATCCTCAAGTGTTTGGATAGTCCGCTCGGATTGGCCATCAGTTTGAGGATGATAGGCCGTACTGAAGTTCAGTTCAGTATTAAGAGCTTGTTAAAGACTCTTCCAAAACATAGAGGTGAATCTTGGATCTCGGTCAAAAACAATAGATAGTGGTACTCCATGCAACCGTACCACATCCCTGATATATATCCGTTCCAGTTGATCCAAAGAGAAATCCTCTCAAATAGAAATGAAGTGTACAATCTTTGTAAGATGATCCACAACAACCCAGATTGCATTGTTGCCTTTGGATGTACTTGGAAGTCCGGTGACAAAGTCCATGGTGATGTTCTCCCATTTCCATTCTGGTATGGGCAATGGTTGCATCATCCCCTTAGACTTCTGCCTCTCTGCCTTTACTTTCTGACACACCTGGCACTTTGATGTATATTCAGTGATCTCCTTCTTCATATTATCCCACCAAAATATTTCTCAGAGATCTCGATACATCTTTGTGCTCCCTGGGTGAATAGAGAAATTTGAACTATGTGAATCATCCAAAAGTTCCTTCTTCAGCTCCGAACTTGATGGAACACATAGTGTTTTCCCAAACTGCACAATTCCTTCTTCATTAACATTAAACTCTGAGGATTTTCCCTTTTTGATAGCTTCCACTTTTTCTTGGATTCCCATATCATCCTTTTGAGCATCCTTTATCCTTTCCAAAAGAGATGGTTGAGCAATAATTTGTGAAATGATTGATGATGTTCCCTTCTTTATGATTCCCACGTCCATCTTCATCAAGTCTAAAAATATTGGATCCTTCTCAATTCTCATCATTGATAGAATCGCTTGATCCTTTATACTTAGGGAATCCGCCACCTTGTTCGCCTTCCCAGGGTGGTAATGTATTGAACAGTCATAATCCTTGATGAGCTCTATCCATCTTCTCTGGCGCATATTAAGCTCTTTCTGTGTGAATATATATTTAAGACTCTTGTGGTCAGTATATATCTCACATTTCTCTCCATAGAGATAATGCCACCATATTTTCAAGGCAAAGATCACCGCCGCCAACTCCAGAT
The DNA here is from genome assembly GCA_963277665.1 of Viscum album. Taxonomy (NCBI): domain Eukaryota; kingdom Viridiplantae; phylum Streptophyta; class Magnoliopsida; order Santalales; family Viscaceae; genus Viscum; species Viscum album. The sequence goes on from OY728130.1 coordinate 927,580,529, forward strand.
CATGCGTTGGATAGTTTCGCTCATGGATTTTCAATTGCCTTGAGGCATAGGATATCACTTTATCATTCTGCATCAGCACAAATCCTAATCCCTTCTTCGAAGCATCACTGAATACCACAAAAAGCTCCCCACTTGTGGGTAAAGTGAGCACGGGTGCAGTGATAAGCATCCTTTTCAACTCCTTGAAGCTTTCTTCGCATTCATCACTCCAAGAAAACTTTACTCCCTTTCGAGTTATCTTGGTAAGAGGGTTGGACAATCGTGAGAAATTTCTTACAAATCATCGATAATATCCAGCTAACCCCAAGAAGCTACGGATATCAGTTACCGATGTTGGCCTCGGCCATCCCTCAATTGCATCTGTTTTGGAGGGGTCTATAGATATCCCTTTTCTTGTGATGATATGGCCCAAGAATGAGACTTCCTTCAACCAAAACTCACACTTGCTGTACTTTTCATAGAGATTCTCCTTGCGCAAAGTCTCTAGTACAGTTTTTAAATGCTCCTCATGGTCCTCCTTGGTTTTGGAGTATATTAGAATATCATATATAAAGTCTACCACAAATTTTTCAAGGTAATCTCTAAAGACTCTATTCATCAAGTCCATGAATATTTCTAGAGCATTGGTGAGTCCAAAAGGCATTACTATGAATTCATAGTGCTCGTACATTGTACGAAAAGCAGTCTTGGGGATATCTTCCTTCTTCACCCTTACGTGATAATATCCCGACCGCAAGTCCACCTTGGAGAAGTATTGTGCTCCACGCAGCTGATCAAACAAGTCATTGATTATTGGGAGAGGATACTTGTTCTTTATCGTGATTTTGTTAAGTTCACGATAATTGATGCAAAGCCGCATTGACCCATCCTTCTTCTTGACGAAGAGGACTGGTGCACCCCATGGTGATGCACTTGGGCGTATAAAACCTTTATCTAGATTCTCCTATAGTTGTTTCTTCATCTCTTCAATCTCAACAACAACCATTCTATATGGAGTCTTGGATATTGGTAGCGCCCCAGGTATAAGTTCAATTGAGAACTCAACATCTCTTCTTGGAGGAAGACCAGGAAGTTCCTCGGGAAATACTTCAGCAAATTCCCTCATAATAGGCATTTCTTAAAGGGTGGTTTCTTCCTTGGACTCAATCATATGATCCAGATATGCATGCTCATAAGGCAGTAATATCCATGTGATAATGGATCTAAAGTAGATTCATCTTCCTCCTGACACTTGTAAATAATCGGGGGTCGATTCTCCATATGGAGTGTGATTTCCCTCTCCTGACAATTTATGTTGGATCTATATAAGGAAAGCCAATCCATGCCAAGAATTGCATCAAATTCCACCAAAGGGAGTATGACGAGGTTCGCCGGGAAATTCAATCCACAGATTATAACAGGGGAGGACTTATATTCATGGGATGCAATGATTTCCCCATTTGCCGTACTCACCGACATCTTTACTTCCAGGATTCGTGGTGGTGCTGGGATTGTGCTACTAAACATTCGAGATATAAAAGAATGCGTAGAACATGAATCAAAAAGTACGTTCGCTATTCTTGAATGAATAACTAGCGTACCTGTCACCACTTCATTGCCGGGGTTCACTTCGGCAGAAGTGATAGCAAAAGCTCTTCCTTGCTGTCTTGGAGGTTGTTGGTTGCCTCCGATAACCCTTGGATTAGGGCACTGATTTGAAAAATAACCCAGTTCTTTTCATTTGTAGCATTGAACAACGCGTTGAGGTTCGAACGGAGTGTTCCTCTCCTCTGTCACAGCCGCGGGTCCTTTTTGCTGACAGTTAACAGCTAGGTGCCCTTCTCTTCCACACTTGAAGCATTTTCTTGTCCCCCTAAGGCAATTTCCAGGGTGTTTCTTTCCACACTTTTGGCAAGTGGGGTGCTGGAACTTCTTTGCGCCGTTGGATTTATCCATCGGACCACCAGCATTGAAGTCCACCTTACGTTTCTTTTCCCCATGATACCCTTGTGATTCTCCGATCTCCATTTCAACCTTGAGGGCACATCGGACAATTTCCTCATAGCTGTCGAAGTCACGGATCGCTAATGCTTTCCGCAAGCTAGGCTTCAGCCCACCAAAGAAGCGGTCAACCTTGCATTCGGGGGTAACAATAAAGCTAGAAGTGTATCGTGCAAGCCTTGTGAAGTTTGCCTTGTACGCTCCCACAGATTCCTCATCTTTCTTCTTGATGTAAAGGAAGTCCCTTTCCATCTTAAGATGGAGGGTGCGCGAAAAATATTTATCGAAAAACATCTTCCGGAATTCCTTCCACTCCAAGGCCTCGATCTCCTCCTCAAGCTTCGTATTTTTGATCAACGTCCACCATTGATCAGCTTCACCCTCCATACGATAAGCTTCTAGGAGAACCTTCTCTTTTTCAGAGCATTGGAGGATGGAAAATATCTTTTCAATGGAGTTGATCCATTGTTCAGCGATCGTGGGATCGGATGATCCACTAAAAGTAGGAGGCCTTTGTCTCATGAAGCTCTCGATAGTGACTTGTTCTTTCTTAGGGGGGGTTGAATGTTCCTCTTGACCAGTGATTCTATTCAAAACTTGAGTTAGCTGAGAGAGAAGCGTGACGAAGTTCGCGATTCCCGCTCCCATTGGATTGGGCATCTCATTAGTACAATCATCACACTGATCTTCACAATGGTTGTTAGCCCGAGTTCTCCTATTACCGGCCTTTGGCTGGAATAAAAGGAAAGTTATGGGTAACACATAAAGGGTAATCCAAAGACAAAAGTTGATGACTTATAAATAAACTTTAATCTCTTTAACTCATGAGTCTATAGGATTCAATCCAGGCTTTTCATGATCTTCCTTCTAACATATATTCTTTGGGGCATTTTTCCCTTAATAAGGGTTCATACTAAGATTGTGAATTTATCAAAACATATCCCTCGGGAGAGTCGTAACCAAGAGTGCAGCAAGGCCTGTTGTCGTGCACCGGTTCCCGTTCAAGTCTAGCTCAAAGCAGTGTTTTCGGGTTTTACCCCTAGGATACATCTGTGCCAGAGCAGCCTCTACCTGCTCGTATCCAGACAGGGATGTATTTTTTTGATAAACCACATACATAGTATATACCAAAACTTAGGGATGTTTTTATTATACTTAGTCTTGTATCTAAGGCTTTACTAGGGTTTCCTAATCCCAAAAATAACTAAACCTATCCTCTGATACCAACTATGGCAACCCTACTTTTTATTACAACTTAAACATGCTTTATTACATAAAACATCACTTGATCCAACAAAGAAGATCGAGAGGTTTAGTGTCTTTGGGGCTTAGGATCATTAGATAAAAACTTTAAACTTGAAATACAACATCTTTATTGAAATCTTCCTTTACATGACCACTACATTCCTTCGTACTTAGCATTGCATGGGATAACCTGAGGACATGCATAAGAAAAGGGTGAGCTATAAAGCCCAGTAAGGGAGTACACAATTAATAACATGAGGAGTACAATACATGCTAGGCAATAGGAACATCAATAGAGAATAAGAGTAACATGATCATAAAGGCATGATAAAGCATGATAATCATAACATGGAAATGTGGCAACAACACTTAACATTGAATTAGCATGAGCCAAGGTTCATTGCACTTGGAGCATGAGTAAACCCTCATTGCACTTGAAGCACGAGTAAACCCTCGTTGCACTTGAATTATCATGAGTCAACACTCATTTCACATGACGTATCATGATACTATACTTTACCCAATGCATTGGAGCGCTATAAAGGGTGCACCCTTCTTAAACATTTCATTTCATGCATAAGTGTGCCACATGGATCAGAAAACATGGATTCATAAAACATAATCATTTATTCCACGATAAAGGAATGTGGAATTCATACATGAAAATTTATAATCAATAAGTAAATGTGCATAAAGGTGAATACCCTTGATGGAGAAATGGGCATGGTATTCACTACACAATGATATTGGCTTAGAAAATCAGTGTGATTTCGGCAGCGTAACGGCGTGACATAAGAATTCATAAAAAATGTTGATGAGAGAGAAAGGGGTTCCTCATCATATTTACATGTAATGGAAAGTAAGGAGGTCATATAGATACATGTCCCAAAAATTGAGAAGGAATTTAGATTCATGATACAAAAGTATTGCTTGAATATAAAAGAGGAGAAAAAGGTTTCTTTCGGAATTTCGGCATAGTAACGGGTGTACATGAGAGGCTTTTAATGAGAGAGAAAGGGGTCTCCCATCATTCAAACAATAAGAGGGCAGTATGGGAGAGGTGCGAAACCATACCCCAAAATTCATAATTGAAATTAAAAGGGCAATACAACTTAAAGAAAATTGACAAAAATGAGAAAGGAAGAAAACCCCTTACTTGGAAGTGTGTTTCCAAAGGCTAGAGAGAGGCTTGTGAGAGGCTTCTTGGGAGCTTGGGGAACCTTGGGGGGATTATAGAGAGATTAGGGCAGAGGTTGGACGAACTACAAGGTATTTTAGGGAGGAGGAAGTGGGAGCTTGGGTGGGTTTATATAGGAAAGGTGAGAGAATTCTTTATTATTTAGGTTTGGGACCCCTTATATTAAAATAATCCAAACTACAAACCATCCCATGGTATTTGCCCATGGTTTCTGGAAAAGGAAAGAGGAAAACAATATTTTACAAGGCCAAGGTCTGAACTTATTAAAAAATTAGGGTTTCTTATGTGGAGGTGAGTCCCACTCCCATGGAAATTAATTTAAAAAGGCAAAGTGTTGGATAAGTCTTGAGGGCTCCATTAATGCTTTGAAAAGTAAGTCAAACAAACCCAAAACCTCATTATTTTATTGATAAAACACATATTGGCCGAACATAAGGATTATGGTATTTTATTAGATCACCATTGGGTCATTATGATGTCATAAAACACATTATATATTTAAATGGTATTTAATTTTTACCCAAAAATTTGACTGTCTCAGAAAATTATGAAAAATTCACCGTTGGATAATTTAGACATCCTGATTCCAAAAATAATATTTATTTTATCTAAATAATTTTCTAAATATGTGAATTTTTACTTTTAAAATAAAAACTGACATTTATAAAAAATTCACGTGTTTTGACAGAAACGGCTTTCAAACCTTAATAAAATTTTTTATTGCATTCATAAAATTTTAAGATCATTTATATTTAATAAAAATTAATTTAATATTAATAATAATATTTTATTAAAATATTATTTAATTAAAAAATCCTTTAATTTAATAAAATATAATTCTTAATTAAATAATAACTAAAAACACCATTTGTACTTTAAAAACTAATTACAATGTATCAAAAATGACTAGAAATTATATTCATTATTATATACAAAAATTATGTACATGAACATGGTGCTACTTATTTGTTACATAACCCCTTAAAATAGCCTCATAAGACCTAAGGGTAAGGTGTGCGATGGTGACAGACTCTTGGGGTGGCTCGGATAACATCGCTCGAGTTGTAATTTCAATCAACTTCCACTTTTCCCATAGACGATCACGTTAGAGCTTGACTTGATGAAGCTCAGCTTCGACTTGGTCAAGGGAAAAGCCCAAAGACGCCACCTCTTTTCCGAGCTCCAAAAAATGGGCTTCATAAGGGGCAATTCTACTGGATGAGTCCATCGCTTCCTTTGTCTGAGTAGAAATGGGTTCGTTAAATCCTTATATTTATACTACTCAGATGATCACTGTTCAACGGCTATAAAAGTAACGGTCACAAATATTAACGTAAAACTAAAGAAGTTTAAATCTTATAAAAACATTTTTCATAACGAAACATTTAACTGGATCAAGAGGGATTTTCCATTAATGAAAATTTGGGTCGTTACAGTGAAGAAGAATTTGTGAAAAACTCCGGCCACTGCAATCACACATCAGCCTCCTTCTCCAATGTCTCATCCTACATCCGCCAGTGCTTCCATAGAACCCATACGAAAGGAACAGACCGGCCACCGAGAACCTTCCTATTGTGATCCACAATCCAAATAGGGTGATTCTTTGTAACTCCCTTACCCCAGTTACCCAGATTTAGTGCATTTTTTTAATACATTGGCATGATTACAAGTAATCAAGTCTCGATGGACTGATTAGTTTATCATTCTTGGAAAATAGGTTACATACATTGAAATTACATTACACTTTCTAACATACAACACAACATAAATAATCCTTTGAGAATGCCACTGTTCCCTTATATTAACCCTTCGTATCAATCATAAAGCACTTCTTGGGATCTTGGGAAAATAAAACATAAGAAAGGGGTCATCTCAGATGCACAGTAAGGGTAAATAATTTAGTGGAACCTATAAACTTTTAAGGAAAGTTGTGTATTAAAAACCATAGCCTTCTAAACATAAACATTAACATAATATGACAAAAATAAATCAAACATTACCATATAAACTTGCACATGGATATTCTATGAGTTGAATAATCACATGTAATAACTAATTTCATAATGAGGGAATGTATAATTCTTGGAATCAAAACCACATAGTCGTGGTCTCAAGTCAAGAATAAAAACAATTTTTTTCCAAGGTCTTGTGCCAAGACACTAGTTTGTCTCACGAGACCTACCGATAAATTGAGGAGCTATATCGGGCTCCACCAGTCACTTACTAAGTCCAATGCATTCCTCATATGAAAATTTTGAAACATAACATAAACATTCGTATTAAAACTATCATATAAAATGTCAATACTTTAACCATAAACCATGAATGATATAAAAATAGAACATCCATAGTCAAAAATAATATAACTCATTCATTACAATATGTAATATTTTATTATAACAAATCAACCTCAATAAATAATAATATTCAGTAAAGGATGTTGAAATTGTTGAAAATGATTAGAAAAACTCTTTGAGAGAAATATCCCTTTTTCATGAAATTATTTAAAAGTCACATATTTTAGGAAAGAAGAAATTTAAAATACATTTTTCATTCAAAGTTTCCCATACCACTTCGAAACTTTTGAATGTAATTTACATTTTAAAACATTCATGTTCATATAAATAAATCCTTAAAGTGATGTTGAAAACATGGACATTAATGAGAATTGTTTAGAAGAATAAATATTTAAACCATTTAAAATGAAATTTTAGTTAAAGAGTCCCTTAATAATTATCCTTTTTAAAAATATTTTATGAAACATGGAAATGGATAATAATTATGTTCCAGTAAAAACTTACACATAAACTATCTCGGATAATAATGATATTGAGGAATTAATGCTTACCATGTACATTCCTTTAGTCGAGGATACGTTTAACCAGTTCTATAATGACCGTAGTATGATATTAAATTATACTACAACCATATTAATATTTATGACATCATATATTATTCATTTATTACTTTATAAAACCCATTTAATAATAATTACCATGTTAAATAACATTCTGGGTAATAATTGTTTTCTTTATCCTACGTGTTTTAACTTGTTATTCATGATCATATCACTTAGATATTGATTTTCATACTTACATAATATAAAACATGATTTATATATCATATATATTCAGAATATAAATAGTTATAATAGATATATTTAGGAAATGGAAACACCATTTATGGAGATGGTAGGCTGTACGTACGCATAAACGTCGTTTCCATTTTCACATCGTATTGAATAGAATTATGTGAAAGAGATATCTGTAAATACACACACACACACACATATATATATATATATTCCCAGTAGCATAATTATTTCATATATTAAAAACTTATTATATATATGTGTATATATAATCATCATTGAATGGTGAACGTGGAAATGAATCTTATCGCGTCGTGGAGATAGTAAGCTGTACGTACGCACGAGCGATGATATCATTCTATTGGAGGTGAAATAGTATGTAATTTAATGGTATATTATATATATAGAATAATTAACATGTTATATTTATTATTTACTTAAATTATACTCATTATTATAACCATACAAATAATTTAGTGTTGAATAACAAACTGCACCACGACGTGGAGACGATAAGTCGTACATACACACATATGGTGAATTTTTCATTCATAGTATGGATAGAATAATTAATATGGTTGTAAAATATTTATAATAACATCATAGTATATAGAAGTTATAGGAGTTATTATTTTGGTATTGAAACAACAAAGAAAAAGTAAGTGGAAGAAGAAAATAACTTTGAAAGAGGTGATGAAATTATTGCCTCTTCTTTGGGTTCTTCCTTTTTTATTTGGTCAAAAGGGATCTTTAGGTTGTCTTTATGATCAAAGTAAGTCCTCTAGGTTTAATTGAGGGTAGTTGGGAAGATATTTGAGAAGTTTTTGGCTAATCAAAATGGCTTTGGAGGTGTTATTTCGAGAGAAGGGGAAGTTCCCTTTTATAAGAGAGGTGATGGTCACTTTAGGAAAAGTTTGAAATATTATTTTATTATAAAATCATTTTCAGTTTCTAATTTCACAAAATGGATTTATTTCTAGGATAGGGTGTGGATGGGTCAAATACTCTCTACCAATAGGTTTTAGAAAAGTTTAGTTCACCATTTTAACCTTATCTTATAGATTTAGATCTTAGTTGAATATTTTAACTTTTACAATGTCTTCTTGTATTTTTATATTACATGGTTAATAAACTTACTATAAAATGTCAAGAGAAACACAAGTGGTTGAGTGATGAAATATATATCATTATTTAATTCCTTTTGATAAACCTTATATTTTTTGGAAAATTATATCATTTAATAATATTGTATTTGTTTTAAAAACTCATTTATGTCAATTTTGACACTATTTAGTATTTGGTTTTTGTGAAATTCAAAAAAATGATTATTTCGAAAAAATACATTAAATAAATACTAACATGTCATATTAACCTATAAAATTCATGGAATGCATCGTAAGTCTCAATTTACATTTATTGTTATATTTATAATATAAATTATTTTAATCTTTCATTAATAAGGTGATTATTGTATCATCATTATGTCATAAATATATTTATTTATTTAATGTATATCAATTTTAAATAAAATACAATTATGTAGGAAATAATTTTATCTTTCTAATGAATAATTATAGACTAATTTATCTTATGTATAACCATATATTTAAAATTCGTTAGTTATTAAAATTTGAATTTAACACTTTTAACATTTCTTTAAATAAAATATAATAAATGTACTAATCTAATACAAGTGGGTCCAAAAGGATAATATTTTATTACTAAGCTTGATTTTGGTCGAAAAATACTTATCCAATAGAATTAGGACATGTGTTAGGGTAATTATAATATCATTTTTACGTTTAATTACCCTATTTACTTTTAACTGTGGTAAATAAAATTCAAAAGTTACTATTCACCAAATATTATTTTCATCTTATGGAACCACATTTTACTTACTGATTTCAACCATGTATCTCAGATTTTTGAAATTCAATTCACAGATGTGGTAAAATTACGTTTTATGAAAATTTGCAAATGTGCCTAGACGGTGGGTAAAAGGCGTTAAAAAGTTCAATTAAATTTTATATATATAATCTTAATATAAAATGAATACAATGAATTAAAGTGGACTAATATAGGTATTATATATCTATTTTTACTTAAAATAAATTTAACTAAAAATAATAATTATTTAAATAAAAGTCAGGTTTAAACTATAATGTAGTGTTTTTCACTATTCATCAAAAATTGAACGTTTTCAGAAAAGTGCCAAAAATTCACCCTAAGCTAATTTTGATATTCCAAATCCAAAAATGATTTATATTTTACCAAATTAAAAAAAATAGAAGTTTCATTAATTAATTTAAAATTAATTCTTATTGTTAAAACCAGAAAGTGAAATTTTAAGAAGTAAAAATTATCAAAAGATTGAAATGTGTTTCTGTCCAATTTAAATGTAAAATTACTTAAAATAAAACACATTATATTAAATTATAAAAATATAATCTGTTTATAATATAAAACTACTCAAATTAATAATTTAACACTATAAATTATTTCGATTAGAAAAGTTGTTTTCAATTAAAATTTAGTATTTTTAACTATTCCTCAAAATATGAAAGTTATTAGAAAAGTACCAAAATTTTTTCCATAATAAATTTGTAGGTTTTGATTCTACAGAAGAATTAAATTTCATTAAATTTAATATAAAAAAGTTTAAAATATTGTATTTAAGAAGGGTTCTCTATTAAACGGTAGTAAAATTTCATTTTTTTAGAAACACTTCTTTTATCAGAAAAACTGAATTTTTTTCTTATATTATGTCTAAAAAACACAAAATATGGATGTTAAAATTATATGGAGTATATAAAATTCAAAATGAAGTTAATACTATTCATAACCTCTTTTTAAACGGATAGTTTGGTAAGTCGTGGTGCGCTCGAACTCAATGTTGTGTTTGGAACAAGCTATTATATTACTTTAAAAGGATAACATATTACAAAATATTGGGGTGTTACATTTTCCCCTCCTTCAATAAATTGATTCCTAACAATTTAAAATTGTTCTTCGAAAATAAAAGGTTGAAAATAGAAAATACCATTATGGAAAACCCCCATCGGAAATAGGGTTACTAAAATTCAGTCTTAATAAGGGGAAAATGGAAATAAAAACTTCACAACAAAATTAGTGTTTAGAATATGAGAACATTGATGGAAATTATAGACACATAATTGGGGGAAAACATAAATATTTATAGGTAGTGATTGAGGTCATCAATCCGAAACAAGTGAACAATAAAGGGAAAAAATTAGGGCCTCAAAGAAATAAATCAATGATGATTTAAAATATCATCAGTTCAACATAAGTTATTATTACAACACATTTTTGTTTTTAAGATCCTTTCCCTAATTTTTAAGAATTAATTTCTTCATAGAATAAGAAAAAAATAATACTTGTCATGTAGAGTTCCATCCTTTAACTAATTTATACCACAAACTCATCTTTTACTCTAAAAGATAATAGAACTCAAAAATATTCTATTTATCCTAATAGTATAGGGTTCCAAAAAAATGAATTTATAATTTATATGTCATAACATTATAAAAACTTCATTATAAAAACCAGGACATCACGTAGGCCAGTGGTAGGTGATTCACCCTTGTCTCCCTATGGATGTAGTTTCAAGTCCCGCGACCATGCCGGACACGATGGGTTGTCGCCCGACCTTCGAGTTTTCCTTTTTATAACAATCTAAAAATAATATTAAGAAATGTTTTAACCTTAAACAATAGCATCCAATGTCCAACTTAATCCATTCCAACCTTTAGACTTATCCAAAATACTTTTGTCTAAACTCACAGTCCAAAATTTATAAGGAAGCTAAACATATTGAAGATATCTTTTTCATTTAAATGACATGTGAATACCTTCATCATGTATTCTCTTAAAACATGGTAACACCTTGAATTACCATAAAACATTATTTTATTATGTATGTACTTTCTTATTTCTTATATATGATATAGAATGCTGGATATACTCCTTATATCAAAAAATTTCTTAACCTTCAACAATGATAAAATAAAAAAACAGTTAATTAGTTTCAAGGTATTCAATAATATCCCATATATTGTATCCAAATAAATCATCTCTTATTCCAAAAATACCACCCTAGTATTAGGACCATATTAAGGTTTATCATTCTCTCAACCATATATTTTCCAAAATATTTAACTTGAAATTGTGTCACTTTACTTGGTACCATAAAATATCAAATCCTTGATCAAAACTCACTGCAATACAATCCTTATATACTTTATTTTTCTTATAACTTGTACTTTATTAATATAATACTCAAATGACACAATTATTTAATAACAAATTAAGATAACTAATCATTACTCTTCATCTATGGTAATATCATAACTGGATTATTATCTAACAACATCATTTATGGTACACTCTGATGAATGGGACATTGATTCACGTAGTGTCCCAACTCCTTACAGATGAATCATTGTACATTTGAAACCATTTTCCGAATCTTTAAATCACGAACTTGGTGTCCTTTTTTTCCACACTTATAAAAATATCCCATTTATTTCAAGCACTTCACAGGGCGATTCTTTCCATAATTATCACATATGGGAAAACCCTTATATCCATTATTCCCTTTATCCATCTTTCTCTCTACCATCCTCTTATTCTCTGTCATCCATTTAAAGCCATACGACTCAGCAAATTCTGTACTTATCTTATTAACACATGATACTATTTATTCATATGATGTGGATACGTGGGAGGCTATTTCCTTTTTAAATGTTGGATTAAGACCAGGAAAGATATAACCCTTCTTACTCTTTGGATCATGCGTATTTCTAGAGGTCTTATTTCTTCTATAGGGTGCCATTTCTAAATGGTGAAATATACTTGGTTAGATCATATCATAATTTACAACCCAAAAACAAGAAAAATTATCAACATTGACTGAAGATTTTCACACATCTAGTATTATAATCATAAAAATGGTATCTTTTCTGACATATTGACTCATAAATCTTTCATAATGTTTTGTAAAGAAAATGTGAATTGTCCTAATAATATCTCCCATGAGTGTCGTAACCAAGAGTGCAGTAAGTCCCATTATCGTGCACCTGTTCCCATTTGATTATAGCTCAAAGTGGTGTTTTCAGGTTTTGCCCCTAGATACATCTGTTCTAGAGTCACCTCTACCTGCTCGTATCTAGATAGAAATGTATTGCTTGTAAAATTCACAAAATCTCTACATTAAAAAAATTCTAGGAAGTTCTTCTATACCAATCCTCAAAGTCTATCTTAGGGTAATGTTTAAACATCAAAGTTTATCTAAATCTATTTCCAAGGTTGTTTCTAAACTTCCTCTGATACCAACTATAACGCTCTGACCCCAGTTACCCAGAGTCGGTGTATTATTTTAATACATTGAAATTATTACAAGGAATAAATTCTCAAAGGACTAATTAGTTTATCAGTGTTGGAAAATAGATTACAAACATGAATGTTACATTACACTTTCTAACATACAACACAACATAAATAATCATTTGAGAACATCATTGTTAAATTATCTTAACCCTACATATCAATCATAAAACACTTCTTAGGATACTGATAAAATAAAACATAAGAAAGGGGTGAGCTTTGATGCTCAGCAAGAGTAAATAAGTTAGCTGAAGCTATAAACTTTTAAGGAAAGATGTATATTAAAAACCAAAACTTTTTAAACATAAACATTAACATAATATGGAAAAAATAAATTAAACATTTCCATATAAACATTCACATGGATATTCTACTAGTCAAATAATCACATTTAATAACTAATTTCATAATTGATTCTCACTCAAATTTACCCAAGAGAAGAAGGTAAGACAATCCTTGTAGTTTAGCTTGGGTTATCGAATCCAGAGAGACCTAAGAAGAAACCTATAGACACGTACATTCTATGGACTATTTTTGGCTATGAAGTGGACAAATTGGATTGATTTTGGATGGGTTTTAAAGATATCTAATAGATTTAAGTGAATTCAATTTAAAATAATGAGTTGATCCTAGGTTATCGCTCGGGTTGAATTGGACGTATTTTCTTTTTAATGATTTCAATTTCTTAAATTTGAGATGGGTTCATTTAAGGAGATAAAACAACATCATAACTTACTGGTTTAATGCCTACACCCTTTAATTCTAATCACATATACACTTTAAGGATCAAATTTTTTGAGCACTTCAAGGTAAAGGTTCGTATTAGTACTTGAAGTGTGTGGCCTTAAATTCAACAAGGACGATAGAGTTTAAAAATCATCAAATAAAAATCCCAATTAAAGAAGTGATTAAACATTAATTAGGTGATAAATAACATCCAATCCAGCCCCTTGATACCCCCTTGGATCAACCCATAAATGGGTTAGCCCTCCATTGATCCCATGGTTTCAATGGAAGCGGAAAGTAGACTCATGAGGGAGGAAATGGAGAAGTAAAGAAAACAACAAAAATAAAATGATCACTCCACCGTTGTGTGAATAATTTCACAAGGGTTGGTGTGAATAAATTCACACCATGATCCAACGGTATCAAAGTGATATGAATAACAACAGAATAAGAGTATAAGAAGAACTTTTATTAAGAAACTAAAGTGAATTAACAACTTACATGTGAAAGACAAATTTGAGGCAACAAAAATGCAGCATAACATTACAATTGAACAAAGCATCCATGATTTTCAAATCCTTCACCACCACTGACTTAAATAGGAATTTTGGGAGCCTTGGGTCGAGCCTACAACAGTAAAAATCATCTCAATTAATTTTGGTAGGCCATAGGTGGTGGAAAGCTTGTGGAATTTGAACTTTTCCACATTTGACCCGAGGTGGCAGCCAACTTTCCTTCACCAAACAGAAGCGTCTGGAAGACCTTCTAGACGGCCGAATCAGAGTGAGCCATAGAAGAAGAAAATGGATCTACGGATATCTTCTAACCTCCTTTAATATTTGGGGCCATTTGGAGTTGTGGATTCCGAGATATGATCAAATTAGTGGGCTGTTTTTCTGGGCCGCAGAATCTGGCCCAGAATTGTATCTCTAACTTGGGCCGCGTCAATGACCAATATAGAATCCGAATTAGCATTGTATAATGAAGAGTTATTTGTTCCTATACATGTCTTATAGAATCCCACGAAATGTGGGATTAATTGGGCCTATATTTTGGGACCAAAAGTCTCATCAGTGGGATGGTGTCCAATCTACCTTCTCTAGAATTGCTTCTTTTCATTGCCAAATATCTCCATCACCCTCCATGAATTCTCCATTGATCCATGAATGAAAAATGTTCATATTGGAATGTAGATAAATTATAAAATTAAAACATTTATAATCAGATGAATCATTTGGTACTTTAAATGATGTTAAAAAATGTAACACATAATAGTGCATTTTAAGAAGGTATTACAATCATAATGTGAAATGATGTTCAAAGTGTAAAATGCACTAAAATGGTGTTTATGAATAATAAAGAACATGAATATTATATATATTACCAATGAATATTAGCCTCATTTAGTGGCTAATCACACCCCCCAATTTGATTTTTGCTAGTCCCGAGCAAAATATATCTCAGCAAAGTGAAATTCGAATTCCCTTTTCCAAAAACATTTTAATACAAAATGATCACCAAAAAAACCTTATACCAAACAATCATGAAACCCATCAAAATATTTTAATACAATATAGTTTCATAAGAAGATCCCAATCCCAAGCCCATTCCTTTTTTCAAATTCATTGTCATATTTCATCCATTATCAATTAAGTATGAGGATGTGTTGTGCATCACAATAGACATGGGGCTTCATCTTTATTCAAGGGGGAAATTACGGAATCGATAGGTGGAATCACATTTAAATATTAAGATGAGTATTCTTTTTTCTTTGTATAATTTTTTTGTTTTGTTTTTTTTGTTTTTGCAATTTTTCCATGGTAGTTGAAGTTGCACTCAAAAGAGTCAACCCCTGTAGCGAGACTTTGCCGATGACTCCCAGGCTCAAATACCTTAGGGCACCAAGTGAAGCCCACATACTCGGGTATCATCTCGAGTTAAATCAGTCAAAAACAAATTCAAATTACCAAAAATAGAGATAAAATTACTAACTCTGGGCCAGAAAACTATGGAGTCACGATCCCCAAGTGCCGAAAGTCACGCATTAGGTCATTTCATTGCTCTACGCGCAAATTTTTTTTTAATAATATTTTTTTAAATACTCATATTAAACTGAAATGATCACCAAAACTATGCTATAAATTTAGGGGACCCCATGAACTCAAACTAATACCCCACTATCCAAGGGACGTGCATTGTGATCTTTTTTTTATTTGGATGAAAATATAAACGATGAAATATCACATTGGACAACCACACTTTCCAAAATCAATGCTCATGAAATTATACAAGGATTAAAATCAGAATCAGGGTATGCTAAATTATTTGATATTCAGTTTCACAGTGTGCAATGTGTATTACCATGTCTAAAGTTAAAGGAATTTTTCTTTCCATTTTCAATTTTTTTTTTTCAAATCATTTATCATTTTTTTGACACAAAAGCATTTTTCATTTTTTCTCCCCCCCAACTTAAAATAACATTGTCCCCAGTGTTTAAAGAAAAGAAAATTTAGAAGGGGGTAGAGGTAGAGAATGAAAGTTCAAAAAGGAAATTGAAAATGAGGGTCATAGAATGAAGTCACCGGGTGGTTGAAGTTTGAAGTTCCTGATGCTCCAATTTAGTCCTTTGATATCCATGTCGCTTGCAAAGTTCCCTAGTGGAGAAAAAAAAGAAAACAATCAAAAAAAAAACAAAACAATATATATATATATATATATATATATGAGTAAAATATAAGTATAGATATAAAAATTATAGAATAAGTAAGCACATTAAGCCATATGTTAGTGGTAGGTGCGCGCCCCTGTCTCCCTTCGGTCCCGGGTTCGAGTCCCCGCGGCTTCGCCGGTTGTGACTGGGTTTGCCCCAGGGCCTATGGTGTGTCCCTTTTTTAATTATTATTATATTATTATTATTATTATTATCTTAAACTATAAAATAATAAAAATAAACTGATGATACATTGTCTTCTTTTTAAATTTCTGGGTAAGGTATTACTCAAGGATCACACCACGTGACACGGATGAATATGGTGCTCCCCTTTCGTACCCATCCATACTCATAATAGAAGAACATGTCAAAAGTCTATTTTTTTTATTTTTAAATATAAAAATGATTAATTAATCTTATTTGAAAAATAAATATGATTCAGAAATATTAGAAACATAAAAACCATGGGTTGCCTCCCGTGCAGCGCTTTGTTTAACGTCGTTAGCCCGACATAGATCCTAAATTTATCAATTTTTTCCTGGTTCATAGATTGGCTCAATTAACTCAACATCTATTTCCTGTTTATTGAATGATTCAATGAATGTTTTTAACCTTTGACCATTGACCTTGAAAATGTGACCACTAGTGGGATCTTGAATCTCTACTGCCCCATGGGGGTATACATGATACACTATGAAAGGGCCTGACCATCTAGAGCATAACTTTCCCGGGTGTAAATGAAGTTTTGAACTATACAAGAGTAGAAGTTTTCCTGGTTCAAAATTTTTGATCTTGATATTCCTAGATTGGTAGGCTTGAACTCTATCTTTATTGATCCTTGAATTTTCATAAGCCTCCATCCTTAGATCCTCCAGTTCATTGAGATCTAATTTCCTTTTTGTTCCGGCCAATGATAGATCATAATCCATTTTCTTAATTTCCCAAAAGGCCTTATGTTCAATCTCCACTAGCAAATGGCATGCTTTACCATAAACCAACCTATTTGGGGACATTCCTAAAATGGTTTTATATGAGGTTCTATAGGCCCAAAGAGCATCTAAGAGTTTCTCAGACCAATCTTTCCTAGAGGGGTTGACAGTTTTTCAAGAATTTTCTTAATCTCCCTATTCGCTAACTCAGCTTGACCCTTGGTTTGAGGATGGTATGCAGTGGACACTTTATGAGAAATACCATACTTAGACATGAGTGAAGAGAATGGGCGGTTGTAGAAATGGGTTCCTCGATCACTTATTATAGCCCTAGGAATTCCAAATCTTGAAAATATGTTCTCTTTTTGAAATCGAATCACAACTTGAAGATCATTGGACTTAGTGGGAATGGCCTCAACCCATTTCGAGACATAATCAACAGTTAAGAGTATGTAGAGGTATCCCCGAGAGTTTGGGAAGGGTCCCATGAAATCAATTCCCCTACAGTCAAATATTTCACCACTAAGATGGGAGTGAGTGGAATTTGATTCCTTTTTGTGATGGACCCTACTTGTTGACACGTAGGACAGCTTTGAGAAAATGTGTAAGAGTCCCTTGAGAGGGTGGTCCAAAAAAGACCACATTGAAGAATCTTAGCAGATGTTTTCTTAGAGGAAAAGTGAACTCCACATGCCTCACTATGACCGAATTGAAGGATGGACTCTTGTTCAGATTCTGGAACACACCTCCTAATGACTTGATCAGGGAAGAACTTATAGAAGTAATAATCATCAAACACATAGTGTCTAACATCAAAAAGTAATTTCCTTCGAGCTTGAGTCCCTAATAATTTTGGAATGACTCCTGTCACTAAGAAATTTGCTATGTCAGCATACCAAGGGTAGTCACTCACAGAGTATAAGTGTTCATCAGGAAACGAATCAGACACAGAAAGGTGATTTAAGTTGTATTTGAATTCCATCCTAGAGAGGTGATCAGCTACAACATTTACAACTCCCTTTTTATCCATGATTGTGAGGTCAAATTCTTGTAAGAGAAGGACCCACCTAACCAGTCTAGCCTTAGCATCTTGTTTTTGGAAGAGGTATTTTAGTGCAGAATGGTCAATGAACACAGTGATGGGGGATCCTAAGAGGTAGGTCCTAAACTTCTCTAAGGCAAACACAATATCAAGTAACTCCTTTTCAGTAGTGGTGTAGTTAATTTGGGCATCATTTAAGGATTTTCTTGCATAAGCAATGACATAAGGATTTTTATCACAACGTTGTCCTAACACAGCTCCTACAGAAAAGTCATTGGCATCACACATAAGTTCGAAGGGAAGGTTCCAATTTGGAGATTTCATAATGGGAGGAGAGGTGAGAGAGGATTTGAGGGTTGAGAATGAACCCTCACATCTTTCGGTCCAAACAAATGGAGCATCCTTTACTAGCAGAGCACAAAGGGGACGGGAGATTGAACTAAAGTCCTTGATGAATCTTCTATTGAAACCAGCATGTCCTAATAAAGACCTCACTTTCTTGACAGTTTTGGGTGATGGAGGGTGAAGAATGATGTCAACCTTGGCTTTATCAACTTCAGTCCCCCTACTCGAGACCAGATGGCCTAGAACAAGTCCCTCTTTAACCATGAAATAGCATTTTTCCCAGTTTAGCACCAGATTATTTTCTTCGCATCTTGACAAGACTCTCTCCACATTCTGCAGACATCCCTCAAAAGTATCCCCAAACACAGAGAAGTCATCAATGAAGACCTCTAGAAAATACCCTACCATGTCTGAGAAGATTCCCATCATACACCGTTGGAAGGTTCCAGGGTCATTGCATAACCCGAAGGGCATGCATTTGAAAGAAAAGGTTCCAAAAGGACATGTGAATGTAGTATTCCCTTGATCCTCTATGGAGACCTCAATTTGATTGTACCCTGAGTACCCATCTAAGAAACAGTAGAAGGCATGACCTGCCACTCTCTCAAGGACTTGGTCAATGAATGGTAAGGGGAAATGGTCCTTCTTGGTGAATGAGTTTAACTTCCTATAGTCAATGCAGACACTCCATCCACTACTCACCCTTGTTGGAAGAATCTCTCCATCCTCATTGGTTATCACTGTGATTCCGGACTTTTTTGGGACCACATGGATTGGGCTCACCCAATCACTCTCAGTTATGGGATATATGATACTAGCTTTTAACAATTTCAAAAGATCTTTCCTTACTACCTCCATGAGATTAGGATTGAGTTGCCATTGAGGTTGACGAAATGGCTTTGAATCAGATTCCAGAACAATCCTATGAGTCCCAACAAGTGGGCTAATCTCGAGAATATCAGAAAGGGTCCAACCAATGGCTTTCTTATGTCTCCTAAGGACGTCTAGAAGCATCCTCTCATGATTGGATTCGAGAGAAGAAGAAATGACAATAGGATGTGTTTGATTGTCCCCTAGGAAAGCATACTTGAGTGTAGCAGGAAGTTCCTTCAATTCAAGATCAGGTTGGTTCAGAATTTCAGCAGAAGATTGGGACATTGGATCAAGTTCAATTTATTTTTTTGGAGTTTCATATAGGATTGATTCCCCACATGTAGAATTTTCAGCTACTAGATTGTCTTGATCAGCTTTAGGGAAGGAATTTGGAGTGGTCTTCATGAAAGTGTTTTCTTGAAAGGTTTCACTGATTGTTGGACCTAAGACTTCATCATAAGAGAAATTTGAAAATGATTCAAGCCAAGGAGATAAACTTCCTTCATATGAACAAAGGAAATCAATCTCATTATGACTTAAACATTCATCAAATATTCCTTGATGATCCATGGATTCATTATCAATGATTCCTATCATGCTTACTTCATTAATGTCCTCATTATCCCCTATTTGTGAGCTTGCATTATATATGTTCATGTCTAGACTCATATTCCCAAAGGTTATGGTCATGTTCCCATTTCGGACTCGGATAACAGAGTTGATTGTTGCAAGTAAAGGACGACCAAGGATGATTGGGGTTTGTTCCTTATTTCCTAAGTTTGGATGGTTGTCAAGGATAATGAAATCAGCAGGGTAGATGAAGTTTTCAACCTTTACCAGAACGTCCTTTAAAATCCCCTTTGGAACCCTAATGATACGATCAACAAGTTGAAGTGTGAAAGATGTGGGTTGGAGTTCTTCTTGGCCTAACTGGCAGTACACAGCATATGGGATGAGATTGACACTATCACCTAGGTCACACAAGGCCTTGACAACTTTTCTTTCTCCTAGTTCAACATTGATGTAAGGGGAACCTGGGTCTTTCAACTTAGGAGGAATGGTCCCTTGAATGGTGGTACTCACATTAGTAGCCAAAAGGACTTGGTTTTTATGTGAAAATTTTCTTTTAAAAGTGCACAAGTCATTAAGGTACTTTGAGTAGGCATGTATAGTTTCGATGGCATCAAGAAGAGGAATGTTCAAATTGACTTGTGAGAAGATTTCCCTTAATGTTTCACTCAATTCAGGATTGGTTTTCCCCCTCATGCGTTGAGGAAATGGTACAGGTTGTGGGGTTGTTTGTTGAAGAGTTGTTTCCTTGACAATGTTATCAGTTTCCTCAGTTTGATCTTGTGGTTCATTTGAATTTTCATCCATGTTTGCATCTTCAGTTGGGTTCTAAATTAGTTATTCAGGTTTCTCAATTTATTTCCCACTTCTTAAAATAGTCACAACCTTTAGTTGTTCATGAGTTGTTTGAGAACAACTTGACTCTCCCCTTGAAGTTGAGGGTGGCACCGCCTGAGTAGGCATGGTTGCCTTTCCAGTTTTGATGGTTTGAATTTCTTGTTTTAGGGAAGATACCTCTGAGTTCATCCTCTCCATTTTTTTGCATAGTTGTTCTAGTAGGATTTGTGGAACAGTTTGGGTGGGTGCTTGAGTAGGTTGGTTTATCCCAGGGGGATATTTTGGAGGTGGCATGCTTTGTTGAAAATGGACCGGTGGCTGTTGGTATTGGATAGGTTGGGTTTGGAACTGGTTATGGGTTTGGTAGTTCTGATGGGAGTAAGGATTTTGTCCCTGTGGTTGGCTAGGTTGTTGGTTATCTTTCAAGCGGAAGCCTGGGTGGTCGTTATACCTTGGGTTGAAGGTGTTTTGGTATTGAGGATTTTGAAAGTTCAAAGAATTTACTTCCACTGGGGGTCCTCCTAAGAGAACATACTTGATGGATGGAATGGTTGGGCAGTTGTCTGTCTTATGGTCATGTTTGTCACAAATTGTGCAAAAGGGTCAACAGTTTGGATTTCATGGACTTTCCTAAGGTCTATCTCTTCAACCTTCCTAGAGAGTGCTGCGAGTTTAGCCCTAAGTCTTTCCTCTTCTCTAAGTGTATGAATTATAGTAGTTCTTTGTGGATTTTTAGAATAAGGTGAAGTTCCCCATGTTTGGTTTTGTTCAGAAAGGCTTTCTAGATACTCGTAAGCATCACTTGGGGATTTGTTTTTAAAGGTTCCATTACACATCATGTCAATGAATTGTTTATTCCCCGGACCCAACCCTTCATAGAAAATTATCAGTTGTTCAGGAATACAAAAACCATGGAGTGGAACCATATTTAGAGTGTCTTTGAACATCTCCCATGTTTCATAGAATGACTCTCCCTCTTTTTGAAAATTTTTTTGGATACTCTTTTCAAGTGCAATTGTTTTATAGTGGGGAAATTTGTTTTTGTATAATTCTCTTTGTAGTTGGTCCCAAGAGTTTATGGATGATGGTCTCAAATTTTTTATCCAATTTTTATCTCGATCCTTTAAATAAAAAAGAAATAGCCTCATCTTAGCTGATTCTAGTTGATGTGGGGGACACATGGTTTCTACAATGTCATTGAACTCCTTAATGTGCAGGTATGGCATCTCGAACTCCATTCCGTGGAATGTGGGAAGGTGGTTTAGGACATGGGGTTTAAATATGTAGTTGGAATATCCTAGGGAATTGTGTCTAATGCATGAGGGGGCATTGGTCCAAGAAGGTGTGAGGTAGTCATTCATGGTTTGATCAATTGCATTCCCCAAGTTTGGGGCTGCCTCATTTGGGTTTCCATTTTGGTTCCCACCCGGGTTTATGATTTGGTTTCTTTGAATACCTTCCATTGAAATTGGCTCAATTTTGGAATCTAGAGTATTAGGAAGATTAAGATCTAATGTAATGAGTTCCCTTTGTGTACTTGAATCCCCAACCCCAGGACTATCCACCCTAACTAGACGGTTTGATTGATCGCGGGTGTAGGCGGACATGCGCCAAAGAAAAAAAAACGAGAAAGGGACAAGATAAGAGAATTTGGATGAGAAAAGAAGAAATGGGGGAGAATAGAATGGGTGTTTAGAAGAATTACTTGGGTCCCCAGAAACGGTGCTAAAATTTGATTCTCTCTCAAATTTACCCAAGAGAAGAGGGTAAGACGGTCCTTGTAGTTTAGCTTGGGTTATCGAATCCACAGAGACCTAAGAAGAAACCTATAGACAGGTACATTCTATGGACTGTTTTTGGGTATGAAGTGGCCAACTTGGATTGATTTATGATGGGTTTTAAATATATCTAATAGATTTAAGTGAATTCAATTTAAAAGAATGAGTTGATCCTAGGTTATCACTCGGGGTGGATTGGACGTATTTTCTTTTTAATGATTTCAATTTCTTAAATTTGAGATGGGTTCATTTAAGGAGATAAAACAACATCATCACTTATTGGTTTAATTCCTACACCCTTTAATACTAATCACCTATACACTTGAAGGATCAAAGTTTTGAGCACTTCAAGGTAAAGGTTCGTATTTGTACTTGAAGTGTGTGGCCTTAAATTCAACAAGGATGATGGAGTTTAAAAATCATCAAATAAAAATCTCAATTAAAGAAGTGATTATACATTAATTAGGTGATAAATAAAATCCAATCCAGCCCCTTTTTACTCCCTCGGATCAACCCATAAGTGGGTTAGCCCTCCATTGATCCCATGGTTTCAATGGAAGCGGAAAGTAGACTCATGAGGGAGGAAATAGAGAAGTAAAGAAAACAACAAAAATAAAATGATCACTCCACCGTTGTGTGAATAATTTCACAAGGGTTGGTGTGAATAAATTCACACCTTGATCCAACGGTATCAAAGTGATATGAAGAACAATAGAATAAGAGTAGAAGAAGAACTTTTATTAAGAAACTAATGTGAATTGAACAACTTACATGTGAAAGAAAAATGTGAGGCAACAAAAATGCAGCATAACATTAAAATTGAACAAAGCATCCAAGATTTTCAACTCCTTCACCACCACTAACTTAAATAGGAATTTTGGGAGCCTTGGGTAGAGCCTACAATAGTACAAAGAATCTCAATTAATTTTGGCAGGCCATAGGTGGTGGAAAGCTTGTGGAATTTGAACTTTTCCACATTTGACCCGAGGTGGCAGCTAGCTTTCCTTCACCGAACAGACGCGTCTGTAAGGCCTTCTAGACGGCCGAATCAGAGTGGGCCATAGAAGAGCAAAATTGAGCTTCGTATGTCTTAGAACCTACTGTAAAATATGGACCCATTTGGAGTTGTGGATCCAGAGATATGATCACATTAGTAATCTGTTTTTCTGGGCCGTAGAATCTGGCCCAGAATTGTATCTCTAACTTGGACCGCCTCAATGACCACCATAGAAGACGAATTAGCATTGTATCATGAAGAGTTATTTGTTCCTATACATGTCCTATAGCATCACACGAAATATGGGATTAATTGGGCCTGTATGTTGGGCCCAACAATCTCATCAGTGGGCTGATGTCCAATCTGCCTTCTCTAGAATTGCTTCCTTTCATTGCCAAATATCTCCATCACCCTCCATGAATTCTCCATTGATCCCTGAATGAAACATGTTCATATTGGAGTGTAGATCAATTATAAAATTAAAATATGTCTAATTAGATGAATCATTTGGTACTTTAAATGATGTTCAAAAATGTACCACATAATAGTGCATTTTAAGAAGGTATTACTATCATAATGTGAAATGATGTTCAAAGTGTAAAATGCACTAAAATGGTGTTTATGAATAATAAAGAACATGAATATTATATATATTACCAATGAATATTATCCTCATTTAGTGGCTAATCAATAATAAGGAAATGCATAATGCCAGACATCATAACCACATAGTCAAGGCCTCGTGCCACAGATACAAATAATTTTTTTTCCCAAGGCCTTGTGTCAAGACACTTTTTTGTCTCATGATACCTACAGATGCATCTAAGAGCTACAGCGGGCTCCACCCATCACTTACTAATTCCAATTCATTCCTCATATGAAAATTTTGAAACACTACATAAACATTCATTTTAAAATTAGCATATGAAATGTAAATACTTAACCATAAACCATAAATGGTATAAAAATAGCACATACATAGTCAAAAATATCATAACTCATTCAATACAATATGTATGATTTTATTATAATAAATCAACCCCAATCAAGAATAATATCCAGTAAAGGATGTTGAAATTGTTGAAAATGGTCAGCAAAACTCTTTGAGAGAAATATCCCTTTTTCATGAAGTTATTTAAAAGCCACACAATTTATAAAGGAAGAAATTTAAAAGACATTTTTGAATCAAATTGTCCCATACCTATTTGAAACTTTTGAAGGAAATTTACATTTTAAAACATTCATGTCCATATAAATAAATCCATAAAACCATTTTGAAAACATGGACATTAATGATAATGATTTTGAAGAATAAATATTTAAACCATTTAAAATGATGTTTTAGTTAAAGAGTCCCTTAAAAATAATACTTTTGAAAACTATTTTATGAAACATGGACATGGATAATAATTATTTCCTAGTAAAAACTTACACATAAACAATCTCGGATAACAATGAGATTGAAGAATTAACCCTTACCTTGTACTTTCCTTTAGTCGAGGGTACGTTTAACCTCCTTTATAATGACCACAATATGATATTAAATTATACCAGAACCATATTAATATTTATGATTTCATATATGATTAATTTATTACTTAATAATACCCATTTAATAATTATTTCAATGTTAAAGTAACATTTAGGATAATAATCATTTTCTTTATCGTACGTGTTTTAACTTGTTATTCTTGATCGAATCACTTAGATCATGATTTACATACTTACAAAATATAAAACATGATTTATATATAATATATATTAATAATATGAATATTTATAATAGATATATTTATGAAATGGAAACACCATTTATGGACACGGTAGGCCATATGTACGCATAAACGTCGTTTCCGTTTTCATATTATATTGAACGGAAGTAAGTGAATGAGATATATGTAAATACACACACACACACACATATATATATATATATCTATTTATTTACAGTATCATTATTATTTCATATATAAAATACTTATTAAACACACACACACACAGAGAGATATATATATATATATATATAATTGTAATTGAATGTTGAATGTGGAAATTAATCTCATCGTGTCGTGGAGACGGTAAGCCATACGTACGCATGAGCGATGATATCATTCTATTGATCGAGAAAATGCATTTAATTGGATGTTATATTATATATAAAGAATAATTAACATGTTATAGTTATTATTTACATAAATTATACTCATTATTATACCCATCCAAATAAGTAAGTGTTGAATAACATACTACAACACGTCATGAAAACGGTAAGCTGTACACCCACACATATGGTGACCTTTTTATTCATAGGATGGATAGAATAATGAATATGGTTATACCATATTTATAAAAACATAACAGTATGTAAAAGGTACTGGAGTTATTATTTTGGTAAGTAAACAACAAAGAAAGATGAAGTGGAAGAAAAAAAGAACATTGAAAGAGGTGATGAAATTATTACCTCTTCTTTGGGTGCTTCCTTTTTGATTTCATCAAAAGGGAACCTTAAAATAGATTTATGATCAAAGTAAGACCTCTATGTTGAAGTGAGGGTAGTTGGGAAGATATTTGAATAGGGTTTGTCTGAGAAAAATTCTTTTGTAGGTGTGAGTTTTAGAGAAGGGGAAGTACCCTTTTATAAGAGAGGTGAGGGTCACTTTTGGAAAAGATTGAAATATTATTTTATTATAAAATAATTTTCTATTTCTAATGGCATAAAATGGATTTATTTATAGTATAAGGTGGGTAAGGGTCTAATTACTCTCAACCAATAGGTTTTAGACAAGTTTAGGTCACCATTTTAACATTGCCTTTTAGATTTAACTCTTAGTTGAATAATTTAACTTTTACTATGTCTTCATATATTTTTGTATTACATGGTTAATAAACTTAGTATAAAATGAAAATAGAAACCCAAGTGGTTCATTAATCACATATATATCATTATGTAAGTCCTTTGGAAAATCCTTATATTTTTTAGAAAATTGTATCATTTAATAATATAGTATTTGTTTTACAAACACATTTATGTCAATTTTAACACTATTTAGTATTTGTTTTTTGTGAAAGTAAAAAAAATTATTACTTCTAAATAATAAATTAAATCATTCATAAAATTTCATATTAACCTAGGAAAATCCTGGAATGCATCAGAAGTCTCAATTTACATTTATTGTTATATTTATAATATCAATTATTTTAATCTTTAATTAATAAGGTAATTACTACATCATCATTATGTCATAAATAAATTTATTTATTTAATGTCTAAAAAATATAAATAAAATACCATTATGTATGAAATATTTTTATATTTATAATTAATATTTATAGTCAAATTTATCTTACCTATAACCCTATATTAAAAATTATTTATTTATTAAAATGGGAATTTAACACCTTTATCTTTTCTTTAAATAAAATATAATAAATGTCCTAATATAATCCAAGTGGATAAAAAGGGATCATATTTTATTCCTATGTATTTTTTTTGTCGAAATACACTTATCCAATATAATTTGGACATGTGTTAGAGTAATTATAATATCATTTTCATCTTTAATTGCCATATTTACTTTTAATAGTGGTAAATAAAATTCAAAAGTTATTGTTCATAAAAAATTATTTTCAAATTATTGAACAATATTTTTCTTACTGATGACAACTGTGTTTCTCAGTTTTTTGAAATTCAATCCCTTGAAGTGGTAAAATTAAGTTTTATGGAAATCTGAAAATGTGCCTAGAAGGTGGGTAAAAGATGTTAAAAAGCTCGATAAAATTTTATATATCTAATATTATTATAAAATTACTCCAATGATTTACATTGTACTAATATAGGTATTATATATATATTTTTACATTAAAATATATTTTAATAAAAATAATAATAATTTAAATAAATGTCAGTTTTAAACAATAATGCAGTGTTTTCACTATTCATCAAAAATTGAACGTTTCCAGAAAAATACCAAAAATTAACCCTAATATAATTTTGACATTATGAATCCAAAAAATGATGTATATTTTACCAAATTAATAACATTTAAGTTTCATTAATTGATTTAAAATTAATTCCCGTTGTCAAAACCATAAATCGGTTTTTAAGAAGTAAAAACTATCAAAAGATTGACATGTGTTTATGTCCAATTTAAATGTAAAATTACATAAAATGGTATACATTATATTAAATGATAAAAATATAATCTAATTATAATTTAAAACCACTCAAATTAATAATTTAACACTTTAAATTATTTTGAATTAAAAAAATTGTTTTCAATTAAAATTGTGTATTTTGTACTATTCATCAAAATATGAAAGTTATCAGAAAAGTACCAAAAATTTATACAAACTAAATTTTTATTTCCTTATTCTAAATAAGAATTAATTTTCATTAAATTGAATATAAAAAAATGTCAAATATTTGATTTAAAAAGGGTTCTCTATTAAAAGGTGGTAAATTTTCATTTTTTTGAAAAAGACTTCTTTTATCTGAAAAATTGAATTTGTTCTTATATTATGTCTAAAAAAGAATTAATTAGGATTTCAAAATTATATGGAGTATATGAAATTCATAAATAAGTTAATATTATTCATAACCGCTTTTTAAACAGCTAGTTTGGTAATTTGTGGTGTGCTCGTACTCGGTGTTGCGTGTGGCGCAAGCTATTGAATTAATTTAAAGAGATAACATATTATGAAATCCGGGGGTGTTAAATTCTAGAAGGATGCATCCACCTCCAGCTCAACCTACCCAGGTTGAAAAACATTAGATTAGTCTGTAAAGTAGCGTCGTAGTTGTGAAACATGAAAGATGTCGTGCATAGCCCGATACCTCTGAGGTAACTGAAACCAATATGAAACCATCTTGACTCTCTCCAAAACATCAAACAACCCGATGTATCTCGTTGAAAGAATCCCTTATCTCATAATCCTCATGTGTCCCAACCTCAGTGTGAAAAAAAGAAAACTTGATCTCTGACGTCAAAATCCATAGGTTGTATCTGACGACCAACATAAAATTTCTTCCAATACTATGTAGTATCTATCCTCTTCTGAATCAATTCCACTTACTATGTGGTCTCCTAGACAAGGTGAGGTCCCAACATAGCTGTGTCTCCTGCTTTCAGCAAACATAAGGGGGATTGGCATGACCTACCATACAGAGCCTCATAAGGTTCCATCCAAACTATTTTCTAAAAACTATTTTGCAGGAAAACTCCAGCAGGGGTATATGTCTCTTTCAATATCCCCTGAAATTTAGGATGCATTCTCAAATCATTTCCTCCAAAACCTGAATCGTACGCTCAGTGCAACGACCCAAACATTTGTTAACGAATATTCCTCTTGATCTGATTGGATGTATTATTATGTAAAATGTATATATAAAATATGAACTTCCCCTATTTTATGTTATTGGATTTCAAAACACAATTGAGAATTGTTACCATTTCTAATATAGCTTTTGAAAAGTGATCACATTATTAGTATAAATATTGGGCTTTAATAAATCGAATTCGCTGATAAAAATGAAGCGAGGACCTCATCCAGTAGAATTTCTCTGTACGAAGCCCATTTTTCAAAGATTAGAGAGGAGGTGACATCCCTGGGCTTCAGTCTTGACCAATCCAAAACTGAGATTCAACACGTTAAGCTTGAATAGAACAAACTATAGGAGAAGTGGAAGTTGATAGAGATTACCACCCGAGCAATGTTATCCGAGCCACCCCTAAAGTCTGTCATCATCACACAGCTTACCCTTAGGTCATATGTGGGTGTTATAAGTGGTTATGTAACAATACCCTAGCACTATGATTATGTGTTTTATTTTTTGTATAAAAAATATACATTCATTTTATTATTGTTACATTGTAAATGGGGTTTTAAGCACAAAAATTATTTTTAGTTAATATTCAATTAAGAAATCTCTTTTTATGAATTATTGGATGTTTGGAATTAAATAATATTTTAATAAAATATTATTATTAATAAATTACTTTTTGTTAAATATAAATGATCGTATAATTTTTATGAATACAATTGTAATTTTTATTATGGTTTTAAAACCGTTTTTGTCAAAACCCATGAATTCTCAATAAACATGAGTTTTTATTTTAGAAGTAAAAATAAAACTATTTTTAAAATTACTTATATAAAATGAATATTATTTTTGCAATTTGGATGTTGAAATTATCGAATGGTAAATTTTTCATAATTTTCCGAGATAGTCGAATTTTTTTATAAAAATTAGATGTCGTTTAAATATATAATGTGTTTTATGACATAATAATGACCCAATAGTGATGCAATAAAATACGATAAAAATTATGTTCATCCAATATATGTTTTACCTTTAAAATAATGTGATTTTTTATTTTTTTCATTAATTTTATGGTGCCTTAGTGGACCCTCCATGACTTATAAAACATTTTAACTTTAAAAAATGATTTTCTAGAGAGTGTGACTCACCTCCACATAAGAAAGCCTAATATTTTAATAAATTATTCCATTTGACTTATAAAATAATGTTCTCCACTCCCCTTTGGAAAAATTCATGGGCAAAAACCATGGGCTGGTTTGTGGTTTTGATTAGTTGAACGTGTAGTGTCCGAAACCTAAATAATAAAAAATTCCCCCTCTTGTCCTATATAAACCTACCCAAGATCCCACTTCTCTTCACTAAAAACCCTTGGAGGACGTCCCTACTCCACCCTCCTCTCTTTAAAATCCTCCCAAGGTTCCCCAAGCTCCCAAGAAGCCTCTCTCAAGCCTCTCTCCAGCCTTTGGATCACACTTCCAAGTAAGGGATTTCTTCCTTCCTTATTTATGTCCATGTTTCCTTATATTGTTATGAACTTTTATTTTTAGTTACAAATGTTTGGGGTATAATTTAAAATCTCTTATATACTTCCATCCTTATGTTTTAATGATGAGATACCCCTTTCTCTCTCATTTTGCCTCCCATGTACACCTATTACCATGCCGAAATTGCGTAAGGGATTTATCTATGCTCATTTACATTCAAGAAATTGTTTTTATATTATGCATATAAATTTAATTACATATGTCACGTTGTTATGATGCTGAAATTGCACCAGGATTTTTCCATCCAAAGTCACTATGTAGTGAATACCATGTCCATTTCTCTATCAAGGGTATTCACCTTTATGCACATTTTCATGTATGTAGTACACATTATTTATCGTGGAATAAATGATGATGTTGAATTATTCAATGTTGTATGATCCATGTGGTACAATTATGCATGAAATGAAATGATTAAGAAGGGTGCACCCTGATAGCGCTCCAATTCATTGGGTAAAGATTTGTATCACGATACATCAAGTGAAATGAGGGTTTAATCATGATAATTAAAGTGCAATGAGGGTTTAATAATTCTAATTCAAGTGAAATGAAGGTTTTCTCAAGATAATTGTGCAATGATCTTTAGATCATGCTAATATCATGTTAAATGTTGATGCCACATTTCCATGTTATGATAATCATGCTATATCATGCATTTTTGTTCATGTTTCTCTTATGATCCATTTATATTACTATTGACTAACATGTACTATATTCTTTAGGTTATTCCTTGTTTACTCCCTTACAGGGCTTTATATCTCACCCTTTTCTTATGAATTTCCTCAGGTTATCCCCTGTAATGCTATGTAAGAAGGAATGTGTGTGGTCTTGTAAAAGATGTTTTCAATAATGATGCGTATTTCTTATTTTAAGTAGTTATGTAATGTTCCTAATCCCCAAGGACACTAGACCTATTGATATTCTATGTTGTATCAAGTAAATATTTTATGTAATAAATTATGTTTAAGTGTGAAATAAAGAGAAGGGTTGTTATAGGTGGTCTCAGATGACAGGTTTAGTTATTTTTGGGATTAGGATTAGAAAACCCCACTAAGGGAATTATGGATAAGACTAAGTATAATAAAAACATATCTAAATTTTGGTGAGTATTGAGTAAGTAGTTTATTAAGAAAATACATCCCTATCTGGATATAATCAGGTATAGGTGGCTCTGGAACATATGTATCTAGGGGTAAAATCTGAATACACCACTTTAAGCTAGACTCGAATGGGAACTAGTGAACAACAACGGGCCTTTCTAAACTCTTGGTTACAACACTATCGGGGGATATGCTTTGGTAAATTTATGATCTTTGTACGGACCATTATTAAGGGAATAAAAAAAATTCCCCTAATAATATATGTTGGGAAGTAGATCACAGGTAACATATATTGAAGCCTATAAATTCCTAAGATAAGGAAATAAAAGTAATTTATATATCATCCATTATTTTCCTTTGGATTAACCTATATGAGATACACCTAACTTTCCTTTTATTCCAGCCAATGGCCGGTAGAATGAGGATATGGGCTAACAACTGATGCAAAGATCAATGTGATGACTCTTCTAATGAGATGACCAATCCAATGGGAGTGAGAATCACCAACTTTGTCCTGATACTCTATTAGTTAACTCATGTTTTAAAAAGAAAAATGGTTCAAGTGGAACATTCAACCCCTCCCCCCAATAAAGAGCAAGTTGCAATTGAGAGCTTCATGAGACAAAGGCCTCCTACTTTTAATGGATCATATGATCCCTCGACTTCCAAACAATGGATCAAATCCATTGAAAATATATTATCCATTCTTCAATGTTCTAGAAAAGATAAGGTCCTTATCTCTACTTATTGTATGGAGGGTGAAGCTGATCAATGGAGGAAATTGAGAACAAATTAAAATCCAGAGGAGGAGGTCGAGGCATTGTTATGGAAGGATTTATGGAAAATGTTTTTTGTTAAATATTTTCCTCTCACCCTCCGACTTAGGATAGAAAGGGACTTCCTTTCCCTCAATAAAAAAGAAGACGAATCCATCAAATCATATAATCCAAAATTCATAAGGCTTTCACAATACGCCTGCATCACTGTTGTTACCCCCGAATGCAAGGGTTACTTCTTCTTTGGTGGGCTAAAACCTATCCTACAGAAATCCCTAGTGATCCATGACTTCAGGAGATATGAGAAAATTGTCTGATGTGCCCTAAATTTTAAAATGGAGATTTTAGAATATATGGGGTATCATGGGGATAATAAGCATAAGTTGGAATTTAATTCTGGCAGTTTGATGGATAAATTCAATGGTGCTAAGAAAATGTAGCACCCCACTTGCCAATGGTGCAGAAAGAAGCACCCCAAAAATTTACTGAAGGGGGTGAAGAAATACTTTAGGTGTGGAAGAGAAGTGTTCTAGGCCATTAACTGCTAAAAATAAATACCCATGACTACGATAGAGGAGAGTAATTCTCCCTTCAACTCTCAACATGTTGTTCTTTGCTTCAAATGCAAAGAACCGGGTCTCTTTTCGAACCAGTTCCTTAAGAAAAGGGTTTTCTAAGACAACCAACAACCTCCATTGTTGCAAGGGAGATATTTTTACATCACTACCACTGAATTGAACCCCGGAAAAAAGTGGTGACTGGTACGCTAGTTAATCATTCATGAATAGCAAACGTAATTTTTGATTTTGGTTCTACACATTCTTTTATATCCTTAAATTTTAGTAGAACAATCCAAACACCACCTCAATTCATGTAAGTAAAGATTTCAGTGAGAATGGAAAATTGGGAAATCATTGAATCCCATGAATATAATTCCTAACCTATCATAATTGGTGGATTGAAATTCCCAGAAAACCTCTTCACTCTCCCCCTAGTGGAATTTGGTTCAATTTTTGGCATCGATTAGCTTTCCTTATATATATCCTACATAAATTTCGGTGTGAGGGAAATCGCTCTCCATATGGTTAATCAACCCCTGATTCTGTACAAGTGAATGGAGGAGGATGAATTTTCTTTAGCACCATCATCTCAAGCATGGATATTAATTCCCTATGAGAACACGTATCTTGAAGAGATGATTGTGTCTAAGGAAGAAACAACCCTTGAAGACATGCCTACTATGAGGTAATTCACTAAAGTGTTTCATGAGGAATTGTCTGGTCTTCCTCCAAGAAGAGATGTTTAATTATCAATTGATCTTATACCTGGGGTGTTGCCAATATCCAAGACTCTATATAGAATGGATGTTGTAGATCTTGAGGAGCTGTAAAAACTACTACAGGAGAATCTAGATCAATGGTTTTTATTCTTAAGTACTTCACCAAGGGGTGCATCAGTCCTTTTCATCAAGAAGAAGGATGGGTCAATGTGTCATTGCGTTGATTATCAGGAGCTCAAAAAATCACGATAAAGAACAAGTATCCTCTACCAAGAATCGATGACTTGTTCGATCAGCTATGTGGAAGATAATACTTCCCCGAGGTGGATTTTCAATCAAAATATTACCATGTAAGGGTGAAAAGGAGGATATCCCCAAGACTGCTTTTCGTACAAGATACGAGAACTATGAATTCATAGTAATGCCTTTAGAACTCACTAATGCTCCAATAGTCTTCATGGACTTGATGAATAGAGTCATTATATATTACCTTAACAAATTTGTGGTAGTATTTATAGACGATATTATAATATAATTTAAAACCAAGGAGAAGCATGAGGAGCATCTACACACTGTACTAGAGACCTTGCGAAATGATAATCTCTATGCAAAGTACAGAAAGTGTGAGTTCTAGTTGAAGGATGTCTCATTCTTGGGTCATGTCATCACAAGCAATGGGATATCTGTGGATCCCTCCAAGACAGCTTAAATTTAGGGATGGTCAAGGCCAATATCAGAAACGGATATCCGAAGGTTCTTGGGTTTAGCTGGATATTATCTCCAATTTGTGAGAAAATTATCGTGATTGTCCAACCCTCTTACCAAGATAACTCATAAGTGAGTAAAGTTTTCTTTGAGTGATGAATGTAAAGAGAAATTCAAGGAGTTGAAAAGGAGGCTTATCGTAGCGCCCGTGCTCACACTACCCACAAGTGGAGAAATTTTTTGTGGAATTTTGTGATGCTTCAAAGAAGACCCTGAGTTGTGTGTTGATGTAAAAAAAAATGTTATTACCAATGATTCAAGGTAATTGATTGTTCATGGAAAAAAATATCCAACATGATCTGGAGTTGGCTACAGTATTCTTCAATTTAAAAATTTATCTGCATTACCTATTTGGGGAGAAGTGTGAAATATATACGGATCACAAAATCCTAAAGTATATATTCACACAATAATAGTTGAACATACACCAACGAATATGGTTAGAGCTGATAAAATACAATGACTACTCAATCCGTTACCACCCTGGGAAAGTGAACAAGGTGGAATATATTGTAAGTAGAAAGGTCCTAACGATTATATCATGGATGAGAATTGAAAAGGATATACTTTTCTTAGATTTGATGAAGATGGATATGGGAATCCTAAATAATGGAACATCATCAAAACTTTCACAAATTATTTTTCACCCGTATCTTTTGTAATGTTTAAAGGATGCTCAGAAGGATGATGTGGGAATTCAGAAGAAAGAGGAAACTATTTGAAAATGGAAATCCTCAGAGATCAATGTTAATGAAGAAGGAATTGTGAGATTTGGTTTAAGACCATGTGTTCAATCAAATCCATAGATAAAGAAAGAAATTTTGGTTGATTCACATAGTTCAAATTTCGTTGTTCACCCAGGAAACACAAAGATGTATCGAGATATCTGAGAGAATTATTGGTAGAATAGTAGGAAGAAGGAGATCACTGAGTATACATCAAAGTGCCTGGTATGTCATCAAGTGAAGGCTAAGAGGAAGAAGTTTGAGGGGATGATGAAACCATTACCCATACCATCATGGAATTGAGAGAACATCAACATTGACTTTTTCACCAAACGTCTGAAGAAATAAAAATGAAACAATGCTATCTGAGTTGTTGTGGATCATCTTACAAAGACTAAACACTTCATTTAAATTAAAGAATATTTCTCATTGGATCAACTGGCACAAATACATATCATAGAAGTGGTAAGGCTTCATGGATTACCACTACCTTTTGTATCCAATCGAGATCCAAGATTCACCTCTATGTTCTAGAAGAGTCTTCAACATGCTCTGAATACTGAGATGAACATCAGTATGACTTATCATCCTCAAATGGATGGCCAATATGAGTGGACTATCCAAAAAATTAAAGACATGTTAAGAGAATTCTCTATGGACTTCGAAGGAGGATGGGATCAACACCTTCCTCTGGTTGAGTTCTCTTACAATAATAGCTTCTACTCAAGCATCCAACTGGATAGTTATGAATCCCTTTATGGGAAGAGGTGAAAAACACCGACACGTTGGGATGAAGTTTGGGAGAGAAAACTCATAGGTCTAGAAATGGCCGAAGAAATGGTTGAGAAGGTTAAGACCATCCATCATCACATCAAATATGCTGAGATTTGACAAAAAGAGCTATGCTTATAATCATCGAAGAGACCTAGAGTTTGATTTTGGAGACTTGGTATTCCTACGCATATCACCATGGAAGAGAGTTATGAGATTTGGGAATAAGGGAAACCTTATCCCAAAGTACATCGACCCTTTTGAGATCCTTGATCTCATTGGAGAAGTTTCTTATCAAGTAGAAATCCCACCGAACCTATCTCAAGTACATGATGTATTCCATGAATCACTCTGGAAGAAGTTCATACCTGACCCATCGCATGTACTCAATCCATAGGTGGTATCTTTGAATAATGATCTCTCATATGAAGAGATGTTGGTGAATATCTTAGATCATAGATAAAAATTTCTATGAAAGACAATGACCCTCGTGAAAGTGTTGTGGAGAAACCACATGTTTGAATAAGAAACGTGGGAACCAGAGGAAGTGATGATGCGGAGATACCCACATCTGTTTTAGTGTGGGAAAAGGAAATTTTGAGGGAGAAATTTCTTAATGGGGGAATATTGTGATGGCCCAAACTTTTATTAATAAAAATTTATATTGTTCTAATTAAATGTCTTATTATTTAGAATGGTTATATAAAATATGCACTTCCTTGGATTTATGTTTTTTTATTTCAAAATACCATTAAGAATTGTTACATTTACTAATATAGCCATTGAACGGTGATCACATGATTATTATAAATATAGGGCTTTAAACAATCCAATTTACTCAGAAAAAGGAAGCGATGACCATATCTAGTAGAATTACTCCATACGAAGCCCATTTGTCGGAGCTCGAAAAGAAGGTTGCTTCACTGGGATTCACTCAAGAACAATACCTAGCAGAGATTTAACATGTTAATCTTGAAAGGAACCGCATTTGGGAGAAGTGGAAGTTGATAGAGATTTTCACCAAGAGATGTTATCCGAGCGACCCCAAGAGTCTTTCACAATCGCACCCCTTACCCTTAGGTCATATAAGGGTGTTATACGGGGTTATGTAACAAGACCCTAGAACTATGATTATGTGCTTTATTTATTTTATAAATAATATACATTCATTTCATTATGGTTACTTTGTAAATGGTTTTTAAAGAACAAATAGTGTTTTTAGTTAATATTCAATTAAAAAATCTATTTTACATTTTAAATAAATACCATTTAAAACTATAGTGTGTTTTATGACATCATAATGACCCAACAGTGAAATAATAAAATACTATAAAAAGGATTTTCATAAAATATATTGTTTACATTTAAAATAATGTGACTTTAGATTTGTTTTATTAATATTATGGTGCCTTAGTGGGCCCTCCAAAACTTATAAAACATTTTAACTTATTAAAATGATTTTCATGAGAGTGTGACTCATCTCTACATAATAAAGCCTAATATTTTATAAATTTCGGACATTTACCTTATAAAATAATGTTTTCCACTCCCCTTTGGAAAAAACCGTGGCAAAAAATTGTGGGTTTGTTTGTAGTTTTGATTAGTTAAATTTGTAGTGTCCAAAACCTAAATAATAAGTAATTACCTCTCTTGTCCTATATTAACCAACCCATGCTCATAGTTATCTTCACTAAAAACACATGGAGCACGTCACTACTCTTCCCTCATCTCTTTGAAATCCTCCCGAGGTGCCCCAAGCTCCCAATAAGCCTCTCTCAAACCCCTCCCAGGCCTTCGGGATCACACATCCAAGTAAAGGATTTCTTCTTTCCTTATTCATGTCCAAGTTTCCTTATATTGTTATTCCATTTTATTTTCAATTAAAAATGTAGGGTTATTAATTATCACCTCCCCTATACTTCTCTACTTATGTTTTAATAATTTTATACCTCTTTATTTCTCATTATTTCCTCCCATGTACACACGATACTATGCCAAAATTCCGTAAGGGATTCTCTCTCCTAATTTACATTCAAAAAATTCTCTTATATTATGCATCTAAATAACATTACATATATTGGGACCTGTATATATATGACCCCCTTACTATACATTTCATGTACATATGATGTGATACCCCTTTTTCTCTCATCTACCATTTTATGAATTCTTATTTCACGCTGTTATGTTGCCGAAATTGCACTGTGATTTTCCAAGCCAAAGTCATTATGTATTGAATACCACAGCCATTTATTTTTTAAGGGTACATTCACCTTTATTCACATTTACTTATTGATTATATAGTTTCATTTATTTATTCCACATTCCATTATTGTGGAATAAATGATGACATTGAATGATTCCATATTTTATGATCCATGTGGCACACTTACGCATGAAATGAAATGCTTAAGAAGGGTGGACCTTGATAGCGCTCCAATGCATTGGGTAAAGATTAGTATCTTGGTACGTCAAGTTCAATGATGGTATAATCATACTCCATTTTCATTGATCCTTGGATCATGCTAATATCATGTTAAATTTTGTTGCTACATTTCCATGTTATGATAATCATTCTATATCATGCCTTTATGTTCATGTTTCTCTTACGCTCCATTGATATGAATATTTCTTAAGCTGTACTATATTATTCATGCTATGACTTCTTTACTCCCTTACTAGGATTTATAGCTAACCCTTTTCTTATGCATGTCCTCAGGTTATCCCCTACAGTGCTAAGTAAGAAGGAATGTGTGTGTTCATGTAAAATATGTTTTTAATAAAGATGTGTATTTCATGTTTTAAGTTGTTATGTAATGTTACTAAGCTCCAAATAAACTAGAACACTCAATATTCTATGTTGAATAAATTAAAGATTTTATGCAATAAATTATTCTTAAGTGTGAAATAAAGAGCAGGGTTGTTTTTCTCGGACTGACCATATTTCTGAGGATGGAAAGCTGTACTCAGAAGTACCAATGTACACAAATACCTCTGTAGTCTCTGAGAGAAATGAGAAGTAAAGCGGGCATCCCTATCTGAAATGATAGAATGAGGGAACCTATGCAGTCGTACCACCACACGAATGTAAAACCTCCCAATCTCATCAACACCGAAGGTTTCCTTAACTAGCAGGAAATATGAAACCTTCATGAGCCTGTTAACAACAACCACAATGAAATTGTTACGACGACACATCGACTATTGAAAAAACATCCCAAAGCACACCCCTGATCATTATAATGATGCTACCATAATTTTTTCCTTTTTACTAGGTGAACACGAACACAACTGCGGTCTCACTAGAGGCCTCACAACAAGGAATAGTCAAACCCTGATCAACCTCATTAAAACTGATCACACAAACTTACCTCGAAAGAAATTTTGGAAATCTTACACCACACCCACCTTAAACTCGTGGAGTTTTCCAACTAGTCCACTCATACTATACGAGGGACAATAAATACAACGAGTCAAACTATTTCTAGGTGACTTATCTCCGAAATTACCGTCTTTGGAGGTTGGTGTGTTGCAACAAAAACACAACACCTTCTCTCAAGGCCCCATGTGCCCACAAGAACCAGTCACTGAAGCCCATAACTATCTCTCAGTGATGCTCCTTTATCAAGCATCACTTGACCATTAAAAAGATCATGACATAGCACAAGAAAAAGCATAATTCTAGATCCATCCCACAAGAATCATTTTTCCACTTAAGCATCATATATGAGCCTGACTAAAAGTCAAATATAAACTAAGATTAATCAACTCGGAGACCAAGAAACTCACTATGGTGGTCCACACTCTACGTTACAATTGAGACCTTGGTACAGGGCCAAAAATACACATAAGAACACCGAATAAACCCAGAGTGGCATCCATCTGGCAGTCACATCAAGGGTAACTACAAGCATCCAGAGTAAGTTCAAGGTGTTCCAACATGAGAACCCATGTTTCACTCAATATTAACCATTACTCATGTAAATCAATTCATCCAGTGCACAATACAGAAAGAGAACACAAAATAGCCCAACGACCTTCAACTATACCTTGACATATAACCAATGCTCTCTTAGTGCATCTAGGATAATACCAAGATAGGGGACATGATCGTATCTTAAAGAAGAGAAAAATAAGAGGAAAACAAGCTTTACCATAAGAGGATAGCCGAACCACTACTGGAAAACCTCTTGAAATAAACTCAACTTCACTTACTGACACATAACCATTTGACTGAATACAACAACGTTGTGTTTCCAAGCAAGAATCAACATGAAACAACACTCATAATCCTAAAAGGCATTCAAGTAGAAATGACCATTTCTAAATGGTCATTGATTGTGATCCTTATACCTGAAAGGACACATTTAAATAGAACTGACATGACTCACCCTATCTATGAGTGTCTTAGATGTCGATAGGAGGGACTAGCTACTCTAAAACGAGCTAGTTCAGAAGCTACTTAAACCCACATGTGTCGTTTCATGAACCATGATCCCCACATCATATCACTTGGCATGAAATCCAAAATTAAACTGACCAGCATGTCAAAACACCATTATCCCAAGAAATTCCACCTGAATAGTGGGGCGAAATTGGATCCATAACACTCAGGCCACTCGACTCCAGAGATAAACTGAGAAAAAACACAAACACTCATAGCTCAACGATTTAATTGAACTCAACAGCTCATTTAACATTCAACACTAAATGGGTACCATGTATGTCAAAAAATACTACCCCTAATTTACAAGAGGAAAATTCACATTCTATATACTATTCATAGTCAATCTACACTATGAATCCAAGTACCAAATGTCTCATGTAAGAAAGTTCTCAAATGAATGTCAATAATTAGCATAGATGCCAATATACCAAGTCGGCCATACATTTATAAAAGAGAGGTTTCACAACCTCCTTTGTAGCATTACATGGATGAGGCATGTCTAAACTAATGAACCGAGAATTCCTCAATGATCGTTCCCACATCAAGGTTCAAGATACAATGATCACCCACCCAAACAATGGTGTCCTGTTTAAAAACCATTCTCCATCCTAGGGACACAGCAAAAGCAGCATTTAAGTTCATTTTTAACAAATGTGGAAACCTATGAGGGTCTCCAGATAAAATCAAGGATCATATATCAAAATCATGGATATCAAAATGGAATAGGTCAAAACCTTATTTTGAACATTCACCCCTATGCCTACCCAATGGGTCAGGTATACATGTCAAACAATGAGAGATACTACCAAATCCAACTACTACGGTCAGGTTTGGTCAAGTCTAACTATGAGAGGCATCCTACTAGGGATCCTCTAAGTAAACATAAGATATTGAATCCTACATGGGATCCTCCAGGTAAACACAAGAGAAGGCATCCTACTCTGGATCCTTAGCTAAAAGGAAATTGAGAAATCCAACACGAGATCCTCAAATGATAACCAATAGAGTCATTCTACCACAAGGATCCTCTAAGATGAAACATAAGAAGAGGAAATATACAGGGAATACTCGATTACATCTAGTCCCATGTCCTCATAGGCGATAAGGTAATGTCTCACAAGTGGAAATTCCTCAAAACATAAATTATGGGCGATAGCTCACAGATCATCTCAGATCAAAGGTCTCAACTAGGTTGGTATGTACACCCAACCGATCATTCATGCCACGTTCCTTCCTCAGAAGATGAATAAAAATAATTACTGGAGGAAGAACCTCCCCATTTAGATAAAATCCCCAAAAAAACCATTAGGAGTCATTAGAATGCTCCGCAGGTTTCACCATCACAATCTTTGTAGAAAACTACTCAGAAAGGACTAATCATGGGTCCAAAATTGACAAAGGGGGATAAAAAAAGGTAAATAAAAACCTCTATGGTTTAAAAAAGTTGAGTACACGACATATATAATACATAGATGACCTGTCCCTTTAAATTTCACACAGGCGTGTACCCCCTTCCTACCTTGGAATGTAAAATTCCCAATTTCACTACGTGTAGACACTAGACAGGGCATGTCTTCTTAATGTCTCACATGAGCGTATAACTCCACCCACCTAGTCATGTAACACCCCATACACATGACATGTGCCTGTGAAGACACGGTGTGTACTTGAATATTCCCTCTAACCAAGGTACTTCTACATGGTTCTACTTGTGTACAATACATAGCGTGCACAGTATAGACATGACATGTACAACAAAAATTCCATCCACCCGTTTAGTTAGTCACATAGCCAGATACAAGATCAATTACAGCATGACATGTACTCAAAGTACACGACATGTTCTACCAAAATTTTACCAACCCTATGTATCTAATAACATAATCATTCACATGGTCAAAATCTAAATGGTGTGTACATATGGTACAAGGTGTGTACTAAAAGTAATTTATTCTAGAATAGAAGAACATATTCTATGTGTTCATAACATCACACACCGTGTTTTTTTTGGGTTTTCTGGATAGTAAGCCTCTGAAACTTCTCTAAAACCCCCCAAATCGTAAAATTTCACCAAGAAATTCCATGTTACAATCAGTGACATAATCCACTAAAATCAATGTTTTTTATCCGTATTCATGTCATATCTTAACAGAATTCAATTAAAGTTTAAACATGATCCACCAAATTCCGATCTAAGAGGGCCCATAACACCTCAAGGACCAAAGATTTGTGTCCATATAAGTGAAACATTACATTTACCAAAACCCTATCAAAATAGAATGTATTTTTATCACAAAATATATCATAACAACATGCATATCTAGAACAACATCTATCACAATATCATGCAATCAGTAATTCACCCAAAATGGAATGACAAGAATGCATGACATGTGATCTATATAAAGTTATTATATAATGAATGAGATGGAATAAACTCATCTCACAAAGTTTAAATAGAAATATAACCATAATTATATGAACCATAATATAAAAAAAACAAGTGAATTACCAAACAGTGAAATCAAATAACCTATAACAATTGAAAAACTAGAAAAATTGAAATATTCAAGGTAAATTGGATCTTCCCTATACATGGGTTAGATACTACTGAGAAACAATTATTACCAACAACCTATTCATTCTTATCCCAGTCTATATGCACCAATTAGTAAGGAAAAGTAGAAAATAACATTCCCTGTGATACTATTTTGTAACATCTTGGATCTGAGTGCCGCCCAAAGGTGCCCCAAACCCAGTTGGTGACATGAAGTCAAGAAAAGTTCCCCAAATGCAAAAGACTACCTAATTTTAGTGAGTTAAAAGGTGTGATATTGAGAAAAAACTCCCTTATTGGATGAGTATACACATCATAAAACAAATTGTAACAATAGCGGAAACAGTAATACCATACAACATAAATAAAAAGGGGAAAACTGAAAGTAAATCCAACAGAATTCACAATGTATATATATGATGCATGGAATATGTAGATAAAAAACATCCAAACAAATCAAAATTCTTGAAATAAATACACAATCCGATGTACAAAAGAAATAATTAAACTCTAGCAGCATTGCAATCCTCATCTTGGTCTCATGCTCTCCAGGTCTAACAATAATCAAGTGCCTAATGAAGAAGGGAACTTACACTTATCTATAACTACAACCATATATTCTGTTTGGGTCCAAAACATGAGCCAAACATGGTGTGAGACAAATCCCACTAGGTGACCACCAAAATATTTGTTCCTAACTATCAGTTAATATATATAGTAGGTAATATAAAGAAATGAAACAATAAAATAGGAAGTACTAAAAAGTAAAAAGTCCTACAGTTTTCATTTAAATTCA
Source organism: Viscum album (assembly GCA_963277665.1). Taxonomy (NCBI): domain Eukaryota; kingdom Viridiplantae; phylum Streptophyta; class Magnoliopsida; order Santalales; family Viscaceae; genus Viscum; species Viscum album. Next base: position 927,624,333 of record OY728130.1, read on the forward strand.
TTTAAATTTATTATTAATCCTTTGTATCATGTAATATTGGGATCTATGCTAAGATCTATTTCCCCCCGTGTAATAGTAAAAAAATAGATGTCTCAGCAGACCATCTAAAAATGTAAGTAAGACTGAGTCCAAGCCCGTGCTTTGGGTTGACAGACTCGTCACAGTAATTACATTATTCAAAAACAACCCTCTAGGAAATCTATCACGGTATAAACCCTTTGGTTTAATATATCACCAATCATTTACAAAATACCACCTAGGTAGCTCTCACAGTCAATACCTTTGGGTAAACATGGCATCAATAAATTATAAACAACCTCCTGGGTTGTTCTCACGGTCAATACCCTTGGGTCTACATCTACACCAAGGCTCTCATGGTCCTATGTAAATAGTGTGGAAGTCCCCGTGGTTATCTTGGTCTAATGCTCTCATGGTCCATTGGGAACATAATACATACAAATAATCAGGAAGCCACCCCAGTCTTCCTAGTCCAAGGCTCTCACGGTCTATTGGAAACAAAATGCATATAAATAATCTAGAAGCCACCTTATTCTTCTAGGTCCAAGGCTCTCACGGTCCATTGGAAACATAATTCATATAAATAATATACAATCCCCCTCAGTATTCTTAGTCCAAGGATCTCATGGTCTATTGGAAACATAATGCGTATATTTTACCAAAGCAACTCATGTAATCTGAAACTACACACAGCTAATCATTTACAAACATATAACATGAATTTAATATAATCAATAAAACTCCATCCTAATCAACATAGGCATGTAAAACAAGGAAATAATAATAGTAATCCAAGAACAAATGACCATAAAAAATCAATCAAGGAAAACGAACCCATGGGGTTTTCCGTAACAAGGTATATTACCTTTTGCATACACAACAACCCTTTATCAATCAATCAACCTATAGAAAGTAATAAATAGGGTTAGATTATAAATCAAGTAATAACCAATCATGGTTAATTGGTACTTTTATCATATATAATCCAAATATGGTCAACAAACGGAACAAACCACCAAATTCGATGTCATACAATCTATATACTTGAACGTTGGCCCTTAAATCAGCCTAGATTGGTGTTAATCTACAAAATGGTGAAAATGACCAACCTTGAATAACTAAAAAGAGAGGAAGAATAAAGAAGAAAAGGTTTTGGGGTTTTGGGAACTTACCGGTGGGATTCCAATGCACTCAACATCGTCTCAATTAGAGCTCGAACAGATAATCAGGAGGGGTTTGAAGTTCTTCGGCCATTCTGTCGCCTTCCTATATGAACCATGAGGAGAAGAAGATGTTTACGAACATAAGACAAGACCATACTTTCATATATTGAATAAAAATAAAACTACATAGCATGTTCATTAAATGTATACTCCATGTAGTAGTTTTAGCCGACCTCCTCCTTAAGTAGTCTGTTATGTCATCACACGACCATGTACTCGACCATTACACATCCATTACGTGGCTGTACATGGAAACCTTGGTACATTGTGTGTACTCATAAATACACAACGTGTATTTAGAAAATACCATCTTTCTTCTTTTCCCTAGAAAACAACTGAAAAACAATATCCATAACTAAAATAAAGATCCATTTTCTTAAATGGGACATGTTTCATAAATTGTATAAGTCCCTTTAAAATGATTGTTTTAGTTTTTATAGTTGTTTTGAAAAATTATTTATAATTTATTTTGTTTTGAAAATGGTTTTTAATATTTTTAATGTAATTTTAGTGTCATAAATGTTTATTGGGAATTTAATTTGGAAGTTTTGAAGTAATTATTTCAAGAAGACAAAAAAAATTCAACTAAGAATTTTCATGATCTATTATAATATAATGATCTAGAAATTAAAGCATTGAATTAGAATATTATCATCATGGAAAACATATTAATCTACTTAGAATAAGGATTCATTGTATCTTATCAAATAATTTATATTTTCATGATTTGAATGTGTGTAATTCATAACAGTTATTTTTTATCATGTGAATAATATATAATTTATTTGGAAGAATTATCACATTCTTTAATTGTTGGATTATTATAGAGATATAATTTTATGATCACACATTGTAAATGTTTACTCTTAGGATAATCACCATTTCAAGTTTAAATATATATTAAATATTTTTTATAATAATTCAAATATTATAACATACAAAATTAACTCATGTACAAGATAATGATATTTTATAATTTATAAGATTATTATAATAAATGGAAAATAAATAGTTGCTTACATTTGAGTAAATATTGTTTTTCTAGAAATTATCTAAGAGAGATAAATGGATATTCACATTCCACTATGTAATTTTTACTGATAAAATAAAAATGACAATATTTGGTGGTGTTAAACTTCATACAAAATATTGATGAGAGTTTATTTCTAATTATTGATATTTTTTCAGAATTAAAAGTTGAATTTTCATATATTTTGATGATTTAATTTTTATTGATAAGGAGATTAAATTATTGGTCGGAACTTTGTGATCAAATGTGTTAATTTTCCCTCTTGATATTTACTAGAGAGTGTGTTATCAATTTTTATAGCTATTAATCATGGTTGATATACATGGAAATAAAATAAAAAACATAAAATTAGTAATTAATTTATTGTAATAAAAAATTCATGTTAAAATAATTATCATTAAGATTGTTGATATATGAAAGAGAAGCTTTAGGAAGAATTCCATAGTCATTAAATAATATTTAGCCTGTTTAATTTACATGGATAGTTTAACAATGAATTATTTCTTATTTATCTATTAATTAAATATGATAATGAAATTCTATTGATTAATTAAATCATTTATTTTAGACTGAGAAAACTTAGTTTTTTTTGATAAGGATGTAATTTATTATCTTTTTATCATTGTTTCCTTTAAAATTATATGTCTAAAATTACATCTAATATGTATTTATGCTATTTGGAAATTATAGCGACCACAACCCCAGTAACTCAGATTTGGTGTCTATTTTATTACAATGGAATAAGATATAGGGAATCACAACCTGAAGGAATTAATTGTTGTGTAGTCTTGTTAAAAGATATGCATACTTTAAATTATCAATACCATTTAAACTATAAAATACAAAAAGTATTTTATATGATAAATCCATTATTCATCCTAACATATCCATGCATATCTATCATAAAACACTTCCTAACATCCTATGGATAATAACACATAATAAGAGGTGATCTTAAATGCTTAGTATAGGTATTCATACAATAGAATTTAAGAATAAATTATCCACAATAAATTTATAAATATAAATAACTGAAACACATTCCATTTAATCAATATATTTTGCATAATATGGTAGAAATAAATGATAATCAAATAATTCCATATAAATAATCACATAAGCTTGAAACATAACCATGAATACTATAACTAATCAAATAATCACTTGTAATATCAATTTCAAAATTCATAATGATGAATTAAATAATGCTACACATCTAATATATATTATCAAATAATCATACCAAGAGTTCTTAATATAAAGGAATCATTGAATACATCATAGATAAATGGTCTTGGCCTCAACCAAATACCCTAGATAATTTATCTCATGAGTCTTACCCAAGCATCTAGAGGATATATATAACTAGGTCCCACCGATAAATTACTATTTCAAATGTATTCATTATATGAATGTGGTAAAACTAAATCAATATATAAATTCATATTGAGAAACTAATATTCACAATTTTAACTATTATCCAAATTAATAAACATAATTGTAAACCATCTAGAGTAATATGAATTGTATCAAACAGATATATCCCCATGGAAAATGAATATAAACTATTTGGATAAATAATAAGGATTGTAAAATTACAACATTTCCCCAGTGGATCATATGTGAAATAAAGGGTTGATGTCTTTGATGAATATAAATACCAAAAAATATTCTTAAAAGCATTTTTGAGGAAAATAACCTTTTCATTTTTAAGATATCCTTTTAAAAAATAACTTCCATGAAACATTTTAAAATATTTTTTTAAAATAACCACGAAATATTTAATATAAATCTTATAACATTTAGTGTTTATGAAGGTGGAAAACTATATTAATTTCATACACATTAAAATAAATATTACATTCATATTTTTAGTAGAATCCAAATAGGCATTGTTTTGAAGATGACATGAAAATTAATTTCAAAACTTTTTTTCAAATTAAAATTGTTAAAACTTATTTTATTAAATTATTTTTAAAATATTAAGAACATTTTTTAAATAATGTTTTTAAAACATGGGTTTTTATGAAAATTGATTTCCTATCAAAGAGAAAAATAATGTTATATTTTATTAAAAAAAATTTCTCTATCCTTTTAAGGACCAAAGAGTGGGAAAATAGAACTATATATTGAAAATGTTAATGCATAATAATAGGATAATAAAATATAATGATTTTATGACATAAATATTAAATAATACCTCCAAAGTTGACATACCCAAAAAAACCCAAAAAAATATATAAGATTGCACAATATTCCCTTACCACTTTGGTAACTTCATAATCCTAAGACCCATTAGAGAAATAAAATCAAATGGATATTAAATACTAGGAATATAAAGACAAGAGGGTATAGATCATAACCATCCATTGAGATCTGAGAATAGAGGAAAACATAAGAGACCATCCATAATTACAATGAAGAGATTATATAAGATGAATTTGAGTTAAAATTCACTTTAGAGGATTATTAAAGGGGGGTTTAGAAGTTGATTAGAGTCGACCTCAACAAGGAACATTATGTTTGGACCGATAATCAAAATCATATTTTTCATGTGGCTTCAATTAGAGTAAGATTGGCATGGAAGAATTTATAAATGCATGGGAAAATATGAGATATTATTTTTAAGACCTTATTAAGGAATATTATGATATGGAGGCCCCTTATTTCATTATATACTTTATAAAGGCATGGTCTCTAATACATTAAAATTTGATTTCAATAATTTGGTATTTTCTTTTGATGCTAGTTGATTTCTTGTCTTGAAATGGAACAATTTCCCACTTTTTACATAAAAGTTATTTGAATAATAAAATTCTAATTTTAATTTAGTCATTTAGATTCATTATATATCCTATAAAATGGATACTACATACACCACAAAAAATAAATAAAAGGTGAATATGACATATGTCTTATGAAAGTAAAAGTGAGATAAGAAACACTTACCACTTGTTTTAATTGCTTTATATTTTTTTTGAAATGCCTCTATAATAAATATATGTTAGTTATTTTTTTTAAATAACTATAATAATATATCTCATACCATATATTATTTAATTATAGTCATTTATCACTTGTTTATTAGTAATTAATTGTTAAGATCCCAGTTTTGGGTGACAATTGCTTCGTTTTTCATGTATGTTATGGTTATGTAATTTTGTTCCATTAAATTTTGTCATGGTTAAATCATATAAATAATGGTGAAAATGATATAAAGATCATATATATTAATTTTATATTTATTTTTAGTAATATATTAAAGATGGAGATAGAAAATGGATTACACTATTCATTGAGATAGTAGGTTGAACGTACGCATGAATATTATGCCAATTTTTCATAATGGATATAAAAAAGGGAGATAAATATTAAATATACTTTATTGAATCATTATTATTTTATTTATATATTTTATATTAATAAAATCTATAATTATTATGATCCAAGTTAAAATAAAATAAAAAACATTTCACTTCATTATGTGGAGGTTGTAATCCGCATGAACACATGAACGAAATTACTATTTTATAGTATATTATAAAGTAATTAGTTAAATTAGATAATATATTTATTTAAGTATTTTTATATAATAAATATCCCATATATTCAATAAATATTATTCTTCCTACTTTCTATGTAAATCATATGTGAAAAATGAATCACAATGCTTTGCGAGGCGGTAGTCTGTCGTGCACAGGAGCGATGATATTATCATTAATACCGAATGGATGCTAAGAACTTATATAAGATATGATAATTAAAGAAGTAAAAAAATATCATATATATAAAATAATTATGTTAAATCCATCATTAAATCAATCCATTAAATGTAGTGATGGAAAGAAACTACATCAGTTCGTGAGGTGACATTCAGTCATACACATGATCCACAGTTTCATTTTCCATTTGAATGAATTTGATATAGATATGTGTTATTACATTAAAAAAATAACATATATAAACATATTATGTTTATATATATATATATATATATTATTAGGGAATATATGGAAAACAATATAACAAATTATAAGAATAAGTAAAATGAAAACACATATTTTAAAACATTACATATTGTTCAAGATTCTTCATTAGGATTAACATAAAACCTTACTAGAATATATTTATCTTCGAAAAAATTTCAATTTGATGTGGAGAGAGACATGATAAATATAGTTTTCCAGTTATTTTCCAATATAAACTAATTTGACAGTGTGAATAGTGGAGGATAGGGGATGACCTTTTATAAGTGAGGTGAGTGGCATACTTGTAATGTTTGAAATGAGAAAGTGTAACCACATTTCTCACATAACATTAGGCTCAAAAATGGTCCATTAGAAAACATAATAGGTGATAATAACAAAATATGGTGATAAAATTGGTTCTCAGAATGTTTCTGGGTCATTTTTTATTATCTTTTATGTTTACCCTCGGTAAACCCATTTTCACCTTAACTGTAGTAATTAATTTTATTATTTTTACTATTAGTTATGGTAAAATATATATTTTAAAATATTAGAAAATATAAACTATTATTATTCAAATTTATGATTTTTTTTCCAAATTATATTTATATAAGTGAAAAATTAAATTTAAAAATAAACTCATAGACACGATGAAAAATAATTTTGCCAAAGTGAAAAGTTTCAAAACGTTTGATAACTTTTCATATAAAAAATAAATATGAAATTGATTAAAATTGATGAAATTTGATATATAAATATATGTGTGTGTGTTTGTGTGTGTGTGTGTGTGTAATTGAACTATTTTTTCATTTATCAACTATTAAAATAATATGTAGCTTTTAAATTTTTCGAATAAAAATGAAGTTCTTAATTAAAACTAGTAATTTTCACTATTCATTAAAAAATTTATCTTTTCAGAAAATTATAAACAATTATCCAAAAGATAATTTTTACATGTAGATTTGATAAAATAATTACATTTTCTCAAATTAATTATCTAAAAATTTTAACAGTTAATTTTAAATTGTGTGAGAGATGAGTGACTAGACAACCTTTTAGAAAAAAAATAAAGTCCTTCAAAAAACATTTTTTTCTTTCAAATGGTTATTTTTTTTATAATAAATAGACTAAAATTGAATTTATTGTATACAAGTGAAATAAATATATTTTAATAATTTATTTAGTACTACTAATACCTCCAATATAACGACAATGTTATAATGTTCATGTTTAAATTATAATATTTTAATTGAGTATCATGTTTCATTCAAATCTGGTGTTTCATTCATGGAAAGATATTGAAGATATTGAATTTATTTAAAAATAAATATATCATGAATTCTTAGTGTGTTACCTTATCTACTATTCTTTCTATTTTATGTCACATATATTATTGAATTTGATGTTCATGTTTTAACTCTGTGTTTTCATCGAAGATTGTATATTATTTCACATTGTAAAGATGGCCCAGAGGTCTTATGAAGAAGCTCCAAAGCATTGTAAGAAATTTCATATGGACTGGATTAGTCCATGAAAGTAAGATGGTTAGTTTTTCCTAGAAAGAGTGTATCAATCCTATTGATTTGGGTGGGCTTGGTGTCAAAGATTTAAGGATTTTCAATGATGGCCTCATTGGGAAGTTCACTTGGAATATAATTTCCAATGATGAATTTAATGATTTTTTTACCAACATATTCACAGAGAGGATGAAAAATAGATATAATTAATATCTTGGGTCATATTTGTGGGAATATTTAAACAATTCCTTAAATAAAATCATTCATGAAACTAAGTGACTAGTGTGTAGGAATTATAATCTCAATTGACGGAATAAAACATGGCCTTATAGGCCTCTGCCAGATAGTGTGAATATTTATCCTGAGATAAAGAGCATGCTCATTTCTAATTTTATATAATAATGGAATGACTTTTATACTATGGTCCCCTCTCAAATTTGGTTGTAGATACAAAATTACACAATCATGTATTATGAAACTCTTATATGGAAACCAAATAGGCAAGGTTTCTTTAATATCAAGGATTTATATAAGCTGGAATGTGGAGGCTCCACTCACCTACCAGCTTGGCTCAAGCCTTTATGAGAATATGTAATTCAACCATCCAGATTTATTTTAATTTGGGGAATATGGAAAAACAAAATCCCCACACAGGATCAACTCAAGCGGATTGGAATTCATCTTGCTTTGACATATTATTTTTGTACTTGAGTAGAGGGGAGCATACAACATCATTTTCTAGAGTTCAGTTATGAAAATAACATTGGTCTTATGCAGGTTTTATGTTCAAGCTAGATGTGGATACAATTTTACAGGTCCCTAATCTACTATAAATGTTGTCCAATGCTAGACATAGTGATCAAATTCAAAACCTCCTTTTGGAGGCTGTCACAACAACTTTTTCAGATGTATGGCATACCCAAAATTCCATACTATTTTAAAACAAGTAGATTTCTATACAAACTGTAATGATATCCTTAAATAGGGAAATGTACGTAGTATCTTTGGTGAAATCTATTGGGATGAATAACAGTTTGTTTGACCTACGGATCCTCAGACTGTTAAGTGTGGCTGGTCGATCACAGAGGCCCAAAACCCTCAAATACATTGGTTGGATAGCTATTATAGGCCCATGTATCAATTTAAATATTGATGGGGAATCCTTTGGAACATTAGGGCCTTCTGGATGTGGAGGTGTCTTCCACACATATCAAAACTTTGTGATAGGATTCTGTTATCATTATAATGATGTTGGAGTGGCCTATGAAGTTGAATTATGGGATATGGTTTATGCAGTCAGGTATGATATTCAATTTAAATGAAAATTATTATGGATCGAATCAGAATCTCAAATTTCGGTGCAAGACTTGAAAACAAGAACCCATAATGTACCATGGATAATCTTACCTCAATGGATTGAGTGCTTTAACAAGGCCACTTAGCTCAATCTGGTAGTCTCACATGTATATAGGGAAGCAAACCAAGTTATAGACACTTTTTCATAGAATGAAATCATGGAGATTAATAAGATGTGGTCTTTCATGGCCCACAATTATTGCAGTCCAATGGTGGAGGCAGACATGTGTGGGGTCATGCGTTATTTCTTTTGTAAAAATCCCTTGTATGCTCGACTCCTTTTCTTTTTTTAAATAATCTTATTAGGATCAGGTTTGAACAGATCCTGGACTTTTGGGTATAATGTTGCTATTAATGTTACCATCCAAATAAGGGAATACCTTGATAAGCATATAATCATAAAAAAATTATCTTACAAAAAAACCCTTGAGATAAAAATATATTCCATAGTTCCAAACATGCAATAATCTCTGGAAAAGATAACATAAACCATAAATCCAAAACCAATTTTATAGTCACCAATAATATTCTATAGACATTCCATTGTCAATAATTTCTCAATATATAGAAAATATTAAGTGTTATCTTCCATTAATCAAGAATTTTAAAAAAGGATCAACTTTCCAACCAATCAAATATCATAGTACTATCCAACGCATTCTTTAAGATACTTAATGAAATAATACTACAGAACAATCCTTATAAATTTTTAAATTTTTATAATGAGAATATCTTCAATAAAATACTTTTAACTCGTATTTTATAGATCCAAATACATAATCCCATTAATCATTACAATTTGGACATATCAATATCAAAATCTTGACCTTGATACTTTATCTTATTCGAATGTATATTCTCTCAATGCTTGAGAATTTGGTTGGAATAGTAACTGATATCCATATAGTTAGTGAACTGTAATATTAAGTCTTATGTAAGAAATTAGTTTTTAGGTACAAATCCTTTTCATTTCATCTCAATTTATTTGTTTTATCCTAACAGGTGTTCTTAATGAATTCATAGAGGAAACTAGTGGTTCTAGGGAATTTTTGGGGCCTAAAACCACGACTCGTGGAAGAAACAACTGGTCTACATAATTAGTAGAAACCATGCCACCCAGTTGGTATAGTTTTATGAGATTATGTGGGGTGTTTTATTCCACATCATATGTCTATATGATTTTCAATAATCGTATGACCTGAGCCATAGGACCTTGTGATTTCTCTCAGACTTGTGATATATGTTTTTTGTATGGGTTGTTCATGCCTAGTAAAATCGGGTTCTTAGCCTCAGGGAGGGGTCTCTTAAGATAGTTCATGGTGCACTATTGGTTCATCATTGGTTCTTAGTTTTTCTAACCATGTGGTGAAACCTGGTAACTCTTATAAAGTTGGGTGAAAAGGACATTTTGTCATTAATTCATTAAAATCACTCACCCGCTTTATTCTTCTTTCTTCAATAGAAAGACCCCCCTCATCCTTACATTTGATGCTATTGTCTCACACATAAATCTAGGTACTTGAAAAACTTATTCATCTCACCTTGGAATCAAGATGCATTCATCTCATTGGATTTGTACTATTATGATCTCCATTCCATAGGCTCAATTTTTCATTTTTTTTCAATCAATGATATTATTTTTGTATGAGATTATATCTCTTATTTTCAAGGCATTCACTAGTTATTACATTTTCTTATGATCCTGTAAAATACAAGGGATGATATTAAATGAGACATCTAGTACCAGAATAAGGTATGTGGCCTATAAATATTTCCTCAAAGTATTTACTTTATAAACTTTTTCTACTGTTATGAATGCTGGTTTCATTTTGTGTGTCCCCTAAAATTCATGCCATTTATTTTAAGATTCCTATGTTTTATTTTATGAACCTAATAAAACCACTTAACATCATTCATGGTTGATTTATTAATGTTAACCACTTAAGTAGGGTTTATTCCATGTAAATATTTTATAGACCCTTGATGGGTTTTATTTAGACACTGTTTAGGTGCACTTGAATTGACATTTAAAAAGTGTAAGTGTTCAAAATTAATAAAAAAATATTTAATTTCTTGAAACGAATTTATATGTGTATAGATATCACCTGGACCTCAAATTGGATTCTTGAATTGGTATTGGTTGTATGTCCTGATTTTTCATTTTCTTATATGATAAAAGGTAGTGGAATGAACTTAATGAATTGAAATTGGATTGATTATTAAATTTCCTATGATTAAATATGTATATAAATGAAATGAGTATGAGGTGTCTATTTCATTATTGAAAATATTTATCTTTATAGGAATGTTCATACTTGAGCCATCCATGGATTCTAGAGGGAATACTTTGAGTACTCACTAGAAACCATTTTTATTAATTGAGCCAATTTCCATGAGAGATAGCCACAAAACATCTACTCATTACTTATTATTTGAAAGCCTCAATGTTATAATGATGATTCAACTAAATATTTTCCATATGTTATAATGACATGGTTACACTCCTTGGATTCCAATTGAGGTATTCAGAAACATGGCACCATTGATTTACCCTCTAGGGAACAGTTATGCTTAGTCCAGGATTAATGTGGATGAGATCTATAGACTCTATTAGAATATTTTATAGTGGAATGTCTTCGGTTTAAAACTTTTATTACACTCAAAACCCTAATATAGACTACATATAAAGCCACTATGAGTTTTCTTGACCCCCAAAGACAAGGATGCCTTGGTTACACCTTGAATACTTTGTTAATATAATTTCCTTTTATATTATTGATGATAAATTTTTCATATGATCTCTTTATTATAAATTGAATCACATTAATTTAATAGACATATGTCCAGAGACATTTGTACCTGAGGCTAATTTAGGTATGAGTTATTTATTTTAGAATATATTTATATTTAAATAACAAAATACTATTATAGTTTATATACACAAACTGGATTTGAATAGACATCATTGGTGGGGGCCTACTAAGATTTATCTGAAACCCTATTTGGGTCGTCGTTAGTACCCTAGAATATTATTTTACCACATGTTCAGATAAGGGTAAGCGTTCAGTAATGGATGTGTGAATTATTTCTTTAGGATAAGAGCTTGGTAGGAAATGACCAAGTCAATGCATTGGATTTTTAGGTAGTTTTTTTTATCATTTTTGGTTCTTTTGTATATCATTTATTCTACTGCCTACCTAATACCATGTATAAATGTTTTCATTTTAATAGATACATGAAATTACATCATTTTTAATATGCTACTTTTTACTACTTCTGATGGCTCTTTATTCAATTTAATTCTTACGCTACTTTACACTACATAATTTATTATTATACTTATTCTGTTGGTTATATATATATTTTTCACCCCCATGATCAACTATTACATGAGGGAATAGTCTCACCATAGACACACCCTAGGCCCTCACTACTAGCCGGAAGCCTCTTGTGTTTGGGGAGGCACACTTGAGGCCATATGGCCAACTGGGTTTGGTTACATGGTAGTGAATCATGCATGAGACATCAAAAAGAGGTATCTAAGGGGTTTCATTTATTATATTATTCATCTATAATTTAGAAAATATATTAGGAACTTGTTGAAACTTTGTCAAAATACATTTTTGGTTGTAGCTAATCCACCTTCTGGGTAAATGATAGGTTACCCGGGAAAAGGAAATTATTGTGTTATATTTACTCATAGTACAATTGATATATTTTAACCATTAGTTTATTCAAATGAATTATGGTAATTTTTGTGATTTATAGAGATTTAGTATTGTTCTGTTACAGAAATGGGCATTATTATAGGAACTTGGAATTAAAATTATAGGAATATGACATGGAATACAGGTTCATTTTTTGATTTCATTGCATATTCTTCTTGTGATTATTGATTGTCCCTTGGTTGAGATATATGCCTATTACATTACAGGATTCTCTAGGGAAGACAAATTAGTTGTTTAAAGTTCCAAAATCAACATAAATGGTGTTTTATCATATAGGCTAATGATGAAATATTAAATATACAATTTTGAACTGTGTATTCTATGTACCCTAAGTGAAATCAGATGGGATTTAGTTTCGATTACATTATTACCAATTTCAATTTATAAAATGTATGAGACTTTATGAATTAGAAAGGGTAATTTATCAAATTGATCCATTATATATTACCCATTAAATTACGATACTATATGTAAAGAGGGATAGTTAAAAATATATGAATATAAATATGATTTTTTAATGTGTGTGGTGGTTTAAAATCTAGGGAAATAAATCTATTTAATTGACCCTTTTATTATGTATAAACTCACTTATAAAATTTAAAAATAAATAGTTGTTTATAAATGATATGTTTTTATATAAATGGGAGGGCCAAGTGGGATTTAAAGAGTGTTTCTATCCATAAATTGTAATTGACCTTCTGTATATTGAAGACCATGTAAATAAAAACTCAAACAATTACCGATATTATGGACTTCTATGTGGGTAGTTGAGGTAGCATGTTTGGTAGTTATACCTTTTTTATTTTTTTTTCTTTCGTTAGTGACTCTATTTGATTTGGTATATTTTTTGAAGTCTAGTTCTCAGAATTTGTAATAATATTGCACCACGAAATCCTCAAGTCATGTGCGAGGAGGGTGGTAGAGACCATGTTTCATAGGTGGTGGTCCGTGTACCCCCATTTTTACCTGAGATGTTCCACCTATGGAACCAACTATTATTCTCGAAATGGTAACTGATAATTAGCTTCAAGGGAGTTTATTATGTTTTATACAGTCTATACAGGGCACTCCATGACTTGAACATATGATGTTTGACCTTACTCCCATGTTCCAGTGGTAGAATCATCCCATTTTTCAAGGGATGGCAGTCCTCCGGCTTCCAAGTCATGGATAAAATCCATTTTATCTATCTTTGAGCATCTAGAGATTCCTCTAGAGAGGATGTTCATTATCTCTACTTATATATTGTGTGATTTCATAAAGCACTGGTGTGATGTAATTACCTAGGGTGGTTATCATTAGGGAATGTTTTGGGTATAATTTTAGACTCCCTTCTATGATTAATTTTTCCTTGTATGATGACAATAAACCGAATCTGGGATTTTATGCACCTGGAGCTGGGTGTTATGACAATCATGGAATATTCTGTGTGTTTTATTAAGATGAAACTCTTTGCTATTCTTCATGGCGATGATGAGTTATCCTGAGATAGACACCATTTGGATGGTCTCAGGTATGCCATTTATACTTAGGTTAATGTTTTCCCCATGTTTACTATTTATGAGGTCATAAAATAACCACTTATCATTGAGTGAGACTTAAGGGGAAAATATAGTATAGGGCACAGAGGGACAGTGCCAAGAATGGGTAATAGTACTTTCAGCAACATGAATTATATAATTGAGGGTTCTCATTAGAGAAGTGGTGTCCATAGTATTTTCACTTGTAGCTCGATTTTATACCATCAATGTGGACGACTGGGGACTAATAAACCACAATGTGATATAGTGCCATTGTAGTTCCATGATTGTGGCTGAATGTTTCATCTTTAAATGGTTTTCTAGGAAATTACACTTATTTTAGAGAAAGAGGACCCATTCCAGCTCCACCTTTAGGTGTTGGATCAGTGACTCCATGTCTAACAGGAACCTGGAGTTGTAACAACCAAATATTCCACATAGGATGTCATATATTAGGAAGCCAAACTTATGATTATCCAGAATAGTTGAGTATACCTTCTCAGGGTATTCTAATTGTATCCCAAGAATGTTGATGATGCTAGTTACAAGAATTAGAAAATATACCCGAGGAGAAGAGTGCATGTTCTTCAACAGTCTGAGGTATTATTTAAGAATCCTCTACCATTATATCTTCTTTGTTCAATACATGTGCTTCTCACACCTTTATATTTGTATCAATCATGGAATGTATTGGGCTTGAAACTATGTACATTTTTGGGGTGATGACCCAAGACACACTGTTGGGTGTATGATCAGAGGGTATACTCTGATGGAAAGGCTATCCTCTTGAGATTCATTATTATCTATTCTTGTTGAATATCATTATCCTTGAGATGTTGGGGTTTAATTTCATACTTGGGATAAACTGGGTCAAGCCTTATCATGCCCAAATTAACTGCTATAACCGAAGGGTGAATTTCATATCATCTAAATGTAGTCAATATGTAAATAAGGGCGAGTGGGATGTCCAGATAGGTCGTTCCATGCTAGAGCATTGTGGACTGGGAACATCAGAATCCTAGGTTTCCATCCTTTTCTTGGATAATTGGATGATGCGTCTAAAATATTTTCCCACTATGGTGCATTTTTTAGGTATTTTTTCCTATATAATTCCTATTGACTACCTACTAATAAGGAGAAAGAGTTTTCAATTGATCCTGTTCTAGGAGAGGCTACCATATCTATTCCTACATATAGGATAGAACCTAATATGTTCTAGGATATTAAGAGATATTTATAGGATTTATAGTCTAATGGTTTTATCTTACCTAGTACTTCTACTTGGGAGTTATCCTATCATTTTTCTAGGAAGATGGATGGAACCAAATGACTTGTTTTTTGGATTACCGATGGTTAAAAAAGATTAAATTAAATAACTAGTATCCTTTTCCTTGAAAAAAGTATCTCTTCAATAGGCTCTAACAAGATATAGTGTTCTCAGAGATAGACATGAGATCAGTCTGTCATGAGGTGTGAGTCAGGACTTTAGATATACCACGCATGACTTTATTATGTTGGTACAATTTATATACATATTTTCTATTTAGTATTAGGAACATGACATATGTATTTATGTACTTTATTTATATGGTTTACACCCCTATTTGGATTATTTCATTGTGGTTTTTGTGGATGATATCATGGTTTATTATCTTACATGAAGTGACCGTGCTAAAATTCTTGAGGCCATATTGATTATTCTGAGAGATCATCAATAATATTGTATGCTCAAAAAGTTTCACTTCATTATTGACATGATTCACATATTGGGTAATATTATCTTGGAATCAAGAGTATAATTTGACCCAGAGAAGTCGAGTGTTGTTTTTTCCTAGTATAAGCCCAAGAATGTGTATGATATATAGAATTTATTTGGGATGGATGGAGATTATAGACATTTTATACATGAATTATCACACCTTGTGACACCACTTTTGGGTTTGACTAAGAAGGGTACGAATTTTTTATGGTCTGATGTGTGTGAGAATGACTTTAAAGAGATGGAAGGAAGACTTACTTTTGCACTGATCCTGATTGTTATAAATATTGGAATAGGTTATAAATTGTTCTATGATGCATCAAGAATCAGGTTGGGTGCAGTTATTATGTAGTTAGATAGAGGTTTTTTGTATTGGTCTCTCTAATTGAGACATCATGTGCATAATTACCCAACTCATCACCTCATGATTGCAGTAGAATTTTGTTCTTGGCATTGATGGAGAAATTATCTAATGGGAGATCTATTTGTGGTGGTTAAATACCACAAGATCCACAAATATTTCCAAAAAAATGTGATATGAATCCCGGACAGTGAATATGGATTGAATACCATCTTGTTCTTTGACTTTGATCTTTCCAACATGCCTAGAAAGGAAAATGTGGTAGCTATTGCACTGAGTTGGAAAACTCAGGCATAAGTAATTCAGGAAGCCAGAGATCAATTGAATAAGTTGAACCTATTCTATAAGATATAGATAGAGATTAAAAATATTAATGATTGGGCCTTGGTTTTATCCTTAAAATTTATCTCATAACTCCTAGATAGGGTAAAGAGAATAAAATTTTCATATAATGAAGGTTTTCACCTATTGAAGAGTTTATCAGGTGAGGACCTACCTCCGTATTGGTATGTTGATGTGGAAAACATATTGATTTTACATAGATGTGTCCAGTTTCCTATGTACATTTGAGATGATATGAGGTAAGAATTTCATTCTTCTTAGTGGGTGGTGCACCCAAGTAACTGGTTTACTGAGTTCTCCTTGTGGTAGCGGCATAGATTGGGTAGTCATGGATTGATTGATGAAGGTAGCCCACAACCTTCCATTACAGTATACTTTTTTAATTACTGAGCTAGGAATACTATACTCCATTGAGATTATATACCAACATAGGGTCCCTCTATACCATCATTTTGGATAGGGATTCTCATTTCACATATAGTATCTTGAAAGGGTTACAAAAATAATTAGGTATATAAGTTATCCTGCACATAGATTTTCACCCTCAGAGTTATGGCCAGTCAGAAAAGACTATACTTAATTTGGAGGACATGATCCAAGAATGTGTCATTTATTTTTTGGGTTCCTATGAGAAACATATACCCCTCATAAATTTTTCCTATTATAAAAACTTTTAGGCCACAATCCAGATAGATCTGTATGAGGACTTGTTTGGTAGTCCACTATGTTCACATTTGTGTGGCTAGTGGTAAGGGATCAGGTGCTACTGGGTCATCAAATTATGCAAGAGACTTTAGAGTAGGTTCAGTTAATCAGAAAGTGGATGTATAGTACTATGTCTAGATATAAATCATATCCTAATCATTGTTTATGACCAGTGGAGTTCAAGGTTAGAGATCGCAGTTTTTTGTGTATCACTCATACTTGTGAATTGATAGATATAGAGGCAAGGAAAGCCTCGACCTCATTTTTTCAGAACTTTTGAGATCATATATATATTCTGGAAAGTAGAATATTTTCCGATATTACCTCATAGGCACTGTTCCCTCTATGGAATCTTCCAAATTTTACAACTTCATTGTTACCATGCCGACCCATATCATATTATTGATCCCAAGGATGTTGAATTAGATACATATGATTCTTTTTTATGAATACACCATTCACATCATTGATCAGAGCATGAAGTATCTTTGAGGGTTGTCTATCCCATTAGTAAAAGAGATATGGAAACACATATATGTGTAAGAAAATACTTATGTGTGGGATGATGATGAATGATCTTAGTGTTCAAAGTTGTTATAAGTCAAATTTCTAGAACCCTTGGAAGGGAAACTTAGGGAGAAGTTACTTTAAGGGATAAAGACTATAAGAACCTAATTTTTATTTGAGGTGGAACCCTTTTATTTTTAGTTTATTTACTTGGTTTTATCCTAATAGATGTTCTTAAGGTAGTCTTAGAGGAAACAATGGTGTTATCTGCTTGTTCAAAACCCAAAACCCCAATAGTTGGAAGAAGATATTTGGACGAACAAGTAGTGGAAACCATGTCACTTAGTCTGCATGGTTTGATGAAACTATGCGGGGTGTTCTGGTGAATAGTGGTGGGCCAAAAAGTTTTCCCCAACCATATAACCCATGACACATGGCCATTCAATTTTTCTCAGACTTGCAATTGATCAGTTTTCCATGGGCTGTGCATGGTAAGTCAATCCATGATTCTAGCTTGTACAAGGGGTCTCTTGAGGTAGTTGATGGGACATGGTTTGGCCTACCATGTGGCCAAATCATGAGACCACTTTAATGTTGGTTGAAAAGACCAATTTTTCCTTACTTATTTAAAACAAAACAACTATTTTCCCCCTTTTCTCTATAGTGGATAGAGCCTCTTCCTCCTCCCTTTGAAGATCTTATATCACACCTAAAACAAGGGTTTTTGATAATTTATTTGTATGACCTTGGAATTAAGATCAGTTCTTCTCATTAGATTCATACTAGTAAGCTCTACATTCCTTAGGTTTATATCATCATTTTTATTTCTATTGATGATGCTATTTTGGTGGGAGATCATAGTCCCTATTTTCATGGTAGTTTTATATTCTTACATTTTCTTCTAATCCATTCCAAACAAAAGGGCCAATACTGGATGAGGAGTTTACTATAGGAATACAGTAGGTGTTTTATGAATTTACCCTCAATGTATCGCCTTTTTGTAAACTATTTCTATTGTTCCACACATTTTTTTCACTGGTTGTTTCCCCAAAAATTACTTTTATTTATTTTATGTTTCATCATTTTTATTATATGGTCTTAATAACATCACTTGACATCATTGGAGGTTCATACCTCAACATTAACAACCCCATGTGGGTTTCATTCCATGTTATTCCTTTAGTAACCCTTGATGGGTCTATCTGAGAGATCATTTAGGTGCACTAGACTTGAACTTTAAAATTTTTAAGTGTTCCAAATTAATAATTGGATCCTTAAATTACAAAAAGGTAAGTAGATGTGTATGTATATTACATAGACTGCACTTTTGTAACATGAATTTGTATTAGTTGCATGTCCTTATTTTACTTTTTAATTTATGATGGAAGTTAATGGAATGAATATAATAAATTTAAATTAGAATGAGTCTTACATAGCCTATGATGAAATATGTATATAAATTAAATGAGTATAAGGTGATATTTTATTTGGACATTTTTCATCCTTATAGGAATGGTGATACTTGAGTCAACCTTGGATTCTTGAGGGAAATCCTTGAGCACTCAAATGACACCATTTCTATTCATTAAATTGATTTCCATGGGAGATAACCACCCCAAAATTTGGATATTTTATTATTATATGAATGCCTTGAAATTCTATTGATTTTTAACATGACACTTTTCCAGATATTATAATGCCTTGGAAACACTCCTTGGATTTAGCTTGATGTATTACAGCATTTGGTGCAATGGATTTACCCCATTTGACTCAATCAAGATTATCCCATGATTAGTATGGATAAGATCATAAAATTCATTTTCATATTGGTTTTTCTAAATTTTTAACATCAGTTATTAGGTTCCATTATTAAAGGAAACATTATAAATATGTCTTGAAAGTGATTAAAAATAGACATTGTAAATGAATTATCAAATTGGTTTTTTAAATTTTTTATTTGATAAATGACAGGATAAACCCATTTTGAATAGGGTTTCATATTTATTATCATATAACCAATGTGGAAAATTATTTTTCACATCATTTATTTTATAACCAATTTGAAAAATTGCTTGAAAATTCCATTTTTATGCTAGTTATTACATAAACGATGTGAATTGTTTTGCATAAATGATTTTTCATATCGGTTATCTAATAAATGATGTAAATATTATTTTTTAAAAATATTTATTTTCAACCCTCCTCTATAAATCTGACAAAAAAAACAAGTAAAAAAGTAGAATTAGATGAAAAAACTAGCAATTCACATTTATAATTACAACATTCAAAATTGTAATATATGATACAAACAAAATCAAATAAAACCAAACCTATAAAATGATTTTCCCATTAAAATTTTATGTGTCTAAAATTTTGTGAAATATAAGGATAAGGGTCATAGAAAAGATAAACATTAAATATAAATCATTTAATATGTATTATAAATAAAAAATGAAATATTAAGGAAAATTTGATAAAGAAATCTAACCTGCTAGAAATTCAGAACAGTCCGAGTTGAAAAAATTTCATACATAAATATTAACACATAATATCTTCTTTCTTTTAGGTATTATTTTTTCTTAAAATGATATTTATATCGGTTTCTCGGTTCAAAATAACATTATAATGTAATATATCCAAAGTTTTATAATTATAAATGAAAATTTAACTTTCCTTTTGAATATTTGATCATTGTGCTCTTTTTCTTTAGGGTATATTGAATGAAATTCCATCCCCTATTGGAAAATAATATGAATGAAATTAGTTTAAAATTCATTATAATGTAATCAAGTATTTAGAAATAAAAACATACATGTCCAATACATCCTTAAAAGTTTTTCGCACTTCTCCATTGATAGATCATAACCAGAAAAGTGATTTAACCCTTGGACGTAAAACACCTAACATCCAATGACCATTGATAAAAAAGAAAATTTAATGTTAGTGGTTATTATGTTAAATTATGTATACAACCTTTTGAGATATATGTTTCATAATATTGAACATAAGGAAACATCCAACACTGAATAATTACTTCCTTTTGAAATATTTCAGTAATATAAAATGTTCTTTCTTCTTCACTCATTGTCCTCACTATAGGCGAAATGAAATTTGGTCCAGAAATCTAGATGCATATTTCTTGTCATTCCCTTGACACATTGTATAAATATACCTAATAGAAAACAAACATAAGTATAAATATTCAATAAATTAAATTCATCAAAAGAGTTATGTTAAGACTCACATGGAAAAAACTTGAACCATGTTGATGACCAACTAATCTATAGTTATAAACTCCAAGGTATCATTTTAAAAATCACCATAGTCATTGCATGCCCGAAAACACCATCTTCAATAGGAATATCATAAACATGCAATAAATTTTTTTAATATCTTGACAATATCTCAAGAATACTAGAATTTATATTTGAAGTCATAGAAATTTTTATTTGTTGTTGTATATATAGTATTTATTTAACATTAAAGTATTCCTGTAAAAATATATGTAACTATATAAATTTAAAAATGTTCAATTTTTTTTAATAAAAATATATAATTAAAAAGATAAAATATACACATACCTCAATGGGAATATGTCAAAAAAGTCAAGATGGGCAAATTAAAAAGTGGACAATACATTTTCCGAACATACTCACCAAATCTATAGGTAATGGTACTCTAGTTAATATATCTATAATATCCTCTATAGTGACCTTATGATGCTCTATCTCTATCAGTTGATGATTAATGGTATCTCTAATATATAATATCATCCCATATGCAACAATATGATGATGAAGATCATAAATATATAACTCACAATAATGGGAAAGATATGGAAGAAGGGTGTAGGGGTAGGAAAAGTAGTGGGGTCTAGAAGTAGAGGTGGAGGAGCAGGATATGAAGTCCAAAACTATCTTTTCATGTCTCCAAACATTGAATATACCAATGTTATGATCCTATCCTCCACCGTCACATGAATATCCTGAACTTGAGCCTTTGAATATTCAATTTTTTTTATAAAAACCCTCCGTTGTTGAAGCCTAGAAAGAGTAAAACTCTTTTTTAAATTGATACACCTGTTGGGTATCCCCATACATGACCCCAAGTGTTTGAGATTTACTAATGATGTAGCTAAAATATCCTGCCTACCATCAGCTAAAAATACCCCCTCTATGCTATTCTTCTCAAGATAATCATGTATGAATTTTTTGAAAAATTATGTAATTAATTAAAATTTATAAATAATTGAATTTAATTATATAAATAAATAATTTAAACATCATATAATCCTTTCAGCTACACCCCTTGAATCTTCCGTGATATATTACCTTTTTTTTAAATATGATTCCTCTTCTATTTTTCATGTTTAGGCAGGGGTGTTGGAGGGGTAACCTTTACCGAGCATGTGGACTCAACTCTCTGGTTTTGAAGATTTTCAGTCATTATTTTTACTTCCAATAACGTATACCCTCATACGGATAAATTATATGGGTATACATTTCTATATTGTTTATCCTGATGAGATATCCTCGATTGATGTAAATTAAGAGTAAATAAATCATTAATAAGATCATTAATAAAAAAATTTCTAAAAGGTAACATTTCACATAAAAAAAATTCTTACTGTCTTCTACATTCAAAAATTTTCTTATATGTATATTCATATATAAAGTGATATATATCACATGGACTATAATTTTTCCTATTCCCAAAAATGAAATCTAATGTGAGGGTTTATTTGAAATCTCTCCTTCTCCTAGCAACCAATGATAAACATTTCTTCCTAACTTCACCAGTGTCAGGTATATCTTATATCTTCTGATAAGAAGGGGGGAACATATATTACTATACATATTTTAGGATAAGTAAATAATAACAGACGATCTTACCAAAATGTTATCCAACAAGTGAGACAATATAAATTTTTAAACACTTCACCAAACATCAATCAAAATACTAACTTTTCTTTTAGCATGAACTGATATAAAACTCTTTAATTTTTTTAATTAGGACCTCTTGGAATATTATTATCATAAACATCTACCAGTACCCTCTAGTCCTTGCTACGAGCAGCTAATTATTTTGGTAAATCTGTGCTACCACATTTACCAGCCCACGATATCTTCCTTGTCCCTATGGGAGTAGATTTCTCTTGTAAAGTAGGATAGTGGTCATCAATATGAGCATGAGCACATTCCTCCATAGAGGTATGAGTACGATCATCTTCAAAAGTATGTGGTGGATTAGTTCATTGATCTTTCATTATCCTGTAAGTCAAAACAACAAAAAATTAGTACACAAATATACCAATTAGACTACTAAAATACTAATCGAAATAAAAAATAAACAATTATAAAAAAAAATAATATATTAAACTTAACATATTTTTATTCATATTTTTGGAAGTTAAATAAAATTATAACAATATTAATGAGATATGAAATATCATATAATGAAATGAAAACAAATCCAAAAAATGGGATGCAAATAGTAAAAATTATGCAACCTAATAAATCAATGTTTACAAAAAAGAATATTTTTTCAATAGATTATTATAACTATTTTTGTTTTTATTTAACATATTAGATTTAAAATAATTGGTTTTCAACAAAATAAATTAATAGATAAGTTACATAAGCCTAAATATGGTAAACTAAGCAATACTAAAAAAATATAAATAAAAAATTTAACTTATTATTTATAATATGTGCTTCAATAAAAAATTAAAAAATATCTATATTTTATGAAATTTAAAAAATTATATGAGAAATAAAAATATGTTACTTGAAATATTAGGAATTGCCTAAAGGAATGTTTTTTCAAAATTCCTTCATCGTGATCATTTCATAGGGCATAAACCATATTTACGATGTGATCATCAATATTATCTTTTAATCATTTCATGGAAATATGAATATCACTAAAATCGACATATTCATCATGTTTATCATCAACAACATACTATTTTTCTTTGTAAAATAATTGACCAAAACATATTTGATTGATCAAGAACGTATAATATTTTTTATGTGTTTCCATTATAAAAAGATCATTTGTGTATTCTTATATATTTATATTAACAAGTGTCATTACAAATTCATCGTGAATAAGACTGCTGTTACTGATAAACCATTTGAAGTTAAACACTGTAACTTGAAATTTACAGTAATTAAACTCCCATATTTATTCAATGACTCTATAATATGCACTTGATGTGGAAATTGGGTTTTTGTTTTTATTACTTGAAAAATACATTGCTTCTAAGAACACCAATACACTACTTTTATGAACATCAATAATATTGTCTTGATATTTAATTTGAAATGTATAGACATTAATGTCATATCCAGACCATGTTGTGAAATTTAATCTTGGACTAGCCACTAAAAATCTCTATGCTTCTGATGCATCTGATCTACCATGTACGATATATTAAAACCACGACAAACAAGTTTTCTTATTCTCATTCAAAATACACACATATTTCTTCTTTAGATAACATTCTTTAAATAACTTAATATGCAATGTTATATATTATTTATCATCATCTATGTTATTCAAGATGTCCAAATGTACCTTATTTTTCTTATCCTCATGTCAACGATATGACTTTCAAGACACATATCCCCTTTCCCCCATAATTAACTTGTTTATGAAGATATGGGGGAAAACCTATGTGCTCCACTTTAGATAAGTATCTTGTAAAACACTCCTCAACTTCCTCATAAACATAGTTCTCATCAATGGAGGCTTTAGGTCGATATGGATTCTTAACATAGCCCTTCAATATCTTCATATACAATTCAAAATGATATATCCAACATAGATATACAGGTCTGTAAGGCTTTATTTGTCACACCAAATGAACAATTAAATGAACCATGATATCAAAAAAATATGGGGAAAATAAATTTCTAAATTAAAAACTATAGAAATTGATATATTTTCCAAATTTTTCAAATCATTTAGATCAATCACTTTATTGAAAATTGAATGAAAAAAATAACGCACATTCATGGTATTCCTTTTGGCACGATTGGGAAATATTCCACACAAATAAACTGGTATGATTTTTGACATGATGATGTGAAAATCAAGAGATTTCATACCTGTTAAATTAAATTCCTTTAAAGTAACAACATTTTTTCATTTGAAGAATCACCTAGTGGAACTTTTATATCATAAATACAATGAAAAAAAATCTAATTTCCCTCCACATAAATAATGTATGACAATCAAAAGGAAGTAATATTCTCTTTCCATCAAGAATCAATGCTAAATTTAAATTTATTCCCATTGAGAGTAAGTAGAATCATTTATTCAAACCATTTTTAGTATTTACTTTAATATCTAAAAATATTCCAATAAATCTATCACATACTTTCCAATCCACATGAATGAAATCAATGTTTTGTTTGACCTCATGATATCTTCAATATGGTAGTTCAATTTGTTTGATCAATTCTTTATAATATTTCTATCATTACAAGATTTATGTGCCTTTACAAATGTCACATCAAGTTTTTTCACCCTCTGAAAACAATGATCAGTGGATAAACGTTTTCATTTAATATCAAATTCTTGTAATCTATTTAATGTCTTTTTAATTGTATACAAGAGTGATGAATAGATAGAAAAATTCGATGAACCATATTAAAAAAATTTCTCCCATGATGTAGTTGATAATATGAATCCTATTTTTCCCAAACTAAACACGCTTTATGCCACTTAACTCTATATCGATAAAAATTTCCATAAACTCGGTTGTAATTTATATTAAAGATAATCATTTTAGGGAGTTGAAAATATTCCATTATATAATAATTATACACCCTAATACCAACCTCCCATAAGAATCTCAAATCATCAATTTATGGTTATAAGAAAACATCAATATCATTTCTAGGCTGTTTTGGAACAAAGATCATTAAAATCAACTTGTCAAATTCTCACTTCATACAAAATTCAAGAGATAAGATGTAAATTACCAATAAAACTGGGAATGAACTATGTGTGCTACAAATTCTTCTATATGGATCCATTCTTGTTGAAATAGTGGGTTCCCTAGACCCAACTATGTAGTAATTTTGATTACCATATCATGTATACAGTTATCAATGCATGATGTTATCTTACCATTATAGTGCAGACTTTTTCTACATCCACTATAATAATGGTAATTTCCAAAGGTTAGTTTTTGTATCGATAGGTTATAGCAGATCCCAGACTATAATGAGAACCTTGATATACAATGACATTGATCTTAAATATATGTTCTATAGTCTAGATACATCTTACTGACTGGACACAGTAGATGTCTGACTATCAGGTGTTGGGGGCTCATAAGCATTGAGACCTCTTCTCAGGAAGTTCGCACTTGGTGATCTCTAGTAGTGAGATCATGAGGACAGACCCTCTAATAGGAACACCACATGTTTTGGGTGTCATTGGTTGTTCCTATCTACGGACATGTGTATTGGTCTCCTGACTTGAGACCATTACCAATGTATATCATTTAATTATGTACTTTGATGCAAGGTAAAAACCATGACAGTAATGTTGTGGTGAGGTAGTTTGTGTCTGGTGCGTCGTTAGTGGTATGGCGTTGGTTGAATGGTCAAGAAAGAATTTGTCGCTTCCAAGTTTAGGAAGTTGTATATCTCAGGCCTAGTTGATCAGGATGGTGCCGCCTTAATAAGCCTTTGGCCAAAGCAGTAGAAAGGCGAATCCATTCGGATATATCAACAAATAATAAAGCAAGATAAGGACGATGACACAAGAGTGAGTCCTGCTTTATGAGATATCAAATGACATAGAGACTATAGTACACAGTAAGTGTTCGTAGGATGATAGTCGTTGCTATGACTATCCTTATCTCTTTAGGGGCCATGATGGGTTGCTAGACCCCACTCATGGTCTGTGAATTTTATTCACTGCTATCGAGATCAGGGCATAGAGGGTCACACACAACAGTGTATTCAAGAATCCGCACCTATTCAGTGGAATAGGAATATGGACATAGTAGGCCCCGCCACGGGGTCCGAGCATTGTCCAAGTCGACGATCACCAAATTAACTAAATAAATTCATCAATATTCAAGTTACAAATATTCGGGATTGAATTTATTTAATGTATTTATGAGTTTATTAAATACAAGAAAAATATTAATCGAACGAATATTATTTTAATATTTAAGGTTCGTTTAATATTAAGAGGGACAGCGAGTCTAATTAAATGGCTCGGAATTTATCACGTAATATATTTTATATATTACGAGTATGTGATAAAATTAATAAATAATATTGACGCAGTTTTAGTTGTCATAATTATTTATTTAGAGAACGTTGATATTAACGGGGGCCGGGGAACCCTACTGGGTATTTTTCAACATGTCTATAAATAAGAGAGGTGGCTCTCTATTTTTGTGTGTACATCACTATTCATTCATTTATGGAATGTAATTTGAGAGCATCTCTCTCCTCCCGCTTCCTAGAGAGATAAGATGAAGATCCAAGAGCTTGGATCAAGTTTCTCCTCATGCATCGCAAGATCGACGATGCAGTGATTTTCGGGATGTCGAATATATTGTTGAATCACCGTGCTAGCACCTGGAGTTCGACGATTGGCGTTCACGTGGATTTGTGAGACGTGTGTGGATGATCTAGAGGGATCCTACTATGGATCCTTCATGCAACGATCGTCGTTGACAAGCAACGGTTGACAACGGCTTTAGATATCCAACAGGTATGATTTCCATTTATTTTCTTCTTCTTAACAATCTATGCGAGATCCTTGGACCTATCTGGGGCACGGATCATCGGCGACAACAAGTACCGTCGTTGGGCCGACGAAAAATTTAAAATCCCTGGCCCACCAACTTCTTTTGCGAGCCCCAGAAACCCAACAATGGTATCAGAGGGAGTTGCATATATTTTTTGTTCCAAATAAAATTCATTTGAATGAAATTAAGTAGAGGGTTTAAAATTTTTCACGACCGTTCAAACCGTGCGCCGATCCGATTTCGAACGGCCAAGTTATGTCCAGTTTAATTTTTCGGATTGGATCGAATATGCGGTTTAATCTCGAGTACTATTTTATCTCATCCAGTAGAACTGATCAAGTTTAGATTGGTTCAATGGATGTAATTGAAATTGTGAATATAATAATTTCCACAATAATTCAATTATTTCAATAATGAATATTTTATTATTAGAATAATGTAACAATAATAAATTATTATTTTTTTTATAATAATTTGATTATTATTTAATTAAAAAGGCTATTTAGCCTTTAGAAAATTTTGGTGGAGACTTACTATTGTAAGAAGACTTTTTAAAAAAAATAGGAGTAGGAGGACTTGACTTCATATTAAAAGGAAATCTTAAATAAATATTTAAAAAACACACACACACAAAATTGTGAGGGGGCTGCCATACAGGTAAGAAAAAAAACAAAACAAAAAGGTGCAGGGGGTCTGCTTCGTGTGGAAGAGAGAACAAGAAAAAAGGGGGCCTGTAGCACGTGGAAGAGAAAGAACCAAAAAATGAAGCCTTGCAGGGGGTCCCAGTGGACCCCCTCCCTCTCTCGCGCGCTGCATGCAGCGCCGCGCTGTCCTCCTCCCCGCGCAGCGCACTGTAGCACCGCGGGGCGCTCCTTCTGCACAGTTGCCGAACCGGGAACCCCAGATCTTCGGAGCCGCCCCCAACTGACCCTGACACAGCAGTCCCGAAGCCTGGCTTCGCTCTCCCATGCGCTGCAGCATGTTTGCCGCAGGAAGCAGCCACCGGGGCCGCCGCTCCCCTCTGTCGCATGCGCCACCCCAGCGCACAATGCACCACCCCTCTTGGCACCCCAACATGCCCCCGGCTCCGTTGTGCGCTCAGCTAGCCGCCCCACTCGGGCAGACTCGGGGGGCTCCTCCCGGATGGCGCACCACCGAACAGTCCTCCTGCCTCCTTCCCCACGCATTGGCTGCCCAGCCTGCTCCCGCGCGAGGCACTGCAACACCATTGCTCCTACCCTACTTTGCATGCAGCGCTGCACCCCTCCACTTCGCCCTGCTCCAGTCGATGTGAAAGGCTGCAGCGACCTAGCCGAGCAGCCTGCTGCCCTCCAACTGCAACGACGCATGGGCCCTCTGTAGCAGGAGCGCCCCCGTCCTCCCTTTTACTGGACAGCGATGACCGTTGTCGCACCGGCCACCCGTCACCCTTATCTACTGAGCTCCACACCTTGCCGTCGCCCACAACTATGAGGTATTAATTTTGTGTGAAAGTCTTTACGCTGGAAAAAATTATCCTTGAAGTGGTCCGAGCAGACCCGCCCAACCCGGAACGTGTTTGGGCGGATCGGCCCGGCCCTTTTCAGCCAAGGCATGGCCCTACGTGGGTTTGGCCCGACCCGCACATGCCATGCAACGGTGTTTTCGGAGACCGAACACATTTAATTAATCAAGATTAATTAAATTAATTAATTTAATTTTAGTGTATTAATTAAATTAATTAAAATTAATTTTGGTTAATAATTTAAACACCGGAATAAAATTGATTCAATTTAAGTATTAAATTGAATTAAGTAAAATTAATTTAATTTTTTCATTAAAATTATATTAATTGACGGACCAATAATTAATTAAATTGTTATAATTATTTAATTCATTTAATTTTATTAAATAAACCCTCTTACTTACTTTATGCATTTTAATATTATCGCGCTTTAATTACCCATTGTCTGGTCTTGAGCATCGACCCATGTATGTCTGCTTTTAAATTATTTATTTAATTAATTATTTAAACTGTGTGCGATGATAGTAATTAATTAAATATGGTCTACACATTGTCTATTTTCGGTTAAAATGTATAAAGTCCTGCGTGCCTAATATTTATAAGATGTACATTTATTCCTGAGTTCCCCTCGCCTGCGTGTGAGTATCTTTGTACTTCGGGCAAAGGCGACGAGCGACGTAGACCCCTCCAAGATGAGGCGGTGTACGACGATGCAAGACGACGCGTGGATTCCACCAAGGCGAGGTGGTATTCCAAGAAATGACGTCGACCCCACCAAGACTTTGCGACACTACAAAAGACCAGAAAACATACAAGACAAGTGGCAAGATGCATTTTGAGTCAAGCTTCAACTCAGGTAAGATGCGCTTAGGTCATTTAGATGCTCAAGGTCAGTCGGGTAGTAGTTTTACCTTTATTCATTTATTTATTATTTTATGCATTTTTAGAACAGCGGGAAAAATACATAAAATAATAGATAATAAAATGCATAAAGAAGTGATGTTTGATTTCTATTGATGTTCAGTTGTGAGCGCGACAATGTAGATGAACAAGATTAATATAAATGGATTACATTCGTCGAGAGAAAAACATAAAACCCTCAAAGAAAATATTAAGTCACAAACAGCCTTCCATCATTCAAGTTTGAACAAAACTGGGTGTTCAAGGTGCCAGTTCATGCCTTAGCTGAGGGTGCCTCTTACTACCGGGGAGTTATTATTTGTCTGGTGGGTCGACATAACTAAGATTTCAGCAAAGATATAGCCTTATCTAGTTTGTTTTAATTTTAGAGGCAACGTTGAGTAAATCTGTAAATGATTTTTGAAGCTGGGACTTCACTCAACAGATTAAGGAACCGCGAGCTAATGCGGTTGGCCAGCCAAAATCCTACATTGGACCCTCCGAGTAGTGGCGTAGCCCTAGATTGTAGACTATGAGGGTGGTTCAGGGATCCTTTCCACTAGAATAATCAAGAGTATTCCGATTCTAGTGCATAGGGTTCCTAGAATTCGAAAAATTAGTGGGAGACATTTAATGATTAAATAATCAGTAATGTCAGATAAGGTAATCACATAAAAGTACAATCTGCTAAAGTATATTTGTAGATAATGGAAC
Organism: Viscum album; assembly: GCA_963277665.1. Classification (NCBI taxonomy): domain Eukaryota; kingdom Viridiplantae; phylum Streptophyta; class Magnoliopsida; order Santalales; family Viscaceae; genus Viscum; species Viscum album. The sequence goes on from OY728130.1 coordinate 927,655,269, forward strand.
GCAATACCATAATATAACTGCGATAAACATTGTACAAAGTTAATGTCTAGACAAGCACGAAATTCCAAGTGTAGTAAAGGCGCTTGCGCGCATTACTACTATAATGGAAATTCAAGGTGCTTGTGTCCCAACCTGATAAGCCACCTCAATAAGCGAGGGTGTAAAACAGCTTACAGGAGACTCGTGATTAAAGCATATGATGGTTCAGTCATAATTCTATCATCAAATTCTGATGTTAGTAGTGGTCACTACATCAAGACTTGATGATCACATGTATTCTCATCTCCAAGATCCTTTCGAGGAGATGGTGAAGCATGATTTGGATGTGATGGTCGCACTCGGTTTGTGTAAAGAGAAAGACGGTTCACAGTCTTTAATGCCATCCCATTTCTTATACATTATACACCCAATTACTCTAGTTTCGTTTAATGATTACAAATGAACCATATAGAGTAAGCGCTTTATTACTTTTAAGGTAATATTTTCCAAGTAATAAGAATATTGGAGATAACGCCATCTTTTATTCTTATGGAGAAAACATTGAATGAAAAGGCGAAATGGATTATGGAATGTTACGCCAAAGGCACCTTCGTCATGTCCTTCAATGACAATTGGTTGGTTATTTAACAGGAGGTTATTTGCATCACATAATGAAATAAATTCAAGGAAGTTTAATAACTGAAATAAAGAAGCAAGTTCCCGCTCCTTTTTCAGTTAATATTCATCAAATAAAAGTATTTTTTTATCTCATACTTCTTGGGTTTTGAAATACAATATACTTTTCACATATTTGTATTGAGATACAATAACCAAGCAAGTATAGAAACATTACTAGAAGTAAACTGTCTTCTCCAAGCAGCTGAGAAAGGGTGATTCGTAAGTCAGCAGGGAGAAACACATAACTTCTAATTGCCAAGTGATTGATTCAAATTGAACAAGTTGTGGAGTATAACCAAAAAAATTTATCTCATGTACCCTTTTGGGCACGATGAGACATTATTCCATGTTATGGAATGAATGTTTTTTGTGGTGACATACTCAACAAATAGTTCACTACTATTTGAATCAATGGCAATACATGATGAATATAAAATGTAAGACCTACCCAGTTGTGGAAATGTGATTCTTTTTCAAGTAAAACTAAAAGAGTACGTCAACTATATAACCAGTATGGTAGTTAGGCTCGGCACAGCTAAACACCTATGGTATTATTGTCAGCCTTAGTTTAGACAAAGAAATCTTTAGAAATAAAGGTATGCCACAAAGATTTTCGAGGTTAGTTCAACAATACAATGTGAACTATTCCAAAGAAAGAAAGAGGTAAAGATACTTCATAAGTTTCCTTTAATTCATTAAGTAATACCGAAGTATAGGTTTGGTAAGAAGATATGAGTTTCTTCGGATCAGCAGGCCGAAGAATATCTTGACCAAGCAATCATCAATCATGATAATGTAGCGTGGAGTAATTCCTAAATGCATGTTACCTTATCTGGATCACCGAATTGATGTTCATAAAGAGGACCGATGACAAGCCTTACATATTAACATTGATAAAAAAAACATGTAGCATGGAGAAATTCCTAAACGCATATGTTACACATCAAAGTTATGATGTAAGTTGTATCAATGTTGCAACTTGCAGAAACTTCCATCATATTTCAAAATGTGATTTGAAAAAAAAAAACAGCGTAGACCCATAACCAATATGCCAACTAAAATGAAAAATGGATTTCATATGAGTCATAGTATGATGGAAAATCCAGTATGTCATAGGACGTGTTTAGATGCAATGCGTTTGTTAGGATTTAAACAAACTTACATCAAGTTAAACACGTTGTGCATCTAAATTAATTATCCTAACAGTTTCTTAGGATAAATCCCTAAGATAGAAAAGATGTAGTCAAGTATTAGACTACATTTCTATACAAGGCTGCACATCTCTATTAGAGATAGTGGGAGCTGAATTGACTTAGACTTAGTTAATGCTCGAGATGCACAAATGGTTGGCATAGGGAACTAGTTCCACAAGTACATGTGGAATAGGAATGTTCCAGAGACACATACTACGTAGGAAGAATAAAACCCTCGTTATGGTTTTATAGTCACCGTGGTCGGTGATAAATTATTAATTGAGAATAATAAATCCTACAAGTAAGCTGTATATGGCAGCAATCTAAGATTGAAAAGATCAACTAAAATTCAATAATGGATTCCATGTATCAAATTGAAAAGGGGGATTATAAATTGAATACTGCGGAGGGTATTCAAATGAAATGATACATGGATGGTACACGTATGGTACCAATAAGTCTCGATTGGTTATACCAATACAGTATGCCGAAATCTATTAGAATTTTACTTGTCATGGCCAAACTTCGAATATCCTTTTATTGTTCATTCGATGTCAAGTTCATCTTTCATGGAAGGTGTCTATACGACGCAACTAGAAAGAGATGATGACATAAAATGATTCCAATAAGAGTTTATAGTTACTGAAATCCAATTCTGGATTAAAGTGAGCAACAAGATATTAGAGCATTCATTATAAATTAATCTTTTCCTTGTTCCTACCAAAGGTTAGTGGGAGATACAATGTTTTATGAATATGTTTGGGAACATATGAAAACAGATTTTGACCTTACAGTTAGATAAGATCATGTTAAAAAACAATTCTCCAATGATTGACTTCAAGTGGCAACCTAAATTCTAGGGAACTGGATCCACTCAGGTATATCCAAAGGTTGCTTGGTCCTAGTCAATTGTACATATAGTGACATTGTATTGATAAATACAGGTTGGAACAATTCAAGTTTTCTATTGTTGCCTATGTCACATGGCTTAATCTCTCCAGTTTAACATGTTCAGAGCATGTGTAGAGATTAAATTTGTGAATTGATACCATATGCTTTAGCGATGGATCAATCACATATGCCATAATATGTACAATAATTGATACTACAAGGATATTATTTATTATCGGCAGATATCAATTATTTCTAGGAGCACTGCAAGTGATGCAGTCAGAATTATCATCTTGTACTTTGGAAAGTTCAAATTATATGTACTGGGAATATGGAGAGGAAGGTATACTAGTTATGGTGGGATACAAACTAGTAATCCATAGATCAATTTGATCTTGTATTACAGTTAGGCAATGGATATGAGTGAGTCAAGGCCATAAAATCTTGTGGTAGCCATACCTACAAATACCGAGTACGTTGCAGCTTCTAAGGCAGCTAAGTAGCAGTTATAAATCACAATGATTTGTCCCAGTTCTTGGATTCACACCTAGTGAGAAAAGTATTATCATAATGAGAATTGTGATATTCTTACTAGCCAAGTTATCAAGTTATGACAATGGAAAAAAGTAATACACTCGGGGATATCCTGTCTTGAGAAGTTTTACTGAAGTCTATGAGGTTGCATATAGCAGATATGCCACACAGCGAAAAATGTGACAGGCCCAGCAGTTAAAGTCATTACTCAGCAGAAGCATGGTATTTATTATGTGAGTAGCTAACAAGGTTAGTTAGCAAGTTGGATCTAGTTCAAGTGGGAGTGTTGAAATAGTGGGTTCCCTAGACCCAACTATGTAGTACTTTTGATTACCATATCATGTGTACAGTTATCTATGCATGATGTTATCTTACTATTATAGTGCAGACTTTTCCGTGTCCACTATAATTATGTTAATGCTCAAAGGTTAGTTGTCATTTTGATAGGTTATAGCAGATCCCAGGCTATAATGAGAAACTTGAGATACAATGACATTGATCTTAAATATATGTTTTATAGTCTAGATACATCTTACTGACTGTACACAGTAGATGTATGACTATCAGGTGCTGGGGGCTCATAAGCATTGAGAATTCTTCTCTGGAAGTTCGCACTTGGTGATCTCTAGTAGTGAGATCATGGAGACAGACCCGCCAATAGGAACACCACATGTTTTGGGTGTCATTGGTTTTTCCTATCTATAGACATGTGTATTGGTCTCCTGACTTGAGACCATTACCAATTTATATCATTTAATTATGTACTTTGATGCGAGTCAAAAACCATGGAAGTAATGTTGTGGAGAGGTAGTTTGTGCCAGGTGCGTCGTTAGTGGTATGGAATTGGTTGAATGGTCAAGAAAGAATTTGTCGCTTCCAAGTTTAGGAAGCTGTATATCTTAGTCCTGGTTGATCAGGATGGCGCCGCCTTCATAAGTCTTTGGCCAAAGCAGTAGAAAGGAAAATCCATACGGATAGATCAACAAATAATAAAGCATGATAAGGACGATGACACAAGAGTGCGTCCTACTTTATGAGATATCAAATGACAAAGAGATTGTAGTACACAGTGACTGTTCATAGGATGGTAGTCGTTGTTATGATTATCCTTATCTCTATAGGGGCCATGACGGGTTGCTAGACCCCGCTCTTGGTCTGTGAATTTTATTCACTGCTATCGAGATAAGGTCCTAGAGGGTCAAACACAACAGCGTATTCAAGAATCCACACCTATTCAATGGAATTGGAATATGAACATAGTAGGCCCTGCCACGGGGTCCGAGCATTGTCCAAGTTGACGATCAAAAAATGAACTAAATAAATTCATTAATATTCAAGTTTCGAATATTTGGGATTGAATTTATTTAATGTATTTATGAGTTTAGTAAATACAAGAAAAATATTAATCAAACGAATATTATTTTAATATTCAAGGTTCGTTTAATATTAAGCGGGACAACAAGTTGAGTTAAATGGCTCAGATTTTTTCACGTAATATATTTTATATATTACGAGTATGTGATAAAATTAATAAATAATATTGACGCAATTTTAGTCATCGTAATTATTTATTTAGAGAATGTTGATATTAATGGGGGTCGGGGAACCCTACCGGGTATTTATCAACATGTCTATAAATAAGAGAGGAGGCCCTCTCTTTTTGTGTGCACATTACTATTCATTCATTTATGGAATGTAATTTGAGAGCCTCTCTCTCCTCCTGCTTCCTAGAGAGAGAAGCTGAAGATCCAAGAGCTCAGATCAAGTTTCTCCTCATGCATCGCAAGATTGACAATGCAGTGATCGTCGTGACGTCGAAGATATCGTTGAATCGCCAAGCTAGCTCCCGGAGTTCGACGATTGGCATTCCCACAGATTTTTGAGACACATCTGGATAATCTAGAGGGATCCTGCTATGGATCCTTCATGCAACGATCGTCGTCGACAAGCTGCGGTCGACAATGGCTTCAGATATGCAATGGGTATGATTTCCATTTATTTTTGTGCTCTTAACAATCTACACGAGATCCTCATACCTCTTCGGGGCTCGGATCGTCGACAATGACAAGTACCGTCGTTGCGCCGACGAAAAATTTAAAATCCCCGGCCCACCGGCTTCCGCTACGGGCCCCGAAAACCCAAAAATTCTATCTATTCATAGTCTAAGTTTGATATTTATAACTCCATTTAAAAATTTTGGAAACTACTGATCAATTTTCTTCCACTATAGATAACCAGTTGTATTTTTTAATTTTCTATCACAAATCCCCTCCTCTGCATTCCATCTTAACCACCTTACAATATGTGAATTTTCAAACACACTTTTAAATGAGGAATTTTTTAAGATACCAAAATTCCTTGGAAGGGGTCTCTGTAAATTCTAAATAAGCATGTAATTTTTCATTAAACTTATACTATGGCATCCCACATTTAATACACTTTAGCATAAATTTATATTCTTTCATATAAAGAACATATTTATTCAAGAGAAAGAATTTGTACCATAATCACATCAAGAATAATATTTTCCTTGATTTATAATGTGAATAAAGAATATCATCGACTTTATGAAAAAAATCTTATGAAAATTTTATGAAATTAGTAAAACACTTGTCACTCCAAACATGTTTTACCTTCAAGTTAACCAGTCTTAACAATGATGATAAACACGTAAATTATTTACAACCCGTATACAATGATTTTTCAACATCCCCATCTAGATCCTCAATTGTTAGTTATTTTCAATTTCCTATCCTTCAATATCATGAATCGGTTCTTAAATTTCAACAGACATATCCTCTTACAAAGCATCATTATTAATTGATCTGAAATTTTTTCTGGCTTCACCATGCCAAATCCCAGGGGTTTAACTTAGGTTAAAACAATGAAAAATTAAATTATCTTTGATATCTATGATTTTCAAAGTATTCATATTTAAAAATTTAAGGCATGTATAGAAAAAATAACATTTTTTGATCATTTTGTTTAACAAATTCAAAAAACACATAGATATCTTTCCCATATTCACTAATTTTTCAAAGTTCTGAAATCCAACTATGGCTCATTATTATCTATAAAAAAGTTCAAAAATAAATATATTTTCAAAAGAATATAGTGGTGATAAGAGTGACAATAAAGTATTCAAGTAAAACTCGGTTTAACTTTATACCAATGATGTCATAATTTGAATGTATTAAAACATTTAAATTTAATAAAACATTTATATTTATTTGAAATATATAATTATAAATTCTATACAACAATTTAATATAAGTTAAAATATAATTGATAAATCAAAATTCAGAACCCTTTAAATTTCTAATCCTAAATACCACTACATTTTATTTATAATTAAAATAATTTCTTAAAAATAAAATTAATTTAAAAAAATATGTCACAATATTGTTAAAAAATAATCCGTTTTACAAAACAAAATTATTTCGCATTATAATTTAATTAAAAATATCCACAATGTTTTACTTTAGAATAATGGAAATATTTCAAAATATCCATCAAATTGAAAACAAAAAACACATTTAAATCAAATATTTAGTAAATTATTTCATTAAAATGAACAAAAAACGTCTTTCCCTTACTAGAACATTTCAAAAAACAATAAAATTCATATCATCATGGCTAGAAAATAATTATTACCCATTATTTTGACTAATATTAGAAATCCATATACAGATTTCTCAATGTAATAACCCATAATATTATATATTATAGAATAATAAATAGAAAACACGCAAGATTCTAGTTATTAAGAAACTAAATAGATGTATGGTAACATGCTTAAGAATTTAAACCATATAAATATCCTAAAATAAAATACTAAATATGATATAATATACTAATCATAACATAGAAAAATATTAGAGTGAGTCTAATTATATAACATATAAAAAGGTTATTTAGAGAATTATGAATACATTAAGAGTTATTATTTAATAAATCATAGAAATTCATATATAATAGTAATTATAAAAAAGGAATAAAGATAACCTAATATTACACTACATATATTATGTATGAAAAATCACTAACATTTTCTCCCAAGTGGTTCTATGGTGCCTATTAGTCCACAAGTATGATTATTAATTACACACATATATCATTATATAATACTTCATCAACCCTTACAATTCTGTGATACTATGTTATGGAAAACCATTTAGTCAATATGTAACTTATAATTGAAAATAAATAAGGTTAATCTAGAACTATTATAGGAATAGTAATATAAGGAAAGAAATAAAAGGGATCCATAATATTTCTCAACAATACACATTGAATGTGAAAATTAATATAATTATCCAGGGAATTGAAAATAATTTACATTAAACTAAACCACAAACAATGTTTTCTATATGAAATAGTGACTTAATACAATATCATAGTTCAAAAAAATATCTTATATAATGATCAAATTAATTAAATTAAAGTAGCAATAAAATTTCATCCAATCTTACTTTCAAATTTTTTTTCCTCATTATTAGTATTTTACAAAATCATGTTGTATGCATGTCAAGGAATATCCTAAAAAATCACCATAAGGGTTCATACAAAATACTTTTAACATTGGATATCATTAAAATTATAAATGATCATAAATTACACTATAAAAACCATAAAATTTTAAAAAATAACTTAATAAACCATTTATCATAACAAAATAATAACAATACATTAGAAACCCTAGGTGGCTAATATAAAAATGAGTCTAACACTATTAACATCAAAAGTAATAATTTAATCCACCAGGAAATATTCTAAATCCATAATAAGATTTATAAATAGCTTATTTAATCATATCATAGTCACTTCAGATCAAAACAATTGTAATGCGAGATTTAAATAAACATAATCGAAAGTTAGGGAATCTGCAAGTGAGGATGTATGTGTGAGACCTGCTTGAGAGTTGAGAGATGTTCTGGTCAAATTTATAATAATGATGTGGAAAAAACCAAACGATGTTTGAATATGAAAGAATGATATTTGAGGGAACTGGATCGAAGAAGTGAGGTTATCGCTACTACATGAGAAAAAATATTTTCCTTCCACGATATCGAATAACAACGAAATGACCCAAAACCAAAATTTAGAAAATATTAAGTTGTATATCAGATTGGTTATACTATAACTATCATGATAATAATATTTTTATTATTTTATCACTTTTTCTATTATATAACCTAAGAGTAAAAATTGGTTTATCACATCACTTATCTTATAATCGAAGTGATCAATCAATGGAAATTTCATTATCACATCAGTTAAAATATAAATGATATGAAAAAACTCTATCAAATCAGTTATGGTATAATCGATGTGATAAATCTGGATCCTAGTTTTTTCATGTTGGTTATATAGTAACCGATGTTATTAAAAAATATACATGGTTTTTTCACGTCAGTTATGGATAACAATTGTGAAAAAGATGACGTTCGAAATATATTTTGTAATATATAGACTTGTCTAGAATCTTTTACAACAGAATTCCTTGGCTGTACCCCTTGTATTACACTCATACCCCTTATCCAGGATACATATTTTACCACTATGATTTGGCTTGACCCTCGAGGTCAAGGATTCCTTTGATAAACCATGGATACTTTTTTATTATTATTTACTTTTATAGTATTATTTTTACCTTTTTAATATGATCTACTTATTATAAACTGAATCATAATCAATTTAATTAATACATGTTCTGAGACATTTCCAATTGTGGCTGAAGTAGGTATGGGTTAGTTATTTTATAATGGAAAGAATTTTATAAACATGCACACTATTATAGTTTATATATGAATACTTTATTTTTATAGACACTATTGGTGAGGCATATTGAGATTTATCTCACCCCCTATCCTGGCCACCATTGGTACTAGAGAAGATTGTATGATCACAAATATAGATAAGGGGAATCATCCAGTTACGGATGCATGTTTTCTTGATTTAGGATGGTAGCTTGGTAGTAGATAATTGGGTCAGTTGTTAATATTCATGGTTAGCTTTTGTTCCTTTTTTATTATTTTATATATCATGTATTGTATTGTATTCATGTTTCCTTGTATTCATATTTTTCATTTTTATAGAGACATGAAATTACACTATTTTTTATATTCTATGATTTACATCTTCTAAGGATTATTTATATCTTTAATTCTTACTCTTGTTTCCACTACCTTATTCATTATTATACTAATTTTTTGGTTATTTATATATTGTTCACCACTTTTTTTCACTCTGAAAATGGGGAATAATCTCCCCACAGACACAACCTAGGCCCTCAAACCTATTCGGTCGCCTCTATAATATGAGGAGTAATGCTTGAGGACATTTGGAAAACTAGGCTTATTTATTCAAAAGTGAACTAGGTCAGAGATATTATAACTTCTCCTCTACCTTTGAATTGATGAGCATGATGTCATTTTATCTACACTTGAAGCGAAATCCTTTTCTAATTAGCCAAGCACCAAGGTAATTGTTTCCAAAAGTATCACATGTGGTAATACCATTACTTCCATTCCTCCCTTTATCCTTGTTTCCTCTATTGTCCTATTCTTTTCTTTCTTCCATTTGAAGCCATAAGATTTGTATAATTATTTATCTATCTTGATAGCACATGTTACATTGTCCTCATTTTATGATAATGTTTGGCTGACTAGTTCCGTTAGAAGGATTGGATTAATCCCATAAAAATAGTAAATATTTCTCTTTTTATTAAATATATATTACACAACATGACTTTCTAAACATGTAAAGTTAGATTCGTACTTGAAAACATTTTACACTTCTTTATGTCTTTGACTCCAGAACAGTCAATATAAACCATATCATTGCTCATGAGGAAAATATTTTTCTCTTAAAATTAACTAGAAATCCATCCATTAATTTTCCTATATTTCTTCATAATCATTAGTGTTTTTAATTAGTGAACACCATTGATCCGAATCTATTAATATATGATAAAATTCCATTACCACTTTTTCCCCATCACATCCTCATACAGTGAGAAATATATTACCTAAAAAACTTACTCATTTCTCTTTTAAAAATGGACTTGTAGTCTTATTGAATGATGAAGACTTGTATTGAAAGGAGTGTTCTATGATTTTTATGTTGTGTAGTGGGTTAACAGACTACTCTATATGGGAAAGGTTATTACTCATAATATGAGTAAGCTTCCCCAATATGGTTTTAATTTTATTAGTTCCAGCTAGAGATATTGCTCCAAGTTCAATATCATTCCCAAGAGGGGATCTCCTATCTATATTATGTTCATTAATACAGTTCCCATTAATTTATTTAGGCGCTATTTATAAACAATGGCATACAATATATTATAACATAACATTATAAAACTTATTGTGTAATCCCAAAAATAGTGAAACACTTACCATAAATTAAAAAATTTATGCATAAAAAATCTCTTAATAATAAAAATGATTTCATTGGGAATATCATTATTTTGAAATACTTTATAATTGTTTGAAAATAAAAAGTGAATTAAGATAAATAAATCCTCTAGGAGTGTCATAACAGTAGCATAGTAAGGTTCTTTGTACTGTACCGGATGACAATTGGGTCAAGCCTAAAGTTCCTTTTTCAGAGTAATTTCTCTGGGGTATATCTATGTGAGAAACATTTATAATTGTATTATCCAAATAGAGGTGTACTTCTTATAAAAATCACATTATCTATTCCTAAACAAAATTATGATTCCCTTTTATAATTACTTTGAAAATCTATCATAGGTTTACATTACCAATTATATGTTTTCAAAAATTGTGTTCCCACCGTTTATACTAAAGTGCCTCTAATACCATGTTTAGAGACCCAATCCTAGTAACCTAGAGTTAGTGTCAACTTTATTACGTTTTCATAATATACAAGGAATCACATTATGAAGGACCAAATAGTTTAGTAGTCTTGGTAAACTAGATCCATAATTGAAATTATCATTATAATTTAAAACATAAGATAAAAATAGTTTTTTATTTGATAATTCCATTATTCCTCTTAGAATATCCCTTTATATGAATAAAAAACTCTTCCTAGTATCCTAGGGAGAATAAAACATAAGAAAGGGGTTAATTAAGATGCTAATTATGGGTATTTGTACCTTAAAAACTAGGTATAAATAAGGTTGTAATCAATATAGATAGTTAAATAACTAAAACAAATTCCATATAATAAATATCTTCAATAAAATATCGAAGGAGTAGATGATGATAAAATAATGTGATATAAATAATCACATGATCTTGAAACTTACCAAAAAATATTCTAAATAATCGAATAACCAATTAAATATCAATGACTAAATTCATAATGATGGAATACATAATGTGGGAAATATTTAACATAATATCAATGCCCCATGCTAATAATTCCTACTATCAAGGTATTGTACTAAGGAATCTTACATAAATAGGTAAGTCCTCAAACAAATACCAAAACTAATTTGTTTCTGGTAACCTACAAAAGCATCGAGGGGCTGTCTATAACTAGGCCGACCCATCACTTTCTATGTCCAATGAATTCCTCATGTGAGAGGGGTAAAAATTAACCAAGTTAAACATTTTTATTAAAAAACTATCGGAGAAAATGTTACAAATTACCCCAATTAATAAACATAATCATAAACAAATCTTGATTAAAATGATTGATATCAAACTAGAACATACCCATTCAAATAGATCATATACCATCCATAAAAATAAAAAGGATGGTATAATTAAAAAATATCCTAGTTGGATGATAAGTAAAATAAAGGGTTGATGTCATTGATGAATATAAATACCATAAAAAATCGTTAAAAACATTTTTGAGGAAAATATCATTTTCATTTCAAAAATCATATTTAAAAGAAAAGTTAACAATTTGTTTTATAATACTTTTCTTTGATAAAAACCTTGAAGGATTTTAAAATAAGTTTTAAAACATTAATTTTACATGATGATAGATAACTATGTTCAAGAGGTACAGGTTAAAACAAATATTGCTTTCATATTTTTGTTAAAATCTAAATGGGCATTGTTTTGAAAATTACATGAATATTGCTTAAAATAATTTTAGAAAATGTATAAATAGTTAAATATTCTTTAAGAATCCATTTTTAAAAGGATTAAATTATTTATGAAAATATGTTTAGAAATCAGGGGTTTTGATGAAAAGGGATTTCTCACTAAAAAGGGATATAAAGTCATATTTTCTAACAAAAATTCTTAATCATTTTAATTATAATAGTTTGTAAAACAATACTATTACTAAAAAGTGTTCATTAATAACCATAGAAGACGAAAATAGATTGATTTTATGATATAAATAAAAAATAATTTTCCAAAGGGAAACTTAAAAAAAGACCCAAATAGTGATGATATTTTTAAATAATCCCTTACAACTTCTATAAATTGTGAAACATATATCTCATAAAATAATTAAGTGATGAATATGATGTATGTATCATCAAAGTAAAAGTGAGATGAGAAACCCTAAAAAACTTCTTCACTTCCTTAATTTGTGTCTGAACCTCCAGTATAATAAGTATAGTTTTATTACACAAACATTATAAAACCATAATTCTATATCTCATACCATATATGGTTTACTTATAATCTTTTATCACTAGTTAATTATCAATTCATTGTTAAAATCACTATTTTTTATGATAATCACATTTTTTATGTATGGTTTGATTGGATATTTTTGGTTAGTTTTATTTTATCATGGTTTCATCATCTCTATAATTTTATCCATTATATAAATTTCATATATCTTCATTATATATTTATTTTGAGTAATCTATAAAATTTCGAGATAGAAAATGGATTACACCATTCATGAAGATAGTATGTCGTACATGTGCATGAACATTGTTTACCTTTTTTCAATGGATAAAATGAAATGAAAATATATATTAATTAACCTTTATATGATATTTTTTATTTTATATATATCATATATTTTAATTAAATCTATCATTATTACAATCCATCTAAAAATAAAATTAAAAACATTTCACATCGCTACACAGAGGTGGTAGTCCACACGTATGCATGAGCGTTGTTGTTGTTTTCAAATGGATTGTATGGTAAGAATTTATATGTGATATTATATTTTAAAAATTATTTTTATCATAAATATCATACAAATTCATTAAATTTTGTTCTCAAAACCTTCCATGTAAACTGTATGTGAAAAATAAATCACTTTGCTTCACGAGGCGTTAGTCCACTATACACATGAGTGATGTTATCATATCAATAGAAAAATTTTAATTATGAAGTTATATGTGATATGAAAATGAAATAATAACAATAGTATAATAAATATAATTTAAATATGTTAAATTAATCATTTCAGTGAACCTTTAAAGGTGGTGATGGAAATTGAACTAAATCAGTTCGGTAGGTAGTAGTCTGGAAAACACATGATCCAAAACATCATTTTAATTTTGATGGAATGGGAGATGGATATAGTTTATTACATTAACAAAATAATATCTAAGAGTATAATAAGAAATTGTGTTATTATTTTGGCAAAGTTTGGAAATATTTCAAGGAGTTATAAGAAGTAAAATAAAAACACATATTTAAAACTTTACCTCTTCTTAGAGAAACCACATTAGGTTTAACATAATGAATTCCTCTATGATCTAGGATGTGGGTAGGGATGTAATTAAGGTATTTGGATAGGTATTGGATGAATAAAATGACTTTGGGAGAGTGAATAATGGAGGAGAGTGGGTGTCCTTTTATAACTAAGGTGTGTGGTACACTTGTATGTTTTGAAAAGAAAAGGTGCACCCATGTGTTTCACATGATACATGGTTTTGAAATGGGACATAATCATGCCTAGAATGTTATTAGTTAAACATATAGCCATTACTTTTTTTAAATGTTTTTATTTCATTTTAAACTTATATTTTTTTAATCCTTGTATACCCATTTTTACCTTAACCGTGGTAATTAATGATTACTATTTTTACTATTCATTTAAGTCAAAAAATAATTTGAAAATATTATATAATATATATTATTATTATTAAAAATATAGAATCCATTTTTTCAAATTATATTAATATACATGAAAAAAGTTAATTTAAATTTAATTCCACTGATGTGATTAAAAACTGGTTTTCCTAAAAGAGAAGTTTCAAAAGATTAAAAAGTTTTTATTTCAAAATTAAATACTAAATTGATTAAAATGGAATAAATTGTATTAACTGGTTTATAATTTCAGTAATTTTAATTTTAAAAAAAATATAATTTTAAAATTTATCTTGTAAATTATTTTAATAAACAGGTAGTTTTTTAATAAAAAATTAGTATATTTCACTATTCACTTAAAATTTTATAATTTCTGAAAATTATAAAAAATTTAACCGAAGATTATTTTGACCAGTATATATAAAAAATTTAGTTTATATTTTTCATAAAATTTATAATAGTGGTAAAAAATAATTTTAAATTATGTGACCAAAGTACGAATAGACCACCATTTAGATAAAAATAATGTTTTTCAGAAAACATTAAATTTTCATTAAAATGGTTCTTATATTTATTTTTACTCAATATATTAACTTTGAATTTATTTTGTACAAGTTTAAACAGTATAAGTTTCATAATTTAGTTATTACTATTCATTCCCTCCAACATAACACCTAGATTATAATGGTAATGTTTAAATAATAATATTTTAATAGAGTATAGATTTTTGTTCAGTCAATGAGATCTATTCATTTTAAGATATCAAATTGATTGGATTTAATTATAATAAATATATATTAAATTATTGGGGTGTAACATTCTCTTCTATTCAGGGTTTTTCATTTCATATATGCTATTGAGTATAGTGTTCCTCTTTTAAAATCTCAGGGTGTTTCAAATATTGAGCCTCGATATGATTGATTGATAATCGTGTGTGGTTGTAATATTTGATTAGATATAGATGGGGAAACTCATGGATATGATGGTGGAAAGGGGTTTTATTTATTATGATGATTGTGTCA
This sequence comes from Viscum album, assembly GCA_963277665.1. Taxonomy (NCBI): domain Eukaryota; kingdom Viridiplantae; phylum Streptophyta; class Magnoliopsida; order Santalales; family Viscaceae; genus Viscum; species Viscum album. The sequence goes on from OY728130.1 coordinate 927,670,563, forward strand.
CATGGTTTTGATTTTGGTGTTGACGTTTTCATGGGATTCTGGATGTGATATTTTGCACTATAATGTGGGACACTAGGGTGGTCAGGATGGGTTCATGGTAGGGATGGATCATAGATGTATACTTCTTGCTTGATTCTTGTTTCATGGCCAATGGTAGGATGTTATTTATATGTCTAGTTTCCAACTAAGGGATATACATTTATTTTATACACTATGTGTGCATATTTTATGTTGTATTTTGGGTTTAGTGCTAGAGTACTCAGATATTTATGAAATGATAGTGAACTAATGAATGAATGGGTCCATTACCTAATGAAATGTTATGATTATGACATACTAGAAAATACAAGAAATGAATTAATTGTTTCGTTAGTAATTTTTATTGGGTATTAAAATGTTAACCATGGAATGAAAATTAATTAATATTAATTAATGTATACTGAATTAATTAATATTGAACTTTATTTTTTTATGTTTATTTGATATCTAGAACTTAGCTGTAGCAGATGGATGTCTTATGTAAAGGTAACGACAGATTTGTCTAAGGCTTTCTAGTTTCCATTAGTGTTATTTTGAGATATATACACTATGTATGTTTTATTATTCCAAACACACACCACATATTTTAGATTAAAAAATGACAACTAGAGGTTCTAGGGGTTATTTCACCAACATCATGTTTTGAAAGAATACAGATGGATGACTACGCCTCCCCCGCTCTCTCTTTATAAGTATTATCATGTGTGGTTATTCATGAGGGTGAATTTTCCATACATGTGTGTTGTGGGATGTAATTTATTGAGGTAATAGTGCTTAGTTGTATCCAATCATGGTGGATCCAACATCCCATTGGTGATTGTGAATGGATTATGTTAGATTAAGATATAATTCTGTTTCATGAGTTGTAGTGGCTTTCAGACATACATATGGTTATATATTAGTTATTTATGATGAAGTTATTGATATATGGACTCATACCATCAAGATATTTTGGTACATGCATGAGACTGAGGTAGGTCGGGCTGAAGCTCAACTCACATAAGGGATGGCCTGATTAATAGAAAGGATGACATATCATGATGTGTGAAATTTGGGCGCTAGAGTGAAAAACCAATCGAGAAGTGGGTGTTGGGTAACCATTTCTATATATACATGTTATTAATATTTTTATTATACTTATTTTAATTATTTAGAAGGTAAACCATGGAAGGTATGTTAAAAGAATAATAAAAATGACTAGATGATGAGTGAGTTTCATTTGATTAATCACTGATATGAAGTATGCGTTATTCACAATTTTCACAAGGGGTTTCAAGGAGGATCCAATTTAGTATACATTTAATGATCTCCCTACATAAATATAAACTATTATTAAGGTCATATAAAGTTAATACATTATCAATATGGACATTTGCAGTTGGAGGAGTTATTCATGAGCTGTTTGAGCTTCATGGTCATTGTTGAGGATTTATCAAATTTCATGTCCATTTTGGGTTGTATTCAGTCATGTATGACATAATCTATGTACTGATATTGCTTATTATTTTTATTTTGAGTATTAATTTTTTGGGTATTTTCCTCATATTATCTCAAAATTCTCAAATATTTATGTGGGAATTTCTCAAATGTGTGTGATTATATACCCTTAGTTCTTATCACAAACCAGTGGCCGATTTGAGGAAGGTTTCAGGTTTCATTATCTCTTCTTATCCATTGACTACCCAAGTGGGTACCTTTGGAGATAGGTTGTCATGGAAGAATTAATATATTAACATTTGTACATAATTATTAAATGAAATGATGTAAGATTAATAACACTTAAAGCATAAATAGCCTTTTTCTATAAAAGAAACTTTTATTTATATATTTTATTTTCACATAAAATATAAAATATAAAATTATATAATTTAAATATCGTGAAATTAAAATTAATTATGAATTTATTCTAGAAAATTTCTCTTAGGGTGATTTTAGGGATTTCTATGAAATGGTTGTTTTTTGGTGAATATTTAAAATAGAGTATTTACAAATTTTTTCACTTTTATGACATCATCAGGATATTTGAATGAATTAAAAGTATCTAAAACCATTTTAATATAATAAATATGTGTTTAATTATAAAAATAAAAAAATTTAAAAAATAATTTTTATTTATGAAATATTTGTTTTATATTTTATAACCTAAGTGATTTTTTATTTTAATAAAAGAACTATTTTGATCATTTTATTTAATTAATAATTTAGAGTGTAATATTTTTTTTGGATTTGTTTTAAAGTTCCCTAAATATCCTTTTTATTAATAAACCAATAAATTCCATGTGAATCAACTATGTACTTTTTTTTGTAAATGTTTTTCAATCTTAATACTACAATTTTCTAAAAAATATTTTTAATGTCATTTTTGATATTTATATTAAAAGGAAATTTTCCATATAAATCGAGGATAAATGGAGGGCGAACCATGATGCGCCCATAAGGGGCTCTCCGCTAGGGCTTTTCCCCTGCTGCCGCCTTCCTCTCCCCCTTTAAGGTTTGGATCGAATCCTCTCATCAACGCTTCTGCTCGACGTGATTATGGAGTGTAGTCCTATGTGGGTGTCGTGGCTTGACCATCTCTGCGTTCTCACCGTCGGTCGGCCCTTTCATGCCCTACCCGTCGATCTGGACAGGACTTCACATGGCGGTGCGGTGATGATCGAGTTTCCGGCTGCTGTGCTGACGGTTGCCGCTTCACGTTTGAGTCGACTGGGGTTGTGCGGGGTGGATCTGGTCACCCTGTGTGGTCTCGAAGGAGGCGACGGGATTTTCAGTTCAGGATTATGACAGGTCTTCTTCAGGTGTTCTTTTTCTTCCCTCAAAGGTCTAGCACCTACGGTATTCGCGGTAAGAGGTTTCATTTTGTTTCTTTGATGTTTGATGTTATTTTGGGTGCGTTGCGGTGTCGACATCGTCGGAGGTTCCCGTTACTTCGCTCCCCGTTTTGCGAGATTCGGACTCCGGTGAGCTTTCTAGCATCCGCGAAAGGCAGGGGTTTGGATGGAGGTGTGGTTCTGTTGGGGCGCAGCGGAGGTGCGTGGTATCTCAAACACATAGAATAGGAGAAAAAACAGAGGAACACAAGATTTAACGTTGTTCGGTCGTATGACCTACATCCACGGGAGAAACAGGGCCGCTTCTCTATTCCATTCTCTCCGGTTAATCACGGAGGATACAATCACAGGTTACAACACATACCCTTCATACACACACAGAAGATTTCTCCCTTTAAATAGAGGAAGAAAAAAAATGAGATTGTCTCTGGTAGGTGGCGGGTAGCTCATCTACCCTTGGAGTCCTCCCTGCCAGCTGCTGGAGGTCCATGAAGGCTGCCCGTCCACTGTGGTTGGTTTCCGCTTGAAGAAAACCTGCTGCCGACCAAAAAACTCCACCACTCACTCCCAAATTGGGAGTGGTCCCTACAAATCTCCCCCTCACAACCAATTTGGGGTAGAAGCTTGACCTACAGTCTCCTTGAAGGTGTCAAAAACTTCATCGGCAAATCGAACACGCTTCTTCACACTAGATGACGTGGCACTTCCATCATCTTCAGTCAATCACTGGCTGACTGCGGTCTCCATCAAATGATACGACCCTTGAGAATCCTTCCCAGTAAGCTTCACTGCATCCCCGCGTGAGACTTCCAACACTCCACTTGCTATGGAAATCTTGAACCCTCTCGCATCAAGCCTACTCAATGATATCAAGTTCCGCCTCATCCTCGGAACAAATTTCACGTCTGCCAGTTTACAAACTGCTCCACCGGGTGTCTTCAATTTCACTGTCCCGACTCCTCAAACCTCGCATGTTGACCCATCACCAATTATCACCGAGTCTCGCACCTGCTGAAAAGTATCAAATGTACCTCTCGTCGTACATATGTGTGTCGAGCTCCCCGAATCCAGAACCCATCCGTCATCCTTTGGATTTTGAGCCCGGTCATTCTTCCTCTTTAGAAATCGGCATTCCCGCTTCATGTGCCCGTATCTTTTGCAGTAATGACACTGCAATTCTCCCCGTTCAACTTGCTCATCTGAGTGCACGCTTCCCGTTGTCACGCAGATTTCATCATCTGCATATAATCATGTGATGTTCACATCCTCCTCTTCAACTTTCATCTTCCCAGCAACGTACCGTTTGCGCTCTCCACAATCACTTTTATAGTGACCCTTCTTCTCGCACCAGAAACACGTGATTTCACTCGGATCACGTCCCCTTGATTTTGGCTGCCATTCTTTACCTCCTGACTTCCGATGTTGGCTCCTCCCACGTCGATCATCTCGTATCACCATGATTTGCTCGCTTGAAGGCGTCGAAGGTCTTTGAAATGCATCCGAATCTTGAAGCGATGCCATCACATCGTCCAGCTTCAATGTCTCCTTCCCCACGCGCAATGTAGTCAAAAGCCCATCAAATGAGCTTGGTAGAGAGGACAAAAGCAAAAGCGCTTTTTCTTCCTCTTCAACCTTTACATTGAGCCCTAATAACTGTGTCAGGATCTTATTGAATTCATTGGTGTGATCCAAAAAATTCGTTCCCTCGTCCATGTGCAACTGGTACAATTTTTTTTCAGGAACAACTTGTTGGTGAGGGACTTCACCATATATCGCTGCTCGAACTTCTTCCAGATCTCCTTTGGTGATGTCTCGTCCAACACTGAGTACTTTACCTCATTCGCCAGACATAGCTGAATTGTGCTGACGGCCCGCATCTCGAGCTCTTCCCAATCACTGACACTAGTTATCTCAGGCTTTTCTCCGATCAACGGTCTAATCAGGACCTGCTGCACCAAAAGATCCTTCACCGGGCTTTGCCACAAGCTGAAATTGTTTCGACCATCAAACTTCTCGATGTCAAATTTTGGTAGTGCTCCGCTACCAGCCATCGTCGTCGTCGCAAAACGCGATCACCACCATTGATGTCGCACCTCTTAATAACCACCTTATAGAGTGTTCATTTTAAAAAACTAACCGTATGGATGTGTCCTAAACGGTCGAAATAGTCGGAATCGACTCCTAGATCGCCGAAATCGGACACAAATTGACCGAGATATTGTCAAAATACGTTCAATAGTCCAGATCACCCACTGACGTGGTGCTGACGTGGCATGCTAGAATTCCTTCCAGAAACATGCCGGAATTGTTGCCGGAGGCGTGAATAGTACCGCCTTTTCTGGCACGGGGTTACTGTTCACCCACGTGTTTGACCGAACTTTGACCGGCCATATCTCCTTCGTTTCAACTTCGTTTTCCTCTCCGTTTACGCCGTTGAAATCATCTCGTCGTCCTCTTCCCGAATCTGGCCTCAGAAAAATTTTCCGAACACTTTCAATTTTCCGATCTCTGGAAAATTTGCCGTTGCCTCGCCGGTTCACCTCCGTTCGCTCCGCCTCGCCTCTGATACCACTTGTTGGGGCGCAGCGGAGGTGCGTGGTATCTCAAACACACAGAACAGGAGGAAAAACGGAGGAAAACAAGATTTAATGTGGTTCGGTTGTATGGCCAATATCCACGGGAGAAACAGAGCCGCTTCTCTATTCTCTTCTCTCCGGTTAATCACGGAGGATACAATCACAGGTTACAACACATACCCTTCTTACACATACAACAGATTTCTCCCTTTAAATAGAGGAAGAAAAAAAATGAGATTCTCTCCGGTATGTGGCGGGTAGCTCATCTACCCTTGGAGTCCTCCCTGCCGGCTGCTGGAGGTCCATGAAGGCTGCCCGTCCACTGTGGTTGGTTTCCGCTTGAAGAAAACCTGCTGCCGACCAAAAAAATCCACCAATCACTCCCAAATTGGGAGTGGTCCCTACAGGTTCTGACCTTCGTTCCGGCGACCGGTGATGGTTTTATTGTACACAGGGTCTTGTTTCAGGTTGAGCAGCGACGATCTGGGATTCAGGATGTTGGAGCATTGGGTTTCAATGGTGGAATGGTGTATTTTCAATGTGTTGTTTTGGAGTTTGTGATTTGGGGGAATGGTGGAATGTTTGTGTGGGTCCTTCCTGAGGGCTTCAGATTTACGGGATGCGATGGCGACGTGGGATGGACTGCGAATCTAGAAGTGTGCCATGAGGAGGATTTGAAATCTGAATTTGTGTTTTGATGTTTGAATTTTGATCTTTTGATGTTTGATATTTGAAATTTGGTCTTTTGATGTTTGAAATTCGGATCATATATTGTGAGGTTCCCACTTACCCTTAAAGTGGTTTATTTGGAAAAAGAAAAAAAAAGGATTTAAGGGGGAAATTTTTCATAAATAGAAATTTAATATTTTAAAATTTAATCCATATATTAAATCACTATATTCAAATTTTACAAACAAGTTATATTTTTTTGTCATAAAATTGAGTAACTATAGTAAAATTTGGTAAAGACGATAAGTGTTAAATGAGTTAAAAAGAGTTAAAACTCTTTGATAATGTAAAAAATATAAAATAACCCTAACTTTTATGTGATTGGTTGACTGTATCTAAACTAATATTTACGTATCTTATAATTTTTGTTTCCTTGGTACCACTTGATCATGATAAATACATTTATATTATTTTAAACCTTAGTGTATTTACAAAAGTGATACCCTCTCACTTATAAAAGAATCTCTTATCTCCTCACTTCTCCAACAACTTTGAGAACCTTATCTAAACACATATCTTTTGAAATCAATTATTAATGTTATTATACATCACAAATATATCCTATTTTCTCCAAAAGAAAAACCTAATAAAGTTTAAAGAGAGATATAATGAAGGATACCCAGGGAGAAAGTAATTATGCCAACAAAGTTATTTCATGTTTTTATTAATAATCTTCTCAATATTATATAACCATAAATTCATAATGGAATTAGTAACAATAGTTTTTTTAGTTTTGAATTTTAATTGGGTAACTATTATCTACCTCATTTCCATGCAATATAAAATGAAAACTTTGTCTGTTTATATGTGTATACTATGACCTCATCGAACGACATATTTCATTTCTCATAACCACCTCACATTAGTTGTTATAAAGATGGATTTAAGAAATAAATTTTATACCCCTTTCATAATCATTATTCTTTAAATTTAAATCATTAAATACCTTCTTTCCTTTACATCTTTTAGAAATATGAACACATATCCATGTTATGCACAAAAAACCACATCTATGAACAACACATTTCATTTTCTATCACTTCTTCACAAGGTTGTTTCTAATAATATATTTAATGTTTAAATATGATATTTATAACATTATTAAGGGTTTTAACTATAATTTAGAAATTAAATTATTAATTTAAATAATATATGGTACTTATAAAATTTATCCTCTTACAATGAGCATGTCGATACAATTTTCATAATTTGAATATATTTTTGATAACATATTGAGCTACAAAAAATTTGTTATTATGGAAAGGTAAATAAATTATTCACTTCAGGCTGATTATTATTCAATGGTTTCCAATTTGATATATCCTTTTAGCTAGAAAAACAGAACAATTATATATACATGAGCGACCTACTTTCCAAAGGACATTGGGCAGTTCGTCCAACGATACTTAAGAACTCACATTGGTTGATAGGATGGGAGGTAGGGCTTGGTAGACCCTTTTTTGGGGAATTTTATTCTACTCTAGGACTGCATTATAGATTTAAGATATATTTGTGAATCCTTCATTAATTCCTAACTACGACATGGGTCACCCTTGAATTAAGAATCAATTATTATCATGTATGGAAATTAGAATCATCTATATGTATATGAGGTACTTCATCAATGGAGATATATATAATTATCACACAGTGGGATGCCCTCAATTGAATCAAAATATAGGGAGATGGGAGTTGTTTTGATGTCGGGATCAGACCCACAATATGGGCTCCCTATATATCCTTGTGGAAGGATCTAGAACCCATGTAGTTTAGTGTAACTTAATAGGGAGCATCATACCATTTAAGGTCATGTTATAAGGACCTAACCATGTAGTTTAACGTCAAATAGTTAGGGTGTTTATGTGAAATATTCCTAGTCATTGTTTAGTTTGGGACTTATACCTAAGTTTCAAATGGAAAATGAAAGAGGTATGGATTCACAAGTTGAATAAGACTGACTGGGAATGTGTCCCAGATAGAATCAAGGTTAATTTGGGGTGTGGGATTTGGACATCGGGGAGGTTTCCTATGTATCTCATTAGTATTATAATAAAATACCACATATTTTGATTGCAAGGAACCAAACATATGTATTCCATCTAAATATTTTTCACATAGGGGATTATATCACTTTGAGAGGATTCATTCGGGGATTACACAATGTGGGAGGATTCCCCTTGGATGGTTTTTATTGTGGCTTATACTGATTTGGAACCACATTATCAGTGTTATTATGACATGGTGGGAGATTATATTGAATATTAGGCCCATTTGGTTTGTAGGGGATTATTCTAAAGGAGGACTCCTTTTATTAGTTGGGAGATATGATTGTAAAGATTCACATTAGATGGTTATTAGTGGGGCTATACTGAATAGAAGGACCATTTGTGAAAGTTTGGGGCCTACACATAGAATGAATCCCATATAGTTTGGGATCATGCCAATGTCATGATATCCCCTAAACTCAAAGACAACATGAAACAAGATCAATGTGATAAATAAGAGAAAGTAGTGTATCTAAGAAACCACACAATCTGCTACACTCTATGTTTGGATACATGGATTTGAGGATCCATTCCTATGGAGGCCTGCTAAAGGAAGGTGAGAGGATGATCTGGAAAAATATTCTCTACTGAAACATGCATCAGACTATGTAGATTTCAAGATTGTATCTAACCTCTAAGACCACATGAGTCATTGTTGAATGTGAGAAAGAGAAAGTATAAGATTCAAGGAACCACATGAACCCAATTTCATTTGAGGAAGAGGACGGGCCGATGACAATTCCCTCCATTCGTTGTACCCTATACCCAAAGGGAGAGAGAAAGGTCTTTGAAGTTCCCATATGCCTTATTATTTTAGTAATTTGGATTATCACATTTGGTGATTATTCAGGTTATGGACCATGGGTATGGAGTATGATGAAGGATTAAAGCGGGAGAGGTCCTATAAAAAATGTTAGGGGCTTACTCTAGGAGGGATTCCATAAAATTGGTTCTGAGTTAAGATAGTAAGATCTCATTCCTTGTCAAAGGGGAAGTGAAAGGTTGATCCTCACCCTCCCTACATTTAACTAGAGGTCCCAGATCATAGATACCATAAGGGGTGGAATTATCTCTCACCCTTATTCTTAAGACAAGGAGGTCCCTTGAATTGGACCTTGGGTTTGGGTTCTCACGAATGAAGGATTGTATATTCACATGCACCATAGTGACCCTACCTATAAATTAGGACAAGTGTAGGAAAAATATGACCAAGTTAATGGATACCAAATGGGAGACACACTGGTGAGACTCTTACCATAGTTATTTCAAGAAAGGGGACTCTGCTATAGGTTTCCATTTGGTCCTACTAAGATGAGGATTCCAAATAATGAATAACACTACTATTGATGCCCTAGAAGAGGGTTCAAAGGAGGCTCATGAAGGTACTTTCATGGTGAGAAAAGATTCTCCTCATTGGTCCTAGGAGGATTTTTAAGTTCTTCTTGCAGGAGGATAAAACTATACAGGCTAGGGACTCCTTGGGAAATGGACCGTCCGGGTGAAAAACATAGGGGAGGCTTTAGATTAGGCACTATGGGTCACCTCAGGTGTCCTTGGATGGGAATCACACAGGTCCATCTTTAGGGAAGGGGCACCGTTAATGTGGTTGTGCACTAGTATAAATAGGTTCCTCATGTAGGTGTCACATATTTTAGAACCTAGAGGGAATTTGATCCCACTACCCCCCTTAATTCCCTCTTTTATTGGGTAAAAGAGGGATACCTGGGGGATTTTGGGGGACCTATGAGACGAGGTTGTGTGATCGGAGCTTTAAGGTTTCTTCCAATTTTCTATTTTTATGAATGAGGACCCCCGATGTCTAATTTATAGGATAACGTGGAACCCTGGTCTAAGGAAGTTGTTTGTACAAGTTCTCAGTATAGGTGACCAACCTAGGTACCATAGGGAGCAGTGGTATGGCTTTCACTACCATGCAGGGTTGGTGCGTAGGTCTGGTGTACAGGTGAGCAGAAGATGTCTGGTGTGCCATCTAGGTGAATGTAGGTGCCTTGTGTAGGAGTGGCTGCAACAGTAGGGCCATCTCCAGCCTCTTTGATTTCATGGTTTGTGTGCTCAGGACCACATGGGAAGACCTGCTATTTGATACCATAGGGTCATCACCCCCACACCCCTACTACGCATCACTACATAGCTACATTACTAACCCTATGGGTTGGTCCCTTCACTATTTTCACTAACCCCCTTGAAAAATGGAGAGGGCACCACAAACTATTCATCCCTATTCGATAATGTTTTGCGTCACATCACATGGTAATCTAAACTACTCCTTTTTTGACATAAAGATGCATTTCTAATCAAACTTCACATTTGGTGTGTAAGTGAGGATAACATAATGAATTCTATGAAAAAGTTCATAGAACACATTTCACAGTGTTAAAAAATCTCCCCTATAAATAGATTTATTTGAAAGGAAAAAATATTGCTCTAAGTTAAATATAGGGAACTTTGACACATTTTAATGTCAATTGGTTAGCTTTAAAGATATCTCAACAGTAAATAAATGATATAATTTTTTCCTAATCCATGGGACCTAGAGAGTGTCATTAGACTATTCCAAGGGTCGTATGGAAAACCCTAAAAACATTTCACCCTTTGAATCGTCTCCCTAATTTTACCTAATTCCTATACAATGAAGAAATAAATAGAGGGGTTTGGATTTTTATTTTGTGTCCCTTTGTGGGTATTCAACCTAACTTTTTTTTATCTTTTCACTACTAGATTTTTACGTAGATCATGCAGATCATAGGCCTAGTGAGTTCGGAACTAGATTTTTCCCAAAGGAACATTTTCATTTTTTTCATCTTGGAATGTAATGTGTCTCTTTTTGTGTGTAGTTTAATGAACTTAAAAATAGAAAATTGAGACTAGTGTTTTAGGTTAAGAAAAATGGACCATATGTTTCAAAATGAAGACCCAAACAAGGTTTGTGGGCCAAAAAATGCTCTAACATTATTCAGATACCTAAAGTTGCATTTTGAGTCACGATTTTGAGGTTTTAGAATCTAAAACATGATATGAGATAATTATGTGAGGAATGGCCACAAACTGAAATCTAAAATTCGTTTCTAGCACAATATTTACAAGGATTGTGGGAATTGAGGAGGTCTCTCTGGAAGTAGATGTTACCTTCGATTGAATAACCCGTATTTCAGGCAACTTTATGCACACCCAACTGGGGAAAGTTAATGAATAGTCATATCATGGTATCCTTAAGCATACATGTCCTATTGGATGGAAACTTATGAAAAGCCGATTGGGGTGTGTTACAAAATAGTCAGGAAAAGGAGTTAATAGGAATTATGATATTCTATTGTTCATGATCGAAGGATGTTTATTTGGATATAGATTTATCATGATCACAATGAGTCATTTTCCATAGGAAGATGTCTAATAATGAATAAAATATATTTATTGGCATTGTATATCAATAGGGAACCACTCCTATAATAATTAGTCTTTTGAGAATAAGGGTATATTTTGATAAATGATTGATGTCATGGGGGAGAACCCTTCCCAAAAAGGGGTGAAACATCATGCAATTTAATTTCATGAGATAATGACATTAACTATGTAGTTTAATGTCTTACAACAAGGAAATCATGCTCTTCAATTTAATTTTTTTCCAATGAGGACATTGGGGGATATAATTTAATGTCAATATTTGAAAAAAATGATTATAATTCCCCCCTTTCACGATAATATATTTGGGTATACACCCTTAGTTTTAGGTATGAGGAGGGGAATGCTGGAATCTATAATATGGGGTTCTCCAAATACAAAGAATCATATGGGTAAAAGGGATTATGGTGATAGGGTAGGTCTCTCCTGATCAAGATTTTATCTCTGGTTGATAAACCCGTGTTGTGGGTGGATTTATGAAAATCCAATTGGGGCATGTTATAGAATAGTCAAATAGTGACATCCTCTAGCTGGTACACCAATTATATGGGAAACTTATACAACATAAAACTACGAAATGTTACAATATTGTTAGGAAAAGGATTTCATAGGATTTCAAACATTTTATTTTTTACGACAAAATAATGTTTATGGATATTCAAAATTCCCAGGAAACAGAGTTTGGTTTGTGGACGGAAAGAACACGGACATAAGAGGATCATTTTAAGGATGAATTACCAAAGAATATAAGAATAGTTTTCCTACATATGTCTGTCCCATATGTGGTAAATATGAATCATGTAGTTTTAAGTCATAATACTAAGACCATAGAATTATTAAAATTATAGGTATTATGTGGCCTATCGGACCAAGGTCATTCTGGAATACTTTAGACATGAGAAAGGAAATTGTAACCCATGAACTTCGGGGTTCCCAGATTGAGAGAAATGATATGGGAATTGTATGTGGGGGATGATTGAAAAATAAATTTGAAAAGTGGTTTCCAACATAATTCCATAAAATCTTCTTGAGAGAGAAGAGGATTCTCCCAAGAGAGGAGTTACCGCTGGAAGGGAAACCAATTTTGTGGGTGATTTTATGAAAATTCAATTGGGGAATGTTAATTTATAGTAAAATAGTGGATTATTTTGGTTGAAATGTCCATTATATTTGAGAACAATACAAAGAAAACTAGGTAATGTTATAACATAGTTAGGAAAAGGAGTCCTCAGGTATCAAACATTCTATTTTTGGTAGTTAGATAAAGATTTGAATGATCCGAAAGTGTCCATGATTAGGAGTATGAAGTGTGGAAGTTATATGTCCAAGAACAAAGGAATAATTTGGAATGATATTGTCCAATAATATAAGATTACATTGAATAAATTATGGTACATCAATGTTTCCTTGATAGACCCATGAATGATGTAACAAAAGTTAAGAGTTCTTGCATAGATCTTTGTACACAGAAAAGGGGTATACTTTCATTACCCCATGGCTATGACTAGTACATGAGGCTTGGGTGTCACTACGTTTCTCACTAGAATGAGTATCAATCCATACATAATTCTTGAGGCCCCATGAAATTTAATTTCATTCTTCAAATACACTATCTATGTAGTTTAATGTCATTTAGTAAGGATGAAGGTGACTTGACATGATTGTAGTTGGACCCGGGTTTTGGACCCAGGCATCACCATGTGTCTTGTTGGAGAAATATTTAAGCCCCACTTAGTTCTAAAAAAATGATTCCCATACTTATTGAGTTCATGTGCATAGGATGTGGTTTTTTTTAATATGGGATCATGTATGGAGTGAGACACCATATTGAATCCTCTTATGTAGATAGGAATCGTACATAAGAAAGTGGGAGAATTTCCTATATTGTTTGTGTGGTTGGTTCCAAGTTTGATGATCTAAGAATCACTATGTATCACATTGTAATGAGAACCAAGACACCCATAATTTTTGGGGAATATATATTTTTTAAATTCATGTGGAAAATATATATGGTGTTCCTTTTATGGTCTTAGAGGAAGGACCATGATAACCTCGATTCCAATTGATATTCCTTAATCATCCAGGAAACATCATTACTAGGACTCCTAAACCCACATTAGATATTCTTGGTGTGAGAAATAAGGAGTGGTTAAATCATATTAAACAACGAAAATGTAACACAAGTGAAGGTTAGGGGTATTTAGGTTCTATAGTGGATGGACCATTATGTGAGATTCGAGTGTCACAACGTATCTCATTAGAATTATAATAAAACCTGATATAGTTCTTAAATCCCATGAATTTTAACATCATGTTATGAGGATGAATATAACCTTACATGAAATATGGGAAATGTTGTGGCTGGGCCCAATGATAGAAATATGAGTGTCACTACAAATTCTTTATTGACAAGAATCAAGGCACATATAGTTCTTGAATCCCATTCCATTTAACATCATGAAGTAATGATGATTATAATATGACCTGAAATATGGGAAACATTATGGCTGGGCCCAAGGATGGAAATCTGGGCGTCACTACATATCTTGTGATAGAAGTAATCTAGCCACAAATATTTCTTGAAAACAGTTCCCCACATCAATAAGGTTTTGATGCTGAGAAAAGGGGGCATTAATATTTTCTAGGATGTGGGATGGAGATATAAAATAAGTTATTTCATTACTATGTATCCATTTGAGATAAGAATCAAGACATACAGAGTTCTAGAAAAAAGATATGGTAGGTGACCAACACCAAGAAATGTTTTCCACTCAGGCATGTATCAAAAGGTTACACAATTTTCTGTCATGCAATAAGGACTTGAATCATGTAGTTATAGGTGATGCGGGAAAGGAGTTTTCATATATTTTAAAAACTTTAGACCAGGACATCTGGATATGTAGTTTAAAGTCTTACAGCTGGGACTATATGATACAGTGTAGTTTAACACTCTTCTCATAGAATAACTTTCATTCCTTTTAAGGCCATGAGGCAAATACCAACTACATATTTTAACATCTTTTATCTTATATGAGAGTTATATGCTTACATGAAATATTTATTTTTTATCCTTGCATTAGTTTGGTTGTAATGATTTCTCGATCCATTTATAAAAATAAATAATATCCATTACAGTTGATCTTATGTATAAATAAAGGGACCTTTTATTGTCACTTATGTTTTGGAGACTTATTTCATAGTATCATCAGAGTCCTAGGGACCAATAAAAATTCTCCATATATAAATTAATAGAGGCAGAACTTATTTTTTAAATACCTTGATTTTGGATTTTTATGTACCTCTATGTTATACAAGGTATGGAATATTTTCTCATCCATTCACTCTAATTCAACCAATAATTTTTGGGATTTCTCATCCATGGATATGCAGTCATAGATGGAAATATGCGGTGATTGAAATTTATCATCAATTGGAAGTACTGCTTCATTTTCATATACTAGTGAATCTGGGGGTTCCTATGTGGTAATACATGTTATTGTCCGATATTCCCAAAAGGCTTGTAAGATATTTTCAGGCCAAGAATTTTTATCTTTATCAATCATATTTTATCATATGTTTGACATGGTCTTGTTGAAGGCCTCTATCTATTCATTAGCTATTGTATGATAGCCAGATGAATGGTAAGATTTGATATTATACTATGTATACATTTTTTATACCTTATAAGTATAGAAATCAGTGTCGTTTTCCATCAGTATTGTATGATGGAAAATAAAATTGGTACTAATTTTGATTTTCCTAAAGTTTACAATGCTTTTGTCCCTAAATTCATTGAGGGGTATTACCTCTGCCCATTTGGAGAAGAATTCAGTAGCAGTTAATAAGTATTTTAACTTCTTGAATGTAGATGGAGGATTTGGTCCCACAACATCCAATCCCTATATGGAAAATATTGAGGAGTATTTGGATATCTATAGCTCCTTCAGGGGTTGATGGATGATGTAGGCATGCACTTGGCTAGAATGACATTTTTTGGTGAATTCTGTGACATCATGTGTCATTGAATGATGGAATTATCCATGCCTTCATATTTCATTGGAAATCATGTACCCTTATTGGTGGGAACCATAGGCCCCCATGTGTACTATTCTCATAATAACCATAATCTCTTATTAGTCAATACATCAATGAAAGACTCCATCAAATCCTGATTTATAGAGGACTTTTTGGCGATTTGGGACATCATAAAGGGTGATGTTGGTTGATCATCGGTGGATTTTCTATTTCCCATCTCTGTTGGATGTATGTTCTCCATTTTGGAGGTATTAGATGAGGGGAATCTTCCACTCAATGGTAATACTATAGATTTCATAGATAGGGATGATTTCCTTGATCTGTTCTATTCTAACATGAACAAAACCTGAGACCATTAAGTGATGGTTAGTTCTGATGACCGCTTCGTCCCGGTTTTGGTCCTCTAGAGCTCTAGTTGCATTAACCAATGCATCTACCTAGGTATTCTAATATCTTACAACATGATTAAATGTTGGATATGAGGGTAATCCTTCCAATAATCCTCAGACATAGTCAAGTAGGGGGGTTAGCTCTATTTTTTTTGATGGAACAATCCTTGTTGATCTGTTTAATAACCAATTCTTAGTCACCTTTCACCTCCATGTGGTCCACTAGTATTTGGAATACTGGTTCCAAGCCCGTAATGGGTAAAAATTCATTCACCAGGTAAATGATCATGATCCCGAACCCATCTTTATTGATCTTAGGGTCTTCCATTCCCTTCCCTCTTGGGATCCCATATGAATTTTTTAAATACATATTCCATGTTGGGAGGTTGTCTTGAATAGAAAACAACTCTACATAAAGAATTTCAATATTCAATGATGTTTTTTCTATATATGGGTGTTTTGAAATAAAATCTACAAAATCATGAACTTTTACTTCCTTCTGAGGTAAAAACAATGTATCAAACTACTACAAGATAACCAAAAACCATTCCAATCATCTTGTAAACATAAGATGGATAAGGATATATTTTAGTAGGTGATAATGAGAGACCAAATAGACTTTGTAGTGCTGCAAGTAGTGTCTCATTTTTTGACCCCCAAATATTAAGGCGAGGTAGCTGCTCTCAATATCCTAATAATGATTCTCAGTATTGAGCATGGTTTGATTGAGATAATAGGGAGTATTTAAATTCTCAAAGCCAATCATTTTCTTGATTAATGAACATAGGGATTGCTCTTGGGATTTCACACATATAATGAAATGCATTCCCTCAACCGGTTGAATTAATACTAGTGGGATCAATAGATATTTCATGAGACTATCAAATTATTATTAACAGTCATCAATCCACTGATACATGAACCCTTTCTTAATCAATTTGATGAATGGGGAAAAATTTCTTACAATTATGGATATAAAGCATCAGATATAGGCCATGTGTTTTTGAATCCCCCTCGAGTGTTTGAGGTTTCAATGAAGTGAAATTCAAATGATTTTCTTTTTCTTCTTAGGGCTGAATTCGATGTCGTGATGTCATATGTATAAGTTGAGTAACGTTCCCATGAATAAACAAAAATAACATTTTAAGGGTTTCATCTTTAAGATATGTTGTCGTAGCTTGAAGAAGATGATATCATGATAAAAAAATGGTCCAAATGTTGTCATGAATTAAACACTATACCATCCAAACAAAATTTTGGAAACATCCCCATGAAGGGTTTGATGATGTTATTCATGGAACTTTAGTATGTGGAACCAATGTTCTTCAAACCAAAAGGTATTTCACAATAGAAGAATAATACCTCGGTTGATTTTAAGTCAATTGATTCTTTTTTTGAGAAAAGACAGATATCATTAATGACAAAGATCATCAGACGTACATATGCAAAGCCACGAAGGGAAATTGTCCAGCCAGAGCTGGGTGGCATCGAAGGGGCCTGATGTCGCCAACTGATGGGCCGCATTGTTTCCTTCCCTTTTGGTAAAGGAGAAGGTGCATAATGAAAAGAATTGGAAGAGCGAGAGAATTCTCCTGATGATGAGGCCAAATGACTGGAGTCCGCCATCGTTGTGGTTAATGGCATCGATCACAGTGAGGCAGTTAGATTCAATGTTGATATCAAGCCATCCATGTTCCCTAGCCAGCATCATACCTTCCAGGAAAGCGTTAGCCTCATCTACGGCAGGTTCCCAAAAGACATGATGTGATTCATATTTTGCAGCAATGATTTTCCCCATATGATTTTGGGCCAGGAGACCGAGGGAGACAAGTCCATCCTTGGGGAGAGACGTGTCCACATTGATCTTAAGAGTTCCCACCATTGGGGGGTTCCAATGAGGAGGACAAGAGGGAGGAATATCTGGCCTATGATGTCCGTTGTGGTGTTTCCATCCCTCAATCCGTGAAGTGGCTCGTTCAATCCATAATTCAAGAGGTTTATGAACATGATGGAAAACAACATCGTTACACCCGTTCAATCCGATTGATTCTTCTTCTTCTTTTGGGGCCATCAAATTTTTTTGTACCCATAATATCTATCCATGAAGTAGTGGTGTTGATAAAAATCCATTGCATCATCTAGTAGTTCTATAATTAGAATCGAGAAGTCATCATTTGGATAGTTCCAGTAGAGATCTTTGAAGTCAATCAAAACCCTAATTTTCACAGTTTTTATCTTTATTGAGATGATATTTTCTATAAATTTTAGATATTGAGCCTCTTGGATGAAGTCATCATTGATTATTTTATCTTGTTAGGCCTAATTTTTTTGGTTGTGATTTGATTTTATCATTTTGGATACCATTTTGTACCATCATTGGTCTTCTAGGAATCCATGTGTTGGGTGGCCACATGGGAATAATTGCAAAGAATCTCTTCACAATTCCCAGTGAACATGTTCTAGTGTTGCATTAGGAAGGAGGTATATACCTCTTTTTCTTCATATGTCATGGCCACACTGATCAAAGTATGACATGTAAATTATTTTATTCCTTGATTTATTTCCTTGATCTCGTCAAAAGTATTGGAGAAATTTTACTCAACTGATGGAGGGGAATCCCTGACATCTTTGTCCTCTTCCTCTCCCTTAGTCTTTACCTCTTCCACTTATACTAGGGAATTTGGTGATGAAGAAAATTTCTCAACGTTAGATATAGTTTCCACATTTGGGCCTCCATATATAAAGAAACCACTTACTACTTAATTGATGGTTCATATCCTTTTTGAAGAACTAGAGGGGAGTTGATGGATTGAGAAAGGGCATATTCATTTTTCCCCATTTCATGGAAACTTATTCTAGCGCAAATGATGGAACATGGATTTTATAAAGTCACAGTGGTGGAATGAAGTTATTTTCACTCGGTTATTCATTACTAATGAGATATTTGACTAATTCTATAGTGATATAATGTTATTTTTTTCATGAAAAATATCATATAAGTTACAAAATGTGTGATTGAATTTAGACCCACCTCTTTGATTTTATTTATGGGAATAATATACTCTACACTGAGCTACTTGAGAGGATTTTACAGGACCATCTCTAGACTATTCAGGGGAATGATTTTGGAGAAATTTTTAGTCACAAACAATTTCCTTTCCATCTAGTATAATCAAGCATTAATGTACTGTGATTCGTAGCATTTAAATCGGTCTTTTCCACCATGAAATGTCCCAATTTACCATTGATACAATATTTGAGTTATTGGTAGTATGATAAGGGGATAACCTCTTGGTGATGTGGACAAGGTCTTCCTAGTATAATTTTTCCATATCTTGTTGGGAAACAATGAGTTTTGAGTTAGTCATAAGATCCCTAAACTGATCCTTGAGTTTGATTTCAGCAAGAGTATTTTTCTCATTCTTGTTATAAACCTATAAAATAATGTGGAGGGGGACTTGTGAGTATCATCAAGAACTAGTCGATGAAGCGTTTATATTAGAATGAGGTTGACTCCTAAGACATTGACCAAGAATTCTCATCGTATATAAATTCTATTTATCCTCCTAGATATATACAAGTTTTTGAAAAGTCCCTATAAAATTACATCCTCATCCTAGTATATGAATGAGATTATCATGCGGAATTATGAAGGATTATTCTCTATAAGATATACTTTGGTAGTAGAAACCTTGATTTCTCATTCATGATGGGTTTATAAGGCCTCTATGAGTATGTAATGAAGGTTTTTATATTGGATCAAGGCATCCAATATTGACAACTTGGCCATCACCAAGGCTAATTACCTCCAAATATCATACTTATGATCCAAAGTACTATTATTCCCAACATGGTGATGCTCTTTTGTAGGTTCTTCAAAAAGTGATGTGCTTGGTGTGGATATATCAACCCTTTTAATAGGGGATTAAGGTGCTTTTGCTCTCGGTGGGTGAGGTTGACTAGGTTTACTTGCACGTCAAGGATTCTTAGGTGATGAAATATCCTATAGATGATAATTTATAAAAATCATGTCAGGGAAGAACATGGAATGTGTGGGGTAACTTTCTTTCTCTTGTTGAGCTTGCTAGTGATCTCTCCCATAAGTTCCATCCACATATATGGTTTTAGAAGATAAGTAGTTATAGTAGTGACTCCTGGAACGACTGTATCTTCCCCAATATCATCCACTTTTAGGACCTATTCCCCAAGTTACCAAATCATTCTTATTTAATTCAGGTTCATAATCATAATTATTATCTGATAAGGGTTCCATTTATTGAATAACAATAATGGATCCAAATATCAATTCCTCTTCTGGTGGAGATCCCATCTGGTAGTTCGACTCTTGTTGTATAGATTGGCATGGTGGTTCCAATACTTCTATGAATATAGGAATGAATTCTACTAAATTCAAATGCATATTTGAATTTGGAACATGATCATCTTACAATGTTTTTTACGCCCTTCTGGTTATTCTATTTTTTCGATGTCTATTTTTCAGAGGACTGAGTTTCGGATGGAGTCGGTTGTGTAGTAGCAGTAGTGGTCAGGACATAGTCGGCTATTAAAAAAATTCTAAAAAAATATTATGAGTCTAGTTTATTGTTTTTTGGACCATCCAATCACTAAAATTCTAGTAAAACTTTATTTCAACTTACTTTCATTAATTCTCTTATTTGTAATTAGTGGAAGAAACACATGCCACTTACATAGGTGGATTGACCTTCTTCACTTTCTTGGAGTCCACCATCATCTAAAGGATGTCTTTGAAAATAAAATTGTTCAATATGTTGTGCCCCAAATCTCAATGGAAGGGGAAATATTTTGAGAGATCTTCATGTGCATCCAAAAATAACTTCTAGGCCTTCAGAAACTCGATCAAGTTCTCCAATTTCGAGGTATATTATTGAGAGACTTGTTTATTTAAGAATAAATCGATCGTGTTTCTCATATCCAAAAAACGTTTTTCAACTATACTCTCTTAGATAAACTTGATGAGGTGGGTATTTTTTTAACACTCTGGAGGTGGAATCACATTATATGGTGTAGGATTTATAATGGGATAATGTACATTGTCCTACTTAAGTGTAATAGTGGCAGCCTCTACTATGCCTATCCTCTTTCCTTGATATGATGGAATTACTCAGAACATAGATTTGGTCTATGAGATGGAGACTTAAACTCTTTATGAAATCACAAAAAGGTTCTAAAACCCTCATGTTTTTTTCATAGGGATGAGTGGCATGCAATACTCATCACAAAGATTCTCTATATAGATAGGGAACATGTATTCTTGAGAAAATAGTAGGTTTAAAGATTATATAAATACCTTCCACCAAGAAATTGAATCCAAGACCCTTTCTTTCTCCCAATATTTAAAATTTAAAAGGTCTGGGACAATTTTCTTTTACAACATCGAGCAAAAATATGAGAGAAACGTTTTTCGAAGGTCTTCCCATCCCGTAATTATCCAAGATGGAAAACTGATGTACCATACAAGGAATGGCCCCAATAGTAATTGGCTGAAACACTTGAGTTTCACTACCTCAGGTTATTCATGGGTACCCATCATTTGATCATAATGAGAGATTAAGCGCATCAAATTATTCTTCATTGTCCCGAGCCATAAAAAATAAAAAATTTAGGGTACCAAAAGTTATGTGAGATAAGATTCGTATCTACCCATTTAGGGTAAGGGTTATTTTATGGTTGTACTGGTGTGCATAATTCTTCTATGTCTCCCAATCAAGCAGTTAATGACTCAATTTTATTCATGATCCCTTGAGAAATTTCTAGCTCAGTTGGTGCTTTAATAGGGGAAAAAGTCATTGGGGCCATCTATACTGGCACTGATGGTATCTATTTTGGGTTTCCTATAGGGGAAGGCTTATAGGGATAAATCATGCCTTATTCTGGATATAAACCCAATGGGGGGAACTCCTGATATGCTAATGTGGGATCTATATATATAGGTGGTCATTATCCCACGTTGAGAATTTGTTCTAGATACATATTGGTTGTTGCGGATAACCCCCTTTTGTGAGGAATCCAAATCGGAATAGTGAGTTTAGGATCTTCTTGTTGAATGTATCTAGTAAGAAGGCCTCCTTAGAATTGTTATTCATTGAGTCTCCTCAATTCTTTCCTGTATTCCCCTTTTTGAGAAATTATTTCATCAAGTATGAGGGTCCAATATATTCAAGGAGTAGGTGATGAAAAAATTACCCCTTTTCTCTGTAGGGTTCTCTCTATGGAGGTTGTGGTTGGGAGATTGAGGGAATGACCAAATTCATGGAAAGTCTTTGGATTCAGTTACACAAAACTCCTTCAATCATTTTATTTTGTACCATATTATAAACTGAAACACCCTCCTCTGGATTCTCCTCCAAATTGGACTCATGTTCTGTAGGGTTTTTAGGGGTGGCATTAATGGAATTAATTTATGATTAATGCATTACAGGAATTTTATCAGTCTCTTTGAAAGAATTCTTTTTTATACACCCTCCAGGAGGCCTTTTCCTCTCTTTCCATGATTCTATGGGAGCCATTTGGTGGACAGTAATATGAAGGGAATCTCTAGATGATTATTTCATGGGAATTCCTAATAAGGATATTGGATCACATGTTGTTACAAATTGGGATGATTCATTATGTGGAATTATACTGAATGGGGAGAAAAAGGACTTCTATAGAGGAGGAGGTTTATAATGTGAAAATACCCCATCCCTTAGGGCTACATTTTTTCCAATTCCACATTCACAACACTTTGAGCCTCATTTTATAACATATTAGGTTGTGTTTATAAATACCCCAACTATATGTTTTGGGGTTTCTCCTATATTTCCCTGTATGCTACTGTCATCGTTTCCCTTATGATTTTGTTTAGTTTTTCTAGAACATGGGTTAGGTGAAACAGTTGGTGTGAACATGACTCCCACACTTGTAAAGATCACTGTATTGTTTCTAACATCTGTGCTACCTGATGACTTACTTCCCTTAGGAGGGAGGATTTCTAGATATTTTTAGATTCCTGATGAAAAATTATTTCAATAGCCTTCTCTCTTTTGGCTTGATGTTGATGAGATTATGTCAGTTCTTGTTTTTGTAGATCATGTCATCAATTGTGAAAAAGTCCACTTTCTGGAGTGTACAAGAAGCTATGACATTTCAGGATACCACCATTAGTGGGCTTTTCCTATTGAGGTACCTAGTGAAATGTAATGCTCTAGGTTCAACCCATATTCTGATATGAAGAAAATTTGTGTTATCTAAGACCATATTCCACAAAATGTTTTATTTACTAAGGAATAAATGTTAAAGGGATGATTTATATTTCTCAAAAATTGGATGTTGTATAGTTAAGAGAGCCACCAAGTCAATTTGGCATTGCATCTGTTCTATTACACTAACGTGTCTTCAAAAATTGAAGTAGTTTAGTAATTTTTATCTCATATGATTAAGTGTGGTACATATATCTAGGTGGATGTTGTGCACAAAATCTTCCAAAAATACATATGGAATGCTTTATTGAGGGTTGTATAATGGTCATAACATGACTGGAATATCATCTTTAGACAATTTTTCTCAGGTACAGAATGTCATATTAATCTTTTTATAGAGGATCAATAACATTATTTGTCAAGAGTGTGCACTTTCTAGCCACTTTTTCATAAGAATTTATATTTTTTGGGTTCATTATCCATTACGTTGGAAGACAGGTGACCCAAGGGTGGTTCCAAGAGTGACCATCACCATGGGATGTCTTGTGGAAAAAATAATTTCACATGTCAAGGATAAGGAATCAGGTATTAGAAGACTTGTCTGCCCATGTTCCTTGTGGTAGGAGGGTATTCACATCACTACATCACCCTAGGGTGGAACCTTCTGATGAAGTGAAAAACTATTGCACATAAAACATTCACATTGAATTTTATCATGTGCAGGACTACCATGGTTGATTAAAGATAGTGTAAAACCATATTTCCCTTTAATCTTTTGGCCACCCAGAGGGCTTCCGTGACTCTCCTTGGGAGATGGCCACTCAAGATCAATTAGAATATCAACATTAAACAATCCTTCATTGTGATTTGTCTAGGGACTAATTTTGGAATTCTTTTCTAATGTTCCTATAATTTGGTAACAATTGAGTGGGATCATGTGTTGACATGAATAAACATCTGAAGGGGTCAAAAACTCCAGTAATAAGTAGGCCAAGATCATAAATCAACTCTTCATCTTTGAGTTGTTTCTAGTGAATATTATTTTCATATGCCTTTATTCAAGTGAGTGGGGACACTATCTAGGGAAATTTATTTTCATGCATGAAATCTTGATTAAATGGATCTCATCTTATTACTAGAATTTACAAACAGGTTCCTGAAAATGTTGACAGGGGTTTGTGCCTATCATAGAGAAGCAATTGAAATAGGTTGATTACCTCCTATTGAAACATGTGTATGTTCTCAATCCATTTTTACATATATTAAGAGGGTGTTTTCCCCCTGAACCTTCTAGATGGAGCTAGAGTTTTGTGTCTTATCCGAGGTGAAATGCGGATGAGCCACCCCACTTATGGGAATTGAGTTGTGTGTACGTCCCTCTATTAATACTATTTCTTCCGTTATGATGTCCTAGTAGGTATATAGGATATGGGTAGGTATTTAAATCTCCCATTTCAACATTTTTAAGATATTCTTTGTGAAATCATCTATAATAGAGATATATTCCCATTCCACATTTGGAGTAGGGGTATGTGCATACCCATGTCCCCTATTTCCTACAATTGGATTCGGTTAGTACTTGGGTGTAGGGACAGAGAGTTGGGTCTTCCCCTATTCATCAATATGACCGTATGACTAACTTCTATGGGTGTTACCATATGAGGCTTCTAGTATGATTGATAAATTTAGGAATTTCTGTGCCTCTACTCATGGTTTTCTTCTGAATTTGATCGATGATATTATTCAGATGTTGCTAGATGAATGTGCTACCAGCCTTGGTTGATGTGGGAAGGTGTATGTTCTTAATTAATATGTATCATCAGTTTTTAATTGTGGGATTACTTGTATGCTTCAATGAAAATCTACAATATAGATGAATTAGGGAAGGCATGTCTATGTGCCTAGTCACATTTTTCCAAAAACATTGATTGGTGGTATTTTTCGGAGGGAACATAGGTGTGACCCTACTCATTTTTGACCAGTTTCGTCCCCCAATATTCCACCTCTTATCCCCAGTTCTGGATGAAATGGGCCAGAATACCGAGGATTAGACCCTCAACATGACGGGGGATCACTACCTCACAATAATGGCGGTAATGACTGCTGATCGGGGACTTTTTGAAGGACCCTTCTATCTTCTAAATTAGGTAGTATGTGTCCTCTTGGTCCCACTCCCTATGATAAGGGAGGGACATGTTGTTTCATTCTAGGGATAATCTATTAAAATATTTGAAGAAAGATGTTTTCTCATCTTCTTTTGGACCACAGATCATCCCAGATTTGATGATCGGTGGGGATTTAAGAGTAGGAGGGAATTTTGGGTGGCCTCCACGGCCGGGACAATATTACTCTAAAATAATATCATATCAGTGCATTCAATACCTAGCGTTGAAGATGATGGGTTGGTGACAGTTTACTCTTTTTTGGATGAGGACCAACATGAACCATATCCAGGTCATAGATCTTTTTTACATGGTACAAAGTCTTTTGGATTTAAGGGACATCCCATTAGAAGTTCCTCAAATATGGGTGAAAAATAAAAATAAGAAAACCCCATAAATGAATCATATCATTAAATGAACACATGCATGATTGATTTTTTTTCTTAAAAATATTTCATTTTGAGAGATAATGGGGACCAATAGGTGGGTGACACAATAAGATTTGATCGAATTGGGAATCATGGCCAAAACTACTTAAGAAATAAAATATGTCGAGAGGATTATAGGCCAGGCCCATCACACCCTTCTAGGGTAATTATTTATCACTCTGGGACTCTCTTATAGATTTAGATTAGTTTATAAATACTTTAATAATTACCAAGTATGATGTAGGTCTTCCTTGAATTAACAATAAATTATTTTCATGTATGGAATTTACAATCATCTATTTGTATACGAGGTTCTTCATCAATGGATATATATATATGTATCAGAGGTTATCCATCAATGGTAACATATGATTTTCCAATTAGATATTATTTTCCCATCTTATTATGATGCTGGTTTTTGAGCTAAATAGTAGGGTGATCTGGAGTGAATCATTTTCCCAGGATATGGGAGTTGTTTTGATATTTGGATCAGACCCATAAGGTGGGTTTCCAACAAATCCTTGTGAATGGAATCAAAACCCATATAGTTTTGTGAAACATAATAGGACACATCATACCTTTTAAGGTCAAATTATAAGGATCAAACCATATTGTTTTACATCATGCAATAAGTAATTTAAGGAGAAATGTGCCCATTGATATTTTGGTGTGGGACTTGTGTCAAAGCGACCTACAGAACATGGAAGGGATATGGATTCTAGTATTGAATAAGGATCTATAAGGACAATGGACCAAAGATAATTATGGTTGATTGGGGGTGTTGGGTTTGTAACTTATATAGGATTCATACATATCCTATTTGGACTAGAATCACTACCTGTGTAGTTCTGCTGGGAGGACCAATGCCTATGAAGGAGCTCTGAAGATTTTTCTTGAAGGGGAATATGAACCTTTGAGTGTATGATGTTAGGGATTATTCCAAAGGAGGATTCTCTAGTTTAGTTGGGGATTACACTTATAGTGATTCCCATATGGTTGGGTTTCTAGGCTTATACAGAGTAGGTCGACCATTAGGGTTAAGATTGGGGATTTTACCGAATAGGAGGCCCATTTGTGAATGGTTGGAGCCAACACATAGAAATATTTCCATTGGGTTTGGGATCAAACACATTTCAGGATAACCACTAACCTATAATCCCATATATGTCATTCTTGTCATGGGAAACAAGAGGAATGGTGGATCTAAGAATCTACATAATTCGTTTTTCTCTAAGGTTTGATATAAGGCCTTGAAGGGCCATGCCCGTGGTGGATTTATAAAGAATGGTAAGAATAAGATTTGAGAAAATATTATCTGCAAAAACATGAATCAAACTATGAGTATATTGTTATTGTATCTAACCTCTAAGATCACATGTTTTATACTTAATGTGAGAAGGAGGAATATTAATATTTGATGAACTACACAACCCCCTTTAACTGGTGGAAGAGGTCAGAGAAACAACACTTCCCTTTGGTTAATGTACCCTGGACCAAAGAGGGAGAGAGAATTTAATTTGAAGTTCCAATAGCCTCTCTTATTTAAAAAATTAGATAGTCTAATTTTGTGGTTTATCCAGCTACATCGCATGGGTATGGAGAAGGAGGGAGGTATGAAGCAGGAGGGGTCCTGGAAGAACATCTAGGGGAATACTCCAGGGGAGATTCTCTAAAATGGGTTTGAGGGATGAGAGGATGATCAAATTCCCTATCAAAGTGGGGATCAAGATTGATCCTCACCCTCCCTGCCTGAAACCAGAGGCCTTAGATATCATAGACCATAAGGGGAGGAATGTGTCCCCACCCTTATGACTGAGATCGAGTGTTCCCTAACACTGCCCCTAGGGTATGTGCCCTTATGACCAAACGAATGAATACTCACATTAACATAGAGGACCCTACCTATCAAGTATTATAAGTGTGGGACCACTCTATCCAAATGAATGCATACCCAAATGGGAGACACACTGTTGTGCCTATTTTCTTGGATTTTCATGTCCTAAGGTTTTAGTAGAGGTTTCCATTTGGTCCCACCTCATATGAGTGATCCAAAGGATGAATAACCCTATTATAGTTATCTTGGAATATGGTGTAAAGGAGGCTCTCACAGGTTGTATCCTGGGGATAAAAGGTGCATCATGCAGGTCCGATCAGGGTCTGTAAGTGATTCTCAAAAGAGGATAAGCCTGTGTGAGATAGATATTACTTAGGAAATGGACTATCTAGGAGGAAAAAATGGGATAGGATTTATCATAGGTACCATGGGACTCCACATGAATCCCTATATGGGTCTCATGAAGTTCCATTATTAGGTAATTGGCTATTGGGGATCAAGGCCCTAAAAACAAGGCAAAGAACTTTCTCCGAAAGATCCAGAATGACTTTGTTGTCCATAACTGAGGAGTTCAAGCAACCCATCCACCACCCCAAGTAATTATTGAATTTGGTTCTGATCCTCCCAAGGTCTCCATTCATAGTAGTGGACAAAAGTTCCTAAAAATAAAACATTAATGTAAGCACAAAGTACAACATAATTCATAATGGGATTATATGCTTCAGAATTTCATCCAACATCCAATAGATGCCGACAATATCAATTTCATTCAATGAGGAGAAAAATCATGGTTACCATGATTTCATTCTTCTGGAACTCTACTTAGAACACCAAGATATTTTTCAATAACAATGTTCAATCGTTGCATCTTCTGGATCCCTCCATCTAGTCTCCAACGTTTCTGGTCTCGATATTTTCCATTGAATCTAATGCCATCAGCTCTTTCTGTGTTCCCAGGTTGGATTACCTAGAAGCGGATCCACCATCGCCTTGTTCATACCTTGTCTTATACACTTCATTCATACTCAAAAAATTCAATTGCACCTATTTATATAGACCCCAAGTCCATATCCCCAATTAATTAAGATAACATTAATTTTTTACATCCAATAATATTGAGAATTGACTCTCCATTAATTTTGTGAGAAACCCTGCTATTAATTTTATGAAAAATTTCTCCATTATTGATTTTCTGTATCTCCATTAAATGGGATGGACCCATATCAATTATTCCTTGGGAATCGTTTTCATAGGTTGAGTACAACAATCTCCCATTCGAAGACTATTATCATGCTCACAACAATGTTGAATATGGTCTATCTTCTATTCAGAATTATTTTGTAGAACCTATATAGTTCTCCACAACATTTTGCTTCAATTGTCTAGGCTATAAATGAATTAGTTCCTCCTAAATTTTCTAGAACCATGATCTGATTGTTCCAAAGTCTATTTAAAACTCATCTAAATAATTTCATGGACAATTTCTCCAAAGAAACCAAGAATGAGTTGTCATAATCTTATTTTTTTTAAAATTACCTACAACAAGATACATCATGTATCATGTCCATGGCCTCAGTCTATTTTTCTTCAATGAATTTTCAAAGAATAATCTATATATCTTCTACACCACCCAAGATATTTTTGTTACACAAAACTCTAGTGAAAAAAATAGAACAGACCTTAATCTGGTAACCATGGCCTCTGGAAAGTTTGATGTCATCAGTATGACAAAATCCCACTACAACTTCCTTCAGTGAAACCATAGAAACATGATATTTTTCTCTCACTGTTTCCATCAAGGTTCTGAATCTTTGAGAGAACAACTTCATCACATAAAGTCATTCTATTTTTCTAACAATCCTCTGAAAGAACCTTATCATAGTTTCAAAAGATGAAATATCACTTCTCTATCTACAAGGTCATGCCGAACATGGGTTCCAGCTGGATATTCCATCAAATTTAATTGAAAACTAATGGAATTATCTAATATCTCCTTATGGGAGGCCAAGTCATCTGTAATTTGACATCAACTTATAAATTAATCATTGATTTTATTTTTATTGTATTTTTATAGTTTTATTACATCCTAGAAATTCAGTAGTCTTCCAACAAGATCCAAATGTCACCCAATGAATAGAACACATTGCATTACACCTACAAATAATAGGTCTTTGGATATTCCAACAACACCACTTATAACACCATCATATTCTAGTGACATTATTCCGGACGCCAGATAAACCATCTAATTTGAGGAACCCCAACAGCCTTCCACCAGAAAATGACTATCACCAACAACAGAACATGCCTCATGACTCTTATAGGTCAATTGTACTTTTTATATCACAGAAACTCATATGGTACTACTACTATCTTTTAGTAATATCCTTAGAGTCATTGATAAACTTATCCACCAGATTCCTTCCACCGACCACTATAACCTTGCTCTAATATCATGTGGTGGGGATCGGGGCCTAAAGCATCAATCATAGAAAATGCTCTGAAAGAACCCCCAGGACATTAGTTTCTGGAACTGGGACGTCCACGCACCCCATACACTACACCTAGTCATACATGCATATGGTTCTTATCCTTCCATGTTCATCAGTCACATTAATAAAAAAGTGAATGAAAATAAAACACACATGAAAGAATAATGTACCAAACCATGTAAAAGAATATTACATGGTTCAGACTTTAATCCATCATCAATTGGAGCATTACATCATCACTTTCATTCAATGAGGAGAAACATATAGGTTACAATAATTTTCATCTTCCAAAACTCTACTCAAATCATCAGAAGATGTTCCACCAACACCGTTTGGTCATCGCATCTTCTGGATCCCTTATTATGGTCTCTGCCTTTATGGGTATAAACCAACACCTTTGGCTCTGATTCCTTAGGCTATTTCTGTGTGCCCGGGCTGGATTCCTTAAAAGGGGTTCCACCTTCTCCTTTTTCTGGACCTTTCTTACGCACGTCATTCATACTAAAAAATGTCACCACATCCATTTATAATGACCCCAAGACCATATATCTAATTAATAAAATTAACATTAATTTTTCTATTTACTAATATTAGGAATTAACTCTCCATTAATGGTGGGAGAAACTCCTCTATTAATGTTGAGAAAAATCTCTCCATTAATGATTTTCTCTTTCTCCAATATAAGTGATAGACCAAAATCAATTATTTATTAAGAATCCTATTAACATGTTGAGTCCAACAAGGGCCTCACACAAGTTGTTGTATGCCAGGGAAAATAGGTTCCCCACACAATTTTATTGTATTTTAGACCATAGAGAGAATTTGATCCTTCAAACTCCCTTAATTCCCTATTTTATTACTTTGAAGAAGGATACCTGGGGGATTTTAGGGGACTTGGGTGAAGGAATTGTTTGACCATAGCTTCAAGGTTTATTCAAATTTTCCATTTTTTCCAATGAGGAGCCATGTGGTGCTATTTATATGAAAACTAGGAACCTCGCTCCAAGGAGGTTTCTTGTGCAGGTGCTCAGTGTAGGATCCCAGTGTAGGCACCCCACGCAGGGGTGGGTAGAATTTCAGTGTTTCATAGTGTTGGCTCGTAGGTCTAAAATGTAGGTGAGAGATAGTGGTTTAGTGTGTAGGATAGTTGATTTTAGGTGCATCATGAAGGAATAGATGCACCTTTTGGGCTCCGGTAGTAGGACCTACACCAGCCTCTTGGAACACAGGGTTTTTTCATGAAAGCCGACCTAATTGAACCTGATGCTACATTCTATGGTGACTACACCCTACTCGAGATCATTACATGGTTGTTCCCTTGGCCCTTCACTCAAGCAAATTATCAACTATCATTCACACCTAAGAAAAATGGAGTGTCTCACCACACAATTTTCCAACCTAATAAATGGATTGCTGTATCACGAAACATGGTAATCAAATATGTCATTCTTCCACCATAAATATGGATTTCTACTCAAACTAAAAATTTGGTTTTTAAGTGAATATAAAATCCTGAATTATTTTTCAAAGTTCATGGAACACATTTTACAGTGTCAATAGTCACTAAAAATGTAAGGGTTTATTTTATAGTCTCAGTTTTTATCATGATGGAATATGTTTAAATTTAAAATAGTGTAATTGAATATTATTAGTATACTAAGACACATATATTGTATTCTATCATGGTTATTATTGGATTAATAAATTATTAATTCCATTTTATCTATATTTATACTCAAATTAACCAAAATAGATTTTATTAAAAAGGTGACATTATTTCTCCTTTTTGATTGGAATTACGTTTCCTCAATATTAATATTCATTATTTTTATTCAATAATATTATTTTTTTATAAATCAATTATTTGTTAATTTTAATTTATGCTAAAATTTAATTTCCTTTAAAATGTTTAAAAGTAATCTTTTTAATGTTTTCTTAAAAAGTCATTTTTTACTTTCTATACAACAGTGTGAAAAAATTTATTTTTTAACATTTTGTGCCTGAATAGATTTTTCCTACATTCATGACCATTATTAATTCTTTAACATCCTTTAATTTTTTTTTATTTCTATAAAGTAAAATCTATTTCACATATTCTGTAATTTTTTTTTCTAATTTCAAAACAAAAGGATATAATTTTCTGAAATGTTTTGAAAAGAAATTTCATCTTACTTATTTATATTTTCATCTATAACTCTACATTTAATTACTTAATCATAGCTTATTTTCAGGGTTTCATTATTGAAAATTATTTTACACGTAGTGTTTTAATATTATTTTTTGCATCTCATGAAAATCATTATGAAATTGAATTCTAACATCACTTTTATAACAAATTTAAAAAATATGTAAGGAATTATTTTTGAATGTTTTCCCTTAATTTTCCTCTTTATGTGGAAGAAAACAAGAATTTAATAAAAACACTTAATTTATGATGAACTTATGGTCTCATTTAACCTCTTATGAATTTATTTGTATACCTTAATTAGGGTATGAGGATTATTTTCAGTTCACTCACTTCGTTGTGATTATATTATTTAACACCCTTTATCTCCCATTTTAATTTATTTTTCTCTATAATTTCTTTGTTTTTTTCACCATGGAAGTATTATACATAATTTATATCACTAAATTACCTATATACTCATTAATATATACATTTTAAGCACTATATCATACATTAGTTTAATTAGATGATTTTCATCAAGAAAGTTAGTCAAGTTATAGATAAGGAAAATATTTATAATCCTTATAGTTTTTAATTACATAAGAATGTGTATCGATGTTGAAAGAAACATTTATTATTTATTGGGAAACAATAAAACTATATTATATCATTATTTGTCATTATTTTTTATCTGGGATTAATTAATATGTATGATCAAAATCATTCAATCCTTTTCATATGATAGGTTTATTGGACTTGGTCAAAATACTACAAGGACCCAGTATTATTTAATCCCCTGATGTATTTGGTAGGGATCATGAGAGAAAGTATAGTGGATATTTCTTGGTGTATCTATCCCATATAATTATAATATCTTTGTCAATTCCATGACATTTTGGATCATATTATTGACAATGTTCTTATTCAAGGCCGTAAATTGTAAGATTTATAACATTGTGTAGTTCATAAATTTAATGAAACTTGATGATTTCCATGTTTTTATTTACATTATTATGTTATAAATGGTATATTTCATACTCAATTTAATAATTATATAACACATATATTAATTATTTATTATTCCAAATCACTCAATATTTATTTTTATATGATTGATTGCATTATAATCAACAATTAATGAGTGTTTGAGCTTGTAATTATTATATTTCCAAATGACTTGGTCATGAAGAAGAATAATAAGAGGTATATTTCTAGAATGGTATCATGTATGGAGATTTTTTTAGGGAATTTCTTAATACCTATTATGGAATAAGAAAATATGGGTATAATTGGAAAATTATCGATTAGGTGGGACGTACATGGGGTTTTCTATATAATGGTCACATTGGGTTTTCTATGTAATGGGTTTTACTAAACCTAAAAAATTATTAGTCATGTAATTGAATCAATATTTTTTTAACTATGAATTGGGTAATTTGGGTCATTTTAGTTGGTATCAAAGATAGTGTGTAATGATTATATATTTAGCAATGGACCCTAGTGTATTGATACGAGGCATCTAAGTTTATATAAAAGTAGGGAATAAATAAAATTAATGTCTATAAAGTTTCTAGGTGATGATTATTTAAGAGTTATATATACCATCATGAATTAATTATTCAATGGGTGATCATAATTGAATGTCTTGGAAATTATTTTGAGGTATCTTGTGATTGAATTTTTACATGATTAATGATATTTTGGGAAGTATCTTAGATGTTTTGAGAAATAATTCATGATTGAGGTGTAAATAAATATTAGGGTTTATATGTGATTTCAGGTTGAGGTAATTGTGGATAATTGGTATAATGGGTTAATTTATTTTTGAAATATATTTTTCATTATAGAAATCATTATGGTTTTAAGGTAATTTAATGTCAATAAAATTCATGTTATTTTGTAAAAGGATTCTTATTTTGAGGGTTTATATATGATCAATCTATATATTGACTGGATTGTGATTATGTGGGCGATTAATTTTTTTTAGGATATTTGTTTTTGAATTTTGGGAATATAGGTTCCTTTTTTATAGGTTTATATTATATTAATTAATATTTTTTTATTGATTATTTAGTTTCTATCATTCTTGAGAATAAAGATAAGTTGACTTTGGAAGAAAATGTGACCAAATATATCTAATTTTTGGGTTTTGATTAGGGTTCGAAATATTTTAATGAGTTTTTAAAACTATTTAATTTTATCATTGGGTGTTATTTTTGGATTTTTGGATATTAATGCATTATTTAATAAAAAATAGGTTAATTAATATTAGAAATTATATTAACCTGTGCTAAATATTTTTTGGTTTAATAAACTGAGGAATAACATTTCACCCTTATTAGATATTATGATCCACTAAATATTGATTTTTATGTTTCATGCACGGAAACATTTATCATGGTTATTCATTATTTAGAATATAAGATGAAGTAGAAGCATAAAAATGATTGAAACACAACTAAAAGATAAAATTTCTATTATAATGGAAAGAAAAAAAGTAAGTATATTTTCTAATATTATCTATCTTGATGGTAAAGTTTTTCCTTAAACTAAAGTAAGTGGTTGATAAATATATAATTTCTTATGTGGAAAATGTGTAATAGTTATAATGGTTGTATTTTGTATACTCATGCACAAGTATGGATATTATAATGGAACATAAATTGTTTAAGAATAAATTAACTAAGAATTAATAAGTTTACTAGTAGAAAAATAGAAATTATTTATCATTATAATATACATATATATATATATATGATATTTTTTCTATGTAAATATATATTCACTTTGGTAAGAAAAAAAATTAAATTTTGAGGATCCATTTTTTTAAGAGGGTGAGAATGTAACACCTTAAAAATTCAATATGTACTTCCCCTTTAATTAAACATTGTGTTAAATAGATTTTTCCGTACACAACATCTAACTAAAATGAGATGTGATATATTAGATTAAAATTATTATAAATATTACTAGAAGAATAAAACTTCTTGAAAATATATAAGATATTGATCAATTAAAAATGATTACATTTAAAGGCTAAATAATTAATATTATTTACTTTAAAAAAAATATTTCTTAACGTTTTAAAAAATGTGTCACTTATTTAGTCCGAAGAAAATTAAATTTATCGGTTTTAAAAGATGATAATGAAAATTATAAATATTTTTCCTAAAATGTGTCCTTTATTACTATTTTTCATTGCATTTTGAATAATTATATTAAAATTATTTTTACCATTATTGAAATTGAATATTTAAAATATATTTTTTATTTTTAATTATCATACTAAACTAAGGTAATAATTTCAATTTCATTTTGAGTCATTAAATTAAGATAACTTAATTAAAGATAATGACCATTGTATGGCCTAAATGGTTTTAAAAATATGAAAACTATGTTATAAGGAATCAAAATTCACAATATACTATATATAATATTACATTATGATTATATTTTGACCTCTATTATCAAAAATATGATTTTGGGTTTCTGTGGTGCTACATGATCTTGAGAAAAAAATATATTATTTAAAATTTAAGAGTGTTTATAAAAGTTCCACCCCCTAACTTATAAAAGGATCCCCCATCTCATCACTTCTCCACCATCCTTTAGCACATTTTCCCGAAAAAACTCTACCCGGATCACTTCCCAATACCATTATCCAAGTCTTATAGGTTTTAGAGTCACTGAAAATAATAATTAATAATGTCTTACGGATATACTTAAAGGAGGATACACAAAGAATATGTATTTTTTTAATCGAGTTATTTTTAGTTTCTTCCTTTTTAGACCACTTATGACTATTTTATAGCCATACTGAAATAGTTAAAATAATATAATTTTTTCCGTCAAATATTATTATCTTAATGGGAAAACCTTTAACTACCTCCTTTCCAAAAAATGGAAAATGAAAATATCACATCTATTTACATTGATACTACCACCTCCTAGAATGACACATTTCATTTTTCATCATAACCTCACAAGGATATTTATGTAGATAGATTTAAAGAATAAATATGATATCCATGAAATAATTATGATTCTATAAAGATAAAAAAATATTCAATATTTTGCTTTTTAGTGACCCTTACTGCAGTAACCTAGAGTTTTTGTTTATATAAATACATTGGTAAACGATATAATTGATCGTACTATGAATGATCCATCAATTTATTAGTATTGGAACATTAGATGCATTCAAGATTACTTAATTATAATGTAAATATAAAAACATAGCATAAAATACATTATTACATCCACATAATCATTCAAACTAACCTTTTTCATATCCTAAGTAAAAGAAAAAAAATAAAGGTAGGACTTAGATGTTCTTTCAGGGTTACATAGAGTGGTAAGATATTATGATTAAATAAGGCATACTAAATATTTTTGAGTGGATAATAAACAAATCAATTCAGTAAACAACTTTATTTAAAACTATAACCTAGACTAATATCAATATAGAAATAAAATGGATAGTGTAATCTGAATTATTAGTAAGGGAAATGTATAAATATTGATATTCATGGTCTTAAAATCAATTTCACCACCATGATATTAGGAATATGATCATCAATGCCTCATCCAAGACATTTTTAATAAATGGGTAGTTTTAAAATTGATACCAATGTAATACGGAATAGATGATTTTTTGTCTCTCGATATACACCAATTAATTTTGGGGTTATCTATATTTTGTCTCCACCAATCACATTCACATATTATGAATTCATCATATATTGAATGATCAATGCAATTTATTTTACAAAAAAATTACATATCAACATTTAGCAATATTTAATCCAGAATACAAAATATTTCCCTAATAAATTAAAATCATAATAACATTGTTTCAATTGATAAAATATAGAAAAGTTATAAAATTGAAATATTATCAAGTTAATAGAAATGATTCTTAATTCATCGATGATATTGAAAATATGGACATGAAGGTGAAAAATATTGTATAAAGAGTAATTTAGTGAGATAAAGAACATGATAAAAATAAAGTAAATGATCTCAAAATAATTTAGAATTTATAAATCAATAAATTATGATAGAATACAATCAAGTAATCACATTTGAAGATTTTATAGTTAAAACAAGAGCTTAAAAAAGAAAATATAAGAAAAATAAATAAATAATTAAATCCCTATAACTTTGTGAAATAAAGAAGTTATAAATCACATTAAAAAATATCCTTATTCCTTTAAGATAATAATTCCATATTGTTTTATTATATTTTTAAATAAAACATCCAAGAATATTGATAAAAACCTAGTGATGAACCAATGCATGTAAACCTATCATGTCACTGGATCTAGATCAGTACAGGACCCAAAGAGTGATCACAGTCACCATGAGATAAATACAAAAAAATTGGTACCAACTAACCTAAAAAAGGGAATGAATTTACCTAGAAGTATAACACAAAATTTCCCATATAAATCAAAAATAAGATAAAAAATTAGAGTAAAATGTTTTAGTAAATAATTAATTATAATACATACAAGATCAAGTAAAAATGGTTGAACCTAAATGAAAAACAAAATAAGAAACAAAACCAAGTCTCAATGTGACTATCTATCTCAACCATCCTTATCATCAAATGAAATGATATCAACCAAGAGAATATTCCATTGCATATGACAATTTTCCCTTTAACATTAAACTATTAGACCAGGGCTATATATTCCAAAAGGAAAAACTAGTGTGTGGGAACTAAATCTTAATATGACACCACTAGAGAATCTATAAAATTCATATCACCATGAAACCCTTTTTTCTATCATTTATATAGAATAGTTTTATAAGTATAATTCCATGTGAAAATTATTTTTTTAATCACCATTTTTAAAAAAAAATCCATTTTCAAAGACATAAATATATGGTGATAAGAAGAAATGATAACATGGGGTATAATAGTTAGAAGTACCCATGTCTCAAAAGAAATAAAATTTGAGAATATAAAGTTTAAAATAAAAAGGAAATCAATATATTATAACTACTCTAGTAGTTCCATGCCCATTAGACAAACCCATAAGATAATCTTATGAGAAAACTAATACGAAACAATAACATCATATAATAAACCAAGAATAATTTTGAATCTATCCGATGGGAATATGTACTAGTACACATGAAGGAACAACAAGCTAGAAATAATGTGAATACTAAAAATAGTCAGTCTTTCCACAGTCTATCAATATCATAAGAATAATCCCCAGTGGTGCCACACTCACTATGATGTTCATATGTACATAAACCGATGAACCCAAGTTTTCTAACGTGTTTTTTACCAAAAAATTACACAAAATATCCATACAATTTTACAAAAAAAATTCTCTAGTGAAGGATCATTACCCCCATGATTTAAGAAATTAAATATTTAGATAACAATTATCAAAATGTATCAAAAAATTTCTTTACAATGTATCACCACACCCATGATTTTAAATCCATTTTAGTGTGAGAGAAATCGTTAAATAATTTCATTGAAAACATAATGTTCATAAAATGTTTTAATGTAAAACTCTCTAAAACCCCCATTTTATGCCACCAGAAATTTAATCAATCACATTAAGTGAACAAATAAGTTTTCAAAGCAAATTCCCCTTTAAAACCAATTTTATAATCCAACCAAGATTTTATTTCATAAATCAAACATATTTATTTTCAAATTATTAATTTTTTGGAAGGAAACCAAACGATTAAACAATATAATTGTGTAATTCATTTTATTGATCCATTTTATATAGAAACCTATTTATAGAATGAATGAAATCTCATCACCTTCAAAAAGATCTGATTAGAAAACAAAAGAACAGATTCTTAAGAACCTAAATATGATAGAAAAATAATTTTATTTTATATACCATGATAGATACAACCTTATAATCTCATAATTAATTTATCACATGAAGAAATAGGGTATAAAAAATATTATAAGGAGTACTCTAACAAAATTATGTTGAATATTGATTAAAGCATTCAATTTATATTAAGATTTACCATGAGTAGGCGGGAAAGTGTCTAAATTTTCACCAAGGAGCCTATGGTTGGAATAAATTCATATCAGGGTATAGGGATAAGATTAGAGAAGTTCAACAGATGTTTCTTCTAATATAAATATAAATAATCCTTCACTAATCTGTATGTATAGTGATGCCTCCGGCTACCTGCTAGAAACTAACAATGAGTAGGTGGATATAGACTGAGAGCATGTTACTATAGAACTCCATCGGTTGGAAAGTGGAAGTCCACCATATATCTGATGGTACCTATAGAATAACTATAATTCCACTAAGATGCACCATCTATCCAGTGGTCCTCACCGGCTAGTCAGTTGTAACTTACTATGAACAACTACCAAAACTCCCCTTCCAACCCATTACCGACCCAAAATACGTAATGATAAAAAATGAGACTTGAAACTGATCCCAAAAATAGTGTGAGACATACCTAATGAATTTAAAGAATAATTAAATTTTCTGAATTATTATTCAAAGTAAATTATGATTATGGTGGTGCGAAATTCTATTCAAAAAATAAATGATTAAACAATTATTCCTTTCACACATTTAGTAAAAATTCCAAAAGTACATCATTCTGAAAAAAACAAGGAGAATAATTTTAATATTTATAAAATAAAGTCACATACATTTAAAAATGATTTCAGATTATTATTTGATCATAAGTTTTTTATGATAACATTTTAAGGATCATGAACACTGAAGAAGAATATTTGGAAGGAAAACATTAAATTAAATTTTTTTAATGAAAGACCTTTATATGTAATAAAATATTTATTATTGATTCAAAAATAGAATAAATGAAGTATAAAAATGAAATCCAAAAATATAACCTGAGAGGTATAAAATATATTAGTTTTGTGAGATTAGGATAATATAATTTTCTCAAAGGATATCTAAAAATAAACAATATCAAAACTAAACAAGGTTTTATAAGAAATTCCTTACCTTTCATATCAACTTAGTTGTACATGTTTGATCTTCCTATAAAATTAAT
The DNA here is from genome assembly GCA_963277665.1 of Viscum album. Classification (NCBI taxonomy): domain Eukaryota; kingdom Viridiplantae; phylum Streptophyta; class Magnoliopsida; order Santalales; family Viscaceae; genus Viscum; species Viscum album. Next base: position 927,710,961 of record OY728130.1, read on the forward strand.
TTAAATATAACTAATAATTTATTTGAAATTTTTTCATATATATTCCATTTATGGTCTTTTTATAATAATTTTAAATCCATTCATCGAATAGTTCTCACTTATTTAGACCACTTTTGTTTGCTCAGTCAATTTTCCAAAATCACTTTGGTATATTTCTTGTTGTTAAAGGTGTTGTGAAATGGTTATATCATCTCATGAATTTTATAAATTTCATGAATATAATTTTTCTTCATTGTATAAAATTTTATAATCTTCTAAGAATTGTGGTTAATGTAAAAGTTACATTTCCTTGTGGATGTAGTGGTCCACACATACACAAAATTGGTGTTATCTTTTTCCAATGGACTGAAGGGTAAGTAGTTATGATACATATATTATATTTATAATAATAATTATTTGATGAATATCATATAAACTAATTAATTATATATTTTTAAAAATCCAATAGAAATCAGTTATGGAAAAATAATTTTATATTTACGTGGAGACAGTTGGTCATATGTAAGCATGAGCGAAGTTTTTTGATTTCCATGGGTTAAAAAGAAAAAAGAAAATAAAAATTTAATTATAATAAAAACATACCATTATTGTAAATATAATTATATAATAATTTTAATAAGGGTATTTAATATTAGAATAATTTTTAAGAAGGATGTATATTGAAAAATATCAGCAACAACACATACCTCATGTTTTGGTAACAAACATTGGTTTACACATTAAGATTTACAGAAGGGGTAATATGGTTAGAAAGATACCTATAGTATGAGAAAATTATATTTGGGAAGGAATTTGGCCTGATATTGGTTAATATTTGTAGCTTATATAGTGTGGAGATTATAGGGTAGGGTGTTCCCTTTTATAAGTGTGATAGGAGGAAAACATGTATTTAATTGAATCTTTAGTATATATTATATGTCTTAATCTAGTAAATTGGATCAATATTACAATATCCATGAAGATTATAAATTTATTTTAATAAAAAAATGATATTTAATCCAATTTCCAATGTTATCTTTAAGCCTTATACATTTATTTTATTTCTTTTACTCATTTTAGCCTTAATCATAGTGAAATGTATTTTATATGGTTACTAGTAATTATGATAAAAAAATTAAAGTAAAATTATAAAAAAAAATTAATTATATTTTTTAAAAATATTTAATCATTTTTACAAGATTTATTGTTTGGATGTGATAAAAATTGCATTTAAAATGTTTTGACAAAATGCAATAAAAACCGCTTTTAGAAAAATGTTTTTTTATGAGTAAAATTATTTTTACAGAAAAAGTGTAATGTTGACTCCAATGGAATTAAATATATTATTTTAAATAAAATGATAATTATTTTTCTATAATATGAGACTAAAATCTAAATTAACCTTGTAAATACTTGATTAAGAGAGTGTAAATAAAAAATCATTTAATTTGAACAAAATAGTTACTTAGATTTCCAAAAATGTAAAGAACATATTTCTAAGTTGAAATTATATTTTTATTAAAATTTTACTACTAATTTAATAAACTATTATTCTTTAATTTTTTCATAATGTTTTAATTTATAATTATACCATTATAATAACCTATAATGATAGATGTTGTAAAATTGGTATTTCTTATTATTTACAAAAAATCATATTTTTTCTAAAAATATAAAAATTTCAACCTACGAAACTTTTTAAATGATTAATTAAAGAATTAAATTCATTTATTGAAATTAATATTATAAAATTTTATAATTTAGGTTTTAATATCATTTTTGAATAAATCAATATACATTTTGATGTTTTTTCATTAGAAAAAAATATTAGTTATTGTAATTGATGCTCGAGTGTTATATTCTTCCCTATTTCAAAAATTCCATCCCATAAATTTCTATAATGTCACATCAGGAATAGATATGGGTAGTTATTATTCACAAATTCTCTATTTTCTCATGTAATGCATTATATTTTATGATTTCTCCAAAGTACATTCACTAATTGAGTTTTACGATTTGAAACATTTATTCTCTTATGTTAAAAATATAGACAGGAAATTAATAGTAAAATTAATCAGATTATAATTATATTCACTTTTAGTTAATACCATTATTTGTGTCTGGAATGCGCTTTAATAATAAAGAGATATGTAATAGATAGTAAACATTTTTAGAGGCTAGGTAATCAATAATGGCAGTTCATCCTAGAATTTCAATATGTGGTATATACATGTGAATTAGTTTCCATTTATTGAAAAACATTATAAAACCCTTACATAGAGATAAATTCAATAAAATATGATCCCCTAATTGAAGTTATAAATACTTTTTTCAGTTATATGCATAACACTTATTCTGTCATTGAGATTCCTTGATTATATTTTTAATGGTCTTTACTTTCATCATTATCTCATAAAAAATTAGTAGGAATAAAATATAATTTTCAACAATATAATCCAAATAATATGGTGTATGAAATATTTTACCTTAAAATGCTTCATATAGATCAATTTTAATGCTAAAATGTAATCTATTATTATATGGGAATTTTATAAAAGTTGAATATTAATCCCATATACCTTGAAAGTCATCTGAGAATGACCTCAACATGTACTCTAACATTTGAATAGTCCTTTAGGGCATTCCATTTTTCTGGCGATGATAAAAATTTATCAAATGTAGGATAGTTTCATGATAATTATAAAGTCTCTTTCATAATGTTGACGTAATTCGTGGGAGAAAATTGTATACAATCAAAAGTGGTGCACCATGATTTCTCAAAACATCATTAATATATAATCATTTGAGGTTCCCAATAGGTAAATATTTCCTTTTAGTGATGAAATATATAGATTTGGTAAGGTGATAAAAAATGAACCATATGGAATAATTCATTTCTGGATTCTTTGGAAATACGTTGAAAATATATATAATAATATCATCCAATTTCAACATAACCATAGGTACATATTACATCACTCTTTAAGGATATTGTCTCATAGAAATAAACTATTTCAAAATCAAGGATATTTATACATAGTTTGAAATTTATTATTTCTTATTATCCCCAAAAAAATCCTGAAACTCCTGAAATTTTTTGGTTCTACCATTCTGTATAGAGAAATTTGTGCTTTGAGATTCATCTAAAAATTCTTTTTTCAGCTCAGGCAAGGATTTAACACATAATCACTTAGGAAATTTCATTATAGAATCTTCATAGATGAATCCTACCAATATTTCATCATTCACAGAATTAATTTTCTTTTTAAAATTTTTGTCATTATATAAAGAAATTGTTATTTTCTTCAATAATGTTGGATTATAAATCATTTAGAATTGATACAATTTTTCACATTCCTTATTTATTCCCTTATGAAACTTTACTAAATCCATGCATATTGAATCTTTTTCGATATCTATTTTATAAAAAATCCCCATTATCTTTCCCACTCAATGAATTTACCACCTTTTTTTCCTGTATAGGGTGGTTGTGTGTGGAGGAATAATAAACTATGAATAGTTCTTTCCATCTCCTTTACCTCATGTTATGTTATTTTTCTTTAATAAGTTATATTTAAAACTTCTGTGATCCATATATATTTCACATCATTAAACATAATGGTATAGAATCAATTTTTTTAATATAATGATTATGGATACCAACTCAATATCATGGGTTATATAATTTCATTAATAAATTTTCAACCACTTTGACACATAGAAAAATACTCTATCATTTTTCATAAGAGAACATCCATTTCCCTTATCTGATGAATCACTACATTTAAAAATCCAACCCTTAATAATGGAAAAGTTAATATTAATTCATTAAAAGTTATCCCATCTAGCTCTTCAAAATTTATTTTTATTGTTCTAACTTTATAATCTTAACCATTTAAATATTAACTTTTTTAACAAATTAGCTAATTGATAAAAATTTTGTTCCAATAATTGTGAGTAACTTTACAATAGAAGTAAAATATACACCAAGGTGGTATTAATTGATGTCTTCCATTACTTTACTTCCTTATCTTAGAAGGATCAAAATAATATTCCATCATTAGAGACAATATTCCCAATTAAAAAACATTCCTAAAGCTAGAATACAAATTTTCGAAATTTTCCATCCACAATTTTTTTTAATTTTATTAAGAATATTTTAAAAATAAATATTTTTCTCTTAATTGATTTTTTAGTATACTAATATATCATTCAAAAACACCACCATAAAATTATCAAGACAATTTTTGAATTCTTTGTTTATCAAATTTATAAAAATAGAGGGATCATTAGTCAATGTTAAGGGAATTACTATAAATTCTTAATGCCTATACCTCATAAACAATTTATTTCCCAGAATTCCTTCCATCAGTAACCATAATTCACCAGACCCAGAATGAAGAAAAATATTTTAAAAATATTTAGATCCATGAATTTTATCAAAAACTTCAACAATTTTGGGAATAAGATACTTGTTATTTATAGTAACGACACTCATTTTACTATAATAGTTGTATAATATCATAGAACCATATTTCTTATTAAAAAAAAATAAGGGGTCTCCATAGTGAAGAACAAGGGCATTTAAATCCTTTATCACACAATAAAAACCGTTTTTCATTTAGTTACACTAATTATATTATGTCTATCATATAAGGATACTTAGATATAGGGTTTTCAATAGGGATGGGGTTTGAAGAAAACTCAACTTAATTCTTTGGTGGATGTCTAGGTATTTATTTAGGAAACACATCTACGTGTCTGGGAATAATAGTGACATAATATATTTTACGATTCCTTTATCATTAATAGGATCTATTCACGCTTCTTCTCAAATATTTTCATTAAGGATAGCTACTAGAGGTGGATCTAGACATGATTCAGATAATATTAAATCCTATTTAAAGAAAAGTGTTTCCATATCTTTATCTCTAATCATAATCTCATTCTATTGGAAATAAATTTTCATATTATAATATTTAATTTAATCCAAGAAAATTATTAAATCAATATCAACCATATGTATAATAATAAATTTTTTAAATAGGGTACATCTATATGTCATAATGTGAATAGAATCTCATATCCTTATTGAAAAACAAATTCTAATAGGAGTCCTAATTGAAAACTCCATTATTAATATTCTAATTAAATATACAATTTTAATAGAAAACATGGAATATGTAAATAAGTCTATATATCCAAAATAAATAATGATGTAATGGTGTATTATTTCTCTGATTTTATGGAACATGATACTATATTATAATTGTTGAATGATTTTGAGAAACTGGTTCCCTTATAGACTTGGATTATTCCTGTGAAATTAATGTTTAATATTGTTTTATATATTTTTCATGTAGTTTACAACATGCATATATAATAATATATATTTATCTACATACTCTGCAACACTTTAATTTTCATTTTTCTTTAAAGTAAGAACGTTACACTCAATTTCATCTGAAATATATCTAGGGTATTTCTTGAGGAATTCCAATTTAAAGGTTCCCTATTCTATAATTTTAATTTATTCAACCTCTTTAGTGTTTTTGATCAATTAACACTATTGATCAATATCTCCCTTAAAACAATACACTTCTATAGTAGTTTTTTCCAATTCATTACATCCCAAGGATAAAAATAGATTCTCGAGGGACTTGATATTTTATTCATCTACCAAGGGATCAGTAGTTCCACTAAATGATATGTTATTAATGTGTACAAATCAATCCAATTCCATTGAAACAATATTTGTAATAATAGGTTTCTCCATTCAATAATGTTTATTTATCATAACTTGTGTCAGCTACTCTAATATGTCCATGATCCAATCATATCAAACACCAGCTATATTGGCTTTCCCAGTAGGGGGATACCAACATTGATCATGGGTTCTCATTCCCATATATCCATTTTTCTCCATCTTTAAATAGTTTCACACATTGGGTTAGCTCAAAATCATAACGAATATAGAGCTCTAATGTAAAAAATTGTTATAATGGTAAAAGTTATGAAATAAACATTGGGATTATAATAATTATCATATTTTCTATGTTCATTTAAAATCTAGTTCTCAAGGTTCCTATTAAACATTATATAATATCGACTATAATGACCACATATCATTGAACCAAAACCAATGTTTACATTATTACATTAGTAAATCATTCATGGGATTTCGCCGTAAAAGATTGAACTGTTCAACAGTCTTTAAAAAATAGATACATATATAGTTCCCATATTATACTGGAAATGTAAACAATATATATAAGAGACATTATTGAATCCTTGAAATAATTAAAAATATCATTCTTTTATCCTCGGGAATAGAAAAAATAATCTGCTAGATCAGATACTTAATAAGGGTTATATATAGTGGGAATTATCAATAGTAAATATGGTATATTCAATATGGTAGAGTGGATAATAAAAAACGCATGTCATTCAATCAACATCTTGATTTTAAAGAAAATACATAGCTAATATAAACATCACAATCATATGGATTATGGAATCTATATTTTTAGTAATAGAAATTAATAAATCCATACATTAATGTTCATAACCAGGAGGACTCAGCCAAGAAATCATGAATCTTACCATCAAGAACTCAATATGAAATTCTTAATAAATATGTAGGTGTAAACTAGATACCAACCTAATATGGAATGCCTACTATTTTTTCTCATGAGACATGTCGATGCATCTAGGGTTTATCTATAAATAGTCCCCACCCATCCATTTCTGAACTATTAATTCCACATATAATTAATTATCAAAACAATTCTTTGTTAAAATACCTTATATGTCAACTTTTATCTATATTGAATCAAGAATATGGATTATTTACATAGTCAATGGAATAATTTTTTAATATGCATTCTTCAATTGAAAATATACATAGAAATGGTATAAAATTAAAATATCAACAATATAATAGAAATGATTCTTCATTCTTCCATGATACTAAAAATATGGATGTAAACGAGAAAATTAATGTCCAATTAATAATAGGGAGTGATCGAGAATATTATCATAATAATGTGAATTATCAATAAATAAGGTAAAATTCATAAATACATAATGGATGAAATAAGACAATAGATTCATTATAAATAATGGTTTTTTGTAAAACAGTCTTATAGAAAATAAAATTTAATCAGAACATTAAAAATAAATTCCTTATGAATTTTTGTAATAATGATTTTTTAAATCAATTTCAAAATTATTTCCATTTTCTATGAAAATAATATCCCATTATTTTGATATCATCATAGATAAAAATTTCTTGAATATTAAGGAAGGAATCTTATTTGAAAATAAAAAAAATGTTTTTAAACTAATATTCAATGTAAAAAAAATTATAATATTAGAAAATTACATTTTTATGGTTAATGTTAAAAAAACCATTCATTTTACACTTTTTGTAAACAGTAAATGATTATCTTTTTTATAAGAGACAAGAATATTCCTTTTAAAATATTGAAAAGAATGTCAAATATGATTGAAAGTGTTTTCAAATAATTATTCAATCATAAAATAGATCGTTATTTTAAAAAAAATGGAACATAGAAAAATAATGGGAGAAATTTTATGGTATCATTACACACCAAATCTGTTTGGATTTTTTCCATGGAGAAAAATTCATAATTTTCTTATTACATCCTCATAGAGTGTTAATAGTACAAAGATAAGGAACAATGAAAGAAACTTGATCTTAAAATTTACATTTCCATGGTCTTTGATACATTAAAATAGAGCTTTCTATTGTATGTTCTTCAAAGATATGGATTTTATAATGAGTTAATCAAGCTTATTTATACCATTAATATTTTTGAGAGATGATCCATTATCATTGATGGAACACCCATATGATTATTTCAATGAATAAGGGGTGTGATAAATGGTGATCTTCTCTTAGGGATTCTATTTACACTTGAAAAATATTATCTAAAAACATATATTAATGACCTCACTCAAATTAGATTTTATAGAACAATCAATGATAGTATGAATGATAATGCTTCCTCACATTTCCTTTATGATGATGACATCCGTATTCTTAGAAAAGCTTCAAGGAAAACTGTCTCCTCTATTAAAGACCTCTTTAAACATTATGAATTGGTCTTGGGGAAATCCATAAGTTGGGATAAATCATTCATTATCTTTGGTGATGGAATTCATGTTAGAAAAACAAGATAGTGAACAAACAAGGAATCGAGAGGGGGTCTCTTCATTTCAGTTGCCTTGGTGTCCCTTTAATCTAGGGAAAATTGAAAAGACAATATCTAGAGGGAATATTAAGTAGGATTATTAATAAAATGGCTAGGTTTATAGGGAAAGCAATGTCCATGGCTAGAAGGGAATTCCTTATTAACTATGTGGTCACATAAGAGTTTATATACTAATTCTCTCTTTATAGGTGGCCCAGATGTCTCATTATGTAACATTAGGAAATGATCATAAATGTAATTACCTATAATTTTCAATAATTTTTTTCCTAGTTTATTGGAATTGTTTCGAGACCAGGTGCTGAGATGACATGTGATTCTGAGAACTAGGGTTCATGGAATGTATTTTTAAACATATTTTAAGTTCACTTACGTGAACATACAAGTGGGTATTCCAATCTTTTGAATTGTGGATCAGATCAGAAATATGAGGGCAGTGTTGGACTCGAAACGTCGAGATTCTCCTAGGTGGGGCCTAACATCAACCGGTGTGGGTCGATCAGAAAAGCTATTTTTTGGAGTTAAAGAATAAAAATAATAAACTTGATATTATTTTTTTTCTTTTCTGTCCGTTGAGTGATGATTTGTCAATGTTACAACACATCGATGATGCAAGGCTGCATTCATTAATGACACTCATTAATGGAATAACATGGAGACGCTACAATACTCAACATGTTTTCTTTTTTAGCTAATCAAGGATTTAGGGTTGAAAAAAAACCCTAAAATTTTTCTACTTAAATGCCAAAAGAAACCTCTTCCATTAAAGAATGACAGAGATTACAAACGTGGCAATGACACACCAAGAGAACGAATCAGATCCGATGACCAAAAAATGATGATGAACACCAATAATTCACAGATAGACAATGACAAAGTGGATCTTATCAATTGTTAGAAGTGGATCCATAAATCTAGGTAAAGGTTTATGGTTTCTTTTTTATTGATGTTTCTTTACCCATTGCTGAGGATAATGATGAAAGCAGACCCACCCACAAGCGGGTTGATCTGCGATCCGATAATTCTTGCAGGAGGGTTATAATGTGGGATTGAAAATGGGGATTTAATATTTTGTGTCATTATTATTATTTTTACCCCTGTATAAAATTTAACGTGGAGGGTGCAGACTGACACGAGAAAGGCCCAGGTCCCTCCGTTGTGGATGTTTTTTGTGCGTTCTTCATGGATGAATGATCAAGTTGGAAGAAATGCAATTTTGAGGGATTCAAATTAACGGTGACACCCTATAAAGACCATAGGGTCATTTAGTTCGAGAAAAGGACAACCAGAAAAACTCCAGTGTCCCGTTGAAGAAATCGCCAGTGGTGGCCTACAGTGGTGACCGCAGGCGGAGGGAGGTGGTGTGCCTATCAGCGAGCCACGATGGCATGGTGGTGTGGTGTCGACCAGTGCTACGTGGTGGTGGCAACTCGCGTCTGGGATACTTGGGTGAGCTGGGGGCACACATTCCATCAACCATGTGTGGGAGGACCGTTAGTCCATGTTGTATGAAATGGACGCGGTAGAGCCACGTCTGGCTAACTGAATGGGTCCGCTACGCAGACAGGTTATAGTGGGAGGCCACACCAGTGGGCACCACCGGGTGACCAACCAGATGCGGCTAAGCTATATCCGGGTGTGAGAAGTCGGCCAGCCTCAGTGGGTCGGGTTTATGGGGGTGGCCCACATCCCACCAAGAGGGTAAGGCCAACCACATGTCAGACACACGACCCAATGGGCGGGGCCAGACCTAGTTGGGCCAGGCCTGGGTCGGACTAGGCCAGGACCCAATTGGCCCCCATTTACTGAAACACTTGTAACTAACAGACCCGACATATGATTAATGTGACATCTATATCACGAGGACCCTTGTGATGATGTATTCCTTCTTAGATACTCGATGTGAGTTATGGTGGAGGATGGCATATGTCTGGATTGGATCGGACTTGAATCCAACTTGGCCCTTCTTACAAAATGCCCATAACATACAGACTGGGTTTCCATTAAATGCACTGTCTATTGAGTTGGGATCCTTTCGACAAGATGGTTCTTTGTGTTACTCTATGTGGGACTTCCTGGTGGTTGAGGTACGACTGATGTATTGAGGAGAAGATCATCCTAGAATGAAGCGTGCTAAGTGCAAGAATCCGGTGGATGGATATGATGTGATTAATGAAGAGATATCATTCATGGATCAGAAATGGAGCGACCCTTCATGGATCATCATGAGAGTAACCCTATGTGGATCAGTATGAGAGATACCCTTCATGGATCAGTATTAGCACAACCTATTTTGGATCAGTAGCAGATTGACCCTTCATGGATCAGTAGTAGAGTGACCCTTAATGGATCAACAGTAGAGCATCTCAATAGAATAAGATGATATGACTTTACGAATAATCATATTTACTTCTGTACTTATGTTATACCTTGTGTGAGGTACCTTTTACATTGTGGTATGTATTTGAGATTTTCCTTTCTGGTATTTCCTTTTTATTATCTTTCCTTGTGGATTTCTGAGGGACCTTTTGAGGACTCGAGGTCCCTACTAAGTTGTTATACTCACCCCTGCATGTGATTCACCATAATGTGTTGTGTATTGTGTAGTCGACCAACACTACGACAATGACCTTGGTGGTCTGGGACTCGACAGAGCACAACGAGGTAGGAGTGGATGGGGCATACTTCTAAAACTTTAGGATTTACTACCACTACCCTACAGGTAGAGACTTCAGGGAGGACTTCAATAGTACTATTTACTTTTGGGTTCTTGGGCTTGTATTCTGGACCCTTTACTTTCAGTTTACACCTTTTACACTCAGTAGTGGTACATTATGGTGGTTTTAATTTTTTTACTTTGTGGTTTTATTTGTACACAATTCCCTGTGTTTGCATGTACACGTTTAAAGGAAATGTCTTCCCTTTTGGGATATAACTTTCTTATGCTAGTCCCCATCCCCTGACCTATAAAAGGTGGCTTTGGGGTAGTCACGACATGGGATCCGGGATATGGGTCATGACAAAGTGGTAACAGAGGGCAGTCGGTTCTACCAGAAAAACTAAGAGTCTGTATTTTGGATTGGTGAAATAGTATTAAGTGTCTTGAGTTCAGCTTTCAGTACAGGGAGTTCAGTGTAGGTATAGAGGGAAACATATCCATACACCAAGACCCTGCATTATATTTTTGGACTCGGTACAAAAAACACTAGTTGCATGTATTTTGGAAATGTTTTTCTCTTGATACCTTTTGAGTCTGCTCACCAGGTATAACATATTGACCATGGTGCATCTGTTTCCCTACATGATGCCTCAATGAAGACAGGTAGCCAGGATTCATGTGAGGGATCACAATGATGGCCCACCGAGTGATGAGTTGTCAGTGGCGGCGCCACTTATAGCAATAACAACTTTTGGTGGTGTAACAACAGCACCACCACCCTTAGAGAAGTAGTTGCTACCAACACCACAAAAAAATGTGAACGCCGAATGAGTGTGTTGTACAAGTTGAAAATATAGAGGCCTCTGAGGATTCATGGTGAGACAGATCCTCATGCATATGAGTATTGGTTGGAGGTAGTTATGTTGGTTCTTTACCTAGTAGAGACACCTAAAAACCAAATGGTGGTCTTATCCTCAAGCCGTTTCCAGGGCACGTTAGGGAGATGGTGGGGCTTGAATCTCCAAACACACTAGGATATGACCCTTTCCTGTTTGGACTTCGAGAGACTCTTCAAAACAGAGTTCATACCAGAGACACTATGGTCAGTGTGTATTAAGGAGCTACTGCACCTATAGAAGGGAAGCCTGACTATGGCCCAGTACACGACAAGGTTTACCGAACTCTCCCGCTACTCCACCAACATGGTACAAGACCCTTTCTTTAAGGCCTAGGCCATTGATCAGGGACTCTTATGGGAGATCAGAGAATCAATTATTTTGCTCAGTATCCCGATGCAGGCTAGAGTGCTAGAGAGATCTCTACTATGGGAGAGCTTCCTAGCTGAGCAGGCACCAATGGTGAGGGACACCACCGGCTGACAGGTGGTTGATTTATCTATAGTAGGTGGTAGGAAGACGACGAAGAGGCCCATATGGGCCAATCCTTATAGAGGACAACCCTAGGACATAGGGTTAGAGGTATGGAGATCTCAAGGCAAAGGAAGTTAGCTTTGGGATAGAGTTTGTTACTCCTACGGTGGATAGTTACACATATCTCGAGACCGTCTGACTCCCCGCATGGATGATCGGCAGACGGTTGAGGGACCTCTGAGATAGCGACAGAGGTAGGAGTAGGGTGACCAGAAAGGTGATGGATGTGGAAGGGGAGAGGGATGAGTGGAACGAGGAGGACACATGTATTAGACACTACCACCACCACCCCCAGGCGGTCTACCAAGGGCTCCAGGAGCTGCTGGACAGGGGCGAGCCCAGCTTCAGGCTGTAGAGACCTACGATCAAGAATTTCTTGAGATGATATGATATTTGATCTATGTATTATCCACTTTAGTTGTAGTGATTATAAATACAGGCTCCAGTAACTCCTTCCTTTTTGCAAATATTGTTTGGAACATAGAGATTCCAACCAAGCTATTTTCTCAATCTATAGGATCAGAGACTCCCATAGAAGGAGAGTCGGTGGTCACATGCTGGTGTAGATAGTGTGACATTACTCTCAGAGGAGATATTTTTATATGGGAACTCTGGGTATATGCTTTGAATCCCTATGATGCCATTCTAGGAATGGACTAGCTATTAGTAGTTCATTATCAAATCTACTATTTGAGACATACAGTACAATGTTCAAACAGAGATGGACACCAGTTTTCCTTTATATGTGAGAAAGAAAAAAGGGAAGCACAAGATGGACTCGCACTAATGAGGGTTCGACTGATCACTCACCAGTTGGATATCATGACCTTCTATATGGTGTATGAAGTGAGTCCACAATTTTCTGCAGTGGTGGATGAGTATGTGGACGTCTTTCAAAAATATTTCCCATGACTACCTCCTCACATATAGGTAGAATTATGTATTGACTTGTACCCAATGACGACTTCGATATCTACACCTGCATATTAGATGGCTCTTGCAGAGCTCTTGAATATGGGAGTAAAATTGGAGGAATTGCAGTGGAAGGGGCTTATAAGACCCAGTGTGTCTCCATGGGCAGCCCTAGTGTTGTTTTCCAAGAAGGAAGACTAGAGCTTGAGACTATTCGTGAACCTCCGCTGACTAAACCAGGTGACCACGAAGAATAAGTATCCACTGTCGAGGATATATGACCTCTTTGATTAGCTGAAGGGAGTAAAGTGGTTCTTAATGATACACCTCATATTAGGCTATCACCAACTTCATGTACGAGATGTGGAAATCCAAAATATGGCCTTCATATGTCGATACAAACATTACGAGTACTTAGTGATGTCATTCGGTGTGACGAATGCCCCATATGTTTTCATGGGACATGTGAACAGTGTCTTCTAGTCTTACATGGAACAGTTTTTAGTAGATTTCATTGATGATATCTTAGTGTACTCAGCGTCGGAGGAGTATCATGTTGTACACTTGAGGATAGTTGTAGACATGATCCGAGAGAACCATCTTTACGGAAATCTCTTGAACTGTGGGTTATGGATACAAAAGGTCTATTTCATGGGGCATGTCATCTTAGAGGCTGGAGTTGTAATGGATCTAGTGAAGATCGTGGTGGTGCTTTCTCAGAATCCACTCAGGAGTGTTACACAGGTACATAGTGTCCTTAGGTTGACAGACTACTATTGAAGATTCATACCTGACTTCTCTAGATTAGCAGCACCTATGAAAGCTTTGAAGAAGAAAAAGAAAACCCTTTGTGTGGACATAGAAATGCTAGTAGAGCTTCCAGGAGATGAGGTAGAGCTTGACCAGTGATCACATCTTGAGGTTTTTAGAGGAGTACATTGACTATGTAGTATACTGTAATGCATTAGTAACCAGACTAGATTGTGTCTTGATGCAGGGAGATGCAGTGATTTTATAAGGACCCATACATTACATACATGGTTATTACTTCAATATTGAATTACAATTATTATAACATATAACAAAACCAGGAAAGGACCGTATGGGTATAGTGTCTTTAGAAACTGGGGAACATAAACAACTGGTTCATAAATCATCTACATTGTCTCCCATTTATTTCTAGAGTCCCTTTTGGCATATCCTACTTAATAACCTTCTTCTTGACCTGGGGAAAGAAAACATACAAAAGGGTGAGCTCAAATTCTCAGTAAGGTTAAACAAAAGAAATATCAATCACATCATATTCATAAGAACATAACATTTTGGAAATCATAACCTGCAAAAGAGATCATAATTTCATAACATAGGATAAATCATAGTAGTGAAATGTAATCCCAATAATCATAACTTAAAACATGAAATTTTTTGTCATACACACATAATCATAGAGAATTATTTCTTAGTAGTCAAGACTCATAGCCAAGACTATCTTAGAGGACAAAGTCCATTTCTGAACCGAGTTCACTTCTCGTTTCAGTCCTATTTCACGGAACCGGTTTAACCTGTCGTTCCAGACATGTCAATCTCATGAGATATAAATCATTAACCAATGCATTGGAGGGAAATATAGGTCCCACCCATCTCATAATGATACCATTCTTATGTGTTCCACAAAATCATAAATCATACATCATTGCATAACCCATGTAATAAAAATGGGATTCTTAGACATCATGACATCATAAAACAATTCATATAAGATAAATGAATTCATAAAAATAATTCCATCACAACATAATCAAATCAATGTAATAATAGGGATAGAAACAGAACCCTATATTATCTTAGATGGAAAATAATTTTGATAGAACACTTGAAATCCATTCTTGAGGAAAATATCCTTTCTACCTCAAAAACATGTTTCCTTTCTTAACATGTCATACAATTTTAAACTAAAAGAAGTTGATTAAAAATAAACTTGAAAAATTTTAAGGGAAGCTTCTTGGAAATAATGTTTTAAAAATTCATTCATGACGTATATGTTAAAAAAACATTCTTCTCGTACTTTTGTCGGAAAAGTCAAAAAGTACCTCGTACGAAAAATGACAAAATATTCCTTTCATGTCATTTACTAAACACTCACCGAAGGGTAAAATTGGATTTAAACAATTTTAGGAGGATGGAAATAATATTACATATTGAGGAAACATTGATGTGGATGATAAAATACACCCCACTAAATACCAAAGTATAAACAATCTCGGATAAAAATGAGATTGTGATATTTTCCCTTACCTTAGGTCCGATTTGATTCGTAAGTGTCCAAACCTCCTGTATAATGATTTAAATAATGTCATTGACTTATTCCATAATCATAATTATTTTTATGATATCATATATGGTCATATTCTTAGCTTCTTATTATTAATATTTCATTGTTACTTGTTATTCGGGTGTTTATTTCTTTTTTGTTCTTATGCGTGATTTGTCGAATAAATTCTTATTCTTCTTTTTAGGTTATAGATACCTCATTTCCAGAATGGTATTAGTGTAATACGTATCATATTTATTCACTCAATTCATTTATGTAATCATTATGCAATGAAAATCATATAGAACGAGTCGCATCACATCGTGGAGACGGTATTCCGTACGTACGCACGAGTGATGATATCATTCCCATGATCGTGGAATTTTATTGGAGTGTATGTATACTATTTAAGAATCAATAAAACTTTACAATAATCATATATAGTTATTATTTACACCATTATACCCATCCAAGAAAGGTGGTGGTGGAAAATAGATTACACCATGGCGTGGAGACGGTATTCCGTACGTACGCATGCGCGATGATTTTGTTTTCCGTAGGATAGATAGATGGTCAAACAGGGTTGTTTCATACTTATAATAACATATCATTATATGAGTGATACTGATGTTATTACTTCATAATTAAACAACTAAATAATAATAAGTGGAAGATAAAATAAAGTTGAAAGAATTGGTAACAGACATTACCTCTTCTTTGAAGCGCCTCTTTGAGACCTCCTCTTAGGGAACTAAAATTGGTCTTTTAAGAAGACCAGGACCTCTAGGATGTTTCTAGGGAAGTGGAGAAGAGAATTTGTCAGGGTTTGACCGAGCTTGGAGGCTCAAAGTGGTGTGAGGAAGAGAGGGAGGATGTTCCCTTTTATAAGGGAGGAGAGGGGTACCTTTGGAAAAAGTAAAAATATTATTTTATTATAAAGCCATATTGGGTTTTTAATAGCTCCAAATTAATTTATTTCAAAGATAAGGCGGGGATGGGTCAAAATCCTCTCAAAAAATATAATTTATACAAGTATAGGTTTCTATTTTAACCTTATCATTTAGATTTAACTTTAAGTTAGATAATTTTACTTTTACCGTGTCTTTTTGTTTTCTTACATTATAAGGTTAATAAACTTACTATAAAAAGACAAAAGAACCCCAAGTTGTTTATTATTAATATATAAAACCCTATCTAAGTCATTTTTCCAAACCTTATATTTTTAGGAATAAGATAACAATTAATAATATAATTTTGTTTTAAAAACTATTTTATGTCAATTTTGACACTATTTGGTAATTGATTTTTGTGAAAATCATAACAGAAATATTAGTTCAAAAAAAGTTAATTAAATCAGTACTAATATGTAATAGTAACCTAGAAAATTACTGTAATTCATAAAAAGTCTCAAATTACATTTATTTGTGTATTTATAACATCAATTATGTCAATATTTTATTAATAATATAATTACAGCATCATCATTGTGTCATAAATAAATTAAATTATTTAAAGTCTAAAAATTACAAATAAAATACCATTATGTTGGAAATCTTTTTATCTTTCTAATTAATATTTATAGTCGAATTTATCTTATGTATTACCCTATATTAAAAATGACTTACTTATTAATCATTGATTTTAACTATTTTAACCCTTCTTTAAATAAGTTAATAATAAATGTCCTAATCTAATCCAAGTGGTCCTAAATGGTCATATTTTATTCCTAAGGTTATTTTTGGTCGAATTACACTTATCCAATAGAATTAGGACATGTGTTAGCGTAATAATAATATCATTTTTACCCTTAATTACCCTATTTACTTTTAACCGTGGTAAAAAAAAGTAAAAAGTTACTATTCACCAACAATTATTTTCATCTCATTGAACCACATTTTAGTCCTTGATATTAACCGTGTCTCTCCGATTTTTGAAATTCCACTCATAGAAGTGGTAAAATTAAGTTTTATGTAAATTTGCAAATTCTCCTAGGAGGTGGGTAAAAGACGGTGAAAAGTTCAATAAAATTTTTATATAACTAAAATTATTATAAAATGACTCCAATGAGTTGCATTGAACTTATATAGGTATTATGTATCAATTTTGACCTAAAATAAATTTAAATAAAATAAATAATTATTTAAATAAAAAGTCGGTTTTTAAATAGTAACCCAGTGTTTTCACTATTCATCAAAAATTGAATGTTTTCAGAAAAATACCAAAATTTCACCCTAGGATAATTTCGATATTCCGAATCCAAAAATGAAGTCCATTTTGAATGATAAAATTTATAAATTTTCAAAAAGTGGGTATTACTATTCATAACGGCTAGTTTTAATAATATTTCAATAGCATATCGTTGTTTAGTGAAACTCGGTATTGCGTATGACGCAAGCTATCTAGGAAGGTCGTGATTGTGTGTAAAGAAAGAAAAGCTAGTGTTGTGTGTAGTGAATGATTCCTTTGATGATTTATATAAAAACAAAATATTTCTCATAAAAGTCTCGGGTGTTACATTCTACCCCCCTTAAAATGAATTTCGCCCTCGAAATTTGTCACTTTGTAACAAACAGATGAGGATACCTCTCCCTAATCATATCCTCAAGCTCCCATGTAGCTTCTTCTAATTAGTGGTTCCTCCATAAAACATTCACCAAGCGAGTGGTCTTGTTCTGTAGGAATTTTTCACTACGATCGAGAATCTCTATCAGCTGTTCTTCATAAGAAAGATCTTGTTCCAGCGGTAAAACTTCTGAGATGAGTACATGTGAAGGATCAGGTATGTACTTTCTCAGGAGAGATACATGGAACACATCGTGAACTTGGGAGATATTCGGTGGAAGCACCAATCGGTAAGAAACCTTCCCAACACGATCCAGTATTTTGAAAGGACCGATATATCTAGGGCTCATCTTTCCCTTCTTTCCAAATCTCTTTACTCTCTTCCAAGGAGATATTCGTAAGAACACTTTATCACCCACTTCAAATCTAGGTCTTTTCTTCGGTTTTTGGCATAACTCTTTTGTCGAATCTGAGCTGCTCTTATGTGTTGTTGAATAGATCGGACCTTTTCTGCCATCTCATCAACAAGATCAGGTCCTAATAGCTTTCTTTCCCCAACTTCATCCTAGCAAGTTGTAGTCTTGCATTTCTTTCCATAGAGAGCTTCATAATGATCCATCTGAATGCTGGAGTGAAAGCTATTATTATAAGAAAATTCCACCAAATGTAGGTGTTGATCCCAACCACCTTTGAAATCTATAGAGCAAGCTCTCAACATATCTTCTAGAGTTTGAATTGTCCTCTCAGACTGACCATCTGTCTGAGGATGATAAGCAGTGCTAAAACTCAACTCTATATCCAGAGTATGCTGAAGACTTCGCCAGAACATCAAGGTAAATCTCAGATCTCGGTCAGATATAATAGAAAGTGGTACTCCATGCAATCTTACCACTTCCTTTACATATATCCTGGCATGCTAATCTAGAGAGAAATCTTCTCTAATAGCAATGAAGTGTGCAGACTTTGTAAGACGATCAACTATGACCCAGATAACATTATTGCCTTTAGATGTTTTAGGAAGTCCGGTGACAAAATCCATAGTGATGTTTTCCCATTTCCATTTGGGTATGTGTAATGGTTGTAACATCCCCTTAGACTTCTGTCTCTCAGCTTTAACTTGCTGACAAACCAAGAATCGAGAGACATATTCAGCAACATCTCTTTTTCATGTCATCCCACCAGAAGTACTCTTTCAGGTCCCTATACATCTTTGTGCTTCCAGGATGAATAGAGAATGAAGAACTATGAGCCTCATCCAGCAGCTCCTTCTTTAATTCTGGGATGGGAGGAACACAAACCCGATTCCTGAATTTTATTATCCCATCACAATGAAGGTTGAATTCAGGAACATTTCTCACCTTCTTTTGTAACTCTACATCTTCTTTATGTGCCTCTTTAATCTTCACATGTATATATGGTTGAACATTCATTTGAGAAAGATACAATTTTTCCCCTTCCATTATAATTCCAAGATCCATCCTTTGTAAATCCATAAATATTGGATCTTTTTTTATCCTCATCATGGATAAACTGGCACGGTCTTGTCGACTTAGTGCATCTGTCACCTTATTTTCTTTCCCAGGGTGGTAATGAATTGATTAGTCGTAATCCTTAATCAGCACCAACCATCTTCTTCAGCGCATTTTCAACTCCTTTTGTGTGAAAATATACTTTAAACTTTTATGATCAGTATAAATACAACACCTTTCTCCATAAAGATAATGCCTCCAAATATTTAATGCAAAGATTACCACAGCTAACTCCAAATCATGAGTTGGGTAATTTTGCTCATGGATTTTCAATTGTCGTGAGGCATAAGCTATCACCATATCATTTTGCATAAGAACACACCCCAACCCCTTCTTGGATGCATCACTGTAGATCACAAACCTTTCTCCACTACAAGGAAGTGTGAGTACAGGTGCACTGGATAACCTTCTTTTCAACTCCTTAAAATTATCTTCACATTCCTCCTTCCACACGAACTTAACTCCTTTTCGAGTCAACCTGGTAATTTGGATTAGATAATCGTGAAAAATATTTCACAAAACGTCAATAATATTCAGCCAAACCAAGAAAACTTTTGATCTCAGTTACTGTTGTTGTTCTCGACCATCTTTCGATAACCTCTGTTTTTGCTGGATCCACAGATATCCCCTCTTTTGAGATTATGTGACCCAAAAATGAAACTTTTTGAAGACAAAATTCACACTTGGTAAATTTGGCATAAAACTTCTCCTTTCTTAGGGTCTTCAATATAATTCTCAAGTGATCTTCATGTTCTTCCTTTCTCTTTGAATATACAAGAATATCGTCTATAATGACTACCAAAATCTGATCAAGATAGTCTCTAAAGACTCTATTCATCAGATCCATGAAGATAGCAGGGGCACTAGTAAGACCAAATGGTATCCCTATAAATTCATAGTGTCCATACCTTTTACGGAAATCCATCTTTGGTATATCCTCTCTTTTGACCCTTAATTGATGATACCCTGAACGAAGATCAATCTTGGAAAAGTATTGAGCTCCGTGTAGTTGGTCAAATAAGTCATCAATGCGCAGTAGAGGATAATTGTTCTTGATCGCGATCTTGTTATGTTCTCGATAATCAATGCAGAGTCTCATTGATCCATATTTCTTCTTAACAAACAGAACAGTTGCTCTCCAAGGTGACGCACTAGGGCGTATTAATCCCTTATCACGATTCTCTTGGAGTTGCTTCTTCAATTCCTACTACTCAATTGGGGCCATTATATAAGGTGTCTTTGAAATAGGCAAAGCACCCGGTACGAGTTCTATTGAAAACTCACCTTCACGATTTGGTGTAAGACCCGACAATTCCTCCGGAAAGACATCGTCAAACTCTCGTACAATGGGTGTATTCTTAATCATGAGTTTCTCACTGACCATTTGAGATAAATAACCATCATTTAGTGGAATCAAGACCCATAAGATGGATGAAATTTCCACTGGAAGGTTATGTTCATCCTTTCATCGATATAAAATCATAGATTGATCTGGAATATGAAATATGACTTCCCTTCATTGGAAATTGATATGAGCTCCATATAAAGAAAGCCTATCCATGCCATGAATCACGTCAAAATCCACTATAGGAAGGACCACATGATTTGCAGGAAGCACTTTCCCACAAACTTCAATCGGAGAAGGATTATAAAATTATGATGCGACGGTTGTGGCATTAGGGGTTGTCACAGATAACTCAACATCTAATTGTTTAGGTAATACGGTGATACCCTTAGAAAATTCATCAAAAATAAAAGAGTGGGTGGATCCCGAATCAAATAAAACATTTTCTACTTTAGAGTGGATGGTAAGTGTACCTTTTACCACTTCATTATCGTACTCCACATCGCTAATAGAAATTGCATGTGACTTTCCTTTGTCTTTAACCTTAAGAGTTTGTTGATGTCGATCATCATCAACAACCATTGGATTATGTCATTGATTGGAATAATTCCCCATTTCCTCCATGTATCTTTCCACACTTATTACATTTTATTGTCCCCGTAATACAATTTCCTCCATGTCTCTTTCCACACTTTGAGCATAAGGGAAAACTCATCTTCTTTTTAGTGTGGTCGTTAGATTTTCCTTTGAATTCCATTTTCCTCTTCTTATCAAACCCATGTGACTGATGGGTTACACCAATCTCTATCTCAACCTTGAGAGCACATTGAAAAATTTCCTCGTAGCTATTGAAGTCCCTTATGGATAACGCCCTTCGAAGACTTGGTTTTAAGCCACTAAAGAATATATCGATATTACTCTATGGTTGGATAATAATACCAGAAGTGTACCTTGCAAGTCTTGTAAAATTTGCTTCATAGGTACCAACAGATTCATCATCCTTTTGCTTCAGTTCAAGAAAATCCTTCTCCATCTTTGTTCGAAGAATACGAGGGAAGTACTTATTGAAAAATAAGTTCTTGAACTCGTCCCATTCTATGGACTCAATTTCATCTCTTGGCCTCGTATTATTGATAAGATACCACCATTGATCAGCTTCACCTTCCAAACGATAAACTGCTAAGATGACTTTATCATGTTCAGAACATTGAAGAACTGAAAATATCTTTTCAGTGGTACTGATCCATTTTTCAGCCACTAATGGATCAGTAGACCCGCTGAATGAGGGTGGAAGCTGCCTCCTGAAGGATTCAACAGAATTTTGCTCCTTCCTTTTCTCCTTTGGAAGTCCTGCATTATTCTTTTCATGAAAAATTTTTGTGAGCATGGCTACAAGATTTTTCATTCCAGCTCCCATAACGTTTGGTTTCTCAGGAGGACAATCATTGCATTCCCCGTCGCATTCCGCATTTACACGTTTTTTCGGGTTCCATCCATTGACTAAATCCAAGAAGAATAGTGTGAGAGACACTAATTATAATAGGAAAACCACATAATCAAGAATAAAATTTTACACTTAAGGTCTTATCATAGGTCGTTTATGGACATTTCTAAATCACTAATATTGTGTTCTATGCTTAGACTTATCCTTAGGGTTCTTACTAAGGATTTCACATCCTAGTTTCCAAAGGCTGACTATACCTTTCATTTGATACCAACTATAAAGACCCATACATTATATACATGGTTATTACATCAAAATTGAAGTACACTTATTACAACATATAACAAAACCAGGAAAGGACCGTATAGGTATAATGTCTTTAGAAATTGGGAAACATAAATAACTGGTTCATAAAGCATCTACATTGTCTCCCATTTATTTCTAGAGTCCCTTTAGGTATATCCTACTTAATAACCTTCTTACTGACCTGGGGAAAGAAAACATACAAAAGGGTGAGCTCAAATGCTCAGTAAGGGTAAACAAAAGAAATATCAATCACATCATATTCATAAGAACATAACATTTTGGAAATCTTAACCTGCAAAAGAGATCATAATTTCATAACATGGGATAAATCATAGCAGTGAAATGTAATCCCAATAATCATAACTTAAATCATGAAACTTTGTGTCATACACACATAATCATAGAGAATCATTTCATAGTAGTCAAGACTCATATCCAAGACTATCTTAGTAGACAAAGTCTATTTCTGAACCGAGTTCACTTCTTGTTTCAGTCCTATTTCACTGAACCGGTTTAACCTACCATTCCAGCCATGTCTATCTCTTGAGATATAAATCTTTACCCAATGCATTTGAGGGAGATATAGGTCCCACCCATCTCATAATTATACCATTCTTATGTGTGCCACAAAATCATAAATCATACATCATTGCATAACCCATTTAATAAAAATGGGATTCTTAAACATCATGACATAATAAAACAATTCAGATAAGATAAAGGAATTCATAAAAATAATTCCCTCACAACATAATAAAATCAATGTAATAATAGGTATATAAACATAACCCTATATTATATTAGATGGAAAATAATTTTGATAAAACACTTGAACTCCATTCTTGAGGAAAATATCCTTTCTACTTGAAAAACATTTTTTCTTTCTTAACATGTCATAAAATTTTAAACTAAAAGAAGTTGATTAAAAATAAAATTGAAAAATTTTAAAGGAAGATTCTTGGAAATAATGTTTTAAAAATCCATTCATGCCCTATAAGTTAAAAAAAACATTCTTCTCGTACATTTGTCGGAAAAGTCAAAAAGTACCTCATACGAAAAACGACAAAAGATTTCTTTCACATATTTTACTAAAAACTCACTGAAGGGTAAAATTGGATTTAAAAAATTGTAGGTGGATGGAAATAATATTACATATTGAGTAAACATGGATGTGGATGATAAAATACACCCCAGTAAATACCAAAGTATAAACAATCTCGGATAAAAATGAGATTGTGATATTTTCCCTTACCTTAGGTCCGATTTGCTTTGTAAGTGTCCGAACCTCTTGTATAATGATTTAAATAATGTAATTGACTTATTACAGAATCATAATTATTTTTATGATATCATATATGGTCATATTCTTAGCTTCTTATTAGTAATATTTCATTGTTACTTGTTATTCGGGTGTTTATAGCTTTTTTGTTATTATGCGTGTTTTGTCGAATAAATTCTTAATATTATTTTTAGGTTATAGATACCTCGTTTCCAGAATGGTATTATCATAATACATATAATATTTATTCACTAAATTAATTTATTTAATCATTATGCAATGAAAATCATTTAGAACGAGTCGCATCACATCGTGGAGACGGTATTCCGTACGTACACACGAGTGATGATATCGTTCCCATGATCATGGAATTGTATTGGAGTGTATGTATACTATTTCAGAATCAATATCAGTTTACAATAATCATATATATTTATTATTTACACCATTATACCAATCCAAGTAAGGTGGTGGTGGAAAATAGATTACACCACGGCATGGAGACGGTATTCCGTAGGTACGCACGCGCGGTAATTTCATTTTCCGTAGGATGGATAGATGGTGAAATTGGGTTGTTTCATACTAATAATAACATATAAGTATATGAGTGATACTGATGTTATTACTTCATAATTAAACAACTAAATAAGAAGAAGTGGAAGATGAAATAAAGTTGAAAGAATTCGTAACAGACATTACCTCTTCTTTGAAGCACCTCTTTGAGACCTCCTCTTAGGGAACTAAAATTGGTCTTTGAAGAAGACCAGGACCTCTAGGATGTTTCTAGGGAAGTGGAGAAGATAATTAGATAGGGGTTTTCCAATAATGAAGGCTCAAAGTGGTGTGAGGAAGAGAGGGAGGAGGTGGCCTTTTATAAGGGAGGAGAGGGGCACATTTGGAAAAACTAAAAATATTATTTTATTATAAAGCCATTTTCGGTTTTTAATAGCTCCAAATTGATTTATTTATAAGATAATATGGGGATGGGTATAAATACTCTCATCCAATAGAATTTAGACAAGTATAGGTTTCTATTTTAACCATATCATTTAGATTTAACTTTAAGTTAGATAATTTTACTTTTACCATGTCTTTTTGTTTTCTTACACTATAAGCTAAATAAACTTACTATAACAAGCCAAATGAACCCCAAGTTGTTTATTATTAGTATATAAAACTTTATCTAAGTCATTTGGCCTAACCTTAGTTTTCTAAGAATAAAATAACAATTAATAATATAATATTTGTTTTAAAAACTATTTTATGTCAATTTTGACACTATTTGGTAATTGATTTTTGTGAAACTCATAAAAGAAATATTAGTTTGAGAAAAGTTTATTAAATCCGTAATAATATGTAATATTAACCTAGAAAATTATTGTAATTCATAAAAAGTCTCAAATTACAATTATTTGGGTATTTATAAGATCGATTATGTCAATATTTCATTAATAATATAATTACAGCATCATCATTGTGTCATAAATAAATTAAATTATATAAAGTCTAAAAATTAAAAATAAAATTTTATTATGTAGGAAATCTTTTTATCTTTCTAATTAATATTTATATTCTAATTTATCTTATGTATAAGCCTATATTAAAAACGAGTTACTTATTAAACATTGATTTTAACTATTTTAACCCTTCTTTAAATAAGTTAATAATAAATGTCCTAATCTAATATAAGTTGGCCTAAATGGTCATATTTTCTTCCTAATGTTGTTTTTGGTCGAATTACACTTATCCAATATAATTAGGACATGTGTTAGGGTAATAATAATATCATTTGTACCCTTAATTATTCTATTTACTTTTAACTGTGGTAAAAAAAGTAAAAAGTTATTATTCACCAAAAATTATTTTCATCTCATTGAACCACATTTTAGTCATCGATATTAACCGTGTCTCTCAGATTTTCGAAATTCCACTCACAGAAGTGGTAAAATTATGTTTTATTTAAATTTGCAAATTCTCCTAGGAGGTGGGTACAAGACGATGAAAAGTTCAATAAATTTTTTATATATATAACATTATTATTAAATGACTCCAATGAGTTGCATTGAACTGATATAGGTATTATTTATCAATTTTTTCCTAAAATAAATTTAAATTAAATAAATAATTATTTAAATAAAAAGTCGGTTTTTAAATAGTATCCCAGTGTTTTCACTATTCATCAAAAATTGAAAGTTTTCAGAAAAATACCAAAAATTTCACCCTAGGCTAATTTCGATATTCCAAATCCAAAAATGAAGTCCATTTTGAAATATAAAATTTATAAAATTTCAAAAAGCGGGTATTACTATTCATAACGGCTAGTTTTAATAATATTTTAGAAGCATATCGTTGTTTAGTGAAAATTGGTATTGCGTACGACGCAAGATATCGAGGAAGGTCATGATTATGTGTCAAGAAATCCAAGCTAGTGTTGTGTGCAGTGAAAGATTTCTTTGCTGATTTATATAAAAACAAAATATTTCTCATAAAAGTCTTGGGTGTTACAGATTTCTTATGGCTCCTGATATGTGAAACCACATGAGCAGAACTATGTGACTCATGAATTGGAGTTAGAAGCAGTGGTCATCACACTGAGGATGTGGAGACACTACCTGATTGGAGAGCGGTTCATCATCTACTCACACCACAAGATCCTTAGACATATCATTTCTCAGAAGTATCTGAACCTGGGACAATGTCGTTGGCTAGAGTTCCTACAGGACTATGACTTCAAGATAATCTATACTCCTATTAAGGGGAATGTGGAGGAAAATTCTCTCAGACATATACCGAGTTCACAGTTACTAAAATTGGCCTCAAAGAAGTTGGCCTTGTTGTAGATATCCTTCATGGATAGATATGAGATAGTTTTCCTTAAATCGATGGTAGTTTCCCCTCCACTCTTACAGTGAGTTAGGGAGGCACATCTCAAATATAGCATTTGTGAGACTACATGTGCCTAGATATCCACAGGACATGCACCTGATAGATATTATAAAGGTAGGGAGGGAGTCATCCTTTTCAGAGGATGCACTCTTGTAATAGTGACGTTTTTAGAGTAGGTACTAGGGGACTTCCATACACCCCCCTTAGTGGTACATCCAAGAGTGAAGAAGATTTACCAGGACCTCTGAAGTCAGTACTGCTGGCTGGGGATGAAGAAGGTAGTGGGAGAGTTTGTTTCTAGGTGCCTCTCTTGCCAGTAAGTGAAGGCTGAGCATCAGGTACCGGAAGGTTTCACCTAGACACTCGACATACCAGAGTTTATGAGAGATGGGAAATTGATGGACTGCATGATGGGATTACCATGTACGTCTAGAGGACATGATACCGTCTGGGTGATTGTTTATCGACTCACCATGTCTTCCCACTTCCTCTCTATTCGAGAGAAGAGTTCAATAGAGAGATTGGGATGCCTCTATGTTCAGGAGATCGTTTCAATTCATGGGGTGCCTTCAACAATAGTCTCATATCATGATGCATGATTTGCATCCCTGTTGTGGAAGGTATTTCATGAGGCATTCAGGACTCAGCTACACTTAACAAAAAACTCTCACCCATAGACTGAAGGTCAGACAGAGCAGACCATAAAGACCATAGAGGACATTCTTCGTTCTTGTTTCATGGATTTTGGTCATAGTTGGGAAGACCTCCAACCATTAGTAGAGTTTGTGTGGAAAAACTGCTAACACTCCACCATCGATATGGCACCATTTGAGGCACTGTATGGATGACAGTGAAAATCACCTTTTTGATGGAAAGATCTAGGGTAGTAAGAACTCATAGGTCTAGAGATGGTACTGGATACCATAGAGAAGGTGCAGGTAATTTGGGAGCAGATGGGGACTGTAAAGTGTTGGTAGTAGTTCTATGAAGATAAGAGACAGATGCCTTTGGTGTTCCAGGAGGGGGGCCATGTATTCCTATGGGTCTCCCCTTGATGAGGAATACAGAGATTTGGCTGAGGCAACAAGATTTCACCGAGGTTCATCGGACCATTTTTTATTATTCGGAGAGTGGGTGAGGTGGCATACCACTTAGCTCTACCGCCAAAGTTAGAGAAGTTTCACTATTTCTTACATGTATCCTAGCTAAGGAGATACATGCACAAACCTTATCATGTCATTGAACATGAAGAGTTAGAGATTGATGATGAGGTGACTTTATCGGAGTACCCAGTAGAGATAGAGGATCGACATGAGAGGGTTCTTCATAGATGGTCTATTCCTTTGGTGTGTGTTTTGTGGAAGCATAGGAATCTCCAGGAGATCACATAGAAGAGGGAGGCTCAGATTCATTATTAATTCCCCCATCTATTTGTTTAGTCCTTGTGTTGGATTTTAGGGACATAAAACCCTAAGGTGGGGAGAATGTAATAACCTAGAATTTTCCATAATTTTTTTCATAGTTTATTATAATTATTTTGAGACCATGAACTAAGAGAACACATGATTTTGAGGACCGGGGTTCTCGGAATGCAATTTTTAACTTATTTTATATTCACAAAAGTGAATGTGAGAGCGAGTTTTCCTTTATTTTGAACCAGTGCTCGGATCAGAAAATTGAGGGCACCATTGGACTCACAACAACGAGATTTTCCTTGGTAAGTCCTAACATAGGCTAACATGGGTCGACCAGAAAAGTTAATTTTCAAAACTAAGGAATAAAAAATAATAAAGTTAATATTTTTTCTTTTTTTCTTTTCTTTACATTGAGAGATGATTCGTTAACGCAGAAATGAATTGATGAGGTGACACTGCATTCATTAATGAAACTCATTAATAGAATAGTTCGGTGATTTTACAATTCTCAAGGCGTTTTCATTATTAGTTAATCAAGTATTAAGTTTTGAAAGACAATCCTTGAATTTCTATGATTAAACGCAAAAGGAATCCTCAGCCATCGATAAATAATGGAGAATACAAACGTGGCGACGACACACCTAGAGAACAGATTAGATCTGATGAACGATGAATGATAATGAACACCAACGATTAATGGATCAAGAATGATGATGCATACCTTATTAATTTTCAGTAGGAGATCCAACAATCTAGGTATGGGTTTAGGATCTCTTTGTGATTATTGTTTCTTTCCCCATTATTGAGGTTAACGACGAATGAGGACCAACCCAGAAATGGGTTGTTCTGGGATCCAATCATTCTTGCGGGATGGTTATAAAGAGGGATTGAAAATGGGGATTTAATATGTTGTGTGGTTATAATTATTTCCCCCCAGGATTAAACTCTAATGTGAAGGGTGTGGGCTAGCATGAACAAGGCCTAGGTCACTCTGTTGTGGATGTTTCATGTGCTTTCTTCATGGAAGAATGATCAAGTTGAAGGAAATGAAATTTAGATGGATTTATAGTAATGGTGACACCCTAAGGACCCCATTGGCGTCGGTGGTTCGAGAAACGGACCACCAAAGAAACTCTCGTGGCCCGTAGAATAAACAGATGTCCCATCGCGGTAGAAAAGGGTCGTGACCAGCTGGTCGTAGCTTCGTGGAGGTGTGGTGATGATTGGAGCTATTTGGTGTTGGTGGACTTTGTCTAGACCTCTCAGGTGACCTGGTAGCATGCGGTTCGTCAACCGCGTGCGGGAGGACTGAACGACCGCTCGTACATTCATGCTGGACAAAACAGACGCGACAGAGCCACGTCCGGGATGGAGAAGCCATCCCACGTTAGTGGGCCAGGTTTTTGTGGGAGGGCCATGTCCAACTAGGGGGTCTGGGTCAATAGAAGGCTAGACCTATAGCCCAGTCGTCCAGGCTAGACCCAGTCAGTTCAAGCCCAGGTTGGACGGGGTCGAGACCAAACCATCCCTCATTTCACTGAAACGATTGTAACTAACAGACCAGGCATCTGATTGATGCACCGTCTGTGTTATGAGGACCCTTCCGATGAGGTAGTAATTTTTTTGATAATATACTTGGGTTTTGGTAGGAGATTGGAAAATGGACAGGTTGGGTCGTAATCGAATCCAACTGGGCCTTTTTAACAAAAATGACCATATCTTACAGACTGGGCGTCCGTTTAATGCACTATCTGTTGCATTGGGACCCTTACGACGATACAATACTTTGTTTTACTCTATGTGGGACTTATAGGTGGTTGAGGTATGATTTATGGATTTACGATAAGATCCTCCCATAATCAAGCATGCTAAGTGCATGATTCTAGTAGCTGGTTGTGACGAGAAGAATGAAGAGCGACCCTTCATGGATCAACAATGGAGAGACCCTTCATGGATCAGCATGAGAGAGACCCTCCGTGGATCAGCATGAGAGAAACCCTATGTGGATCACCAGAAGCATGACCCATCATGGATGAGCCACAGAGCGACCCTTCATGGATCATCAGTAGAGTGACCCTTGGTAGATCAACAACAGATCCTCCAAACAGAATAATATGATCTAGATTTATGACTAATCATCTTTTCTTTTATACTTAATTTATACCTAGTGTGGGTAGTATTTTACTTTGGGATATGTATTTGAGATATTACTTTGTAGTATTTTCCCTTATGGATTTCTGAGAGACCTTCGGGTGTCTCAAGGTCCCTGCTGAGTTGTTATAATCACCCCTACATGGGCTATGCCTGCACGTACTGTGTCTTGTGCAGAAGACCGACACTATAATGAATACCTTAGTGGTACAGGACTCGGAGGAGCTTAGCTAGGCTAGACTGGATGGGGAATACTTATACAACTTCAGTCTTTACTACCATTACCCTACAGGTAGAAAATTTAGGGCAGACTTTGATAGTACTATTTAGTTTGTGGGTTATTGGGCTTGTATTCTCGACCCATTAATTTTAGTTAACATATTTTACTTTTAGTGGTGGTACTTTGTGGTTGTTGTACTTTTTTTCCTTTGTGATATGCTTTGTGCAGTATTCCATGTCTCTTTGTGTGTATAAGTTTAAAGTAAATTACTTTCCTTTTTGATATATTCCTTTCTGATGCTAGTCACTGTCCCCTAGCCTATAGAATTTTGGCTAGGTTAAGGACCCTAGTAGACCTCACACCTCTAGGCCAGACAATGCTAGTTGAGACGCCTCTAAAACTGTGGAATTTGAGCTAAGACTAAAATACCACCAGTATCATACCACTAGAGCATTACACTGCTAGTCAAAGACACCCCCACTATCTTCACTAATATTTTTAAATCATATTATTCTGATAGTTATTTTTATTAATGTTCATGCCATTTAATATTTTAATTATTATCTCTTAAATGATCGATAGATATCATTGAAGTGAGTTTATGCCATGAAGTACGAGGAAGCAACCGGTCGAGATATTCTTCTTGTTTCAGCTGATAAAATGTAAAACTTGCTCCCTCATGAAAACAATGTGTGATAAAGATATGTAGTAGTGAATGTAGTGAACTGGTTACAAGATGGTAACTCAAACTTTATAAAAATGCTAAGAGCTCACCTGCTGCAAACATTCGACTGGGATGTCAAACTACACATTTATATTGGCTACCTTTCTTCAGTCAAGGAATAAGAGTCTACAACAATTTATTTTCCTAATGTTTTTGAAGATAACCTGACTCAATCTTCCCGGATGAATCAAATCAAGACTCACAATATTATATTCCATAGAGTGAGAACTTATAAAATAGACTCTTATAGAATTATCATCTCTTTTATACTTATTAATTTTTGATCAATGTGTGTAATACTCTATTTTATATATTCACACTGTCTCCTATGGTAAACTAGAAGATACTCAATATATTCTCAAGTTCATTTTCTTTTTTCTCCCATGGATAAGTGTAGTACACCCAGTTTCTGGTATATAACCCTTACTTGATTCTTTTTATGGTTATAAAATTTAAGGATGATGGATGAGAGATTTGGTAGAACATTGGATGTTGTTTTGGAGAAAAATGGAAGTTGCACGGGCGACGCACGATTTGCCTAATCATGTGCAATGGTCCTCTTAAGGTAGTAGATCCAACACGTTTGGATCATAATTAGATAAAAAGTGTGAGGAATCCATGTGAGGGTCTACCTAGGTAATAGATAAATCCCAGTTAACACACGGTTTGTCTAAATTTTTGAATTAACCGTGCGAACTAACAGTGCAGATGGTTTAGGAGAGATCCTAAAAAAGTGGATCTCTGGCGTTTTTTCCTCTAAGTGGCTCGTTTTTCCTCATAAGAGTCCATAACTCAGTATTTCTCTTCCTTGAAGGTAGGTGAAACTATCCTAATCATTTTGGAGTAAATATGATGACTTCCCTTGGTGATTTGAAGTTGAATTCTTGAGGTATGTGATCATTCTTCATTGTTCTTGATTGGTTTCATAGATCTACATCTCATATTCTATTGGTTTCTTAGATCTATGCCCGTTATGGGTAGATATAGGTGTTTGGATAAAAAAATATAATGATATTTTGTCTTGATCTTTCTAGTATAATATATCTAAGGCAGATTCTCAGAGAATCAACACGGTTTTCTTGTGTGATCTTCGTTCATTGTTTTTTTTTCAAAACCTCTGAGGTAGGAGGCTTATTTCTCAAAACCACTTAGTAGAACTTATTATCATGATTTAAAATTTAATTTTTGGTGTGAATTGATTGTGAATTGGATGTTTAACACTTTTTGGAAACCCTTTTGAGTGGTGGTTGTGAAATATAGAAAATTGGGTGTTTGAGGAAAGTGATTTTTCTCTTGGTTTTAAAATATAGATTTTTAAAAGTGTAGTTTTTTGGATTGTTGCAACATGAAATGGAGTAGATGTTTTCAATAAAATGGAAGGTTTTATTGAAATGAAATGTTCCTTTGAAATTGGTTGTGCTTTGGTTTTCAATAAAGGTCCAGTTTCATTGGAATGGTTTGTTTTGGAAATAGAAATATTTTGAATAAATGGTGTCAGTGTGATTTAATGCTTAACGGGCCCTTAATAAGGGAAGAGTACCATTGGGGTACAAGGGAAGTGACCCTAAATTGGGGGCAAGTGTCATTGGGACACAAGGTAATTGGACGATACATCGCTCATGAGTGTGGAACTGTCAAACAAAGCATGTATGGGTGGGTGTGTTGTGAACTATGGAATGGGTATGAAAAATGATAATAAGAATTGGTTTTAAATATTTGATTAGTTATTTTTATGGAAAAATCACTTTCTAGAAATTGGTTTCATTTAGTTTTTTTTTTCACTTCGTAGCAAACGGTTTTTGGAACTTGTTTATATTTGGTTATAAACTATTTTGGTAAATTGTTCTATATAAATTGTTTTATATAAATGTTGCTAACTATTCTATCCTAGTGGTGTGAGTAGGGAAGTCATTGAGGAAAACCTAGTGAGTTTTTTACTCACTCGTGCTTTGGCACTTTGGTGAATTTGCATATTCTATCTTCCGAGACAAGGTCAAAGGTAATGTTTACCACATTTTTAACACTACCTCATGATATTTTGGATGTTCGGTGAATGTGGAGTAGGTGCTTATGGAGCATGGAGTGTTGTGGCCTCTTGATAGTCTTTAGTTTTTTATCCATTTTGTACTTTGATACTAGTTTTTTCTTCCACAATCTCAAAATTTGATATGGTTTTGAGATACATGAAGTTGTTTAGTTGTCTTTCTTAAGTTGATGCATCATTTAGGAAATGGATTTGTTGTGGTTGGTCGATTTATTTCCTAAAGGTTAAATCATCCCCCACATGAATTTGAAACCATTCATCATTTACTTCCAGTCTTTGGAATTTTGGGGATGTCTCTTAAGTACATGTAATGACTCGTTGTTCTCTCAAGCCAATTAGAATGAGGGGGTCATTACAAATGGAATTAGTTTGGTCATTCCATTGAGGTATATATGTTATCAGCTTGTTCGGTCCTTTCCTAACAAGTGGTCATCAGTGTTCTTAGTCTGGGAGTTGAAATTACTTCTTGTCTATTCTTTCGGTTCAAATCTTAGACAGGAGTACTATTTTCAGAACATTAAATATATTGCATCAAAGGACGTATCTAACCCTTTTATGTGGAACATCCAGTTACCAGAGAGTTGGGTACACTAGTGTTTGGAGACACTTCTAGGATCTTAGAATCTCATTTTCATGGGTTTAGAAAATTAGGATAGCATGATATTAATTTTAGAGGAATGGCTTCCCACTAGTATTGCATATTTTATTTGGAGTAATGATTTACGATTTTGTGAAAGGTGATTTTTTTTTGAAAAAGATTTTTTTTTAAAATGAACTATTTTGAAATGTGGATATGTGGTATATTTTAAAAATGTTTTGGTGTTCAAAAAAATGAATGAATGTTTCAAAAAATGGATTGAATAAAAAAACGGTATTTCGGAAAACAATGTTGTGATAGTTGATGTGATAGAATTTGAAATTCTAAGCCATCAGTTGCTAGAGAGTGAGATTGACAGAGTTTTTTTGTTGGTTTAGAAAATGGAACCTGATAGGCATCATCAAAAATGACCTAAAGAAGCTATGGATAATGTGTTTTCACCTGAAACCCAGGTGAACCAAGAGCCGGTTTAGATTATTTTTTAATCATTTCAATCTGTAGACATGGGGAACTGGAGGAATGGGTCACAACATGTGGATTATACCATCCAGTTCATAAAGAAGAATCCACCTAACTTCTGAGGTCATTCTAAACCTGAGTAGGCAGAGGTGTGGCTGAGTAAGATGAATTCTATCTTCGACGTCATCAGCAAACTGGTAGAGATAACAGTCAAGATGGAAACATATATTCTTGAGGATCCACTACTACAAAAATGGGATTTATCAGTGCTCAAAACGGACTTTAACAGCTCTAAAAAAGCGCTGTAAAGCTCAGCGCTGATAAAGGGGGGTCCCCTTTATCAGCGCTCATAAAGTGAGACTTTATCAGTGCTAAAAAAGAACTAATAAATGCCATGTCTGCAGCAACAAAAAAATCTGTAGCAGCACACCCAAACAAGAGCTGCAAAAAATACAGCATCTAAACAAGTATACCCATACAAAATTAACACATAATTCATATGGTAATTACACCAAGTATACCCATAAAACATGTATACCCATACACCATTAACACATAATTAATAAGTTAATTAAATATATAAAGAATTCAATAAAAAATTCAGGGGGATGGGGGGCTGTTCAGGAGTTTGGGGTGGCTGTCCAAGGGGGGGTAGGGGGTGTCCGAGGGGATGGGGGTGTCCGGGGGGCTAGGGGTGTCCAGGGGGTGGGGGCGGTCTAGGAGTTTGGGGGGCTGTCCAAGGGGGTGGGGTGGTGCCCAGGGGGTGGGGGGGGGGGGCTTTCCACGGGGGTGAGGGTATCCAAGGGGTGGGGGTGTCTAGGTGGTGGGGTGGTGTCTAGGAGGGGGGGCGTCCAGGGGGTGATGGGGTGTCCAGGGGGGCTGTCCAGGGTGGGGGGGGGGGGTTGGCCATGGGGGTGTCTAGGGGGTGGGCTGGTGTCGAGGGTGTTGGGGGTATTTTCTAGGGGGTGGGGTTGTCCAGTGGGTGGGGTGGTGTACAGGGTGTGGGAGGTCCAGGGGGTTTGTGGGGCTGTCCAAGGGAGGTGTGGTGGTTTCCAGGAGGGTGGGGGTGGCTGTCCATGGGTGGGGGTGTCTAGGGGGTGGGGGTGTCTAGGTGGTGGGGTGGTGTCTATGAGGGGTTCAGGTGCCATCCATGGGGTTGGAGGGTGTCCAGGGGGTGGGGGTCAGGGGGGTCGGGGGGGGGGGGGGTGGCTGTCTAGGGTGGGGGGGTGTTTTCCATGGGGGTGTCTAAGGGGTGGGGGTGTCCAGGGGGTGGGGGTGTCCAGGGGGGTTGGGGGGATTTCTAGGGGTGGGGGTGTCCAGGGGGAGGGTGGTGTCCAGGGGGTGGGGGTGGTCCAGGGGGTTTGTGGGGCTGTCCAAGGGGGGTGGGTGGTGTCCAGGGGGTGGGGGTGGCTGTCCATGGGGGTGGGGGTGTCTAGGGGTGGGGCTGGTGTCAAGGTGGTGGGGTGGTGTCTAGGAGGGGTGGGGGAATCCATGGTGTGGGGGGCATCCATGGCGTTGGGGTATGTCCATGGATCGTTCTCCTAAAGTATCAACACAATCCGAATTCGTTTGGTCAGATTTCCGCACGTCAGTTGTCGTTTTCACTTAAATTTATGTCCATTTTAAACAAAAGAGAGACAATTTGAGTGATACTGGCCACACCGTGCCTTGGATTGTGGCAGGGATGACTCATACATGCCACCAACACTCCCATGGATCACTCTCTTAAAGGATAAACACAATCTGAATGTGTTTAGTTGGATTTCTATAGGTCAGGTTTTGTTTTCACTTAAAATTCTGTCCATTTTAAACAAAAAGAGACACTTTGAGTGATACCGACCACATTGTGCCTCTAATTGAGGCGGAGTTGACTCATACACATCACCAACGCACACATGTATTTTTCTTCTAAAGGATCAACACAATATGAATGAGTTTCATTATATTTCTCTACGTCAGTTGTTGTTTTCACTTAAAACTTTGTCCATTTTAAACAAAAGAGAGACACTTAGAGTGATACCAGCCACATCGTGCCTCAGATTGAGTCGAGGTTGACTCTTACACATCAAAAATATGCCATGGATCATTCTCCTAAAGGATCAACACAATCCAAATGCATTTTTTTGGATTTACGTGAGTTGTTGTTTTCACTTAAAATTTTGTCCATTTTAAACAAAAGAGAGACACTATGAGTGATACCGACCACACCCTGCCTCATATTGAGGCGGGGTTGACTCTTAAACGTCCAAAATGACCCATGGATCATTCTTATAAAGTATCAACACAATCTGAATGCGTTTGGTTGGATTTCCGTAGGTCAGTTGTTGTTTTTACTTACACTTTTGTCCTTTTTAAACAAAAAGAGACACTTTGAGTGATACCAGCCACACCGTGCCTCAGATTGATGCGGGGTTGAATCATACACTTCAAAAATGACAAATGGATCGTTCTCCCAAAGGATCAACACAATCCTAATGTGTTTGTTCATATTTTCATACGTCAGTTGTTGTTTTCACTTAAAATTCTGTCCATTTTAAACAAAAGAGAGACACTTTGAGTGAAACCGACCACACCGTGCCTCGTATTGAGGCAGGGCTGACTCGTACACATGACCAACGCACCAATGGATCATTAAACGAAAGGATAAATAAAATAAAAATGTGTTTTGTTGGATTTCCATAGGTTAGTAGTTGTTTTCACTTAAAATTATGTCCATTTTAAACAAAAGAGAGACACCTTGAGTGATATTGGTGACACTGTGCCTTGGATTTAGGCGGGGTTGACTCGTACACATCACCAAAGCACCTATGGATCGTTATCATAAAGGATAAACACAATATGAATTCATTTTGTAGGATTTCCGTATGTTAGTTGTTGTTTTCACTTAAAATCATGTCCATTTTAAACAAAAGAGATACACTTTGAGTGATGTCAGCCACACCGTGCCTCGGATAGAGGAGAGGTTGACTCGTACACATAAAAAATGACCCATGGATTTTTATCCTAAAATATAAACATAATCTGAATGCATTTGGTCAGATTTAGGTAGGTCATTAGTTGTTTTCACTTAAAATTGTGTCAATTTTAAACAAAAGAGAGACACTTTGAGTGATACCGGCCACACCGTGCCTCAGATTGAGATGGGGTTGACTTTAACATGTCACCAACGCACTCATGGATAATTCTCATAATGGATAAACACAATATGAATGAGTTTGGTCAGATTTTCATTAGTTGTTGTTTTCACTTAAAATTCGGTCCATTTTAAACAAAAGAGAGACACTTTGAGTGATACCGGCCACATTGTGCCTCAGATTGAGGCGATGTTGACTCTTACATGTCACCGACACACCCATGGATCGTCTTCCTAGAAGATCAACACAATATGAATGTGTTTGGTCATATTTGTGTATGTCATTTGTTGTTTTCACTTAAAATTTTGTCCATTTTAAACAAAAGAGAGACACTTTGAGTGATACCGGCCACACTGTGCCTCAGATTGAGGCGGGGTTGACTTGTACATGTCACCAACGCACCCATGGATAGTTCTCCTAAAGTATCAACACAATACGAATGCATTTGGTCATATTTCCATAGGTCATTTTTTGTTCTCACTTAAAATTCTATCCATTTTAAACAAAAGAGAGACACTTTGTGTGATACCAGACACACCATGCCTCGGATTGAGGCAGGGTTGACTCGTACACATCACCAACTCACCCATGGATCATTCTACAATAGTATAAATAGAATTGGAATGTGTTTGGTCAAATTTCTATATGTCAGTTATTGTCTTCACTTAAAATTCTGTCCAATTTAAACAAAAGAGAGACACTTTGAGTGATACCGGCCACACTGTGCCTCGGATTGAGACGGGGTTGACTCGTGCACATAACTAATGCAAAAATGGATTGTTCTCCAAAAGGTTCAACAAAATACGAATGCATTTGGTTGGATTTCTGTACTTTAGTTTTTGTTTTCACCTAAGATTCTGTCCATTTTAAACAAAAGAGAGACACTTTGAGTGATACTGGCCACACCGTACCTCAGATTGAGACAGGGTTGACTCGTACATGTCACCAACGCACCCATGGATTGTTGTCCTAAAATATAAACACAATTGGAATGTGTTTGTTCATATTTATATAGTTCAGTTGTTGTTTTCACTTAAAATTTTGTCCATTTTAAGCAAAAGAGAGGCACTTTGAGTGATACCGGCCACACCGTGCATCGGATTGAGGCGAGGTTGACTCGTACACATCACCAACGCATCCATGGATCGTTCTCCTAAAGGATATGAAGTTTCTAGTTAGGATCCAAGTATCACTGAGAGGGGGAGGGGGTGAATCTGTGATATCTTTTTCTTTTTATGTTTCCTATTTTTTGAAACAACCTTCGCCTCCTGTTAAAGAGTTTCTTCCCTGCTGAACAGAAACAACCACAGCAACACAAGATTTAAAAGGTTCACTTCTCCGCAAGAGTTTCTACGTCCTTGGTTTGGTACATAAACAATACAGTACCACACAATCCACTAGAAAACAATCATTTTATGTGGAATACAACGAGTTGGATAAACCCTTACACTCGTGTAGCACAGTGAAAACAATTCAATAGTGTGTGTGGCCTCTCTTAGCACAAATAGTGTAATGCAATGATTATGTTCTTGTTAATTAACTTTCAAAAATAAAATATTTCAAAACAATGCTTCAATTTCGTACCCAAAAGCTGGTAATAACCTCCTGGGGCAGACAGCTTGCGCACCACTCCCTACTTGCGCGCCTCCATGCTTGTGTGCCACCTGCTTGCGCGCCTCCCTGCTTGCACACCTCACTGCTTTTGCGCCACCTGCTTGCGCACCTACTCACTACTTGCACACCACCATTGATCCCAGCTCACAACTTGAGTGCCACCTTTGGATTATACACATCCCACTTCTTGAAAGAAACTCCCTTCATGCGCGCCTCTGTCAACTTGCATGTCAAAACTTGTGCGATAAAACTTGCACGACACCCTACTTGTGCGCCTTATAAATAACCCTCAGCTTCCATGCCACTTCAGCTTTCACTCCAACCTCTACTACTTGTGCGATCAGAGCACCTTCTACTACTTGCACGATCAGATCTCTAATTTTCTATTAAGTGTTGAGAATTAAAAAACGAGGAGCCTAGTCATCTATTTATCGGAATTTTTGTGACTTTTGTGCCACATACAGTTGCACGTCATTCCTACTTGCGTGCCGCTCCATCACTTGTGTGCCACTCCATCACTTGTGTGCCCTTCCATCACTAGCATAACACTATCCTTCCTTTGTCATATTTTGATATGATGATGTTAGAATATGACTTGTGTGCAACATACACTTGCGCGCCACTTATACTTACGCACCACACTTGCGCGCCACTTATACTTACGCGCCACACTTGGGCACCACTTATACTTGCGTTCCACTTTTTGACTAACATGCCAATATTTAACTTGCATGCCATTTTACTTCCTACATGTACCTTAACCTTGATGAGAAGTAAGGTGGAAACCCATGTTCAACCTCAATTTTTCAAATTGTTCGTTCAGTAAAGGTTTGGTTAATATAGCAGCAACTTGGTCAAATGTAGGAATATACTCTAGCCTTAATTCATTCTTCTACACTTTCTCTTTGATGAAGTGGTGCTTTATATCAATGTGTTTTGAATGAGAATGTTGTACCCAATTTCTGGTAAGATTGATTTCACTATAATCGTCACAACCCAAGATCAATGGTAACTTTACTTCAACAAGTAGATCTTCTAATTGAGTCTTCATCCACATTAGTTGAGTTGCTGATTGAGTAGCAGCAACATACTCAGCTTCAGCTGTGTTAAGTGTTACTAAATTTTTTTTCTTGGTATGCCAACTAACACAACTTTTCCCCAGAAATAAAACTCCACCAGATGTAGATCTTCGATCATCAACATTTCCTGCCCAATCAGCATCAGAATACTTTAAAAGATCAATATTTCCTGATCCATAATACATGATTCCAAAATTTGTTGTGCCTTTGATGTATCTAAGAATTCTTTTTCCCGAAATAAAATTTGATTCTTTAGGAGCACTCTGAAATCTTGTACATAAAGTGGCAGCATAGATGATGTCGGGTCTTGAGGCTGTCAAATACAACAGACTTACAATCTGCTTTCGAAACTCTTTCCAAAAAACTTCCTTGCATTCTCCATCTTTAGACAACTTGGTTCCCACTAAAATCGGTGTGGAAACTAGTTTCAAATTTTCCATACCAAACTTCTTTAGAATATCCTTAGAATAATTTTCTTGAGATAGAAAAACGTGATTCTTCTTCTGTGAAATTTGTAACCCAAGAAAGTACTTCATTTATCCTAGTATGGAAATCTCAAATAACTTCTTCATCTCCTCAGAAAATTTTTCACATGATATTTCATCATTTCCAGCAAATATAATTTCATTGACAAAAAAAACGATCAGTGAAATCTCCTGACGTTCCATGATGGAGAGATTGTTGTCAACTCTCCCTTTCTTGAAGTTCATCTTCTTTAAGCAAGTATCTAATTTAGAATACCATGATATCAGAGCCTGTTTTATCCCATACAAAGCCTTCTTCAACCATCACACACAACTTTCATCCCTTCCAATAAAAAATCCACAAGGTTGATCAATGTAAACTTCCTCGTCAAGGTCACCATTCAAGAATGCATATTTTACATCCATTTGAAAGATTTTGTAACCTCGTTGTGCAGCAATAGAAAGAAAGATTCTGATTGTTTCTAATCTTTCCACCAGAGCAACAGTTTCATCAAAATTAATTCCTTCAATTTTTGAATACCCTTTGCAAACCAATCTTTATTTGTTTCTTATTACTTTAACTTCTCCATTCATCTTGTTCCGGAAAACCCACTTTGTACAAATAATGTTCTTGTTGTCTGTCTTGGGTACATGTTCCCAAGTATCATTCTTCTCTATCTGATCAAGCTCTTCCTTCATTGCATGAACCCAATCTGGATTATCAAATGCTTCATTTACATCATTCAGTTTAACTTTAGAATAAAGGGAATTATGTGATACAACATTCGTTGTTCTTCTTATTTCAACCCTCTCATGTTTATCTCCAATAATATTCTGAGCCTCCACTTGTTTCCTCAACCTAGGATGAGTTTTTCAAACCTCATACTCATCACTCAAGATTTATGAGTCGGATTCCTCTTCACCAGTAGGATTAACACAGTCTATAGTATTATTAGAATCGTTAACAAAAGCTTCTCTATCTTTCTCAACTTCCACATCAACATATCACTGCTTTTCTTTCTCAACATTTTCAACAACTTTTACATCTGAAGAATCAATAATTATTTCTGTTTCTTTATTGAGAAATCTATATCCTCTTCCTTATAGATCATAGCCAAGAAAAATTCCATCATATCATCTTTGCTCAAACTTTCCAAGGTTTCGACCTTTATTCTTTATAATTCATGGACTCCCAAATACTCTTAAATGTTTCAGACTTGGAGTTTTCCATAAAACATTTCATATGGATTCATATCAGATTTTGGCATATAAAAGCATCAGTTCTAAATATAAATAGTAGTTCTCATGTCTTGACTCCAATAATAATGATAAAGACTATGTTCAAGTAACATAGTTCTCCCTATTTCCACCAGACATCGATTCCTTCTTTCTGCAACCCCATTTTGTTGAGGTGTGTATGGTGAAATGAACTCATACTTAATTCCATGTTTCTCAAGGTTACTTTCAAACTCTTCATTATTATATTCACCACCATTATCAGTTCTCAACTTCTTCACTGAATACTTGCATTCCTTTTCTACATTCATCCTGAAATTCTT
Organism: Viscum album; assembly: GCA_963277665.1. Lineage (NCBI taxonomy): Eukaryota > Viridiplantae > Streptophyta > Magnoliopsida > Santalales > Viscaceae > Viscum > Viscum album. The sequence continues at coordinate 927,753,298 of OY728130.1, forward strand.
AAACATTTTCAGAGCATCTGACTTATGTCTCATATACATAACACAAGTAATGCGAGTAAAGTCATCAATGAAAGTAATGAAGTACTTATCTCCATTTTTTGATTGCTTTCTAATTGGTCCACATATATCAGAATGTATAAGTTCAAAGGGTTTTTTTGAATGAATTTCAACTGACTTATGAAAAGAGTTTGCAATCTTCCCTTTTTCACAGACAGTGCAGCACTAATCTCTTCTTCTTGATAAATCAGGCATATCTTGGACATTGTCTCTCATTGATAACTTAGTCATGTTTCTTTGACACATATGTCCCCACCTTTTATTCCATAACTGATTTTCATCTACCATGCCCATGTAACAAAAAATTTTGCACTTCACCAACTTGGAACAAGTTTCCTTTTGTACGTTGGCATCCTGTAACTATATTTCCATCATTTTCACATTTCACAACAAACCCATATTTTATGAATATAACTTTGTTTACCTAATCACAGAGTTGTGAAACACTCAGAAGATTATGTTTCAACCCATAAACATAAAATGTTTTATTAGATTTCATTTTTTCTTTTCTGATGATGGATGATCCAACACCTTTGATTTTCAGAGATTTATCATTTCCAAATTTAATAGTTCCTTATTGGAAGTCTTTAACATTCTTCTGAAACTTTAAGTCTCATGTCATATGAGAAGAACAATCACTATAAGGAAATCCATGGACGTTCTCCTTTTGTATCTTTCAAATATTTTTCGATAATAAGAGATTTTTTTTCTTCTTGTTCCTTCACTTTCTGTTGTGCTACCTCCAATTTCCTACCCTAGTCAATGTGTTTTGGACAGACAACCATAAAATCTTTCCTTTCAGACTTATCAAACCTATCCCATTTATCTTTTAAAAACTCTAGCTTTTGAGAATTATTAAGAATCTTTTGTGACTCTAGTAACACACTAAGGCAGACCTTGGAAATATTTCCAGGTCGATCACATCTTTCACAAATAGTTTCCAGTGGTTGGAACCTATTCTCATCTTTCACACCAGTCTTCTCAGATATCTCATGAAATTTATTTGGAGACTTTGTATTTTGAAAGGATTGACTCCCCCTCAATCCTTGTCTTTCAAAACTTGTGGAATAGTTATAATGTTTTTGGTTGAACCAACACATATTTTCTATGTGTCCGAATCCACCACAATACCAGAAATAACTATAGAAAGAATATTTGCCTCTGAAACATTTATACTGACTAGATTTGTGAACACGCTTCTCAACAACCTTCTTAATCAAACTATGCTGACCATAAACCTTCATGTTTTCAATTGTAACTCCCTTTATCATTACAGATTTAACAACACTAGAAGTATTAGAAGTCTTTCTTGACTCATTATTTTTATGCACTTCAAATTTTTCATCATTGCTGACTTTGATCACATACATGGTCCTTCCATCCTTGTTCTTATCAGAACCGGTTCTGTATTTCATTTCGACTATTGAAGGTAAATTTTGCGGATCCTTGTTTGGTTCATTCTTACTGGAACATTCATCAACTTCTGAGATAGAATTTTTTAAACTGATATTCATTTATTTAGCTTTATAAAGTTTCTGTTGGACAAGTTCCAACACTTCTTCTTTTGTCTTCATCTTTAATTCAAGATGATCATTATGGTTCTTTGTATTCTCAAGAGAATTTTTCAGATCATCAATCTCCTTTTCCATCCTGATTTTCTCATCAGTAAAACCTTCTTGATTGTTTAATGTGGAATTCTCATTTATCAGCTTGTTTTTTTCCTTCTCAAGTCTTCTGATCTTCCTCAAGCATTCTTTCAACTCTTCTTTCATATGATATTCAAGTTGAGTTTCTTCTTCTTATAAACTATTTCTCTCGTACTCTTCATTATTCAATACAGCAATAAAGGTATTCTCTCTAGTATTTTAGAAAATAATTTCTCAGATTCATCTTCTCTATCTTCTTCATCTTCATCTTTAGATAAAAAGATTTGTCTTTTTGATTTGAAGAACTTTTTATCCTTCCCCTTTGAAAAATATTTATCTTTGTCAAATTGTTTCTTCCACGACCTTCTTGCCCTTCTGTTTTCATAATCACTATCTTCTTCTTTATTCTTTTGAGGACAGTTAGCCACAAAGTGACCTACAACTCCACACTCAAAACATTTCAAGGGATGTTTACCCTTTTATTTCCATGTACATCTTTTCACATTCTTAGAAAAAAAGGATAAAATTTCATCAAAATTATTACATACATCATCTTCAGAATCGAATTCACCAGCATCATCTTCAATAAGAGTTTTCTTTGACTTCTCTCTCTTTTTATCCTTGAATGAAATTTCCCTATCAGCTTTTGTTTTTACCTTCATAGTCTTCTCCCATCTCATCTCATAAGTAATGAGAGTGCTATGAAAATCATCCAAAGATAATGTTTCAGGGCCTATATCTTCTAATTAAGACACTTTAGCAACAAACCTGTCAGGCAGAATTCTCAAGATCTTTTCAACAACTGTAGAATCCTTGAACATTTCACCAAGACATCTGATTGTATTGACAATATCATTTATCATGGTAAATAAATCCCCAACAGATTCAGATTCTCCTATTTTCAAATATTCATACGTCAATCTCCAGATTTGTTGTTTATCCTTCTTCACTTTTGTATTTCCTTCATATATGTTCTTCATTTTTCCTAGATTCCATTGGCTGTAGCAAAACCTTTCACTCTTAAAAATTCAATATCAGAAAGAGATGATAGTAACACATTTTTATATCTTCCATCATTCTGTAGGTTCTTCTTATTGACAGGAGTAAGATGAAACTTTTCATAAATAGTAGGAAATCCATCCGTTTTAGTTTCAATAACATAATATCCAAGAGACATAAGATAAGGCATCATTCTGTCCTTCGAGATGTGACAGTTCTTTCCAACAAAAATCAGAATCCCCTTACTGTTCATGCAATTTAGATTCTCCATCACAACTTCTCTTCAACCACTTAAGAAGAGAATAAAAGAAGGGAAACTGTCGCTCTGATACCAATTGAAGTTCCCAGTCAGGATCCAAGTATCATTGAGAGGGGGAGGGGTGAATTAGTGATATCTTTTTCTTTTTATGTTTCCTATTTTTTGAAACAATATTTGCCTCCTGTTAAAGAGTTTCTTCCCTGATGAATACACACAACCACAGGAACACAAGATTTACAAGGTTCACTACTCAACAAGATTAGCTACGTCCTTGGTATGGTATAGAAACAATCCAGTACCACACAATCCACTAGAAAAAAAATCCTTTGATGTGGAATACAATGAGTAGGATATACCCTTACACTCGTGTAGCACTTTGAAAACAATCCAATAGTGCGTGTGCTACCCGAGTGTAATGTAATGACTCTGTGCTTCTTAATGAACTATCAAAAATCAAATATTTCAAAAAAATTCTTCACTTTCCTACCCAGAAGCTAGTAAGAACCTCCTAGTGTAGACAGCCTGCGCGCCACTCCCTACTTGCGCGCCTCCCTGCTTGCGCGCCACCTGTTTGCATGCCTCCCTGCTTGTGTGCCTCACTGCTTGCGCGCCACCTGCTTGCGTGCCTCCCTGATTGTGTGCCTCACTCCTTGTGTGCCACCTTCTTGCACGCCTACTCACTACTTGCGCATCACCATTGAGCTCAGCTCACAACTTGCGCGCCACCTTTGGCTTATACACATCCCACTTTTTGAAATCACCTCCTTGCTTTCACGACTTTGTCAACTTGCACGACAAAAAATGAACGATAAAAATTGCATGGCACCATACTTGTGCACCTTATAAATAACCCTCAGCTTGCACACCACTTTAGCTTGTGCACTTCCCTCTACTACTTGCGTGATCAGATAACCTTCTACTACTTGCGTGATCAGAGCTCTAATTTTCTCTTAAGTGTTGAGCATTATAAAATGAGGAGGCTAGTCATCTATTTATCGGAATTTTGGTGACTTGTGTGCCATATACACTTGCACGCCATTCCTACTTGCGTGCCACTCCATCACTTGCGTGCCACTCCATCACTTGCGCACCCTTCCATCACTAGCACGACACTTTCTTTCCTTTTTCATATTTTGATATGATGATTATGGAATATGACTTGCATACAACATACACTTGCGCGCCACTTATACTTGTGCACCACACCTGCACACCACTTATACTTGCGCGCCACACTTGTGTGCCACTTATACTTGCACGTCACTTATTTACTTGTGCTCAATTTTATTTCCTTTGACAAATTTTCATGTGATGATCTTGAAATATGACTTGAGTTCCACTTACACATGCATGCCAATACTTGTGTGCCACTCTTGAATTATGCGCCACTTTCTTTCCTTTGACAAAATCACTTCTTTACTCTCCCTAATCTTCAGAAGGATTGCATCATATGTTCTCCAAACTTATGATATTTGTGAAATACAAATCTGCAAAGCATCATCATAGTTTTCAACTCCATTACAAAGTGAATTGATTTAGATTATTTGACAACAAAATACAACACTCTGTAATAGAAAAAATTTCTTACTTCCTTATCCATCCAAATTTGTCCCAACAGGATCAATACAATCTGAATGAATTTTGTTGGATTTCTATACATTAGTTGTTGTTCTCACTGAAACTTCAGTCCATTTTAAACAAATGAGAGACACTTTGAGTGATACTGGACACACCGTGCCTCAGATTGAGGTGAGGTTGACTCGTACATGTCACCAATGCACCCATGGATCATTCGCCTAATGGATTTACACAATCCGAATGCATTTGGTCAGATATGATGGTATTTTGAAGATTTTATTTGTTGTTCTTATCCAAAGCCCAATGCAAATTGGTTCATCATTCTTTCATGTTGCTGCTGCATTTAATCTGTTAAAATGGGAAAATGACTCATTGGAGAAAGGTTGTTTTATTTAATAACAATTAAAATTTTCCTACGATCATTTACATAAAAAAAAGTTTCATCTTTTTGATCCCCTTAACCCCTCTAAAAAATGACCTCCAATTGTACATGTCCCCAAGTCAAATATTAGTGCTATTTGTGTACAATCTTCCGTCAGGTATACGGCCCACTCATTTCTGAACAAATATATATCTTCTTGTGAGTATGAGGCTTTTTGGCAGTCAGAGTAGTACTACAAAATATATAAATAATGAATTAATAAATACATTAAATGAAATAGTAGTTGTTTTTGAAAATACCTCTCTAGGGATGTTAGTTTGTTGATGAAAAACAATATCTTTCATAAATTTACAAACATAATAACCGCAATAATTTTTGTTTGTCTGTTTTGGAAACTGCAAAAAATTTGATCATTATGAGAATAAGTGACTTGTGTTGATATGTTTCTGGATAGTGAAATTTTGTTATATATACCCTGATATTTGTCCAAAAGTAGTAATTGATCACCTCCTCATGCTTATCCCCTATCCTCATTCCATTTTTAAGATGATAATGATACACCACCCTATAATAACATAATCGTTAGTAAAAGATAATATAAATTATATTACTTCTTGTTTAGACCTAAAACGTAGGATTTCATGTCTTACGGATTCATATACTACATCATGTGTGGTCAGTTTTTTGGATATCCTTGCATTGAATCCAAAAAATAAATATTTGGAGTATCCAAGTTCACAGAAATTAGTATCCAATGTTGCCTAAAAACACAAAAAGGAATATGTAATAAAAGAAGTGAAAATATAATTGATATTCTTTAATCGTATATTTTTACCCCTACATGGTTGGTATTAGGAAGAGTCTGTCATCTATAATCATGCTTTCAAATGTTTTCAGCAATCCATTCACTATTTAATCCCTTTTTATGGCTCTAATTTTGTTATATGTGTTTATGTGGTATGAGTACTAACGAGTCTGAATTTTGGCTCATGGGTAATTTCCTTCATCTGTTTTTCATATATACTTCTGTCAATAATATAAAATGAATTTAGTCATAATTTTCACATTATATCATATTTTAGAAAATAAATTCATGAAAACATACCTCATATATAAATTTACAACTATGATTCCTAGCCAACTGTTTTCAAGGATCTCATTTACATTTTCAGCATCAACAAAATCTTGACATTCCTCTTAGTATATATTCTTTTCAAAAACCACTATATGACTACTACCACCTCTTAGATTCGTATCCACATGAGTCTTCAATGCAATTAAATGTGGATAGAGAACATGTGGTGTTATTATGCTTCCAGTAGCTCTTTGGGATCAGTTGGTCGATCCTTTAGATGCTTTTGAGCCAACCTTTCTTGTCACCCCCTTCCCTTTCTCTGTATATAATAACATTCATTGGAGAAGACCCTTTTTTCATTAATTTTTTAAGTTTTATCTTGAAAAAAAGGAAATAAATACCACTTTGTCCCCATTTACTCTTACAAGTTGTGACGTCCATGTAATGAATGTCCCAAAAACCTTTTCGAAAGTATGAATATCATCTTTATCATGTGGAATAGGTAGCTCCACATTTGGCTCATGAGCTACAGAAATTGTCACTTTTAGATGTTCTTTCGGAAGTGGTATATTATGCAGCTTGTTCTCTGGGATTTTGAACACTATAGCCCTCGCTACAAGGTGATAAGTGGGTGTTGACAGATATAAATCATAGTCACTCTCACCCTATAGAAGACCAGTACAGGAAAAGTATCAGTGTTTGTATGATTCACATTTTGTGGGAACAATTATTAGAATATCCATTACCATGGCTAAGACAACTCTTTGAGGAGAATGGCTCACCTCAAAGCTGGTGGGGGTGGGGAGGGATGTTCATGCACTGGTTGTTCCTGAGTTGTGTCTTCTTGTTTATTCCCACCCATAAAAGTTGCTAGAAAATCTCCCTACCATTTAAATCATTCTTAAAGAGTTTCTAGTCATTCTATCATTTGTTTCAATTTTTCATCTCTACCATCTATTTCTTTTTTTCCCTCAAAATATACTCGAGGTGTCACCCTGAACCCCACACCTCTGACACGACCGTATTGTTCTGGCCACTTCAAAGCTGTCAATAATCAGTCTTCATTTTCTATAGGAGTAGCTGATTCTTGTGACTGTCAGATATAGGAAAACAACTAATTATTTTTATGTAATTGCAATTTAAAACAAATCTTTTTATCATTGTGTCATACTTACACATATTTCCCCAACTTTTTGTGTGTTTTCATCTACTAGCTTCCCTTACTTATTCACACACGCCTCCTTCCATAGCACATGACATGGGATGGAAGTTTCTTTGATTTTAGACTCATCAATCTACATATAAATATAGAAATATAATTAGGATTTTGTTCCTTGGAACCTAACAATATTACTATAAATTTAAAATACACACCATTTTCTTTTCTAGTGAAGCGTAACCCATCCTTGCTTTACGATAGGGGTATGTTGGTTTTGAGGCACGTTACTTATTTTGATTACTGAGTTGTTGTTTCATAAATGAAATATTGACAATCAAAGTGATGAATACATGTATCCTCCGACAACGTATTATCACCCACAATGTGCCTAAAACTTCTCCTCCCCACAACGACCAATAAACACATCCCATGATTCTTGGGATATCAGGTGAGCGTAGACAAGTGGTGGGTGCGGGATTATTTTACCTTTGGAATATGTTATGTGACATTTTGTTAAAATAGTGTGAAAACCTCGATGAATCATTCCTACAAGCCTTAGTACATAATTCTTGTGTGAATCGTCTACTATAAATGTAATCTGCAACAGATTGAGAAGATTAAGACACTGTTTCATTATTTTATTTTCTATTAAATTAATGAAATAATATGATAATGTTAACGTAATTTATTCCTAGATCACAGCCTTCAGCCCGGACACAACATGGTGCCATGAATCTATGTCAATCGGCACGTGTTTTCAAGTGAAAATTACATTGTAACTACTAAACATAGCCTTGTTGGGATTCACATGTTGGGCTCGTTCATTCCATCCAACATCAAATTTGATGCCTTAGCTTTTCGCCTTAAGAACTGTGGGTAACACCGTCAAACTACGATGCACCTATGTTTTCTGTGACTTCGATATTTAATCCCCGACCATTTCATCGATATCAACATCATCTATATGTTCATATGAAATGGTAGCAACGACATGTGATGATGGTTGTTGGACCTCAAAACTAGAAGCCGTAATAGGTTTAGAAACTTGTTGTTGCTCTGCAGTGTGAGCAGTCGTAGCAGAAGAAGCAACAAAAACAACAATAGCTTGAGAGAGTTATTCATCCTTGAGGTTAGGAGCACCAGAACGTGAAGAGGTCATTATCTGCAAATGTGGTTGAACAGTTAATTTATATTACATAAATTCAGCAATGATAAGATAATAACATGAGATAACAAGATCTATAATACAAACAAAATATAACCTTTTTATTGAACTCTATTTCATTTTTTCAAAGTCTGAAGGGATTTTAAACGTCAATATATTATCCAAATCATTTCATTGTAGTCACCTATAACATACAAAACATCTTCTACCTCAGGACCACTGTGAAATGATTGCGACATACCACTGAAATGATCTTCTTCAACTGAATTTTCATCGGAACCTTCAGTAGTTTTGGACAATAACATAACAATCGACCACTTTCAGTTTGTGGGATATGGAACATAAAAAACTTGTACCTCTTATGATGCCATTATAAACTGTTCGTCTTTGTACCATTCTTTACTAAAGTCATCTTTCACAAATACACATTCATCTATTTTAACACCACTATTGTTATCAACCCATTTGCATTGAAATATTGGCAATTGTAATGTCGTATAATCCAACTACCATATTTGTTTGATAATACCAAAGTATGAAATATTTTCATAAATTGGATTTCTGTCTCTACTACCATAAAAATCCATCGCTTCAGCCACAAGTGTAACTCCACTAGTTTGCATGGTACTATCTTCATCATGTTCATCTGTTTAGAATATATAACCATTAATTACATAACCATTGTAATATAATACATACACACTTGGTCCGGTGTCTAGCCATCGAATTCGTTCTGAAATTGAATTTGTATTTTCATCCAAATCCTTAAAAATATGGTCCTAAAACTATCTTATAAACTAGTGATTATGTGTATTTGATATCCATTTTTCCTCCCTTGATGGATTCAACTTCCTAAGAATTTATTTTAGAGTTTCAATATATGGAGAAACCTCCCAAATGTTATGCAAAACATAAAGGTGGGACTACTCTCAATCTATAATACTGATTGTCACAACATCCTTTCCATAAATTCCCTCACACTCAATGCGTCCAGTGTGACAAGATTTCAGGAGACTAATGCTTTCCACATCAGATAGGTATTCTGTACAGAATTCAATGCCTTCCTCAACAATATATCACTCCACTATAAAACCCTCTAGACGACTTAGATTTTCGACATACCCTTTCAAAATCTTCATATAGCATTCAATGAGGTACATCCATCTATAGTGAACATGACCACAAAGTCAAATCTCTCTCACCAAGTGAATCATAAAATGAACCATCATATCAAAGAATGTTGGTGGGAAGAACATTTCTAATTCACATAATATGATGACAATTTCATTTTCCATAGCTCGAAATTTCACTGGGTCTAAAACTTTGCTACATATAGCTTTGAAAAAGAAATAATGTTCAGTAAACATATGAAGAACATTCTAGGAAAAAATGCAATGTAAAGCTATATAAATTAAATATTTCAACAAAACATGGAAGTCATGTAATTTCAAACCTTTTAACTTCAAATCATTAATTGACACAATGTTCTTGATATTTGATGAATACCCCTCTAGAACATTTACATCATTAAATAAGATGCAAATCTGATATATCCCCTCCCTAGAAACAGTGTAAGTAGCTGGAGGAAGAAACATTCGTTTTTCACCCTTCATGGGAGCCAACTCTGCTTGTATTCCCATGTCAACCATGTCCAACCTTTACTTAATTCCATACTTTCTTTTTCCAGGGGAATTTAGCAATGTTCAGATAACACAGTCATGAACATTTTTGTCTACATGCATCACATCAAGAAAATGTCTGATGTACAAACAATTACAGTATGGTAATTCAAAAAAATTGATCTCTTTTTCCAACCGATTTTCATAAGATTTTTCGAAAATGGTTTACCCAAAATAGTGTTCACATATATTACTTTCTCAAACAACTGATCACCTATTAGTGGAGATGGTGTTGCGTATTGTTCTAAACATCCATTTAATGATGTCATGTAGGATCAGTACTTATGCCAATGAGGTAGAAACATAGGATTTCATAGAAACATATATTTCAATGAATTTTTCAACCTAATTGACTCCATATCTTCTTCGCACATGGTACACCCTTGAGTTCCTTTAATGCTACATCTTGACAAATTTCCATAAGCAGGGAAATAATTTATTGTCTCACACAACATCTCTCTCAACGTGAAGTATTCAATTTTATAAGCATCATACAACATAACACTTAAATACCACAATAACTTTAAATCCTCGATCCAAGGAGCCAGATAAACATCAATATCATTACTTGGTTTTTTTAGTCCTGATATAAGCATAGATAACATGATGAATTTCTGTTTCATGCATAACTGGGGTGGAAAGTTATAATTTACCAACATAACATGCCATGTACTAGGAGTGCTGGTCTGAAAACCAAAAGGATTCACTCCATCTGTAGATAACTCAAGACAACGTTTTCTCGGCTCTTTTCCAAATTCAGGATAATCATGATCAATTTTCGTTAATTTAGGAGAGTCGTCCGGATGACATAATTTCCCATATTTATTTCTTTTATCTTTATGTAACGACAATTGTCATGCAGTTTCTTCACTTCCATATAGACACCTAATCCTTGGAATGATTGGAAAGTACCGTACAAATTTCGTAGGATTGGATTCATCTTTCTTGTATTGAGAAGTACCACACTTTGGGCATTCTATAAGTGATTTTTTCTCCTTGCGAAACAATATACAATCTTTCAGGCAGACATGTATTCTTTCAGAAATCATACCCATCGACCGTAGCATTTGTTTAGCTTCATATGTCCGGCTTGGGAGATAATTATCTTATGGGATCATGTCATTCAAGAGAGAAATTAGTTATGTAAAACTGACATTACTCCATCCATTGCCTTATTTCAATTTATACAACTTCTGTACTACTGACAATGCTATATATTTAGTGCAACCAGCATACAATGGCATCTTTTCACAACTCTTTAACTTCTCAAACAATTTTGGGCAATCACAGTGTTCATCTTCAATTTTCCTTTTCATTTCCTCAATACGATCTTCATCATCATTAACATCTATAATCACATCCTCTATATGGTCTTCTTCATTATCCATATTTTTATTCATGTCTTATGATCCATAAAACACAGTTTTATCCCAGCTAGTAGCGACATTTGGTTTTTCTCCATATTTATTCCAACATTTATAACTCCGATCTATTCCATGACATATCAAATGTTATTCCAACTCCTCTAGAGTAATTAGTCTAGAATAACAACAACGTAAACACGAACAAAGGAATTTTGAAGGATCCTTTGCATGATCCTTTGCAAACTTGATGAACTCTTTCACACTGTTCTCATACTGTATTGTCAAACGATTAGTATCCATCCAATCTTTATTCATCTCCATCCTATTTGAATCTCAAATATTAGTATTTATGGTTCAAATACACAAAACAAGACTTACAAATACATTAGAAGATATCCACTTCCTTATAAAAATTTATATTAATATAGCCTAACCATTTCCAATAATGATTTGAAAATCAACAGAACCAGGATAGACCCCCCATCAAAATCAACATAGTTTCCAAATATAAAGGGGTTCTCAGGGGAAACAAATAACCTAGGTTTATCCAAAATTACTATGGAATATCATAGGTTTTGTTACCCAAATCGACAAAAGAAATAGAAAGATAAGGTTGGTGAATATAAATTCTATCATTAACATCTAAAGAATATGAAATAACTCTCCCTCACTAACATGGGGATCTACCAACACCTACCATATACCAAGAAAATAATTGAAAAAATTAGGGAAAATAGTTTCTCTCATATCTGATGCTAAAACTCACACGACACCATCCTCTATGGCTCATCATCCTCTATCGGGTCAACCATTCTATGGTCAACTAGTCCATCCTATTATACCACACCAAACTAAAATACATATGGGTGAAAACCAGTATCCACATCTATAAGTAAAGAAATGATTATCCTAATCTATAAAATTTGGAATTCATTAAATATAATTACTTTTGATTCATTATAGTTTCCACAAATCACCCGAGTCCAAACACAAGAATAATCAAGAATGATACATCTACCACTCCTAGGTCTCTATCCTACATTCAATATCATCATGCCTAATATTTTTTGTAATACTCAGTATGATCCTTTCCAAAAACTCTCATAAAAATATGTATGAAATATATTAATGACTTAGTGAATAAATAATAGAACTAATACACACCAATATATGGTCATATATCACCCAACCTCACCAAGTATCACTCACCCAATATCACATTCAAGTATAATAACATAATATCAAAAGAATATATTTTAATAAATTACCCCACATCCACTTCCCCAAAAATCTGTCCATTCTCACACTCTAATGGAATATTTCTTATGCTTCAACCCCTTCTATATAATCTAATAACCATATATAGACACATACACGTGTCACAAACACATAAAAACCCATATCCACATCACAACCACACATCACATCCTCATCACAGTATGATATCATGAAAATGAAGCACATAAACATCATACTATCCTCCTACAATGCATAACCCCCACTATGTATCCACACCAAATACACATAATCATGTAAACAAGAATATATATACACCAAAACCTAAAATCATTATAGGTCATATATATACACCCATTGTGAGCCATTACAACTCATACTAAGTGTGAAGGGGGAGAAGGGAAGAGGGAGTGGTTCTATATGTGTTCCCTCTGTAACATAGATATTGAAAAAAACACTCAGAACCAAAGTACCCATATGGATTTCAATCAGGTTACTCGACTCAAGTGGTGGTGCCTAAGAAATAATAAGTCTATACAATAAGTATATAGTCACACATAAATCATTCCTAAGGGTTTACATCAAACTAACACTGCAAACAGCCACGTCAACCATTGCCTTGTTACCACCACCCTCTAATAACCACTTTGATTATAATGCCACAAATAATCCCTAACAAATCACATATGCATCCATATCAACATTACCAACTTCTTATTTCATTTAACATTATAATTTCTTGTATTTTTATTACCATATGAATTTCAATTATTAAACATTTTAATGTAAAACCAATCATTAAATCACTACCCACTATAATTCATTCATTAATCATTAATAACATTTATTCTATCCTTAACCATTTATTAAACATAATTATTCCAATAATTATCATTAATCATTTAACAAACCATAATTTATCATTTCCAACTCATCACCCATTACTATTTTCATTTATTCCAACCATATTCCATGCCAAAAGAAAACTATAACACCACCCAATAACAACTAAATTTTCATGACATAAAATACCACTAAATAATTTTTAAATCCATAAAACCACTTATTTTCTACCTAAATAGCCATATAATTTCTATCATAACCACACAACAATCCATCCATCACTACCGTATTAATTACCACACCACATGCTCCCAACCACATCAATCAAACATCACCCATATAATCATAGTGATAAATATCTCATACATAGTAGCATGAAAGGGAAAACATATAAGAAATTCACACTAAAAACTCCCCCTTAATCTAGGGACATATTTATATAAGAATAACCTAGTGATATTTACACCATGAAAAAACTACTTCTTACAGTAACCAAAATTACACTTAAAAACCTATCCACCAAAAATAAACCTAAAAGGAGAAGTGGAAGATTTACCTAGAGTAGATCACACCCATGATGGAGGGAGAGAAGAAGCATCGAGTGGTACATGATCCTTCTACGCTACGTCAAGAGGGGAAGCACGACCGCCAGAGGGGGAGGTGCATGGGAGGAGCCACCAACCATTGAGAAATGGATGAGTAAGGTTCACGGGGAGTAGGATCGAGCGACGAGGAGGATAATTAGTGTTTGAGGGGAGTAGGATCCGCAGAAGGGGTTCGGGGGGGAGGATAAGGAGTAGGGCTAGCATCGAAGGTCTGAAAATGAGAAGATCAAGGGGGAGGGGAGTTTTCGTAGGGGTACAATACCGCGAGAGCTTGGGGGTGCAATAAACAGAGGATACTATGCACCCGATTTTATAAAATATGGGACTACGGTTTTATCAGCTCTAAAAAAGAAATGATAAAGGCTACCTTTATCAGCGCTTAAATTTGAGTGCTGATAAAGGGACCCTTTATCAGTGCTAAAAAAGCACTGATAAAGTGTACCCTTTATAAGCGCTGATAGAGGGAGTCTTTATCCGCAATTTTCTAGGACTGATAGAGGGATCCTTTATCAGTGCTTTTTTGCTTAGTGTTAATACAATGTGGTGCTTCCCTTACCCATTTTTGTAGAAGTGATCTTTCACGCCGGTGGTGGGATTCAGCGGTGCATGCTAAATTGGATGAAGGCCTTACATGGGATGATTTTGAGGAATTGTTCAACAAAGAATTATATCCTCACACGTTCAAGATCAAAAAAAAAATGAAAGACTTCTTTAGACTAAAAAAGAGAGTCTCTCTGTCAGAGAGTATTCACCTAAGTTCATAAATTTAGTGCACTTTGCACCAAAATTCGCACCAAGTGCATCTTTGAATTGGGTCAAAGGCAGAAGATTTGATCAAATATTGCAGTGCTCTGTATTACAGATTATATAGAGATGGTGAATAGAGAGACTGTGGCTGAACGTGATATCTTGGGATATATGGGAGGAGGTATGATGATACCCATAGAGAGTGAAGGGAACTCAAACACTAAAGGTAAGTGGAAAATAGACACCTATTTCCAAGGTGGAAGTGGAAATCAGAACCAGACGGCTGGATCAGTGAACCTACCTCCATTACCCTAGAGCAAATCATTTTTCTTTCAATGTAGTTTTCTTGAACACATAAAGAGAGAGTGTACAACACAACTTAGAGCATTCCATAACTGCAAGAATATAGGGCATCAACAGAGATATTTTTATAGTACTCCATAGTAAGGTACTCGAGACACTAATCAGGCGTAGCAAGCATCTTATGCTTTGACGGGATGAGGACAAAAGAATCAGTCTCGTCGGATAAGAAGAGTTATCCATGGTGATTATATAAATACCATGACTCCTCAACTTTGGATATCTTAGCAAGTAAATAAGGAGAACAGTGTGGAGACAATCCAATTTTATGGAGATGAGAAGATGATTGTCGATGATCAGGATGGACCATCTATGGTGAGAGGTACAATTATTTTGAATTCTACCCTTGTGAAAGTTCTCTTCGATACCGGTGAATCACATTCTTTCATTAATTATTGTGCTATTTATTTTCTATGTTTAAAGTTATAAATGATTCCTTTTGTTTGAAAACTCCAAACTCTTGTCTATGAAAGAGAATGTAAAGCCTTTGTGTGTCGAGCACGTGCTATAATAGTTGATGGAGATGAGTTGAAATGGGACTTCTCTATGTTAGACATGGATGTTTACAATGTTATCCTTGGTATGGATTGGTTGAAAATGTTAAATTCTCACATCGACTGTTATAAGATAACAGTTAGTTTAATGAATGAGGATGGCATAAAACAACTTTTTAGAGGAGAGAAGATGGTAACGAAGGGTGATAAGAGTTTTTTGGTACTGAAGGTGGGAACGATCTCTTATCATTTAGAAGAGTTGACTTTTGAATCAATGGAATAGATTTAGGAAATTAGTTTTACTATAGTTAGGGATCAATTTCCAGACATATTTCCTGAGAACATCTCAGGGTTACCACCTATAAAGGAAGTGGATTTTACGATTGATCTTCTTCTGGGGACCAGTTCTAATTCCCTTCTATCTTATAGAATGATACCAACAGTGTTATAGGAATTGAATGTGAAGTTGGGGGAGCTAGAAAGAAATGGTTTCATTCAGTCAAGTATGTCTCTGTGGGTAGCACCAGTCTTGTTCATGAAAAAAGAAGATGGAACTCTTTGGTTGGGGGTTGATTATCATAATATTGACCATGTTATGATAAAGAATAGGTACCCACTTCCACACATTGATGATCTTTTTTATCAATTAATGAGAGATCAGTGGTTCTCTAAGATTGACTTCTGATTAGGATAACACTAACTGTGAGTTCAGAAGGAAGATATTCTGAAGACATCTTTTAGAAGTAGATATGGCCACTATGAGTATGTAGTCATGCCTTTTAGTATAATGAATGCACCAGCGGTATTCATAGATTTGATCAATCAGATATTTCAGACATATCAGGATTACTTTGTTGTGGATTTTGTGGATGACATTTTGGTGTATTCAAAGACAAGGGATGACCATGAGGAACACTGGGAATCAATGTAACAAATCATGAGAGACCACTATTTGTATTCCAAATTATCAAAGTGTTATTTTTGGATGCAGGAATTATGTTTCCTTATCCATGTCATTTCTTTAGGAATTTCTGTTGATCTTGAAATGATAGAAGTCATTATCTCATGGAAACCACCGAAGAATGTGTTCAATATAAAAAGTTTTCTTGGTCTATATGGTTACAACCGACAATTTGTACATGATTTCTCATGACCAACTTCACCAATGACAACTCAAAATAATAATAATGATCCATTCCAGTGGACATAGGAATTTTTTATGTATTTGTATGAACTAAATGATCATCTTAAATCGACACCTATCTTGAGTTTTCCAGAATTAGGACATCAGTATTTGTTGTACTGTGATGCTTTGGGATCAGGGATGGGTTGTGTTATAATGAAAGGAGACCATGTGGTTCCCTATAATTAAATTAAGTTGAGGGTACATGAGAATAATTTCCCAAAACATTATTTGGATTTATCTACATTCTTCCATGCTTTTGAAAACATCGATACACTATGTCTCTGGTGAGAAATTCAAATTATTCACAGATCAAAAAGTTTGAAACACATTTTATCACAGCAAGATTCAAATCTAAGGAAAATTAAATGGATGGAGTATCTCCAAATGATTGATTTTGACTTGATGTATACACCATGAAAAAGGAATTATATGGTGGATGAATTGAGAAGAGAGTCATATACTCAATTGGCAAAAGAAGATTCAGATGAATCACAGTTGATGTTAGTCCTAGCTGACATGCATGTGGAATGTGAATACTATGGCGATGTTGTGGTTTTATTTTTAACTCTTATTATTCATGATTTGGTAAATATGGTCAATGAGGGACAAACATATGATGCATAATGTCTGGTTATGAGTTCAAAACTCAATATTGTGAAGACCATTGAAGGCTGGAAACATTATGGGAGTTCTGTTTTGTGTTTTAGAGATCGTATGGTTGTACCAATGGATTTTACTAACAACTCTGTCATGATTACTACTATTTGAGATAGGATATACATCTAGGTACACAGAAGATGTATTAGGTGTTATAGGCACAGTTCTGGTGGAGCAACATGAAAAGGAAGATTTCTGAGTTCGTCTCTAAGTTCTTAACATGCTGGCAAGTGAAAATAGAGAATTAGAGACCTGTAGGTATGTTTTAGCCTTTACCTATCCTAGTGTGGAAATGAGAGTAGATAGTGATGGATTTCGTTGCAAGTCTTCCATGAACTATTCGAAAACACAATGTCATGTGGGTGATAGTGGATTGTATTACCAAGTTAACCCATTTCATCTCTAATCATGAAACTCATATTATGGAGGATCTATTAAAAATCTATATCTGAGGAGTGTTAAAGAGTCATAGCATACCAGTTTCCATATTCTCTGACAAAGATCTGAGGTTCACATCTCATTTCTGGAAATCATTATAGCAAGCCCTTGGGATATAGTTGACTTTGAGCGCAACATGTCATCCTCATATAGATGGGCAATATGAGTGGACAATACAAATTCCAGAATACACATTTCAATCTTTTGTAATGGATTTTGGTGGCTCATGGGAGGAGTATATACCCTTGGTGGAGTTATCATATAATAACAGCTATCAGGCCGCGATACATATGGATCCATTTGAAGCATTGTATGGGTGTCCATGTCAGTATCCACTCCTCTGGGTGGAAAAAGGAGAGACTTCACTATTTGGGACAAGACTTGTCCTATAAACAATTGAGAAGATCCAGTTGATTAGAATGGGGAGGGAGATGGATCAGAGGCATCAGAAATCTTATGTGGATCTTTGAAAAAGTTCGCTGTCAATTTTTGTGAGTGATCATGTTTTCTTAAGGGTCTCTCTAAGACTTGGATATCATAATTTTAGGAAGTTGGAAAAGTTAGCTCCTAGATACATTGTCCCTTTTGAGATACTGTAATAGTTTGGAGAGGTTTAATATCAGTTTTCATTACCACCACGATTCTGTTTGGTGCATAATGTGTTCTATGTATCTCAGTTGAAAAAGTATCAGCCTAATCATGACCATGTGATCAAATGAGATCACGTCGACCAAGATCCAGATGCTTTGTTGGTACATATCTAGGTGAGGATTGGGGATAAGAAAGAGAATATCTTATGTGAAAAAAGCATCGGTCTACTACGGGTTTTATGGAAGCATGTTCAGATTCCGGAAGCGACTTTGGAACGCGAGAAGGAGATAAAAGAGTACTGGCCAGAATTCATTCAGATGGGTGAGGGTTTTCTAAATTATGAGGATGGAAATACCCATGGTAGGGATAATGTAGTACCCCAATTTTTTCTATTTAATACTTAATTTATTCTATTTATTGTTATAAAGTTTAAGGATGATGGATGAGAGAGTTGGGAGTACTTCAGAAGTGGTTTTGGGGAAAAATGGAAGTCGTATGTGCAGTGCACGGTTTGCCTAACTGTGCTTCCAAATCGTTCAAAATGTTCTTATTGAACGCACCAGTGTCTTCGTGACTCGGTGTTGATTCTGTGCCTGAGTCCCGGGACCGATGGTTCGATATCATCACTTTGGCCATTGTTTTGGGTGTTTGGAGGTCAAGCGTTGCATCTCTGGTTTTCTCAGATGGCGGCGTTGGGAACTTGTTTTGTTTCGAGCTGATGAGGATGACGTTGGGAGGGTTTGTCGGACAAACTATTGTTCTTGGAGTTTAGTTTGTGGTCGTTTGAGGCTGGGATGGGTTTATGGGTCGTGAATGTGGCTGTTTTCTGGCCATGATGATGGTTTGTGAAGATGGTGGTGGGGTCGGAACTCTCTCTGGCGTCCTCGACGAAGAATGGTGGCACGTGATGCTCCTTCTTTCTCGCCGGCAATATGTTAGTTTCGTGGTGTTGCTGGAGGAGTTCTTGCCGATGAAGAACGATGAAGTCTTATGGTGATGTTGATGGGTTCAATGCTCAAGGGCGTGATCGGCTCGAGGGTTCATGGAAAAGTGTGCGGATTGATGGCATGCAGATCGATGATAGCTGTCTGGTTTAAATGAGTTTGAAATTTGAAATGTGAATTTGAACTGGATTTTGTGACGTTGTCTTTGGAAGCGGTGATGTTTTGTATTGGGTACCGACAACCCTTAAACCGGTCATGAGAAAATGAAAAAAAAAGTAATTTGTAGGAGTAAAAAGGTGTGTCTCACACATTTTTGCCTCTTAATGGCTCATTTTTTCTCCTAAGAGACCCTAACTATGGATTTAAATTCCTTGAAGGTAGTAGAACCTCTCCCAAAGGTTTTGGAGTCAATCCAAATGCTTCCCTTGGTGAATCAAATCTGAATTCTTGAGGTATGTGATAATTCTTTTTTGTTCTTGATCGGTTTCTTAGATTTACTTAGATATACTTCTCCTCCTCTCTTGGTTTCCTATATATATGAATTTTATGAGTATATATAGTTTTTTTGAGGCCAAATTTAATGATTTTTTGTCTTGATCTATCTTGGAGAAGAGATCTAAGGTGTGTTCTTGGAGAATTGACTCGGTTTTCTTGTGCGTTATTCGTTCGTTGGTTTTTTTTCAAAACCTTTGATGTAGGCGGATTCTTTCTCAACTCCACATATTATAACTTATTTACATGCTTTAAAATTTAATGTGTGGTTTGAATTGATTGCGATTTCTTTGATGAACACTTTTTGGAATCCTTTTTGGGTGATGGTTATAAAATTTGAAAAATTGGGTGTTTGAGTAAAGTGCTTTTTATCATGGTATTAAAATATGGATTTTAAAAAGGGTATTTTTCTAGATTATTGGCACATGAAATGGATTGGATTTTTTCAATAAAGGTAAGGTGTTATTGAAATAAAATCTTACTTTGAAATTGTTTTTTCTTTGGTTTTCAATAAAAGTTTAGTTTTATTAGAATAGTTTGTTTTGGAAATGGAAATATTTGGCATAAATGGTGTTGGTGTGAGTTTATGCTTAACAGTACCTTAATAAGAGATGAGAACCATTGGGTTACAAGGTACTTGACCATGAATTGGGGAAATTTGTCATTAGTAAACAAGGTAATTAGATGAGAGACCACTCATGAGTATAGAACCGTCAAACGAAGCATGCATGTGGGTGTGTTGTGAACTATGGAATGGGTATGCCAAATGATAACAAAATTTTGTTTTAAAGATTTTATTAGTTACTTATCAGAAAAAATAACTTACTAGAAATTGGTTTTATTTAGTTTTTTTGTCACATGGCTGCCAACGGTTTTTGAACTTGTTTATATTTGGTTATAAACTATTTTGGTAAATTGTTTTATATAAATTTTTTTATATAAATATGGATAAATTTTTTATCCTAATATAATGCATAGGGAATTCATTGGGGAAAACCTACTGAGTTTTAAACTCACCCCTACTTTGGAACGTTTTTTCTTTTTCATATTATATCTTCCAAGATAAGGGAAAAGGTAACGTTTCTCATGTTTTTAGCACCACGTCATGATATTTGGTATGTTCAGTGACTGTGTAGATAAGAGAATATAGAGAATGGAGTCTTGTGGACTCTTGAGATTATTTAGTTTTATATCCTTTGTGTACTTTGATACTGGTTTTTTCTTCCATTGTTTCACAGTTTGAAATGGTTTTGAGATACCTAAAGTTGTTTAGTTATTTTTCTTGAGTTCAGGCATCATTTAAGAAATGGTTTTTTATGTTTCGTTGGTTTATTTACAAAAGGTAAAATCGTCCCATGCTTCTATTTGAAACCCTTCAACACTTATTTACATCCTTTAGTATCTTGGGGATGTCTCACAAGGCCATGTAATGACTCGTTGTACTCTTAATACCACAAGAATGAGCAAGTCAATAAAATATGAGTGGTAGAGGTCCTTGTGAAAAATGTTATATTTTACTCTCATGAATAACTCTGGAAGAGGTCATGTGTGACTTGGAATGTTGTAAATTATTTTAAAACCCAATTGGATCATCCTTTTTATTTTATATAAACTTATTACTGGTGGGTGATCACGAAATGGATATGACTATGTCTTGACTTGAGACCGAACCTCCAGTATTCATTCTTTCTGTTGTGTGCTTTAATTTTGTTTTAATTTATTTCCTCATTAAGACATAAAATATATTTAACTATAATAGAATACATACTTTGATAGTTTATCTTATTTTGTGTTCATATTGTATTTTGATCTGGTAAATTGATTTCAAAGGATTTAACAATATTTTATATCATTCAACCGAGCCTTAATCAATATTTAGAGAAATACTTAGAATGATTATGATCTATATCATACCACTTATTTTGATAAACTGTGTTGTATTTAAAATTTTATAGGGTTTAAAATAATCCATTTTAGATATAAATTTTTATTGGGTACTAAATTCACCACATATTGAGATACCCACTCTAACAAACTTTTGGTATGAATGGTTTTTTTCGTTGGGGTTAATTTTTTTCAAATCATTTTAACTATGATTTTAGTTTTACGGTAAGAATCTAAAATTCCTATCATTTATTAATTTTGTAATTGAAAATGGATAATAAAAAAGAAGGTTCTTCTAAATAAAGAACTTCATTTTTAAATGGAACAAATTATTCTCAATAGAAGATAAAAATGAAAATTTATATAGAATATATAAGCTTTGAAATATTGTCTACTATAAAAGATAAATATGAACGTCATGTTATGACTAGAGATTCTCCAAATAAAACTACTAAATCTTCATATAACAATAATTTTAAAGCTATGAATTCTCTTTACTATGCTTAAGGATATGACGAATTTAATAGGATTTATGAATGTAAATCAACATTTGATATTTGGGACACTCTTTCTATTCCCCCTGGGGGAACTTCAAATGTTAAAGAGACGGGGCACAATAATTATAGTATTAAATATGATAATTTCAAAATGATGTCCGATGAACCCATATTTGATATGTATCTCATGTTTAATGGTATTTTCAACACAATGAGTTCACTTGGAAACCCAATATCTGACAATGATCAAATTATGGTGTTACTCAAATAACTACCAAAAATAAGGAGAGAAACATTGGTTTCAATTAGAGAATCATGCGGCGTAAGAAAACTGCATGTGAATGAGTTGATTAAAAATATTATGATGTATGAAGAATAATTAAAGGTAAACTATGAATAATATGAAGAGCCTATAAGAAATTTAGTAGCTTTCAAGAAAACATACCCTAGACAACAAAAGGACATAGGGAATGAGAAGAAAAAATCTGTTAGTTCTAGTGATAGTGATTCACCCTCTGACAGTGATGAGGAGATAACTCACGTAGCCTAATGAATCATGAAATTTTACCTAAAGAAAATTTTCATTTTAAAAGGAATGTACGAAAATAGATAAAATTTGAAGAAATATTGGAAAAATATGATTATTCAAAAGAATTTTTCAGCTATGAATGTAAAATAAAATGTCACATAAAATTAGACTATCCAATTATTATGTAAAAAATAAATATAATGATGTGGAATGAAGATACAAAAATTCCATGAAGTCAACCTAGAGTGCTTATGAGGATATCTCTAGTGGCTCCGATGCTTCACCTGATGAAAATATTGACATATATAACATGTTTTTCATGATTAAATTTAGTGAGGTACTTGATTTAACTAATGTTACTAATATTATTCTTATTCATAATTTAGATAACTCTAAAAATGAACAACTTGATAGTAATATGTAAAATGAATAATTGTTTGAGTTCTAAAAAATGTTAGAGGAGGCCATTAATTAATTAAAAGATAATTATAAATTCCATAATAGATAGCATTAATTATCTATAAATATAAAATATGAACTACCTCTAGAAAAGGATAAACATGATCAAAAACTCAAAGAAAACATTTAACATAAATTTTAAAATGATAAATTTAAGAAAGTTATTGAAAAGATTACAAATGGTAGAGATAAACTTACAAATTTTTTGGGAAATCAATGGCACCAGAATATGTTACTAGAATATCATATGATCTTGGATAGATGAGAATATCTAAAAGTACATATATTCCTAAATCTAGACCTAAAAGCTCTACTATTAATAATTTTTCAGAAGGTCCTACTAAGGTTATTATTTCAAAATGTCTTCAATATATGTATAGGAAACATGTCAAGAAATGTTGGGTTCCCAAAGCACTAATTTCTATCATATATGGACCAAAATAGATTTGAGTTCCAAAATAATTTCTCGTAAATTTTTTTTGTTGGAATAATTCTTGAATACCTCCAGTAAAAGTATATGATCCATGGATAGTGTATGTTCAAGAAATATCATAACAGATTATTCATGCTTCAAGAGCCTTATAAAGGTTAATGGGGGATATGTCACCTTTGGTGATAATGGTAAGGTAAAAATCATTATCCTATGACATATTGGTAAAAAAAATTCAGTTTTAATTTATAAAGTTTTATATGTTGATGGTATAAAGTATAATATTATAATTATTTATCAGTTCTGTGATAATGGTTTTTATGATATGTTTGGGAATGATGCTTTAAATGTTTTTTATTCTAAAAATATTTTAGTTTTTACTGCTTTGAGAAATGTAAATGTTTATACTATAGATGTAAATTCATTGATTTCTTATAATTTTTCACGATTAAGTGCCTTTCTCAAGGAATCATGGATTTCATATATAAGACTAGGCCATTTCAATATTCACTCAAATAAGAAGCTAACTAGGGAAGGGTTACTTAGAGATCTACCTAATCTTGAGTTCACAACTGATATAGTATGTAACCCTTATCAAAAAATGGAAGTGTCATGACTTTTCATTTAAATTAAATAAAGAAGTGTCAACTTTTCAACCCCTTTTGTTGGTTCACAAGGATTTTTTTGGACCTTCTAGTGTTTCATGTCTAAATGGGAAGCACTATGTTTATGTTTTTATAGATGATTTATCTAGGTATACTTTGTTATATTTTCTAGCCCACAAAAGTGAAGACTTCTCATACATTATCAAGTATGATATTTCTATATAGAAGATTTGTGTAAATAAGATTAAGACCTTAAGGGGTGACATTGGTTGTGATTTTAAAAATAAAGACATTGAATGTTTTTTCTCATAAAATGGCTATAGTCATAACTTCTCTATACCTAGGACACCCAACATAATGGAGTTATTGGAAGAAGAAATAGAACCTTTAAAGAGATAACATGGACCATGTTGAATGAATATTACCTACCCATCTATTGTTTGGTAGAAGCTATCAATATAGACTATTATATCATCAAAAGAGTTTTGATCTGACCTATCCTTAATAATAGCCCCTATAAGATATGAAAAAATTGGAAACCTAACATAAATTAATTTAGATTTTTGTAAATGTTTTTATTATTAAAACTAAGGACAATCATGAATAATTTTCCTCTAAAAGCGATGAAGAAATTTTCCTTGTTTATTAAATATCTAGGAAAGCCTATAGAGTTTAAAATTAGAAGACCAACACTATGGAAGAATCAGTGCATGTCAAATTTTAAGAAACTAATACACATGAGCCTAATATATCCTTAGAAAACCCTATGGATGATTTATTTTCACTGAATTTAAATTATTAACCTTTATACTCTACTGTAAAACAAGTTGAAAAATCATCCAGTTCTAAATAATTTCTAGAACATCCGAAAAATGAAACTAAAAATTTAGAAGTGACCGATCCATCCTTCCATAGAACTATTATATTTTTAAAATACAATAATTTATATTGAATTTTTAGTTTATCTAAATAGAGGAACACAAACTAAATATTATGTTTGAAATTAGGTTGCACATCAGGATTTCTTGTCTCATCTTGATCCTAAGAACATCAATGACCCAATTAATGGTGAATTATGTGTAATATCAATGTCATATGAATTTAATACATTTTAAATAAATAATGTGTGGTAACCTATAGATAGACCCATGGACACTGTGACTATTGGAACTAAATCGGTGTTTAGGAATAAAGTTTATGAATTAGGTACCATAGTTACAAATAAGGCTAGACTTGTTTCAAAATTTTATAATTATGATGAAGGGATAGACTATGATTAAATATTTGGACCTTTATCTAGACTTGAGTCCATAAAAATCCTTCTTGCTGATACAAAATATGAAGATTTCAAGATTTATCAAATAGATGTCAATAGTGCATTCTTAAATGGTTTTTTACTTGAGGATGTTTTTATTGAATAACCCATACTTTCCAAAATTATAATTTTCCAAATAATCTTTTTTAAATTAACTAAATATTTATATGGTTTAAAATAAGATCCTAGATCTTGGTATGAAAGGATCAACATTTTTTCAATTTCAAAAGGATTTTCTAAATGAATAGATAATCCTACTCTTTCTATTAAATATGTTTTAAAAGAATGTATTAGTAGTACAGATCTATGTTGATGATATTTTTATCAGATATTCCAAAAATAATTATGCACTTATTTATCTAAAATGATGCAATATGAATTTGAAATGTGTTTTATGGGTGAACTCGAATTCTTTATTGGATTTCAGATTTTTCAAAACAAAGAAAGAATTATTTAAATCAATGTATATATAAAAAATATATTTTAAAAATTAACTTTGATAACACTAATAGTAGTGATAAAACTACGAGTACCACTTGTAAATTGGATCTTGATAAAGCTAGGAAACCAAAGGATCAAACCAGTTATAGAGATAGGATTGGTTTTCTTCTCTACTTAACTCATATATGACAAGATATTATGTTTAGTGTGTGTCTATATACTCATTTTCAATAAAATCCAAAATAATAACACTTAGTTGTCATTATTGTTTTCAAATAACTCAAGTATACAACCAAATTATGATTGTTTTACCAAATTGTACTAGCATTTGACTTAGTGAGTTATTCTAATGCTGATTTGGGAGGATTCATGTTAGATAGAAAAATAACCTCTAGAACATGTCACTTTTTAGGAAAGTATCTAGTTTCATGGTGTAGTAAATAGAAAAATTATGTTTCATTTTCAACTTATGAAGGTGAGTATATAGATTTAGGTCGTTTTTGTGCACAAATTTTGTTTATGAAACACACACTAGTAGACTATGGATATCAATTCTAACATGTCCCTATAAACTGTGACCAAATGAGTGTGATAAATGTTTCCATGAATCCTATTTCTCATTCTTGAAAAAAAAATATTGATATAAGACATAAATTTTTTAGAGACAAATTTCGAAAATGAGATATCGCTCTTGAATTTATTAGAAAAGAACATTAGTTTGCTGATATATTTAATAATCCTTGGAACTTTGAGGTAATAAAGTATATTGAACATGAAATAAGAATGAATAAATTTGATTAAGGATAATTCATTATGACAAACCATTGTGATAGGCATACTGTTGTGATGGCATTCTATTGTGGTAACACACCATTTTCCCCTCATGTTGTTGGATCATCACCCCGTTGGTCTATCAAACCATTGGGTTATCACATCATTTTCTTGTCATGTTGTTAACTATTGTGTTGTTTCTTTTATTACTATCTAATTTTTTCTATTTCCTGACATGTTTAAATCACCATTTTATTTAACATTTTTATTTATTTCATGTAACCCAATGCATGTTTTTCTTTAATTTTGATTTCAATTTCCAGTATTATTTGAATTTTCAAGTACATAATATCCCAAACGATAGAAAAATGGAATAATTTTTTCCCAACATATCTTAATCCCCACAAAATACTCTCGAATCTACCCCTCATGATCCTAGGGAAACCCATTTCCTCCTTTCAAAAACTATCCTCTCTTGGTTGAGATGATGAAAGGATCTAAATGCTGAGAATGAAGCAAGATTTTGAGATTTATACTTCTATTTCATCACCTTCAATGAATCAGAAGAAAATCCTAGAATTCTTACTCTAGTAGCTCAAGTAAATCATCATCTTACTAATAGGATATTTTTTCCAGAAAATAAAGTTGAATCAAAGAGGGTATTATCCATTATGTTTTTGTTACTCAATGTACATCAGAATCATGGATGGATAGAGATATTTTCTTTAAAAAAGACATTTTTATCCTATAATGGTCTACTGGTTTTATCAGAATGTAAAGTTTGTGTTTTATGAAGATGGTGTAGATTGGATTAGAAGAATCATTAGAGGATATGTGTTGGGTTTTTATTCATTAAAATTGGATAAAGGTTTAGGTGTACTACATGATGGAATTTATGATGAATACCAAGGTAGCATTCTAGAAGTCAGTGAATTATTTATATATGAGCATTCTATTATTGTTCTTATAAGAGATGGTATAACCAGAAGGTCTATTGCATCAAATCTGGATGGATAATATAGTCTTCTCTTTATGTTTGTAAAACACATGATTTGACCATGGAAGGGTGACTTCACTAAACTAAGGTACCAGGATGCCTGTCTTCTATCTCTGATGAAATAAGTTCACAAAATCAGTATTTTTAGATATCTCAGGGTGCATATGTGTCATAGTACCAATCCATCCTCAAGATCTAATTCAATGACATACCTGATGTTTATTTATGCAATTTTGAAGTCCAAGGGCCTAGTATGTGGCAATAATGGTTATGTTATAGATTGAGGTGGTTTTCTCATTACATGTGCTACTTGTTGAATTATTAAGATTATTTAGAAACCATGGAAGAAACAATGGTTTGGTGATTCTGAGAAATTGTATGCTGAGTATAATGTAGTTGATCATCTTATTAGACCAAAGGATGAATTTGATCTAGGATAAGGGCCAGATAATGTATTTGAATATTTTATTGAGTATAAAGAAGAATATATTGATGAGAAATGTGAAACTGGACTATTTATTATTATTGGGAGTGATCCTGATTTGTCTCCCAAAGCTTCTACTCCATCCAGGATGTTTCTGGAAGAGGATAGATTATTTAAAAGTTATGATGAAGAGAATATGGTCTCTGGAGAGGAGCAGTAAAAGAGTTCAAAATCAACTAAAGTTGAAGATGAAGATAATGATAATGAGGAGGGATAAAAAAGGAATATGAGAATAGAAATGGTGAAAATTAGAATGGAGATGAAAGGGACTGATATGATGGAAGTGGTGATGATGATGATAGAGATGAATCTACCCTAATGGTTCCAGTGGCTGAATAAAGAGGAATGAAGTGGATATGCCTCCAGAGATTCATGATTAATATGTTAAGGGGGAGAAAAGCCCATATATGGAAATATTTAATGAAGATCTGGTTGTTGATGATGTTGATCCCAGTTATGTTTCTATTGGTTAAATAGTTTCTAATTCTTTTTTATTATAATAGTTGTTTGTGATCACCAATATAAAACAACATGTTTGTCTGTAAGAGAAAAAGGAGATTACTTATTCTGGGAAGGGAAGTGATATTCATTTAGAAGTTTTAGCTACTAATATGTCTCAACTTAACTTATGTATCAAAGTATAGCCTCCTATGGATGAGATGGTGTAAGGTGAATCCAATGATGTTATTAGAGAAAAGGGTTATCATAAAGATAGATACACCTATTTTTGGTACATAGTTAGAAGCCATGTCTTCCAGTTTTTTTGGATAAATTTTAGATGTTCAAGATAATCTTGAAATATTAGTTGTAACTTCTAGTTTGGTTCCTCCTACCACTTCTCCAGTAGCTATTGTGTTTGAGGGGATCTGGGTTGATCCAATGGAAGAAGTTTTGGGAATATTTTCCAGTGTTTCATGGATACCAAAAAATCATGGTGGACCTGAGCTTCAAAATGAATGGGATCTTGTGGGATCCTTGATAACTTAAGTAGATCATGAAATAATGCTAGAATATTTTTCATTTTCTAGAGGTCTTTCTCATGAACTATTTTTTGCAGCTCCTCTAGTTTTTCTTGTTGATGTAGTCACTCAATATGGATTGAATGTTTTTGGTGAAAATATTCTTTCTATGTTTCATAAGTCTTTGAGGAATCTATCTCCTCTCTTGACTAAACATTGTGAAAAGGATTCCAGATACATATCTGAGTTTGTTATACGATATATTCAACCAAATATGATTAATCACATACAATAAGGTGAGATTGAGAATAACATAATGGAAATGAGTTCTATTCTTTCAACGTTATGATTGAGGACTTTAAGTAGACCTTTAACGCTTAAATAGAAGGTGTCCTTAAAAGTATTAAGGAAAAATATTCATATAAATCTATTTCTATTGGTCCTCTTATAATTATTTAGGTTGATTTCATTTGATATTTTTTCAGAGAGAAAGTTTTAGTTACCTCCAGTGTCCTCTAGTAGAGAACTTGTGATTCCCTTAGAAATTCTGAGGATGTTTTAGCAGGGATTCGACAATGATCATATGATGATCAGGAAGTAAGACAAATATGTGAATGATTCCATAAAAAATATTATTATGTCCATAATAGTTATATCTCTTGTATTTATAAAAATAATTACATGGATTAAAATTTAGAATTATTAGATGAAATTTTGAGGATGCCTCTTGTGACTCAATATTTCAAAGAACATGTCAGAAAGCTCATGGAGATGACCATGGTATTGAATAGGTTTATGGAAGAGAAGGGTGACTTCATTAACACCATGGAAATGGGTGACCAAATCATAAAGGATTTCATAAATCTCATGAATTATTTTATTCATGATCATGGTCAAGAGGTTGTGGAATAGTCATCCATTGCAATTACTTCACAGTTCTCTTCTAGACCTGGTGTTACTCATAGTTCCCGTGTACCTCTTCTATCTGACTTACATCCTTTCCCTATGGATCCTTTTCAAGCTGTGTACCAGCTCAGGCTAGTTTTTTTTGTGGAATATCATCCCTGGACTATAATTGGGATTTCCACTAGTGTTCCTTATATCTTACCTTGATATGATCATGCTCCCTCACATAAGGATGAAGAGAATGCTAAGGGTATATCCAAGGAACCCATGGGCCCTTCTACAACAACTTGAACCCTATATTTATTAGATTAGATTGTTTTTTATGGTGATTGAGTTATAATAACTTTTTGGTAATATTTTTAAATTCATTTGATATTTATTATTCTTTTATTCTTGTTTTTCTAATGATTTTTTACATTTTTAATAATTCCAAAGTGATGAGAATTCTTATGGCATATTGAAAGAACATATGTAATTTTGGATTTATTAGAGTGTTTTTTATGGTATCATTGATACTATATATTTTTAGTCTTTTTGTTCATGATACTTACCTTCAATATATACTCCTTTATTATTTATTTTTCATTGATACTATCTACTCATACTGTGAATGATAAGACTTCTCTTATATATTGACATTACCATGGATATCATGTTAAAACTCTTGTAATACCATTGATGTCCTGTTTTTAGTTTTATAATATTATTCAATTCCATGATTACTGATCATCAAAAGGGGGGATTATTGAACTCCTGCTTTTAATGATCATAAAATCAATATTATATTGTTATTAAAGAGTTTCATGTTTTTCTGTACGTAATCTGTATTTTGAGCTAGGTGAAAAAATTATCTAAGTATGAGACACCGATGTTCGTGACTCACTGCCAACTCAAAAATCTAACTAAGTATAAGATACCTCTAGGATATCACACTTCCATAATATCATAACCATGGACTATAAAATTGAAAAGGTTTGACACACTAACATTCAACACATCACTAAGAAGTTGCATCGTTAGAATGAAATGTTGGATAAGTACGAGAGTCCTCTAAATGAAACACCATCATAGAATTTTGTCTATGTCTAGTACCCCATAATACCTCACATCGCTAGACCATACACCTCTAATTGAGATACCACTAGAATAGTCAAATTTTGGATTAATTTAAAATACCACAAGTATCATAGAGCCAGTAACATACTGCCAGATCATGACACTGCTAGTCTAAGACACCTCTACTATATTTAGTTATATTTTTAAATCATATTATTCAAACAAATTTTTTTATTAAAGTTAATTCCATTTAATATTTAATGATTTTCTCTTATATGATCAACATAGAAAATTGAAGATATTTTTAGAATGTGCAGTATGAGGAAGTAGCTGATATAGATATTCTTCTTTCTATAGCTAATAAAAAGTGAAGCATACTCCTTCATGAAAATGGTGTATGAGAAATCTATAAAGTATTTAAGGTATTTAAAAGATACCAAACTGAGAGATCAAACATACTAAACACACTTAGAGCTCACATGCTGTAAACATTCGACTGGGAAGCCAAACTACACATTCAGATTTTCTACCTTCCTCCAGTCAAGGAACAAGAGTTCACAATACTCTATTTTCCTAATATTTTTTAAGAGAACCTGACTGAAGGTTTACTACTAAATCAAATTAGTGGTCATAAGATAATTTTAATAGGGCCGAGAACTTCTTAACTCTACTATTATCAATTTCTATACTCAATTTATACTTATTACTTTTTGAGCAGCGTGTGATATAATCGGTTTTATATACATACACTGTCTCTTGTGCTAAACTAGATGATTCTTGATATCTTATCAAGATCCTTTTCCGATTTCTCTCTTGGATAAGAGTGGTATAGGTCCTTGTGTTTCATGTTTTTTTACTCCAATGAATAACTGTAGAAGAGGTCATGTGTGACCTCGATAGTTGTAAACTGTTCTAAAACCTGATCCAATTTGTGATCATCTTGTTTATTTTATATAAACATCATTGTGGTGGGTGATCAACAAGTGGAGAGGAATATGTCTCGACATGAGACAAAACCTATTATATTCATTCTTTCTATTGTGTACACTAATTTTGTTTTAGTTTATTTCCTCTTTAAAAATGAAAATTGTTTTAACTATAAAAATGATATATACTTTGATTTTTTATCTCAGTTTGTGTTAATATAGTATTTTGATCAAGTAAAATAATTTCAAAAGATATAATAATATTTTATATTATTCATTTGATACCTAAAAAATATTTTGAAAAATATTTATAAATATTAATATCTAAATCATACTACATATATTGATAAACTCAGGTGTATTTAAAAATTTTGAGGATTTCAAAATAATCAATTTTAGACTATAATTATTATTGGCTACTCAATTAAACCCCTCTTGATATACTCACTATCACCAAAAAACTATAGAAAAAACCAAAATTGATATAAAAACGTACCATGAAAACACCCGATAATGAAAAACATCATCACCAGCCTCAAGCCATGCCCTGAGACAACACCACTGACACCCCATCACCATGACCCACAAACCATAACCATTAATAATTACCCCAAAACCAGAATAAATAAATAGGGGCTGGAGGAGAATAATCCATTCTAGAAACACCTCCTAAATGATTTTGACCACATGAATCACACTTACCAAAACTTCGAATGAACCATCACCCCAAACCGACCAAGAAGGGGATATGTACCTTGGATTGAGGGTAAATTTGAGTAGATGAAGTACCACCACCATTGATGCTAGAACTATTCCACCATCTCCAATTTCGTCAAAGACATCACTAAATTGATAATGCCAGGCACAACTTTCCTCAAATCCCATGAGACCTTATGCACCACTAGAATAAAATAAATACACGACCACACCATTGATATGTTGCAACATATGAGAATCAACAGAGCATTGATTGAATATAAAATGAAATATTAGATCCTGTGACACTAGTGCAACTCAAATTGCACCTCCCAATCCTCACCAATAGGACTAGTGAACTAGATCAACATGTGGTTGTAAATGTGCTAACCATGAAAAAAGAATAGATAAAAAATATAAGGTGGTTTAAATGGGGACCCAAGGACATGGGAGAAAGTAAACATGAATATCCGAGTGGGGGAAAGTAAGAGAAAATGAAAATGAACAAAAAAACAATGGATGATGAAGGAAAGTTGGAATCCATGACAGAAAAATGTGTGAAGGGGAAGGGGAGATATTTCCAGAAGGAATGTATAAGCCTCCCCCTCCTGGAACACTACTAAAGGAAACCCTATCGTGGGAGGGAATGGAGAAGAAAGCTGCTTAGACGTTCCCCTTGATTGGGTATGATGATGTGCTTCTTTTTATGACTCGTGATTCACTCACACTAAATCTACAACGTCCTTTAACACATAAATGACGAATTAGAGGTCTAATATGAAAAAACTACTTGAAAATAAGTGATAGAGGTTTAAAATATATTATGGAAGTTAATGAATTGAATTTTAATATGTATACTCAAAATTGAACATGAATAAAAAAAATTGGGAGAGATTAGAAAGAACAATGGATGGCTATATATAGAATTGAGAATAAAAAAAATATTATCCTTATTAATAAAAAAGAAGAATTACATGAGACTGAGGAGGAAGAAGAGAAAAAAAAATTATAATGACATCCACGTTGTAAAATTATTATTCTAATGAAGACTCTTTTATTGTTCCTATATATTTCAATGTTTGTGATGTGTGTGGGAGAAAATGAATAGTTCAGAGACTATAATATAAAATTAGTAAAATAATAAACACAATAATTTTTATTACACAATATGATAGTAGTGGGACATATGATCGTGGTTGGATCATAGTCATTTAGAGGATTGGAATTCTCTTTTTTAGTGGTTAACTATGTAAAAATATATTCTATTTGTTTTGTTTTCTTATTGGAGCATGTGTGAGAGGGATATTATGTTGATTTTAACAGGTGTGCAAGTAAGTTTTTAAAGATACATGAAAATGAATCATAATTATTTATTTCAAACCTTCTATTACTTATATTCCATGTATCCTATACTTTTTTATGATTCAGAGAGTATAAATGTTAATTTTTTTCATTAGTTTATTTATATAGTTTTTCCATCCATATTGAACTTAGTCTGTTTCATTAAGTCAATATTTATATTTGACCATTCCAAAATATTGAATAGAATAAAATTTAAATTTTTTTACCATATTTAACTACATATTGATTATTACAACTAGCCATAATGGTGATGATTATAAATGAAATATGTTATCGAAGGGGCCCTTGAACTGAAGAGAAACAAGGTGTCATTTTCTTTTTAGAGTAAATGTGAGGAATACATATAAGGGTTAATCCATTAATATAATAAATATTTAATTTATTTTCCACACTAATGAAATTTTATATGGATGGATGATATATATTTTTAAGAGATTTAAGAACAATACATAAATTAATAGGAATAAATAAGAGTGATTTGGAGTTCTTTCCATAAACCTTTGGACGAGTCGCTTTTTTTTTGGATTATGCCTTCAATGTGTAGTGTTTTAGTGATACCATAAACTCTGGGACATGTATAATATATTTTTGGAGTTATTTTGGATCATTTTTGACGAATTAATAACCTAAAATTTGGTGGATAAATGAGGGTGGTGAAGAGTTATATTTATAAGGGGATGAGAGATTCATTTTTGAATAAAATATTTATTAGTTTGTTATTTTTTCTCAGGACTACCAATATTTATTATTTAAGAAACTAAGTATACTATGTGTTGTATGTGATATTGATTTATTTTATTATTAAATAATTTAATTTCTACTTGTTTATTTATTTATCTTATAATGTAAAATAAATTATTTAGTTCATATTTCAGTATAAACTAAAAAATATAAATTTTAAAATAAGTGGGAAAAACTATGAAATTATTTCAAAATGTTGAGTCCCAAAATGGAATTCATTACCAAAAAATATTTTTCTAAATATGATATTTTTTTGATTTATATAAAATCCATATTTATTAATAATACTAGTTTTCTAACATGATAAAATTTATTACCCTATATAAATTTAAAAATTATTTCACGAAATTTTATTATCATTTATATACAAATATAAAATAATTAATAAGGAAATTTATGATAATAAAAAAATATTTTCAAATTCTATATTTAGTTTAAAAATATTTTATAATGAAAAAAATATCAATGTTTTCAACAAATACAATTATGGTTCATTTGTATCAAATACTTATTTTATAAAATTGAGGTCATTTATTTAATTTTATTATAATATAAATTGATTATACATTTATTTCAAAATATATGCAATATAATATTTTAATATTCCATGAATCTTTTAACAATTCAAATTTTCAGTTTACAATTCATAAAAGTGAGGTTACTATTACAATGATCATATTTATAATGATTATATTGGTTTTCTACTTCCTATAAACACATATTATTTAGTTCATTCATCATTCGCTTCAATTTATCTCATGTTCTGGTTCATTATTTTAAAACATAATGATTACACAATAAAAATAGGCATTTCCTGATGGTTTAATCTTCCACTAAATTTTGCGGGACTCTTTATGAAAGCGCCATGTATTAGCATTTTGGGAATCATTTTGTGGTGTTTTTTGCAATGTGGTTTTTTATTTCATGGCATTTCATTTGGAAATTTTTTTTTAAAATTTTCTTTTGCGTAATTAATTAATTTATTATTATTATTATTTATTTTTTCACTATTTATAATTATTACCACTATTTATTATTATTATTATTATTATTATAATTTATTATTATTATTAATTATATATCGCTCTTTATTTTTTATTGTTATTTATTTTTTATTATTTTTTATTTACTATATATTATATATTATATACTGTATATTATATATTTTATATTTTATATTATATATTATATATTTTTTATTTATTCATATTTATTATTATCATTTGTTAATTATTTATTATTATTTATTTATTTATTTACTTAAAAGGATTAGTCAGAAGTAGAAGCATCTGACCACTTCTTAAAGATAAAAGAAAACGTAATAAGCAGGAAAGAGGGAGGATGGTTCAAACAAAGAGACAAGCCCTTGTCCCAAAAGAAAAACTATGGAGAAAAAGGATTATCCCCATTAACATAATCAGATTCATGTCCCTCATAAGTATTTTCCCATTCAAACTGTGATTTTTTTATTTAGAAGCATAAAATACATCTTCTAGAGACCTTCATGTTCCATTGTGCATGGAGTTTAGAAGACCTGGTGGACACATCACCCCCCATGCAGCATTCCAGTCATCCCACCCATGTCCACATCCATGAAATTTTCAATGCCTTCCCCATCTCCATGTTTTATTATTCCAACCTCCTTCAGTTTCTTGTTTCTTAGTATCCAGGTTGTACTTCACTGAACCAGAGTCCAAGAGGATTCCCTCTATATGAAAAACTAGATTTTGAAAAAACTTTATGATCATCCTCCATCAAATCATAATTGGAATGAACAGTTTTTACAATTGACTTGGTTTTTTGGGGAGGGACCATTTGAAATCTCTCATCATCCATGAGATTTTTCTTTCCTTTTCGAGGCTTCATTTTAGAATAAAGATATTTATACATTTCCATTTTATTTATTGAATAAATACCCTTCTCAATCATGAATTGTTGATCATCCACTCTATGAGTATCATCTTCATTAAATTTTTCAATTGTAATGGGTACCACTTCTTTCCTCTAAGGGTTAGCAGATAAGAATTTGACATTGTTACAATCATCAAATGTATTTACCTCTTCAGTAAAGATTGTAGCCCAAGACTTCCTCTCAGTCTTACCAACATACTCAACATTAGAATATGGCTTATCAATCCCATCATCACAAAAAGGGGATTACAACACTGTTAATGCTCTAACATGAGAGTCCTCCCCTGCTTGTGCACTAGGTAGGTTTTTTAGGAAAACTGTATCACCATCTCGGGCAGCAGCTCCTACCTCTTCTTGTATAATCCTATTACCAGGATGTTTATTTGAATGGGTATCAGTATGAACTTCATTAACATTAACAAGATGATAATTCTTTCCAAAATTGATACCTCCATCATCATTCCTTCCATTCATATGTTTTCCATTATCCCCGTTAACAGGATTTCTAGTTGTGGGATTCCCTTGTTTCAGGTTTTTGAAACACATATATTCTTCATGTTCATGGTTGTTACAGAAAGAATTAATAATTGATCTCCTATAGTTTGAAACGTGATGACCAATGTTTTTGAAAATAAGGTATAAACGAGCCATATTTTTATACTCAATTTTATGATTAAAATCCTCATCCACTGTTGAAAGAATAGCCATCTCAACCAATGAAGAATGTAGAACAACTTCAACCAGAAATAGCATGAAACGTACAAATCAGTCCATTTCAGTCTCTCAACCCATTTTGATGGGAATTAAAATTGGATTCACTATGTCATGAAGTATTTAAGGGTTATAGAGAATCTATTTTAGAACAAATATGTTCTCCCAAACCTGCACATAAGTGTTTTCTACTTCTAGTGGATTGAAGGATTTATCACATTCACGTATGTGAAGAGGACTGGGCTTGAGGGAGACCGAGCCAAAGACCCTATCCTTCATCTGTCATTCTTCATATGGGAAAAGAAGGTGGTAAAACCATGACCAAATGAGATAAATTTCCAGTCAGAGAATCCCTATATTTAATAGAGGTGTTCTACAAGTCCCTAAATATTCAATGGCTTCAAGACCCATGGGAAAATTAAGCGAGCGATAAAGGAAAAATTATCTAATTTTAGAAAAGATGAGGCCAAAATTAAGTATGTCCTTATGTGAACCACACTACCTATTTTTCAAAATAAACAATTAGTATATCCCTTTAAGGAATAAAGGGATCGACCTCATGCATTATCGTCGGATGAAGTCGAAGCAGGATCCATTCCATGAGCAGATCTCGCAACACCACCTTTGTTGTTGATGAACATGTGTGAATCAAACTGACCTTGAGCAAGGATGGAGGCCACCAGATCTCTTTGGATTATGCACTCACCAGCGCTGTCGCTTGATTTGAACAACAAATCCACGTCTCTAAAAAGAGATCCTCAAGGTGGCTTCAAATTAGAAGGCTTTCTTGCAAAACCAATCACCAATCTGCGACCCATCTCAAGAGTCATACTTCGAAAACTAGAGGTGAAAAAACCTTCTACAAGACTCATATTCGAGTCAAATCTGTCAAGGGTGAGGAAATTGTCAACTCACAATGCCTGATTTGCAGTCTCCATGTTTTTCAAAAATGCCAGAATTGATGAAAACTAACTGCTATGGGGGAGAATCAGGAGATCCAGCAGAACCCAAACCCTAGCCACTATCTCCTCTCATTATTTATTTATTTATTTATAAACACATTATTATTTAATTATTATTATTTACTAATTATTTATTTATTAGTGTTATATATTATTTATCCTACCATGAATGCATATTCCATGAATGTCATCCATACTCAGATAGATTTGAACCCCTTACCACTTAGATATACAACAAAGACTTTACCACTCCAACAAGCTCCTTATCTAGTGAGTAAAAAATTTGTAATATACTTATATATATACAATTTAAAAATAATAATGATATTAAATAATAAAAATAAAAAATATATAATGAATATATAATAAATAAGTAATTAATAAATAATAAATTAAGAAATAATTTATAGTTGATTAATAAAAAATATATTATAAATAATTATTAAATAAATAATAAATACTTAGTAAATAAATAATAATTAAATATTACATAAATGATAAGTAAATAAATAATCTATAAATAATAATAATTAATAATAAATAATTATAATTAATAATAACTAATAATAAATAATAATAAATAAATAATAATAAATGAGGATAAATAAAAAATAAATAATAATAAAGAATAAATAAATAATAAATAACTCAATAAATAACCAATAAAAGAATAATACATAAATAATAGATAACAAATAATAAATAATAAATAATAAATAATGAATAAATATTAAATGAGTAATAAGTAAATAATATATAATACATTGTAAATAAATTTTAAATAGTGATTAAATATTAAATAAATAAAAAATTCATAATAAATAAAAAATAAAAAATAAAAAATAAAATATATATATATATTCAATAAGTAATCAATAAATAAATAAAAATTAATGAATAATAAATAATAATAAATGATATATATATATATATAAACACACATAAATATGAATATCTTTTATCTATCTACATATATATGACATAAAAATATATTAACATAAATATATATAAATATTTCTAAATGTATATAAAATTGATAATTATATATTGTAAATGAAATAAATAAAATAAATAAATTTCCATTAGGTTTATATGATTAAAAATACAATTATATGTAAATATGTATTTATACAACATATATGTTATAAGTATATATAATAAAATATGGATATATTTAATTTTAAATAAAACTACATTGTGAAAAATGATAACATTTTAAAACCATAATATGAATATTAATGTAATCCCTGAGAATAAATTCAATACCCACATAAAAAGGAAATGTACCCCCTTAAAAAAATCTCAAATCCATCAAATGTTAAAATATTCGGGTACCCTGACTAAAAAATAAAATTTAAAGACCTTGCAGGCCTTTCTAGTGGTTAAAAATGAGACTTGATCTATATGATCCCATCACTAGCCCTTAATGGCATATGGCTCATCATAGATGTTGATTTGATAAGTGGTAGAGCTCAAACAAACACCCAGATCAATTGTTATGATCGTTTGAAGTTCTAGTTTGATTTGCTAATTTTCTTGAAACTATAATAAATTTTATTAATTTTATTATTACAAAATTTAAATCTAATTTTTTTAGTAATTTAATAAGCATAGATTTAACTAGTTTTTTAGCTAAAATAGACCCCCAAATAAAATGTCATGGTCAACTTATGTCAAAGTCTGATTTTCAACTTTTTAAAAATCTATTTTAAGTTTCAAATTATTATTTAATAATATTTATAAATATTTATTAATTAACATGTTATAATTAATTAAAATTATTAATATTAAACTCTATGTGAGAGTAAATAATAAAAATAAATCATAAATCAAAAATAAATATTTTTTAAAAAAAATTACCTTTAATTTAGCAGCAATTTTTTAAAACTATTGTTATTTCCCAACTTTTTTTAAAAAACTGCCAGTAAAAAATTTAGCCTTTTTTTATAAAAAATAAGAATAAATTTAAAAAAAATATTTATATGACATTTTGCGGTAGTTTTAAGATTCGATGATAAATGAAATATTTTTACGGTTATACAATTTTTTTATTTAGGTTGTTAAATGGGTTGATTACTCTAGAGGCCCTGAGTGATCTGAATTTTCCTATTATAAATATTTTAATTTTCACTATTTTTTGAATAGTATTATATTTAATTTTATTACGTTTCATTATTCTCTAAATTTGTTTTCAAATTTTTTATAAAAAATGTGTATTGATTATTAATTTTTGATACATGTCCTTCATATTATACTATGAAATATGTTCTAATAGAAAATTAGATATATTGATGTTTATTTAATGACATTATTCCCCATTTATAAATTCCACCCATAAAATATCACTTCACACAGTAAGGTGAAATAAAATTAGGGTACTTCTATATTAATTTTTTCTCAGTTTCCCATGATGCTTATTCAGAGATAGGGTTTATCTAATGTACATTTACTAGATGAGTGATATTGTTTAATATAAATTTATCACTACAGTGAAACATCATCACAATATTCTCTTCAAA
This sequence comes from Viscum album, assembly GCA_963277665.1. Lineage (NCBI taxonomy): Eukaryota > Viridiplantae > Streptophyta > Magnoliopsida > Santalales > Viscaceae > Viscum > Viscum album. The sequence goes on from OY728130.1 coordinate 927,794,415, forward strand.
ATAAATATATTTCTTCAATTGTATGTCTTATTTTTTAACAAATTTGAGTGATCTCTTATGTACTTTTAATAAAGGTATATTTGGAACACATCATGGGCATTATATATGAATGTTGGTAGTCTAATGAATGAGAAAAAAATCTAATGTGAATGATAATAAAAAATGGAATGATGTTTCTCTGAATTAGCTTTTCCAAATTTTCAAAACTCTTGAATATATTCAAAAAATATATGTGAAGAAATGATTTATCTATATCTTTAATCATTAAACCTCTCGAATATTTCCAGTGTATCCATTATACTGATTTTGTACTAATTTAATACATTACTTAATGTAATTGATTATTTATTCCAATTATTCAACAAATTTTGGTCCCAATGACATATGTTCTATGACTCCATCCCAATATGATATAGTTTTACATTTAATCCATTAACGGTATTTATAAGGATCCATTTGAATTATTTTTTCATAATTATTTTTCTTTTAAAACATGAGAACAAGAATAATTTTCTCCAAGTATTCATTCATATCCATAGAGCATAACATGAAAAAATATTTTTTTCGTTTTAACGGTCCTTTCTTACATTAAATCATTTTGGAAGTAGTTACAGATACTAAAGATTAATTAAATGATCAATCCATAATAATGAATTTAACATAACATTATGTTGAACCTTATTGCATGATGAGATATAATATACAGTGGTGTTCCACAAAACCTCACCAATTCACTAATATATAACATTGTAATCTGATCATGTGGTAACTCATTTTAAATAATAATTAACTGATCAGTTATTATAAGATGGACCAGTACAAATAATATGGAATAATTTACATTCGACGTATTCGAATGACTTATGTAAAATATATTGTGATTTTTACCCATTTTAATTTAGGTTTGGGAAATGGTTTCATCATTCCCCTATAATTTTTTATTTTTTCTGATTCACTTATCAACATATCATGCACATCTATGTATATTCATCAATATACTCTTTCATATTCTCCCACTAGTAGTGCTCTCAAATATCTCTATACACCATTTGTGAAATCATTTATGAATGGTAGAATTTTATTCCTGGTTTATGATTCACATGTATATCACTTACATTTATTATAAGATTTGATTCTTATTCATCCTCATCATGGTCATGGTTGTGGGATCATTTCTAGTTAAAGAATCTTGAAATTCATTCACCATTCCAAATTAGAACTGGATTGAAAAATTATTGTCTTTAAGCATCATTAAAAATATTTTATTGTAGATATTAATCTCCTTCTATATGAATACATACATCCAGATATTATAATATTTATATATTTCACACTTCCCACTATATAGATAAAGCTACCAAATCATTAATGTTTATATTACTTAAGAAAACAATAGATCATGCGTCAAATATTTTGTCTCAATATTTTCCATATTTTGTAATGAATTAGGGACCAATTTATCATTTTTGATGAATATAAAACTCAATCCCTTCATGTTTTCATCACTATATATAAAAAACAATTCAACACTTTAGTGTAGTGTATGTACATGTTTAGCGATTAACCACTTCTTTCACTATTTAAATCTCTCATAATATTCATTATTCCCGATAAACTTTATTTGACAAAAAAAATTTACTTATCCAATTTTACATTTATGATATTTTCCTAAAAAATAATCATTTATATATATAATATTGAAAGAAACTACAATTATCTATTGCAGATGCTTAGTATGGTCCTTTCCTTAATCCCCATTTTCATTGATTGATCCAATGTTATCCTATATTATGATAATACTCTTCAAGAATATTACTTCCTATATAAAAAAAATCAAATTTACTACATTTTTATATAACTTATCCATTCTCAATTTCATTAGAAAAATACTCTAATACACATAATTTTCATGCTTTATTTTCTAATATATGGTAATATTATCTTTTAGGGAAACTAAAATGTTTTCTAGGATTTCTCCATAGGCACCATTCATTAATTACATGAAAGTATTTAGTGTATTTACGAGTTTGAAGGTAATAAATATCATGTTTGAGTGTATTGAATTTAAACTATATAAATGGAATTCCTCATCTATATAAAAACAGGATTGATATTTAGTAATTTTGTATTAAACAATGGAAATTCGTAATATGAAATTATAATTTTAGAGAAAACAAATTTATAAAAGAAGAACAACATATAAAATTAATAAATATTATGAAGAAAGAGATTTTCATAAATAATGTAGAATTTTAAATTTTGGTAAAATATATAGGCTATATTTTCATTAAAATAATTTTTAATATTTTAAATAAATTTTATTTTCATGAATATTTTTCATTAAACAATGTTCATAATATCTCGAACCAAGTGCCATATGTTGGTGCCCCAAACTAGTTGGTTACATGACTTTAGGCTAGCCTCCCTTTATGCCAAAGGCTACCGACTTACTACAAAGGTCTAATATATATATCATTGGGATATTATACACTCTTTAAAAAATAATCACAATAGTGGATTTAAATAACCAATATCCAAATGATAAAAAATAATAACAAGAATAGTAATATAACAATAGATCCCAACACCACATGATGATTCAAAAACTTGAAAACAATATCCAAAACTAAAGAAGTAGACAAGTCATGGTAGATATATTTTATGTTTCAAATGAAATCTAAAAATAAATACACTGACAGCTACATTTGGTTCTTGAATACTTGTCTCATTCCCTCATTCTTGCTCTATCCCAACTCTTCCATATAACATTGGGTTCATTCCCTTATCTTATCCCACAAAAAAGAAGTATATCCAGATTTTGATCAAGTAACCAGAGTGGGTTATGAGTAAAACTTAGTATTCCCCCACTAATTATTTCTAAAAAATCCAATCTATAAAATTTTATATAGTTTTATAAATAATAAGGTTCAAAAAAATAAGTAAATTGTATAAAAATTAAATTATTCGTTAATTAACCACATAAATCCTAAGGTCCACTATGACACATGAACCAACAATACATGCTTCAACACATTCTTGAGTGATATCCATCCATAAAGGGATATCAAATTTTATTCCATCATCATATTCCATTAAAATTCTAATTCAAATTTCATATTTATACAACGGGGGCCTAGAGCAGTAGTATGACACCCTATGCATTTTTTGAGAAGTAGTCTTTTTCCTAAAACATAGTGATCAAAAGTAATATATAAATATATATATATACACACATAAATATATATATATGTGTGTCTGTGTGTGTGTTTTTGTGTGTTTCCTAGAGCATTAGTCTCTAACCCCATGGGTATTTGGAGAAGCTTTCCTTCTCACAAAACTCAGTCACAAATATCAAATCTCTTGGTTTCACATTGTAAACCCATTTATTTAACACTTAAGTATTTCATTATTCAACCTATTTAATAAATTCATTTATCAACCATTAAAAATATATAAATCATCATTTCAATAATGTCTTCACACACCATGTTATTTCTATTAATTTCATAAACTATTAATAAATTAATTTCATAATCAAATATTGGACCAATTTCATAATAACCCGGAATATCAGTTAATTACATCAATTTATAATGAAATTTCCCAATATATCAATTGTAATTTTATAATTTCAAACCCATGATTACAATCATTGCTATGGGATTTGAAAATTGAAAAACCTACCTCAAGGTCACTAATGGACATTCAACAAACCAAAAACCCCAAATTGATGCAAAATGTTCAAAACTTGAACACTATAAAAGATCTTGAAACACCACCTAAGATCTAGATAAAATGGATAAAGATACATTAAAACATTTATATAAAACTTTAATAATGAATTAAAAACTGTTACTGTTCATCGAGAAATGGAGGCGTCATATATTGGAGACCAAACAGGAAAGAATCCACTTACTAATGAGGAGTCGATCCTTCAACAAGTTCTTAAATTCTCCAAGGGGTTCATGGAGCCTTGTAATCCTTTATTTGACCTCAAAAAATGCTAGAAATCATGTTAGGATGAATATGGGTGATTATTGATTTAAACTAGAGGGGTTTCAAGATATTTAATTAAAATATTGTGGGATTAAAAACCTGCGTTCACGGTTTCCTAGGTAAAGGTGCACAATTTTCCAGACTGTTTGTATTAACCATGCACCTCTACTTACAGGGGGGCACACTTTCTCCTATGTGTTTCATGTTTTTAAAAACTATTATCCAACTATGAAAACACCCACTAACACAGTGTGCAAGGTTTGGGGTAGTGGTTTCATGGTTTGGACAACCCATGTGTCAACCATGCAACACCACATGTGCCCCAAAAATAGGGATCATGGTTTCTTGGGGAAAACCAAACAGGTTTCCCTAACAATGCATCAAATATTCATAGCCCCATGGGAATTAATATTTCCACAACATCACCCACAATCACCCCCTAAGAAAAGAAAACCAAGGTATATCCAAACAAGGGTAAAAGAGAACCTGAAAACAATAACGATACATCTCTAGAATGGATGAGATATTATATTATCCCCCACCTTATAATAGATCATCCTCGTGCTATAATCCCCTGAATCTCTATGATTCTATGTTAAAATGGTGGGTTACTAAGCCTTCATATCAGCTTCCCTCCCAATTGTTTCCTCTTGAACATGGCCATGATACCACAAAACATTATCTATCAATACTGTCTTTCCCTCTAGCACTTTCTCACTACAACACATAACACCAATCAGATCCTCCATAAAGTAAGAATTAGCCTAATGCTAAGCCTCATCAACACTAATCACATGATAGGGGTCAAGGTGGTACTACAGAATATATGAACCATGAAAAGAAAAATTCATAACACTGTACCTCTATGAAAGATCCAATCAGTACACCACCGACCTGATTCTATGCACAATCTCAAATGGTACGAGAAACCTAGGCACCGAATTTCCCAGACTACAAATCCTATTGACACACAATCTTGGTGGAATTTAAAGAATCCACAATCACTCAGTATACACTAAAGGGGTCACCAAATTTGATTAATATAATGATTCTACATATTCTGAGCTGTATCCATATGTTATCAAATAAAATGGACTTTCTATGATGTCTACTACATGATACTTATTCCAAACCACTCTAACTCACCTGCCTCCATCTAATATAAATGAGATCTTCATGGAATTCAATAAAGTCCTTTATATGGTTCCATCTGAATAGTCAACTGATACTTATTCTTATAGGTGAACGAAATGTGTGCTAGGTGCTTCTCCAAAGACCCACCATAGTATAGAATATAATATCTTAGCATGTCCCATAATACAAATGTTGTATGATATGAATTCCCATTTATCTGTGGGTGTAAATCAATACTCAAAAGTACTTGTGTACCCGGAACCTTATAAAATCCATTCTAGAAAATGATGTGAGACGTGAGTAACAATTTAAAACTATACCATGTGGCTTCCAGTGTAGACGGGCTATCTTCAAAACATATAAGTTTTCTAACTAATCCATTGTGAAAGTCCCCCAAAAAGGTATTAAATAAGGTACTTCCCTCATTCAGTCTGTATTTACCCATATAGATTTATTCTATCGATGTATCCTCAGAAGAATCGCCATAAAACCCATAGTAACATTGTCCCACATCCAATTCAGAAATTGAAATGGATGTAGAAAACCACAATGTAATTAATGCATGGCCTTCACCTATTGATAGGTTTATCATTGTGTTATGAATCCTTTAATATCTCTTTTCTTTCCCAATATCCAATATTGTCGACATAGGTTGCGGTACATTTTGGTCAAAATAGGATGCACCACCCTCTTTTGAGGTATGGAACTCACACATCAACTACCTTCACATGTTCAGAGTCACATTAACATGACCCATAATATAGAACACCTAATCCTCATTAATATTCTAGTCAGAATGTGACACCCCAACATTAGGGACCTCACTCAAAGTGAAACACTATGGACCCTCATATCATCGACCACTGATCCGTCCCAAAATTGTGGACCCCGTTGAAATAGATAAAAGGGTCACATACTCCTCACCTTCCCAAATCACAATATTCATCTCATCTAGAAAGATCATCGTCTCCAACTTAAAACTAGAAACTTGGACATACTGAGTCTACTTTTTTCCTTCTCAAATCATTAGAAACATGTTTTCCATTCATGGGCTTATATGCTACCCCAAAATCAAATGAATTCATATACTCTAAACACCTCTACTAAGGAAGACATAAATCTCATTGGGAAAGGGTATAATTTAAAATCTATTGATCAGTATAAATTAAAAAAAATTCAACCAACTAATAATTATTCAATCATTTCATGGAATAAACTACTACATTTAACTTGACTTCATGTGTAGGGTAATTCCATCAACGTGGCCACAACTTCCATTACCCCTATGACACAACTCGATCCCACTGCATCAACAATACTCCATATCCAATCCCATATGAACATGAAAAAACATATATTCCTCGGCTAGTTCATGTAGGATCAAGATCAGTGCATTAGTCAAATCTTCCTCAACACATGGAAATAGTTATTTCATTCCCTAGCCCACTCAAACATGAAACCCTTGTTTGTCAAGACTGAAAGTGGAATTGTGAAGTAGGAAAAGTCATTTATAAACCTCCATTAATAACCATATAACCCTAGAAATATTAATATATTAAAATCATTCTTGGGATACTCCTAAGAAACTACTACATACACATTCTCTTGGTCCAATAATTAACTTTCCTTGGATAATACGTGACCCATGAAATGTACCCTATCATTCCATAATTAAAACATTTATATTAGTGTATAAATGATACTTCTCTTAGTGTACTTAGGATGATGTTAAGATGTTAGGGATAATCATCACGTTTTTTGCAGTGCACCAAGATTTCATCAGGAAAAAAAATAAAAAATAATATAGGTATGGGTTAATGCATCGATACATCCAGTTCATAAACATAGATATTTAATTTAGGTCATGTGATACTTAGATTTATTCCTCTTTAGTGTCGGACGGATCATGATTTCATTAGCCTATTTAAATTTGTATGGAATAATGTGACTCTAGGGTATTTCTTTTTCATAGAAAACAAAATATGTGAATCCATTAGGCTATTAAGCCTATGGATTGTATCAAGGATGTTCTATTTTGTTAGGTGATCCTAGTGTAGTGTGCGTTGGAATACACGATACATTCAAGTTGATAAATAGTAAAATGAACCATTTGGGTTCAGTGGAAGCTATTTAATCCTCAAGATGTGATGTATAAATGAAATTATTTATCCAGATTATAGTGACATGGGAGTTTGTGAAATCATACCCACCCCATAACATGGATTATTTTTATGGATATGTAGGTGTTGGACACGTTGGTCGGCCATTTTGGATTTTATACCTAATGTCTCATTTCATAGATAACATGGGCATAACTTGAGAGGACTTCCACATGTATGCCTAATGTAAATCTATCCTAGAATGATTTTATGATTTTATAAAATCTCTCATTATGTATTAATTCTATCTAAAACATGTTTTTGTTTTCCATTTATAGTAAAACTAATTGTATGTTCATTCCTAAGGTGTGGAGCATCACATCAGTTAAGGTAAATCATGTCCTTCCAAGTTAAGGAGAACAACTGAGGATGTCCATTTGGAATGTGGTCACCTTGATTAGGTGAAAAATGTTTGGAATACATCATATTTCTTTTTTATTACATGATATCACAATGTTGTCATGGTTTGCTGTGTATGCATATTTTGAAACTGCCATTTTTCAGTGATGGACTTTGGTGGTTGTGATTGAGTGATCATGGAATACCTCATGTGGTATGGGAATGATGACCAGTTATTGTTAAGGATTCATCATATGAAGATTAATTCTACAAAATAAGTTATCCTAAGATGTTTTATGGATCTATTATTATATTGTTTGGTATTGTTAGTTCTAAACTGTAATGAGAACTTTGTCTTGGTTGTGGTGGAGGTGTCTCTAGTCTATCAAATAAATTTTATTTCCCTCCTGGTGTACCTTTTCTGAATTATGACCATTTACCCTAACTTTTCATCCTCTAGGTATTTTGAGAGAGCATCGTCTATATTTGGCAAAAAAAATTAAAATCCTTTTCTCGTGATTTGTCGTGTCATTCAGAGTGTGCTAAGGAAGTGTTTTTTTCCTTAGATTAATGAATAGTCTTGAGTGATTTCTTGGTTCCCATGTAGGAAAGTTATTATAATGATCCAGACACCAATAGAATGGAGTTGGTTCCCATTAATTATTATACAATCATAAGACACATGAAATCATATCCCAAGGGATCAAATAGTATTTTAGTCTGGGTAAAATGGATACATAATTGAAATTCAAATTAAAATTTGGACATAAAATTCAAAAAAAAATCATTGAGAACAAAAACTACCCCTTATCATAACCCAACATATCAACCATAATAAAATTCTTATAAACCAAGGGGAAATAAAAAAAATAATAACGGGGTGACCTCAAATTCTCAATAAGGGTTATGTACATCAGAGGATATCATAAATCAATAAAGGATAATCATCATGGCATGGTAAATAATGGAACAAATATTCCATGTAATCAATAAACTATGAATGAAAATTCATTCATACATTTTTTCACATTGAAAATACTTTGGATAGAAACAAATAAAATGGTAGAAATTCATAATGTAGGATTCTTGATCTATCAATATATATCTTTTAGATATTTACTATCAATATCAAACCTCTTCCAAGTTAATGTCAGTCGGTTTAATTGCATCTGATTATTCTTGGAATCAAACATGAATAGTTAGATGAAAATTAAATTCATCCCATGAACTACTGATTTAGAGATGGGAATTAATTAACATATCCCCAACAAATGTTATTCTTGTTTAAATCATTCCTCATATATTGAATAATTTATTTCAAAATTATATTTATTTCAAAGTGTCCAATACCACAATGAAATATTTGTATCATAAGACCCATGAAAGAATATAATTGAATATAACGTTAAATAACATTAGAGTAAATAAATTCATGATATGATATCTCAAAGGGGATGTATATATGCATCATAAAAGAAGGTATGTGTAGAACATCAAAATATACCTAAATGAATAGTGATTGAGAAAATGTACCTTAAAAAATATTATAACATTAAAAAAATGAATTGATTATGTGTGTTTACAAAAAATCCACATAAACCGTATAAATACAACATAAGGTAATCATAAGTAATTTTATCCTTATTCTTAGCATGAAAATATCAATGAAGTAGACATTTAACCCAATGAATGTAAATTGAGTTAAAAAATCACTTACCACTTTGTAATCAGTCAAGCTGTCTACACTATAGACGTGATAATTACCAAAAAAATCCATTTAATACCATTATTATAATGAGGTTCATTAAATGATATATAAAGGGTTATTAAATATGCCACATACATGTATTAAGTGTTGAATAATTCATATGTTTCACAGAGGTAAAAAAAGTGAGATAAGAAAATCCTTATATCGCGATTCTTTTTGGTGTTGCATACTTAAAATTCCTATATAATGGTTTAAATAATTGTATTAATTAATTATATAACAATATTAATATTTATAATACTTTATTTGATTATTTGATAACAACTTATGACCCATTCATTAATAATATTTCATTATTTCCAAGGTTTCGGGTGCATTCATTTCATGGTTTCATGATCGGTTCATTTGTGTAAAATTATGGATGTTTCTGTAAAATGTGATTAGAATAATAGAATTGGAATAAAATATTATCAATTAAATTAAATAATTATAAATGGTCCCATATATTAATTTTCTTTCTTTTATGATGATTATTAATTTGATAAAAGTTTAATAATAAATGTTTAGTTTATTTTAGAAGTTCTTCCAAATATTGTGGACTAGTTTTGTTTTATTTACAATTATGAGTATATATCAGTTATAGAAAATGAATATGATTATTATAAACTATTAAATTATTATTTAACCATAATAAAAATTTTATAACCATCCATAAAAATGGTAATAGAAAACAAAAAAAATCATTATTCACAGAGATGATTGACCAACATAATTTGGTAAATTATTTCGCTTCGTTGAATAATGAAAGGTAACCAAATGGATGGATAAAATTTATTGCATAAAAATATTAAAATTTAATTATTTTTAGGTTTTTTGAATTATGAATCCTTGATGGATGAAATATCTGTGAAGAATATATAAAAATAAAAGAAATTAACAGAGGTGCTATGAGAAAATTAATTCTTGAATATCACCTACTTGATAGAGACTTGAGGACCTTGAATTTGGACATTTGGTGAGACCATAAAAACTAGGACATACGTAATGTGAGTAGGATATGGTTGGTTAGAAATATTATTAGTTTCATGTATTTTGGATCGAAAGGGTTGTTGAAGGGTGGTACTAATACTTTAGGGGAGGTGCGTTTAATTGATTAAATAATGATTATTTTATAATTAAATCCAACCACATTGAGGTGAAATTAATTTCAACGAATTATATTTTTAATTAATGTTTTATAGGATATTTATGGTCAGTAAATACCTCAATCACTGATGAAAACTTATATTTTTTAGGTAGCTTGAGATTTTACCTTTTTACCATTAACCATTTTCATTATTTTACCTATACTACTGTAAATAATTTTTTAACTATGGTATGTTTTTTATTTTAAAAAATAAAAATGACCCTAAAAACTAATTAGGATGAGTTTACTCAAAATATTGAAGTCATTTTTAAAAATTCAATTCATATAATTGAAAATTTTATATCTAAAAAAATCCTACAAACACCTTGAAAAAGTGGTTTTTCAATGTGAAAAGTTCAAATGTTTTAAATGTTTTTATATGAAATTAATTTTTAAAATTAGTTCCAACGAATAGAATTGGTTTGAATGATGTATAATTGATGAATAAAATTTTATTTATTTATTATATCCAACATATCAAACATAAATAATTAATTTTAAAAAAATTATTTAATATAGAACATATAAATTTAGGTTATATATTTCACTAATATTGATTAATTTAATTTATAAAGTTAAAATTATATTATGGGCATAAAAACGTTTGTTACTACAAAAAGTCCTTTATCTTAAATTGGTTATATTTTTTATTTATAATTAATTGGTAATAAATTAATTTATTGTATAAACATTTTTAAAATATTTTTTTCATAATTTAGTTAATCTCATTAATTCTATGAGTTCTGAAGGCTCTGTGCTAACTATCACAATTAAATAATAATATTCAATTGTTTATTTAATATTGGTGTTCTTTGTAGTGTATGTTTTCAATGAAATTGAATTTATTTTAAAATATTAATACCCTAAAATCTTGGGGTGTTAAATTATCCCCTCCTTTAATAAACTTATTTCTCAAAATTTTAAATTTAGATTTAAAAATAATATTGATACTTGAAAATTATTTTGTGGGAAACCCATTATAGAGACTGAGGATTAATATATCTAGATATTACACCATTTTATATGAATATTTAGTACATTATAATAATACATTCCTAAGGACTATAATAGTTTAGTTTTCATGGAAACTTGGAAATAAAATCTTCTATTCTTGTGGAATATCTCCAAAATCTCCCATAAATACCTCCACCTTCAGTAATTCTACCTAAAAACATTCTTAATAACATGAGGAAATGAAACATAAAAAGGGTTGAGCTCAGATTCTCAGTAATTGTATGTAAATGAAATGTGCACGCCTAACATGAACAAAGGGTATGAAACAAGAGCATAACATTTGAAGATCATACACTGCATATTAGAGATCATAATAAATATTGAAAATTCATAAGACATGGATAATAATATAATTAATAGAATAAGTTATTAAATAAAAACATAGGAATAAAACATAGAATTATGAAAGACACATTACCATATAATATTATTTCTATAGTATCCAATGCAATACATTCAATACCATATTAGTAGTATGGGTTCAGTCCCTATACCATATTGGTAGTCATGGTTAACTCCCACAGACAACTTAGTAGCATGATTTCACTCATAATACCATCTTGTTATTCATTTTTCCCTCCCATGGGAATCTTGGTAGAATAAGTTCACTCCTAACACCATCTTGGTACTCATGGTTCACTCAAATGGCCATATTAATAGTCAAGGTTCAATCCCATGACCATATTAGTCTATCTCATGAGATATAAATCTTTACCCAATGCATTGGAAGTATATATAGGTCCCACCCATCTCATAATGAAATCATACATATTTGTTCCACAAGATCATAAATAATCACACCAAAACCCATTAAATAAAGTAGGAATCATAAACATGTAATAAGATCATAACCTATGAAAAAATATTTGTATCATAATCATTTCATCAAAATCATAAACTATTAAAGAGAAACAAATTTCATAAATATATAACCCATGTAAGATAAATAGGTTTCATAATTATCATGAAATTAAGAATAACCCATTCATAGATGGACTATGAATGTATCTTTTGGATCATTTTCTAGAAGGGAATGAGTAACATCAACAAATGGAATCTTAGATATAAAATAATTGGGAAATACCTTTAAAAACAATTTCTTGATAAAAATACCCTTTCTACTTTAAGAAAGTTTTTTAATACATAAAACCATTTGAAAATAATTTTCTATGAAAATACCTCAAAAATATAAAATGAAGACTTGAAATCATTTTGAAAACCTTTTTCCATGAAAATATATAAAATAAGATAAAAAAAATTTTAAACACTTTTATTTGAAAACAATTTGAAAACATATAATTAAACTGTGAATTGTTTTTGAAAATCATTTTACTTGAAGACATGTGAAAGGATCTTGAAAATGTTTTGAAACCCATTTCATTGAAAATATTAGAAAAATTACAAAGAATATTTGAAATATTTTGAAAAACCATTTCCTTGAAAACATATAAAAAAACTTCAAAACATTTTAAAAACGTTTTTCTTTGAAAAAACATAGAAAAAATATAAAGAAACTTTGGAAAAAAAATTAAATCCTTTTTAATTTAAAATATTTGACAGGATCTTGAAAATTTCTGGTAAACATTTTCATTAAAAATACATTGAAAACAAATTAATAAGGCTTGAACCCATTTTTAAAACAATTTTACTTGAAAATAACATTAGAAATCATATTTTTAAAAATAAACCTTTTAGAAAATGAAAATGAAGGTTCATATAAATGATTATGGGTAAATATTTACATGTCGTACTAGGTAAAAAAGTACATTCCTTTTTCACAGTAAAAGGATCGAAAAATGCCTTCTCCAGAAAGAAATAAGAAGATTTATTTGAAGATGTTGGTAAAATAAAAAAGGGTAAAAATATCTTTTAAATATTATATTATAATGGTACAATATTTTTAGAAATCCTTTTTAGAAAGCATGGTTTGTAAGAAATATATATTTCCAACCAAAGAGAGAATAAGGTCAAGATTTCTTATAAAAACATTCATCACTATATTATGTACCATAGAGTAGAATAAATGGTTCTAATATATGATTAAATAACTAATAACCAAAGGATAAGAAAATTCATGAATTTTCATGAGATATGGATCATAATATTTCTTCAAAATAAGAATAATCATTAATAATATTCAAAAGTGATGACATTTTCTCAATGAACTCATATAACATGGTAAATTGGGATCATACTCTTAATGTAATAAAATAAAATTAAATGATAATTAAAATATCATTAAAATAAGTAAATTCAAGACATATAATTTAAATTATAATTGTATACACCGCTAAAATAATTTAGGTTCATAGAAAAACACGAGTATCAAAGAAGGAAAATTAAGAAAAAACTATTTCACTGATTTGGTATCTTTTGAAACTTAATACCCATGAATTAAAGATAATTAAATGGATATGATAATATCTATAAATTTAATCATAATATACATAGAATAAAATCATGGCATGTACATACACTACACAAAAGGAAATATTGGCGAATATAGCAGGTATCTTAAGGAAATAAAAAGTGGGATGAAATCCCCATACCTTATACCTTGAATCTCATCGTACTCATTAAAAACACCTATATAATAAATATAAATTTATTATAAATATTTTATAGAATCATATTATTATATCTAATACCATATATGCTTTTATTTTTTCCTTTCATTACCCTCTGGTTAATAATCCTATGTTAATGTTTCACTTCGGGTAATATTTGCTTTATTCTTCATATGTGTATTAATTCGTTATATCATTGGTCCTTATACTTATATCATGATTAAAAAATTTAAAAAATGATATAAATATCATGTATATACAGTATAATTTTATTATAATAATCTATAGAATATAGAATTATTAAATGTAATACACTGTTCAGGGATACGTCAAGTCGTACGTACGCATGAATATTGTTTCCATCTTTATTGTCATATTGAAAGAGAGAGAGAGAAAAACTATATGTACATATGTATATAATATCATTAAAGAAGAATTATAATGTTATTTATATCATATAAGTTAACTAAACCCATCCTTAATATATTCTACGAAGTGTGTGGACAAATCACATCATTTTGAGGGCATTGTAGTCCACACTTCCTCAAATGAAATTATTATATTTACACCAAATGGAAAGTAAAAAAGAAATGTGTTGTAAATGTAATAAATCAGAATAATTAAATAATAAATATAATATATAATATATATAAACATGGTTTCCATCATAATTTACACCATGATAGGCAGTAAGTAAAATTGACCAATCATCCTTTTGTGAGGCGGGAGTTCTTAATACATATAAATATTATGTTAATTGCCCATTAGATAAATTTTTGTGTAAGTGTAGGTCTAAAACTTATCATAAAAAATTTATACTATATTTAGGATACTAGTTTTGTTATAAAATCATGTAATAAAGATAGTGGAGGGGGTGGAGAAGGAATATAAAAAAGAATCTTCAGAGAAGGTGTCACCTCTTAATCAGGTAACACCTTTTGGTTTGTGCCAAGAAGATTACTTGGAAGACTTTATTCCCCAAGGGAGGATTAAAGGAGTAATGGAGGGATTGTTTTATTTATATTTTTTTGGTCTTAAACGATCCTAAATAGTTTTAGAGGTGTGAAGAAGAGGGAGAGCTGGTGGCCTTTTATAGGGAAGCGAACAAACACACTTGGCATTGTTGAAAACAAGTTAGCTGTACCCACTTTTCTACATAAGAAAGTCATTAAAACGACAAAAACTCAAGAATTTAAGGTTTATGTAAGAATTATGGACAACCAATGCATTTTGGACAAGTTTCTATGTAATTTTGGGTTTTAAATTTAAGATTTAATCCTTAGTTAAGCTTACTTTTACCTTCTCTGATGTAATTAATTTTAATTACGTTCACTAATAATTTTGGTAAAAAACTAAGTTTACCATATAATAAATTATAAATTATTCTTATTTAAAATATGGAATCCATTTTTTAGATTCTAATCACATAATTGGTAAAAATTAATTTAAAATTAATCCCATAGTCGGGATGACAATGTGTGGTTTTAAAGTAAAAATATTCAAAATTTTGCTATGTTTTTATACACAATTTCCAAGTGAAAATATTTAAAATTAATTAAATTGTATTAATTGATATAAATGTTATGTAATTTAACTTTTAAACCAATTTAAAATATAATTTAACCTTAAAAATAAATTAGATGAATTTTTTTAATTAAAATCCATTATTTTTAACTGTTCATTAAAAATGAAACCTTACTGAAAAATACCAAAAAATTATAATAACCAAATTTTTATTCTTTTAATCTAGTGACAGTGTATATTATGAAATATTAAATCTATTAAAGATCCAATAATTTTATTTAAAATGGTTTCTCCATTTAAATTAGTTAAAAGTACCTTTATAAAAAATATATGTTTTTATGCATAAAATTATGTTTCTTCTTATCTAATGTCTATCCAATATATTGGATTAATAGTTTTTTCTGATTTAATAAAATATATGTTACATTAATATAACTGACCAATTATAAATTATTTAATTTATTAGGTTAAAACATATTTGTAGCCATAAATTATTAATATTTTCCATTATATTCAATTGGTTTTCATATTTACATCTAATTAATTAATAACGTATGAACTAATCATATATTTGGGTAAATAATACATTTTTATAAATTAGTTAATATTATTCATAACTACCAATTTAATTTCTAGTTTATTTCCTATTATATTAAATTATAATATTTTAATAAAATGTTATTGTTTGGTTAAACTCAGTCATTTGTCTTACGCTAGCCATCGAGGAAAGTCATTTTTGTTTGTAATGAAAGATAACCTTAGTGTTCTATGTAGATTATTCTTAAATTTATGTTTTATATAGTGCACGATTATCGTGGGTTTGTGTATAATAGAATCCAAACCTAGTGATTTAATATAAAATAAATTCTTTTTTGTGTTATGTGAGATGAAAAATATTGCAATAGTCAAATTAATTTGAAAAAAAATAATTCACAAAATCGTAGGTTTTTACATTGTACCCCAATTAAAATTAATTTCTTCCTCAAAATACATATATTTTATCTATATCTTATCATTTTAATGTTTCATTCATATAAACCCACATTTTAAAACTAGATACTAAAACTTCCCTTAAAAAGGGAAAGCTGTAACCATAACTGTTACCCAACGTAACATATAAGTGGGTTTACACATAAGATTAAAAAAGGGTTGGAGTTGAGTTTGGACCTGTAGAAAAAGCTTAAATACTTATAAGGAGTGATTGAGGTCATCAATCACAAACAAGTGAATGATCATAGAAAATTTGAGGGCCTCAATGTCCTAAATATGTGATGATTTAGAAGGACATTAGTTTAACAAAATTAAGGCATTAGGACAACACATTTTCTTTTGATCATTATCCTAATGTTGAATAATTATTTTATTGACCAATTATATAATGAAATATAACCACTTGATATATTTCTACAAAAAAATCATTCATTAATTGTTATTTTATCAATTTCTAATTCATTCGTTACTTCATGTAATGGATGTCTAGAAATTAACTTTGATGCCTAAAGTGATAAAATACACTTTTAGAAGATCTTAACACCCATAATTAAATGACAAGTAAAACTATTTATCTATAAATATTCTTAAAATAAATCAATATGGTCAATACATTAGTATCTAAACATAAAATCAACACAACTATTTCATCAAAAATTGTTGTTCATAAAATATAATTATATATTAATCAACACATTTCATAGGCCAATGGTAGGAGTTAAACCATTACCGTCCTTTGGTTATGGGTTCAAGACTTCATGACTTGCCCGATTGGATTGGTTGTCACCCAGAATACATGATGTCCTTTTCTAAAACTACACCAATATAATTTCCTAAATATTATGGACAACCTTGAAATAGGGTTAATCAATAAATATCCTTTTATCCAAGGTTTTCAATACAAGCTCAGTGCATAAATACTTCCTCCAATGTTCAACTTAATATTTACATGAATGGTTATCCTTATAACCTTTCTCAAAGATGAAAATTCAAAACAATAGAAAGACAGTATCTAAATTAACTTAACATTGACCTCCAATATATAAATAGTTAGCTCTTGGTTGTCACATTCCAAACATGTGAATACCATCATGGTAAATTCTATTGGAAAATGGTAATAACCTGAATTACTATAAATACTTATAGAAAACATGTAATTTTCCTGATTCTATATATTACTAGATATGTTCCATAAATCCATGAAGTTTTAAACATCATACATGATTTCATAAACTAATTTTCAACAAGTCCTTAATTAGTTCCAAGTTAATAAATACCATCCAATTTACTTATTCATAACCCACATATATTTTTCCAGTCAAATTTATCATAAAATAAAGAACATATTATGGTTTTTATTTCCCTTAAGTAATTGTTTTCTATGGACATCACCTTTCCATTTTATCACTTTTCTATTCCATCAGAACCATTCAATGTGTTTTTTTAAATTCAAATCGAAAAACATAAACAGAACAATCCTTATATATTTCACATTTCATATAACATACATCTTGATTCCAAATATATAAAATATTTTATTATTCCACTTCATCCTTATTCCATTAGAAAGGAAACCTCAACATATTACACAATAGTTCTTTCCATTCACATTTCATCTATAGTGTCTTCATCATCATCATTGTAACCATTACTCACACCACCTTACTAATCCACTTTAGGAGATTTTCTCTTGGGAAATTTAGATTCATAATGACTATTTATTCCACACTTAAAAACAAATAACCTTCTATGGTGACTTAGGGTGGCTAATATTCTCATCCATTTTGTTAACCAAACTCTTCATTTTTCCCATGCAGTCACTTTCTTTGTGTCCTTCTTTTATATAGTAAAAACATATTATTATTCCTATAAGACAATATCATAGGTGATTATTTCTACATTATTGACATAAAAAAACCAAATATTCATTCCTCCATGGTCTCTATTACCTGAACTCTCAGCGAACTCCTTATTTCTCTTCTTTGGTGAGTTTGAGATTTGGTTAAGCTACACATTGTTTATCATCTTCTATGAAAACTGATTTGGCATGATCAGATCATATTTCACTCCAGTGATAATACCACTTGACCTCCCATTATCAAATCATCCATAACATTAAATATTAATCCAATTCCTTCCAGTTCCCACCATTGACTAAAATAGTAATAATAATGTGCACATTACTTATCATAGAATAAAATCACATAGTCCTGAAAATAATTACTGAAAGGTTTTCTAAATGATGAAAAATTCCTTAATCTATGACGCACTAGGATCATACTAAGTCATTCATAACCAACTGATATTTAAATTCATCATAACAGATCATGAAGATATTTTGAATTCCCAAAGCATATCCGCCTCTAGTGTCGAAATATTTGTGCTACAAGGACAATTGTCATATGAAAGATTACCCCGAGTAAGGATCAGAACATATTTTCAGATTTTTTTACCCCTAGGTATATCTATTCTAGAGAAAATATACTCATAGTATCTAGATATGAATGTATTTCCAGAAACCACTCACTCTATCATTTACTAAAAATCATGGACATTTTCCTAAACATTTAGTCATACTTATACTTGTCTTTAGAGACACCCGTATACATATCCTTAGAAATATACATAGTGATCTCTCTGAAGTTGTCTCATCCTAGTTTCCAAAGGATGACTAAATTTATCCTTTGATAACAACTATATTAACCCATTCTTAACATACATGGATATTACACCATTATATATTACTATTCAGTACATTACAATAATACATTCTTGAGTACCATAATAGTTTATTGTATTTGGAAACATGAAAACAAAATCTCAAATCCTAGTGGAATATTTTCAAAATATCCCATAAAGATCTCCAGATTTATTACTTCTACCTAAAAAATTTCTTCATAACCTGGGGAATGGAAACATTAGAATGGGTGAGCTCAGATACACATTAGAAATAAAGGAAATGTGAAATAATAACATGAAAAAAGGGTATGGAACACTAGGATGATATTTGGAGATCATAACATGTATATTAGTGACCATAATTAGTATTGGAAATTAATAATACATGGATTGTAATAGAATTAAGATCATAAGTTCTGAAGGAAAAACATAAGAATAAAACATGGAATTTGGGAGATATATAAACATATAATATGATTTCTATAGTATCCAAGGCATCACTGCCAATACAATCTTGGTAGTATGGGTTCACTCCCACTACCATCTTAGTAGTTAGGTTTCACTCCCACTTCCATCTTAGTAGCACGTGTTTACTTATTTTACCTTCGTGGTAGTTAAGATTCACTCACATGGACATCTTAGTAGAATGAGTTCACTCCTCATACCATCTTGGTAGTCATCGTTCACTCCCATGTCCATAATAGTAGTCAAGGTTCATTCCCAAGATTGTATTAGTCAATCTCAAGAGATATAAATATTTACCAAATGCATTAGGGGGAGATATAGGTCCAAACCATATCATAATAAAATCATACATACATGTTTCTTAAGATCCTAACTAATCATATCATACCCCATGAAATAAATTGGGTATTATAAACATGTAATAATATCATAAATTGTGGAAAAATATAAGTTTCATAATTAGTTCGTCAAATGAAGAACCCATCAAAGAGAAACAGATTTCATAAACATATAACTAGTATAAGAGAAAAGATATTCATAAAGACCATTAGATTAAGCATAACCCATTCATATAATGAATATGAATGTAACCATTTGATAATTTCCTTGAAGGGAATGAGTAGCATCAAAAAATGTTATCTTAGATGAAAAATAATTTTGAAAATTATTTCAAAAAAAAATCTTAAGGAAAATATCCATTATTCCATTTAAAAGGATTTTTAATACATTAAACAATTTAAAATCATTTTCCTAGAAAATACCATGAAAACATATAAAGAATACTTGAAATTACTTTGAAAACATTTTTCTTTGAAAACATATAAAATACGATTCAAAACATTATAATTTTTTTTAAAATACATTTAAAACATATAAATAAAATTTCCAAATGTTTTGGAAACAATTTTTACTTGAAAAAATGTGAAAGGATCTTGGAAAATTATTAAAAAACATTTCATTGAAAATAATTTGAAAACTTATAAAAATGACCTGAAATCATTTTGAAAAAAAAATCCTTGAAATATTATAAAATAAGATTCAAAAAAATTAGAATACCTTTTTCTTTAAAAAAATTAAAAACATATAAAGAAATATTGAAAATGTTTTGAAAACATTTTTAATCGAAATTTTTTGAAAGGATCTTGAAAATGTTTTCAAACCCATTTATTTGAAAATGATTCAAAAATTTATAAATAAAGCATGACTTTCTTTGAAAAATAGATTCCTTGAAATTAAAATGTAAAACATTTTCCTAAAAATTAACCATTTAAAAAAATAAAATATGGATATTAAAATAAATGATGGTTGATAAAATTGTACATTCTGTATGAGGTAAAATGAATATTTCTTTTACATGATAAAAAGGTTAGAAAAAAGTGTTGTTCGGATGGTCATAAGAATATTACATAGAATAGATTGGTAAAAAAGGGGTAACATTTTATTTTAAATATTATAATATATTGGTACGATATTCATGGAATCCATTTTTATAAAAAATGGTTTTTAATAAACATATATTTCAAACTGAAGAGAGTGTAAATCCATGCTTTCATAGAAAAACATTTTTCACAATATTTTTTACCAAATAGTGGAATAAATGGTTCCAATATATGATTAAATCATTAATAACCATAGGATAAGAAAATTCAAGAATTTTATTGGGATTGGGATCATAATATTTCATCGAAGAAATAACAAACATAAACAATCTTGAAAAGTGATGAGATTGTCTTAATGAATTATTATAAATTAGAAACATGGGATCATACTCTTGATGTAAGAAAATAGAATTGTATGAGACATAAAATATCATGAAAATAACGAAATTAATTATATAATATGTAAAATATAATTATATACACCATAGAAGATAATTTTGGTGTATAATAAAACTTGAGTCTCAAAGAACAAAAATGGAGACAAAACTATTTCACCAATTTGGTAACATTAGAAACTTAATACCCCTAAAAGAAAGAAACTACAATAGATATGTTAAAGACCATAAATTTATTCATAAGATAAATAGTATAAAATCATGGATATTAAATACACCACATAGAACGAAAGATTTGTGAATATAGCATGTATCTTATGAAAATAAAAAGTGAGATGAAACCCCTTTTACTTATTCCTTGACTCTCATCGTAATCATTCCAAACACCTATATAATAAATATATATTTATTATAAATATTTTGGAGAATAATATTCTGATATATAATACCTTATATGGTCTAAATATTAAATTATATTAACCTCTTGTGGATAATCATATGTTAAGGTTTCTCTTTGGGTATTATTCGATTTGTTCTTTGCATGTGTCTTAACTTCTAATATAGATGGTCCTTATACTTATATAAGGATTACATAATGTAATCATGATATAAATATCATGTATATCCAGTAATGTTTTATTGTAATAATATATATGATATATAATTACGAAATACAATACATCGTTCATTGAGACGGAAGCCATACGTACGCATGAACTTTGTTTCTATTTTTATTGTCTTATTGAAATAAATAATGAAAATGGTCTATATGTATATATTTATATAATATCATTAAAATATAATTATATTTTTATATATATCATTTAATTTTAATAAAATCATCCTTTATTTATTCCATGTATTGTGCGATTGAATCACATTGCTTTGAGGGGGTTGTAGTCCACACTTTCTCGAACAAAATTATTATATTTACACCAAACAGAAATTGAAAATATATGTGACGTAAAATAAATAAATAATCTTAAATAAATAATAAATATATTATATAATATATATAAATATATTTTCCATCATAACTTCTACCATGAGAGGTGGTAAGGAAAATTTAACAATCATCATTTTGTGAGGCAGAAGTTTGCAGTACACAAAAACTGTATATTAATTACCCATTAGATTTATTTTTTTATAAATGTAGGTATAACCATAATAATAACATAATCCTACTATATTTATAATTATTTTGTTTTTATACAATCATTGAATAAATATAGTGGATGGGGATGGAGAAGTAAAATAAAATAAATGAGTTTGAGAGAAGGGGTTACCTCTTAATCTTGTATCTCATTTTGGTTTCTGACAGAAGGCTTCCTTGTAAGACATTATTCCCAAAGGGAGGATTCAAAGAGGAATGGAGGTATTTTGGGAAGTGTATTGGTTAGAGCATGTATGAAGCTATGTGGTTTTAGTGGGGGAAGAATAAGAAGATACGGTGGCCTTTTAAAGGGAAGGGAAATGACATGCATGCCATTATTGAAAACAAGTTAGGTGTACAGATGTTTTTACCTAAAAAAAGTCATCAAAAACCAAAAAAAGTCAAAAATGTATCTATAATATCTGATTTATGGAAAAAAATGGGTGATGTACATGTTTCCTGGTTATTTTGTGTTCTATATTTATGGTTTAGTCTTTAGTTAAGCATAATTTTTCCTTACCCGACGTAATAAATTTTAATTACATTCAGTAATAATTTTGGTAAAAAACTAAGGTGACCTTATTAGAAAATATAAATTATTCTAATTGAAAATATTGAATCCATTTTTTGAAATTCCAGTCACAAAATTGGCACAAATTAATTTAATATTAAACACCAAGTCAGTTTTACAATGCATGTTTTACAGTGAAAACATTCAAATGTTATCTATATTTTTATACCCAATTTCAATGTAAAATTATTTCCAACGAAATAAATTATATTAATTGATAAAAATATTATCTTATTAAACTTCTAAACCAATTTATAATATAATTTATCTTTATAAATAAATTATATGAAAAATAGTTTTTAATTAAAATCCAGTATCATTAACAATTCATTAAAAATGAAACCTTATAGAAAAATACCCAAAAAGTATTATAACCTAGTTTTTTTGGTTTTATTCCAAATATGTGGTTTATTTCAAATATTAAATCTATAAGAGTTAAAAAAAATTAGATTTAATTTTTTTTCTACATTAAAAGGTGTTAAAACTACCTTTATAAAAAAATATAGGCTTTTGTTCATATAATTAGGTTTGTTCTTACCTTATGTATATCCAAACTATTGGATGAATACAAAAACTATTTTATTAAATAACATATATATTACATTAATATAACTCACCAATTGTAATTAATATAATTTTTTAGGGTAAAACATCTTTTTTTACAATAAAAATAAAAATATTTTTCTTTATATTCAATCGGTTTTCCTATTCTTTTCTAATTAATTGATAACCTATAAATTTATATTATATTTTTCAAACAATATATTTTAATAAATTATTTAATACTTTTGATAACTTCTAATTTAAATTCAAGTTTATATGTTATTATATTAAATAATAATTTTTTAATAATACATTACTGTTTAGAAAAACAAGGCCATGCGTGTTACGCAAGCCATCAAGGAAAGTCATTATTACATGTAATGAAATATAACCTCAGTGTTATATGTATAGAAATCTAAAATTTATGTTTTGTGTAGTTCACAATTAACTTAGTGTTTCATATAACACAATCCAAAAATAGCGATTTAATATAAAACAAACTATTTTCCTTGTTATAATAAATTTAAAATATTGCAAAGGTTAAATTAATTAAAAAAATAACAATTCAAAAAACTCTGGTTGTTACACCCATATCATAAATAGGGTAAATATAATGTCCCATTAAAAATAGGTAATCATAAATGTGAGGGCCACCAAAAAAAATTTGTCTTTTGAATAGGATAACATTAGTGCAATGTGAAAACTGTGACATGGAAAATAAATCAACATATCATGTTCTGACCATAAGTGATAGAGAAAAAGGTCATCAAAAAGTCTACCATCACAAAAATATAAATATGTTATGTGATAAATATACCATTTATATCCTAGTATGAAAATTAAATTAATATAATTATTCATTATAAATTCCATTCCTAGAGATGAGGGATTCTTTTACTATATTAGAAAAAAACATACAAAAAAAACATACATGACTAATTTTCAAGTTATAAGCATAATATCATCCTTTAGTTTTTCTATGAACTACTTTCACTTCAACCCTTATAATAATAAATTATTGTTCATGAGGACTGTTTTTATTCCTGAAGAACATTAATGGATTATAAGATCCACAAGTCATTCCATTATCCATTACATGTTTTCTGAAAGAAAAATGGTTAGAACATGATATCCAATATAATAAATATTACATTAACATAAAAAATATATACAAGGATCAACTTAAACCATTACATAAATATTTAAATTTAAGACTCATTCAAGATAAGTTTATCTAAACTCAATGAAAAAATAAAAAAAAGGTCACTAAATTTCTAAAATCATCATATTTTCATCATATTATAGATCTTATTATCACATACAAAATATATGAATACCTTGATCACCCTAATAACATAATGAAAAAAATCATGATTTCAAAAATAAAATCATATGTTGTTGAATATATTCCACAAATACAAACATGTAGTAAACCCAACAAATATAATATGAAAAATCAAAAAAATAACCACCTCATAGTCAAGAATATTATCCCATAAATATATATTTCTCATTATTTTCTCGACATCAAGAATATATTATGTGTTATGTTCTATTAATATTGTGTTTTCTAATATATCAAATTTCCATTGAATCACTTTTCTGGTTATTAGTACCATTCCACATGTGCTCTAAAATCTATAAAGAAGATGCAAAGCAATAAAAACCTTATATATCTTATTAATTTTATAACCATTGAATCATTGAAAAATTAAATCTGGAATCCAACCACATATTAACTTTTACCATTATTAAACCAATAACTAAATTTCATTATCTTATTCTTTGATAACTAATTTCCTTCATTATTCCTTAATATTATCTTCTTTATCAGCTATATAACCATTACTTGTATAACATTTCTGATTTTGTTCATGTGTTTCCCTCTAGTACATATGTTTTCATAGTTTACATACATGACACATTTTAACATCTATAATTACATTGGGAGACTATTATTCCTAACATTCATTTTTTTCAGGGGAGTTACATTCTTTGTGTCCTCTTCAACACCTAAAATATCTTCTGATTTATATAAGAAATATAGTTGGATATTTATTCACACATTCTCCACATATAGAAAACTGAATAATCTTTCTTTTATGGTATCCACCACCCTAGATCTCAGTGAACATTATCCTTCTCTTATTAAGTGAGTCTAAGATTTGGTTATGGTTTGTGTTGTAAATCATATATCATGTTTACTGGTTAAGTATAATAACAATTTTTTTCTGTATATTAATTATCCCAATTTGTTTCTCAACAAAAAATTGCCTATAACATTCAATGAAAACCTAGTTCATTCTGGTTCCCACCACTGACTAAAACCAAAAATTATTGTGTAATCATTTCACTATTTAGAGTGAGCTAATGTTTTCCAATTTATTTCCAAATAATGACATGTTCTTCTCAATAAAATATTCTTTTGGTTTAACATACCTTATCCTTGGTCGTTTTTTCAAATCTATAGGATATTCTATTATAATTTGTTTTATACTCTAGTCCAGTCATATGGTCATATTACCTAATCAATGTTTTCATAAATCTAGTTCACATGGTTTCTACTAAACATGCTCTACTACCAACTATAATGAACCTGACACAAGTATCCCATATATGTTTCCCTATCATTATTACATTGTTATAAGACACATGAAATCACATCCCAATGGACTAAATAGTTTATTAGTCTTGGTAAATAAGACACATATTTAAAATTCAAATTAAATTTTTGACATAAAATTCAAAAAAATTATTATCTCTGAGAAACCAATTATTACACACGGTGTAACCTTTCATATCAATCATAATAAACTTCTTGTAAAACTGGGGGAAATAAAATAAAAGAAATGGTTGATCTGAAATGATCAGTAAACGTTAAGTAAAGTGAAATATATCTAAAATAAATACATAATAGTAATTAAGGAATGAAAAATAACTGAATTCTCATTCCATTAAATCATTACATTAAGAAATAAAATGAATCCATAGAATTTGTAATAGTTAAAATACTATGGATAAGAATAAATGAAATGTAGGAAATTCATAATTATGGCTGACTGAACTATCATGATATATCATCTAGATAGTTACCATAATAAATCATCTTTCAATATTAATTATATTGGTAGAAACCCATATGATTATGCAAGGAGACAAATGTGGACAATTTTTCACCAAGTCAATTCATCATATTAGAGTACCAATACATCTAGGGTCTTTCATTTACCATTCCCCAACCCATGTCTTTCATGTCCAAAACAATTCTAATAAATTTAATAATTAATTAGAAAGGAGATTTTTATATCAAAGTTTCCCATTTTACATTGAATCATTTGAATCATAAGCCCAATGAATGAATAGAATTTAAAAGAAGTTTAAATAGAATTAGAATAAATAAATTCGTAATTTGAAATGTCAAAGGGAATTTAAATACACCTAATAAAAGAATGGGGGTGTATAACATCAAAAAATTCCTTCAAGAAAGACGCTTGAGAAAAAGTACCATACAAAGATTATATCATTAATAAAATGAATAGATTATGTGAATTCATAATAAATCCACAAAAAAAAGTTGAAATACAACAAAAGTTAAAATAATCCAATTCATCCAAATCGTAGCATGGAAAAAATAATGAAATAGAAGTTTAACATAGTGAATGGAAATTGAGTTCAGAATTCCATTTCCACATTGTAATGAATCGAATAGTACACACCATAAAAATAATAATTTTCAAAATAGACATTTGATAAAATGAATACAATGAAATTGATGATTTGATATATTAATGTGAATTACATACACCACACAAAAAGAATTTAGTGTTGAATAAGGTATATATCTCACATAAGTAAAAAGTGAGATGAGACAATCCTTGCTGGATGAGTCCCTTTAGTGGTGTGTACATTAACCGCTTATATAATGGGTTAAGGATTCTTATTAACTTATTCCAGATCTATATTAATATTTATAATACCTTATCTGATGATTTTATAAAATCATATGACCCATTAATTAAAAATATATAATAATTTTTCTGGTTTTGGGTGTGTTCATATCATGGTTTTAGGATCAGTTCATTTGTGTAAAATTATGAATATTCTTGTAAAATGGGATTATAACTCAAGGAGTGGAATAAAATAGTATTAATTATATTAAATTTTTCTAAATTTTCCCATATATCATTTCTATTTCTTTTATGTGCATGATTCATTTGATATAATGTTAATGTTAAATATTTTGTTTATTTTGGAAATTTTTCTGAATAACACGAACTAGTTTTGTTTTGTTTTATATTATGAGTATATATTAGTTTTAGAACATTAATTATATTATAATATACATATTAAAGGGTTATTTAACCATACTATTAATTTTATGATTATCTATGAAAGTGTTAATGTAAAATGAACAAATTCAATATTCATAAAGATGACTAACCGACACAATTTAGACAATAGATTCGCTTCTTTGAATTAGGGGAGGTAGTAAAAGGGGTGGATATAAGATATTAAATTAAAAAAAATAAAATTTTTGTATAGAAATTATTCTGTAATTATTATTCCCCTATGGATGAAAGTGATCGGGAGAAAGTAGAAGAATAAAATAAATTAAGATAGGTTCTTTGAGAAAATTACCTCTTGAAAATCACCAACTTGAGAGACCCTTGAGGACATTGGGTTTGGTATTTTGGTGGGTCCAGAAGAACTTGAATATGGGGAGAGTGAGTAGGATATGGTTTGAAAAATATTTTAGGATATTCAAGGATTTTGGGATGAAATGGGTTCGTGAGGGGTGGTATTTATACTAGAGGAGAGGTGAGTCTAGGTGATTAAATAATGAATATTTTTTAATTAAAAACAACCACATTGAGGTGGACATAATTTAAATTTGTTAAACTGTAAATTCAGGTTTTATAGTCTATTTAGGATTGATAAATAAATCAAAAAATCCCATAAATGTTATAATTTTTAGGCGGTGTGGTTTTTTCCTGTTTTACTTTATCCCTTTTGATTATTTTACTTAAAAAGTGGAAAATTATTTTTTTACCATGGTAAATTTTTCATGAATAAAAATTCAAATAACCATAAAATATAATTTTTAATTTAAAATTATGAATTTTTAATCCATTTTTCCAAATTCAATTCAGATAATTGTAAATTTTTATTTTAAAAATAATCCCACAATCACAATGAAAAATTGGGTTTTCAATGTGAAAAGTTCGAATGTTTGAAATATTTTTATATCAAAGTCAATGTAAAATTGGTTCCAATTACATGAATTTGTTTTATTTATTTATATTTGAATTAATTATGCTATAAAAACAATTTAAAATTTAATTTAAAAATATAAATACATCAGATGACTTTTTTTTAATGAAAAACCAATATTATTCATTGTTCACGAAATAATGAAAATTATTTGAAAAATACCGAGAATTTAGCTTAAGATAAATTCGAAATTAAAATTTAAAAAACGAAGATTATTTTTTCAAATAAAACTTATACATGTTTAAAATTTTATATTTAAAACAGGGGCACCCTCAAAAGGGGACAATTTTTCCTTTTAGAAAAATATAAATTTTAATGCATAAAATTGGATTTATTTGTTTTCTTAATCATATGAAACATATTTGATGAATTTAAAAATATATTATTGAAAATATAACATATAAATTTCATTGATATGTTTCAATAATAGTGATTAATTTAATTTATTAAGATAAAATTCTATTATGGGTGTAAAAATTGTTTTTTTACATACAAACAAATCCTTTATGTTCAATTGGTTCAAAGTTTTGTTTCTATTTAATTGGTAATAAATGGATTAATTTTATAAGAAAAATTAAAATTTATATTCACAATTTATTTAATCTCATTTATTCCCACTATTCCAATGGCAAGGTGATGACTTGCAAAATTAAATAATAATATTTAATTTTTTGTTTAAGCTCGTTGTTTTGTGTAACGTAAGTTATCAAAGAAATTGGATTTATTTAATAAGGGACATACTATAAAATTATGGGTTGTTATAGAATTTGTAGGAAACACAAAAACTGATCAAATCTTGCCTTGACCACTATGGGTACTGGTAGTAATATTTACAAATGAACATATGGCTCGGTACAGACGTCTCACTTATTAACTCCATTGTATGGAATATCTTGGGTGAGATCTATGGTTTCAAGTGATGGATCCAATGTTACCAAATATTTAGATAGAATTGGATGGGTTTTTAAAAGTTTAATCATCCATATGTGTTGGATCATGTTTATACACATGTTCATGTTGTTATAAGACAATATGTGGCATATTTTGGCTAGAGATTTCATAAGGAGCCGGTTACAGGATTCAATGAGTGGGATTAGAAAAAACCTCAATGTGTCCTTATTGAAATGCACTAGGATTATATTTCAATGCATTATGACCTTTTAATATTATAATTTTGTAAATAGTTTACTGGTATTGGCTTGTCTTGTCTTCTTTTGGTTTTGTTAAATACAGTTGGTGAGGATCTATTTCTAGAATAAACCCTTGTTAATAAAGGGGAATTGTGAATATGATCCCCAAATTTTAATATTAACCCTCCAGGACCGGAACAGAGGTATGTATATTCTCTAAGATGGCATGACAACGATTCATCCACGATGTGGGGATATAATTATGTGTATGTCCTCTTGGTACCACAAAAGTTTCTATTATGATATTCTGGTTCGCTTCCAAAATATGGATTGGAATTTGTGTCTACCCATTCACCATTGCTAAAATTTGTTTGGTATCATTTGAAGGCGGAATATGAATATACATCTATTCCATATCTGGAATAGGGGTATGTTTCTGCACCTTTCATCCATTTCCTATCAGTGGATACTGATGGTACTCATTTATGGGGGAGAGAGTTGATTCTACCATAGTTTTCTATTTGAATATTTTGATAGACTTCTACGAGTACTACCAAACGAGACTGTTGGAAGGCTTGATTAATGATCAGAGGTGTGTGTTCTTGGATACTAGATTCCATCATATTTAATTGGTAGGATTCCTTGAATGAATTTAGAAGAGTATTCTGAATGGATATTAGTTTTTATGCATGTGTGTGTCCCTGATCATAGTACTCCACAAGGTTTAAGTGGAGGGATTGGTATGTCCCTTCCAGAAAAATCTACTGGAATGTAGAATTATGGTGGATAAGTGTATGTGACCGTTCGTTGTTTTCCACCAATTTATTTTGATGTAATTATTCATAGGGGTCAAATGTAATATCATGCTCTCTTTTGGATAGATATTCCCCCCGATGTTTTGTCTTGTGTGCTTCTGCCTTAGGGGAATGGGATGGATAACCAAAGGAAATACCCCCATCATGTTGGGGGTTCACTGCCACACGATTCTGTTGGTGGAAATTGTGGGTAGGATCCTTCATGAATGAACATTGTATCATTGAATTGAGGACATGACTAACCTCTTGATCCAACTCCCTATTGTTTGGGAGGGATTATTTATTACTTTATATGGATAAATACACGAAACAATTGAAGATGGTGGTTGGAACTGTCTGCTTCTTGACCACAAGTCATCGCTGACCAAATGATTGAGGTTTGATGTTAACTTGGAGGGAGTGTCGGGAAACCTCTAGGGTTAGGATAGTAACATGATTTCGGTATTCCCCAGACATTACATTTGAAACCCATCATTGAATATGAAGAGATCATGATGATGTCCTTCATGTGGATGCATATCTATCTTGTGCAGTAATCAGGGCATTCACGGGTGCATGCATGAAGGAAGAAATTTGCAGTGAAGGAAGTTCTGAAAATACCGGTGAAATACAAATTGTGAACTTCATGAAAACAAAATATTTAAATGGAAACATGCATGATTGATTCCTTTGTCTGGACTTCCTTTATCAATTGATACAGGCCTAACATATGGGTAACACTATTAACATGGTCAAAGAATCATGTCAAGTTCATAATTTTTGTTTCACCTTCCTCAAAACATGTGTTCTATTTTGGAACCACAACGTTCAGGCAGTTTCCATTGGAACAATTTATGGAACTGGAAACATCAAATGGTTTTATCCAAAGGGACATACTTTCTAAAGGAATGAATTCGTTAGGTTTGGAACTACGATACTTAAGAACATACATTGGTTGAGAGGCTAGGAAATTTTCCATCAATCATTAGAAACTGTGAAATTTAGAATCATCTTTATGTATTCAAGGTCCTCCATTAATGGAGACATCCATTTGTATTAGAGGTTCTCCATTAATGGTATCATCTCATATATAATGTAGACATTATGTTATTCATCGTTACTATAATACTAGTATATAATCAACTCAGTGGGCCACTCTAGAATTTAGTATCATCTAGGGAGATAGAGGCTTGTTCTTGATATTGGGATTATACCCATAAATGGGCTACCTACATATCCATTTTAATGGAATCAAACCCCTCATAGTTCAGTTCCACTTAATGGGACACATCATACATTTTATGGTTGTCTGATAAGGACCTAACCATAAAGATTAATTTCATGTATTAATGAAATCTAATCCAAAGTTGATTAGCCAAATCTTGGTGTGTGACTTGTGACTATGAAGGCTAAGGAACCTTGAAAATATACGAGTCTCCAATTTGGATTAGTCCTTGTGGGGAATATAGCCTAGAAAGAAATGGGTTGATTTGAAGTTTCGTGTTTGAACCTCAATGAGGCTTCCTACATATCCCATTTAGATGGGAATCAAATCCCATGTAGTTTAGTGAGTCTCAAAAGAGAGTGTAGTCCTTTTAGTTAAATGATTTTGGTCTTATTTTCTGAAAATTATTCATTTTTTTGGATGAAATGAGATGGATCTTGGGACTTTGTAATGCTTGTTATGCATCTCATATTTGATGGGAGTCACAATTATCATTTTTCATTATATGAGTTTTTTTTTGAAAATTATATGATCCTCACAAATCTCTAAGGACACGTGAGTTATGATCAGTGCATGAAAGAATAATATTTGAAAGATTGAACAATGCTACACACACTTTTCATCCTCCGTTGGTGGAAGAGGACGAGCCTATGGTGGTGATGGGGGGTGAGGTCGAGGCAAAAATCATTCCCCATTTTCAAATTATACTAGACTAGTGTCCTATTCAAGGAATGATAATAGGTGAATGAATTATATAAGAGCAAGACTGAACCCTCCTATATGAATTTATATGTTATTACACTTGGATGGTTTCCCTAAATGTTGTCCTGGTTGGGGAGGGAGACTTTTATATTGAACAAAATGATACGTAGGTGTGAACCAGGCCTTTCTAAAAAGGGAGATGTTGCCTCGTGTTTTAGAGTTGATAAGGGTTGGG
Source organism: Viscum album (assembly GCA_963277665.1). Taxonomy (NCBI): domain Eukaryota; kingdom Viridiplantae; phylum Streptophyta; class Magnoliopsida; order Santalales; family Viscaceae; genus Viscum; species Viscum album. Next base: position 927,827,574 of record OY728130.1, read on the forward strand.
AATGGACAAATCCTTAAACCTCTAAACTAGTAACTCCCCAACAGTTAACCTGGGAGAATGGTCCATGTGACTGAACATATAAAAACCCAAAAAAAAAACACTCCATGAATCCTAGCCCCATTGCAAATCAAATGTGGTAAACATTTGACTGCGGATATGCAAACCCAAATAAGAGATATGATAATGTGACCTTCCAAATGGTTTGATATGTCAATAGGTTTGGGTGGAGGTTTCAACACATTCCCTTTCAGAAAAGGGAGCCAATGAATAAGAATCCATTCTATGAATGACTTTGTAGCAGGCTTGATAAAAGTCCTGTATAGACTGGTGGGATAAGGTGAATCCAAAGAGGGAGCCAAAGTCTGTATCAAGTATGCAGGTATGGGCATGAATGAATGTTTTTAATACTTTATTTTTACTTATGTGATGAACAAACAAGATGTTAATACATGGTCTAGACATGACTCATTCTAGTAAGGGTATTCATAGGTATTCCCTAAAGTGGGAGCCAAAGTCTGTATCAAGTATGCAGGTACGGGGGTATTTACCCGTCGCAAATAAATAGGCTTTTGCGACGGGATTGGTTTCCCCGTCGCAAATAACCGGCGGCGGTAAAAGGTATTTGCGACGGGAAAGTATTCCCGTTGCTAATAGTATGTTATTTGCGACGGGACCCGTCGCAAATAACTATTTACTCGTTGACCGTAATTAATGCGGGCTAATGTATTTGCGACGGTACCCGTCGCAAATAATACTATTTGCGACGGGAATCCCGTCGCAAATAAACCTGTCGCGAATAATCTAACCTATAAATACCCCCATCCGTTTTTTTCAAATCATTCTCATTCTCTACCTTCTCCTGCTCTCAAACTTTTGTTTCTAAAGTTGAGTTTTTTTCAGTTTAATTTTTATCTTCGGAGCTGATATTAAAGTTTTGAAGAACGATCAGAGCAGATCAATTTTCAAGGTATTTATGTTCATTTTAATTTAATATTTATTTTTAATTTTTTATTAGTTTCAATTATTCTTAATTAGTTGTAATTTAATTATGTTTACATTGTTTTCTTACTTAATAAATTTAAATTATTAGTATTGATCATAGTTAATGGTAATTAGGAATAATTAGTAATAATTTTTAATAATTAAGAATAAATATTAATAATTAGTAATAAATACCAATAATTAGGAATAATAAAATTATTACATTATTAGTATATTTTATTATTAATATTAAAATAATATAATTTTTTATATATATACAATTCTCTTTTCATCTGTGTGTTTACTGTCTTCACATGTATTATTTGTATGTGGAGATAGAAAACGCACAGATGAAAGGAGAATTGTATATAAATCAGAAAATTATATTATTTTAATATTAAGAATAAAATATACTAATAATGTTATTATTTGTAATTATTGGTAATTATTCCTAATTATTGGTAATTATTCATTTAATTACTAATAATTAGGAACAATTATCAATAATTATCAATAATTAAGAATATTTAGTAATAATTAGTAATAATTATCAATAATTAGTAATAATTAGTAATAATTAGTAATAATTACCAAGAAGTAGTAATAATTATCTATAATTTGGAATAATTAACAATAATTAACAATAATTAGTAATAATTAGTAATAATTACCAATAATTACCAATAATTAGTAATAATTAGAAATAATTACCAATAATTGCCAATAATTGCCAATAATTACCAATAATTACAAATAATTAGGAATAATTAGGAATAATTAGAAATAATTAGGAATAATTACCAATAATTACCAATAATTAGGAATAATTACCAATAATTACCAATAATTAGGAATAATTAGGAATAATTACCAATAATTAGGAATAATTAGGAATAATTAGGAATAATTAGGAATAATTAGGAATAATTACCAATAATTACCAATAATTAGGAATAATTAGGAATAATTAGGAATAATTACCAATAATTAGGAATAATTACCAATAATTACCAATAATTACCGATAATTACCAATAATTACCAATAATTACCAATAATTACCAATAATTACCAATAATTACCAATAATTACCAATAATTACAAATAATTTGCAATAATTACCAATAATTTGCAATAATTACCAATAATTTGCAATAATTAGTAATAATTAGTAATAAATACCTAAAATTAGGAAAAATTAGGAAAAATTAGGAAAAATTCTCAATAATTAGTAATAATTATCAATAATTAGTATTAATTACCAATAATTAGTAATAATTACCTATAATTAGTATTAATTACCAATAATTAGTATTAATTACTAATAATTAGTATTAATTACCAATAATTAGTAATAATTAGGAATAATTACCAATAATTAGTAATAATTACCAGTAATTAACAATAATTAGTAATAATTACCAATAATTACCAATATTTAGTAATAATTAACAATAATTGCCAATAATTACCAATAATTGCCAATAATTACCAATAATTGCCAATAATTACTAATAATTAGTAATAATTACCAATAATTAGTAATAATTACGAATAATTAGTAATAATTACGAATAATTACGAATAATTAGTAATAATTACGAATAATTAGTAATAATTACCAATAATTAGTAATAATTACCAATAATTAGTAATAATTACCAATAATTATCAATAATTACTAATAATTATCAATAATTACTAATAATTATCACTAATTACTAATAATTAGTAATAATTAATAATAACTAGCAATAATTAATAATAATTAGCAATAATTCGTAATAATTAGCAATAATTACTAATAATTAGCAATAATTACTAATAATTAGTAATAATTAGGAATAATTAGTAATAATTAGGAATAATTAGTAATAATTAGGAATAATTAGTAATAATTACCAATAATTAGTATTAATTAGTATTAATTAGTAATAATTAGTAATAATTAGTAATAATTAGGAATAATTAGTAATAATTACCAATAATTAGTAATAATTACCAATAATTAGTAATAATTACCAATAACTAGTAATAATTACCAATAATTAGTAATAATTACCAATAATTAGTAATAATTACCAATAATTAGTATTAATTACCAATAATTAGTATTAATTACCAATAATTAGTAATAATTACCTATAATTACCAATAATTACCAATAATTACCAATATTTACCAATAATTAGTAATAATTAGTAATAATTAGCAATAATTAGTAATAATTAGCAATAATTACTAATAATTAGCAATAATTACTAATAATTAGCAATAATTACTAATAATTAGCAATAATTAGTAATAATTAGAAATAATTAGTAATAATTAGGAATAATTAGTAATAATTAGGAATAATTAACAATAATTAGGAATAATTAGTAATAATTAGGAATAATTAGTAATAGTTACCAATAATTAGTAATAATTATTTTTAATTACCAATAATTATTATTAATTACCAATAATTAGTATTAATTACCAATAATTAGTATTAATTACCAATAATTAGTATTAATTACCAATAATTAGTATTAATTACCAATAATTAGTATTAATTACCAATAATTAGTATTAATTACCAATAATCACCGATAATTACCAATAATCACCGATAATCACTAATAATCACCGATAATTACCAATAATCACCAATAATCACCAATATTCACCAATATTTTCCAATATTTTCCAATAATTACCAATAATTACCAATATTTTCCAATAATTTGTAATAATTACTAATAATTTGGAATAATTATGAATAATTTGAAATAATTACCAATAATTAGGAATAATTACCTTATTACATTATTTGTATATTTTATTATTAATATTAAAATAATATAATTTTCTATATTATATACAATTCTCTTTTTTTCTGTGTTTTTTCTGTCTCCACATGTAATATTGGAATTCTTTTTCAAAATAATCAACCTACTCGCCAATGGAGAGGTGAAAGTGAATGCCAATATTAAATGTGGAGACAGAATGTGAAACACACAGATGAAAGGAGAATTGTATATAATATAGAAAATTATATTATTTTAATATTAATAATAAAATATAATAATAATGTAATGATGTTATTATTATATAATTAATATTTATGAAAAAAATTATATTAGTATTATTAAAAAAAATAAAAAATTAATATAATATTAAAATTATCAATATTTGTAACAGGTTTTGCTTTATTCTCAATATATTCAATCCTTGCTTCTGTTTTTTCTAACAGATTATTCAAAACCAGTAATGCTTTTATATTTTATAGAAAAATATGGAACTACGAGGTCGTCAACAGTCATTATTAGATGACTGCATATGGATAAATCAACGTAGAAATCCAAATGGTTCTGGTTTAAATCCAGTATATATAGAGGGTGTGGAGATTTTTTTATCATTTGCGGCATCAAATCCAGAATGTGTTTCAGAAGGAAAGATAAAATGCCCTTGTAGAAAATGTGCATTGAGAACATTTGACACGTTTGAAAAAGTGGGGGAACATCTCTTGCGTTTTGGTTTTCAAGTAGATTGTGTTTTTTGGTATCAATACGGTGAACGCAGTTCGAGAGCAGGTGATACCAACTTGATTCCGGATCCATCCCAGTTTCAAGATTTAGTACATGATGTTGCAGGTTCATCTGTTCAACATACAGAAACTCCGGCTGATATAGCTTCAAATCCTGAGTTGGGACCGTCTGAATTTTATGAGTTGTTGAAGTCTGCTGAGGATGCATTATATCCTGGCTGCAAGATGAGCAAATTAGAAGCAGTTGCAAAATTTATGGCTATCAAATCAGATAACGGAATGTCAAACACCTGTTTTGACCGGATATTTTCTTTGCTGAAAACACTATTACCCGAAGGAAATGTTTTAACTGTAAATTACTATGAAAGTAAGAGGTTGGTTCGAAATTTGGGACTTACTTGTCAGAAGATTCATGCATGTTCAAATGACTGCATTTTATATCACTTATTCTATCATTTATGTTACAATAAATAACTTTGGTTTTTATAGGTTGTATGATAATCATATCAAGAAACAAATTCCACAAATTACAGCAGCTGCTCTCGAAGAACGTCGACTGAAAAATTTCTCTCAGTGGTTTCAAAAACTGGTAACATAAATTCTTTATCTTTTAGCAACTCAATCAATGTATAGTTTACTATATTGATAATTATTTCACAAATTTTCAGGTGTCTTGACATGCTGATAAAATTCACAAACGGCTGTGTGTATTGAGTAACCCACCTTCCAAACTAGTTAAAACTTATAATGCATATGTGGTGAATGGATTTCGATTCCACACACATGCATATGGGGAATCGAAAAAAACAATGAACAGTGGAGTTAGCTTGAGAGGATCTCATCATCGAGAAAATGAAGTTGACTTTTATGGCATACTTGATGAAATCATTGAACTCTGTTATCTTGGACAACATTACATAACCATGTTCAAATGTCAGTGGTTGGATATAGAGAGAGGCGTGCGTGTTCATCCGACTCATTGAATCATCGATATTAAATGTAAAAGTGTTCTCGCAGTAAATGAACCATTCTTATTGGCTCAACAGGCATATCAAGTTTATTATGCAAAGTACTGTGCAACATCAAGAGACTTGACTGATTGGTGGAGTGTAATAAAAATCAAAATTCGAGACAATCAGTTTAGTCAAAGTGAATGTGCTTTCACTGATGTGCAAAGAATTGAAGTTTTTCAAGAGATTACTCAAAATCAATCTTTTTTACAAAGAGACATGAGTATCGATGATGACACCCCACATTTAAGAGTCGGTGATGACGATGATGTTAATGATGTCACACATTAATTTGAAATGGTAAGAGATGAAGCAACTGCAACTCGAATGGATATCGATGATGTTGAGGAGGAATATGAAGATGACATTGACATATATGAAGATGATGATGAAGATGAACACTTATAGAATTCCATGGTATTTATATACAATCATAATATGTATATATGTATATATAATAGTAATTATCAATTATTTGCTAACATTAAAATTTTCTGTTTCAGATGGACGAGGCCACATTTCGTGAGTTGGCGGAGGCTGACCTGCCTTTCGATGCGGATGAGTTGCTGGCAGATGACCCTCAGCCTGTAGGCGCTCCAGGGAGTACGCAGAGGGGGCGCGGTCTTGTACGATTGATGATTCCTGACCCCGTCCCCGAGCGACGTCCACGTCTTGGGTTTGATCCGCGCACCCGAAGGTGTGATAACCTGTGTGATAACCTGTGGATTTGACTAAGATTTCATTAATCTATTCACATAATAAATTTTTATTATTTTTTTCAGTTTTCCGCATATAGCAGTCGGACATGGCAGCGCTATTTTGCGCAACTATTTCTCTCAGCCGTGGACCACATGGGAGCAGATTCCCATTGATGTGCAGCAGGCCATGTTCGGCCATTGGTTGGTACGTACGTAAATAAATAATTTTTATTTTGAAAATTATTTCATTTCTAACTTGATATTTTGATTTATTTGTAGGGTTTATGGTATCCGATCGAGGATACCATGCGTGACGCCATCCACGAGGCATGGGAGGTGGCCATGCGTGATCGCCTTCGTCAGTTTTTGCACAATTTAAGAAAAGATGCGATGAAGAAAGCAGGAGTGTCAGATTTTGAGGAGTCATGTAGAGCACACTAACCAGAGTACATTTCATCCCATGTATGGGATGGATTATGTGCGCACTGGTTGAGTGGTGCCTTTCAGGGGAGATCATCGGTGGGGAGGCAGAATCGGGGGAGACAGGAGGTGACTCATCGAGCTGGGAGTCGTTCTTTCAGTACTCATAGACAGCATCTGGTATGTACATTATTTATAAATATTTTATATAACTATAAATATTAACAGTTTATTTTTTATTCTTATAGGCTGTCGAGCACCCCGATATTACAAAGTACGACGTATATCAGAGGATATATAGTGATCCTGCTACTGGGGAGCTCAGAGGTGATCGTCAGCATCACATCGTGGTCAGTATTATTTGTTTTCAAGTTTAAAAATTAACTGCATATAATATATTCACAATTTTAATTTTAAATTGCAACTATAGGAGTCATATGAGGCCGCAACGTCACAGGCCCGGCCTGAGAGTCAGGCCGAGTCATCAGATCAGACCACTGCCCGTCAGTTTGATGAGGCGGCATGGATGCAGGCCACCCAGTATGCCTTCGAGAAGGGCCGGGTAGTTGGTATCGGCTCTCGACTGACTCCCGGAGAATATTATGGCAGTGCTGCGATGTCGGCGTCCAGCTCGAGAGGAGATCATGCATCTTCTTCTACACAGTATGAGGATCAGTTGCGATCTCAGACTGCACAGATAGAGAATCTCCGACATGAGAAGGAGCAGATGCGTCAGCAGCATGAGGAGGAGCGTCGACGCCAGTAACAGCTGTACGAGGAGCAGACGAGTCGGTGGCAGCAGCAGCATCAGGAGCAGATGGAGTACATGCGCCGACTCACTCATGCTTTAGGGATGGTGTTTCCTCCACCACCATCTGCAGATCCCCACCTCCCCCCTCCTTCAGATTAGAGTTTGTATTTCTGTTATAAAATTTGTGAAATCAAAATATTTTTTTTCTATTCGTAGTTTCTGTCTCATTATAAAATATTAATAATATTATATTTTTTAAAAACAATATTAATATGAATAATAATATTATTTATATTTTATAATATTAAATTTTATATATATATTAAAATTTTATATATATATTAAAATTTTATAATATTATAATTTAATTATATTTTTTGTAATACTTGAATTATTTTAATATTTGAATGTAAAATAATTCTATTATTTTTATATTAATTAAAATAACTTATTAATATTTTTTTTATTTATGAATTATAATTGTAATATTATTATATTAATTAAATCATTTATTAATATTCTATTATTTTTTATTTTTGAATTATAATTCTACTATTATTATAGTAATTAAAATAATTTATTATTTTCATTTGTAAATTATAATTCTATTATTATATTAATTAAAATAATTTATTAGTAATTTATTTTTTTTATTTTTTTTATAGTATTTGCGACGGGATACTATACCCGTCGCAAATACTGGTATTATTAATAGTTTTTTATTTTTTTTTAAATATTATTTGCGATGGGTCCCGTCGCAAATACTATCAACAGTATTTGCGACGGGATACGATGCCCGTCGCAAATACTAGTATTATTAATAGTTTTTTATTTTTTTTAAAAAATCGTTTTTGCGACGGTGCCGTCGCAAAAGGTATTTGCGACGGGACCCGTCGCAAAAACTATTTGAAAAGTTTTTTACAAAAATACGGAATACTATTTGCGACGGGAAGAATGACCATCCCAAAAAAAGGCTTTAGCGACGGGCCCGTCGCAAATAAGTGTAGTTGCGATGGGATCCCATCGCAAATAGCCCGTCGCAAATACTTGTTTTTCTAGTAGTGAATGGAAATGATGAAATGATCATCTTGAATGAGTTATATTAGTAATAAACCCTTAAATAAAATTATGAACCATTTCTCATGTTGTGATCATTGATGGAACTCTATGGGTACAATTTGGAAGAAAATTTTGATGGTAGAGATACCATGATTGAAAATTTGTCCTAAATTGCTAGAACCTATGGTGGAAACACCATATCCATTAAGGGTAATGATTTTGTGTAGAGATCAAGTCTCTAGTTTGATGATATTAGGTATGCTTCATCTAAATGCTTCAGTTTGGAGTATGGGAATTGTCCTGTGTTTTTGAGTGTTATGTATGGCATATTAACGTGATTCCTAGAGGTGTGTTGGGTGTTTCGAAATGCAATGTGGATATTTAAATATGATTTAATATACTATGTAAATAGAGTGATATTTTCTTCATTTCAACAAGGATTCATTGAGATGTTATGTTTTAAGGTATGGATATTGTAGCCTCCTATGTTTTGGACTGAGGGAAATTTAAATGGAATTCAAGTTTTTGACATCGGTGGGTAGCTTGGATTGTCATCCGAGCATCAGAATGGAAATTTCATATTTTTAACACCACTATGTGTTTTTTTATAATTGTTTTAAGGCATTAGGATTCCCATGGATCTTCCATAAAGTTTTAGTAGTTCTAGGTCCAAAAAGCCTACATTAAGAAAGAAGGAGGTAGGGGGCATGATATTTCTGAAACCATGTGTCCCTTAGAGGAAAGCAGGTTTCATGGTCTAGTGGAGTAGGCGGGGCTAAATGGATTGGTTAAACCATGTATCCTACTTCATATTTTGTACAGTGGGTTTTGGAATAGAATGTGCATGGTTAGACAAACTGTGGGTCCAACCCATGAAATGGGATCCTTTGGGAGTGCCTTATGACACATTTGGTGGATGGTTTGACCAACCATGTTTCAAAACCAAGTTCCTGTATATGAGGGGATAAAATTTCTATTTTAACCTTAATTAACGAAAATCTAAACTCCTTTATTTCCTCCTCCATTTTTCAGGAGACCCCTTTTCCTCTCCAATGCATGAATACCATATATTCTTCCTTCTTAGGGATTGAGATATCTCCCTCATATATTATCGAAATTGGTCACTGTTAGAAGCATGGGAATGCTTTATGTATTTTATACACTCGACATCCTTCCATTATTCGTTTTTTACATCCTCTGTTGAATTTTTTTTGGGTGAACTAATTATTATTATTTTTAGGGTGGTCATCTGTATCTTCTATTTCACTTGAACCATACCAAATCAAGACGGCATATTGAATGTATGGTTCATCCACAGAATGAGGTAGGTGTTATATATCCTTTTTCGTTGGGTTTAACCAACTTATAAAATGTTTTCATTGTACCATGCACTAGGATTAACCATTTTTTCTTTAAAATAATTAATTTCCTTGAATTAATTTTTTTAGCTTACCTTATGGTCCGTCTAGACCCTTTTTGCGTAGTTGGAGGTTTTGAAATCAAACAAAACCACCCCATTTGGTGGATTCGTCTAATATCCCTATTATAATTTTTTTACCCTGTTAGAGATACCCCTTGGGTGTGTCTTTTTATTTGTATTTTAAATTGTGATGCTTTTCCCTTTTATAACCACCATGAAATCGGGTGGTGTATGATTTGTAGTTGGATTTCTTAATTTGAATTAAATAATTTTTTAAACAAAAATGTCACATTTTATAATGAAACCCTTTTGTTGGTGTGAACTGTCTTCTAAGCCAAAAATAACACACAAGCACACACACACACACACACACACACACACATATATATATATATATCTCTGTGTGTGTGTCTCTCAGTTATACCTTCATTTTCTATATGGAAGGAGATTTTTACATGGCCTTTCTGATTAGTTATTAAATTTTCCTTCTTGATTATTATTGAATGTAATGGCCTCCTAATTTTTTTTGAAATATGGAATGATGAGTACATGGTTTTTATTATCTAAAGTACTTTATTAAATGGGTATGTCCCCATTGTAGAATCCTTTTCCATGTTATGGAATGATTTCAAGAATACCCTTTTTATATTTTGGAATTTAAATTGAATAAATGAATTATGGTCATCATGAGTGGTACTCAAGTTTCCATACATAGAATACCAAAATATTTATCATCGTTTTTGTGATCATTTTGACTTCTAGTTTATGTATGCATCGAGGTTGATATTGGTTTTCTAGGATGTGCTCACCAAGTGCTCCTATTACCATAGTATTAGCGATCCTTGTTCCCTAGGGGAGACACCATGGATGGGATCGTTGGTGAGATGGTTGTACCAGACCATGAGTGAGACTTTGTCCCCTATGTGAGACAGCATGTACTTTCTCAGAGTTTCATGTCTCATATTTTTTCAAGAGTAATACTAGTGAGGCCCCTCATAGATCACATCAGACAGACTCTGACAATAGTGATCTATTATGGGTCTACTTGTGTGACACATGGGTTCCTTAATAAGGTTATCTAAAATAATTCCCAGGATGTGGCTTAATTAATTTTTTTAGTAACTTTTATGAAAGAATCTACATATTCACTTTTTTCATACAATGGACATGTCTACCAATCCAATTCTTAGGGTCTGTCCAACTCTTTATACCTGATTATTTCTGTTGTTATCAATTCCATTATATTTATTTTATATAGGTTGCTTATGGTTTTGATATTTCCATCTTATGACAAACAAGGTGTGTTTAAGTCAGGTGTCCTTGAGAACCATATCCCAACATGGTTAATTATTTGTTTCCGAATTCTCTATTACTTTGATATTCATGGACACTACTTCTTATAAATGCACGATAAGGATTATGTATAGACACCGTTGGTGGTGTCCAACATAATATATCCCACACACTTATTGGGATTCCATTTCACTAGGGTACCCATCAAGATCGTATTCCTTATAGCTCCTTGACCTCTTTCTTGTGTCATACATTTTACATGGGATTTTAATACCATAAGACTGAGCTAGTACTCAAAATTATCATGGTGTCCTCCCTTAGGGCCTTCTTATTTTATTCTTTTTTCATGTATTATAACTTATCACCTTCATTATGTTTCATACATTATTGGATAGAATAACATGGAAATGAATTCATGGTTAGTTGTATATTAGTGTTGACCATCTTTATTCAGTTATTATATTTATCTGCTAATTATTTTTAATTTATTTATTACAAATTATGTTATTTTATATTGTTTCCACTGAGTATATATTTGTTCTTATGATCATGAGTATATAGTCTCTCCACCATACCACCATTATACCCTTTCCAGTAGTCTACATCTTCTAGGATATGGGGAGTTGTGCTTGAGGCCATGTGTTGACTGTATTGGCTACTGGTTTTATAGGCAGTCGGGTCAGGATGTTACATTATGTCCCACTAAACTAAATGAAAATGATTAATATCATATAAAGAGTGAATGTTCATGATGTACCTATTCTAGAGTGATATTATAGTTTGATGTTATCTCCATATTGAAAATTAAATATTGTTTATTCTTCACACAATAAGGTACTGATTCAATATTACAATATATTGGATAGTTATAAACATGATAAAAATGAAGAAGTCAAAAAATAAATATAAGTATTTTATATCATTTATTGATGAATTAACTCATTTTTATTGTTATATTTTTCTGATGCACAATTTATTGTCTCTAAGAATCTTCATGTTTTTTAAAAAAGTGATAAAAAGATATATGGATCCTCTTTAATGGGTATTTGGATAGATAATATTGTTGAATATACTAATTATATATTTGATGTATATCTTGATAAACATGGTATTATCTATGAACTAAGTACACCATATACACCACAATAAAATTATATTACTAAATTGAACAATATAATCATTGTATAGTTGTCTTTAGCCATGTTGATCGATCATGATAACTCTCAGTATTTTTAGAAGGATGTTGTCGGTGAATAATTTCAAATTCAGAATCATTTCATGTATAAACATTTTTTCTATATGTCACCATACAATATTTATAATAGTAATTATCTACGATTAAAGTACATAAGTTTTTTCAGTAGCGATAATTTCTTCAAAGGTATAGTTAAAAATCTTAGGATGTTCAATAGGGAAAATATTGATGGTATATTCTATGGTTTTCCTCTCAATGGATATGATTTGGTTTTTTCAAAAATTATATTCGGAATATTATTTTTATTTATAATGTGCACGTATTAGAATATTCAATTAATGATGATGAATATCTGGAACCTTGTTCTAGGAGTTATGATGATGTTGTTCTCATTAAAAGACAAGATGAAACCTTAGATATTACAGATAGTTGAAAATATGTTCTAGTTAATGTAGAAAATTATACTAATCATGTTAATGATGTCACATCTAAAAAAATCTCTTCTATGCTTGAGTAATCCAATTGTGGTGAAAATATCATCATTATGAAAGTATTTTTAATCAGAAAAGATCAACATTGAGGGTAGAAAAACACACCTCATTATTCTAGAAAGTCGGTTCTCGTGACAATAAAACAACAATAGAGTATCCAAAGTTTTTTGACTCCATTATTTTTTAATTATAATAGATATTTTAGAAGTGAAACTTAGTGTTTTGTATCCAATAATGAAAACAAAAACTTTCGCTAAAAAACTGGTTGTTTAGAAACAATATTATTGAATAGGAAAGAGTTGTATGAAACCATTAAATAATTGTGTGTATGATTATTAACAACCTAAAAGAACTAATTTTAACAAATACTTCTCATCAATTTCAGGACTATATAATATTAAAATAATTATTAGTATTTATCCATAATTGAAATAGATTGTTTTTAATACATAAAATGTTTTTCATCCTCAATGGTGAGTTATAAAAGGATGTTTTAATTGAGAAACCCTATGAATTATTTCATTCAATAGATCATACTATGTTTTATTGCTTAATAAGGCCTTATATGGGTAAAAGCATTGCCCAATTTTATGGTATTTCATGTTAGATACCTATTTGATGTAGTTTAAGTTCAATAACAGTATTGTTTCCAAAAATATCTATATAAAATATGACAATGAGCTATCACTTACTGTTACACTTTTTATATATGATATTATATATTCTAGAAATAAACAATGTGTGTGGGATGATTCTTTTTTGTAGTTGAAGATTTTACTTAAAATTTATAGATATGGTGAAATGAGATATTTTCTAGGATTACAAATTCTTCATTAGTAAGATCACATATATTTAGCTCAAGAGAAGTATGATCTATAAGATCTAAAAAATAAATGCATAATATATTCAAAATAGGGTTCTACTCTAATTTTAGTTGAAAAAAATTGATAAAGGATGTAAATGGAAAAAAATTTAATCCAATATAAGTATAGAATTTTATTGGATGTTTTTAATACTTGGTATATTTAAGATCAAATGATTTCTATATTGTTACATATTATCATATATCAAAGGTCACTAATAGTTTCTCATTTAATATATGGGAAGAAAATTATTAATTATTTAAATTTCATAATGTATTATGGATTGGAATATGATAGTAGTATAATGGTTCGGTTTAAAAACAATAGTAATGATTTTTGTGGAATTATTGATGATAGAAGCTCTATATTTGATGGGTATTTTTATATATAAAATGAGTGTCAGTTGGATCCTGAATAAATAAATATTTTTGAACTTAAGTAATGTTAAAGAAGAATATGTTGGTATAACTCAATCAATAACCCGGTCGATGTTTGTAATGACCTAAACATTTATAAGTAAAATTTCCCTTTTGATTTAAATTAAATGTACTGTTATGTATTATGGTTATAGAGAACACATGAAAAAATTTGGTTTTTTATATCCTAATATATTTGAAATACCTTTAAGAATTATGACCATTGATAATATATCCATTAAATGTGATAACATTTTTAGTATAAATATAAGGTTTTAACAAATCCAAATGACACAAAAAAATGAAGTGATGGCATCAAGCAGTTGGATTGTACCCTATGATTCCCATTTATTAAAGATTCTAAGGGAGATAGTATCACTAGGATTTTTCATTGACCAATACCAAACTAATATCCAATAACTTAATAATGATTGAAACTATTTACTAGAGAAGTTAAAGCTCATCAAGATCATGGACCAAACCATGTACGCCAAACCACCCCTAAAAGTCTAACCATTACACACCTTACTCTTAGTACGTTTGATGGTGTATTAATGATATATGTATCAATGACCTAGAAATATGAGTATGTGCGTTATTGTTTTATAGAATAATGAATATATTCTCATCCAATTAGTTTTACTCTGTAAATGTTCTTTAATTTGATACAAAAGAAAATTTTATTTTTGGATAAAACTAAAATTCAATTTTGTAATTTATTTTTATGAATTAATAGATATTTAGATAAATAATATTTTTAAAAATATTATTATTAAATAATTTTTAACAATATGAATTCTCATATAATATTTTTAATGTGAAATGAAATTTTTATAAGGTGTCAAAGACTATTGTTATAAAAACAAATCCCAAAATTTTTGAATATATGTTAATTTTTAACATAAAAGTTTAAATTTGTATATTTAAAAACTTATTTAGATAAGATTTATATTATATTTTGAATCATTATGTAAAAATTATCTAATAGTTTTATTTTTCTTAATTATATGATAGATTAGATTTTTTGGGTAAAAATTAAGTACGGTATAAATATACACTTTGTATTATGACATCATACCGACCCAAAAGCGATATAGGAAATACTATAAAGGGTATCCAAAAAATATATATTTTTTCCCTTTAAAATAATTTTATTTTGTGTTTAGTAGCTTAATTTTATAAGGCATTTATGAATTATCAAAATCCATTAACATATTTTAGGGTTTTAAAATCATATCATTAAGAGTATGATTCACATCCACATTATCAAGAAAATTAATTTATTAGGATTAGACCTTGGTCATATAAAATAATGAGAACCTCTCCCATTTTATTTATGTTATTCCATGTTTATGATTTTAATGGGAAATATTTATCCCCCATTTCTTATGTATGTCCCATGGTTATCCCACAAAGTATTAAGTATGATCATGTTAAGGATGTTTTTAGTAATGATAATGTATTTCTTTATTTATATATTAATTTAATATACCTCATTCACAAATACACTAGAATTATTGATCTTTTACGTTTTATTATGTGTAATATTATGTTATAAATCATGAAATAATGTGTAATAAAGAGCAGGGTTTTTATAGTTGTTGTTAAAGGAAAAGTTTAGTTATTTTTGGGATTATTATTAGTAAACTATAGTGAAAGCCATAGGGATAAGACTATATATAAAACAAAACATCCCTAAATTTTGGTAAGTATATAGTAAGTGGTTTATCATGAAAATGTGTCAGTGTCTAGTTACTATAGGTGGATGTAGATCTAGAATATATGTACCTAGTGGTAAAACCTGAAAACACAATATTGAGCTAGTCTCGACTGGGAACTTGTGCATGATTACAGGCACTGATTCAGACCTAATATAACACTCCTAGGGGATAATATTTGATAAATTTTTAAGATAATTAAAAAAATTATTATTGGAACAAAAAATAACCATAATAATATATGATAGGTAAAAGATTATGGATACAATATATTGAAGCCTTGATATTCTAAATTATGGAAATACATGTAATTTATAAGTTATCTATTTAACATTATTGGATTCCAATTTATTTGTTTAAAATTTTAATAATATTCACCCCTCATTTTTCATTTATTTTAGATTATGGAATGAAATTTGAGGAAATGGGTAAACAACCAATGTTATAAGAAATGTGATGTATGCCCTAATGAGATTACCAACCTGTTAGAAGTGAGAATCGTGAACATTGTGATGATACTCTCTCAGTTGAATCAGGTTATAAATTGAATCTTGTATCAGAAGGGTCACCATGATCCCCTTTAGAAATAAAAAACTAAAATTTATCTCTTTATCCTAAAAAGCCACCGACATTCAAGGGGTCATATTATCCTTTCATCATGGAGCAATGTGTTAACTCCATGGAGAAGATCTTCTCCATCCCACAATGTTCGGAGTAAGAGAGGGATCTAATTAAATTTCATCACATGGAGGGAAAATTTGATCAGTTGTAGAGATTGATCAAGAATATGAAACCAGAGGAAAATATCGTATCATTAGGGTGGAAGGAATTCTAAAAACACATTCCTGGTAATTATTTTACTTACACTCTATAACATAAAATCGAATTGGATTTCCTTTACCTCAAGAAAAAAGATGATGATTCTATCGAGGAGTATGAGGGAATTTTTACTAGACTTGTACAATATGCCTCTGGTTTTATCGTCATCCTTGAATGTAAGGTCAAATGCTTCTTTAGTGTGCCAAAAACTAGTCTAAGAAAATAACTGGTAATCCAAGACATTGATAGCTATGAAGAAATTGTCTCATTTTCCCTCAAAATCAAAATGGAGATCCTAGAATCTTTGGGGTATCATAGGGATAAGAAATGGAAAGTGGATTTTAATTATGGTGGTCTAATAGAGAAATATATTGGTAAAAATAAATTTCTATATCCCACTTGTAAATGGTTTGGAAAGAATCACCCCATAAATTTCGTAAGGGTGATGAGCAAATGATTTATGTAAGGGAACGAAGGGAACATAGGTAGGGATTGCCGATAAGAGAACCCACCAATTTTATGAAGGAATAGAATTCTCTGGTCAACTCTAGATTCATTGTTCATTGGTTCAACTACAAGAACCCAGATCACTTTGCAAATCAATGAACTAATCTTAGGGTTTACGGAGACAACCAATATCCTCCAAGGTAGTGTGGGATATATTTTTCCTTCACAACCACTGATGTGGATCCCAACAACTAAGTGGTGGTAGGTACTATAGTTATTAATTAAAAAAACAATGAAAATTATTTTTTTATTCTATATCTATGCATTATTTAATATCAAAAAATATTACCATGACTATTCAAAACCACCACAATGCTTAGAAGTTGAGTTATTTGTTAAATCAAAAAATGGGGAAATTATTGAATCCTGAGTATATAACTCCTCCCCTATAAAAACATGTGGGATGGCCTTCCTAGGTATCCTCATCATACTCCCTTCAATGAAATTTGATGCAACACTAGTTAAGTATTGAATTTTCTTATATAGAAAAAACATAAATTTCCCTAAGAAGAAAATAACTCTCCATATTGAGAATTGACCTCTGATTCTATAAAAGTGTAAAGAGGAGGATGAATCTTCTTTTGCACAAAAAATCTCAATAATGTGTATTATGTTTCTATGAGAAATTCTATCTAGATCAAATGATTGAGTTTAAGGAAAGGATCATCCTTGAAGACATGCCCATTGTGAGGGTATTCATTGATGTGTTTGCTGTGGGATAATCTTGTCTTCCTCCTAGTAGAGTGGTTGAGTTTTCAATTAAGCGTATATATAGTGTGTTACTTAATCCAAGACTCCATATAGAATGGATATTATATAACTTGAGGAGATAATGAAACAACTACAAGAGAATATGGATAAAGGGTTAATAATCCCAAGTGCTTCACCGTGGGGTGAATCTATCCTCTTCATGAAGAAGAAGTATGAGTAAATGCTCCTTTCAATTGATTATTGTTATCTTAATAAGATCATATAGAAGAAAAATTATCCTATTCCACATATTGATAGATTTTTCAATCAGCTACATGGAGCACAATACTTCTCCATGGTGTGTTTTTTGTCAGGGTATTACCAATTTTGGGTAAACAAGGAGGATATACCCAATGATAGTTTTAAACAAGGTACATGTAGTATGAGTTAATAGTAATTCCAATATGAATCATTAAGAAACTAGAAATTATCATGGACTTGATGAATAGAGTCTTAAGAGATTACATAGGAAATTTTTCATTAGTATTTTTTGATGATATTAGAATATTATCCAAAACCAAAGAGGAACATGAGTAGAATATGAGAATTTTGATAAAGACCCTATTAAAGGATAATATTTATGCCAATTACATAAATTTGAGCTCTTGTTTAATAAATTATCATTCTTGGGCCATATAATCACAAGAAATGGGATATCTATAGACCCTTAAAAACATATTCAATTATACGATGATTGAGGCCAACATTTATGATAGATATCAATAGTTTCCATGGATTAGGTGGATACTATCATTGATTTTTGAGAAATTTCTCATGATTGTAAAACCCTATCCTCAGGATAACATGGAAGAGTTTAAATTTTCCTTGTATTGTTGAATTAAAAGAGTGATTTAAGGAGTTAAGAAGGATGATTATCACAACACATATGCTTGCACTACCCCCAAGTGTAATATTTTGTGTAGAATTTCGCGATGCTTTGAAGAAGGGTTTGTGTCATGTGTTGATGAATAATGAAAAAGTGATAACATATGCCTCAAGGAATTTTAATGTTCATTAAAATATCTACCAACCACATGATCTAGAGATGGATTCAATGGTTTTATCATTGAGAATATAGTGGAATTATCTATTTGGAGAGAAGTTTGAAATATATATAGATAAAAGATTCTAAATTATATATTAACACTTAAAGAGAGGAATATGCACACAAAAATATGGTGAGAGATGATCAAGTATAGGAACTAATAAATTCAATACTATCATGGTAAATTGAAAAAGTGGTGGATGCTATATGTAGAAAGGATCCTGTCATTCTATCATTGATGAGTATTGAGAGTGATTCTATCTTCTTATATTTGGAGTGGATGGATATGGGAATCATAAAGGAAGGTACATCATCAATCCTTTCACAAATTAATGCTCAATAGTACCTCCTAGAGAGGATAAAGGATGCTCAAAGAGATGATGTAGGAATTTAGAAAAAAATGGAATCTATTTGAAAGGGTAAATTCTCAGAGTTCCAAGTTAGTGAAAGAGGAGTTGTAAGACATGGGTCACGTTTATTTGTACCGTAAAATCCTGAGAAAAAGAAAGAGTTGTTGGATGATTTATATAGTTTTCCTTCTCTATTCATACTGAAAGATCAAATATGTATCAATATCTTAAAGAGAACTATTGGTGGGAAAATATGTAGAATGAGATAATGGAGTATTAGTAAAGAAGTATTGTTTGTTAGTAAGTGAATGAAGAAAGGGAAAAAATCCATGGGGATAATGTAACCATTTTCCATGACTACATTAAAATGGGAAAACAACACCATGGAATTTGACACTTTTCTTCTAAAGACATCAAGTGGGAATAATGCTATATGGGTTATGGTGGATCATATTACTAAGACTGCACACTTCATTTAAATTCAAGAGGATTTATCACTCGATGGACATTCAAGGATATACATTATAGAATTGGTGAGGTTGAATGGAACACCACTATCAAGTATATCTGATTGAGATCCAAGATTTACCTACAAGTTATGGAAGAGTCCCCAACATGATTTGAATACTCAGTTGAACTTCATCATGAACTATCACCCTTAAAGTAATGGCCAATCTGAGCCGACAATCCATAAACTTGGGGAAGTGTTGAGATCCTGCTATATTGACTTCAAATGATGATGGGATTAACATTTCCCTCTATTGGAGTTCTCATACAATAATAGTTTCCACTCAAGAATCCAAATGGATCCCTTTGAATCTCATTACAGGAAGAGGTTCAGAACACCTACATTCTGGGATGAAGTTGGGGAATGAAAACTACTATGTTCTGAAATTGTCAAGGAAATGGTGGGAAAGGTTAAGACCATTTAGCAGTTCATCAAGGCTTCTCAGAGTAGAATGAAATTCTATTATGATAATCATCAGTGTTACCAAGAAAATTATGTTGGAGACATGGGATTCCACTATATATATCTATAGAAGAAATTCATGAGATTTGGGAAGAAGGGGAATCTTAGTCCAAGATACATAATCCCCTTTTATATCCTTGATCGCATCAGAGTGGTGGCCTATATGCTAGCAATCCCAACTTACCTATATCAAGTACATGATATATTCAATGTATCCCTATTGATAAAGTACACAGTATACCCCTCACATGCACTCAATATAGTGGGGGTACCATTAGAGAATTATCTATAATATGTGGAGTAACTAGTGAGGATCTTAGATTATAGAGACAATGTTTTCTGAAATAATACTATACACTTTCTCAATGTGATGTATAGAAACCACAAGTTTGAAGAAATGACATGGGAATCAAAGGAAGTGATAAAACATAATTATACTGATCTATTTTACTGTGTGAATGGAAAATTTTGATGTATAATTTTCTAAATGGGGGGTATATTGTATCAAAATAGACATTTATAAATCAAATTCCCCTTATGATTTAAATGAAATGTAATATTTTTCATTATAATTAATGAAAATACATAAAATTATTTGGTTTTATTATATCCTATCAGATTAATAATATTCTTAACCACAATTACCATTTATAATATATCCATTTAATAGTGATCACATGATTAGTATAAATACAGGGTTTTAACAAATCCAATTTACAAGATCAAAGTATTTGAGGGCCTAAACCAATAGGATCATTTGTTATGGATCCCATTTATCAGAGCTTCTGATGGTGATAGAATCACTAATCTTTTCACCCGACAAACCCCAAGATAATATCTAAAAACTTAACCATGAGACAAACCATTTATAAGAGACGTTCAAGCTCATAGATATCACAACTAAAACCATGTACGACAAACCACCCCATGAAAATCTCATCGTCGAAAACCATACATTTAAGGTGTTTCTTGATGTATCGAAGGGATATGTATCAAGACCCTAGAGATCTGAGTATTTGAATTATTTGTTATATAATAATGAATATATTTTAATCTTATTACTTATAATTTATTTAGAAAATTATTTAGATAAAATAAGTATTATTTTCGAAATAAAAATGTATAATTATCCAAAATTGATTTTTTCTTAATTTTCCGAGACAGTAGAATTTCTGGGTAATAATTAAATAAGGTATAAATATACTGTTTTGATTATGACATCATAATGAACCCAAAATTATGTAATGAATACACCAAAAGGTATCCATGACCAAATATTGATTTTCCATTTAATATTATGCAATTTTATGTTTTGTTTTAATTATTTTATGAATCCTACAAAACCACTTATATATTTGTAATGTTTTTAAATAAATTATTTAAGAGTATATCTCACATACGAATGAGAAAGGGAATTAACTTATTAAGTTAATCACTTGGACATAGAAAATAATTAAAACCAATCCCATTTTGAATAAATCATGGGAAAAACTTGAGGTATGGTTTTTTGGTTTTTGTTATTTTATTATATAGAGACCAAAACATAGGTTTGAGAAATACTAATGAAATATACACATTTTACCTATATAAACCCACATACTCTACCATTTCTCTTTATTAAAAATCCTCACAGAATGTCCTTATTCTTCCATCCTCTAGCTATAATCCTCCCAAGGTTCCCTTGAGATCTGAAGAAGCATCTCTAAAGAAGTTTGTGTCTCACACTGAAATAAGATGTCCACCCATTCTCCTCATTATTAATTATTAATTATTATATTCTATATTCTATATTCCAATTCATAATATAAATATATATATATATAATTATATGTACCTAATACTTCAATTTTTATGTCAAAATTACAAGAGACACATGTCACTCTCATCAACCAATTTCTATGAATTTATATTGGATGCTATTTTACTGTAAAAATTTATCCATGATTTTCAATTAAAAAACAATATTGTAGTGAATACCATACACATTTCTTATAAAAGGTGTTAATATTTATTCACATATAATTATTTTACATTGGACATAAATTTATGTACTCCCTACTACATGATCATGGTTAAAATATGATAATGAATGAATGCATGTTTTATGATCTATTTGACACACTTAAGCAAGCGAATGAAATGAAAGTGACAGATAAAACTACAATTATATAGTGCTCCAATGCATTGGTAATGTGTAGTCTCATTAGACATAATGTTGGGATTGGAAATAAACCTGATTCCTTTATGGTACTTTCTCCATCATGGTGTCATAGTAGTTACCATTGACCTATTTTTATGATGAAGTGTTTGTGGTTTTTTGCACATTTCTCATATTTTCTTTATGTCATCATGTTAGATCATTCCACATTGTTCATGTTTTTTATTCTCACTCCTTTAATTCCAAATTTATATTATTATGGTATAACATGTATTTACTTATTTAGTTCAATCTATTTTTATTTCCTTATTGAGAATTATAGATCACCCCTTTCTTATGTATATCCATAGATTATCCTGGGTAGTTTTAAGTACAAAAACGTTTAGGAAGTATTCAATAAGGATGACGTATTTCTCTTTTTTATTTTTTATGTAATTTACCTGATTCCTAAATACTCTATATTATTAGATATTATGGGTTGTATTTTGTTTAATCTTATTTAATAAATCGTGAAATGAAGTTTAATAAAGAGATATGATTTTATAATTTGGATGAGGACTCAATTGGAATATATCATAGTAAAAGTGACATTGACATATCTTTTTTAACATTATAATTAATGTTCTATAAATTTGACATCAAATAATGTTTAAAATTCAAGATAAAAAATGAGATGAAATATCACTATAATAAAGATATTTTGGTGGACAATTTTTGGATTCAAGAATCAATTCTAAAAAAGGATCAAATAGAAGATGTTATCATAAAACCTTTTTAAAGGATTAATTTAAAATACTAATGTTTTCGGTGGATATTAACCATATTCCTCTCCATTAAATGGTATGGTGATTATGCCCCCTCTCTTATCTTGTTCGTTGAATTATTATTTTAAATGAGTGATAAAATAAAATATAAATTCCCTTACGATTATTCCTTTTATGTATTGACTAATGGGTTTGAAGAATATATATGGAAGTGATCCATTGATCTATTTTTAACTTATTTTAGAAATTATTTCTCATTTAGGGGGTTATGTATTTAGAGATAACTATTAAAAGGTGAATGTTTTCAGGAAAAAAAATTATTGTGTGAGTTATGTGATGTTCTTGAAAGGTTTGAATATTTTTTTTATAATTATAGAAATGATAATTTGTTAAAATGGTCATTGAATTTTTTTGATCATTTAAATTAATTTTATGTTTATTTTTATCTATGTATATGTGTTTAATTGTTATTAGTAAGATCAATATTTTTTAAAAGTGGAACTTAAGTCATTATTTTTATAGAATTTAGGCCATTATTGACCATCATTATTATTTTCTATATTATGTTAAATCATGTAATAATTGAATGATATATTAATGATTCATCAAAACTTATTTTACATATGATAGTAATTAATGTTTTTTGTTTCCATCAAAATTCAAATAGATAGAGTGTTGAGCCTAATATTTTTTTTGGACATTATTAAGAACATGGTTGGAGAAGAACTAAAGATAATTTGAGGTGTATGTAATTGGTGTGATGTAATTTTTCCAATAAATAAGTCAAATTAAAACAACAGTTTATAATGATTAAAATTTTGTTTTTATGTCAATTACGAGGTATTGGTGTGATTGTCTGGTCATGTAACCTACTGTGATGTTAGAAAAAGTTGTTTGATGATTTATTCTATGATGGTGATATATTCATGTTTTAGTGATAATAAAAATAGGTATGGACACTATTATGGAAAATAAAGTTTTTATAATTCATATAAAAATGTTGTCTAAATGGATAAGGACTGAAGATGAAGTTCTAATTATGTCGTAGTGTAACAGATAACATTGCAATGAACCTCGTGTTTGAATGAAAATAGGGCGATCACTATTACAATAGGAATTTCATAATTCATTATAGAATAATTATTTGTCTATAATAGATGGATATTAGGTATATTACATAGAGGTAACTATGTTGGTTTATGTGCATGTTTTGTAATTTTAGAAGTTCCTCCTACAAGGGTGATGTGTAGGTTCCTTGTTTATGGTTTTCATGATCCCTTAAATTTTAAAAATAAAGAGTGATTGATATGGGAAAAAATAGTGATGACCAAGTGTTCATGTGTCATTTATACCCATTTGTGGATGTATATAAATATTCTAGGAATTATTAAATGGTAAGAGAAAATGGTTGTTCATTTTTCTAAAGTTTTAAATGAGGAACTCCACATTGTGGTACATGTGACGCTGGAAGAAAATATTACATTTCATAATTGATGAGTGAATAATATATTGTCTTCCAAGTGGTACTAAGATATATTTTAAAATTATTTCAGTTTAGTTATATTAAAATGAAATAAAAAATACCCTGAATGAGGCCGTAGTTTGTGATATATTCCTAAAATCTCATACAATATGTCATGGTTCCATATTTCGTCATATAAGTGTTTCATATTTAACTATATCAGATAACACATCTCTTTTAATGACTCAAGAACCTCTCATAAATGATAAATAAATTATTATATCTCATTAAATGCTCACTATGAGGTCTATTATGATAAAATGGTTACAAAGTAAGTGAGATAAGTTGAAAGATAGTTAGAAGAAGCTGAATTTTTGAATATTAATTATAAATTCCAATTTGAACTTGAAAAAATATTAATATTTTACAGGAGAATAAATAGTACTGTATGGATATAGGTTAAAGAGTGAACACATGATAATTTTACATGTAACACACCAAGGTCTTAAATAATAAATTGAAATGTATGAAACCTTTTTTAAGTAGATATTTATAAGTATCCTTTAAACATAATTTTGTAGCTTCTATATTTTGAATTTCAAAAAATGGTCATCTATAATTATGAACAGGAAGTTATTTATATTCTAATGGAACCAACTTTATTTTTTTTGTGAATAGTAACCAACCATTATGAATAGTAATATGAATAGTAATATGAATCTAATGAATAGTAAATTGTATTATTATTTTATTTTCTTAAGGTTATAAGATATTGAGATGTCGATTAATTTTTCAAGGTGTTAAAAAAAGAGTTATATATTTAAAACTATTATTTCTGAATAAATTATGATTTTATTTAAAAATTAAATTATTAATATTTAAAAAATTAATTTCATAAAATTGAGTTCATTTTTGAATCATACTCGTTGAAAATTTATTAGGGTGAATTTATGGGATTTTTCTGAAAGAGTCGAATTTTTGGAAATTAGTAAACATACAGTTTTTAGATTTCAGTATGTTTAATGACATAATTTATGATATAATAATGATTTAATAATTATTCTAGATTTTTGTACACTAATATAAGATATGAGGTGTCCCATGTGGCTAATACCATGGGAAAATACAATGGGAAAGCCCATGGTTTGGAAAATACCACCAACGAGGTGTCCCTTGGAAATTAATAAAATATTCCCTCACTTTTTCTGTAAATACTAATAAATTCATTCATTACATTCATTAAAAATCCTACTCAACAATGATATGGTCTTTTAACTCCCTATTAGTCCTCCCAATGTGTCCTCAATCCCCCAATGTCACAACCGTCACGTCTTAGGATTTACTCTACAAGGTAAGAGAATTCTCAAATTTTCTCTTTTTCTAATCAAGTCCTATTTTATGTGGTATATCATTCATGTTTCCATACCATGTTCTTAATTAAATTTTAGTTTATCTATATATTGTATTATGATACATTTTTGGGTGGTTGACCTATGTCCCCTCTTTTTTTTATGTTTTCTAAACCTATGTTGCATAGCTGTTAGGCTGCCAAATTTTTGTAAGGGATTTCTCAACTATTCTTTTATTTTGAGTTCCTTTCCTTTCTTTTTATTTCATCTTATCCGCTTATCCAAGAGGCATGAATGATCCAGTTTCATACATATTCTTTATTTCATCATGTTTATGGAAGAATCACCATTATACTTCTTCTCCTCTACCACTTATTCCAGAAATTAAAATATCGTCCGTGGTGTGTCAATTTACCTTCATCATTAACAATGTGATTTCAATTTCTTTTACTTACGTCAAGACTGGTCATGAAAACATATTTATTGTTGAACCAGATTATAATTTTTTTATTATAACTTATATATGTTTCTAGACTCATTTTTTACACATGTGATTAATTTATAAAACAAAATGAGATCTTTATGATCGATGATTTTCCAAAATGACTTAAAAAAATCAATAATGATTTAAATTATGAATCATCCACATGTAATAATTAAAATTGGTAAAAGGTAAAATTTATGGTTTTGGAAACATTTAAATACCACTCAATTTTTATTCTGGAGTTCCACTTCCAATCGACAATAATATCATTCCTGAACCGATCATGGAAACCATGTAAAGAACAAACCTAAAACAATGTAAATAACAAAATATTACTAATAAATGTGTCCAATGATGTCGTAAAATGATCATATAAGGTGTTATAAACCTTAATATGTTTCATTAAGATAGTAATAACACTATTTTAACCATTATACATTAGGTTTAAACACATTTTAAGTAAGAAGAACCCGAGGTAAGGGAATTCTTAACCCAATTTACATTCATTGGATTAACCTTCTTCTTTATTCATTATGTGGTATTAAGATTTTTGGTGTGATGAATTTATTTCATATTATGTCACACTATGTGTATTTATAGTGTATACATCACTCCATTCTATTACTTCTCAATCCATTTATATTTTAAGAGAATTTCTTTTAAAATACTGTAAAACTCTCTTTAATAAATCTGAAAAGGTTTGTTTTTTTTGTGTATGGTATGTTTTGTTTCTCCTAATTTCTAGATAATTTACTACCATGATTTGTCCCATAAACATTATTTATGTTGTTTTGTGCCCATTATATCTCCAGATATGTTGGTTTGAGCCCATTACAGCCCATTATATGATGGGTAAGCCCCATTATAGCTCTCCAATGCATTGGGTACTCTAGAGATGGAAGTTAACCAAACGGATATTATATAGGTAAGGGTTAATGTAAGAGTGATAAGGTAAATAAGTCCCAAGGAAACTACATTATCTTTCTATGAATGTGAGTTTTTAGGATTATGGGTTTTATTGATTTTTATGTTATCACTTGACTAACTATTTCTTTCTTTATATCCCTTACTGTGTTTTGTACTCGTCCCAAGTTTTTAAAATGTTTTAACAGGTTATAAGGATGGGTATGAGAAAGAAGAGAGTTGTGATGTTTTATATGGAGTGTTGTCAACGAAATCATGTTTTATGTTTTAATGTTTTATATTTTGAAAAAATGGATACTATTTTTAATAGTATCCTCTGTTTATGAATGTGGTTTGTTTTGTATGTAAGATATCCTATTTCTTTAAAACTCTAAACCTGAAAAGATCCCCAATGTGTAATAATGTATGTTCTTGTATAAAATTGAATATTAATCAATTTTTTATGGTTGGGTCCTTATTGTTGGTATCAAAGGATGGTTTGGTTAACTTTAGGGGTTAGGATGATGTTAAAATAGTACCATAAATGATATTTAATCTATGGTTATTCAAAATGTTAAAGAATTTAAGGATTTCCATGTTTTTTCATCTTAGTTATGTCTGTGAAGAATGGTCTTACACAAATGAAACAAGAAAGTTAAAGTAGGAAGGCACCAAGAGGCTGATGTCTGTACGAATCTACATCCTGAAATGGTGGGAATCAGAATCGAACAGTTTGTGATAGAAATGGATCATTTGAGTCAAGCAATAAACAGGGGTGGTATCCATGATAGAGAGGAACATGATCAACCACAAATAGAAATGTATATTGTGGAGCATTTTATGAGGCAACATCCTTCATCATGCAGTCGAACCACAAAACCAGTGATAGTCGAATGATGGATCAATGCTCTAGAAAAGATATTTTGATGTCATGGGATGTTCAGAATGTGAAAAGGTAATACTCTCCATTTATCATTTGGAAGGTCAATCTCATATATGGTGGTCTTTGGTTAAGAATATGAGAGAAAGATATGATCTTTATAGTATAGTATAGGAAGATTTTAGGCCTTATTCTAGAAATTGTTTTCCCAAAACTGTTCAACTAAGAATGGAGAAGCAATTAATGGATCTGAAGTAGAATGATGATGATTCTATGGTAGCATATGAAGCCAATTTTTCAAGAATGGCCAGGTACGTACCAGATTTTACTCGGTATTTTGATAGTAAAATTAATAGATTTTACTCTAGTTTGAAACCGTTTTTGCAAATAGATTTGGCTTCACGAAATTTTAAAATCTATCAGAAACTAGTTTGTTATACTAAAAAAGTTGAGATGGAGTTTTTTGACACGTTTGTGCCTCGTGATGAGAAGAATAACAAGAGGCCAGGTTGGTAGGCTTTGTGAAAAGTGTGGTAAAAGGAATCCTGGTGAATGTCTTGTAAATTGTGGGAAATTTTAACGATGTGGAAAATTTTGACACATGTCTTGTGAGTGAAAGGAAAATGATCCAAAAAATAATGAGTAGATGATGGTGAGATGCTTTAAATGTAAGGAATTTCTCTATTTTGCTAATGTCTGTTTGAAGCTAGTCACTTAAGCAGGGAATCAACAGGATTGGAAGCATAAGTTTTTGGAAATATCATTTGGATCCACTTCAAAATATGTTGAGCCATAAAATATGGTGGAATCAGGTACATTTCTTATTTTTAAATATTTTTCAAATGTGTTATTTGATTCAAGGTCTGCATTTCCCTTTATTTCCGATAACGTTTCTAAAAAATTGGGAATTCAACCTCCATAAATAAAAACAGATCTCATGGTAAAACCAACTGGAAGAAATATTGTGGTAAAAATAAATTATAAAAATATATATATCCTTGTCTATGGAAAGAGTTTACCTTAAAACTATGTTTTTTTACTCTAGTAGAGTTTGATGTTATTCTTGGTATGGATTGTCACACCCAGACTGATGCTGAATTTTAATTTAATTACTTTGGGTCTCACGTTTGAGCAGCGTTTTGAATCAGTTCTTATTTTTTAAAAAATGGGTTTTATAGAGGGGCAAGACTATGCCCGCGGCTGTGCTCAGTTCCCGTCCTTAATAAAAGAATGTTTTATTATTAAAACGGGCGCCAATCGGGCACGTGACCGGGCGCATTCCGTGCATGCTACCATGCGCAATGTAAAACCTCAATTAAGAATTATGTTATTATTTTTGGTTGGTTTTATTATTTTTGTTTCATTATTAGTATTATCATTAATTAAGTTAATATTTTAATTTGGTTATAATTATAATTATTATATTTCAGCTAATATTTTTATTTGGTAGTTAGTATTAAAATTAGTCTTAAAATTATAAAATAATTAACTTAAATTTAGGTTACCATTATTATTGTGATTATGAATAGGTTAGCTTGATTTTTTCTTAAGTTTCGTTTTTTATAATGTCATTATTATTTATTTATTTATTTATTTCATTTCTTTCTCTAATTTTTTTCTCCCTTTTTTTCACCCCCTTCTTTCTCTCCTTGGCATCGCGTGGACCTCTTCCATCACCCCTCCTTGTATAGCGTTGCACATCCCCTTGCACTACTAGCGCTGCAGCTCCCCTCCGGCACCATCCCTTGAGACCAGCACACCACAGCCCCGTCGGCCTCCTCTCGTGCGCACGACCTCCCTTGCCATGCCTCCCTCTCGGCTGAGACCACCGAGAAAACCTTCCAGATGGACCGCCCTCTTATTCCATCTCTAGATAGCCGCACCGCTTCACCCTCCCTCTCTGGAAAGCTGAACCGCTCCGCTCCCCAAACTCGAACCCGCGTCCCTCCACTCCCTCAGACCACCTGGACGACACTGCATCTCCTTTACAGAAGAATTTTCCGGTGCGACACATCTTCGACAGTTTCCTTTATGCTCCGATTAGTCTCCCACTCCCTCGTCACAGGTTTGTTTTTCTTCGTTTAGTTGATTTTATTTTTTGAGAGTTTATTGGATTAAATTGGTGTTGTAATTGGTTTGATTTTGATGTTTTGGTTCAATGAATTGATTTTAGGGTACAATTTGATTTTTTTTGTCGTGCGATTGGTTCATCTTGGATGTTCTTGTTGCAATTCTTTGTTTAAGGGTTTTATTAGGCCCTTTTCAGTGTGATTGAGGTGCCATGATCCTTGCACACCAAGTTCCAAAGTCTGCTGCACATCGGTAGGTGGTTTCACTCTTAATTATTATCTGATTAATATATTTTCAAGTTTAATTTATTTAGTATGTTATTTAATTAATTTGAGTTGTGCAAAATTGATCTTATTTGATGTTCAATTTTCATTTTAATTCTCTGGTAGCATGTTTATATTATGCATGAGTTTCCTACTGAAAACTCATATCGAGTTGTTAGTGATTTTTAAATAGCGTAGTTAGATCATTATGTTATGGAATTAGTGTGAAACATATTTTTTTGACATAGTGTCGTGTGCATCTTAAAATAAAAGAATATTTTGTGTGGGTTAATGGGTGATGCCAAGTTACTTATTAAAATTGTATCATAAGCTTTTATTTTTGGCATATTAAGTTGTGAAGTTTGTGCAAAAGCATCTTACCTATGGTGTAAGGTTTCTCATGAGACTGTTTGGGTGGTGCGGGTCACACTTTATATTGTATTTGAGTGCGTACAATGTTGAACTGTGTTTTGGATTTATAAATAGTTACTTTTGTGTGTGTAAAACCATGTGACACTCTTTTTCTATTGTTTTACAAACTTTTTAAGTGGTTTCTTAGATTATGTCAATAGTGTGAAACGTGTTTGGAAAACACTTTAGCGATGTATTATTTCAAATGGTTTTTGTGTGTGTAAATGGTTGTTTTGGCATGTGCAATGTCTTATTGGGTTTGATTGTATGATTATGACAGGTGACATGAACTCTAAACACCTTGAGCACAAACATGACTCCTGGGTACTAGGTGGGCGGACTAGGACTAGTATGCTAGTGATACGAAAGTGGAATCGGCCCAGTTTCACATAGATGGATTTTACGACTACAACACTAACTAAACTTTTGGATGATGTTGGAGACCACTAGGTTATGGATGTATTTCCCTACTAGTAGATAGTGAACGAGAACGTATATTGATGTGTAAACCTTATTTTTAAATTTATTCATCTTTCTGATTGTTTTATGTTTATTTATTCAGGTAAACCATTCCCATGTTCCATTTTTGATACTCGGGCACTTGTGCCAGCCCGTGGGGATTCAGAATGCCCTTCGGCCCATGTGGTAGACCAGGTTAGGAGCCGGGTCGGATGACGACCTGGCCAGGTTCGTAAAAAATGGTATCAGAGGGAGTTTGTTCTTGTTATTTGGGATGTTAGGTAGATCGGGGATAGGATTTTTGGTACTCGAGGGGTAGGTGCGAGAAGAGCATCGCAAACTCTTACGAGTTCCGATCCTCGAGTAGCCAGGGGTAGTCCGGGATTTAAGTTTTCGGATTTTCTCTGTGTGGATGGGGGATGACAGTAGGAGTAAACCAGTACTGCATTTGGTATCACATGGAGTGGCGACCCATGTGATGCCCGGGAGTACAATTCAACACTCCTGGTGGTTGGTGCATGCCTAGGTCATGGTCTGCTAAACCATGTAGCCGGGTTAGACATGAAAACTAGTCCTCTGTATAGGTGATTTAATGTTTACGATGTCTTGCTTCAGTTTTTGGGATTGGCTGGAAATTGTTTTCCTTTAAAAAAGGGAAGCAGACTTTGGTGCTGCTCTTATTTTATTTTGGTGTGCAGTTGGTGTGATATTCGGGGTGCATTTCTCTTGGACCTTGTTTTTGGAAATTTGGCATTTGATTTTTTGAAAATTGAATTCCTAAAATAATTTCTTGGGTTATCTGAAAGTGAAGTGGGTTGTTTTAGAAATGGAAATCATTTTGAAAATTTCTCTTGAAACTTTGAAATGATTTTTGAAAAAATAGAGTATA
Source organism: Viscum album (assembly GCA_963277665.1). Classification (NCBI taxonomy): domain Eukaryota; kingdom Viridiplantae; phylum Streptophyta; class Magnoliopsida; order Santalales; family Viscaceae; genus Viscum; species Viscum album. The sequence goes on from OY728130.1 coordinate 927,859,953, forward strand.
TTTTTTGGAATATTGAGAATGTTTTATTTTTTAAAAGCGGAAGAACCTTGCTTTGTCCAGTGGTATTCCTATAGATGATCACATGGGAACATGGAATTGATTAATGGATAGTTGTTGGATTGTGTGGATGGGTTCCTGGGTGGCACGAAAATGAAAATCTGTGAGGCATCCTGGAATATCAGTGGTGAGTGACTTATTTTAAAAGCTGTATCTTGTTTCCAAAAAAGTTGGTTTTTCTCAAAAAGGGGTTTTTGTGCTTAAATGATTTTGGAATTGGAAATGGTTTTGAGTCTGAAGTGAAATCGATGGATTCAAAATAGTTGTTGTGTTTTATTGTACTATGCTTGGTTTTTCAAGTGGGTGTTTTTATTTAAGGATAAATTGATGTTTTAAATTGAAATTGTTTGATTTGTGTCCGATATATGGATGTTTGATTTGTGATTTGTTTGTATTTGTGGAAGGATGTTTTGTGTTTCTTTTTTCGGATATTCCCCTAGAAATGTCTCATGGGTTTCCAGAAAGTCTCTCAGTTCTTGGCTCAGCCCAGACTCTCAGTGGAGTGGCGGGGTTAGGTTCTGCTCGGTGGGTTCGATTGTTCATAAACATCGAGGTCAGTTGGATATTGTTTAATATTTTGAGAAAGTTGTAAGTGCCTTCGGTTTTTGAGGAACTTTGGATGTTGTGTGGGTGTAAGTTGTCTCAGGTATGTCTGGTGGAGCAGGACTAGATTGGTGAACATGGATTGTTCCGTTTTATTGGCGAATGGTAATGTCGTGAGTGATCCTCAAGTCTTAACACATTCTGCGGTTGTACCTAAGGAAGTGAAGCGAGAGAAATTGGTGGATCTCAAAGGTAATCAATAAATCAACAGGCGTAGATTGAGGTGCGTTAACCTTTCTGATGAGCTGGTTTCTTGTTCTCCAGAGGTTGTGTGGAACAATCAGCTTAAAGATTGTAATAGTTGTTGTTCTCATCTATATTTTGGTAAGTGAAGGTTCCTCATCCGATGAAGAGAGTGAACCAAAGGGACTTGTTCTTGGAGTTCCCCTCTCGTCAGTTTGTGTCACGTGTTTGATAGACCGCTCAATCTCCTACCTCGAGTGTGGTCAGTCGGACACCCTAAGTCATTCACTGCAAATATTAGTTGGTATGTTGACAGAGTGTCCGTTTGGGGGATGAGGAGTAGCATGGATGTTGCTTTTCCAGCAGAGGAAGTTCCAGTCATAGGTGGTCATATTATGACTGTGAGGCTGTAGATGCTTCATACATCGGGGCCCCAGCCATAGGTCTCAGGGTGAAGCTTGCGCACAATCAAAACTAATCGGACGTGGTGCGAGCTTGGTCCGACTTAAGTCTGCAGTGATGGGATGAGGGTGACTTAAATTTCCCATAATGCTGTAATGTCTCTAAAGGCTTTATTTTTGTTGTGAGGAGCATGATACACCTATCTACATTTTTTGGTCCTAATTTATGGGATTTCCTGTTGGGTCTTAAAGAGGTCTGATGAATCAGTATTCTTGTAAAGCCAGCGGGCGTGCTCTGTGAAGCTTCTTGTGGTCGGTTATAGATTGAAATTGTACTTGTTTCAGAGATTCTTATTTCTTGTGGAGTTGATGCACGTCTATCCAGTTTTCCACTAGGTTATGGGTTTCCTCTATCAAAACCATCTCATGAAGGGGAGTGTTGTCCACTATAGGAATGATCAGTTCAGGTCGACCTATGTTGGTGGGTTGGTGATGAAGAGTTCAGTCTGTATCGCTCAAAGAAAACTGGGAATGCCTGCGCGGGTTCCGTGGTGTTAGGAAATTCTTAAATAGTGGGGAGACCCACCTCGGGTCTTGCCGACGTCCCCTCTCGTGTTGGTTGGTTAATCTTAGGGAGCTTGGATGGTCTATCTAGTGTCGAAGGTTTGTCGGGGTTTGTGAGTCATCTTGGTTTGGAGACCCAGTGTTTGGGAAGAGCCCTAATATGGTGGGGATACCACCGTAGGAAGAGCTTGTGGAAGACACTATTTTCAAAGTGCGCTTGGCAGTGAAACCCCTTACTTATGCTCCGCCCAACCTCGACCATGCTAATTGGATAGCTTGTGTAGTGGGTTTCTTGACGAGCGTTCTTGGAGATCTCAAGCGGCCCTGGTGATCCCTACATTAGGGGTTGGGGTGTTTCATGTTGTAGTTGTGTTTGATAGTGAATTCCTTGTTGTTGTACTTTCTGCTTAGTGATTCTGGTTGGGAGATTTTTAAAGTTTCAGGTCATGGTGTTTTGAATTCTCGGTCTTCGAGTGATTGAGTTTTTATTTTAGGTATTTTCACCGTCTTTCTTGGAATCATTGGGTTGGTCAAGTCTTTTGGGACTTTCTGGGGGCAGAAAGTGTCATGGTGGGGAGGATTGTCACACCCCGACCGATGCTTAATTTTAATTTAATTATTTTGTGTCTCACTTTTGAGTGGCGGTTTGAATCAGTTATTCATTTAAAAAAATGGGGTTTATAGAGGTGCGTGATTGTGCCCGCGACTGTGCTCGATTCCTGTCCTTAATAAGAGACAGTTTTATTATCATTAAATTTATTATTAAACGGGCACGCACCGCGCACGTGACCATGCGCGTTGTCTAACCACAATTAGGAATGATGTTATTATTTTGGTTGGTTTTATTATTTTTGTTTTATTATTAGTATTATTATTAATTAAGATAATATTTTAATTAGATTATATTTATAATTATTGTTTATCAGATAATATTTTTATTTGTTCGTTAATATTAAAATTAGTCTTAAAATTATAAAATAATTAACTTACATTTAGGTTACAATTATTATTGTGATTATGAGTAAGTTAGTTTGAGTTTTTATTAGGTTTCATTTGTTTTTTAAATTTGTCATTATTTATTTATTTATTTCCATTTTTTCTCTATTTTTTCCTCCCTTTTTTCCTCCCCCTTATTTATCTCCTTGGCATCGCGTGGACCTCTTCTCCCACCCCTCCTTGCATCGTGCTGCACATCTCCCTGCAACTCTAGTGCAGCAGCTCCCCTCCAACACCCTCCGTTCAGACCAGCACACCACAACCCTGTTGGCCTCCTCTCGTGCACACGACCTCCCTTTCCCTGCCTCCCTCTTGGATGAGACCACCCAGAAAACCCTCCTAATAGACCACCCTCCTCTTACATATCCGGACAGCCACACCGCTTCTCCCTCCCTCTTCGGCCAGCAGAACTGTACTACTCCCCAACCTCGAACCCGCACCGGTCCACTCCCTCGGACCACCTGGACCATGCCGCATCTCCCTTCTGGATGAATTTTCTGGTGCGACACATCTCCAGCAGTTTCGTTTAAGATCCGATTAATCTCCCACTCCCTCGTCGCAGGTTTTTTTTTCTTCTTTTAGTTGATTTTATTTTTTGACAGTTTATTGGATTAAATTTGGTGTTGTAATTGGTTTGATTTTGATTTTTTAGTTCAATGAATTGATTTTAAGATTAAATTTGATTTTGTTTTTGTGTGATTGTTTTAGATTGGATGTGTTTGTTATAGTGCTTTGTTTAAGGGTTTTATTAGGCCCTTTTTGGTGCGATTGAGGTGCAACGATCCGTGCGCACCAAGTTACAAAGTCTTCTACACACCGGTAGGGGGTTCCACTCTTAATTATTATCTGATTAATTAATTTTCATGTTTAATTTATTTAGTATGTTATTTAATTAATTTACATTGTGTGAAATTGATCTTCTTTGATATTTTATTTTCATTTTAATTCTCTGGTAGCATGTTTATATTATACGCGAGTTTCCTGCTGAAAACTCATATCGAGTTGTTAGTGATTTTTAAATTGCACGGTTAGCTCATTATGTTATGCAATTAGTGTGAACTGTATTTTTTATTGACATAGTGTCGTGTGCATATTATAATAAAGGAATATTTTGTGTGGGTTAATGGGTGATGCCCAGTTACTTCTTAAAATTGTATCATAAGCTTTTGTTTTTGGCTTATTAAGATGTGAAGTTTTTAAAAAAGTGTCTTACCTGTGGTGTAAGGTTTTTCATGAGACTGTTTAGGTGGTGCAGGTCACACTTTATATTGTATTTGAGTGCGTAAAATGTTGAACTGTGTTTTGGATTTATAAATAGTTACTTTTGTGTGTGTAAAACCATGTGACACTCTTTCGCTATTGTTTTACAAACTTTTTAAATGGTTTCCTAGATTATGTCAATAGTGTGAAACGTGTTTGGAAAACACTTTAGCGATCTATTATTTCAAATGGTTTTTGTGTTTTCAAATGGTTTTTTTGGCGTGTGCAGTGTCTTATTGGGTTTGAGTGTATGATTATGACATGTGACATGAACTTTGAACTACTTGAGCATAAACGAGAATCCTGGGTACTAGGTGGGCAGACTAAGACTACTGCGCTAGTGATACGGAAGTGGCATTAGCCCGGTTTTACTTAGCTGTATTTTACGACTACAATACTAACTAAACTTTTGGATGATGTTTGAGACCACTAGGTTTTGGATGTGTTTCCCTACTAGTGTCTCGTGCACGAGAACATATATTGTTGTCTTCATATACCATTTTTCATCGAGACGCGATGTTCTAGCGTCCCACTCCTCGCTAGTATCTTTAGGAACTCTCCCATATTTGTGCTCCTCTTTTGCTTTGTGCTCACCGTTGGCACACGGTGTGACGTTGGGGTTACCAGTATAGTGTGTGTGTCTCTGTGTGTGTGTGTGTGTGCATGAGTGTGAATGTGTGTGTGTGTTAACTCATGTTTTTTCCTTTTAGAGTAGTTTTCCTTTAAAACTATTTTCAATAAAATTCTTTTAGCATTAATTTATTTTTATTTTGATGAATTGAAAATGTGTTTGTCATTTAATAATTATGCATGGAAACTTTTCTCGGTGGAATTCTACTGGGATTTTTTCTCACACCCTACATACAACTTTGGGTGTATGAAGATTCTGTTTCTTTTTCTTCTAGGTTGAGACTTCGAGCATAGCATGACTGGTTCGGGTTTTCAGTGGCACTCGTGTGTCAGTTTCGTGGACATGGCATGAGGATGTGATTCCTCATGTCACACGGAGGTTTGAGTTAGTGTTTTTATTTTAATTTTTCCTTTTCTTTTACCCCCTTTGTCTTTTTTTGGTCAATTTGTAAACTTTAATTTTGACCTTAGTTTAAGGCCATGTTTGGTTGTTAACCTTAGTTTTAAATTTATTCATTTTTCTGAATGTTTTATATTTATTTATTCGGTTAAATCGTTCCCAAGTTTCATTTTCGATACCCGGGGACTTGTGCCAGCCCGTGGGGATTGGGAACTCCCTTTGGGCTAAGTCGCGGACTAGGTCAAGCGCTGGGTCAGATGGCGACCCGACCTGGTTTGTGACATGGACTGACTTTCCTTTTATCATGATAAGATATATTGCTGAGAAAAAGAATATGTTTTTTTAGAAATAATTTTTTTGTGTGAAACAATGAACTCATAGCATTAATAACATATCTGGAATCTAAGAAACTAATAAAGTAAGGAAATTAAAGTTATCTTGCTCATATTTTTTAAGATAAGGGAACTATCCAGATTAATGTTGTACTGGAGGTATATGAATACCTAGATGTTTTCCTAGATGATTTTACTAGTGTTATTCCTAATCGAGATGTTGAATTTAATATTGACTTAGTTCCTGATGCGAATCAAATTTAAAAACCCCTTTATCGAATAGCCCGAATGGAACTTATGGAATTAAAAAAAGTAACTACAATAATTATTAGATAAAAACTTCATCCAACCTAGTACTTCACCATGGGGTGATTCTGTTTTGTTTGATAAGAACAAATATGGTTCAATGAGACATTTCATTGATTATATATCCTTTAATAACATTACTAATAAAAACAAGTATCCTTTGACTCATATTGATGATTTGTTTGATTAGCTCCAGGGAGGACATTATTTTTCGAAGGTCACCCTAATGTCAGAGTACTATCTTTTGAATTTAAAGGATGGAGATATGAAAAAGACTACGTTCTATACTAGATTTGGTCATTATGAATTTGTAGTTATGCATTTTGGGTTGACTAATGCGTATGTTGTATTAATAGATTTTATGAATAAAATATTCAATGTGTTCATGAATAATTTTGTGGTTGTGTTTATTGATGACATTCTGGTATATTATATATGTAAATAGGAGCATGAAAAAAATATAAGGGTTGTTTTGAAAACATTAAAAGAAAATAAATTGTATGAAGAATTCAGAAAGTTTGATTTTTGGTTGCAACAGATTTCTTTTATTTAGAGATTGTAAATAAGGATAGAATAACAGTTGATCCTGCCAAAAAAGTGGTCGATGAATTTCCAAGACCTAGAAAAGTTATAGAGATTCCTTGTTTTCATGGATTAGTAGGTTATTACAGATGGTTTGATAAAAAAATTTCATGGTTATCTAGCCCACAAAATAAGTTAATACGAAAAGGGGTTAAAATTTTTTGGACATAAGAATGTGATGTTTGTTTTCAAGAACTAAAGAAGAGATTTTTGAATGCTCTAGTTTTGGTCTTGCCATCCTGAAATGGTGAGTTTTTCATCTACAGTGATGCTTTATTAAAGGGATTTGGTTGTGTTCTGATGCAGAATGATCAGATAATTTCATATTCTTCAATACAACTAGAACCTAATGAGTTAAATTATCCCACACATGATTTGGAATTGGAAGCTGTGTTTTTTGATTTTAATATTTGGATCCACCATTTATCTGGAGCCAAATTTCAAATATATACTGACCATACAATTCTAAAGTACATATTCACTCAGAAGGAATTAAACATGAGTAATAGAAGATGGCTTGAACTTATAAAGGATTCTGATTTCACGATCAATTATCATCCAAGAAAAGAAAATAAAGTGGCATATTCCTTATGTCGAAAACACAATGCATCATTAACAATGTTATATTTGGATCATGATCCCTTTATTAATGATTTGATGAATTTTGAATTATAAGTTGTTTGTGTAGGGAATAAATCTATTTAGTATTAGGTTTTAGTGTGGTCATCATTATCAGACAGCATTATAGAAGCATAGAAGGAACACCGTGAGCTACAGAAAAAGGTAGAATTGGTTAAAATATGTGATCTTCTAGAATTTAACCATGATAAAGATTGTCTTATAAAATTTGAAAAAAGGTTTTTTTTGCCCTGTGATTCCCAATTGATGAAATATTTGTTTTGTGAAGTTAATAGTTCTCCATTTTCAGTTCATCCTTGAAGTACTAAGATGTACATAGACCTTTGGGAGTATTACCGATGGGATGGAATGAAAATGAATATTGAAGAATTTACTAGAAATGTTTGACCTGTGAATAGGTTAAAGAATAGTGGTGGTTACCTAAGGGGATTATTATTCCTTTTCCATTGATAGAGAGAAAATGGGAGAATATATCCATGGACTTCTTGGTGGGACTCCCTAAGACTTTTCGATGTAACAATGCAATTTGGGTTATTGTTGACTAGCTGACAAAATGTGCACATTTTATTTCTATTCGAGATACAATTTTGTTGGATCAATTTTCTCGATTGTACCTCAAAGAGATTGTGAGGTTACATGGAGTTCCTCTTTGCATTGTATCTGATCAGTGTCCCAGGTTCACTTCTAATTTTTGGAAGGGACATTAGAGGTCATTGGGCATAAAATTAAATTTCAGTATAGCTTTTCATCCACAATCAGATGGGTAGTTAGAACTAACAATTCAAAATTTTGAGGATATTATTAGAGATTGTTCAATGTACTACTAGGGAAGTTGGGATCAACATATATCTGTAGTTGATTTTTCTTATAATAAAAGTTTTCATTATAGTATACAGATGGAACCTTTTGAGGTATTGTAAGGGAAGTGGTGCTAAACATCACTTTTTTTGGGATGAAGTCGGGGAAAGGATGTTGATGGGGCCAAAGTTAGTGAAGGATGTGGCTGAGAAAGTGAAGATAATCCATCAACATATGAGGACATCTCAGAGCAGGAATAAAATTTATACAAATAACAAAAGGAAAGACTTCTCTTTCGAGGTAGGTGACTGTTTTTTCTTTAAAATATCTCCTTTGAAAAATGTGATGCATCATGGTAAGAAAAGAAAGCTAAGTCCACGGTTCATCGGTCCTTTTGAAATATTGGTTAATGTTGGGAAAATTTCGTACTTAGTAGCTTTTCCTTTGAGTATGTCTCAGGCACACAATTGTTTTATGTTTCGATGTTGAGAAAGTATATACTAGATTCAAATCATGTATTGAGCCCAGAATAAATTCAGTTGGAAGAGAACCTTTCTTATGATGAGAAACCATTTTAGATTCTTCATAGAAAGGAACTAGTATTTAATAATAAGGTAATTCACTAGTTAAAGGTTTGGTGGAAGAACCACATGGCTGAATAAGCATCATGGGAGTCTGAAAATTCTATGAGGGAAAGGTACCCTCACTTGTTTAATGAGTAAATAAAATTGTAAGGATACAATTTTTATAAGGTGGGGATAATTTGACACCCCAAGGTTGTAAAAAATTAATTGAAATTCATTATACTTTGTTTTAATTAGATATTTATAACTATACTTTAAACATAATTTTCCAGCTTCAATGTTTTTTATTTCAAAAACGGTTGTCTACAATTACGATCGGTAAGTTATTTGGAGTATAATGGAACAAACTTGATCATTTGGTGAATAGTAAAAATCTCTTATGAATAGTTATATGAATAGTAATATAACCCTAATGAATATAAAATTGTATTATTATGTTTTTTTCTTAAGTGTATAATATAATGAGTTGTCGATTAATTTTTCAAGGTGTTAAAAAAAAGAGTTATATACTTAAAACTGTTATTTTTGAATAAATTGTGATTTTATTTAAAAATTAAAATTAAAAATATTTAGAAAATTATTTTCAAAAAATGGAGTTCATTTTTTAATTCTATACGGAAAAAATGGTTAGGGTGAATTTTTTTGATTTTTCCAAAACAGCTGAATTTTCAGTGAATAGTAAAAATACAGTTTTGAGTTTTTGGTAAGTTTAATGACATCATTAATGATAAAATGATTATCTAATAATTTAGGTAGACTATTTTAAAGTAAACTAATACCTGAGATGTCCTAATTGGATAATACCATGGGAAAATACCATGGTAAATCCCATGTTTTTTCAAATACCACTAATGAGGTGTCACTAGGAAATTAATAAAATATCCCCTCACTTTTTCTAAAAATACGAACCCATACATTTATTCCATTCATTAAAAATTCCTCCTCAATGAAGATATAGTCTTTTCACCTATCTATTAGTCCTCCCAATATTTCCTCAAGCCCCCAAGGTCCCAACAATCATGTATTACGAGTTAATCTACAATGTAAGAGAATTCTGAACTTCTTTCTTTTTTCCATTCAAGTTCTCTTTTATGTGGTATAAATTTCATGTTTCCATACCATGTTATTACTTATATTTTATTCTATCTCTATAATTTATTTTGATTCATTTCTGGAAGGGTGAAAATGATCCCCTTTTTTTAATGTTTTCTAAAACCATGTTTCATAGTTGTTAAGCTACATAATTTTCATAAAGGATTTCTCAACTATTATTTTATTTTGAGTTCTGTTATTTTCATATTATTTTCCCATATAACATTATCCAAGATTCATGAGTGATCCAGTATCTTAAATATTCTTGATTTCATAATATTTATTAAAGAGTCACCATTACACTTCTTCTCCTCTCCCACTTATTCTAGAAATTATAACATCGTCCGTGATGTGTCGATTTACCGACATCGTGGATGATGTGATTTAAATTTATTTTACTTCCTTCAATACTAGCCATGAAAACATTTTTATGGAAGAACCCTATTATAATTTATGTATTATATCTTATATAATTTTACGGAATCATTTTTTACACGTGTGAGTAATTTATAAAACAAAATGTGCTCCTTACAATCGAAGAATCACCAAAATGACTTAAACAAATTACAATAATGATTTAACTTGTGAATCATCCTCAGGTCAAAATTAAAAATGATAAAAGGAATAATATATGGTCCATGAAACATGTAAATACCACTCTATTACAATTATGGACTTCCAATTCCAATTTAAAAGAATATCCATCATGTATCGATGATGGAATCCTTGTAAAGAACACACCCAAAATAATGTAAATGACAAATTATTACTAATAAATGTGTCGAATGTTGTTGTAAAAAGATAATATAAGTTGTTATAAATATTAATATGTTTCATTAATATATTAATAACACTCTTTTAACCGTTATAAAGATGTTTAAACACATTTTAGGTAACAAGAACCTGAGGTAATGGAATTCATAAACCAATTTCCATTCTTTGGGTTAACCATCTTCTTTATTCAATATTTGGTACTAAGATTATTGGTGTGATGAATTTTTTTATATTATGTAGAGCTATGTGTATTATAGTGAATACACATATACATTTTATTATATTAATTCTCACTCCATTTATATTTTTAGGTATTTTCCTTTAAAAATTCTTTTAAATATCTCTTTTATAAATCTCAAAAGGATTGTTTTTTATGTGTACGGAATTAGTGGTTTCTACTAATTTAAATATAATTTATTACCATGATATGTTACTAGGAAATTATTTATGTTGGTTTGACCCCATTATATCTCAAGATATATTGGTTTCAACCCATTATATCTCAAGATTTGACGGGTGATCTCTATTATAGCTCTCCAATGCATTGGGTACTCTAGAGATGGAAGTTGACCAAATGATGATTCCATGTGTAAGGGTGAATGTAAGAGTGACATGGTAAATATGTCCCAAGTAAAATAAATGATGTTTATATGAATATGTGGATTTATTATTATGGGTTTTATTGGTTTTTATGTTATCACTTGACTAGCAATTTATTTCTTTATATCCCTTAGTGAGTTTTATACTCATCCCAGATTTTTAAAATGTTTTCACTATATATAATTATGGTTAAGATAAATAAGGTATTCATGATGTTTCATATGGAGTTTTTTCAATTAAATCATGTTTTATGTTTTATTATTTTATATTTTTTTAAAATGGATATTGTTTTAATAGTATTCTCTTTGTATGAATGTGGTATGTTTTGTATGTAAGATATTATAATTTTTTAAAACTCTAAACCTGAAAAGATATTCAATGTATAATAATGAATTTTCTTGTCTAAAATAAAATATTAAGTAGAGTTTTAAGGTTGGGTCCTTATATTTCATCAGAGGGGAAATAAGAAGAAATAAAATAAAATCTACAAAAATATGGTGGAAATCATTTTCCATTGAAGATAATATTTTTGTTCGAACATATTTCTATATCATTAAATTGTGTGTGAGGACTTTCATAGCTGATATTCAATAATGTAACATGTTTAAATGATAAACCTAATTAATTTTTAATATAAATAGTGATACTAGGGTACTGTATGATCTTCTTGGAATTCAGATCAAGCTCTTGGTTTTATATCACTTTTTTAGAGGTAAGTCGCATAAAAACTATTTTTCCTATAATGAGTGTTCTTTATAGAATTTATAACATCAATACTATACTCACATTAATATATGAGGATATTTATTTTAAATAGAACATGTTTTGGAATAAAAAACAGTCATTTTCATCCTCTCTTAGTTGTTTTCAATTTATAATATGGGTTCCTTTCATGATTCATAAATTATAAATATTAGGGTTTAATAGTTATTTCATTTTGGCATTATTTTCAACCATATTGTGCTTAATTAGTTTAATTCAATATTTTTCTTATTTACTCATTAAAACATATAAAATATAATATACATATACATATTATGATCATATTCAATCCTACTGTGATTATTATAATAGTCCATGATGGAATTCAATAAAAATAAAACACACCATCCATGGGGGAATTGAACCAACCGTAATATGGGTGACATTATTATTTGAGCATCAAATGATAGGAGTCTAGATAATGGGTATTAAATTAATATAATATCATTTTAGTATACATATAATATATATATATATATTAATCATTATTGTTTAAATAAATTTATTAGAGGTATAAGAACATGATTTAAAGGAATATAAATTAAAATATGTTATTAGGAGTTCTTACCATACTCCTTGAGACAACTCAACTCCTAATTTGATTACAATATTGAATGGTGGTCTTTAGATAATACTAGAAAATCTAGGACATGGATATAACTTTTTGGAATGGATTTTATAATATTTTGTATTTTCTAATAATATTATGGTGTGATCATAAGTGGGGTGGTGATTGGTGGCATTATAAGGGGAATTGAGTAGTGTTTAAAATAAAATATTAATTAGTTTGTTATAATTTTTATCAAAAGTACCAATATTGACTATTCCCATGACTATTTATAATAACTAGTGACTGTGAGGCTGGGATAATGGTTGATTACATCATCTAATTTTTAATTAATAATATATTTTACTTATACTATAAAATACCATATTTTTTAAAATATAACTATTCACTAAAAATTCAACATTTTCAAGATAAATACAAAAAAAATCACACAAAAATTGTTTCAAAATTTTGATTGAAAAAATGTAATCAATTTTAGAAAAATAATTCTTTAAATGGAAGATTTTTTATTTTTCTAAAAACTTCCTTATTTATCAAAAAATACAAATATTACTAACAAGGTAAAATTTTAAGGTATAGAATATTATGTTTAAAATCATTAATTTTTATTATTTTTAATATAAATAATTGTAATTATTAAAAAATTAATGATTATAATATCTAATTTTGAATTTCTATATTTATCATACAAATTTCTTTTAATGAACCAAAGGAAATCATTCCAAAAATAAAATTTTGATTTATTTCTACAAAATATTGATATTGATAAAATTAATACCATTATTAATTGTACTCGGATATAAATTACTAATATTTTTATTTCATTTTACACCCAATATATTATTTTATTAATGAATTGGTCATGTAACTATTATAATGAATATCATAATATTTATAATTTTCAGGTTGTTATTTTAATGAATAAATATAGAATGGTCATGTAGGATTTATACTTATCTTAAATACATAATATTTTCTTCAATAGTCATTCACTATAATTCTTCTAAAGTTCATATTCTTTATTTTAAAAAATCACAATTTTATTAGTGTGTTATGTTTATTTTTTGTAATTTATTTCACATGGGTATTTATTATAGCGGACTAGGGGGATCCTTATTTTCATATTCTATTTATTTTATTTTTCTATGTTAATTGTCCCATTTTAGTAATTTAAATTTTATTAGTTTTATTTATTCACTAAATGTAAATATCTAAATTATTATATTGAGTTTTTTATACTTTTTTGTACTTTGATTTGTTTTGTAAAAATAATGAATTATTTATTGAAGGAAAATACCATAAATAAATGTATGGTTCATTATATTCTCCCCATCATTTCGAAATTTCACCTATACGCATTTACTTCAATCATTAAGGTTAACATATATGATGGTATTTAGGTTGATTTGATAACTTAGGTTCATAGGTTTCCTCATCATATAGATGGTTCCTCCAAAGTACTTTTGTAAGATGATTTTCCTTATTTCATTGAACTTTTTCTCTATTGATCAATATATTCATTAACAGATACTAATAAGATATATAATTCTCTAACATTACCTCCATTGGATTTAATTCATGTGTGTGATTCGGTATGTACTTTATCAGAAGGATATGTTGAATATATCATGCACAAGAGATTGTTTTTCTTAGAGCTCTATTAGAGAAGACACATCAGCAATGAAATCAAGAGTCTCAAAGAGGTTTATGTATATTATATATATTCTTAACTTCTTCCCAAATCACATCACTCTATTTCATGGGGAAACATTAAGGGAAACTATACCTCCAACTTCAAAATCTATGACATGTTGATGGAATTTATCATAGATATTCTATTTATTATGTGATACATTGATGTGTTATTGAATTCACTTTACCTCTTCTATAATATGCTCAACCGATTTTGGTCTTAATTAAATCCATTCAACGACTACATAATAATATAATGGAATTAAAAATTTCATCTAACAATGATATTTATAAGGATTAATTTTAATGCTCAAGTTGATGTTATTATTGTATTAAAAAAATCCGGAGATCATATTGATCCCATCCTATTTTAAATTCCATAATCCATGCTCTGATGATATATTCTAGAGTTTAAATATACATTTTCAATTTTACAAAATTATGGGGTTCATAGGATATACTGAAATTAAATTCTATGTTAAAGCTATGTTGAGAAATTTCTCATAAATTTAAGGAAAACACCTGATCTCGATCAAATACAGTTGATCATGGTGTTCAATTAAACCAAAACATTTCTCAAATATAAATCATTAAAAATTGATCATCTTACAATTCCTCTAAAATGGTGATAAATTTATTTTTCTTCATAAAGGTCTAGTATATCACATAGGAAATATTTTCATTTGGATTTCTTTAGAGGAACGATGAAAAAAATCCATGGTGATGTTCTCCCATTTACTTTTAATTATGGATGATTATTGAACCATCCACCAAAGAAAATTTCCAATTTTACATAATTTATTGGCATACCAAAAACAAGATTAATTATTTAGAAACCTCTTTATTCATACATTCCCACAAATAATGATATCAAATTTCACAATACATATTTTTTCTACAACGGTGAACCTAGATTTTTGAGCTACGATAATTATATAATATCTTATTAATTATCAAAATCTATATTGTTAAACATATTTTTTGGTTACAAAATACATTCCACATGATTAATCGATGGACTCACAACCATTTTGTAGAAAATATAATCACAAATGAGCCAAAAAACCATGTTAAGGTCTACTTTGAAAAGTCCATTCATGAATCCCACCATTTGAGAATGTGTGATACCCTAAAGGTACACTACACAATATTTATAGAATTTTGTGACCACACTAAGTATATAGGGTATGTGAAAGGCACTATCATGGGCACTCTCAAATGATGTTTAGTTTTGGGTTTTTTAGGGGCAGTAGAGTGGATGACCAAGGTCGCCTCTCAATAGAGGAAGTAATTTAAAACAATTTTCGACCCCACATGTTTTGTGTTAATTGTACAATTACTTTATTAGTTTATTTTATCAAAAATAAATTAATAGATCATATTATGTGAATTAAAATGTCTCATTAATTCAAAATAAATAAAAAAATAATTTTGGATATAGATCGATTACTAAAAACCTACTCTTCCGTTGGCAGTGTAGTCATCATAGAAACGAATTGTGTATGCAATGGTTTAGAATGGGTATAAACCAATAAACATTATAATCTTTAGTTCTAGAATAAGAATTAATTAAAATAAGAAGTAAATTTAATATAATTTTTTTTTGATAAGATAATATTTTTATTACAATAACAAAAACATTACAACAAAGAAGAGGAAAAGAATTGAATTTTGGATGAGATCCTATATTGATTATTTCCCTCATCTAATGGTTAATTAAACGGAAAGGAACTATTTATGCTCTTCTAAAACTCTTTTAAGGAACGTCCAAAACTTATAAATTATAAAAAATGGAAATTTATACAATGGAGGGGAGGCTAGGTTTATATCTGGTTTTATGTGTGAATGGGGAAATTCAGTCAAATAGTTTTTTGCCATTTGCACAACCTTTTTTACCACAAAAACATGTGAACCAATTGTCCTTTTATAATGATTATTTTTTCAGAATTGGATCCTATATATACTATTTAAATTTAAGACCAAGACAATCCTTTTTTTAGATGTTAATATCCAAATTTGAAGTCATGTGCAATCTCGCGAGCCCAGTCCAGCTTTGAATTCATTGTCCATTTTGTCCAATAAAATGCCTGCATTAGCTCATATGTCCTGAATGAATGTTATATCTAATAGTGTAAGGAATACTATAAAAAAATTTCTGTTCAAATAAGTAATAAAAATATTTATGGTCTAAATACTACAATTCACTCAAAAGGGTAAAAATGGAATTTTAATCAAATTTAAAAATGAATGGTCTAATCACAAATATTCCATAAATGAACATATTTAACACAATGTTAGGAAATTAGGTCATTTATTATCAATAAAATTTTTTATCAACACCCCCACACATACCCTTTTTCTCCCATGGGAAAAGTCACATGGCTTGTATTCTAGAAAACAGTGACAAGATATGCATGTTTATATTTCTCAATCATTAGTTGAAATATGAGAAATGTAAGAATCTCATCAAGGTTCGATCTTAATAAATTTAAAATTCATTGCCTCATAAATTATTTCAAATAAAATCTAGTGTGATTAATGACACTAATCATAGAGAAACAATTTGTGGATCCACCATGCCATTAATTCACCATGTGTGTGTTTTCCAACCATTTCATGCTTATATATCCACCCTTTGTTAATTATATTCTGGTCATGTAAAACAATTCTTATTACATGTTTTAATTCACTAAACATGTTCTATATTCCTTTTTGATAAAATTTCAAGACCCACCCACTGAATCATTCCCGAAAGTCAAACATTAAGCTCTCATCCTTAATATCCCCATGCGTTATAAATTTCATCACTACCATATTTATTAATATAAGATGTATTATTTTTTTGATAGTTTTTTAGAGATTAAAACTTTTTGATATTAGGTATACTCGCATAGGTCAATTTGTTACATTAATGAAACTAGTCAGAAGAGAAGTGAACCTATGGATCAACCATTGATATAAGATGAATTTTTTACCTGACATGTCCATAACATAAATTGAGTATGAAAAACTTCACAAGCCATGGTTACATGAGAAGTTTTGTGGAGAAATCAATGACACACATTAACATGAATGAATAAAAAAATTAATGGTGTCTAAATATATAAGGTTATATAAAGACACAACAAATCATTTTATCAATGAATTCCTTATTTTTGTATCAAACCTTTATAATTAAATCATTATCATTATTATCATGTCTCCAATTAATTTTTAAAACATGAGTTTGAAATATTTTACATATCTAAATTATCCTATCACATGGGTTTTTTTGTATGGTTTTTTGTTTTTTTATATTAAACCAAAACACCCACACAAAAAACAAATGATAAACCAGAAAAAAGCGGCCTAAAAATGTTGTCCCCTCCCCCACACTTAATATATTTCATTTTTCTAAATTTGAATATATTATGTTGTATGTTCACAATAAATTTATAATTTTAAATAGGAAAACAAATATAAAAGTTAAATTATTAAGAATAGCCTAATGTTTTGAAGTGATGATGGGGTCATGTAGTGTGATGAAATCAACTTCATAAGAAATAATTACCTAAATATATTTCATCAAAAGTTTCTTCTTGAATGTAAATATCCTTCATGTGTCCTATTATGTAATACCCACTTCACCATAAGGAAAAACAACAGATAAAATATAAGGTCTTATCCATCTCAAACATAGCTTATAGGGAATCAGTTTCAGTCATGAAATGTAGAGTTGGAAATTCTATCTAACATGAATCTCACATTATAGGATCATTATACCATGACACAATTTTGATATTTACTTTTAGATATTGTATTTCTCATATTATGATGATATAATCCCCACAATCTATTGAATTTGTAACTTCCTTTGAAATCCAGCTGGTGCCAAATATTTTTTTTATTTCATCATGTCCCAATATGCCTAATGCTCAACCTCCACAGGGAGATGATATGATTCCCCAAAAACAATATAAAATGGTGCATACCAATTAGAATTTGTTATGTCCTATAATCCCAAATATAATCACATAATAACATTCTCCAATCCTTCATATTCAACTACACGTTTTTCTAAAATATTTGTTTCAACTCTCAATTGGAAACCTCATACTATCCATTTATTTGGTGGTGGTATAGTGTTGTTTTTTGTAAGTCATTCATTATTTTCAAAGTAGGTAAACCAAATTTTAATTGAAAAATTGCATCTATTGGTAACTATCAATGACCATTGGTATCATAAAACATCAAAAAATATTAGCCATTAAAAAATTAACAACAAAAAGAGATCATCTATCCTGGTGGTCTTTTCCTCCATCGATTTTCTAACACAATAAATGAAAATAAAAAAAATATAAAAAATCAATTGACCTTGGAAATGGACCCAATATCAATGCCCCAAACATAAAAAAAATCATGTAATAATAATGGTTATTGGGGCATATCCTATCTTCTCATAATGTTTCAAGTTTATGGAATTGATATCATGGCATAAAAAACATTTGGGTATCATGAAAAAATCTAGGATAATATAATATAGAGTCCATGAAATTTCTATCTTTTCATTTGGGTCCATAGAGACCCCCACATTAAAGTGTATGGATGGAATGTAGAATAGATTCAAACTCATGATTAGGAATCCAACTCCTAATAAATTGATCAATACAATTTCTCCAGAGGTAGGGATTACCCCACAGCTAAAACCTATACCCTATCTTTAATATTTGGACACGATTATTCTTTTAATTTGAAGGAATTTTATAGGAAATACGGTTGTTCCCTAAAACATTATATGAAGGATGTGTACCTGAGAGTGCATAAAAATGCTCATCAGGAAAAGTGTCCTGAAGTGGTACCCATTTCAAAGTGTCGGGCTCTAGTATTTGAGTAATCCTACTCATGTGGTCTACAACAAATTTTTTTGACCAATTATCATCCTTTATCTAAATATAAAATTCATAATGATTTGGCATCAATAGAATAAGTTTGTGATTTGAATCTGGTTTCTTCCAAAGGTATATCAGTGTTTTATAATGCCCAATAAATATGAAAGGAATTTATCTAAATTGAATATGAGGTAAAGAAACCCATTTTCTATTGTTGTGTATTTTTATTGGGCTGAATCGAATGTACTCTAAGAATAAGAAATCACATGTGAACATCCCTCTAACCTCTGTGATATTACAACCCTAACTATGATTTTTGAAGCATCACATATAAGATCAAATGGAAAATGTAAATACCCAGAATTTCCATGGAAAAGTTTTTTCATAAATACAAGGTAATTTTATGAGTCCACAAAAACTGACGACGCATGATTCCAAGGCCTGGTGTTCCTGGAATCAATTAATGAAGTTTTATCCAGGTATGTTTAGTAAACATATGAGCAGGTTTTTATAACTTTTGAACCGGTTCTCGTAATTGAAATCTAAGAGCATTGTTGAACTCGCAACGCCGGTATTTGCTTAAGAAGACTTTCACCTTGACGATAGTTGGTCGAGAATAAAAGATTGTTTTTGGGTTTTTAGAGAATGATTTAAATTAAAATAAAGTGTGAGGTTTTATTTTTATTTTTTGGTTAAAATATCCACATGGACGTCAGAGGTGGGACCACCACACCTTAACCTCTAATGAGAGGTTATGGTGGTGGGGAGCACCCGAACATAATCACCTCTTCAAGTTTAATATTTTTTGGACCACTCGAGGTTGAAACCTCTTAAACTCCCCATTAAGTGGGTAGAAACCTCTTGTTCTCCCCACTTAATGGTGCCACCACCCTTCTACATTAATTTTGTGCCAACCTCTTGAAATAATTAATTGGAGACAAGTTAATTAATTCACTCATTTTGAATTTTGTGACAACAACTAAATAATAGATAAACTCAATATATTTTTATTTTGGTTGGAATTGCTCATTTGGTGGAACTTGGGAGAAGAGAGACAGGCTCTCGCCATAGAAGAATGAAGAACACGTTCTTCCAACAATGAAAGTCAGCAACGATCTCCTTCGACCTTCATCCTCGGATCCTACCAATGTGGGATGTCTTCAACCGACCTACCCTTCGCATCGGTGTCAATGAGCTGACGCAGGTCGGGATTGGAAGCGTGTGGCAGACGCAACGAATGACAATCTCCTTCGTCTTCTTTCTATGACTTCATCATCGAACAACGATCAATGTTAGGAGTTCAAACATTATTTTGTTTCTCATTCCTCATTTTCTATCAAGGATAATTATTTGAAGCCACATGCTATCACCCTAACGCGGAGGGTGTGGGCGGAACAAACACAACCTGACTTCTCCTCCTTCTTTGTGGAATTTAACGCTAAAAGCGGTATGAGTCCAGGATGAGTGGTACTCATCAACAATGTTTGTGGATCGAAGGTGATGTCCCAAAAAGTTTGTGGCTACTTCCGGAATGAGAATCGGGTCAAAAAAACTCATCAGTGACTCGTGGAAGTTTGCCGGTGGATGGAACCAAAAGAATTCACCATGTGGATGGCAGTGGTGCAACCGTGCCGCTGGATGAGTAGCTCAAGGTCAATGGGCCACGACGGTGCAGCAGCGGCTGGCGCAAGCCCGACAGCAAAGAAAACTGGCTGCTCGAGCCGCTGGGTTGCCGAGGAAGGCGCAGCGCAACAGCACCGCACGGTGGAACGATCGGGGGTTGCAACCCCTGGCCGGGGTGGTGCAACGGCGGCCTGTGCAAGGATGTCCATGAGATGGAATGACGGCCCGAGCCACCGTGTCACCGTAGGAGGTGTGGCGCAGCTACGCTGCTCCTGAGGCAGCTGGCCTCTTGTCCAGCTAGGAGGAGTGGGACCCATCACGTGGGTCCCACGTGATGCGGACCGATGCCACATGGTGCCGGTTTGATACCTCCTCTGAACGGCTAAGTCATTCGGGAATCCAGGGGACCCGACCACCCCCCTGGACACGGTTAGGGAATACCCCACAGGATGCTAGCCGTAGGCCTTGCATGGGCCTGGCCGCCCCCGCTGGTCGGGTCAGACCCGGGTCGGTCCAGGTCGTTCTGACTGGGTCAGACCGGACCCATACCCGTTAGACCTATTTCCACTCTTTTTCCCGTAACATGAGCTATAGGTGTCCGATTGATGAACCATCTACAAAGATGGAAAATTTGGAGGAGGATGGTTTTTTTGGTATGCCCCACTCATGGTTTGGACACAGTTGGGGTATGACCGGGTGGATCAAATGTAAATCCAACCGGGCCCGCGGAACAGAAATGCCTATAACTCTCAGACCAGGCGTCCGATTGACATACCGTCTGTTATGTTGGGTTTCTTTTAGAAAGACAGATATTTTTGATACATCAACTTGGAAATTTGTAGCAGTTAATGTATAGACACATGGATTGAGGTTAGGACCCTCCTGGAATCAAGCATGCTTTGTACGGAACCCTGTGGCTTGCTGCACACTGACGACTGTTCCTGGATCCTGTGTTGGTTCAACAGCACTAATGACTATTCCTGGATCTTGTGTGGGTTCGACAACACTGAAAACTATTCCTAGATCCTGTGTGGGTTCGATAGCTCTGATTACTATTCCTAGATCCTCTGTGGGTTCGACAGTTCGGAATTATATTCCTGGATCCTCTGTGGGTTCGACAGAATAAATGATTCAGTGGCTACATCTGATCATCTCTATCTATCTACATACGTTGTATACCTATGTGAGATGAGTTAGTAACTTTCTTGTTTAACTCATGATTGAGATGGGTTACTTGATAACATAGGTATATGTATGGGCATATACCTAAGTGGGGTTGTCTGTTTATTTCATACTCTGGTTTATCCTTGGTGGATTTTGAGAGACCTTGAGGGTCTCGGGGTCCCTACTGAGTATCATATACTCACCCCTACTTGGGCTATGTCTGCACATCATTGTGTTGGATGAAGACGACGTACAACGCTGACTGAGGCTGAGAGTACCAGGACTGAACGTTACCCTGAGGTGGACCATACAACGTGCTGGTACACGGAGGAGACTGACAGACGTGGAGTGCTGAGGATGCTACTTGTACTTACCCTTCAGGTAGGATCCATGGTGGACAATCCAGGATCTTATTTTCACCTTTCAGTTGTTTTTTTCCTTTTCAGTTGTACTTGTACTTTATAGTTGGGCTTGTATTTCTAGCCCCTTTACTTTTCAGCACTCTCTTGTTATATAGTTTACTTAGTGTTATGTATCTAGTTGTGTGCTTTGTTGTGTGTGTATATAGTTATAAAGGAAATACCTTCCAAGATTTAGATAATTATGCCTTTGATACTAGTCACCAGTCCCTGGCCTGTGGAGGGCGGGCGTGGGGTAGTCATGGCACGGGCCCCAGGGGACGGGTCGTGACAAATTGGTATCAGAGGATTCGGTTCTACCAAAGAACTCAAGACTCTTATCTTTTATGTGAAGTAATAGTGTTAAGGGTACTGAGTATGGTTATTAGTTCAGGGAGTCTAGTGTTGGTGCGGCGGCCAATGTATCCAAACACCAGGACCCTGACTTCTGATTTTCAACTCAGTGCATGAAAACACTAATTGCATATGTGTTTTGAAGAGTTTTCTTTGTGATCTCTTTGAGTCCGCTCACCAGGTGTAACTTTTTGACAGTGGTGCCCCTGTTTCTTTTCAGGATGCCTCCACACTGACAGCCAGCCAGGGTTCCAGTATTTGTACGAGATGGCAGCCCACCGAGTGAAGAGGCCTCGGTGCAGGGCCCTATCACAGCGGAGGCACTAGCGGTACCACTACCCGTTGGCCCACAGATGCCACCAACCCCAGCAGCAGACGATGCATGCGGCTTGAGCACGTTGCATGAGTTCCAGTAGTAGAGGCCACCCAGGTTCACGGGTGAGACGGACCCGCAAGCAGTTGAGGATTGGCTGGAGGCTATGGTGAGAGTCTTCAGACTGGTAGGAACATCAGCCGATCTTATGGTGATATTTACTGCGAGTATCCTTCAAGTAGAAGCAGATAGATGGTGGAGCCTAATTCTTCAGGTGCATGACGAGGCGACACTACTCTAGGCAGACTTCAAGAGCCTGTTTAGGGAAGATTTTGTCTCATCCACCCTACGTGTAGTGCGGATACCGATCTACTTCATCTGCAATAGGGTAGCATGACAGTGGAACAATTCTTAGAGAGGTTCACCGACCTCTCGCGGTACTCCACAGATATGGTGCAAGACCCATTCTTCAGGGCTCAGACCTTTGAGTAGGGGCTCATGCGAGAGATCAGGGCTTCGATGATCTCCCTCAGCATCCCGACGCAGGAGGGGGTGTTGGAGGAATCCCTCTTAGTGGAGAGTTTCCTTTCTATGTAGTCACCAGCAGCGAGACCCGCCACCGTCCGTCATATAGAAGAGTATTCTGGAGCTGGCAGCATACAGATGTCGCAGATATCCAAGCAGACCAGACTATCCAGTGGATGACCTCAGGACACGGGTTTGGTTGTTCAAGGTATGCGAGACAGGGCCAGTCATTCGAGGAACAAGAAGTGTTTCGCATGCGGGGGGCAGGGTCACATGGCTCGTGACTATCTGACCCATCGTACGGATAATCAACAGACAGTTGACGGACCTCCCATGTAGAGGTAGAGGTTCGATCGAGGTGATCCGTAGGGTGTAGGCAGACGTGGCAGAGGAGATGGTCGTATAGTTGGTGGTGGATGACATTACAAGGTGTTACCACAACCACCCCTAGGAGGTCCACCCTGACCATAAGGAGCATGTGTATAGGAATGATACCATCTCCAGGAAGCTGAGGCCTATGATCATGGCACTCTGGAGATGATTTGAGGCACGATCTTTGTCTACTCCACCTTAGTTTTAGTTATTATAGTCACAGGTTCCAGTCACTCTTTCATTTCCACCACCCTCGTTCGGAGTTCAAAGATTCCGAAAAAGTCGTTGGCTCGATCCTTACAACTAGAGACTTCTAAGAGAGAAGATTCAATGATTACGCACTAGTTCCGGCAGTGTGAGTTTACTCTAGGAGGCAATAGCTTCAGCTGGGATCTCCTAGTAGTAGCGTCAAGGCCTTACGACGCCATCTTGGGTATGGACTGGTTATCTACAGTCCATGCTCAGATTGACTGTATTAAGCGCCAAGTGCAGTGTATCCGCACGGATGGGACCAGGTTTACCTTCACCTATCAGGAGGGAGCCTTAGCAACGCATGATGGACTTACCCAGAGTAGGGGGCAACTGATTACTAATTAGTTGGCTAGCCTTATACTCGGAGCAGTTGATGTGCAGAGTCCGAGATATCCTATAGTGGTAGACTAGTAAGCGGATGATTTCCCTGATGATGTCCCAGTACTACCTACTCAAAGAGCGGTGGACTTTTACATTGACCTGTACCCCGGGACGACACTGATATCTACATCAGCAAATCAGATGGCTCCCTTAGAGCTTCGTGAGCTGCGAGTACAGGTGAAGGAATTGTAGGATAAGTGATTCATCAAGCCCAGTGTGTCTCCCTGGACAGCCCTGATTCTGTTCACCAAGAAGGCGGATGGAAGCTTGAGGATTTTTGTCGACTACTGTCGCCTGAACTAGGTGACCGTGAAGAACAAGTACCCACTCGCAAGGATTGACAACCTCTTTGATCAGCTAAAGGGATCATAGTGTTTCTAGAAGATAGACCTCATATCAGGCAATCACTAGCTTGGAGTTTGAGATGAGGATGTACAGAAGACAACTTTTATATGTCGGTATGGCCACTATGAGTTCTTGGTTATGCCTTTCAGCGTAACCAACTCTCTATAAGTGTTCATGGGACTCATGAACAAGATTTTCAATACATACCTCGATTTCATTGTTGTAGTCTTCATCGACAACATTCTGATCTACTGGACTACTAAGGAAAAGCATGCCTACTATTTGCTGGTATTACTAGACACAATCTGAGAGCACCATCTTTATGGTAATCTCTCGACGTGCCAGTTTTGGATCTGAGAGGTTCACTTTTTGGAACATGTCATCTCGGAGGCTGGAGTTGCAGTATATTCAGTTAAGATTGAGGCGGTACTTTCTTGGGAGACCCCCAGGAGTGTGACGGAGGTATAGAGTTTTCTAGGTTTGGCTGGATATTACAGGAGGTTCGTACCAAACTTCTCCAGAGTTGCAACACCACTATCAGTGTAACGCCCCGACCCCAGCTACCCAGAGTCGGTGCATTATTACATAACATTGGCATGATCACAAGAAAGATCAAATCCCGAAAGACCGATTGGTTTAGTAGCCTTGGAAACACTAGATATAATCATAAAGTTTTACATTACATTTCAAAGTGAAAAACTACTACAACAACAAAGTCTTCATATCCACACTATTAACCCCTCATAATATCCCTGCAAGTCATTCATAATTTACTTCTTCACTACCTGGGAAAAATAAAACATAGAAAAGGGGTGAGCTCAAATGCCCAGTAAGGATAACAATATAGCGGAACATTCAAAATAATCATAAACATTTAAGGCAATGAATTACTAAAACAAAAGCCTTTTAAAATTGAACTTCAACATAGTATGGCAAAAGTAAAATGAAATAATGCCATTTACTTATTCACATGGATATTCTACTAATCGAATAATCACATGCAATATCAATAACCACTTTCATAATGTTGGAATGCATAATGCCAGACTATCATAACCACATAGCCAAGGCCTCGTGCCAAGACTACAAATAAGATTTTGTCAAGGCCTTGTGCCAAGACACTAGTTTGTCTCATGAGACCTACCGATGCATCGAGGAGCTATAGCGGGCTCCACCCGTCACTTATTAAGTCCAATGCATTCCCATATGAAAAGGTTTAAACATAACATAAACATTCGTATTAAAACTAGCATACGAAATGTCAATAATTTCACAATAAACTATGAATGGTATAAAAATAGCACATCCACAGTCAAACATATCACAAAACCTTCAATACAATATAGAAGTTTTGTATCATAATAAATCAACTTCAAATAATCTTAAAATCCATCAAAGGATGTTGACATAGATGAAATCAAAATTCTTTTTAAAGAAATATCTCCTTTTATTTTGAAATCATTTAAGATCCATATAAAATAAAACATTTTCTTTGAAAATATTCTTATAAGTTTGTAAGGAAAACTTTGAAGATTTTATAACGGCGTAAAATAACCGCACCCGCCGTATAAGTTAAAAAAAACATTCTTACCTCAATTCTATCGAAAAGGTTAAAAAGGACCTTGTTTTGAAAAAGACGGAAAGATTCCTTTATAAACCTCTTATAAAAATTCAAACAAGGGTATAAATGAGTTTAACCCATAAAAAATGTTTTGAAATACATTTTTAAGAAACATGGATGTGGATGATAAAGATATCCCAGTAGATTATTACGTATAAACAACCTCAGATAATGAAGAGATTGTGAAATAACCCTTACCTTGTACTTTTCCTTGGTTGGGGTAGGTTAACCTCCTGTATAATGGTGAAATAGTTGTTATTAAATTATACAAGAATCATATATATTAATATGATATCATATATGATCTTTTAACATTGATTTGTTAATAATATCTTAGAATTATCGTCGTTTCGGGAGTTAACTTACTCATTTTCTTTTATATGTTTTGTTACATAAGCCATGGTTGTTGTATCTTATTCATATCCAGAATGATATACAGTCCTTAAACATCATTTTTAAACCATCAAATGATAATTATACTTGAATGGATACGATGGAGAATGAATCTCATCGCGTTCGTGGAGACGGTAGTCCGTACGTACGCACGAGCGACAATATCATTCTTTTGATATTAAAATAATATATAAATGGATGGTATATCATATATACAGAATCATTAACATGTTATATTTATTATTTACATGAGTTACACATCATTATTATACCCATCCAAATAATATTATATTGAATAACAATTACACCACGACGTGGAGACGGTAAGCCGTACGTACACACGTATGGTGACATGTTATTCAAAGGGTGGATAGAATACTGAATATGATTGTACCATATTTATAATAACATCACAGTATATGTGAGATACTGGAGTTATTATTTCAGAATGGTAAGAACAAAGGAAGAAGAAGTGGAAGAAGAAATGAACTTAGAAAAGGGTGGTGAAATCATTACCTCTTCTTCGGGTTCTTCCTTTTGATTTGATCAAAAGGGCTCTTTAGGTTGGCTTTCTGATCAAACTAAGGCCTCTAGGTTGTATTGAGGGATGTTGGGAGAGTGTTTGGGCAGAGTTTGGCCGAACCAAAAGGCTTTGAAGGTGTGAAGAAATGAGAAGGAGGAGTGCCCTTTTATAAGAGGGGTGAGGGGCACCTTTGGAAAAGCTAGAAATATTAATTTATAATAAATTCATATTCGGTTTCTAAAGGCTCCAAAGTTGACTATTCAAAGGATGAGGTGGGGATAGGTCTAAAACAACTCATCCAATAGAATTTAGACCGGTTTGGGTACTTATATTAACCTTATCTTTAAGTATTAACTCTAAGTTAATTAGTTTCACTTTTACAATGTCTCTTTGTATTTTTATATAATATGGTTAATAAACTTACTATATACATCCAAGCGACACCCAAGTGGTCCATTAATGAGGAACCTATCATAATATAAGTCTCTTGGCCGAACCTTAGATTTTTAGGAATTTAATATCAATTAATAATATAATATTTGTTTTAAGAACTCTTTTATGTCAATTTTGACACTATTCAATAGTTGATTTTTGTGAAACTCCTAACAGATTGATTACTTCGAAAAAAGTCAATTAAATCAATCCTAATATATCATATTATCATAGAAAATTAGTTTAATTCATTAACAGTTTCATATTATAATTATTTGGGTATTTATAAGATCAATTATTTTTATTTTTCACTATTTTAGTAATTACTGCATCATCATTGTGTCATAAATAAAATAAATTATATAATGTCTAAAAATTATAAATAAAATATCATTATGTAGGAAATCTTTTTAGCTTTCTAATTAATATTTATAATCGAAAATCCAACATGTATAACCCTATGTAAAAATTGTTCTTCTAAAAGATGTAAGCTTATGCCATTTTTATTTTTATTTTAACTTTATTAATATAATGTGTCATTATCACTTACAAGTGGATCCATGGGGTCCCAAAATAGACCCAAAGATGCCCAGGGTCGACCATGTATCAACCAATAGGGTTAAGACACGTTTTAGGGTAATTTAGTATTATTATAATATTATTTTTTTTAACCCTTATTTACCGGATTTACCCTTTAACCATGGTAAATAAAATATTTACCGCAGTAATTATTCAAAATGTGTAAAAATAAAAGTTACCTATTTACACAATTTGAACATCCTGATTCCAAATATGGAATCCATTTTCCTAAATTCAAAACACAGAAGTGGCAGAAATTAATTTAAAATCAATTCCCGCTGTCAAAACAAAAAGCGTGTTTTTAAGAGATAATAACTATCAAAAGATTGACACTTGTTTATGTTCGGTTTAATTGTAAAATTATGTCCAATGATAAACATTAAATTGAATGGTAAAAATATATTCTAAATATACTTTAAAACCACTCAAATTAACAATTTATCACTATTAATTATTTTGATTAAAAAAGTTGTTTTTAATTAAAATTTAGTAATTTTCACTATTCATCAAAATATGAAAGTTATCCGAAATGTACCAAAATTTCACCCTAGGCTAATTTTGATATTCCGAATCCAAAAATGAAGTCCATTTTAAAATATAGAATATATATGATTTCAAAAAGTAGGTATTACTATTCACAACAGCTAGTTTAATTAGTTGTGGTGTGTGTTAGAACTCGAGGTTGCGTACAACACACGCTATCACATTATTCGAAGGGAAACGTACCGTAGAAGCTTGGGGTGTTTCATTTTAAATTTTTGATGTCCCCATTTAGTCAAAAAGTTTAAAATATAGTATTTAAAAATGGTTCACTATTAAAGTTGATAAAAGTGCAATACTGAAAATGAATTTGTTCTTGCATTATATCTAAGAAACTCATAATATGGATTCTAAAATTATAAGGATTATATAAACATTAAAATTTATCTAATACTATTCATAACCTCTTTTGAACGGCTTGTTTGGTAAGTCATGGTGTGCTTGAACTTGGTGTTTCATGTAGTGAAAGTTATTGAATTATTTTGAAGAACTAACACACTATGAAATCTTGGGGTGTTACATTCTCCCCTCCTTCAATAAATTGCGTCCTCGCAATTTGAAATTGTTCTTAGAAAATAAAAGGTTGAAAATAGATAATATATTTGTGGGAAAACCCACATCGGAAATTGGGTTACTAAAATTTAGTCTTAATATGAGGAAAAGAGAAATCAAAGGGTCACCACCAAATTATGATCTCGATTAGGAGAACATTGGTGGAAACTAGAGACATATAATTGGAGGAAAAACGTAAATATTTATAGGTGGTGATTGAGGTCATCAATCACAAACAAGTGTAAAATTGAGGTCCTTATAATCATCAATCTATGATGATTTGAAATACCATTGGTTCAACAAAACATAGGGTATTAGGATAAAACATTTTTGACGTTTCAAAATATCTTAGTTGAAATCCCACATCGAAAAATGAATTAATGAGGCCTCTATTTAAAATAAAGAGTCGAAAGTATGAAGATTACCGAAAATAACACATACTAGGGTTCCATGAAGGAAAATATGGATATGGAAGAAAAATCTAACCATCAATTACCTGATGGAGAGTGGTAGAGAACATGGCTATGAAAAGTCCAACAATCCCAAAGCCATAAATTAGTGATGATTTAAGGTACCATTTAGGAAAACATTTTTGTTCTAATTTTCTTTTCTCAATATTGAGGAATTTTTTTTATGAGATTGGCTAAGATCATATAGAGATATACTTACTCTATAATTAGAGTTTTATCCATTAATAAATTTCTACCACATACTCATCTTTCACTCTAAAAGATAATAGAATGTAAAAAAAAAATTCTATTTACACTATTCGTATAGGGTTCCAAAATAAACGAATTTATAATTCATCTAAAAGATCTTTTAATAAAAACTACATTATTTAATCCAGGACATCTCGTGGGCCAGTGGTAGGTGATACACCCTTGTCGCCCTTCGGTTGCGGGTTCAAGTCTCGCAGCCTTGCCGGACGCGACGGGTTGTCGCCCGACCTCCGGGTTGTCCTTTTATGGCAATCCAAAATAATCCAAACTAGAACTATCCAAAATACTTCTTTCCAAACTCACAGTCCAACATTTATAAGGAAGGTAAACATAATGTAGATTCTTTTTACCCCGTAATAGCATATGAATACCTTCATCATGTATTTACCATATTCCTTATTGATTACATTCATGTTCCCTTATTCCATATAGAATGCTGGATATACTTCATTAATCCAAAAATGTTTTAAACCCCAACAATGATGGAATATACAAATCATTAATCAGCTTCAAGGTAGTCAATAATATCCAATATAATTTATCCAAATCAATCATGTATTATTCTAAAATCACCACCTCGGTATCTGAACCATATTATGGTTTATCTTTCTCTCAACCATATATTTTCCAAACATTTAACCTGCTACTGAGTCACTTTTCTTTGTTCCACACCATCTCAAGTCCTTAATGAAATAGTACTGCAGTACAATCCTTATATACTCCATAATTATTATAACAAGTACATTGTTGATACAACACTCAATTGACATAATCAACATAAGAACTCTAATCATTCCTCTTCATCTGTGGTAGTATCATAACATGATTATTATCCAATAACATCATTTGCGGCATAGTCTGATGACTGGGACATAGGTTCGCGTAGTGTCCAAAATCCTTGCAAATGAAGCATTGTACATTTGGAACCATTTTCTTACCCTTGCAGTCACGTACTTTGTGCCCTTTTCCTCCACACTTATAACAAACTCCCATTCCTTTCAGGCAAGTTCCAGGGTGTTTCTTTCCACAGTTACCACATATGGGAAAATTCTTCTTTTCCCTCTTCCCTTTATCCATCTTTCTCTCTTCCATCCTTTTCTTCTCTTGCTTCCCTTCAAAGACATAGGACTCAGTAAACTCTTTACTTATCTTATCAACACATGATATTATTTCTTCATATGATGATAATACATGGGAGACTATTTCTCTTATAAATTCTAGCTTAAGACCATGAGAGATATGATCCTTCCTTCTCTTTGAATCATGTGCATTTCTGGAGTTATCATTCCTTCTACTGGGCGCCATTTCTAAACAATGGCATAAACTAGATTAGTTTATGAGTCAAAATACATAATCCCATACTTATAAAACACTTAACATAAATTGAACTATTTATGGATATAATCCATAATCATAAAAATGTTTTCTTTGAGGAAGTATATACTCATAAACCCTTCATAATGATTTGTAAAGAAAGTGAGAGTTATCCTAAGCATATCCCCCGGGAGTGTCGTAACCAAGAGTGCAGCAAGGCCCGTTGTCGTGCACCAGTTCCCGTTCGAGTCTAGCTCAAAGCGGTGTTTTCGGGTTTTACCCCTAGGTACATCTGTGCCAGAGCCGCCTCTACCTTCTCGTATCCAGACAGGGATGTATTGCTCGGAAAACTCACAAAGTCTCTACAATACCAAAATTCTAGGAAGTTATTCTATACTAATCCTCAAAGTTCATCTTAGGTCTATGTGCTCTAATCAGAGTTTATCTAAATCTAGCTTCCAAGGATTGTACTAAACTTCCTCTGATACCAACTGTAACGCCCCGACCCCAGCTACCCAGAGTCGGTGCATTATTACATAACATTGGCATGATCACAAGAAAGATCAAATCCCGAAAGACCGATTGGTTTAGTAGCCTTGGAAACACTAGATATAATCATAAAGTTTTACATTACATTTCAAAGTGAAAAACTACTACAACAACAAAGTCTTCATATCCACACTATTAACCCCTCATAATATCCCTGCAAGTCATTCATAATTTACTTCTTCACTACCTGGGAAAAATAAAACATAGAAAAGGGGTGAGCTCAAATGCCCAGTAAGGATAACAATATAGCGGAACATTCAAAATAATCATAAACATTTAAGGCAATGAATTACTAAAACAAAAGCCTTTTAAAATTGAACTTCAACATAGTATGGCAAAAGTAAAATGAAATAATGCCATTTACTTATTCACATGGATATTTTACTAATCGAATAATCACATGCAATATCAATAACCACTTTCATAATGTTGGAATGCATAATGCCAGACTATCATAACCACATAGCCAAGGCCTCGTGCCAAGACTACAAATAAGATTTTGTCAAGGCCTTGTGCCAAGACACTAGTTTGTCTCATGAGACCTACCGATGCATCGAGGAGCTATAGCGGGCTCCACCCGTCACTTATTAAGTCCAATGCATTCCCATATGAAAAGGTTTAAACATAACATAAACATTCGTATTAAAACTAGCATACGAAATGTCAATAATTTCACAATAAAATATGAATGGTATAAAAATAGCACATCCACAGTCAAACATATCACAAAACCTTCAATACAATATAGAAGTTTTGTATCATAATAAATCAACTTCAAATAATCTTAAAATCCATCAAAGGATGTTGACATAGATGAAATTAAAATTCTTTTTAAAGAAATATCTCCTTTTATTTTGAAATCATTTAAGATCCATATAAAATAAAACATTTTCTTTGAAAATATTCTTATAAGTTTGTAAGGAAAACTTTGAAGATTTTATAACGGCGTAAAATAACCGCACCCGCCGTATAAGTTAAAAAAAACATTCTTACCTCAATTCTATCGAAAAGGTTAAAAAGGACCTTGTTTTGAAAACGACGGAAAGATTCCTTTATAAACCTCTTATAAAAATTCAAACAAGGGTATAAATGACTTTAACCCATAAAAAATGTTTTGAAATACATTTTTAAGAAACATGGATGTGGATGATAAAGATATCCCAGTAGATTATTACGTATAAACAACCTCAGATAATGAAGAGATTGTGAAATAACCCTTACCTTGTACTTTTCCTTGGTTGGGGTAGGTTAACCTCCTGTATAATGGTGAAATAGTTGTTATTAAATTATACAAGAATCATATATATTAATATGATATCATATATGATCTTTTAACATTGATTTGTTAATAATATCTTAGAATTATCGTCATTTCGGGAGTTAACTTACTCATTTTCTTTTATATGTTTTGTTACATAAGCCATGGTTGTTGTATCTTATTCATATCCAGAATGATATACAGTCCTTAAACATCATTTTTAAACCATCAAATGATAATTATACTTGAATGGATACGATGGAGAATGAATCTCATCGCGTTCGTGGAGACGGTAGTCCGTACGTACGCACGAGCGACAATATCATTCTTTTGATATTAAAATAATATATAAATGGATGGTATATCATATATACAGAATCATTAACATGTTATATTTATTATTTACATGAGTTACACATCATTATTATACCCATCCAAATAATATTATATTGAATAACAATTACACCACGACGTGGAGACGGTAAGCCGTACGTACGCACGTATGGTGACATGTTATTCAAAGGGTGGATAGAATACTGAATATGATTGTACCATATTTATAATAACATCACAGTATATGTGAGATACTGGAGTTATTATTTCAGAATGGTAAGAACAAAGGAAGAAGAAGTGGAAGAAGAAATGAACTTAGAAAAGGGTGGTGAAATCATTACCTCTTCTTCGGGTTCTTCCTTTTGATTTGATCAAAAGGGCTCCTTAGGTTGGCTTTCTGATCAAACTAAGGCCTCTAGGTTGTATTGAGGGATGTTGGGAGAGTGTTTGGGCAGAGTTTGGCCGAACCAAAAGGCTTTGAAGGTGTGAAGAAATGAGAAGGAGGAGTGCCCTTTTATAAGAGGGGTGAGGCGCACCTTTGGAAAAGCTAGAAATATTAATTTATAATAAATTCATATTCGGTTTTTAAAGGCTCCAAAGTTGACTATTAAAAGGATGAGGTGGGGATAGGTCGCAAACAACTCATCCAATATAATTTAGACAGGTTTGGGTACTTATATTAACCTTATCTTTAAGTATTAACTCTAAGTTAATTAGTTTCACTTTTACAATGTCTCTTTGTATTTTTATATAATATGGTTAATAAACTTACTATATACATCCAAGAGACCCCCAAGTGGTCCATTAATGAGGAACCTATCGTAACATAAGTCTCTTGGCCGAACCTTAGATTTTTAGGAATTTAATATCAATTAATAATATAATATTTGTTTTAAGAACTCTTTTATGTCAATTTTGACACTATTCAATAGTTGATTTTTGTGAAACTCCTAACAGATTGATTACTTCGAACAAAGTCCATTAAATCAATCCTAATATATCATATTATCATAGAAAATTAGTTTAATTCATTAAAAGTTTCATATTATAATTATTTGGGTATTTATAAGATCAATTATTTTTATTTTTCACTATTTTAGTAATTACTGCATCATCATTGTGTCATAAATAAAATAAATTATATAATGTCCAAAAATTATAAATAAAATATCATTATGTAGGAAATCTTTTTAGCTTTCTAATTAATATTTATAATCTAAAATCCAACATGTATAACCCTATGTAAAAATTGTTCTTCTAAAAGATGTAAGCTTATGCCATTTTTATTTTTATTTTAACTTTATTAATATAATGTGTCATTATCACTTACAAGTGGATCCATGGGGTCCCAAAATAGACCCAAAGATGCCCATGGTCGACCATGTATCAACCAATAGGGTTAAGACACGTTTTAGGGTAATTTAGTATTATTATAATATTATTTGTTTTAACCCTTATTTACCGGATTTACCCTTTAACCATGGTAAATAAAATATTTACCGCAGTAATTATTCAAAATGTGTAAAAATAAAAGTTACCTATTTACACAATTTGAACATCCTGATTCCAAATATGGAATCCATTTTCCTAAATTCAAAACACAGAAGTGGCAGAAATTAATTTAAAATCAATTCCCGCTGTCAAAACAAAAAGCGTGTTTTTAAGAGATAATAACTATCAAAAGATTGACACTTGTTTATGTTCGGTTTAATTGTAAAATTATGTCCAATGATAAACATTAAATTGAATGGTAAAAATATATTCTAAATATACTTTAAAACCAC
Source organism: Viscum album (assembly GCA_963277665.1). Lineage (NCBI taxonomy): Eukaryota > Viridiplantae > Streptophyta > Magnoliopsida > Santalales > Viscaceae > Viscum > Viscum album. Next base: position 927,894,968 of record OY728130.1, read on the forward strand.
TCAAATTAACAATTTATCACTATTAATTATTTTGATTAAAAAAGTTGTTTTTAATTAAAATTTAGTAATTTTCACTATTCATCAAAATATGAAAGTTATCCGAAATGTACCAAAATTTCACCCTAGGCTAATTTTGATATTCCGAATCCAAAAATGAAGTCCATTTTGAAATATAGAATATATATGATTTCAAAAAGTAGGTATTACTATTCACAACAGCTAGTTTAATTAGTTGTGGTGTGTGTTAGAACTCGAGGTTGCGTACAACACACGCTATCACATTATTCGAAGGGAAACGTACCGTAGAAGCTTGGGGTGTTTCATTTTAAATTTTTGATGTCCCCATTTAGTCAAAAAGTTTAAAATATAGTATTTAAAAATGGTTCACTATTAAAGTTGATAAAAGTGCAATACTGAAAATGAATTTGTTCTTGCATTATATCTAAGAAACTCATAATATGGATTCTAAAATTATAAGGATTATATAAACATTAAAATTTATCTAATACTATTCATAACCTCTTTTGAACGGCTTGTTTGGTAAGTCATGGTGTGCTTGAACTTGGTGTTTCATGTAGTGAAAGTTATTGAATTATTTTGAAGAACTAACACACTATGAAATCTTGGGGTGTTACAATCAGCCTTGACAAAGAAGGGGAAACCCTTCATGTGGTCGGAGAGATTCCAGTAGATATTTCTGGAGCTAAGGCAGAGGTTGACTAGTGCCCCTATTTTGAGGCTTCCAGGGGAGGGAATAGGGTACGTAGTCTACTGTGACGCATCAGAGACTGGACTTAGGTGTGTCCTGATGTAGGAGCGAGTAATAATCGTTTATATTTCTCATCACCTGAGACGGCATGAGCAAAACTATGCCACTCATGACCTGGAGTTAGAAGTAGTGGTCTTCGCCTTGAAGATGTGGCGACACTATCTGATGGGTAAGTGTTTCACACTCTACTCTGACCACCATAGTCTCAGGTATATCTTCTCTCAGAAGGACCTGAACTAGAGACAACGGTGATGGATTGAGTTCCTCCAGGACTATGACTTTGAGATAGTCTATAGTCCTGGAAAGGGGAACATTGTAGCATATTCTCTCAGTAGGAGAACAAGTATTCAACTGTTAGGAGAGGTCATAGAGTAGTTGGTTGTTTACAAAAAACTTTTGTGGATAGAGATGGTGCAGCCTTCCTTCAGTCTCGTACAGTCACACCCCCACTTCTTAAGCGAGTCAGGGAGGCGCAGCGTAGAGACACTGACTACGAGACACGACGTCCTCAGATATCCCCAAGGCAGGCACCTGATAGATTTTCTGAAGGTGGGGAGCATGTCATTCTCTTCAGAGGACATACTATGGTACCAATGTCACTTTAGAAGGAAATGTTGAGGGAGTTACACACATATACTCTAGAGGTACATCTAGGAGTGGAGAAGATGCACCAAGATCTCTAACAACAGCACTAGTGGCCAGGTATGAAGAAGGCAGTAGTGGAGTTTGTCTCTCGATGCCTCACATTTCAGCAAGTAAAGGTAGTGAATCAGGTACCATCAGGCTTTGTTCAACCTTTAGAGGTCCCATAGTGGAATTGGAATGGGATATCCATGGACTTCGTGATAGGACTTCCACGTACATCTAGGGGTCACAACTTGATTTGGGTGATCGTTGACCGACTCACCAAATCGACCCACTTCCTACTGATCAGAGAGAAGGGTTCAGTATAGAGCTTGGGACGCCTCTATGTGCAAGAGATTGTGAGGACACATGGAGTACCTTCTTCTTTTGTCTCCGATTGTGACACACGGTTTACTTCCCGGCTATGGAAGAGGTTGCAGGAGGCTTTCGGGACGCAGCTTCGTCTGAGCACCGCCTTCCATCCTCAGACAGATGGCCAGACTGAGTGGACCATTCAGACCCTTGAGTACATGCTTTGTTCTTGTGTCCTCGACTTCGATCACAGTTGGGAGGATCACTTACCTTTTGTGGACTTTGTATACAACTACAGCTATCACTCCACCATAGGGATGAAACCTTTTGAGGCGTTATACGGTCGACCTTGCAGATCACCCTTATGCTGGACTGACCCAGGGGAGTCAGCACTGGTGGGACCAGAGCTGGTACAAGCTACCACGAAGAAGGTACAGATCATCCAGGAGCAGATGAAGACTGCACAGTGTATATAGAAGTCGTATGCTGACCGGAGACGGAGACCTCTGGAGTTCGAGGATGTAGACCACATCTTTCTACGGGTCTCACCCCGACGAGGTCTACGGAGATTTGGCCGAGGCAGCAAGCTATCTCTAAGGTTCATGGGACCTTTCCAGGTCCTTAGCAGAGTGGAAGATGTGGCATACCGATTAGCTCTTCCACCTCAGTTGCACTGGGTGCACGAGGTCTTCCATGTATCCCAGTTGAGGAGATACGTGCATGACCCTTCTAACATCATCGACCATGGAGAGATGGACGACGACGATGGGGAAACTTTTACGGAGGTTCCAGTGGAGATTGAGGATCAACAAGAGTGAGTACTTCGTGGATGGTCGATACCTCTGGTGCATGTTCTTTGGAAGCACAGGAACCTCCAGAAGAGCACATGGGTGCGGGAGGCTCAGATGAGTGCTCAGTACCCCCATTTTTTTCATTATTTCGAGTTACATCTTACAGGGATGTAAAGCTCAGAGGTGGGGAAATGTAAAGACCCAGAATTTCTATGGAATTTTTTTTCTTAAATACATGGGAATTTTACGAGTCTGTGAAAATGGACGGCGCGTGATTCTGAGGCCCGGTGTTCCCGTAATCAATTTCTGAAGTTTTGTTCATGTACGTTTAGTAAATGTACAATCAGGTTTATATAAATTTTGAACCAGTGATCGGAATTGAAATTTGATGGCACCATTGAACTCACAATGCCAGTATTCTCTTAAGAAAACTTTCACCTCGATGGCAGTTGGTTGAGAATAAAAGATAGTTTTTTGGGTTTTTAGAGATTGATTTAAATAAAAATAAAATGTGTGGATTTATTTTTATTTGTTGGTTAAAATCTATACATGGATGTTGGAGGTAGTACCACCACACCTTAACCTCCCATGAGAGGTTATAGTGGTGGGGACCACCTGAACCTAACCTCCTCTTCAAGTTTAATATTGTGGGGACCACCCGAGTTTGAAACCTCTTGAACTCTCCATTAAGTGGGGAGAATCCTCTTGAGCTCCCCACATAATGGTGCCACCACCCCTACACCTTAATTTTGTACCGACCTCTTGAATTAATTAATTGGAGCCAAGTTAATTAATTCACCCATTTTCAATTTTGTGCCAACAACTAAAAAATAGATAAACTCAGTCTATTATTATTTTGGTTGGCATTGCTCATTTGGTGGAACTTGAGAGAAGAGAGAAAGGCTCTTGTCATCGAAGAATGAAGAACACGTTATTCCAATGTAGAATACCAACAATGATCTCCTTCAACCTTCATCCTCAGATCCTACCGATTTGGGACACCTTCAACCGAAATACCCTCCTCATTATCATCAACAAGCCGATGTATCTCTGGATTGGAAGAGTGCAGCGGACGCGACAAATGAAAATATCCTTCATCTTCATTCCATGACTTCATCATCGAACAACGATCAAAGGTAGGGGTTTGAAATTTGATTTGTTTCTAGTTACTTGTTTTCAATAACAGATTATTCTTTGAAGCCGCATGCTATCACTCTAACACGGAGGTTGCGGGCCAAAAAAACATGGCACGACCACTCTGCCTTCTTTGTGTAATTTCACGCTAATCATGGAATGATTCCGGGATGAGAGATACTTGTTAACAATGGTTTCGGATCGAAGTCGATGTCACGAGGAGTGTACGTCTACTTCCGGAACGAGAATCTGGCCACCAGAACTCGTCTGGTGCCCACAAAAAGTTTTTCAGCGCATGGAACTGACAAACGTGACTGCATGGACGGCGGCGGCGCAACCACGCCACCAGAGGAGTAGCACGCGACCGACAAGATTTGGTGGTGCAACATCGGCTGTCGCAAGCCCAGCCGCGAAGAAAACTGGCAGCTCGAGCTACTGGGTTTCTGGGGAAGGTGCGGGGAAACCGCACCGTGCAGTGGAACAAAGGGGGTCGCGGTGGTGCAGTGGTGGTTGTCCGTGAGAAGGACCGGCGGCCCGAGCCACCGGGTCGCCGGAGGAGGTGCGGCGCAACTGCGCCGCATGGGAGTCGTCTGGACGCTCAGCCAGCCGGGAGGAGAAAGACCCATCACGTGGGTCCCAGGTGACGCAAAGCTGCGCCACGTGGTGCCGGTTTGATACCTCCCCCAAATGGCTAAGCTGTTTGGGAATCTAGGGGGCGCGGCCTCCCCCCTTGACGCAGCTAGGGCGGACCCCACGGGCTTCCAGCCATAGGCCTCGCACGGGACGGACCCAATGCGGGCTAGACCCAACATGGGATGGGTCGCCCTCACTGGCCAGGTCGGACCCTAGTACGGACTCGGGTCGAGCCGGGTCGGTCTGACTGGGTCGGACCGGACCCGGACCCATTTGACATGTTTCCACTCTTTTGCCCGTAACGTGAGATACGGGTGTCCGATTGACGAACCGTCTACAGCTACAGAAACTTTGGAGGAAGATAGTTCTTTTGGTATACCCCACTCTATGTTTGGATATAGTTGGTGTATAACTAGGTTAGATCGAACATAAATCCAACCGGTCCCTCAGAACGGAAGTGCCGATAACTCTCAGACCGGGTGTCCAATTGACGCACTGTCTGTCGCATTGGGTTTCTTTTGGAAATATGGATCTTTTGGATACATAAATGTGGAAATTTGTGACAGTTGATGTATAGAAACTTGGATTGAGGCGCATACCCTCCTAGAATCATGCATGCTTTGTGCAGAACCCAATTGTTGGATGCGCTCGGACGACTGTTCCTAGATCCTGTGTGGGTTTGACAACACTAACGACTGTTCCTGGATCCTGTGTGGGTTCAACAGCACTGAAAACTATTCCTAGATCCTATGTGGGTTTGAAAACTCTTATTACTATTGGTGGATCCTGTGTGGGTTCAACAGTTCTGAATTCTATTCCTGGATCCTATGTGGGTTCGACAGAATAGTTGATTCATTGGCTACATCTGATCATCTCTATCTCTCTACATAAGTTGTATACTTGTGTGATCTGAGTCAGTAACTTTTGTGTTTACCTAATGATTGAGATGTGTTACTTGATAACTTAGGTATAAGTACAGGCATATACCTAAGTGGGATTGTCTATTGATTTCATACTCTGGTTTATCCTTGGTGGATTTTGAGAGACCTTGAGGGTCTCTGGGTCCCTACTGAGTATCGTATACTCACCCCTGCACAGGCTATGCCTGTACCTCGTAGTATTGGATTTAGATGACAGACAACGCTGACTGAGGCTGAGAGTACCAGGACTGGACATTACCCGGAGGTGGACCATACGACATGTCGGTACCCGGAGGAGACTGACAGACATGGAGTGCTGACGAGGCTATTTGTACCTAACATTCAGGTAAGATCCATGGTGGACGATCTAGGAGCTTATTTTCACCTTTAAGTTGTTTTTGTCCTTTTCAGTTGTACTTGTACTTTACAGTTGGGCTTGTATTTCCAGCCCCTTTACTTTTCAACACTCTCTTGTTATACAGTTTACTTAGTGTTCTAAATCCAGCTATATACTCTATTGTATGTGTTTACAGTTATAAAGGAAATTCCTTCCCAGATTTAGGGAATTACGCCTTTGGTGCTAGTCGCTAGCCCTGGCCTATGGAAGGCGGGCTTGGGGTAGTCACGGCATGAGTCCTAGGGGACGTGTCATGATAGAATATCCCACCATGGGGATATAAGATCAGTTGAGTGGTCAAAAACTTATTTATCACATAAATGGATACCCAAAATGACTAATCATAAATAAAGTCAATATATTTTTCAAGCAGTTGAGATGATGTAGAACGATATTACTAAAATCATAAATGAAAGGATGATCAAAGCCTGCATTACCTACGAATGATCTAACATCATGAACACATGAAAGATATAGAAAGGATAAAATAATATCTAACTTATACCTATTGACCGTCATTCTATATTTTTTCCTTACATTCCCTTGTACAGTTCCAGGTTGTACCATAAAATGACAATTTTTAAATCTCAAAACCATATTATTATCAATATAATGATTCAATGTTTTTCCCAAACTAAAGATAAATTCATCAAATGAGGATAAATACACTATAAAATCACCCATAAATACCTCTATAAAGGTCTAAATGTAATCTGAAAAAGATACTCCTCATGCATCTATAGAAGGTAACAAGGGAATTTCAATGTCCTAATGTAATATTTCGTTGGGAAAATGTGTTAAATGGAAAAGATAATGTTATCTTCTCCTGGTCCTATAGAGATATATAAAACTACAAATATCTGGAAAATCCATCCAAGTATTAATATTATGTCTTATCATCTAATCTCTCAGTAATGTTTTCAAAAAATTAGAGGGGAAATGGTCTTTGCGGGTGGATTGATATTGTTTCCTATAATCAATACAGACACGCAAACTATTTTGCACCCTCATTTGAACTAACCCTTATCTCTAATTTCAATAATCACCAACACCACTTTTCTTAGGAAAAACCTGAATATGAATCACCCAATTATAATATTAAATGGGATAAGTGATACCTACCTAGAGTAACTTTTCATCTTAATTTTTAACAACATGTAAAAGATTTGTATTAAGTCTCCTTTATGGATGACTAACTGGTTTATACCTATCTTTCAAAAGAATCCTATGCATCATAATGGAAGGGATAATATCTATTATGTCATCCAAGATCATCCCGATTTCCCTAATGTTCTCCATAAGATGATTTAATTTTTTATTCATATTCCAATGAGATAGAGTTAGAAATTATAATAGGTGATATCTCACCACTCAATAAGTATGAGTATTTGAGATTTAGTGGTAACGTCTTGAGTTCTAATGTAGGGGGTGATGTATGGATGAAGATATTGAAGGAACTAAAATATGTGCACAATAAACATCTATATCCAAATAGAACTCATAAAAATCATAGTATAATTCCTAAAATCGATAAGCATACTCAATAGCCATGTCAGAATTAGGGTGAACATGATCATAACTAGAATTTTCATCATATTTTTAAATGAATGATCTAATCAAAAATATTAAATTACAAAACATATTTGAAAAATTGTGAGGAAAATATCGAATTTATTTTAAATAAAATAGTCAATATGAATCTATTTTATCAGTTTACTTAATGAGATGGACGGAGACTTGACCATTCATGAATCCCACAATTTCTTTACAAACAACATCCAGCTTCAAAAAAACCCTTGTATATAAATACCCACCTTATTCTAACATAAAAGGGACGGTTACCCTGACCTTTAAGATTCTGAATATCTCTTAATTCATATAGCATATGTTCATTTCGAACCAAACCAAAATGGATCATCCAATGTTCTTGGACTTCACAAAACCCTCATCCGTGTATTTTTAATGCCACATCATATGGTGGGGATTCCTTTTGTGAATTCCTACACCCCTCACAGTGGAATAAGGACCTTACAGACACTTGAGGCTTCCAGAATCATTAATCCATTGTTAATCACTCATTTTCCAAGAAAATACTTCTTCTTGAATTAGTGTCACCATGTTTTGTGAAGCCTATTCCTTCATGAAGTACCCGACCTCTATAGAGCACCTAAGATTCATGTGTCACCCCCGGATGAGGCCCCATGCTTCGTAAATCCCTTCTCCTAGGTATCATAGTGATTCCTCCCTTATGATAAAATATATTAAAAAAGGATAAGTACCAAAGGCCCCCATCCATCCATGACTAGTTTAGGTTCACCTTAAGTCCATATGTGAATTGTTCTGTCCAAACTTATGGACCACTTCCTTCAATGTGTGGCTCGATATTCCCAATTACATTCTTATTCTTAGCATATGTATGCTAATTATTTTTTCTTTTCATCATACACATACTATCTTGGACCTCATGATCAAACACTATGAGAAACTAATTTAATCCTATAATTGGTGAATCCATTTTCCTCTTAAGGGTGCATGCATGATAGTAATGTAAGCCCAAGGGGTGATGAATAAGTTCCCCACGTCAGCGCTAATGACATACAACTTCATAGAACTAACATCCTCATCACATGATTTTAAAATTTAGTCTTACATCATGTGATGATTATGAGATTCCCCATGTACTCTCATCATGGGATTACCCCTCCTGCCAATACCACGGGAAATCCTCCAATACTGGGTAACTTCCATTCCTATTCCCCACACACCCAATGAAATAAGTATTGGATGATCGTTATATGAATCATATAGAATTTGATCCTCCAAAAGTGTAATGATATCCTACTCACATGTAATTAAACTCTCCTTGGGTACCTTCCATCCATAGTCCCTTTATAATCTCTCGTTGGCACATTATTCACAACATGAATGTTAGGTCTACCACTTCCATTTATTTATCAAAATTAACATATCTCATGTGGGACTAGATATTACCAATGAATGTCACATACATCCTCTAGTTGAAAAGGGCATCCACTTATGTGTAATACTCGATAGACATGTCCCCTTAAAAAGGCCACCCCTACATGTATGCCCCAACCACATGATCCATTTCTTTGCACATCCTTATTAGGTATATTCCCCATATATCCTTCAAACTACATGAGCTTTTATTCCCAACCAAATGGAATATTTAAAAATCCTCTTTGAGGTCCAAACCTAATATAAACATCCATCATGTTTTTTTCCTAGGCCGCTGTATCCAGGTATGATCATGCACCAACATGAATACTTCATTTCTTTTGGGTCCCTCTTGGCCAATTTCATGTTTATTCCACCATTGAAATCATTTATTCACCCAGTAGGACTTGGGGAGCTTGAATGTGTCACCCCACACAATCCAGCAAAGAGAAACCCTCTTGAAAAGGGAATCATCCATGCCTAATCCCCACACCATCCCTCACCAATGTTTTTTTCACAGTAGGATCATCCTTAATGCATGAAATTAAACTGTGTGGACTGGTCATGTAACATGAAAATAAATTGTAGAATCATAAAATGTAGATTTTGATTCCCACCTTCTTTATATGGTACATAGTATTCCTATTTGAGTGTTAATCAGTACCCATGGTAAACCTTGGTCCCCCATCCAAGGGGTGAGCCTCCTTGATCAACTTCCAAGGATGTCTAGATGAACCTCAATGTCGTGATATCCTCCTCTTATGGGACACACCTATCAGATATCACTCCATTTTAGTTTTGATCCATCCATCTGTTAAACCTTTCAGGTGATCCCTCATAGATACACGCTTCTCTGGTCTACCTCTGTGGAGTGTTTTGATCAATCTCATCGAATCTCTATAATAAATTAAACTCATGACTTCTCTTATTCTTCTACCTCATGCGAATCGTGGTAATATAAAGGTGAAGGTCATAGAAGATATGAGTATATGGTGTCGACTACCTCATCCTAAACATGGGATGATTTAGGTGAATTTCCATGAAAGATATGCACCTTCAGAATTAGATACCACATGACCGACAATGGATTCCTTGAGTTCCTCACCAAAATATTCCTCCATGAGATTCCATCTTATGAGAAAGAATATAGGTGACCAATGTTCCTAAAATATAGACATTCCATTAATACCCAAATTGGCTACTCTCATTCATGAAGGTGGCTTCCCATTCAAACATCACTAATTTTTTCATATAGAAGCAGAATAATTAACTAGCATACATAAATATATGACACAAGGTATGAGCTACATGAACTTGACTGAACTATAAGATGGATACCCGGACTAAGCGACAAGTTCTTTATTAGAATACATAGATGGAAGAAATAAAATCTAATAATATAATTTTGATCAAGGAGTATAAAAAACAATAAAATTGATGGATTTCATCAACATTTGGAAAATAGGAATATAGGGAAATATACTTTTGCAATAGAAAGCCTCATACATGCAAGGCAGGCATGTCCCGATGAATGTTTCAAAAAAAATAAAGGGTTTACCTAAAAAAGATTTCTTCTCCTCAACATGAGACTAATAGAATTCAAGACATCAGTAGAATACCATGTCACCGGATCCAGTTATCTAGTACCAGGTCACCCCATGAAATTGTGGGTCTGGTATGGAACTCAGTGAAAATTAGTACAATTTAGTGTTTGGAATTATGATATATGACATCATCATCATGGATCTCTCTATCTGCTCATGGAAGTTTGGATGACACTAGGCCATTGAAAATTTCATTCCATATATCTATACTAACATATAAATCATCATGCTTTATAGGACCTAAGAACTAGGATACCAACCAACCAACGCCCGTAGACACTTGGGGTAGGGTAAATGTCGATATGACAACCCCCCAAGATACAACACCCACCTCAACATCCACTACACCATTATCTACCTGGCTCCCAAACCCCTTACCACCCATAGAGGTTATCCATTGAATGGTGATGGACACACTTTTATGTTGGTTTAAATAGGATGGCGTCATTCCCCCAAGGGATATGGACTTCAATGACCTGGTGTATTTTTTGCCTCACTAACATCGCCACCCCTACAAGAGACATAAGGAGATACTATTACACACTGCATCAGAAAAATACTTTGGGATCCTTTCTCCAAAGTGATCCTATGACTCGATCTTCTATGCTGAGGAGGTAGGAGATTCCCAAGTAATCCCAACTATGAATACTACCCAGGAATAGCAAGGAGGGCTCCCACCAAGCCTCGTTAGTGACAACAATGATCATCCCTCTAGGTAAAAGAATAGGTGTAATATACACTTGATCCAACATCCTCAGTTCAGACTACTCAATGATAATATTAGGCATAATACTAGGATAATTGAAAACAAGGCGCATCTTCTTCCACAACTTTAGTTTCCCTTGGAACCATCGATGCATTCCACAAAATTCCTACAATAGACATGTAGGGATCCATCTTCACCTAGTTGGGATCGAGACATCATCCAGCCAATAGGCAGGCTAGGTTAAACTTTTCAATCACTAGAACCCCCACCATCCATTACAGGATGGCTTTTAATAAGGATATTTAGTGTAGAGGCCATCCCCATATAGTCACAAACCAATGAAGAGGTCATCCCCACTCTCACAGTCAACATGGAGGTCCTCCCCATATTCCCAAGAATCATAGAGGAGATAATCCCTACATCATTGACATCCAGTACGGAGGTTCTCCTTATGTCTCTACCAACCCCCAACATGGAGTACCTCCCCATGTCAAAATCATATGGTTGAAAGGTTTTCCTCATGTTGTTCCCAGCTCATGTAGTGTCCATCACCATGTTAAGAATATAATGACGATGACGACTGAGTCATGATAATGGTTCTTCTATTTTTGAATTTCAAAATTTGAAATGGTTTTTCATTTCATGGCACTGTGGAGTCTTATACGGCGTTGACTGAGGTGTTTGATTTCTTGAAATTATAATTTTTTATTGATGGTGGGAATTTTTGGATTTAAAAGTTTGTGGGTTGTGGAGGTTTTTTATCTCTTTAAGGTTATTCCTAGTTTGAATTTTTTTTTAGGTAAACACATAGACTTGAAAAGTGTTTGAAAATAAAAAAATATAGATTTTACCCAAGAAGAGGCCATACCTACTTTATTGATGATAAGTAATATGTTCCTTCACATGGTATTATCACTGACTAGTACAGAGGTCCTCCCCATGCCGCATCCAATCAAAGTGGAGGAACTACCCACTCTTTAAATGGTCAACATGGAGTCCCTCCCAATTATTTGACTAGCCTGAGCAGAGGACCTCCCCACTACAGCACCCACAAAAGTGGGGGTCCCCCCCATGCATCAAACAACAAGTACAATGTTCCTTCTCAAACATTTTCTTCTCAACACACATTTCCTCCCTGTGTGCTCTCACTGACCAAATAAATGGTCCTCCCTACTACATGAAAAAACAAAGTAGAGGTCCTACCTACTCTGGAAACGAATGATACAGATTCCATCCCTTTTATTCCATACAGTCAAAGAGGATGTCCTCCCCATTCAATCTTCAACCAAAATGAAGGTCCACTCCATGACAAAGAATTTTCTCTCTAAAGAACCATCCCATGGAAAAAATATGATCCACCGATGAAGAAATAAAAATTTTGGAAAGCACCATGCCATTTTAAATACCATTCACATATATGATTTTGAGGGTGAATGTGATTCAATGAGGGAACCTTCCCCTATTCATTTACATCAGAGTCTAGGGAAGGAGCCCAAAAGGTGAGGTTAATAATCCTAGAGGGCGATGTTCATATAATTACCAAGTCTCTTTGTATGTACATGTTGGCGGAGGAATATTTTTTTCTATTCTAGGGTCTCATAGTGTAGTCAGATCTATCATCATGAGTTTTGTTTTCTAACTATACATGAGATCATAGAGAGATATTCTAGATTTTAATGGATTATGAGTATCTGGTGGACCCACAAATGAGTGATAATTCCATCTCACATGAGTCATTAGTGAAGACTAAGTCCTAGAGGGATGTAATTATGTGGTTGTTTCCTCCCTCGATAAATTATTAAGAATGTATCATTTAGTCAAATCATGCAATGGCACCCCTATTGGCAATCACACTATCACACTAATCCATGTTAGAGCCACCACCAATCTCCCATAAAGCATTGACTAATGCTTTGGAAATTGAAGAGCATAACGCCACTTGTGAACAAGAATGTTTTTTGGATACTCTAGATGATAATGAACTGTATCTCGTGTTTTGGATGAATGGAACTACCATCTATCATATTTCGGATTCCCTCACCAAATGATCATGCCACGTGCTTCCACCAGACATTTTGGATGACATTTTTTGGCTTTGTGACCTTGAGTTGGACTACCAAGGAAGTTGAGATAACATTGATGAAATTGATCCAAAATGTATCATGGTTGATTTTTAAGCCCTCCTAGTGTCTCAGTACCCTGCATCACCCAGATACCATCATATCATCAATTATATGTGTGTAAAAATATTTAAAGTGATTTATAGAATCATGAAAGATGCATCCCCACTTGTTCAAATCTGGGGTTGGGGACTGTATGATTCTCACTATTTCATCTAAATACTTTGTAAACCTAATTTTCCCAGTGATAACAATGATATTCCTCCAGGTATCACTATGATAATCATGGAAAAGTTATCATAGGGAGTGGGCCCAAACATAGGATATGATAATGATAACTCACCCCATAGGGTAATAGAGTACTAGTTGAACCCCCATACATGAATTTTTACTCACTTTATAAGGTGGGAACTTGGACTTTGGGAACCTTTTATATCATTACCTACTGTTTGGAACACCAACAATGGAAATGGACAGCTTGAGCCCTCCTATCTTCCTTAAAATTCATAGAAGACGATGGTTAATCTTGTTGTCACTACCATTATATAGAAGGTCATAGATCGGAAGAGTATTATTAATTAGATATTTATCAAATGGTGACCAGATTATTGACCTCCATAATAGTATAATGACCCACTTCTACTGCAAAAACAAGGGAAATTGAATGTCCTCCTTGCCCTGTTTCTTCCAATTGATCCTATTAATCATTCTATTACCAACAGTAGAGAGGTAGAAGTATACAACTGGCGACTACAATATGAATCACAAAATCCACTTTATCTCCATGATAATCTTCCTCAGGACCCAGATCGGGCTTCTCTACATGCCTCTCCAGGAGATGTTAAGCATGTCTTCCATGTTAATGCGATTTTCAATGAAATGGTGGTTAGATATCCTAATCATGGTATTAAACCTCACCAATATGGTTTTCTATAAACTCTAACCACTTGTCATAAATCCCTGGAGATGCAACAGGTGGTGGTCCCACTTGATAACAAGCCATATCTAGCATGGATGGATAACATGATAGTTCCCTATGCTTTGGGAATCCTATCATTTCTCCATCAACGGGATGGGTGTCCCGCTATAATATTTGGACCACTTCATCTCAAGGTGTGGGCACATGTTGGGAATTCCAATGTAGTAGAATCCATGCAAGATTCGATTTTTTATTCGTACATTAGAAGGAATACATTCTTCTGATATATCCAATTACCCATTCTCCCCATAACTAGTTGGGAAGACCGATTTGGGATATTTCTCGACATATTTTGCTTCACCACATGAAAAAAAGTTTTGAAGACCTATTAATATGCATGTAACATCTAGATGAGCATGTTGAAAACTTTTTTGCCTAATGTAAGGTCCTCACATATTCACATGATATTCAACTAACATAAGAGAATATGCTGACCATGTGTGTGTGAAATGTTAAGACTGAACTGGTCCCTCCTCTAATATCACAAAAATTACCAGGGGGCTTTCAGGATTTATATGATAAATACCATCACCTGGAGGATACCTTTAAACAATCCATTCATAAATTTCCATTCGCTATTTTGGACATTGTTAGAAGAGTTGTGAAGAAAGAGACTTCCTCTACAGTATAGGTGGAGGCGTCATAGCTACTAGAGTTGTTTCCTACCCCTCTAGTAGAGCCTCACTAAGTGAAGCAGCCTCACCAGGCTCAGAATTATCCAGTGAAAAATCAGTAGGCACAGCCTTGCCAAGAACCAACTCCTATATGATAAAATGTTGGTCCATCCACCCGTCTAGCTCTAGCCCATAGCCCGGGATAGGATCCTAGAGTTCCCTTAGTGGAAAAGATAAACAATGAATACTATTTTAAGGAATCACAATTTAATTTATATTTAATTTGTGCCTTAGATAATTGAATTTCAATGCTTCAAGTGTGCATGAATCACGATGAAGCAGAGATTGCAGATCACCCTAACAATTTACCGTACCACAATATATTTACACAAACCATCAAATAATTATATATGTTCAAGGAATGGCTTCAGGACCAACTGGTAAATGTTTTTTTAAAATTGGGAAATGCTTCAAAAAATGTGGAACATATATCCACTGAGCTAGGTAGTGACAAAAAAGGTTTTGGCGAATAAAAGTATGATTCCAACCATGGGACTCATAAGTATGAATACCGGTTGTCTAGAAAGGACATCACTCACATATATGGAATCATCTATGCATTCTTAGGCCATCCCAATCCTCCTAAATTACCCATTCCACCTCCAGATTCCACTTATGTATCCCCTTCATAGACTTCTACATCTTATAAAATTATTCCCTAACAGCATAAGGGAAAGAAAATTCCCCCACCAGTTCCAAAACCATATTGCGCCCTCCGTGATTTCATTCCTAAAGATATGGGGTCACATCCATGGTCTTCCCAACAATTTAAGACTCCTCCGATGATGAGAAGGAATATTCATTCATGAATATCATCGATTTTGTGGATCACTTCATTGTCCCTGACAAAGAGGAATATCATGAACGACCTCCAAACATCTATGGATGACACCATATAAGAGGAGGTATAAGGCAAGAAAATTACCAAAATTATCATCCTAGTTTTTAAATAAAATTAATGTATTCTATCATAACCAGATAATGGGTGTTGGTAAGAGCTTAGTAGGGACAATCCTCTTAAACCGCACCATCAGAAAAATAATGTAGCTGACTGTGCTAATTGATTAGGTAGAACAGTAGTGATGGCATCATGAAAGATCGTGTGTAGATAAAGCTAGGCCCTGTACAATCAATAGTTATCTAGCAGTGGTTCCTGATGAATTATCTGATGAGTAGTAGGTCATTTACAGCACCATCTATAATCTAGTGGTTCTACAGGTAGTTCCCATCATGCCTTCAACCAATGAGAAACCCCATGTGGGAAAGAATGTGAATTTGGAATGGAAGTACAATGTGTTCAAGAAAATATATAGAATTATTTCATGTCTATTGATCCTCGGGTACCTCTTTTTATAACCAAGGATATGTGATTCCCTCAATGAAACCTTGAGAATCCCCTTCTAGTTTGAAAATGGGGTAGATTTCAGAGAAACCTTTTATGATGGGGATGTTGAGAAATAATATTTCTAATCCATCATATCATTCTTTGGAGAAGATGAGTTCTCCCTTGTGAATGGGTATATCCACCTATTGTTTATTATATTATAGCTTGGTGACATGGAGGTCCATTGCTTTATAGTGGAAACATGTTCTATGATTAATCCCATCCCATTCCGAATTCTGTAAATGTTGGGACTCGCTGAAGTAGACATGAGACCCTTTGACTGTAAGATTTAGGGTTATGATAGGACTGAGTAGATATCATGTTGAGGAATCCGGTTGAAGACCCAATTCATTGGTTTGATAGAAAACACTATGTGAAGGGTTGTCTCATAGGAAAATGCATGAAATGTGTTTATAGGTTGTCCCTAGATTCATCTACATGCATTAGTACCCTCCTCAAATCACCAATTCCTCATGTACACTGTCAAAATTTGAGAAGTCCTACTTCAGGGTGATGTGTCTCCATTTAACTTCTATGAATCTCACTATTTGGATGCTGACTATTATAAGAGAAAGGATTATTAGGATTAAACAAATAATGTTGAGCCTTCAATCATTGTAACCAACCCATGGATAGAATTATATGATGCTTCTTCCTCCCGATCCACTAGTTGGAGGCCATGATTCCATACATAGGAAATTTGTTCTTTTGTTTCCATGAGGAAAGCATTTTGTATCCCTATGTATAAGGAACATGGAATGATTACCTCATGTTCATACACTTGCTTGGCTCAGGTGGTACCAAAGGACCCTACCCTTATGATCCACTAAGATTTCATCCCCATGTCTAAAACTATATATTATACTCATCTTATTCCATGACTTGGGTTAAACTGGAAGAATATGACCCTCCACCATTACATTAGCATCAACCATGGAAGTCACATTTGAATTCCTAATGGAATCGACATGACGGCCTCTAACGCCATGGATTCAGTAGATAAAGAGTCTCCCATTAAGGACTCGACGTACTCTTAGGCTAGAATTAGTGTTCCTATGGAATTAGTTGGCCCATATGAACCCTATATTCCTGCTAATCTTCCTATCTCAACTGATGAGGAGGATTTGGAAGATGCTCCACCCGCATTCTAATGTGGTATTTCTACCATCGTTTATGAGATGGTTTAGGTGAACCACGATACCTATGTTGATATGAGGCCAACACTATTAGTGAATCCATTCCTCTAGAATAATAATATAATTATGTTGCATTCTTACATAGTGTTGTATTTTCTTGGAGTTAGGATGAGTTTTTAGTATTTGACCCTCAGGTCTTCATCCACTATCTTGGTCTCCCGACAAGTCATCATGGGATCAAGAATCATCTAAGAAAAATTAACCCTTAACATGGTTTCATAGTCAAGGATGAATTCTATAATTTTATCAAATTAGTCCTTATCAAATAATTTCATTATCCTAAGTGGCTATCCAAAATCATTTTAGCTAGGAGAAGAAAGAGTATATCAGAGTCTACCTCAACTTTTGGGATCTCAATCACCATTTCCCAAAGAATAATTTTCCCCTTCCAGTGATAAATTTGTTGATCAATACAAAAAATTGGTTCCAGATTCTCTCATTCATGGATGAATATTCAGGGTATAATCAGATATGAATGGTCCCTACAGGTGAGGACTCTATCACCTTTCGATCAAAAGGGACATTTTTCTATCAAGTAATGCCTTTTGGTATAAATAATGTAGGAACCACTTATTAGTGGTAAATGAACCTTTTATTTATACCAATCATTGGGATTCTAGTGGAGTACTACATGGATGACCTGGTGGTCGAATCCCATATATTTCAAAACCATATTATAGATAAAATGAGAAAGTTTTCAACTTCCTCAGCTCATAAAATCTGAAGATGAACCCCATAATCCCTTCCTTTGGGGAAACCTCTAGAAAATTTCTCACCTTATTTATTAGATATAGAGGAATCAAAATCGACCTAGAGAATATTAGAGAAATCGTCCATATTCCACCTCCGAGAAACCTCATGGATCTTTGGGGTCATCAAGGCACTAATCCTACATATGCAGATTTATCATAAATCTAACTAGCAACTGCAAGACCTATTATAGGATCAGGAAGATATATATCATATACCAGTGTTATGAAGAGTGTTAGGACATATTTTAGGATATCATGTAGTATCTTATACAACCTATGTTTTTTATTTCATTCATCTCATGGATTCCTCTATTTTATTACACATCCTCCTTAGAATGATCCCTTAGTCCTCTTATTGCTCAAAAGAACAATGAAGTCATAGAGAAAATTTTATACTACCACAATCTCATGATCCATGATATAGATTCAAGATACTCTCTTATTGAGAACAGATTCCTCACACTGATTTTCACCATGTAGAAGTTACAGAATTAACTATAGAATCATGAGATACCACTGATGTCCCTTGTGGATCAGATATAGTATATCCTATGTGGCCCGATTTTGAGATGATGATTAGAATAGTAGGATGTGATCCTAAAGTTTTTTTATCACGTCTATTCTGAAAAGTCCATTAAGGGCCAGGCACTAGTAGAAATTATAACTGACCATCTATGTTCTTAATAATTTCTTCTGGATGTCGATTTCCTAGGTGAGGCTACTCTCTTGATGGACCAGGTTGTGACTTATTTGAATATTCATTCCAATTCCACATCCCAAAGACCATCTGGTTGAAGACTCAATGATCCCAATCTCAACAATGTGGTCTTAGGGATTTTTTTCATCACTTCTACCTAGGCGTCCATGCCCTACTCTTTCCTACTGTCATAAGACTGCAAAAACAATGAGGCAGAGTATCAAACTCTCATCACTGGCCTCAATATGGCCCTCTAGAATTATAGTACCCTATTTCCTGTGAAGTGAGACTCTAAATTAATCATAAAATAGATCAATGTTGATTATATCATTAGGAATCCTAAACACATACCCTTTCTTAATTTAACTCGCATGTTGATGACCCATTTCTCTTCCCATCTAGAGGTTACTTATATTCCATTGTCCCATAATGGTCGAGCTGATTCCTTTTCCATTCTAACCATTTATTTGGAAGATCCTAACCAAGTTGATTTATATATTCATGTATCTCATCAGAGGTTTATTTCTCCCATCATCACATATGACGATGATAGCCAAAAGGTAAACTAATTAATTATTGGGGGTTCCATATCAGGACCACTGGATTACCCTATAATTGATGGAATCTCTAATTGTACAACCCATTACATCTATTATCTCTAGAAAAAAACTCTCATATTACACATAGTCGAATGTGAGTAAATCCATCAGCACACAACATATTTCACCCTCCAGATTGGGCTTAATATCAAGATAACTCTCTACAGATATGGGTATGATGGAATTATCCTTTTCTGGTTTCAAGGTGTTTAGATCCCCCATGTTTTTTGTAAGTTCATGTTGGATCGTATGGTTCCCATCAGGTAGGTTTAAATCTCTACAACTGGATTAGAAGGTTGGGCTACTTCTGTCTAAACTTGGTCAATGACTGTATCAATACTTATAGAAGGTTCCATATGTGTTTGATTCATGTAAAATTTGTGCATAGACCTATATATCTCCTACACACTACCATGTATTCTTTTCCCTATATAGTATGATAGATCGATGTTGTGGGAGACTATCTACTAGAAATAGGTCACATGTGTAGGTTCATTATAACCATAGTAGATTTCTTTTCCATATGGGTAGAAGTGATTTCTCCCAAGGAAGTCAAGGCCCGATCAGTGGTATAATTCATGAACTCCAATATCATCCATAAATTTGGGGTCCCTCAAATTATTCTCACCAAAAATAGAACCAACTTACGGGAAACTAGGATAATGATGTTTTACACCAAGAACAACATCTAGTCTAACCACACTTATTGATACAATGCGCAGGAAAATAGATAGATCAAGGAATTTATAAATATGCCCTCTAACATTTTGGTAAAAATCATAGTTGAGGACAACAAGAGTTTTAAGTACAATATTACCAACACTCTCTAAGCCTACTCGATGATGAATTAAAATTATAAAAAGTTTAAACCATATTCCATGGTGTACAAGACATTGGTTGTCCTTCCCATTAATATTTAGTATCCATTTCTTTGGACATCAATATATGACTAGCGAACACCTATCAAAATGTAAGTAGTCCATCTTGAAGAGTTGGACTCCCTAAATGAGGATAGGCTCTAGACCTTTCATAACATAGAGTGGCACTAGAAAAATATAACAATAGAGTTAAAAATTAAAATTCACCTCCGCTCCTTCATCAAGGGTGAAACAATACTAGCTCACAGAATTCCAATGATACTTGGAACAATTCCATGTAATTTGGAAACCAAGTAGGAAGGACCTTATAATATTTACAATGTCTACCCTAATGGTTCGTACTCTTTGATCACTGTACATATAGAGTGAAACACTCCTATAACTAACGCAATGTTTTACATCGGGTTTGTCACTATGCTTTTCTACCTTCCCTGTTCCAAGAAAACCTTCCCCCATGTTCCAAACTCTATGACCTTAAACTAAAATCCTTTGGTCCATGATACATGACTTTGATGTTTTTAACGTAGGTCCATGAATTATGACCATAACTATTTTTGTCCCCAATAGTCCAAGTTGTAGTACATTAAACTACATGGTGTTAGAATCCTAGTTTCATGATGTTAATCTGTGTATCATTGGATGACCTCATTGCATGACTATAAAAGGAAAACAACGACATCCTAGTTCCATGATGCTAAATTGCATTACAACCAACATCCCATGAACACGACAGTAAACTGTCCCCTTGGTCCGATTTCTCCAACCTTAAACTAGAAGTAAAATTATAGGAATCTTGACATTAAACTATGTACATGTCTTCCTTTAGAGTGTATTTTTTCATGTGGCCCTCCTTGAACCTCATTCACATTGAACTATACCTGTTTTATTAATCACATCCCTTTAGAAACAATTTATCATTTTCTTCCAAGTTGTGTGATTTTAAATTGTGTAATAACAATCATCCTAGAAATATAATGATAAAATTTATAGGTCCATCATGTTATCACCGGAGAGGATGTTTCCCTTGGCATTGGTCATTTACCAATCCATTCTTTAGAACTAGATATTGTAGGATTCAGTTCCATTCATGATATGTAGTGATACCCAGATTTTAAATCCTAGTCCTGCAACTTGAAATGAAAGAAATAAAATTATAATACCCTATATCTATGCATGGGTCAGACCTATGTAGGGAAATTATAAACAATAACTATGTATGTCATGATTCCCATCCTTATGGGATATGTAGTGATGCACAAACATTTTTTCTTTGGGCCTAGCTGCAAATTAATCAACCCTAATTCATCATTAGGTCCTATTTATAGAATGTTGGGCCTTTTCCATCCTCTTTTACATTGGATATTTCTTTTATTCATTTTTTATAGGTTTCTATAGGTCTGATCTCAAACATCATCTAGAATGAACATGTGGTGTTTGGGTCTCCTAGGTCCTTGTTCACATATGTTTTGTTATGCCACCACATTATTCATATATCTTTTGGAGTGTTTTACCCATTGTCTGAACTCTATGTCCTTAAACTATGAACTCAATGGTCCAAAACCTATGAGTTTAAACTAGTATTTAACATCCAAAAAGAAATATTCTTACATTTATTCCACCCTGAGCTAGTTCTGGATGCCTGATTATAATCATGGTATGCCTAATTTCCTCATACTAGTGGCTTACCCCTTCCAGTTTTGGTATCTCACCATGATATGATTCTGAACTATGTGTGTCATGATTCCTAATCTTATATTATATGTAGTGATGCCCAGAAATATTGTCATTAGGCCCAACTGCATACTCATTTACTTTCAGACCCTTGGCCCCATTATCGCCCAAGCCTCATGAAATTAAATTTTAAGTTATACATTCCATGGTTTATTTGTGGTACCTATGCCTATTTTTCTCTATTCACATCAGTTTATGATTCTATCATTCCACACAAATTCCTCGGTAACTATACTTTCTTAGTCCACACCACATGAGTTAAAAATAAACACCCCCAATGGTCCAGGATATATGACCTTAAATTGTGTGCCTCCCAGAACTACATGTGGATTTATTCCTATAATTAAGTAATACATAGTTACTCCAAGACAATTTTTATTTGGTCTTAGCCATAGGTTATTCAACCATTCATCCCTTTGGAGTCAGTTATAGTCCAATCCAAATGACCTTAATCTATGTGCAGTGTCCCTATCACATGACATTAAAACAATGAGGCATGTCCAAATCACATGACATTAAACTATACTATTTATGTTCCTCACAATAAAAATAAATGTTTCATTTATATTTTCCTTATTTTTTGTGTAATACCCCTGGACTTTCTATGCCCTCACCTGAGAGGTCATCTTCCTAAGTGCTGATCATCTGTTGAATCACTCTCATTCCTAGTCATCTCTCAACATCCAATATGGAATTCCATAGGAAGAAGAGTTTGATTTTTTTCAAACCAATATTCTCACACCAATGAGAATTGAATCCATGGTGGTGTATTTCCAAGAGTGATTGAATCCATTCAAACACTCCATAACTCCATTCCCATGCCTCACATGCCCCTTATTCAGATGCTTATCATCTTCCTTTTCTGAAGGGACCCCCTAACAGCTTTATCTCATGCCATTTCTATCTCACC
The DNA here is from genome assembly GCA_963277665.1 of Viscum album. Classification (NCBI taxonomy): domain Eukaryota; kingdom Viridiplantae; phylum Streptophyta; class Magnoliopsida; order Santalales; family Viscaceae; genus Viscum; species Viscum album. The sequence goes on from OY728130.1 coordinate 927,917,736, forward strand.
TACCATCCTGGTAAAACACCCCATAGGAGGTTAGGAAACATTCTGAGATATGATCTATGTTCTAAACATGGTCATCAGTTGACCGTCATTTGTTTGTACCCCTTCCAAGATAATGATAAAGATGTTTTGTTTTAAACATGGTCATCATTTATCCTTTATATCTATCCCACCCTCCTTTTTATAGGTTTTGGGCATCATGATTCACACTTTCCATTCCCCTTTGTTTGAGTCAAATATAATGCCCCTGGTGTTATCCCATTTGTGAACCAGGGTACATTGGAGAAGTGAGTTGGTTGTTCTTGAATCCCATTTATCTTTAAATAACCTCTATCAACTTAGGAACTCATGATGTTCAGTCAATAATAGAAGACGCTGAGTGTTAAGTGGTTCTGTAGCTTTACCATATGTAAAGAAATCGCACGATTTTCCCTTGATTCTCAAACTAGGCATGGCCAATATAATCTTTTTGATTGGTTGTTGTTTGTCTTTGAAATATGATCAATGAAAATAATAAAGGAAAAAATATGTTGGATCATGTAAGATATTCTGAAAATTGGTTTATGGGGGTCATTCAAATATCAGGTACCGCCCTCAATAAAATGTGCATCAACATGTTTGCCTCAATAATCGAGGGACTGAGCTCAACCAACCACTATTGAGTGATGTCAAATTTCTATTGATGCACTTTAGGGTTATCCTTATCCTCAATGGCTAAGGAGATAACTTTATTTTCCCTGATTTACTATTGATCATGCTTCACCTAGCAGTCATTTTTTTCCTCTTAGATTTCAACATTCTTGTCGTTATACACTACTAGGTGATTCCTCATAATGTTAATGATTTCATCATGAGTAGAAGATGGCATTTGCCTTTGTTCCCACCCCAATAGAAAATAAATCTATAAATCATCATTCTGAAGCACCCAGGATCTCTATGATTTATGTTTCCTCCAAGATATATCGATAACCTTCCATTCTATATGCTCCTTCTCAACAAGGATGTCTCGAACAATCACATGAAAGGTACTTGAATCCACCCCATCGGTCCCTAGACTAACTAACTAATGGAAGAGATATCATACCCATTATCGTAGTTTATATAAATAGATACATGTGATGATACCATGCATTTCCCTCAATGACTTGTTATGTATAGAATGATTATCCTAGATGACCAATGGGAATGAATCCTCAAAATATCAATGTGTCGCAAGATCTTGAGAAGGAAAGACTACCAGTATGGTCTCACCTAGATCCTCTAAGAGCAGGTCTTTAAATGTGAGTGGCTAAAGAATGTTTTTATTTATATTAATGAGTGGAAAGATGACTATTATTGGTAACACTTCCTTGTAATCCTTTCTTCTATTGGAGGAATACTCTACTACACCTTGTGTTATCATAGAAATAGATGTCATTTCCCAACATCATCTCTTGCATCTATCACCAGGGAAATTCCAAAGTAAGCACACTGAATACATCCTCATCTATTTCATTATTTTATGATGCATTCTCCACATAATCCATCATAATTTTGGCGTCACTAGCCACTTCTGGAATCACCACCTACACGGGCCGAGCCACAACATCTATTTAAATCATCTCTATAGTGGGCCCTATCTCAAGCCCCTCCATTGAAGAAGTGGTTTGAGAATTCCCCTATAAAAAGAAAATTTGATGTTGGAAAAACCACCATGGAATCTCCAACCTGTTTTTTCTGGGAGAGTAGCATCATCCATCATGACCTCGTCTTTAGGTACAACTAATGTAAGTATTGGCACTAGTGTTGGAGTTCTATGCATTGTTATAATTTCCATTAAAAATTATGTCAGTCTAGCATTGGAAGGAGAAACAAGGAGATAAATTGTTGGATTAGAAAGGAACATACGTGAATTGTATACTCTAGTAAAGAGTTATTGAAGATTCTCCAGCTGCCCCTCAGGTAGGGTTCCTTCCGCTATTACTGCCTCAACTGCAGGTTCCAATGTTTTACTGATCACATCCATGGACATGAGACGGGACCCCACACACACCCCTTCAGGGATTGATATCCTTTCACCAATATTTTCTGATCCTTATCATACCTCCTCCTCTTTGTTTGATTCCTACCAAAGTGTAAAGAGAGTTAGACTACAGTTCTATGAAGTGGGTTGTATCCACATAATGGGATTCAAATATTTACCTGGTCAGTAGAAATTATTTCCCTCAAAGGTGACCCTTGATAAGATTCATCTCCCCAATAATCATCTGACTCTTTAGGAAAGGGGGTACACATCACTAGCTGAGCTGCTGATAGTTTTCGGGGGGAGTTTATGTCCTAAAAAACCTTAACCTAGTATGTTAACGAACACGTATTGATCCAAGAAATCACAAGGTCTACCAAATCTACCATGTTTCACTCCTCCTCATCCTGAGACACATGGAAACCATCCTTGGCATGACTTATCATGGAAATATTCATTCTGCATCTATTAAGATGTAGCCACATCACATGATCATCAGAGAAATCCATGTAAACATACTAGTTGTCGTATTATTTGTGAAATATATCATCATTGGAAATGTCTACACATCAGAACTAATTACTAGTTACTTGGTTGAAGTTATGGGGCACTATACCTAATGTATCCCACTCCTCATGAGTCAGCTTCCCTAATAGCATTAGGATAAATTCTCCTTCTCCTCTTCATCAACCTCCTGCATATGAGGGCCCATGAACTATTGGTTCCATTGCTACTGCCCATCCCACCATGCAAGATCTGTGACCATGGAAAAATATAACCAATGGTCTACCCCATCCCTTTAGTTGAGGGATTTCACCTTTATTAAATCCGAAGATTTTTTACCTCATCATTACCCCCAGGATAAGAAATATTCTAACTCTTTTCATAATAATGAGTGAGTTGGAATACTATAGTGTGATGTGGCATCTCATTCTGCAAAATTTCATCTTCCCATGTGAAAATAATCTAGTGTTTCTATGTCACTAAAGGTTGTAACTCATTATGCACCTCTCAATATGCCTTCTGGGTTAACATCTACAGGGACTTGAATTGACATGCAAACTGGTGTGGATTACATGGCTCATAAACCGTCTCACAGACAACCCATTCCCCAAAAATACCTCCTAGTATTTCTGATAGGCAATTTCATGGATCCTTGGTCAATGTTTCATCAATAGTTACCTCCCCTAGCAATAGGGATAATGGATGAAAGATAATTTATCCCACCAACCCAACCTTGTTCATCATATTTGTCAGGCACAACATGATTATGTAACACCCAAAAATATTTAGTATGTCTGGTTGGATGTTTTCTATTGGTGGGAAAATAGTGTTTGGATACTCGTATCCCCCAAAGTGTGTGGCAACCTATCTATACAAGAAGTGAAAAGGGTTGCACATCCAAAATGGGGCCATTCCTTCGCTAATGTCTCAAAGAACCTTGTATAGTTTTTCCAACACTGGGATTCCAATATTGACCTACTACATTGTCACAAACATCACCACCATTATGAAATATCTTGGATGCACCCCCATGTTCATTTACTTAACTAGGTGAATCCACCCATAGAAGAGTGATGGGATAAATAATTCCATTTTTACTACTCTTTAAGGCTTAGTCTTGACACTGTATCATAATATATACCAATAGATCACCTCCAAAATAATCTAGTAGGAGCCCTACATTCCCCACTTCTACACCCAAGGATATGTATGTGGCCTATTTGGTAATTTCCATGATCAATCCTCACTCTCAGTATGCTCCACTTCCTGACCATTAAATAAATTGATTAACCACTACTTTAAGGGAACCTCCTTTGTCCCCAACATCACCACATTGGTACCCTGCACCATATCTAACAACACTTTCTGTGAAGCCGAAAACTAATCTAGTTATTCCCTTTCATTATCTATGGGAGAAACTCATCATGAAATGCTCTAATGATCATGATCCCAGAGATTTGGTGAAGATCACCAAGGTTGATGCTTCCATCCTCATGATGAAAATGGAACGTGTTGGTCCCTAGTGACCATATGATCAAATGATTGGTTATGATATCCTATAGCCAGTAAAATGGAATTACAAAGCCCATGCCACCTCATAAATTCATAAACTCTTCAGATCTACCTCGAGAACTCAACATGAAGCACATGCCTAGTAATCACATGCCCATTAATCTGTAATGTTTCCACCATGGTGCAGATACCATCCTTTATTACTTCCCTTCTCCAGGTTCCCTAAACCCACCTTGAGAATCTTCTAATACTACGGTGTGGATTCCACTTCCTCTAGATTATCCACATCAATATGTTTGATGTGGATATAAATTTAGTCTGCTATGATGGATGCATGGTCTTTCCATATATGGATGATAGAATCCCCATGCATCAAGTACTACCATGGTATTCCTCTAAAACTATAGATTGGATTATCTCTGCTCACCTCTATAATGAAAAGATACCCCATCAGTGAAAATCCATATATCAGTATCCTCTTTCACAAAGGGTAATTTATTGAATCCTATAACAGTATCCCAATAAATTATTTGTGGTCCAAGATGCATCATATGAAATTACCAATCATGGTGTATTTTTTATCTCTTCTTTCAGAGAAACATCTTTAATGAATCCCTGAGTGACTTCCTAAGAATCAATTGAATTCGAGACATATATGTTTTTCATGTGAGGTTCAGGAAGTTATTTCATGGGGCTTGTTAACAAAGATTAGGGTCATGATGTATGGATTTCTATGTATATTTTATAGAGTATGAAATAAAATTCTTTGTTTTCTAAGAACCCATTCAAAGGGAAAGGATTATAGATATTATGGGCTTCGAGAAAAAAGAGAAAATATTGTTTCCTTCATGCAAAGTAAAGTTATTTTAAAGCCCCACCACCATAACATTTATAGGAAAATGACTGGGTAACCCTACGTGATGACCCTTTCACCAATGACTATCACGAATCAACATCTTGTATGATATTTCTGAAATGGAATTTTTTTTCAAATTTTAGAAAATATCCCTCATAATTCAAAACTCCTTTCCAATTAGTTGTCAATTTAAGGGGGGGGGGGGATTTTTTGGCATTGAAATTCATGCCATGGAATTAGTTGAGGGAGTCGCAACTTTTTTGGAGAAAATTCAAGCCCAAAATCTGCAATAACTCTCTGAAGGGTCCATTTCAAAAATCCATTCGTAAATCCTACCCTTCATGAATGAGTGATAACCTGATGGTATTCTCATCAAGTTCAACAATGTTTTATTACCCTAATAAGGATTTATGATTTTTTTCAATGTACGATAGAGCTGAACCATTCATGAATCCCGCATTTTATTCACGAACTGCTTCCCTGCTTCCTAAAACCCCTTTTCTATAAATATATCCCTCATTCCAACTTAAAGAGGAATGTTACCCCAACCATTAATCTTACAAATTGATCCCAATTTCGAATGTGAATGAGCATCATGAACCAAATCGAAATAGATCATCCATGGTACTTGGGGATACCTTTCAAGATGGATTGTCCCATTTATGGAGGAATAATTCACTTATGGGTACTTGAGTCTTCAGGAATAATTAAGTCTTTGGGAATCACTAATTTCCTGAGCTAGGAATTCATCCCGAGGTAAGGTCACCAAGTTTCAGAAAACCTATTCCACCAAGAATCCCCTAAACTCTATGAATCACCCTATCTTCATGTAGAACATCTCTGTGAGGCCCCAAGCATTGATATTCCCTTATCTTGGGCCTCCCCATGTTTCCTCTATTCTACTGACACATATTCATGAAGGTTTAGTGCTCATGGCCCCCACATCTATCCAAAATTGGTTTAGTTTCTCCTCACCTCCCTATGTGACATGTTACACCAATTCCTATGCCCCACTTCCTTCCATGTGGGGATCATGATTCTCATTTACCTTTCTTTATCAACATTTTTATGATAGCAACTTTTTCTTTGCACTATCATAATGCTAATGTTAACCTATTGATCAACCAATATTCCACACTATTGAATCCTAGAATTTCTGAAGTGATTCCTACCTAAGGGTGCATGTGAGAATGTTATGTAAGTCCAAGGGGTGAGGAGTGGGTCCCCCATGTCAGCTTTGTCTGACGTAAAAGTACATAGAATTGACATCCCCATCGCATAACATTAAACAATATTCTTACATCATGAGATGACCACAGGATGCCCCATGTTTTCTCCTCATAGGATCAGACCTCCTCCCACCACACTGGGTAATACTCCCATATAGGGAATCTTCCATGCATAATCCCCATACACACTGTGCCAGAAGAATAGGATGCTCAATGTGTGAGTTAAAAGGAATGATATCCTCCTCACATTGAATGAAATCCTCCTTGTGAAGCATCCATGCATAAGACCCAAATAATATATCATTTAAACATATTTTGTGACATGAATATTAGTTCTACTACTTCATATTATTTCTCAAACTGATCAATAATCATGTGGTTATAGAGTTTATTAGTGACTATGGCATCCAACCTCCACTTGTGAAGGGAATCCTCCTATGTTTAATCCCCAAAATCCATGTCCCCTCAAATGGGTCACTCCTACACATAAGACCCAACCACATGCTCCACTTATTTAGTCATGCTTCTAAGGTGTAAGCCCCAATGCCCCTTTTTGAACTATATGAGATTTGATTCCAACCAACAGGGATATGTATTAATCCTCTCCAAGGTCCAAACTCAACATTTGAAATCATCCTAATCATATTTCGGCCACCACATCCAAGTAATATCCTTCCCTATCCATATAATTCATTTCCTTCATGTCCCTCAAGGATGATTTCATGCATAATACCTTATTCACATAAAGTTTTCTCATAGAATCACTCAACCAGCTTCCATGTGTAATCCCCACACAATCCACTATGAGAAATTCTCTTGATAATGGATGATTCCACACATAAGACCCACACCATCCATCACCAATGCTTTTTTTGTGGTGTGAGCATCCGTACAACATGATATTATACTAAATAGAATGGTCCTGTCACATGAAATTTAACTAAGGAATCAAACTACATGTGTTTTGATACCTGTCTTCAAGATATGGTATGTAGGATGCCTCTTTGAGATTAAAACCCACTAATGGTAAAATATTTTCCTCCCAACTATGGGTGAACCTTCCTGATGCAGCTCCAAGGGTGTCCATATCAACCATCATTGTGTGAAATATTCTAATTATAGAACAAAACTCCCAGATCTACCTCATTTGGTGTTCTGATCCATCCATGATGTAAACCTTTCAAGTGCACCCTTCTAGGGACACACTTCACAAATACACATCAATGGTGTGTTATAATCAGTCTCATCTCATCTCCACATGATTTTAATCTCATAACCAGTCTCATACATCTACCTATTGTTTAATATGGGAAGAATAACATGAAATAATTATAAGATATACACTTATGTCATCAGCTACCCCATTCTAAATATTTGATGGCGGAGGTGAAAGACTTTGAAGATATGCACCTTCAGATTTATATACCGTTTGACTAACACATAATGCCTTTGTTTCCGTACCTAAAGATTCCACCATGAGATGCCCTCTTATGAGTAAGGATACAGGTGACCAATGCTCCCAGAATCTAGACATTATAGCCATGCCTAATGTGAATAATCTCATGGCTGGAGTTTTTTCCCTATCAAGACCCACTAGAATGTCCATAATAAAGAAACACAATTATCAATCTTCCACAAAGAGATTTCACTAAGAATGAGTTCCATGAACATGACTTAACTCTATGTGGGAGACCGAGACTGGGAGAAATGTTCCATGGTGGAATATGTGGAAGGAGGAACTGATATACCACCATCCCATATTGATCAAGGAGCATAAATCACCAAAAAAGAGATTAATGTCATCTAAATTTTGAATATGGTAATGTGGTGCAATATACTGTGATGTCAGCGTGCATCAAATACACAAGGAGAGCACATCATATTGAAATCATCAGAAATAATATTAATGTCCAAAATTTATTAAATTATTTTTTAACAATGTTGATTTAAAGGGATTTACCCTTCATTTTACATACAGTATCTTTAGTATCCCTGTATCCTCTCTCCACTATTTATTTATCAACTCCATGATGAATTGTTTAGAAATATTTTTTGAAGGGTTAGATGTTTTCCCTTAATTTATGGTTCACATGTATATCTATTACATTCCAAATAATATATTAACATTATCAGTCATCATCGTGGATAAGATTATAGGATCTTATCTAAATTGTGAATTTTCCACATAATTATCCTTTTGAGGATGGTAATGTATTAAGAGATCATAGTCCTTGACTAGATCTTACCATATTTGTTGAAATATATTGAGAACCCTCTATGTGAATATATTATTCATGATAATATAATTTTTAAATAAATCAAAATTCTCTACATAGAGTGAAATCCTCTAAAAATTCAAATCAAATATTTCTGTATTCAACTCTAGTTCATGTGTTAGATAAATTTTCTCAATAAGTATCAACTTTAATGAGGGAAATTTTATCAAATTATCAATTCCCATGAATATAAAATCTAATCCATTCATCATTTCGTCTTTTTATACCAATTTTTCTTCCCTACCTTAGGGTCGTGTGAGTATAGGTGTTGTTATAATACTCTCTAATTAATTCATGATGCTCTCTTACCATGAATTTATCTAGAAAACCTTTTCTTCCTTCAGTGTTTTATAATATTTTTTATTTAACAATTATGAGATGTCTGTCACAAATCATTGATATTACCCAACTAATCTATAAATAAGACAGATATCTATTACAGATGTTGTTCTAGGAAGTTCATCAATCTACTTTTTCCTTTATGGATGAAATAATTTATTATTTATTATGATTACATGCTGAATGAATGTAACTATATTTATACAAAATTTATAGTACTTTGTAAATATCATATGTTTTCTCATATTATTTTTCTTAGTAATAAAATAATCATTATGTTACTACTTGAATTTTATGAATATGCAAATATCATCCCTCAATATCAACCTGTATTTTTAAGGACGTCTCTTAAGCCACTATTCATAAAATTTATGGATATTTTTGTAGAATTCATGAATTTGATGTTGATAATAATTAACTCATAGTTTTTATACCTTATACAAATAGAAAATATAGGAATATCCACCTTCTTCACCTTCAAATAATTTTATCCCAACTAGTGATCAACAATACTAAATTATTGATCCCCTAATATATTATCATACAATTTAGTAATCCTTGTTAGGGGAGACTTTTTTCTTATCATGTTATTACTGAGTTCATGATAGTTAATGCTTAGATTCATTAATAAATGCTTAATTTTTTTAAATAGGTTGGGTATACTCCATGGTGAAGCACTTGGTTGTATGAACCCTTCATCTATATTATCCTAAAGTTTGTTCTTTAATTCTTCTAGTCTAATCTGGTCTATTATATATGGACAATTGGATATAAGTGGATCTTTGAGTATTGTTTAAAATGATATCTCTATTCTTATATCAAGAGGATAAAATGGAAACCCTTTGAGAAAATCAAATATAGATTCCTTAATAATGGAAATTTACATTATGATGATCCGCTCCTTTTTCTCAATAATTAATGCTATAAACACTTCCTGAAAGGGAAATAATATCCATTATTATGATGTAATTTCCAAACAAGATTCATCCTTCTCAATGAACATTTATATAACTGATCAATAATATGTGATATATAAAGTTATTTCCATATCCCACCTATTGATGTGGGATATATATAGAGACAATCAATAAATTCCCACTATATCATCGAATTCCATTAATGGTTGTGTAATAAGGTTTTTTGGAGAATCATACCACAAATTTTAATTAGGTAATATTTATATACTTGAGATGCAATAATTTCAGACCTTTTTGTTTCCATTGATAACTAAAACTCTAGGATATGAGGTAGTGTTTTAATATTTCTATGAAAACTTTATGATATCAATGAATTCAAAGAACTATAGAAATAATTGAAATTTTTAGTTAATTACTATATAATAAGATTAAATTTTACAAATTGAATCACGTTTTAATAATTTTCTAAAATAAAAAATAGAAAGTGATAGGAATACTCAGATTGGTGATCATAGAAAATATTATCCATGAACATGTAAAGGATAACTCATAATTTACATATACATATCTCATTAATTATGAATCTATTTATTTCAATATATATTATTCAGGTTCTATTTCATATTAGGTTCTCTATCATAAGCCCCATAAGTAACTAATGATTTAAAAAATGTTAACTATATAAATATAAGTCACTAAGGCATATTAATATGCGATTTTTAATATAAGAAACCCTTAAAACACAACACAAAAAATCGATACACAATTTTTTTCTTTATAAATTTGATATATAATATATAAAAATAAAAATAGACTATATCATCTTGATTTTTATCTTCATAAATTGATTGTGTGACCCTTTCTTATTTTATTTATGAAAATGATACTCATGTGACATGTTATTCAAGAGGCATAACATGGTATATGGAAAGTGGATGATCAAATATATAATCAAATAGAAGAAAATAATAATAATAGGATATTATAAGATCATGAAACCATAATAAGTTGGAAAAACATAAAACATGAAATCATAAAAATAATTATAGGAAGACAACCCACAAAATATATCATTGTGTAATAGTTGTATTGCGCATGAACCACACATAATACCTCATGAGATAAAAACATTAACCAATGCATTTGGTGGATAAATATTACTAGTATAAACCATTACATCATGATATATATCTTTATATATGGGTTTAATAACTAAAATAAATCATACATAAATCATATGAATGAGGAGATCCATGAGAGGGAAATGGGTTATATAATCGTGTCTTAAAGAATAACCAAATGGTATATCAAAACAATTAATAACAAAATAAGTGAATATGCATCTTAATAAATTAATAAATTAATATATATATATATATATATTTCATTATGATAGATATGAATTGATTAAAAATCATGATAATATGGTGAAGATTTTTTGGGGTAAAAATCCATTAAATTGTGTTTTAAAAATTCACTGAAGAAGATTAGATGGAAAAAAGTGAATAGGGGTTTCGCATGACCAGAAATGGATGATAATAATTTTACATAAAATAATTTCTATTATATTAATTTAAATATGGTTATTATTTTTTTATAAAATTATTTCATATGTATATAAACATGAAATATAAAATTTAACTTTATTCGGGTTTACATTTAAAATGAATATTATGAAGGGAACTTGTAACACTTTTATAATACCAACAATGAAAGGTAAAATAATCTAGACATAGTAATATTAGAAAAATATAAATAATTTATAATAATAACATGGGAATAATTTAGATATACAGAGACGTATAATGATATATTATAAAAGAGAATAAAAAGATAGTGGTTTTGGGATTCCCTTACCTTGGGTCCTGACTCTATTTATGAGGGCTTCTACCCTCCTGAATAATCTATTTAAGTTTGTTTTATATAATATTAAGATAATTTTACATGTTTATGTTTTTTATTGTAATTTTATTTTCATTTATGAAAATCTATTTGGACATTATTCTCATGTTCGTTATCCTAATGATGTCTATTTCATAGTCCCAAGGACCCTTTGGTTTATCAGTGTGAATTTATTTTAATATAAAACGGGTAGATAACTCCAAAGGTTTGATAGTTTTTAGATTATATATTTCAAAAAATTATAATTATTCAAAATATAAAATAGTAATTAAAAATAAGTATAATTGAACTATTACAAATTTAAGGGTTTAGAGATTTGTTAATTTATGTTTTTTTCAATTATATTGAACATAATCAATTTCATTTATTCTTTATGTTTATTAATAATATTAGAAATATAATTTTTAATATAATATAGTTATTTTTTCATATTTAACCATTAAATTATTATTATAACATGAAATGAAGGAATCATTGAAAAGTGAAATTCATCATCCATGGAGGTAGTGAACAAACCATACTACGAGTGACATTTAAATTATAAAATAAATGGTATGAGGGTAAATCAAAGTTATTCTATGAATATGAAAACAATTAATTATACTTATCATAAATATTTTATTACATAAATATGGATCAAATATATGTATATGAGGAAGAAGACGAATATCTAAATGAATAGAAATCAAATAGTTTGATTAGGATTTCCTACTGTACTCCTTGGGATGACTCCCTTTATAACTATATTATCCCTTAAAATGGTGGTGTTTTGATTAGAAAAAAATCATTAGGATAATTATAAGAGTGTTTAATGGATTTTTCATATATACTGGACATTATTGAATAAAAAGTGCAAGGATAAGTGAAGGGTGACTTTTTTAGAACCAGAGGAATATTTTTAATAAAATATTCAGTAGATTATTATTTTTTTGAAGATGACAAATATTGATGATTATTATCTTAATTTATATTAAATGTTTCCTTGGAGTCCAATATTATGGTTTCTTATTTCAAAAAATATGCAAGTAATAATTTATTTAACTTATATTGTAATTACTTTATTTTTCTATATTTCAGAATTCAATAAAAAATCAATTTATTCCAAATAAATTCCTAAAAATCACATAATGTTAATTTTAACTTTATGTTTCTAAATATAGAGCCCATTTAATGAAAAAAAATCTATATACATGATTTTTTTTAAATAATATCTTTATTTATTAAATATATTAATAAATTTTTTAATACGATTAGATTTATGGACCTTAGAAATATTTCTTATGATATTATAATTTCTAGTCCTTAAAAAAAATATAATTTTAATTTTTATCATTAAAATGTATTTTAATTAAAATAAAACATTAATATTTTCAAAAATTCAGTTTTGGGTTTTTTTGAAAAATATTTATTTTACCAAATTTTGTTCTTTTGTTAATTTATATTAGGATATAAATTCCATTAATTGTTTTTCATAAGAAGCTAAATATATTATTATACAATTCCATAAAAAAATTAATTATTATAAAAATTAGACTATTATTCGAAATGGTTAGTTTATTATTCCAATGGATATATATGTTTTATATTGTCAATATATACCTCATATATCATTCTTTCATATTTCACTTTAATTTCTTTGAAGTTAATATTCTTATCTTTTTAAAACATTGATTTTATTATCAACATTCTATTTATTATTTTATGTTGTTGTATGTGTGCATGATTATTCTAGTGGTGTGAAGTGTTCCCAATGTTAAGATATCGTTATTTTATTTTTGTACATTTAATATCATATTATAATAAAATTAATTTTATTTGGTGTATTTATTGTCAAATTTAATATTTAAATTAATATAATGAAATGTTTTGATTCTTATAATGTGATGAATGTGTTTCCTATTATATCATGAAATATTCTTTGAAGTAAATTCCATATATAAAAGTTAGGTTCTCTAAATTCTCTCCCCTTTAGAAATTTCACCAATGATATTTCATTACAAAAATTATCATGAAAAAATTTTAGGGTACTTTCGTTTCATTTCATACTCAAGTTCCCATGTTTCCTCTTCATACTTATGATTCATCCAAAGTACCTCAAAAGGTTTTGTTTTCAAATTGCATAAAAATGTATCTCTAGGGTCGTCGATTTTCACTAACCACTCCTCGTAAGAGATATAATTATAGAATTGGACCACCTGTATAATCATTACATATGATCAATGTGGAATTTAAATCCCCAAGAAGGATATTTTGAAAAAAAAACATGCACTTGAGAGCGGTTTTTTAGTAGTAGTAGTGAATAAATCACAGGTCTGATGCGGTCAATAATTTCAATATGGTTGATGTGTGTAAGGCATAGCACTCAGTTCTAACCAAACCTAATTTTACAATTCTTTGTAGAAACAAAATAGAAAAATATATATTCAAATAAAACTATTTTGCCTTATCAATTATTTTGAGTATATATATTCTATCATTTTTTTACATTAATTATTTCCAAGTTTATTTTACCTTCTTTAACATTTATCCAACCATTTACTGTCTAAATAACCTAAAATATATAACTCAACCCCAACATGTTAGAGTTAATTTTTCTTTGTAAAGGTATTTATATGGATCTATCAAGATTCTTTGGAGGAAGTTACTATTTTATGATAACTTAACAAGAGATGTATGTCAACACTATCTTTATTTGAAGTCCATAATGTAGGATTATAAAATAGCATTTAGAGTTAAAATATACATTTCATACATTCCATTTATCTGGGGGTTGTAATCCATACTAAACATAAATTCAATGTTCATGAAATTTTGAATAAATTTATAGAATATTTATTTGACTTAGACCTCAATAAAATATATTTTCTAGTAGTGTTCAACAGAGCCTCACCACTTCTCTAATATATATCATTGTATATTGATCGAGTGTGATGTCCTATATAATGTTGATGAAGTGAGTGTATATTGAAATCTATCCTAGTAAATAACTTATAGAATTATTTATGATTCATTTCTTCATAATAACCATGAATAAATTCATGATGATGTTCTCTCACATCAATATTGGTATGGATATTTGTTGCATAATATCTTTTACCTCTTTCCCTCTCTAATTTCAATTTTTTTTCATTGAAGCATCCTTCATCTATATTCATAAATCTTATTATTTATATTTCCCCAATATTAGTTCCCTCAATAATCTTTCCAAATCTTTTTTTCATAGTGTATAGAGAATGTTGAGTTATGAGTCACATAATAAAACTTTCTTTATGTTAGGCTATGATGTTACACATAATCATGTACTAAATTTCACAACACTGTTATTATCAATGTTTATATTTTTTACCTCACCTTCCTTATTGAATTTAACCTCTTTGTTATATCTATATCCTCCCTATGATATTTATAAATCATCAATATAATGAAGGGTTGGGAAATTTATTTTTTTGAATGAGGAAATGTTTCCTTACTTTATGATTCCCATTTCACTTTATTGATTAATAATTAATTTTTTACCATTATCAATCCTCATCATGGATAAAATTTCAGGAATGATTCTACTTAGATAATATTCCACTTTAAACACCATTCCATGATAATAACATATTGAAAAATTATAGTCCATGATCAATTTTTTCTATCCTTTTTTGCACGTACTACGATCCTTTAATTCAAATATATTATTTATGATTGTATGATGTTTATATAAGTAATACTTCTCAAAAAAGATATAATGACTCTAAATCATAATTGTGAATATTACTAAATCAAACTCTAGATCATGCATCAAATTTCTTTCCCATGAACAATCAATTTTATTGAGGCATAGGCTATTCGTTTATCATTTTTCATGGATATATAACACAATACATTACTGAATGTATCGTTGTATGTCATAAATCCACCCCCACATATGGGAAGTGAAAGTATTTTTAATATAATTCACCTCTTATTTTAACTCCGTAATGATATATTCAGAATCATACATATATATATATATAATATTTCCTTCATCATTAGCATGGATAATTGGTCTGATAATAATGATATATTCCACATAAATAATTGATTGTATGAAGTTAATCTAATAATATTGTGAATATCTATTACATATATTAGTATGGGATATTTATTGATCCATTTTTAATTTTAGGAACCAAAAATATTATCTTTCTTATGATAACATTATTTAATAATATTAATTTCTCCCAACAAAACACATATTTACCATACTTTTCATATAGATTCTTCATTCTCATTAGCTTTATCAGAACACATAAATTCACTTCAACTTCCACCCAACATTTTGAAAATATGAGAATATTATTTATAAAGAAGAAGAAAAATATAATGGTATTATATAATTATTTTATTAATAATGTTAGTGAAAATTGGTGGGGGTATTCTAGAGTTCAAAGGGAATCTATAAAAACTCATAGTTTTGATAAACTTTAAGAAGGTAAGCCTTTTTAATTTTATGCATGTTCACATAAATTAATGATATAATAACCAATGATCCAAAATTATGGTATATTGTTCCCAAAATTATTGATAAAATTTTCATCGATATTTGGTATAAGATACTTATTCTATATCATGATATTATTATGTTCACAATAATCAACAGACAAATTCATTCACCAATCATTATTTTTGGAAAAGGGTACTGGTGAATCATATTTTAATATGAACCCCTCATCTATATACAATTGTATTACATTCGTTAATTTTTCTAGTATAATCTGTTCATTATTTAGGGACTATTAGATATAGGCAGTGATCTAGGTATATGTAAAATTGTGAACTCAACTATCGAATCATAAGGAAGACTGGGAAGTCCCTATTGGAATGAATCAATATATTCCCTCACAATTGGAATTTACTTAATGTTAATTCTCTCCATTACATCAATAATTTGAGAAAAATATTCATTTTTATAGGGAAACAATATCATCACTTGAAAAAGAGTTTCCAAAGGAGATTCCTCATTCTCACTGTACATTTATAAAATTGGAGAGTGATTTAGGATTTGGAAAGTGATTTATCCCTCTAAATAGTTGATGTGGTTTCTATATAGAGACAAATACTCCATTACCAATATGGCATGAAATTAGTCTAAATGGGGTACAAAATGGTTTTATTGGAGATTCTTCCCAAAAATATTAATTTCTAAAGATTTATATACTTGAGATGAAATAATTTCACAACATTGTGTTTTCACTAATAACACAGACTCCATGATAAGAGGCGGTGTGTCAATATTTATACTAAACATGCATTATATGAATTAAAGTGTATAAATATGATCAAATAAGATATCAAAAGTACAATAATTGATAATAAGATTACCTTTTCCATTTTATTCCAGTTCTATTATTTTATTAAAACTAAAAAATGTAATATAATAGAAATATACTATTAGTAATCATATAAAATGAAGGATGTGAACATATAAATAATAACTCATAAGTAACACATATATCCTAACATTTCAATTTATTAGATTTAATCTAGTTGAATAATGGTAAATTCCTGATTAGTTTTTCTAAATGAATCCCCAAATATGACTTGAATTTTATATGGTGACAAATCTAGCTACCTGAGACACTTTAACAAAATAATATGTTGTTTAAAACATAATATTAGATAGAAAATGGATTATAGATGTCTAGTGACCACATATAATTTGAAACATAGTACATGAATTTTAAAAAATAAACAACATCATCTTTATTTTGATCTCTATAATGTGATCATAAGTCCATCTATTATTTTATTACTATTAAGGATACCCTTGATACATATGATTCAATATGCATAACATAATATCATGATAGTGTAGGATCATATATATATATATATATATTATCCTTTTAAAACTGAATAAAAACTTGATAACATTATACAATGGAATCATAATAAATGGGGAGATAACATAAAACATGACATTATAGAAATATGTCAGTTCTCACTACCAAGAGAGTATAATATAGTGTTCTAGGTCTATTTCCCACACACCATACATGGAATATCATGAGATTAAAACATTACCCAAGGAATTGGATTGATTTATTATTCTACTTACACCCATTAATTCATAATATGTTCATTCATAAATGTTTCATGTAAGTAAAATACATTATATATAAATTATATGCATGTGAAGTCGCATGAGAAGGAAAAGGGTTACATAATCATGTATCAAAGAATAACCAAACCATATATCATAATCATTCTTATAAAAATACATGAGTAATGGATTTTTGATTGAAAAAACTAAATAAATAAATTTGTATAATGAGTATCGAGATAAATTTAAGAAAACATATAGAAATAAATGTATCGGGTTTTATATAAGAAAAAATAGAAAAAATAATTTTACAAATTTGTTGGTTCTTTAAGAAAGAATATTGGAATAATGTTTAATAATATATAGGTAACTGAAAAGAAAAATGAAATATAATTATTCACTTCATCCTGGATTGATTTTATACAAAATATGAATAAGGTAACATGAAAAACATGTATATCCATTGAAAATAAAGGTAAATCAGACTATATATATGTAAGTAATGTATATATATATATATAATATATAAGTTTAAATGATAATAACTGATAGAAAAGGAGATATATTTGGGAAATCATAAACCAAATGGAAAAGAGGGTTGTTTTGGAGTTTCTATAGGCTATATTCTAACTCACTCGGTGTGTGTATCTAATATCCTGAATAATAAAATTGAAATTAATTAAATACACGATTCCAAAAAAAATGATGTATATTTTTTAGTGATGATTCAATTACGTTCATTTGTGATTACTTTGTGACAATATTATGTCTTTTTTTACCATTTAGTGCTTTTTTGTTCTGTACCTCCAAGGTCAGATCAGTAATCTGTAGTAATGGATATCCCTGTAAAATGTATATATAATATATAAGTTTAATGTTATGAAGTTTATCAGTTACAGAAATAAAAAATTATTAAAATATTAAATAACCATTAAAAATTATACTCATTCATAGATTATTAATGTTAAAATTTAATGGTTAGTTTATTTAGGTATTTTTCAAACTATGATAATCTTAATTAGTTTCATTTAATCAATATGCTAATTTAACCATTCTAAATTATCTAATGTAATAAAATATATTTATTGTGAACTTACATAATCAAAAAATTATTTTTATATATTTCCTTGAAGTAATCAATGAAAATTCAGATATTTCAACCATGGAGGTAGAGAACATAATATAAGATGGTCAAATTCTTAATTTTAAAATAAATGATAGGAAGGTGGAAAATGGTTATTGCATTAATATAATAAAAAAAGTATATTAATAATCAAAATTTAATTATATCAATATAGATAATATATATTTTTAGGATGTATAATAATAATATCAGGTAATATAAATGAAAATGTATTGTTAGAAGTTCTTATATTACTTCTTGGGATGACTCCCTTACAAATTTCATTATTCATTAAAAGGGTGGTTTTTTAATGTGATAAAGCCCTCTAAAAATGGATACGAGTATTAGAGAGATATTTTGGTTAATTATAGAAGATCGATGAAACTTTATGTTTTAGGAGACATTTGGTGGTAAAGGTAACTATTTAAAATCAAATTGGAGGTTTTTTAATAGAATATTAATTAGTTTATTACTTTGTTGTAAAACTACCAATAGTTATCATTATTATAAATATGTTTTGTAAATTTGGGTACTTGTGTTAAAATAATGGTTTCATAAATCATCCAACATGCAATTAATCTTGTATTTATCATGTAAAGTTTAATAAAATATTTTTCATATAGCTCTTTTCAAAGAAAATTCATCTCTTTCAAAAAAAAATCCATATTTAATTTTGACTTGTTAATTCAAAAAATATAATCCATTTCATTAAATTATTTTTCAAAACACAATAAATTTCATATTAAAATAAAATTCTTATATAAAAAATTAAATTTTTATGACACGGTTAGATTTTTATCCCCTATAAAAATTAATTATGATTGAATAGAATTATATTATCATTTATATAAAATTATATAGAGTTTTATTAAAAAATTTATGAAAATATACCATTCATTTTAGTTTTTATGTTCATAATGAATTGTACATTAATGAAAATAAAACATATATGTTTTCCAAAAATTCAATTCTGGTTTCCATGTATAAATATTTTTTCATAGTCAACACTTTTAAATAATTATCATAAAATATAAATTCTTTATATTTTTTCATTAGACACCCACAATATTATTTTACTATTCCATCATTTATGTGACTATTCTTTAGGTTATATTATTATTCCTAATGGTCTTATTAATATTCTAATGGTAATATTTCAAACAATCATATAGAACATCTACTTCCCATAAATTCATCATATTTGATTCATTACTCAATCACTTCAGTTTAAATATATGTTATATTATTCATTTTAATGTTTCAATTATATTATCAATGTTTTATTTCTTTTTCATTGTGTTTTCTAGAGGTGTGATTATTATAAGGGACTAGAGTGATCCAGATTTTCTTATTCTAGTGATTTTATATAACTATGTTTATTATCCCTTTGAACTATTTGTAATTTCACTATTTTTATTCATTCACAAAATATAATGTTTTAAATCAATATATAATTTTTTTTGGAAATTTTTATGTGGTCTTTCTATTTTATAATATATAATGAAACATTTATATATGGAATATATATAAGTCTAGCATATTATAGGGTTTGTTTTTGGAATTCGGTGGGATTAAATATATATATAAATTTTCTAAATCAATATAGCAGTTAAGGAATAACTCAATAAGGTATTATTATATAGGGATATTCCTTATTTGTAAAAACCATGATCATATAGAAATACAATGCAATATGAAAGGATGAAATATTTTCATTTGAAATTCTATTATTCCCATAACAAAAATTATTAAATCTTTTAATAAAATTAAATCAATTGTAATGGAAATACTATATACATCATTGGATTAATTTAATAAAGCACATAAAACGGTTGAATAAGAACCAATGATGTTACACTCATATAAGCCCACTTGGATATAATGAAAACAATTATGGAGGAAATGAAAATAGCCACTCTAGTTGTGAGAAATGTAGATATTCATGTGAAGAATGGTCCAATGACAATGAAAAAGTTTGAGGTAATCATTATGGATAATGAGGAATTGAAACATGAATCACGAAGAAATAGATTAAAAATTTATACCACATGAAAAACAATAATGTTTAATGGAAGAGAAGTCTTATAGAAAAAGATACAAAACAATGGAATGAAAGAAATAAGAATGTGAATAATAAGGATTGTATGAACAATAAAGGTGAATCTCAATGAAATAAATATAAATATTAATCCTAAAAATATTTGGAGTAATGTTTTTATAAGTGGTGTTTCATGGATAAACATTATAAATTCCTGGAATCATGATGAAATAAATGGTTTGGTAAAATAAGACCAACAAAATTCCTTCATATGAGGATGTTTGTATAATACTCATGCCCCTAAGTGCATCAATGTTTTTGATTATTTATTGTAAGTGATATTGATTTAATGGGGGGTATGATCTATGAGGTGTGATATTGCAAAAAATAGATACATCAACTAACTGGTACAAATTCGTATTAGGTATAAGCATGTTTCTATTAAGGAAATATCTAAATCATCCTGTTTTGTCGTGAATATACCTTTATAAAAGAACTAAATTATAAATTTCGTCTTATTAAGGGGAAGATAAATTATATATAGCAAAATCTTGAATGAAAATGATTTAAAATACATATTTGAAATATCATACAGTATCAACCCAAACCAAGGGAACAATAAATGGTATCATGATTAAATTTATGTTGTATCATACCAACAAGAATGATATGGAGAAATTATAAGTGAATATTATACATTTATCAATGAAATCATGTTCAATTGTTTTATGGAATATCAATATAGTGTTATATAATTATTTTATTAATGACAATAAAATCTCTATAAATTAGAGTGTTATGAAAAACATTTGGAAGTTAGTGCTGAAAAGTTAAAGATATAATTGGAAATTTGTCAATGAGTATTCAAAGTCTAGTTAAAATCTTCTGGAAAAGTAAAACTCACTATGTGTAAATGATGAACATGGGTATTTTGTGGTATCAGATGTTTTTCATGAAACTTTTACATCTGTTGATTCAACTTGTTATATTACTCAATCATATGGAAATTTTTTATTTATTAATTTATGTTCTTATAATTGAGTGATTCATATCATTGGGAGAATATTTTGAACCTTTAGGATCCAAAATTCAACCCTTGCCCA
Organism: Viscum album; assembly: GCA_963277665.1. Classification (NCBI taxonomy): domain Eukaryota; kingdom Viridiplantae; phylum Streptophyta; class Magnoliopsida; order Santalales; family Viscaceae; genus Viscum; species Viscum album. The sequence continues at coordinate 927,939,604 of OY728130.1, forward strand.
AATCTTTATTTTCCTCACAAGTTCCTGGTTATATATGAAATATAGGATCAATGTTTATGGAGTTTTCCATGGTGATCTAGGCTTTTCAATCCCTCGTAAAATGTTATTGTAAGTATTATCAATGTTGTATCATTCACATATAGTAAGGATATCACAACATGAAGTAGTTATTGATTTAATTCATAAAAATTAATATGAATCCTAGATCATTCAACATATTTTGTTGTTTGGTCTTCTCAATCCACACTAGATCCTCCTTTATTTTTAAAGTGATTAATATTCAGCAGTGGATTGGAAATGGATTTCCCAAACTAACAGTTAATATAGAATTCAGTTTCATCACTGGTCCCTTGAACTTATAATAGTTATGATCCTTACACCACAATAGTCTAGATATGAATACTAGATATCGCCCTCTCATTCTAAAATTCTGTGATTATTTAGATCCTCAAAACATATAATGGTTATTTATATTATTTGTAACGATGGATGTCCACTTTAATGAATCCTATATAGGTTTAGTTATACATAACGAATGATATTTCAAATCCTCAACCAGAAGAGATCTAGATCATATTTAAGAAAGAATACAATAATAAACTGTAACACCCCGAGATTTTATGAAAAATATTATTTTAATTTCATTGATGTATTTTGTTGTACAATACACCAAAATTATCTTGTGCTATACGCAACACTGTATTAGCTTATATTATACGCAAACTCTATTCTTGGCTTGCGTTACATGCAATCGTGACCTTCCTCGATAGCGTGTGTAGTACGCAACACCTGGTTTCACTAAATAGTGATATATTGTTATACTATTTTTATGGACTAGCCATTATGAATAGTATGAACTACATTTTGAATTTTATAACATTATTATTCATCTTACAAATTTTCTAAAAAAAGGTATGTGAACAAAATAAATATTTCGGGTAAAATAAGTATTTTTCAAAAAATGCAGTTTTGCCGCCTTTTGATGGCGTACCCACTTTAAATCTAGTTTTTGACACGTTTATAAGTTAAATTTGACAAAATAAAATACTTATTTGGAATCAGGATATAAAAATTTACTATGGATAAATTTTTCATATTATTCTGATAACTTTCATATTTTAATGAATTGTAAAAACACCCTATATTTTAATTAAAAACAAATTTTTTCATCACAAAAATTTATATGGTTAAATTATAATATTGAATGATTTTAAAGTATAAATAGAATATATTTTTACAATTTAATATAATTTATGTCATTACCATTAATTGTACATTGAATTCATAGGTAAAAACATTTCAATCTTTGGCAATGTTTTAACTTTTAAAACCCGTTTTTTTAACAACAAGAATAATTTTAAATTAATTACTGAAACTTATGTGTTTTGAATTTTGAAAAATGGATTCCATATTTGAATTCATTTGGTCCAAATTATGTTAATAGGTTACTTTTTCTTTTGATATTATGAATAGTAACTACGATAATTTTTATTTACTGTAGTTAAAGGTAAATTGGGTAATTAAAGGTAAATATAAGATTATAAAATTACTCTAACACTTGAAAAAATTATATTGGATGACTAACAGTCGACCCATATCACATAAGGGTTGTAACAGATTCATTTTATGGACTTTTGACCATGAAAATAATTTAATTATTATTAAAACCAAAGAAAGTGACAACATGTCACTCTCTTAAATCTTATAAATATAATAATTTTAATTTAGGGATAAACTTCATGAAACTTAAAACATGAATAGTATCTAGAAATCTAATAAAATTATATATATCATGTGAATTTATTTATAATTTTTAGGGATTAAATAATATGATTAAAGGTGACAAAATAGTGATGTTGAAATTATTTTATTGATTGAAATATCAAATAAATGGTTTTAAAAATATTAAATTAAATATTATATGAACTATTTAATTTGATCCACTAATTTTATAGACAAATATGACATTTTATTAATCTATTAAATATTTTAGTTCGAGCATATCTTCTGTGTGGATTTTATTTAAATTCAAATAAATGAATAGTGTCAAAATTGACACTATTGTTATTTTATAGAAATAACGTAATATAAAATTGTTTAAAAATCCCAAATATATTTAAAAATAATAAATTAAAATTTATATGGTCAAAAATGTCATAAATTATCCAATTTTGGAAAATTCACAACACATAAGTAATTATTTATAGCAATTTAAAATTTAGAATCTTATTACTACAAATAAAATTAAATAGATTAAATACGGATGAATCAAGTTGATAAGTTTTAAAATAAATTTCCATCATGTCGAAATTTTATTGGTTGATGAGATTACAACCTTGTATCATATAATCTTCTAATATGAGTAATTTTTGGTGGTTTCTTAGTGGGGTTTGATTTATTATAAATTAATATTTTGGAGGTTTCCAAAAGTGCCCCTCTCCTCCCTTATAAAAGGGCGCCTCCTCCCTCTCCTCTTCACAACACATTGAGCCTTCAAGCTCGGAAAAAAAATTTCCATTTATCTTATAAACTTCCCTAGAAACATACTAGAGGTCCTTGTCTTCTTCAAAGAACAATTTTAGAATCCTAAGAGGAGGTTTCAAAGAGGCGCGTCGAAGAAGAGGTAATCTCTTCTACCGATTCTTTCAAGTTTCTTCCTTCTTCAACTTCCTCTTATTTATTTGTTTCACTATAAAGTAATAACATAAGTATCACTAATATATTGATATGTTATTATAAATATGAAACAACTCTATTTCATCTTCTATCCATCCTATGGAAAACGAAATCACCGCGTGTGCGTACATACGGAATACCGTCTCCACGCCGTGGTGTAATCTGTTTTCCACCACCACCTTACTTGGATGGGTATAATGGTGTAAATAAATAACTATATATTATTATTGTAAAGTTATATTGATTCTAAAATATTATACATACACTTCAATACAATTCCACGATCATGGAAATGATATCATCGCTCGTGTGTATGTACGGATTACCTTCTCCATGACGCGATGAGATTCATTCTCCATGTTAGAATGATTATAAAGTATATATAATGAATAATAATGAAATATATGAAATAATAATGATACTGGATTAATTTATATATATATATATATATATATATATTTGTTTTTCATATACTTAATTCCATTCAATTCAATAAGGAAATGAAAACAGTGTTCATGCGTACGTACGGCCTACCGTCTCCATGAACGATATATTTCATTCCATTTATCGATCTATCATATATATATGTATATGATGAATATATATTATATATAAATCATTTTTTACATTCTGTAATTAAGTAAATCAGGATATAAGTAATAATATCAAGAACAACAAGTCGAAACAGGTACGATAAATGAACTGATTTTACCCAAAATGCTGCTTTAACATGGAATTTACAAAAGAACGGGTAATATAAAATCATAAGTGAACCATATATGATATAATAATAATGAATATGACTTTGTAATAAGTCAATTACATTATTTAAATCGTTATACAGGCGGTTCGGATACATACGAATCATATCAGACATAAGGTAAGGGAAAATCTCCCAATCTCAATTTTTATCCGAGATTGTTTATAATTTGGTATTTATTGGGGCATATTTATTATCCACATCCATGTTTCGTCAATATTTAATATTATTTCTATCCTCCTACAATTTATTAAATCCAATTTTACCTATTGGTGAATTTTTAGTAAAAGATATGAAAGGAATCTTTTTTCGTTTTCAGTACGAGGTACTTTTGACTTTTCCGGCCAAAGTACAAGAAGAATGTTTATTTTTTAACTTATATGGCATGAACGGATTTTTACGGTTTCATAATGCCTTATTTTCATGAAGTTTACTCTACAATATTTCATGGTTCTTTTCAATAAAATCATTTTCTTTTAAAATTGTGTGGAATTTTGTGAAAAGAAAATGATTTTTAAGAAGAAAGGATATTTTCCTCAAGAATTCGTTTCAAGTGTTTTATCAAAACTATTTTCCATATTAGATGAAATTATTTAAAATGTTTATGTTTTAAGTATAATGTCTCTATTATTTACATGGTTTTATTCTTCTTATGATGAAATGATATCCATTTATTTTATATGGATTATGTTATGATGGGTTGATGTTTATGAAACCCATTTTATTATTTGGGTTGTGATGAATGATTTATGTTTATTTTGTGGCACAAGTAAGAATGATTTAATTATGAGATGGGTGGGACCAATATCTCCCTCCAATGAATTGGGTAAAGATTTATATCTCATGATATAGACATGGCTGGAACGGAAAGTTAATCTGGTTCAGTGATACAGGACTGGAACGAGGAGTGAACTCGATTCAGTAAGGGACTTTGTCCACTAAGATGGTATTGGTAGCAATGCCTTGGATACTATGGAAACCAGATCATGTGATTAATGTTTTTCCACAACTACATGTTTTATTCCCATGCTATTTTATCATGATTGATGTTCCATTATGATATATGCCTTACGTACTTCCATGTTTTATATCATATCTCAATATTTTGATGTTTAAATATTATGTTCATGTTTTTAAGTTCAAAAGTATTTGGTTTGTTTTATTTTCTCCATGTTTACCCTTACTGAACATTTGAAATCACCCTTTTATATTTTTTCCTCAGGATATAAATAAGGTTTTAGGTAAGAAAACAAAAGGGGAAGATCTTTATGGGAGATGTTGAAGATCTTTCACCATGATTAGATGATTATGTTCTAAGTTTCCAAAGACACACAACTATTACGATCCTTGAGTGTTAGTTTTTTTATGTAATAAGTATTCATAAAAAGTAATGTAATGTCTATGTATGTCAAGATTTGGGTCTCTACAGTTGGTATCAAAGGAAAGGTTTAGTTAACCTTTGGAAACTAGGATGCGAAGACTTTAGTGAGATCCCTGGAGATATTTCTTAGGTATGTCTAGGGATGCCCCTAAGGTTAAGTATATGTATAGGTTATAGTCCTAGAATTATGGTAACAATCATAGAATTAAACCTAAGATGTTAGATATTGAAGGTAATCCCCCTTTATTATGTTGTTTTCCTAGCATGATTTTTACCTCTCACGCTATTATTTTTGGGTTTTAGACGATGGATGGAACCCGAAGGAACCATGTTGATCAATGTAATGGGAAATTCAATGATTTTCCTCCTCAACAAACCAATGTTATGGGAGATGGTGTAAAAAATCATATTTCTATACTTAATCAAGCTATGAATCATTCTGTACTTTTGAATGAGTAGAGGAGGGAACAATATTCTGTCGAGTCCTTCATAAGGCAACATCCAACTTCTTTCAGTGGGTCTTCTGATCCACTTGTTTCTGAACAGTGGATCAGTACCATTGAATATATTTTTTCCATACATCAATGTTCCGAACATGAAAAGTTCATTCTGGCTATTTACCGTTTAGAAGGAGAAGCAGACCAATGGTGGACTCTAATTAAGAATATTTGTCCCCAAGATGAAATTGAATCAATGGAATGTGACAAGTTCAAGAATGTGTTTTTTAATAAGTACTTCCCTCGTATTATTCAAACAAATATGGAAAAGGATTTCCTTGAGCTTAAGCAAAAAGATGATGAATCTGTTGGAATATACGAAGTGAATTTTACAAGGCTTTCAAGGTATGAATCTTGTTTTATCATCCAACCTGACAGTAAAGTTGATCGATTCTTCAGTGGCTTAAAACTAATTCTTCGAAGGGAAATAACTATAAGATACTTCAGTAGCAATGAAAAAAGTGTGCGTTGTGCTATCATGGTAGAAATGGAAGTTGGTGTTACATATCCATCTCATGGTTTTGACAAGAAACGAAAGATGGAGTTCAAGGAGAAATCTCAGAATAAAGGTGAAAAGAAGATGAATGTTTCTTTTTGCTCAAAGTGTGGAAAAAAGCATGGTGGAGATTGTCTTAAAGGGACTAGAAAATGTTTTAGGTGTGGAAAATAAGGTCATCGAGAATCTGAGTGTCGAAGTAATGGAAAAAGGGCTGCTAATGATGTGAATAAAGAAAATACTGTAGATAATGCACCACCAACACTTCAATGCTTCAAGTGCAAGGAAATGGGGCATTATGCTAATCAATGCCCTAATACAAGGGTTAATGATGATCTTCGTGAGAAACCTCTTAAGGAAAAGGATAGAGGTAAGTCACATGCGATCATTATTTGTGATGTTGAGTATGACAATGATGTTGTGGAATGATTAAGTGTTTATGTAATGGGATTTCAAAATAGTATCATGGAATCTCATTTATGGTATCATGGAATTTTGGAATATCTATGTATTGGTTTTCAATAATTATATCGTACCGATAACCATGAAAAGTGATTGAAATATTTTTTTAAGGAAGATGATATGTGCATAATGAAGGGATAAATAGAAAATGAAATTAACTCATGACTGATATAAGGACAAAGTTATATCATGTTTTGAGTATATAGAAATTTTGGGATTTTGGTATGTTGAAAGAGTTAACTTTTGACAGAATTCATGTTTTTACTAAGGTTCAATAGGTATTCATTTTTTAAGAGATTACACGATTAAGTTATTCAAATGATTGGAATGTGACCAACAAGATATATCGGGGATTAATGATGGTATTCACATGCTCGGTAGATGACATTTCTAGTAATTTTTTTCTTTATACTATGATATTGGACAGAAGTATTTTGGATAAGCCTAAAGATTGGAATGGATTATGTTGGACATAATTTAGTATTGTTTAAGTATAGAACGTTTTTCGATATTATTGATGGAATGTTATAATAATGTAGTTTTAGAAAAAGGACAACCTGCAGGATGGGAGACAACCCGTCGTATCGGATAAGGCTGTGGGAATTGAACCCACAACCGAAGTGCGACAGACCTTTATCGCCTACCACTTGCCTACATGAAGTCCCTTGTTATTAGAAACTAGTTTTATTATATTAAGATGTATGATAGATGAAGTATATGTCCATTTTTGTAATCATATACGATTAACCTCACTATAGATGGACTTATGTATATTTAATAACTTTTGTTAACCTTTTGTTTGAGACAGATGGAATGACCCATCATTCTATCGCATGATCGGCTAACACTTCACGGGAGACAAATTCAACATCATTTCTTTAAGATATGATGAGGAAATTGTTCAAGGCATAAACAAAAGTTAGATTGTACCAAAATCAAGTAAGTATTTCTTTTAATTATTCTTCAACTTTAGGGAAATGATCTTGAAAACCAAAAATGTTGTCCTAATGTCCTAATATATGATTAATCAGATGGTACCTTAGATCATCACATATTTATGGCTTTGTGATTATTGGATTTTTCATAGCCATGTTCTCTACCACTATCCATCAGAACTTGATGGCTAGATTTCTCTTCCATATACATATTTTCACCGATATTCTCCTATGTGGAAACCCAGTGATTAGTTAATATGGGTAACCGTTACATTTCATAATTTAGTTTTTAAAGTTCAGTTTTGGTATTACTTTTTACAATGTGGGTTTTAATTAAATAAACTTTCAAGTAGTAAACCATTTATAACCCCGACAAATTTCGAGGGCGAAATTCATTTTAAGGTGGGTTGAATGTAACACCCTGAGATTTTATGAAAAATATTCTTTTAATTTCATTGATGTCTTGTGTTTTAAGTTACAAAAAAATTATCTTGTGCTATACTCAACACTGTATTATCTTATATTATATTCAAACACTATTTTTGTCTTGCGTTACACGCAATCGCGACCTTCCTCGATAGCATGTGTAGTACGTAATATCGGGTTTCACTAAACAGCGATATATTGTTATAATATTATTATGGACTAGCCTTTATTAATAGTATTAACTAAAATTTTAATTTTATAACATTATTATTCATCTTAAACATTTTTTAAAACATGGTATGTGAACAAAATAAAATTTTCGGGTAAAATAAGTATTTTTCAAAAAATGCAGTTTTGCGGCCTTTTGATGGCGCACCCACTTTAAATCTAGTTTTTGAAATGTTTATAAGTTCAATTTGACAGAATAAAATTCTTATTTTTAATCAAGATATAAAAATTTACTCTGGATAAATTTTTCATATTATTCTGTTAACTTTCATATTTTAATGAATAGTAAAAACACGCTATATTTTAATTAAAAATAACTTTTTTCATCACCATAATTTATATGGTTAAATTATAATATTTAATAGTTTTAAAGTATAAATAGAATATATTTTTACCATTTAATATAATTTATGTCATTCCCATTAATTTTACATTGAATTTTGAGGTAAAAACATTTCAATCTTTGCCAATGTTTTAACATTTAAAACCCGTTTTCTTAACAACGGGATTAATTTTAAAATAATTACTGAAAATTATATGTTTTGAATTTTGAAAAATAGATTCCATATTTGAAATCATTGGGTACAAATTATGTTAATATGTTACTTTTTTTTTGATATTATGAATAGTAACTACGGTAATTTTTATTTACTGGAGTTAAAGGTAAATCGAGTAATTAAGGGTAAAAATAAGATTCTAAAATTCCTCTAACACCTGAAAAAATTCAATTGGATGACTAAAGGTAGACCCATATCACCTATGGATCGTAATGGATTCATTTTATGGACTTTTGACCAAGAAAATAATTAAATTATTATTAAAACCATAGAAAGTGACAACATGTCACTCTCTTAAAGCTTATAAGTATAATAATTTTAATTTAGTGATAAACTAATGAAACTTTAAGCATGAATAGTCTAAAGAAAGATAATAAAATTATCTACTTCATTTGAATTTATTTATAATTTTTATGGATTAAATAATTAGCATTAAAGGTGACACAATAGTGATATTGAAATTATTTGATTGATTGAAATATCAAATAAATGGTTTTAAAAATATTAAAATAAATATTATATGAACTATTTAATGTGATACACTAATTTTCTAGATAAATATGACTTGTTGTGAATCTATTAAATATTTTATTTTGAAGATATCTTCTGTGTGGATTTTATTTAAATTCAAATAAATGAATAGTTTCAAAATTGACACTATTATTATTTTATAAAAATAAAATAATATATTATTGTTTAAAAATCACAAAAATATTTAATAATTATAAATTAAAATTTATATGGTCTAAAATGTAATAAATAATCCAATTATGGACAATTAAAAACACATAAGTAAATATTTATAACAATTTAAAATTTACAATCTTATTACCACAAATAAAATTAAATAGATTAAATTAGGATGAATAAAGTTGATAAGGTTTAAAATAAATTTCCAACATGTCTAAATTTTATTGGTTGATGATATTACAACCCTATATCATCTAATCTTCGAATATGAGTCATTTTTGGAGGTTTTTAAGTGGGGTTTGATTTATTATAAATTAATATTTTTGAGGTTTCCAAAAGTGCTCCTCTCCTCCCTTATAAAAGGGCACCTCCTCCCTCTCATCTTCAAAAGACTTTGAGCCTTCAATCTCGGCAAAAACTTTACCATTTCTATTCTAAACTTCCCTAGAAACATACTAGAGGTCCTTTTCTTCTTCAAATACCAATTTTGTATCCTAAGAGGAGGTTTCAAAGAGGCACGTCGAAGAAGAGGTAATCTCTTCTACCGATTCATTGAAGTTTCTTCCTTATTCTACTTCCTCTTATTTAGTTGTTTCATTATAAAGTAATAACATAAGTATCCCTCATATACTGATATGTTATTATAAATATGAAACAACCCGATTTCATATTCTATCCATCCTACGGAAAATGAAATCACCGTGCATGCGTACATATGGAATACCGTCTCCACGTCGTGGTGTAATCTGTTTTCCACCACCACCTTACTTGGATGGGTATAATGGAGTAAATAAATAACTATATATTATTATTGTAAAGTGATATTGATTCTGAAATATTATACATACACTTAAATACAATACCACGATCATGGAAATGATATCATCGCTTGCGCGGACGTTCGGATTACCGTCTCCACGATGCGATGAGATTCATTCTCCATGTTAACCATTCATGAATGATTATAAAGTATATATAATGAATAATAATGAAATATATGACATAATAATGCTACTGGATTTATGTAGATATATATTTATGTCATCTACTTAATTCAATTCAATTCAATAAGGAAACAAAAACAGCGTTCATGCGTACGTATGGCCTATCGTCTTAATAAACGGTATATTTCATTCCATTTATCGATATATCATATATATATGTATATGATGAATATATATTATATATAAATCATGTTTTAAATTTTTAAATTAAGTAAATCAGGATATAAGAAATAATATCAAGAACAACAAGTCGAAACACGTACGATAAATGAAACGATTTTACCCAAAACACTGCTTTAACATGGAATTTACAAAAGAACGGGTAATATAATGTCCTAAGTGAACCATATATGATATCATAACAATGAATATGATTATGTAATAATTCAATTACATTATTTAAATCATTATAAAATCAGTTCGAATACATATGAATCATATTGGACATAAGGTAATGGAAAATCTCGCAATCTCAATTTTTATCCGAGATTGTTTATTCTTCAGTATTTACTGGGGAATATTTATCATCCACATACATGTTTCATCAATATTTAAAATTATTTATATAATATTCAAATTGATTAACTCCAATTTTACCAATTGGTGAATTTTTAGTAAAAGATATGAAAGGAATCTTTTGTCTTTTTCAGTATGAGGTACTTTTGACTTTTCCGGCCAAAGTACGAGAAGAATGTTTATTTTTTAACTTATACGGAATGAACGGATTTTTACGGTTTCATAACGCCTTATTTTCATGAAGTTTACTCTAAAATATTTCATGGTTGTTTTCAATAAAATAATTTTCTTTTAAAATTTCATGGAATTTTGTGAAAAGAAATGATTTTTAAGAATAAAGGATATTTTCCTCAAGAATTTGTTTCAAGTGTTTTATCAAAACTATTTTCCATCTATGATGACATTATTTTGCATGTTTAAGATTCAAGTATAATGTATCTATTATTTACATGGTTTGATTCTTCTTATGATGAAATGATATCCATTTGTTTTATATGGATTGTGTTTTGATGGGATGATGTTTATGAAACCCATTTTATTATTTGGGTTATGATGAATGATTTATGTTTATTTTGTGGCACAAGTAAGAATGATTTCATTATGAGATGGGTGGGACCTATATCTCCCTCCAATGCATTGGGTAAATATTTATATCTCATGATAGAGACATGGCTGGAATGGTAAGTTAATATAGTTCAGTGACACAAGACTGGAACGAGGAGTGAACTCGATTCAGTAAGGGAATTTTTCCACTACGATGGTATTGGAAGCAATACCTTGGCTACTATGGAAACCATATCATGTGATTAATGTTTTTCCACAATTACATGTTTTATTCCCATGCTATTTTATCATGATTGATGTTCCATTATGATCTATGCCTTACATACTACCATGATTTATGTTATTTCTCAAGATTTTGATGTTTAAATATTATGTTCATGTTTTTAAGTTCAAATGTATTTGGTTTGTTTTATTTTCTCCATGCTTACCCTTACTGAGCATTTGAGATCACCCTTTTATACGTTTTCTTTTCCCCATGATATAAATAAATGTTTTAGGTAAGAAAACAAAAGGGGAAGATATTTATGGGAGACGTTGAAGATCTTTCACCATGATTAGAAGATTGTGTTCCGAGTTTCCAAAGACACTAAACTATTACGATCCTTGAGTGTTGGTTTTTTTTATGTTTTATGGATTCCACAAAAGTAATGTAATGTCTATGTATATCAAGCTTTGGGTATATATATATAAGCAAATAGTAATGTTGAGGTATTGTCTTGATTTTTATTCAAAATTATTTAGTAAAGGAAACCAATTTTACCCATGACATCTAGGATAAATTGTAAATCATGGTTTAGATTATTATGATTCCCCTCTAGATATCATTTTTGAGGTGGAATCTAATTAAAATAAATAAGGAAACCATTCATAGGTTGTATAGGTCCTGATCAAAGGGAATGATGGGGGCCTACTGGCCCCAATCTCTAGTAATGGTATGAATATGAAGGAAACATATACTGATAAAGGAACCATAAAAAAGTATAGTTGAATTTTATTTATGAATATGAGGACTTCCATAAAGTATAATTGACAAACTGTTTATTAAATAGATATTAGTCTCCCCAATGGATCCCCTCCTATTGTAATCTCTTCTCTTATAATGATGAGGGTGGTTCCCTCATCGATGTTGGATGCTGGGTATTTCTACCATCTGTGAATGATCACTGCTTATTGCTAGATTATAGCTCTTAATACCTCCAAAAGGTGACCCTCAACCATATTTCCCTATGATAAAAGGGGTTGATGTAGGAATTGGTACTTTCAATCCCCTGATATCCTAATAAAGTTACCTCTAGTATTGAATTACAGAATTAATTTCACTGTTTGGAATATATAGTAGAGAAAAACACCAAAGAGGATGTCTGTAAAATCATAGGCTCAAAGAGTACAAATAAGAATTAAGCTAATTTCAAAATCCCAAAATTGATAAATACCCATTGTCTTCATATAATATAAATAATTTCTCCTATTTTTTGGGGTTCAAAGTAAAGATCCAAATGGTGTGGATGTTTAGGGACATGCTAACACTAATAAGGAGAAATAGGGCTCCTTAAAGTCAATAATTGATAATGAGGAACATCTTATAGAAGACAATTTTGTTTTCAAGAATAAAAAAATAGAAACAAATCATTGAAATCGGGAGTCCCTAATTTACTTTGTGGAAGAGGAAAAATTCCATAATAATTATTTGAACATTATAACTCTATTGAAATATATGTCATTGAGTACATCATTAGATGAAATGTAATATTTGGAGGAGGATAACTCATTACCCCTAGATCATGAATATGGTTTAATGACTATATATGATCCCATGCGAAGGACGAGATCTTGGGTCCTGTTTTTTACCCCTCTATCATCAATGAAATGATTTCAAAAATTTATTGAAATTTTATAAAGGAATATAGGAAAAATAATACCAAATAAATCACTGTGGATATCATATTGGACCTATATTATTAAGGTAAAGTGTAACAAGCCTAATGTCCTTAGGGTCTCAATGACCAGCTCATGAATTGGTTTGGATAATAATAAAATTTTATTTTTAGTAACTACTATTTTACTTCATCTTCTAAAATGATTACTCTATGGTCCATGAATTCTTATTCTCTATTATTAAATACACATTTTAGATAAATACAAACCATTAAATAAGAGATTTATTTTATAAATATTGTACTAATCCACTTTTTTAGGGACCACGTACTGGTGGTCAAAGGATTATTTCACTTGGTTGATCTTTATGATGTGTTTTATATAGATTCACACATTTCCCAGTGAAGTGGATTTTAATAAAATGAAAATAAGATAAGTTTCATAATTGAGTACTATAGACATATTTGTTATTATTTACATTGAATATTATTTCTTAAATGGAGTTCTAATTGGGGTAGGTATAAGAAATTACTTAATGACTCTCATGTAACTTGTAATTTCATTCATCAATGGGAAAATGAAATTGATAATATAAGGGGTTACAATATTGTGATATAAATATAGACTTACCTTGTCCAATAAGAAGTATCTACGATGAAGTGAACATTATTTGTTTCCACTTGATATTTATAATGAAAATATGATAATTAACATGTGGCTGAGAGAGCCTAAGGGTTTGTCTTTGTTAAATTGATCTATAATGTTCAAAATATGTATCAATTTTTGGAAGAGGCTAAAATACCCCAATATCAAGTGGTATGTGAAGTGGTTGGATATCTAATGGATATTTCTAAATGAAAAGTTGATTTTATTCAAATTTTCCCAAAAAGACCATTATTGAGAACATAGAGGTTATGTGGAGCAGGAATTTATTAACGAATGGGGATTATATATGAGAAGATTTCCCTATATAATTTTGGGAAAATGGGGAATAAGACATAAATGGAAAATTATTAAGAAATACGTAACTGTTCATTTTATTAATAAATGGGGAGTGAGTAGAATATCTATAAATCCAAACACTATTTTGATGAATTTGGTGATTAGAAGTGGATTATGATTTATCATTATATGAATAAAATAATATAAATGGGGATAATGTCTCAACCAATATGTTATTCATTGTAATTTTTTGCAATAGATGTTTGATTATTATACAAGTACACAAATTAAGAAATTTGATGAATTTGAAAACCGTATAATAAATAGAATGGTTACAATGCATTTGAGGTGGTTCCTTAGTGGTATAACCTATAATCCTATATTCAAATGACCCATGTTCAAAATAGAGTAGGGTAAATGTCATGAGTTACTATAGTTGCAGTACAGTGAGTCACTATAGTTGTACTGTAGTAAAGGTGGAACTGTATCAGCAACATCACTATTGTGTTGTTAGATACTATGGGATTTATTGTAGCTATAGTGGTACTATATCAGGTACTATAATAGCGTAGGTAGAATATAAGTACTACTCACTTTAGGGGAATTTATGCCCAAAACTTGTATTTGGGGCATAGATTTAGGGATTTATTTCACCTATGCCCTTGGACTTTGTTTATGGCCCACTTGACATAGACCCTTCAGGATATTTCATGGGTCTCCATCTACCCTGATAAAGATAGGTGTTTTATTTCATAATAAAAAAATTCTATATCCCTATGGTTTTTTAAAATAAAATATTGTGGTTACCATATTCATGGGATCCATATTTGGGTTGTTGAGGATATATAAAAATGAAGATAATGTGATTGTTATCTATATTGTAGTCATGGGATTTGGAGTTCATGGGTTGGAGTGTTATGATAAATTTATTATTGAATGTACGTATAAAGGGATAAACAATTTATATTATTTTGTACAAATATATTAAATGAAGTCAAAAAATTAATGGAATAGATTGAAAAAGGATACAAATCATTTGGTGAAGAAAGAAAATAACTACAAAAAAGGAACAAATCCTCAAAATAGTCTCATGTTAGATTATAATACAATTATTTTAAGTATAAATCAAGTATAGGTTTAGTGGATAAGTTTATGAATACATGAAGATGTCACATGATTTTTCATGTAAAAAAAATTCATCTTCTACACAGTGCTATCTCTATAGAATCTTGAGAGGATACAATATGGAAGAAAACACTAAAAAGTAACCATGTCTAAATGATAATAATTTTAAAATGGAAAATGGATATCTATTCCATGATGTTATTGACCATGATACTATCAGTTAATTAATAATAATGAGTTTCAATGATTTTTATCTATTAAAGATTAACCAATGAGGTTCAAAGAATCTCTGTGATATTAAACCAATAATTATTTTCAATTTATATTATTTTAAATAAGTTATCTTGATAGAATAGATGTTACTAATGGTTATAATAAGCATGAAGTAAATTTTTTAGGGAGAATATATTCACCAGTATGTATCTAAGAGATACATGTGTGGTCCTGAATATGATACTTTGTGAAAATATTTCTACTAAATAAATATCATAGTGAAATTAATTTAATAATTGAAATGTATGTGTATTTATATATTTGTTTCACCGTAGAGGATTTGATTCTACATAATATAGTATATTTGGATATGTGATGTAGGGAATTATGACATGAAGAAAGGATCCACACCACAATGTGGTCAAGTTTAAAGGAAATTAAATAATATTTTTAATTTCATTCCATGAATCCTAAGGAGTTTTAAAAGAAATATTTTTTAATTTTTCATGATCTGTAAAACGATGAAAGATTAGTCCACAATGGGAGAGACCATGTTTCAGAATGTGTATAGTAATGTAATGAAGGCTTTACTAGAGATAATCAATCCATGATCTAATTATTTCTATAAAATCATAAATATTCTATTTGAATTTAAGTGTAGGTAATATGGATTATATTTTGGGAAATATACTTGGCACATTTGGAATAATTTGACCACATTTTAACATGTGGCACATAAGGTGTAATATCAATTAATTATATTAATAAAGAATGAATCCCAACCATCAAATAAAGGGTTGGAATCATTAGTGCGCTTATAAAAACATATAGAAAATTTAATAAAAGAATACAATTGGAATAATATAAATATTTTTTATTTGATAATGATGTGATTAGAGATGTAGATGAGTTTATATTGACGTGTATATTTTTTGAAGAGAGAAGGTTCGAATAAAAAGTTGTTTCACTGATACATTTCACTATAGATGAAGGAGTTCTATATGAATAATTCACTTACTGAATTTTTATTACTATAGAAGGGGTTATTCATTATTTTGATCATTTTGAAGAAAAATATTTAATTCTAAAACTAATAAAACACACTCATTTTTCATTAGAATAGTATGACACATAAATGAACCCTTGTATTAAGAATTTGATCTCATCTACCATTTAAGAAGGTAGTGTGTAGTGAATATAGATCATAATATCACATAAATATTGACTTCTTGTCTCATGGGGAATTGAAACCTTATACTAATAGGGAGTATATAATCATTTATATAAACTATTGACAAGACCCTTTCCTCTATAAACTCACTTTTTCGTCAATGAAGTAATTCACATTTGAGAAGAAAGGGGGAGTCCCATGGATTCACATTAAGTCATTCCAAAACCATATAATGGTAGTTCACTTGGGGACGGAGTGAACCTGACAAAAAAAATATATATATATAACCAACAATACCTAAAGTTATATTCTATCACATCAACACAACATCATATGCATGATCCATATATTTTCCCTTTGTGGGGAACTGAGTTAAAACATTCATGTATTTTTTTCCATATAATTTCATGTATATTAATTTTTAGTAATCAGTGTAATCGTGGTTTTTATAGTGTTATATTGAATAGACACATTCCAATAAGGTGAGAAGATTTTTATAGTGAATAATAATTTAAAAAAGAAGAGTTTTATTTTTTTATACACATTGATTCACCCCACACCCCTATCAAGGTGCAAACATTCAGTTTTCTCCCAACAATGTGGTTGTAATATTTTTATAAATAAATGTTGGTTAAATAATGAAATTAAAAGAAAAAAATCATCTTTTACAAAATCAACACCAAATGTAAATAGAATAGACAACATGATAATGATAAATAAATTATGTAAAATAATCCCCAATCCCCTAAATCATACTTCAATATAACCAATGAGGATATACACACACCACTATAGAATAATAAATTTGTCTTATTCCCTTTATGATAACTAATCAAGTCTATATGTACAGAAATGTGTAAATCTAGGGGTGAGTAGAAACTTTTTATAATTTATGAGATGAATTCAATATTTTTTATTCATGAAAAGAATAGTAACTAAATTTTAGCTGAGAAGGTTAAATGAAAAAAATTATATCTAGAAGTATTATTTTATCAAAATCATTCCAAATAGAATGATATGGAATCATATTTATTTTTAATCTTTACAAAAAACACATTTTATTCAAATAATAGAAAAGAAACATTTATTTTTGAACAATTTATATACAAAACATTATACTTGAGGAAATAATTTTATAAAAAATTCAATTTTTCCAAAATTTTACTTGAGAATTCCCTTGTTCCAAGTTCTAGTAAAGTGTCCAAATTTCTAGAAGTCACCACTGAAAAAATTACATTTCTAAAAAAATCCACCCATTTATGGGATTTATTTAAGATAATATAATCAACAATGTTATTTTTGTTTCAATGAATTATTCATCATTATCATAACTATAATATAATTGTAGTTTTCCTATTTCCTAGTCTTTGAAACAAATAATATTGTGTTCAGACATAATACTCTAAAACATTTTTTAATAATAATATAGAGTTGGAGTGTTCATATTCCTTTTTTCATTCAAACTAATTTTTTCATATAAAAATAACTCTAATCCTATTCTTTATAATGGAATAATCATAGCATATTGATAAATAGTTCTTATTGGAAATAAATTTTTGTCACACACTTTTGTAGTGAAACCATATCCTGATAAATCATATCATAATAATTTTAAAAATTCAATCCTTTTCTGTGGAAGTTTCATAAAACCTAATTTTTTATCAATAATAGATTTTCAATGAAATCATTACTAAATGATGAAAATAAATTTTGACATCCATTATTGAACTAAATCAATCGATTATATTTTGAAAACCCCATTTTTGATTTAAAGCACGTAGGGGTGTAAAAAATACACCAATCCAAAAATCGAGATCTATTTAATTATATCAATTTCTCATAAATTAATGATTATATAAAAATCATAAAATTGAATTCATTGTTTAACAAAAATAAATCAACCAAACTAAAATATATTATTCAATAACATTGATGTATAGATTCCTCCCTCATAGAGGTGTCATGTTGGAGAATCTATAAGTCATCTATCCAGAATCACACTAATAAAATGACTAATAAAATACCAAACATGAAGAATTATAAATTGGGATATAATCCCCTAAAACTAAATGTCTAATATCTCAATTTTTGAATCATATAGGGGGAATATGAGAATCCAAGAAGGAAAATATGGATCTAGAGATGAATGTAGAAATTTATTTATATTTAAGGTAGTTTAAAATAAAAGTATATAATTTAGTTACACTAATATTTATAAATTTTATGTTTTCCATAAATGTAAAGCTAAACATATATATATATATATTTCATAAACTAAAATTCATTATTGAATTGAATGGCCTTTCTGAGAAATGAATCAAACACCACATTCATCACTACTACCAAATATGAACTTCAATGTTAGATTGAACAATATACCCAATAGTGAAGTTAACCAAGAAGACTAAGAAAAATCTATACCAAACACTATCAATTGTTTATAATATCATTAAACATAAACCCTTGGTAAACACAACATTAATTATTTAGTCATTAAATCATGATTCATTTTTTAAATTGTATAGCTAACAATTTAATATATTTAATTAATAATATAAAAAAATATTTATTGATATAAATGAATAAAATTATTCCCATCATTATAATTTACATCTCTAAAGTAGTCTCTAATATATTACATAAGAAATATACCATTACTACGACATCTTAACTTCAAATTTTAAGGTCTCTTTATGGATCATTATGTGTGGACTTAATATCAATATTTATGGAATAATCTCACCTTATAGAACTTTCTCTTTTGGATGTATGATCCAAACTAATATTTTTATATAATAAAAATCATGTTATGACTCAAACATTTCTTAACATACTATATGAGTTGGGATTGATCAATCTTTCATTAGCCAAAAATCATTAAAAATATATGGATTACAACATTATGTCATGTCCTGCCAATTGGTAATCCATTTCTTTAAACCAATTTCTATAATCTAAAGGAACCACATATTGCCTCATTAGTTCCATTTATATTCCCCACATTTTCTTTCTCTATCTGGGATACACTTTCCAAACTACACAATTATAAATAAAAATATCAATTTTCACAGTAATTTGAATATGTAAGGATTTAAATGAATCTATGATTAAATCTTGAATTTATAAATATATTTAAATTATTCTTTTACATTATTAACCAAAGTAGTTCCTATAATATCCATTTGATGAATTTCAATCCAATATATTAATTTTAGAAATTTTAGAATATATAATTATTTAAAATCTGACATATTGAATGTTAATTTCATTTCATATATAATTTATCTACTTTCATGAGGTCCCAACATCTTGAAAACATCATCCACAACATTTATCCAATTTATGAGAATATATGTTAAATATATTCTAGATATATCAAAATACACTTTATAACCAAATCCACGATTTGATTAATCAAAACCGAAGGATGATTAATTTTTTTATATTTTATTACTGAAATCCCTCATGGTATGTTATAGTGTAATAAAACTTCACTCATTTATATGTCAACTTTTTCATGAGATAATTCAATACAGAATAATATTAAATATATATCTGGTAATGGGGAATAGAACGTAGAAAAAATTTCATTTAAAATATGAATTTTTTTATTTTATATAAAGACATTTATTTCTCTTTTATAGGATCAATTGTGATTCATTTTCCAAAAACACCATATCTAATAAACTAGAATTCTTCAATATTGATTTGAAATTCATATAATTTAAAACATAAATTATATTCTTACAAAATGTCTAAAATTTAATCATCATGTTTCCTATTTTATTCTCCCATCTTGAGGAGTATAGATATCTCCCAAATGAACCCTTAAAAATGTGTATAGGTACTTATGATAGATTTTATTCAGTAATTCATGGAATATTGCTGAGAAGTTGGTAACCCAAAAAATCACAACAAAAAACTAAATCAATTGAAATATCAATATCAGAAATCAATTTTCCTGATATCCTTTTCAATTACCCTAAACAGATGACAAAGATGTTAAATACCAATATTAGAAAACTAAAATATCCATTCTTTTAGTCAATGAAATATCCATTTCAATATATTGGATATTTTTCCATCATATGTATTGTATTCTGATAGTCAATATATAATTATAATATAGTGTAATATTTCTTTGAAAATAAAACTTCTATTTTTTATTTAAAATTTTATTTTTTGTTTGATCCACTAATATACAATCTCTTCTGTCTATATAATAAAAACATATAAATCCATGGTTTTTTTGGATAATATAGTAAAGAAATTTATTTCACAAGAAAACATTTTAAATAGAAAATTCCATGTATCTTCTAGGTGGTGATTTTGAATATACCAAGGGAATACATTGGAATATTTATCCACTATCACTGGAGGTGAAGATTTATCTATACTACCAATTGATCCATGTATTATCCCTACTATATAACAAAATATATATATATATATAATAACTAACCATTATACCCAACCAACTATTAAAAACATCATAAACTCACTTGAAATTAGGTATCTACCCATTTATAATACAATCTAGAAAAATTTTTATATAGAAATAACATCTTATTAGATGAATATTCATTACATATGATTAAAATCCACTCTAGAAATGTAATGGTTTAGTGACATTGGAAACATGCAATATAAAAAATGAAAATAAACTTTCTCAATTACATCCTTTTATAATCTTCCCAATAAGAAACATTATTAGACATATAATATATAGACTGATTCATTAAATCCTATGGAAATAGAATAAAAATAAGTGACGGGATCACATGCTCAGTAAGAGTAAACAGGAAACAAATTCATGCTAATTTAAGAATTAAATTAGCATAAGGGTGTGATAAAATTATAATATGATTTTAACACTATACCCAAAAATTTGTAGATCTTAACCATGATAAATTGAATAAACATCATGGTTCATAAGACATAAATCATAGTGGAATCAAAGAACAATATCCATGAAAGCTTAAAATTGGAATAAGTTCATGTAATAAAAGGGTGACATAAAGTGTGGAATAATCATAATAATATATATATTATGTCAATGATACCAATAACGATTTTATTCCCATGTTATACTTATGATAAAAATCCATATACCTGCATTAGGTGTGGCATAACCATCATTGTACCTCTTTTCGGGATTAGGGTAACCACTCTTAAACCTTCTTCCTATGATTAAGATAACATACATTATATCCTTTGATCTCATAAAAAATTAATCTTATCCCAATTCACCATACAAACATAACATACCCACCATTCATCGAATAATAATTATAATAAATTTATTTGTATGCCACAAGATTTATAAGACATTTATCATTCCATTATAACATAACCCTTGGAAAAAATGGGTTTCATCAATATTTTTTCATCATAATAATAGACCATCATGTGAAATATTAATTATGGTATCATAGAGTAATATCTATAGGGAATCATATGTTACATAAAAGTATGTTATCATAGACAAAAAATTATTTATAATATCACTGGAACATTTGTTAAGAAAAATACACTTTTAATTTTTTAATAACACATTGAAAATCTAACAATTTCAAATATATTAATTTTTTTTTGAATAGAACAATTGAAAATTATAATGAATGATACAAAAATTATGTAATCTTGGGGGTTGGAAATTCTATTTAGGTCATAATCGTTAAAAATAGATTTTGTTCAAAAATTCGATAAAAAGAACCTTATTTGAAAAATTAAAAGAATATTCTATTTAAACAATTTAGTAAAATATAAAAAATTAGTAAAAATTAATTTAGTAAATCCTTAGAGTATAGAATATATATTATTCATAAAATTTTACCAAATCATGTATATATAAGAAAAATGCTTTTCGACCAAAGAGAAAAATAAAGTAAGTTTTTCTTCAAATAATTTCTTTGAAAATTTTAGAAAATTGGGAGATTAAAATTAAAGGAAAAAAATTAAATCTGACAAAATAACCTTATAAGAAAAAATAAAAAATATTTAGGAGAGTTATAATATATATTTTTATTTTATTAAATTTAAAAAAAATCAATCCCTATAAAAATTACATTGTAATGTAAAAAATGTACCAAAAGTATGAAAGTTATCTAACTACCAGTTTCATAAAAAAATGTTATTATAAATATATAACTTAACCATATTAATAATTATAAAATTATATATGATCTAATTATAATATTTCTACACTCTTTTATTAATTTTTTTAAAACCATACATTTTAGGTGTTAACAAATTCGTTTTTCATGAAAGTTTCAGTTATGAAGTTCCGGTACTTATACAATGATCATATTAAATTTATCTCTTAAAGGTTATTAAAGATATAAATATTATATTTATTAAATAAATAAATAATTTTTATCATTAATTAATTTTTTATATAGAAAAAGTTATTACATTATTCATGGAGACGGTAGTCTATGCATATGTTTGAACGGTGTTTCTATTTTCTAAAAAGGATAGAATGAAAGATAAATAATATTTTATCAATTTAGGATACTAATTATATCATAAATATAATATATAATTTAAATCTTTCATTCTGTAAATCCACGTATTCCATTAGTTGAACATTAATCATATCGATATGTGGAGGTGGTAGTCCACATATACGCACAAGCAATAATTTAATTTCCCATTTGATTGAAAGAATGTGAAAGAACATA
This sequence comes from Viscum album, assembly GCA_963277665.1. Classification (NCBI taxonomy): domain Eukaryota; kingdom Viridiplantae; phylum Streptophyta; class Magnoliopsida; order Santalales; family Viscaceae; genus Viscum; species Viscum album. The sequence goes on from OY728130.1 coordinate 927,962,805, forward strand.
AATATTTCATCATAATAAAATTTATTTATAAAAATAATACTAGATTAATTATTTTTTACTATATATAAATGGTTTATTTATGGTTAATAAAGAATTAAAATTGAATGTACTCATTTAAAAGTTATACCTCTCCATCGAGAAACCTCCTCTAGCATACACCATAAGCCTTGAATGGGAAGTATTCTTACCAATATTGGACATCTATTATGTAGTGAGGGAGGTTATGAAAGGATTTGGGTGGGGATTATTTTACAAAATTGGAACAAGCATTGTGAATAGTGGTTGAAAGGAGGATCCTGATTATATGTGAGGGAGAGGACGCGCATTGAATTACATAAGTTATTTAAATATATATAATTTATTTCTCAAATAAAATGAATCCAAATGGATTATGATTCAAACATATTAAATTATAGGTTATAAATTTATACATATAGTAAAAATAATAGATTTATATGTTGCAATATTTCCCTTATATCTCGATTAACCGTCCCCCAGTAAACCCATTTTAACCTTCTCCATAATAAAATATTATTATATTTTTTTACTATTTACTATGAAAAAAATTAGAAGTATAATATTTAAATAATATGCAAATAATTATTGAAAAAATTTAAAATGTTTTATCAGATTAAAATTCTATAATTGGTTTAATGTTTTTAAAATAAATGAAAAAAACACAACAAAAACCCACTTTTAGACAAATGTGTGTTTAAGGATAAAACTAAATTTAAATTTGTTCCTGGCCTAATAAACAGTATCAAATGAAAATTAAAATAATTGGGTGAATATATATTCTATAATATTCATTAAAACCATTGATCAAAAATGATTTATTTAATTTATTATGATAAAAAGACATTGCACATATAATTTGTTTTTCAAAAAGTTAAATTTTATTACCTTTAATTGATTTTATCTTCATTCCCATAATTTTTATAACTAATGTATGAATTTGTATTCATTTATTCCAATGAATAATCAATATATTTCATTGGAATATTATTTAATGGGGTGTAATATACATTTACTACTTTAAAATATCATAAAATGTAAAAAAAATACATTTCTTCAAAATATATGTTTTTAATCGTTTTACAATTTCATGAAAAATTTAATTATTAGTTCAAAATCATTTACAAATACATTTAAAATAAATAAAAATATTCTATAAATATTTCATAATGTTGTTAATCATAATCATACTTTTCAATTCAATGGCTTGGTAATAAAGCTATATTATATAACATGTTTATTCTGACTCAGGGTTATGTGTAATGGATGTTATCAAATACGCCATTTTTTACAAAGGAAATAAATATAAAATATTGGTCTGTTACATTATACCCAACATAAAACAAATTTATCTATTAGAAATATATCACTTTGCTACTTAAATAAGATGATATATCTTCTTAATCACATACTTGGGTTCTAATGTATCTTCCCCAAATTTCAAATTTCTCCATAGAACATTAACCATGTTAGTAGTCTTGTTCTGTAGCACCTTATCTCTATAATCCAAATATTTTATCAATTTTCTTCATGTGAAAAATCGTTATCTTGTTTTTAAACTCCTACAGATGGTAAATGTGATGGATATTATAAGTACTTCCTCAATAAATATACATGGAATGCATCATGAACATGGAGATGATTACTGGATGTTTCAATAGAGATGTTATAGTACCTACTCAATCAAGAATATAAAAGGGGAAAATATATATAAGGATCAACATTAACTTATTTATAAATATCATAACATTCATACATGTATAAACTCATAGTAATACCTCCACACTAAATTTGTATTCCCTATCTGACAACTGATTGTCAATATAACCCTTTTTCCAGCTCTAAACCATCATTATGTGATATGAATATATCTAACATTCTATGTCGTTTCCTCATCTAGATCATGACCCAGTAGCTTTGTTTCTATAACTTCATACTACCAAATTGGATTTAATCACATTTTTATATAACAGGATTCATATGGAGATATTTAAATGATCGAGTGAAATCAATTTTTATAAGAAAATTGACATTAGGAATATATCAATCCAAATAATAATTTAAATCTATAGCATAAAATCTCAACATATCATTTAGAGTTTTAATGGTATTTTCATACTGTTATACTTTTATAGGGAGACTAGAAATAAATAAACATAATTCTAAATAATGATATTTCTGAAGACTTCACCAAATGATTTAATTAAAGTTTTAATACATATCAGATACAATTGAATGTGATACCCCATGAAACCTGAAAACTTCCTTAATATATGTCCCAAAATTATATTTAAGATAAAAAATCTTCTCTAATAGAAATGAAATTTGTAGGTATTAGTAGTCAATCAAATACATCCTAAATATAATTATTTTCTTTAGATGTTTGGGGACTCTGATGATTATATCAATTATGTTTTTTCCTTTTTCCATTCTAATATGGATAATAGTTTTAACATCCCCTTAGATTTCTGTCCATCCACCTTAACTGGTTGACATACCGATCACTGAGATATATACTCTAAAATATGACTCTTCATGTTGTCCAACCAGAAATACTCTTTTAGATCTCTACACATAATAGATCTTACATGATGGAAAATAATGATGGCATATGATATTCCTCCAATAGTTATATCTTAATATATGGTATTTACCAAATACATACTCGGTTCTTAAAACATATCATTACAAGTCCCTCATGATTGAACACATGAATACTTATCCTCTTCTTTTATATCTCTGCATCTTAATTTTGTGACTCTTAATTCCTAACATGGATAGATATTTGAACACTGATGTGAGAGATATATGATTTATCCCCTTCCATCAAGATTTCAAGTTCTATCCTTTTGATTTCTATAAAAATTGGATCCTTTATTATCATCATCAATGATAATCTAGTATAAACATTAGAATTAGAGAATTAGCCACGATGTTCACTTTCTTGGGGTAATAATGTTTTGAGTAGTCATAATCTTTAATCTAATAAAACCATATTATCTAGAAAAAAGATTGGTGAATTTATACCTTAAATATTTATGATTGGAATATATAACACACCTTTCTCCATAATGAATATTTCACCATATATTTAATTAAAATATTATTGCTACTAAATCAAAATCATGAGTCTCGTAATTGTTGTTTTGAATAAATAATAAGATCTATGGATAATATACCACTATATTATTCTTCTTCAGAATACATATAAACTTATATATAGATTCATCACTATAAATCACAAAACTATCTCCAATTTAGGGTCCTATTAGAATAGGATTACTGACCAACCACTTCTATAGTACTTAGAAATTATCTTCAAATTCATCAGTACAAAGGAACCTAAATCAATTCCTAGATAACATGGTGAGTGTATTAAATACCAATCATATATTTTTACAATACGTCAATATTATACATCCAATCTTTGAAAACATTAGATATCATTTTTAATGGTATGTATTGGATAGTGTTTAATAAAATATTCATTAGTAGATTAGCTGATATACCGACTCTTGAGATTATATAATGAAAAAATAATTTTTTATCCTAAATCACACTTAGTAAATATCTTATACTGATTCTCCTTCAATCATTGTCTTTTATACAAACCTTAAGTGATATCCATGATATTCCATGAACATGGAATATACAATAACATCATCTATATATACTACTAAAAACCTATCAAATAATGTTATAAATATTTTATTCATTAAATATTTAATTCATTTAATAAATAATGATAGTGTGGGTATTAGTAAGAATAAATGTAATTATAATAATTTCATTGGTTTTATTCCTTGGGTAGATAATAATATTGGTTTTTTCATCCCTTTTGAACCTCAATTGATAATATATAGATCAAATATCAATCTGAAAAAAATATTAAGATCCTCACAATTGATTAAAAAAATTATATTGGGTCATGTATAATTATTGTTGTTTGTAATATTTTTATGATCTTGATAATCAAAGAAGATCTGTATTGATCCCATTATTCTTCATAAAAAAGAGCAGGTGTGCCACATAGTGGTCCTTATGTCCAAATGAATGTCTTATATGATTCTCCTAAACATGATTCTTGAATTCGTGTATCTGAATTGGAGCTATTAAGTATAGATTTTCTGAAATATGTGTTTCACCTGGAATGACATATTTAGACAACACAAGTTCATAGTTCCGAAGAATCCTTGGATACCCTTCTACAATTAAAAAATCATAATCCCATAAAATAGGTATATCTTCAATGTTGAGATTCAGCCTAATCCTATGAGATAAACACCCCCATTGAATATAAATAAACACCCATATAATGGATGTAATTTCAATTGTATTTTCATAATTATCCTCTCACTAATAAATGATAATAGGTTGTTTTGGAGTTTTAAATGTGACTTTACATCCATAGCAATTAATATGGGCATCATATCGAGACCACCAATAAAGGACCAAAATAACATCCATTTAAACTAGAGGTAGAATGATGAGATTTCTAGGAAGTGAATTCCAACAAAATTCTATCTTATAGGAGTTATAGACGTTATATGTGATCATAATACCATTATATGTTTTCACATATAATTAAAAATATAATAATATTGTCGGTAATGTGAAGCCATAATACAATTATTTAGGTATAATAGACTAAGAAGAACTAAAATAAAATAAGGAATAAGTAGTTCTATAGTGGATGGTATGTATACCTTTCACCGCACTTTAATCATACCCCACATCATAATTATTGATAAAAATATTATTCCTTTTATCTCAAATCATAATATATTTTTGATGTCGCTCATCAACATTAACCCTTATATTTAGTCACTAGTGAGAATAATGCTATTATACATACATTGGAAACACTAGATTAGGGGTGTAGAATTATATGGGTAATTATACACATTCACATCATTAGATAACTTATTCCCATCATATTATCATTTTATTTCTTGATTCCCTTCCTTTCATGACATAAAGAATTTACTAGTCGCCTTATTAAATTTTCCTCCACATTTATTTGCGCAATTATTTTATAAAGGAACAATCATTATCTTCTAACCATAATTTTTGTTATATGAATTTTCATTGAATTCAATATTTAGTTTTTTATCAAAACCATGGTGTCGATTGGTAACTAGAATCTCCATTTTAAACTTCCAAGAACATCAATAGATTTATTCTTAGCTACTAATGTCTCTTTTGTATAATTATAATTTGATGATTTGTTTTAAACCATTATGGAATTGAATGATATTGCTTTAGTGTGGATGATACTACCATAAGGTTAAGAAGTAATTCTTGTAATGTTTCCCTCACAGTTTCTGATGAATTAATCATTCAGCTACTTTAATTCATGTAATTCCTAACCAATTTTCTTATAAGTAATATGACTAATTTTATTATTGTAAAAATAATTCTAATCTAAAACCACTCCTTTGATTCAATTTTTTTTTTCACCTTCTCAATAAAATTCTATCATTTATTTCTTCACCATCCAAATCATAAATATCCAAAATTACTCTTCCATGATCCAAACACAGTAGAATGAAAAATTTATTTTTTATTGGTACTGGTTCATTTCTCAATAATTAGTAGAACAGAGGAAAAAATAAAAGAAGGTGGATATTTCCCCATGAAGGACTCAACAGAGTGTTTTTCCCTTATTTTCTTGTTTTCATCATGAGTATGGTTCAGGTCTTGAAATAGTTTTATAAACATTGAAACAAGATTTTTCATTCCATATCCAATAAAAAATAGTTTATTATGAGGAAAATAATTGAAATTTATATCACATTCCACATTAACATCATTCCTTTTGGGTTCCATCAACTATCTTAAACAAAAAATAATAGTTTGAGAAATTATTATCACTCTGAGAAACTTTATAATAAAAAGAATCAATTTTATGATGTCTAAATCCTGACACCAATGTTTCAAAATAAAACACCTTATGTTTAACCTTTTTCATCCATGTTTATAATATATTAAAATCCATTATAATGGTTCTTAATATAAAATGTGAATTATCCCAAGATATCCCCCACGACTGTTTAGTAAAATTTTCAGTCTTAGGATACTTAATCATGGATTTTTGATGATCTAGTTATGCCCAACATTCCCCATTAAAAAATATTACTTCTAGGTGCATCTTATTCACATCCACATCCCTAATATTTTCTCTAAAAGGGATGTATTTTCTTTGAAAACCATAATCCTTTCATTAAAATAATGTATGATGATCTTGTATATATATTTTTTTCCTAAGGGTTGTCATCATAGTTACAAAAAATAACTAATTTTTTATCTAATACAAATTATAGTGACACAAATTTTCAAAACAATATTATATCTTTTTAGATTAATATTAATTATATGCAATTATGATCCCTTCATGAACCATAAAGTTTAATGATCATTTTAGTCATGGATACATAAAAAATAGTATATAAAATATATATCATCTATTCTTATTTTGATTATAACTAGCACCATTCTTAAACATATCAGTCATAAAATTATTCTCCATAACCCGGGGAAAATGAAACATAATAAAGGGTGATATTTGGTTCTTATTAAGGGTGAACAAGTGATTTGTCAATGAATATTTGACCATAAAATGAGGATAAGGGTATGATAATGTAATTATAACATTTAAAAACAAAAAAAAAATTAATAGATCATAATCCTCAGACATTTTTTAAATCATGGAATTTCAGGATACATGAATCTTAATGGTATAAAATAACATGAAAAATGAGAGAATAACAATTTAAAACATAATTTAAAAAATTAGTGGCATAAAATATAGCATAGTAATATTCATAGAAATCTTATTTCCATGAAAATAAATAATAGATTCCTTACATATTAGGATTATACTGAAAACCCATATTCTTACTTTAGGCTATAGATAAACTCCCATGTACCCTCTTTTAGATCTTTGTTCAACCTACCATGTATCATATTTAAAGGCCTTATATAAACTCCCATGTACCCCTTGATCTTGTAAAAAATTAATCTTCACCCATTGCATTGGTGGAAAATAATGCACATGTAAGGACACGAACCACCAGGGCTCACATGGCTGGTGAAAGAATGGGATACGCCAACCCCAAGAATGCCTCTATAGGCCCTAGTCTAGAGACAATATCTAAGAATGATCAAGTAAAATTGGAGTCATTTTCTTAAAATTACTATAGAAATGCACGATACCATATCCATGAATAGTTAAAAAATAATAATAATAAATGGAATTAAAAACTATAGTAAAACCCATGTATGTAATAACATCTAGGGAATACGAAATAGTGTGATAGTGAAATTGAAAAAGTAAAAGTAAAAATAAAAAATCACCCATAAAAGATGACCTATCCTTACAAAAATTGTAATAATGTAAACTATAGAGAACCCATCTTCTAATATCATATCCCTAACCATCATAGGTGGTCAGATGCACCCAAGTATCCCTATTATTCACTAATGTCACCACTGAACTATCTATCATCTACATAAGGAACTACATGTGTAGTAAAATACCATATAGGGATGAGTATATAAAAACCTAGTACGATGCTAAGAAACCCAAAGAGATGGAAATAGAAGATATGATATAAGTAGTCAAATCAACCTAGGTGAGGATGGAAGTGAAACCCACTGACATAGAAATATATATATATATTATCAAATAATAAACCTAGATGATAGATAAAAGGGTTCTCTTTCTCATAGACCATCCCCAGGTGATGAGTCTTCTTGTAGCTACAATGATCCCTCATCAATGCAGATCATCTTGCACGTTTATCTAAAGAAGTCATATTGAGGGCTCACACCTCATCACTAATATATCCTAAGGAAGGGAAATATTTAATGGATAAATGTGTAATTCCCAAGTATATTAGGGGTATTACACTAAGTATATTGAGGGACCATACCCATTTAGTGGAGTACAAACTCTATGTCTGAGAACTAGATATGGGGGACTAACACCTTGGTGTGACAGGGAAGTACATTCCCAATGGATAGAAGTAATGCATCCTTAATAGGGGATTTATTTCTATTTCTAGACTAGAAATTAGAGAGTAACTATTCCATAGTGTGATGGTTGAGTATTTTTTTAGAGATAGAGGACCTATTCACTAGTGAAACATAGGCGCACTACCTCTATATATGAATAACAACTATGTATGAACTACACTAAAATGAAATAGGGGAGTACCTTCTCCAAGGAAATGGAACCTATCCATGGTATGATAGGGGATTTCCACCTTTATATCTGATCAATGGGTGGGGAGGATGTGAACATATTATGATTTGGTATTACTATCATCATTGATAGAGGACATTCACATTGGTGTGACAAGGGAGTACCATCTCTAAATTTGATCAATTAGTATGGTTATCTTGTGCCTTGATGTTAAATGGTAGAACCATATCCTAGTATATAGGACATGAACCCAGGTGTGGTCGAGGAGTACCGCTTATATATTCATACATCGAGTCTGGAAGACCAGTGCCCTGGTGTAAAATAGGAGTACCATCTCCAAGGATAGACAACCCACAACATGGAAATGTAATGGAGTACTATCATTTTTTTGACTCTTTGACAATCCTACCTAATCATATTCATCATCAAGAATCTCCTAAAAAATATTCATTTTTGGAACATCCAGTATTGTATTATAAGACACAATGAAGGACGCCATCTCATTCTACTAGTTCGAACACATGGGATAGGAAGCTCACAGGCCAAAAATAAATTCAACATGATGAAGATATGAGATATAAAAGATTCATTTTGAAGTACATGGTGTTTAAGGTGTTCCACATGATTTGTTACCTCAAATTTAATTCAAGATATTTCCTCACCATTACACAACATATTGTCCATATAAAACTACACACTGTTTAAGGGAGTCTACAAGGCATGTGATACCACTCGGTTTCCTTGCCATGTTGTCTTCTATAAACTACATAGTGATCATGTTACATACACTGCATGTATGAGGTCCACATAGTGTGTCTTGGACACATAGTTCCTTCATGTGTACTCTTATCAGTTCTCATGTCTCTAGAGATGTATTTCCATCCATTCCCATGTACTTTTCCATGTACTTAGCCATGGAAAAGTACTAGTTTGGGACCATGTTATCCTAGATTTCATGACTTTACCTCCCATATGGAGTCTTGTTCATTTGTAGTTGACACATGTTTGGACTACCTGGGGAGGTTCACATGATGTGTGTCATAACCACACGTCATGTGATCATTATATTTTTCATGAAACCCTAAATTTTATAGCTTGGTGACTACACTATGTGTATTCATCCCATTACATGACATGTTGTCCGGATTTTCATAGAATGATAAACTATTATTAAGGTATCCATATCTAGTTTTCCCACGAAATAATGATCCTTTTGACATCCTAAAATTATTGTTATATACATCTTTTCATAATTTCATAGCCTCTTTGAATAGAAAATATATTTTCATTCCTCTGCTCGAAGCTGCCACATGCCTCGCGTTCCTGCCATCTTCATTATCTCCACAGATCCCATATCCATAGAGTATAACCCATATTCCATATTGATCTATACAAAAAACAATTATTCATTCCTAGGTCACACATCAACAATGAATCCTAAGGTCCAATCATTCTTGTACCCATCTGACAATGTCTAAGTGTGGCCCAATATCCCAATAGAGACTGACATAAAAACAAGTGGTTAAACTAGGTATGAACAACGGTCAACCAATCTTTTGAAAAGTTTTATTGGTTAAAAATCATATATTGAGAACATTTAGGGTTATAAAAATGGAATAATCAAGAATAAATTTAATAAACAATTTAATTTGATACATAGGATCATCTGAAGGATTACATTAATCACAGATCAATGAATGTAAGATAAGAACATTCTCAATCAGTCAATCATTAGGAGAAAACATAATTTAAAATACCTAATATTTTATCAATAATTGGTGAAGAACCCATTTTATAGAGATGAGGATGATCTTCTACGTTTTCTATCTGTAGATTCACCTCGATCAGATCATGAGATCTCAAACAATCTCGATTTTCAGAATAAGATTGATGAAACCACCTATAAATGATCCTAGGGTTTTAGGGATAAACTTGGTCATATTCCATATCATTATACTTATAAAAGAAATATATTTTTTAAATTTAATGAATTAATGAGTTAATTATTTAATTAATCCACTTAATATACATACCAATGGATACCTCATCTGAACATGTTGTTGCAACCAACTTTAGGTCATGAAAAGGGTGAACCACTTTCTCCATATTCAAAAGTGTTCCCATATTTCTTATTCAAGACTATGTTCAGGATATAATACATTATCTTTGAAATATTTTTCACCAGTGGTAAAAAATAAATTTAATATTTTTATGAAATTGTTTCTGGGATCATTGGGCCTTAGAATGCGAGGTTGACTCAGTTCCTATAACTGAATATATTTCATGATATATTTCAATTTTTTTAAAAGAAAAAGAAATTCTATATATTATTTATTCCATCAATTTTTTTTCCATAGGAATTATAAACTTAATAATGAGGTGGGGATACTAATATTTAATCTATATTTCCAACTCCCAAGAGATCTCTTCCATGCTCCCAATATGTTTCAACACGAAAACCAATTATTCTTGAAATGGTAGAGGGAAAACCCCCCATTTATTGAACAGATGTGAAAAAAACCACTTATTATAACTAGGTAGAGAGGGAACCCATACATGAAAAATAGTTATATAATTTTATATGAAGCTACACTTGACGGTCTAACAAGATCAAAATTGAATTAAGGTAATTCAAAATCAAAATAAGCATTAGGAAATTTCTCATCCCCCTGCCCGGCCAAAATATGAAATAGAGGAGTGAATCGATGATGATGTGTCACCCCTATCCAAACATTGTTTCTTGATGTTCATAAAAACATGGAAAATAACCCTTCCAACACACTAGAAAATGGGGGAGGACTGGATGATAGGTGCGAGCACACCTGTTACCCTTTCAAACCTCCCATCCAATATAGAAACAACAAAATCACTACAATGTCATCCAGATTAAAATAGATCGCCAACTAGAAATCAACCATAAGATATCTAGGGCCTCTGTTACTCACACATCTATACATGTGAGCCCCCTCCATCACTGTCATTCTCGCCACAACATGAAAACCAAGGGAATATTTTGTCCATATAGTTTCCTTTCCTAAAATACCTTAATCTCCACCTAGAACTCTATGAAGGTATATCTATCCTCGATGTCCTAGATATCCAAGTCAATAAACTTTATAGGATGACACATATATATATCATCATCTTTGATATATTGAAGACTTCATTTAACAACTCTAACATTTGGTGTAATTCCAGATAGTATGAAACCTCACCATGACTCAGAAAGGTCTCAAAATAACCCAATGATCCTTCTGTATAACTTACGTCCCAGGTGTAATCTTCTCAATACTCATCATGGGGATACTATCATGAGAACATAATCTCCCTGATTGATATCCAAGTTCCTACAATGTCTATTTTAATAAAATTTCTATCAGGTATGGGATATCCCAATCCACTCATGGATCACCTGGAAATTGTTGGTCATCACCCACACCATATATTCCCCAATAATAAAAGCCTCACCAATATTAGTCTATCCTAAGGGTAACCTAAAGGGTCTCTTATAGAGAGCCTTGAAGTGTACCATGTTGATAGTAGAGTGATATAAGCTATTATAAGAATACTCTTCCAAAGTTATTTGATCCTCTAAATAGTAGACAATGTCTAAAATGCATTCCCTTAGAATATCCTTCATATCATATATTTTTCACTTGTTCTACCCATCCACATGGGGTAAAATATCTACACTCTTAATCAAATTAATCCTAAATTCATCATAAACGCCTCTCCACAAATGTGATTTCAAATAAACATCATGTTCAGAGACACTCATCAAGGTCAACCCATGAAGGTCGTTGATCACCTGTATGTACAACTATTCCAAACTCCCCAATAAACTCTTCTCGATAAAGGAATGGAAGGGAACATAATTGTTGAGTTGGTAAACTATCACCTAGATGGAATCAAAACCTCTCACTATCTAGGTAATATTTTCCCCCAATCCAGGGATATGCTATCCCATTTTCACTATGTGATATCACGGGGTAGAAATAAACCTAATACAACATAGGGCTCATCCTTCACCTAATGACATGTGAGACACCGAGAGAGGATCTCTACCATGCTTCATCTTATGCTTTCCCACAAAAAATAATGGTAACATTTTCTAAACATCATAATCACGTGGGTATGTAAAAACAATGGAGATGTTGGAAACTTTCTCATCACCTCCTCTCACAACATGACTGGAACCATCATCCACTCCGAGAAGAGGATGACATGTTTCCCCTCTTTCGTTGAATCCAACTAGTGAGTATCATTAAGATTTTATCTCACATAATACCTTATAGTAGATATCTTCTAACTGATCCTCCTTCGTATGTTATAGAATCAGATGATTCAACACCATCGGTGGAAGCAAAAGTCAGCCTTCTACCCTACCAGGGTAAGCTTCAATGAAGGTAACTACTAATATTCCTCCTCCACCAAGAAATGTTGAGATATCATGAAAATTTAATATACCACCGTGTTTCCCTACCCCAGATTATAGACCATATAAAGGTCATTTTCCTATATGAACTCCAACCAAAACCTCGTTATCATGTTAATATATCTCACTATGTGAATACATATCTATGAATCTGGTGTTCTATGTAAATAAAAAAACCTCTCCTAGAAGATAGTGCCTCCACATCCTTGGAGTGAAGACTACAACTCCTAGCTTTATGCCATGAGTTTCTTGGTTATGATCATGGGTTTAAACTCCCTCAACCAATATGTGATCACTTCCTTCCTCAACATCAACACTCATATGCGACTAATTCTTGAGGCATAATAAACACTATGTACACAATTCCCTCATCTAGTAGTCTCAAAACTAGATAACTAGTTAGCCTCACCATCAACTCCTCAAAGACCCTCTAACTTTACTCACTATAGGTAAATTAATTCCATCTCTATGTAAGGTTAGTAAATTAGGTTAAATAATTGTGAATTACACTATGAACCTCTTATAGGACCCTACCTAACAAAAAAATCTCCTCACATATGAAAAACTTTTGGTTAGATCCCAAGAATTCACTACATCGACCTTCACCGGGTCCACACCTAATCAATGTTGTAAAATGTGATTAGGAATAACGTGAACCTCATAGATTCAGAATTGAAACTTTGAGATCATACCATATAGATGGTTCTTCCAAATAATTACTAGAACTATCCTCAAGTGTCATGCGTGCTCCTCCTCTAACACAAAGTAGATGATTATGTTATAAAATATGAAAACCCTGAACGGTCCTAGTGTAGCTAGAAAATATGGTTCATCAAATCCATTAACACAGTAAGGGAATTCTTAAAATTGAAAGGAATCACTAATAACTCATAGTGTAAGTTGAAACATTATAATTCCATATTCATAATATAATCCTTATGAAAACTCAAGTAGTGTAATATAGACCTGATATAGATCTTTGAGAACCAACACACGGTTCACAACTGATCAAAGAGGTTTTCAATCCTTTGAAAGGGGTACTTATTCTTTATCATGGAATGGTTCGGGCGATGATAATAAATAATATGTAACAAGTTACCATTTTAATATTAAACATAAAAAACCGGAGATTCCCTAGGGGATACACAGGGAGTGATAAAACCACTCTCTCAAAGGTCCTCAAACATCACCCTCAACCATCATAGCTTTTTTGGGTCCATATGCTACACCATGAAAGTTATCATAGTGGTAAAAGGTTAATATTTGATAAAAATTCAATATCCCACCTTGGAAGTTTACCTAAAAATTTACTCAGAGAATACATCTATATAATCCTCCATGAGTGAAGTAACACTACTACCTAAAGATCACACTTTGCTAAGGGTCAGGCACTCCAACTAATGGGTGACCAGTTGCAGCATACTGCTCACAAGACCCACTTACTATTCCCAATAATATATCATTACAAAAATTGATATTCTCATTTCATGTTTCCAAAGGAATATAACTCATTTATGGTGAAAATAAATATCATCTTGAACTATGGTAAACATGTCGATAACCTAGATACTGTCCTTAATTCTCATTATGATGACTAAGAGATCCCATGTGAAACTTTATCCAACATGTGATAACATGAACATACAGTATAAAAGTGATATAAAATAATAATTACTTGTAGGAAAATAATTATAAAATCCTAATATTAAAATATCAACTTGGAATTCTAGGTTTCATAGCCCCATGGATTCATTTGATGAACTAGCGTAATAATAATGTCATCTCTAGTGAAAGTCTATGTAGTGTACATTCTCATTATGGAGAGGTAAATACATAACTTCCTTAGGAAATATATCATCACACCCAACCATAATTACCTGAAGATGATATCTCATACCATCTACTACTCCATGGGTATTATTTTCCAATAGATAAATAAGATATAACATACAGCAAATGAGCTCATCCTTCCCTTCCTGGGGATCACTCCCTATCAAAGGAGGAAAATTCTATCTTGAAACTTCAATGCACTATCATACTGAGGAAAAACATCATAGGTTCCCACTATCTCAAAAAAATGATTTTGCGTGAGGATCTCTCTCTTCAAAGATTAAGGTCTCGTTGTCATTCAAAACATGTGATCATTAAACCTCTCTTATAGAGCCTCATACACAAGGATCGGGAAAATACCTCTACTGGTATAGATAAGTATGTAATATTAGAAACAGCATGGGAAATGTGTCTTCTAAATATATGATAAAAATACATCTGGGATAGTGGAGATGGAAGTCATACCTCAAATCATACTGAAGCCCCCTGGACAAAATGATTTTTTCCTGTAAGCATGTCCATTATCATTCCCACATTCTCTCCCAAATAAAAGAGTTATCTAACATTTCAGAATAGAAACCTTCTCTGATTATGTATTTTAGAGGAACTTATCATACCCATCCTGAAAATAAGTACTTTGGGCACCAATTACTCACCCTCATGGATTTTAAATCACACCATAGTACTATATCTCATTGGGGGAAGTGTCCAACTACCTTACATGACTAAATACATGCTAAAAATCTCTATTATTGGGATCTATCAATGACCAACATCATCCTAGAGTGGTCATATCATGAGGACCACTATTTAGAAGGTGTCTGATCTGATAGGGATATCCATACCAAAGGATTGGTCTTGACCTCAGCCTCCTGTGAAGGGATAATAGATCAACATGATACTTAGTGAATTTCTTTTCCTAAAACCCTCAATGTGAACTCATCACATGTTCATCATCCAATGCTACTACCTAAGAAAATGACTACTCTATGATGAGTGTTGGTTGTTAGTTTAACCATGCATTTATTCAAGATCTAGATAAGTCTAAAAAATTGGAGTACATGTTAATTTGACTCCACCATTTCTTGGGGATCTGTCTCAACACCGAACCTCAACAACCTCTGGTGTTGTAACTTATAGAGAGTGTTAAGCCTACATGCATCCTCATTCTTCTCATCTGGTAAAATATGCTACATGATTGGGTGGTGTGCTGCTACATCATCTTCTTTAAGAAATATCATGTGATAAGTCCCATAAAATTATTCCTAGTCACTCATATGATCATCATCATGATCTTGAATTAGTAACTTTGGTGACTATCTTCATAAAGGAATAATGAAAGTAATCATGATGTACCATATTAAAATGACCATATATATATATATGTGTGTGGAGATGAATTAATAAATACATTTAAAGGACACAATCATATATAATTCATGTACTAATGTTACCCACAACCTATTTCTTCATATTCCATGTAAACAAGAATGTTGTTAGAGTCCTTGTGAATGGATATGTCAGTTGTTTCACCATTACTGGGTACCAAGGCATGAATTCCACACTCGAGACACTTTGAAACTATTTCCCTAAGTTCCCAACTAAATCTCATATGGGAAAAAACTCTAAAAACAATAATTATGTCAATCCACCTTTTATACTAGCCAGTAATTACTCAACCCCCCATGGATAGACTTTTTGGTGGGAGAACAGTCTGTAAAAACCCCATGTCTGCCTCTATAGGCTAGGGGATAGAGACAATAACAAAGAAGAAATAACTAAAATTAGAGGATGTTGACTAAAATACCTTCACGCATGCACCCAACCATCTCTATGAATATGTATAGAGAAATAATAAAAAAATAGTAACATATAGAGTAAAAATTATGCATGATATAAAATAATTTGAATAAAAAATAGTGAGGAAGAGTATTATAAAAATTAAATGAAAAAATGCATAACCACACAAAAAATATGTCTTAACCCAAAAAAAATTATAATAATGTAATTTTAATAGATCCTGACTCCTGATATCCAAGCCCCAACCTCTACATATGGTCAAATACACCGATGTATTCCTATTCTACACCAACACCACCACCGACTTTTCTATCATATGTATAAGACTCAATAGGTCTAGAAAAATCCTATGTAGGTCTGTGTATATACATACCCAGTTTGATAACCCAAACAAATAATTATAAATAAATTCAAGACATGATATAAATAGTCAACTTAACCTAAATCAAGCATGAAAAAACCCTAATGATATATATATATTAATATATATATATATAATCAAATTAAAAACCAAAAGATAGATAATGGGGTTCTCCATATCAAATAATATCCCCAGATGATGAGACTTTCTACAGATCTAAATTTCTATCAATAATGCCTAGAATATCATGTCACATTCCAAATAATCCATAGGGATGAAACAAACCTTTCCACTACTCAATTTTTTGATGGTTCAGAATCTATAATGGTTAAAGGTCCCTTTCCCTGGTATGATATGGGAGTCCAATCATTAGATAGAGAACTGAAAACATTGTATTTTCGTACGATATCTTTATATGAGTTCAAAATATTGCGCACCCACACCCTGGTGTGATAGGAAATTTCTATTCATGTGGATAAAGAAAGTGTTCCATTAGTAGGGGATTACTGTCTCAACTTGTATTAAGTATTATAAAGGAACCAGACACTGGTTCGTAGGGGAGTTCCTTATCAAAGGTTAGAGGTCATTCACCCTTGTGCAATAGGGTAGTACTATATCTATATCTAAAATATATATTGGAGGACTCATGCCCTGGCGTGATAGAGGAGTACCATCTCTAGAGGTACGGGACTCGTGCACTGGTATGAAAAGGGAGTACCACCTATATATATGAACAATGAATGTGGAAGACCTACACCCAAGTGAGATAGAGGAGTAATGTCTCCATAGATAGAAGAATGGTTCCATTGTGTAACTAGAGAGTACATAGTATCTATTTTAGAAATGATTATTGAAGACCTACGCCCTAGTGGGATAGGGGAGTATTGACTCCATGGATTGAATATAGAATCCCTAGTGCAATTGTGCAGTACTACCTCTATATCTGAAAATTGTGTGTAGATGACCCACACCTTCTTGAAATTGGGTAGTACCATATCCAAGGAGATATGACCCACACCCTAGTATAATAGGGTATATACGTATCTTCTTGGAATCTATGAATATCCTACATGATCAATTCCATCACTGGGAATCACCTAAAGAACCATCAAGCTCATAAAATATCACATCTTATATCATAATTAACCATTAATTCCACCATAATATTCTATATAGACATGAACATAGGATAGGGTAAATGTGGGAACAATTCCCTACTAAAAAGGAATGATATAATAGTATTATAATTTTTATAAATAAGTACATGGTGTGTTCGGGCGTCCATGAATAATAAGATCCCAAATTAAATCCTAGTTGGGTTATCTTCTATGAACAGATCAGTGGCCATATCATGATACAATGCATATTCGGGGCCCACGCGTCATTCCATGGACACTTGTGGCCAATATGTGTCCTTCTGGTCATGCCCGTGTATGTAGACATGTCAGTCAAGTTGATTTTTTGTACTTTTACATGTACCTATCCATACTCATGTATGGACCCAAGTTAGTGTACACCTAAAGTACATGGAATTTCCTCCCATATGGGGTCCTAGCCATGTGTAGTTGGAACATATATTTAATACTTGGGGAGGGTCACACATTGTGTGGAACAAACACATGTAATGTGATCCTAATATTTTACCTAAAACACTAGACTCTGTAGATGTGTTATATAAAACACATGTTCATCACATTAAACATCTTCTATAAGGGATGTTAATAGAATGTAAGATCCTTTATATGTTCTACATATATAGTTTTTCTACCTTTAATCACACTTGTTGGCCACTGAAAATATAAGGTAGTCTCCTCTATCCATCATTTCCCGTCCTCAAGTGGCTGGAAAATGGATTTACAATCCTCTTATGAAATATATAACATGGAACATGTGTCTTAAGTCCCCATTTATGCAGCAGATCCATTATTATTGTAGTATCACCCAAACTCCATCCCGATCTATCCTTAAAATACTGATACAATCATTATGTAGACATCCACCATGAATCTAGGGGTTCTATTTTGATTCAACCCACCAGAAATGATGAATCGTAAATCCATAGCCCAATGGTGAGAAATTAAAACAGTAGGTGGGGGAAATGATGAAGAAAAAATTTTCATGAATAGCTGGATAACTTTTCTTGGCCAATGATCATTAGTCATCAATATTTAGGGTGAGAAACATTCCATAATCATGAATAATCCAAAAAACAATTTAATTCCACAATTGTGCTCATGTTAAGGGTAAATTTAATCATAGATAATAAAAAGGCCTAAAAGAATATCCACACTCTATTAATAAAGGATGGAAACCACAAGTGATGATCCCAACATAAAATTGGAATAATTGTTGTAGAAGAATCTGTTTTTTGGTGATGTTGATGGTATGATGCTTTTGTTTCAAGTCAATTCAACTCAATTTGATCATCAGTTTTCATCCGATATCAATTCAACAATGAAGAACATTGAAACCTACTCTCGATGATCAGTAGATTATATAGCTAACCTAAGAAATTATATATGTAATGTTACTTATATAGGGAAATAGATTTTGGTTCTTTAATTAATTAATTAAAGTAATTAATTAATTAATCTAATTAATGTATATTCCTATGTCTTCGTCATCTGAACATCTAGTACTAAATGACATTTAATCCTTCCTAGGGTAAAACTCATGATCTGGATTCAACTGTGGTATAATATTTCCAATTCCATAATTTTTCATGAGTTATTCCATTGTCTTTGAAATACTATGCATGTGTGATATAAAATATTTTCAATATTTTTATAAAGTTAATCTTGGGATCACCAGGGCTCAGAATCTCACTATGTCTCATCAGCTAGCTCTGAAATGATTCCTTTACATTCTTTAATGTCTTGAATGGGAAAGGGAATGTCACTATAAGACCAATCTATCACATAATCATAATCCATTAATATTTATTCCATCATATCATAAAATTATTTTTCATTCCACAATATCATAACCTATCGAAAATGAAACATATTTCATAAATTTTTCATTACCATAATAGTAAACCATCTAGAGAATGAGTAAATATCGTATCATAAATTCATATATCTAGTTAATCAAAAGTGAGATCTAATTATGTTATCAAAGATTATTAATTACTTTAAAAGTTCACTATTACATTTCATGAGTAAATACCATATTAATTTATAAATAAATTATTTAAAATAAAAAATCCAAAATATCTTGTAAAACATTATATTTGAAATTTATCATGGATATTTTTTAAAGGATGTATCACATCATTCAATGATCATGATGGTGGGAGATTATGTTTATTTCGTAATTGTTATAACATAGATTCTCCTCATAGATTCCATAAAATGTTCCTTGTTCAAAAATATAAAATAATATTCATTTTATATAATTTTTTAAAAACTAAAACATTGTTTAAAATGAAATAAATAAATAACACTATGATAGTTTAAAAGTTATTCAAAAAATATTAACATAAATATATTCATGTAAGAAAAAGTATTGTTGATTAAATAGAATAATATAGTCGGGCTTATTTAAATAATTTTCCATAATTTTGAGTTCATAGGGGGAGGAAAATAAAAGGAAAACATTAAATATATAGAAATAAATGGAGGAGTATAATATATATATTATTTAGTAAACACCTATCACATAATTTCATCATCATAAATGTAAGAATAAAAAATATTATTAAAAATATGATTTTAATGTAAAACTATTACCTTATATATGGCATGCTTTCTATTCTTTCAAACTTCATGTATAATAAATTAAAATTTATTATAAATATCCACCAAAAATATTAATTATTATAGAATCATATAATATCCACTAATAATATTTCAACATATTTTTATTAATAATTGTTTACTATAATTTTCATTTCTGGGTGTTATCAATTTCATTATTTCGGAACGTTCTAGTTTGGATGTTATGGTACACAAAAAATGTTCATCATTAATTAATATAAATAATGTTAATCATAATATAAATATCATATATTTTTATTTATACATATTTTTAACATTACCATAACTTTAGATATAGAAAAATTATTTTCATCATTCATGGACATGGTAGTCCATGTGTACACATCGAAATTGTTTCCATTTTCTATCAACAAGAATGAAAGAAAGATTAGTAATATTTTCTCATTAATTAAACATAATTATATCATGAATAATATATATATATATATATATATATATATTAAATTGATCATTATAAAAATCCATGTATGGATGTGAAGGAAAATGAATCATATCTCTATATGGAATCAGTAGTCCACATGTACGCATGAGAAATATTTTCATTTTCCATTTGATAGAAAAGAGGTTTAAAAATGATATTCCATGATCATAATAAAATATAATTATATTTATGATATTTTTTTGACAATTTTATAATCGATACAATATTTTAAATAATTTTAAGGGAAAATAAAAGTGATTGTACTCGAGTAAGTGTTATATAACTTCTTTGAGAAAACTCTAATGGATTACATATTATTATATGAAAGTATGGAATTAGGTTAAAACTATATCCTATATGAAATAGTTATGTCTTTAAAAAACTTCTTGAAATAGAAATTTTTAATATTATTGGAAAAAATACGATTTAAGGTATAGAGGAGGTACCAATTTATATGTGATGGAGAATACACAGTTGGAAAAGGATTGAAATATAAATAATGTATTTTTGAATAATAATTCTTCAAAATGGACATGTATTTTATGGAAAGAGAACATTGGTTTTTAATATCTCTAGTAACTAATAATTAGAAAAACATGGGTAAATCATACCCTTATATGATGTTTTAATATTCCAAATAAATCTATTTTAACCAGAACTATGATAACAATTTTTTACTCTTTTTACTATTCATTATTATAACAAAGTGGCCTCATTACCAAATTATTACATGATTATTCCAAATATAGAATTAATTCTATCAAATTTAATTTTAATAATTTGAATAAATAAATTATTATATTATTGTTCAAAATGAAATAAACCTCATTTTAAGACAAATTATTTTTTTACAAATAAAACAGAATGTACATTCATTAATTACAATTAAAAAATACCAAATATTTTTAAAATTAAATGAGTTTATCATCATTCCTAATCATTATATAACTAATGTTTGAATAATTACAAAATTATTAATATAAATTAATAATATTTCATGTTAAATTTTTTCAATAGTATTCAATGAATTTTATTCTACAAAATATACATAACATGTAGAAAATATATATTTTGTAGAAAAATTGTTATTTTAATGATTAAATGGTTTAATTAAAAATATAATGACTATTTCATAATAATTAATTAATAAATTACAATTTATGAAATAATTTATATATGTATTTCAGAACATAGTAAATATTATTCATAACCTCTAGTACAATGGCTAGGTTATGATTTCATGCTATATTATGGGTTTATTTAGGCACATGGGTGTGTACAATGAAAGATATCAATTAATTCATCTTAATTTCAAAGGAAATTCATATAAAATATTGTGGTGTTGCATTCAACTCCATGAAGGGAACTCTTAAACTATAACATCTTATTTAATCATTATAAATTCACAACCAAAACATCTAGATTACTATATATTATGTTTTAATCTCACGAATCATATAGCCCCAATATATTTCTATATTCCTAACCATAATTGTACGTTGTGTACATCTAATACCCTCCTCATTACTTTCACCAATGGAACATAAATTTTCATAAAATATGGATTCCACTAAAAATTTACTAAAAATACTTATAATATTTAAGTATTGATAAATAAATTTTATGAATAAATATTAACTAATTAAGAAATAATCCCAAAATATATCATAATGAAACCTTATACTATGGATTGACTTTCCTTTATTTTTGTGATCAACTATAAAGAGTCTTTCATGACCGATTTGAGGCACTCTAAGAAACCCCTTAATCCACACTTATATATATAGTAGAAAACAAAAATAATTTTAACAGATAAAAAGAGTTAAAACCAACTTCCAAGATCAAAAGATATGCTTCCTTAATAAAATATTTCATCTATATCCACTTATAAAATCATCACAAACACATGTACACCTATTAAAACCTTGTAAAATGGAAAAAAATAAAAATGGACAATATAAAACAATAGATAAGTGTTAAAACATAAACAATAAGATATATTGAGGACAAATTAATAAATAATAAATAGGTTAGAGATTTCATAATTAGTGAAATTTAATGATTAATATAATAGAATAAAAAACATAGGAATTGAAAATGAAGCATGATGAAATAATGATAAATCATTAACTATATCAAAAATAAGAAAATAGAAACATTTAAAAAAATCCAATATGTGTAACAAAATAAAAATTTGATTTAAAATAATAATAATATTGACTGAATTATTAACAGTAAATGCTAAGGTTTAAGTGAATTGTGATATACAGTAAGAACATATTATTTAAAAATTAGTATTATAACCAATCATATGAATTGGATTTAATAATTGGGAGTAACTAAGTTATAATTTGTTTCATTATATTCCCACTCAATACAAACATCATGATTAATTCCTAGTAAATAATAACTCAATTTTAGTGAAGTCGTTTTATCAATCGATTTTTTTATAATAATGGTTTTTACTTTTTTTTTGATTGAAAATAAAATAATTTACTTCTCAAAAATAAATTATTTTATGAAATAGAAAAATTATATCATTTTTGAAATTATAATATCAAAATTAAATTAATATTAAATTCTTGAATTTATATAAAAAAGATTATTTTTTTATAAAATATGAAAAATTTGAAAATTAAAGAAAACTTATTTTTTCCCCTCACATACATAGAAAGATCCATTTTTTTTATATTTATTGAAAATTTCATTATCTCATTTTCATTAAAAAATTTTGGGTTAATTTTACTGGATTGGAAATTATCCATAATTTTGGTATAAAATCATTTTTGTACTCAAAATTCTAATTTTTTGAAAAGTTATTTTCATCGTATTTTGTGGGTTTTTTTAAAATCCAAATATTGAATGTATAGTGATTAAATTTGATAAAATGAATTAAATATTTTGAATCATAATTTACTTATTTGGAAAATATTTCGACATTATGGTTGGTTATAAGAATAAAATGAACTTGTTAAAGTTGTTTTCTACAATGTAATGTTAAAATGGGTAGAATAAGGTTAAAATTATGAAAATGGAATAAAACATCCATACACATGCATATATTTTAATGTATAGGTGTAATTATACCCCACCCTTAAAATAATCTCAAAATAAAAAATTTATGTGCCATTAGTCTTTATTAATGACCTTTGTAATATTTTAAGTAAAGCCAAATTCAAAAATGTCACTTTCACTGATTTAATATCTGTATCATTTTTTAAATGTAAACACATTTCATTAAAAAATCGGGTGAGTCCTACCAAATCAGAAATTGAATTTATAGAATTAAAAAAAATACCTGAAGCATGGGTGTTGTTTCCTATATAAAACAACGGTAGGATTCACATGACTACATGAAGTCAAAATTACCGAATTAAGTAAATCGTGCAGCCTCCAAGAGGAAACATGATCATATGATCCTATGAAGGTCATGTCAATGGATCATGTTCTTAGTATGCTCTATCTATGATCATGCGAAGCCTCTCCTGAAAATACACCAATAATTTTGAAGGTGTTCAAACAAGTGATTGTGATAATGTGAAGTCTTGCATGTGATTTCTATCTAAGATGTGACTCTAAATCTATAAACCCTAAAAAACACCTAAATACCACTATAAAATAAAGGTATAAATAGGTGTAAGGCGTAACGACCCAAAATTTCATTAATGAAAATTCCTCTTGATCTAATTAAATGTATTATTATATAAAATTGATATATAAAGTCTGTACTTCATTGGTTTTATATTTTTGGATTTTAAAATACTGTTAATAATTGTGACCACTGCTAATATAGTCATTGAATAGTGATCACATGATTAGTACAAATATAGAGCTTTATCAAATACAATTTACTCAAACAAAGGAAGCGATTGGATCATATAGTAGACTTTTCCCATATTAAGCCCATTTTTCGAAACTTAGAAAGGAGGTGGCGTCATTGGGCTTCACTCTTGACCAAGACCAAGCTGAGATGCAACATGTTAAGCTCGAACTGAACTGCCTATGGGAGAAGTGGAAGGTAATAGAGATTATCACCCGAGTGATGTTATCCGAGCGGCACCAAGAGTCTGTTACCATCACACACCTTACCATTTAGTCTTATGTGGGAGTTATAAGGGGTTATTTAATATGACCCTGGTACTATAATTATGTTCGTTATTGTTTTATAGATAATTTACATTCATTTTATTATTGTTACTTTGTAAATAGTTTTTTAAGCATGAATAATATTTTTAGTTAATGTTCAACTAAGGTATATATTTTGATAAATTAATGGATTTTCAATTAATAATATTTTAATAAAATATTATTATTATTAAATTACTTTTTATTAAGTATAAATGATTGTCTTATTTTTATGAATCCAATTGTAATTTTTATTAAGGTTTGAAAGTTGTTTTTGTCAAAACCCATGAATATTTTATAAATTTTTGTTTTTAATTTAGAAGTAAAAATTCACATATTTTGAATATTATTTAGATAAAAATAATATTATTTTTGGAATTAGGATGTCAAAATTATCCAATGGTGAATTTTTCATAATTTTTTTAGACAGACGAATTTTTGGGTAAAAATTAAATACCGTTTAAATATATAATTTGTTTTATGACATTATAATGACCCAATAGTGATTTAATAAAATAATATAAATGTTATGTTCGGCCATTATATGTTTTTCCATTCATATAATACAATTTTGGATTTGTTTGATTTATTTTACAAAGCTTTAGTGGACCCTTCAAGGCTTATAATACATTTTTTCTTTTTAAATTGTTTTCGCTGAGAGTGTGACTCATCTCCACATAAGAAACACTATTATTTTAAGAAGCTCTTCCATTGGCCTCATAAAATATTATTTTCCACTCCCCTTTGTCAAAAACCGTGGGCAATAAACATGGACTGGTTTTTTGTTTTGATTAGTTTATTATGTGGTGTCCCAAACCTAAATAATAAACAATTCCCTCTTCTTTCCTATTTAAACCCACTCATGCTACCACTTCCTCTTCTCTCAAAGCCTTTTTAGTTCGTCTAACCTCTTCCCTCCTCTCTCTATAATCCTCTTAAGCAACCCCAGGCTCCCAAGAAGCCTCTCTCAAGCCTCTCCCAAGCCTTTGGGACTACACTTCCAAGTAAGGGATTCATTCCGTTCCTATTTTATCCATGTTTCTTAATATAATAATTCCCTCTTATTTTAAATTATAAATGATGGGGTATGATTTCACACCTCCCCCATACTTCACTCTTTATGTTTTAATTAGTGTAGAACCTTTCTCTCTCATTAATTCCTTCCATGTACACCTGTTACCATGACGAAATTCTGCAAGGAATTTCTCTCTCCTCATTTACATTCAAGAAATTATTTTGTATTTTGAATCCAAATTCCATTAATTATGTTGGGATATTATCTATATGACCTCCTTAATTTCCATTTCATGTAAATATTATTCTACACTCCTTTATCTCTAATCATCCATTTTTATGAATTCTTATGTCACGCCGTTATGCTGCCGAAATTGCAATGTGATTTTCCAAGCCAATGTCATTGTGTAGTGAATATCTTGCCCATATCACTGTCAAGGATATTTACCTTTATGAAGGTTTACTTATTGATTATAGAGTTTAATTTATTAATTCCACATTCCTTTATCATGTTATAAATTATTATGTTTATTGAATCCATGTTATATGATCCATGTGACACACTTATGCATGAAATAAAATGTTTAAGAAGGATGCACCATGATAGTGGTCCAATGCATTGGGTATAGTATAGTATCATGATACATAATGTGAAATGGGTGTTTAATCATGATTATTCAAGTGAAAAGTGGTTTTAATCATTCTTCATGTGCAATAAGGGTTTACTCATGCTCCATTTGCAATGATCATTGGCTCATTCAAATTCCATGTTAAGTGTGGTTGCCACATTTTCGTGTTATGATAATCATGATATATCAAGCCTTTATGTTCATATTTCTCTTTCTCTCCATTGATATGCCCATTTTATAACATGTATTGTAATATTCATGTTATACATTTTTTACTCCCTTACTGGGATTTATAGCTCACCCTTTTCTTATGCATGTTCTTAGGTTATCCCATGCAATGCTAAGTACGAGGGAATGTAGTGGTCATGTAAATGAAGTTCTCAATAAAATGTTGTGTTATATGTTTTAAGTTGATATGTAATATTCCTAAGCCCTAAATACACTAGACCTATCAATATTTTATGTTTTATCATTTTAAGGTTTTATGTAATAAATTATGTTAAGTGATTAATAAAAAGCAGGGTTGTTATAGTTGGTATCAGAGGATAGGTTTAGTTATTTCTAGGATTATGATTAGAAAAACCTAGTGAATCCTTAGGAATAAGACTAAGAAAAATAAAAACTTCCCTATATTTTTTGAGTATTTATTAAGTGGTTTATCAAGAAAATACATCCCTATCTAGATAAGAGTAGGTAAAGGTGGCTATGGCACAGATGTACATAGAAGTGAAAACTCAGACAAGGAGTTTCGGGCTTGACCCAGGTATCCTGGTACACGACAATGGGCCTTTCTGCACTCTTGTTTACGACACTTCTGGGGGATATGCTTTTGTAAATTCACAATCTTAGTATGAATACTTATTAATAGAATCAAAAAAATTTCCCCTGAGAATATATGTTAGAAAGTAGATCATGAATAGCAGATATTCGAGCCTATATATTCATAAGTTAAGAAAAAAATGTAATTTATAATTTATCTATTTTTGTCATTGGATTACCCTTTATGTGTTACCCCTAACTTTCCTTTTATTCCATCCAATGGTCTGTAATAGGGGGACGTAGGCTAACAACTGATGTGACAATCAATGTGATGATTGTGCTAATAAGATACCCAATTCGATGGGAGCGGGAATCACAAACTTTGTCATGATTCTCTATCAGTTAACTTAAGATTTTAATAGAAACATGGGTTAAGAAAAAAGTTCAACCCCCCCCCCCCAAGAATGAACAATCCACTATCAAGATCTTCATGAGAAAAAGTCCTCCTACTTTTAATGGATCATTTGATCCGTCAATCACCGAACAATGGATCAACTCCATTTAAAATGTCTTCTCCATCCTTCAATGTTCTGAACCAGAAAAGGTTCTCCTAGATTATTATCATATGGAGGGTGAAGCTGATCAATGGTGGACATTGATCAAAAATACGATGCCTGCAGAGGAGATCGATGAGTTTGAATGGAAGGATTTCTGGAAGATTTTTTTTTATAAATATTTTCCGCGCACCCTCCGGCTTAAGACGGAAAGGGACTTCCTTGCCCTCAACAAAAAAGATGACGAATCCATCGGAGCGTATGAGACAAACTTAACAAGGCTTGGACGATATTCCTTAGGCTTTGTCATTGCCCCTGAATACAAGGTTGACCGCTTTTTGGGGGGGTGAAACCTAGCCTATGGAAAGCCCTGGCGATTCGTGACATCGAAAACTATGAGGAAATTGTCTGATGTGCCCTCAAGGTTGAAATGGAGATCGAAGAATCTCAGGGGTATCATAGGGATAATAATAGTAAAGTGGACTTCAATTCTAGTGGTCCGATGGATAAATCCAACAGTGCTAAGAATATCCATCACCCCAATTGCCAATGGTGTGGAAAGAAGCACCCCATAAAATGCCTAAAGGGGATGAGGAAAAGCTTTAGCTATAGAAGAGAAGGGTACCTAGCTGTTAACTGCCGACAAGAAAAACCTACGGCTGTGATAGAGAGGAACGCTCTGTTCGAATCTCAACATGTTGTTCATTGTTTCAACTGCAAAGAACTAGGGAACCTTGCAAATTAGTTCCCCATGACAAGGGGCTTCAGAGGCAACCAACAACCTCCAAGTTAGAAAGGGTGATATTTTTCTATCACTACTGCTGAAGTGAACCCTGACAACGAAGTGGTGATAGGTACACTAGTTATTCATTCAGGAATTGTGAATGTATATTTTGATTATGGTTCTACACATTCTTTTATATCCTGAATGTTTAGTAGAACAATCCCAAAACCACCACAAATAATGTAAGTAAAGTTGTTGGTGAGTACAACAAATGGGGAAATCATTTCATCCCATGATTATAACTCCTCCCTGGTCACAATGTGTGGATTTAACTTCCCAAAGAACCTCGCCATACTCCCTCTAGGAGAATTTTATTCAATTCTTGTCATGGATTGGATTTTATTTATATAGAGACAACAAAAATTTTCGTGAGATGTAAATCTCTCACCATATAGAGAATCGACCTCCGATTCTATACAAATTCAATGAGGAAGATTAATCTTCTTTAGAACCATCACCTCAATCATGGATATTACTGCCCTATGAGCATGTGTATCTGGCTCAAAAGATTGAGACTAATGAGGCAACCATCCTTGATGACATTCCCATTGTGAGGTAATTCACTGATGTGTTTCTAGAGGAATTGCATGGTCTTACTCCTAGAAGAGATGTTGAATTATCAATTGATATTATACCTAGGGAGTTGCCAATATCCAAGACTTCATATAGAATGGCTGTTGTGGAGCTTGAGGAGTTAAAGAGACAACTGCAGTAGAATCTGGATAAAGTGTTTATACACCCAAGTTATTAACCATGGGGTTCACTTGTCCTCTTCATCAAGAAGAAGGATGAGTCAATGTGCCTTTGCATCAATTATCATGAGCTTAACAAAATCACGATAAAGAACAAGTATCTTGTCCCATGAATTGATGAGTTGTTTGATTGAATGTTTGGAGCACCATACTTATCCAAGGTAGATTTGTGGTCGAGATATTATCAAGTAAGGGTGAAGAAGGAAGATGTCCCCAAGACTTATTTTCGTACAAGTTACAATCACTATGAATTCATAGTAATGCCTTTTAGACTCACTAATGCTTTAGCAAGATTCACGGACTTGATGAATGGATTCTTTAGATATTACCTTGACAAATTGGTGGTAGTATTTATAGATGATATTCTACTATACTCCAAAACCAAGGAGGATCATGAGGATCATATAAGAACTGTACTAGAGACCTTGCGAAAGGAGAAGCACTATGAAAAGTACATCAAGTGTGAGTTCTGGTCGAAGGAGGTCTCATTATTGGGCCATATCATCACAAGAAATAGGATATATGTGGATATCTCGAAGATAGCTACATTGGAGGGATGGCCAAGGCCAACATCGGGAACATATATCTGTAGCTTCTTGGGGTCAGCTGGATATTATCGACAATTTTTGAAAAAATTTCTCACAATTTTCCAACCCTCTTACCAAGCTAACTTGAAAGGGAGTAAAGCTTTCTTGGAGTGATGAATGCGAAGAAAGCTTCAAGGAGTTGAAAATGAGTCTTATCACTGTGCCCATGATCACTTTACCCACAAGTGGAGAAATATTTGTGGTATTCAGTGATTCTTCAAAAAATATCATGGGATGTGTGTTGATGCAAAACAACAAAATCATTGCCTATGCTTTAAGGAAATTGAAATTTCATGAGCAGATTTATCCACACGTGATCTAGAGTTGGATACGGTGATCTTCGCTTTAAAAATTTGGCATAATTATCTCTTTGGGGATAAGTATGAAATATATATGGACCACAAAATCATCAAGTATTTATTCACACATAAAGAGTTGAACATGCACCAATGAAGATGGTTAGATCTGGTCAAAGACTATGACTACTCAATCCATTACCACTCTAAGAAAGCGAACAAGGTGGTGGATGCTCTAAGTAGAAAGTACCCATGAATTCTATCATTGATGAGAATTTATAAGGATTGAATCTTATTATATTTAATTAAGACGGAAATTGGAATCATAAATAAGGGAACATCATCAATCCTTTCATAAATGATTACTTAACCGTATCTTTTAGAAAAGTTAAAGGATTCTCCAAAGGATGGTGTGGGAAATCAGAATAAAGTGGAAGCTATAAAAAAGGGGAATACTCATAGTTCAATGTTAATAAATAAGTAATTGTGAGATTTGGTAAAATAATATGTGTTCCATCATATCTGGAGCTTAAGAATGAACTTTTGGATGATGCACATAGTTCAAATTTCTCTATTCACCCAAGAAACACAAAGATGTATTGATACCTCTGAGAGCATTATTGGTGGGATAATATGAAGAAGGGGATTGTTGAGTATACATCAATTTGCATGGTGTGTCATCAATTAAAGGGATAGAGGCAGAAGTCTAAGGGGATGATGCAACCATTGCCCATACCAGCATGGAAATAGGAGAACATCACCATGGACTTTGTCACTGGACTTCCGAAGACATCGAAAGGAAAAAATGTAATATGGGTTGTTGTGGATCATCTTACAAAGTATAAACACTTCATTGAAATTATGGAGGATTTATCATTATATCAACTGGCATAGATATACATCATAGATGTGGTAAGGCTGCATGGAGTACCACTATCTATTGTATCTGATCGAGATCCAAGATTCACCTCTATGTTTTGAAAGAGTCTTCAACTTACTTTGGATACTGATATGAACTTCATTACATCTTATCATCTTGAAACTGATGGACAATCTAAGAGGACTATCCAAAAACATGAGGACATGTTGAGAGTATGCTCAATGGACTTCAAAGGAGTATGGGATCAACATCTTCCTCTTTTTGAGTTCTCATACAATAATAGTTTACACTGAAGCATCTGAATGAAACTATATGAAGAAATTTATGGTAAAAGGTGTAGAACACCAGTGTTTTTGGATGAAGTCAGTGAGCATAAGCTGCTAGGATAATAAATGGTTGAAGAAATGGTTGAGAAGGTGAAAACCATTCACCAGAATATCAAGACAGCCCAAAGTCGACAGAAGATTTTTGCAGATAACTGTCGATGAGACCTTGTGTTTAAAGTTGGAGACATTGTATTTCTATGCATATCTCTGTGGAAGAAGGTCATGATGTTTGGAAAGAAAAGGAAGTTATGTCCTAGGTACATCAACCCCTTCAAGATTCTTGATCATGTTGGGGTTGTGGCCTATCGACTAGCACTATCACCTACCATGGCCAAAGTACATGATGTCTTTCATGTATCTCTCTTAAAGAAGTACATACCAGGCCCTTCACATGTACTCTATTTAGAGGTAGTACAGTTAGAGGATGGTCTTTCTTATGAGAAGAAACCAGTAAAAATCTTAGATCGTAGAGAAAAATTTCTCTGAAATAAGATAATTCCCCTCGTCTAGGTGTTGTAGAGAAACCACAAGTTTGAAGAAGCAACATGGGAATCAGAAGAAGTGATGAAGTAGAGTTACCCTCTTTTGTATTATTGTAGGAAAAGGAAATATAGAGGGTGAAATTTCTTAAGGGGGGGAGATTTTACTGACCCAAACTTTCATTAATTAAAATTCATCTTAGTCTAATTAAATGTCTTATTATGTAAAATTAATATATAAAGTCCGAACTTCATTGGTTTTATCCGGGCCACCCCAAGAGTCTATCATAATTGCACACCTTACCCTTCAGACTTATGTGGGTTTTATAAGGGGTTATGTAACAAGACCCTTGTACTATGATTATGTACATTATATTTTTATCGATAGTATACATTCATTTTATTAATGTTACTTTGTAAATAGTTTTTTAATCACAAATAGTATTTTTAGTTAATATTCAACCAAGGAATATATTTTGATAAATTAATGGATTTTTTAATTAAATAATATTTTAATAAAATATTATTATTAATATAAATAACTTATATTTATGTATAAATTATTGTATAATTTTTATGAATACAATTGTAATTTTTTTTAAGGTTTGAAAGCATTTTTTGTCAAAACCCATGAATTTTTAAAAATGTCGGTTCTTATTTTAAAAGTGAAAATTCACATATTTATAAAATTATTTAGATAAAATGAATATTATTTTTGCAATCAGGATATTGAAATTATCCAACGGTGAATTGTTTATATTTTTCTGATACAGTCGAATGTTTGGGTAAAAATTAAATAATGTTTAAATATATAATATGTTTTATGACATCATAATGACCCAATAGTGATGTAATAAAATACTATAAACATTTCTTTCTAACAATATATGTTTTACTATTAAAATAATATTATTTTGGGTTTGTTTGATTTATTTTACAAAGCATTAGTGGACCCTTCAAGGCTTATAAAACATTTTGTCTTTCTAAATTGTTTTCCTTGAGAGTGCGACTCACCTCCACATAAGAAACCCTATTATTTTAATAATTTTGTCCATTGGCCTCATAAAATATTTTTTTCCAATCCCCTATGTCAAAAACCATGGGCAAAGACCTTGGTTTTGTTTTTGGTTTTGATTAGTTTAATGTGTGGTGTCCCAAACCTAAATAATAAAGAATTCCCTCTCCATTCCTATATAAACCCACCCAAGCTCCCACTTCCTATTCACTCCATGCCTTTAGAGTTCTTCCAAACTCTGAAATAATATCTATAGAATCCTCCCAAGGAGACCCAATCTCTAAAGAAGCCTCTCTCAGGCCTCTCTGATGCCTTTGGGATAACACTTCCAAGTAAGGGATTCCTTCCGTTCTCATTTTATCCAAGTTTCTTAATATTGTTATGCCATTTTATTTTCAATTATAAATGTTGGGGTATGATTTCACACCTCCAATATACTACCTTATTTATGTTTGAATGATTGTATACCCATTTGTCTCTCAATAATTCC
The DNA here is from genome assembly GCA_963277665.1 of Viscum album. Lineage (NCBI taxonomy): Eukaryota > Viridiplantae > Streptophyta > Magnoliopsida > Santalales > Viscaceae > Viscum > Viscum album. The sequence goes on from OY728130.1 coordinate 927,996,342, forward strand.
TTCCATGTACACATGTTACCTTGCCAAAATTTCATAAGGAATTTCTCTCTCCTCATTTACATCTAAGAAATTCTATTGTATTGTGAATCCAAATTCCATTACTTATGTTGGGACATGTATCTATATGAAATCCATACTTTCCATTTTATGTACATATTATGGCACACTCCTTTCTCTCTCATAAACCATTTTTATGAATTCTTATGTCATTCCGTTATGTTGCCGAAATTACACCGCGATTTTCCAAGCCAAAGTCATTGTGTAGTAAATACTATGCACATCCCTCTATCAAGGTTATTCACCATTATGAACATTTAATTATTGATTATATAGTTTCATGTATGAATTCCAAATTCCTTTTTCATGGAATATATTATGATGTTTATTGAATCCATGGTATATGATCCATGTGGCACACTTATGCATGAAATGAAATGTTTAAGAAGGGTGCACCCTAATAGCGCTCCAATGCATTGGGTAAAGTATTGTATCATGATACATCATGTCACATGAGTTTTTAATCATGACAATTCAAGTGAAATGAGGGTTTAATCATAATTCATGTTCAATGAGGGTTTAATCAAGATCCATGTGCAATGATCCTTAGATCATGCTAATTCCATGTTATGTGTTGTTTTCACATTTCCATGTTATGATAATCATGATATATCATTACTTTATGTTCATGTTTCTCTTGAACTCCATTGATATGAATATTTTCTAACATTTTTTGTAATATTCATGTTATACCTTTTTTACTCCCTTACTGGGCTTTATAGCTCACCCTTTTCTTATGCATATCCTCAGGTTATCCCATCCAATGCTAAGTATGAGGGAATGTAGTGGTCATGTAAAGGAAGTTTTCAATAAGATATTGAGTTCTATGTTTTAAGTTGTTATGTAATGTTCATAATCCCCAAATACATTATACCTCTCAATCTTATATGGTTTATCAAGTAAAGGTTTTATGTAATAAATTATGTTATGTGTGTAATAAAAAGTAGGGTTGTTACATAAGGTTCATGTGGAGGAAGGTTGTGTGGATTTTTATAGGACATGATCATACAATTCAAAAGACTCCAAAGAGACCACTAAATAAATGTTGACACTGTCAAGGGTGTTATTTTTGGCATGTCACCTTTATCAAATGAAGGACCAAGGACTTATCCATTTGATCAAATGATTTCCATCATCATCCATAGAAATGGGGATGGATTGTCCTTGATAATAATTGCACTCCAGCATGAGATCTATAATTGAACCCATGACAAATCATAGAAAATCTGAGTAACTATCCATAAAAATGATCACATTCTATCCTGAGATCATCTATTTTTCATGAAACACCCTGATGGACAACCAAAAGGAAAATTTTAGAAGTATTATAAAATATTGGATAAAAGGTATAAAAGGATGAGGCCTCTCATGAAGACAATATATGTGAATTTTAATTAAAATTGGTTATGTTCCATATGTTATTATCATTAATATCATGAGAAACCTGTGATAAGCCATATTGATCTCATGAAATGTCTCTAACAATACATCTTATTCTCATAAAGGACCCTGAAAAAACATTTTTAAATCACATGAAACAATTTCAATAGGATTATTGATCTCATATAAATTATCATGCATATTCCCCAAATGGTGGAAGAAACCATTTTACATATCTACATGATTGTGAAAAATCCCTTTTATATTCCATGGGTCTAATAAATATGGTGATGAAAGAGTGTTCTCAGGGTACTATTTTATTATGAAATGCCTTGGATGATTCATGGAAGGATTTTGTGAAGTGCATGACATGATACTCTCTCCACTAACTACAACTCAAATCTAAGATATACGCACCATGAAATGAATAATATAATCAGGGTCCTAAGTTCAATACATTCCTACCCATTTCACTAAAAACAGTACAGGAGACTCAAGGCATACTCACATGAGTGTAGAAGAGTGAACTTATCATTAAGGAAATCTAAATCATTACATGGTTCTTCCACTATGCAAAATATGGGTAATGGACTAAGGGATTTCACAACATTAATATGCACTTATGTTATCATTCAATAAGTGACGTGAAAGACTTTCAGTAGGACAACCAGATTATGTAAACTATTTTCCACATGTAGACTTAGTCACGTAAAATTTTAACATTCTAATACTTGATGAACCATGAGGCACACATTTAATAAAGGATAAAATAGGTTTAAGACTTATGATAATGCCTCATTAACTTCTCCTAACCTTTATAGATCATGAGAAACACCAGGAAATGGCCCCCAAGCCTTGTGATGTCCTCTGTATATGTACACCAATTCTTATGATAGCACTAGGACATGTCTCCAATGTCTTATGAAGTCCACCAAACTTTTCGACCAAGACATATGATATCCTTTGTAAATTTATTATATATATTAGTAATCCCTCCATACATATCATCTATGTCATTGAAATTCACCCAAAACTTCTTTTCTCAGTTATGTGATAGCCTTCTGACATGTTATCCTAGGTCACACAACACTATTAATTATGTATTTGTTGATCACACAAAGACCCTTATATAATCCAACCAAATACTATTACATACCTTATACATGTTATCCTTTTTAGATAGACACTAAATACATGCCAGACAGATAATGAGGACATGTCCAGAAGGTAATCAGGACATGTTAGGCAGACACCACAGGACATGATAAACTTATCTATTAGAAATATTTGGACATACCCCAAATTTATCTTCATGAAATATGATTTCTAGAATAAAAGTATATTTATTACACCTTACTTTGTATTGATCTCCAATAGGAATCCACCTCAATGTGATTCCCTCCATGGCTCAAACACTCTAACCTATGGGACCAAAACTCTCATATGGGTTCATCGTTCTTGCTCATCCATCAGCAGATTGAGAAGTGAAGTTAACTACGAGGACTCTAATTCCAAATATATTAGGGATACATATTTTGACATACTAATTAAATTGATCCATATCAATGATTCCATATGTTCCACACCAACTCATATGTATTTTACCCATATGTAGTGAGTTTGATGTCTTATTATCCCTCATTTCACACATTTAACATGGCTCACAAGTGATTAGGGATTAAAAATGACTACATCTCTCTAATTATAAATATCCCCCAACTAGGGATACCTCAATGTGTAATCTGCATTTAGTTCCATCTTATGATTCCCCTTATACAACGGAACTCAACATAGTGTTTTCCCTGATGTAATTCCAAAATAGGTAAACCATGGGGGAGTAACCCTTTCCAGTACTAATTACCAATCACTACCCATAATCTAGTTGGGATAAGAGTCAACTATAGTGTCTCTAATTACTTTTATAAAAAATGATAGATATTATGAATTACTAAATCTTGATCTTAATACCTGATGCCTAAGTTCCCTCATATATGCCCTTTCTACTTTACATTTAGATTCCAAGTTTAAACAAAAAATTTTGGGTTATAATTCCTATTAAAAACATGATATGTACGATGTCTCATAAAGGTTCAATCTAATCCTTGAAAAATAAATTTCCTCCCTAGATGGTATTAAATTTCGATATTTCCTTGTTATATGGATTCAAAACACATTTATCTACCCATTTCTTTAAAATAATTGGACATAGACGATGAACCCTAGATACACAAATATGGTATCATTAATAAAACCCCCTACCTCGTTTGATGAAAAATATTCAACACCCGACCATCTTATTAGGTTATATGATCCCATATAGTTATTTTAAAGATTTTTTTGAACATATCATAAATTTATAAGAGTTTTCTAAATTAGAAAACAATCCCCTCTAATTTTTTGATGAGCCTGACCTCCCACACTCTCAAACAATGTGAGTTCCAAAGTGTCATTTTGTGTGAATCCATAATAGACCACGAGTATTTTTTATGTATGTTTGTACCTTTTTATGGATGTGGGATCCATCTGATGTTTATAATATATGAAAATGTTGAACCTGATGTACATGATTATGTTACCACAGTTGAACCCCCATAATCAAACCTCGAAATAGAAACAAAAATGGTAAAGCCAATGTGATGGAACTTAATGATAGAATAATTGAGTCATTATATTCATTTTGAACATTGTATCATAAACACGGGTACCATTCATTTCTAAATGGTGAACCCAACACGAATCTCCCAAAGAAACAAATGATCAATTGACTATGCTTCAGATCATCTTATTTTTTGTATCTTATGCACACAAAAATGGTGAACCAATTGTGAGTCTCCAAAATTATTAAAAATCATTTTATCATGCATCGATCCATTTGGTTTTTCATAATATAAAATGATATTCCCAATGTAAAATCCTATGTAACAAGGGCTTCGATGAAATTAGTCTAGTTTCACTATGACAATTCCCCATGAGAAACATGGCCAAACATTTAATAATAAAGAAAAATTGTATTTCTTGTTCATTTATAGTTCTGAATATTTCACACATGTGATGATGCACTAATTAGAGACCTTTTAACTTGTTATCATTTTGACTATAGATACTGATCTTGCAACAAATCCCTTAACCTGGAATCATGAAATCATAAATCTACAGTTTTGGAACATCATCTACAGGTCCAACCCCTTTAAATTCTAGAACAACCTCACCCACCCAACACATTTAGATTTAGGTGGAAATCTAAATGGTTTTTGAATAGACAAGGTATAATCCAGAACCTCGAGTATACAAGTATGTATCACAAAATAATTAAGTTGAGATGTATATCTCATTTAGAGAAAGTTTCAATGAAACTAATGGAACTCATTTTCACAAAAACAATTGCTTTAGAATATTGTCCTGAAAGGTTGAAAATCAGAACCTTATATATCTTAGGAAGGTTGATAAAGGAGTGCAATACAACTATATTACATCCCAAGATCCACTAAGGAGGTATATATAAACCTTTGTCGATGGATTCATCCTGCTGATGCCCCTCATTCGCATACTGAGGGCACCACCGAACACATTTTCATCACGGTCACTCATTCATAGTTACTAAGGAAGTCTTAGTAGGTGTGGAATGTTGTACATAAATGGGATTGGGATAATGTCGACAATTCAACTAATTAATACTATCAACATATTTCAATGGTATCCAGTGGGCAGTCTCATAACCATTCCCCCTTTGATCAAGTCTTCATGCTTATTCAATATCCAATAATATGGGAGAAAAATGTCCCTACCCCCATACATGAAGAACATAAATATATTCAGATTGAAAAAGGTGTAATAGAGTGGTATTATATCACCAATTCAATCAAAGAAATCATCCGATACATATTAGAGACTAAAAATTTATTGGCCTACATTACATAAAACATTTTTCTAATGTGTCACTATATTATAGAAATAGTTAAATAACTCTACTATCATATTCCACCACCAATAAAGATACAGAGATAGAAGAATATTCCTATAATAATATCTAGAGAAACCCATCACCATGATCCATATGAATAGGTGGATACTAAGGAGAAATAACTCATTCTTGATCTTTTCTAGGAGGATTGTTGGTAAACTTGGATAATGAATGAAACACAGAACTATGATATTATTCATGTTCTAAATGAGGTTCACAAACTCAATTTAGTACAAGCCTCAGGGAAGGTTCAGAATCTTATAGAAAAAGGCTAATGGAATACTTCAAAGGTATGGGACCATTTCAAATAACTGTTCCAATTAGGAATAACTAAGTGAGAGCAGAACATGCCTCAGGATAGGCTCATATTCCTTTAAAAACAGACCAGACGCATAATCCAAAGGCACAGGACTAGTCTCATATCACAAATCCATGTAGGGATAACCAAGTGATATTGGAACATCCCTCTAGAAAGGATCATATTCTTATTAGTGAAGCTACACAATATATTCCATTTGATCAAGAGTCCAAGCTCATGTCCCTACTTACACTAATGAAAGACTATACCCGTATCATTTAGAAGCTACACTGGAGAATTTTTTTATCCCTTCTCCCATTATGTGGTTCTGTTGGCCTATTTTGACAAGTAATACATATTTGAATCGATATCACATGACTACTTCATCTAGGTGTGACTGGAAAATCCTACAAACTACCCACAAGTTAGCTCATATTCCTCTCAAAAATATAGAAGATCACTGGCATGGTAAATCATATTCTCAAAAGTAAGATCATTTTCCCAAAGAACCATATGGTTATCAAAATATTCATCCAACCATCATTTAGTAATATTTTATCCCAATAAACTCCAAAGGGGTTCTTATCATGTTCTCGCCATGATGTCCAAGGATTCTCATATCCCTAATCTTCTCATCATCATTATTAAATTTATTCCAAAGAAACAAGCACAAAGCAAGGGGAAAGGAGGCGAGGAGGCAAGGGCCCCCTCCCTATGGGGGCCTAATGTAGTGAAGGCCAAGAGCATCACATCAGATCAAATTGATGCCTTCTGGTTTAAGATAGGTAATGTTAGGGATAAATCTGACGTTGGAGTCGTGCTCTTCCATCCTAGCCAAGTGATTTGCAACCTTGTTACCCTCCCTCCATGTATGGGTAACCTGGATGTTATGGTTGAGAAATGCTTTGCATATTCTGATGGTATACTAAATCGACCAATGGATGTATCTAGTTCCATGAAGGGAGTCATGTAGAATCATTGAGTCTGTTTCCACCTGTGTGAGCACCAGGTTTCTCTATTTACAAAGGGTTAGGCCGGTAAGAACTGCATTCGCCTCTACCTGTATTGGGGTACCGCTACCATAATATGCAGTGAAAACAAGGAATACACTTACCCCTACGTCCCGAACCACCCCTCTTCCCCGTGTTTATCCCAAGATACAGGACCCATCCTTGTTCAATTTGAGTCCATTGACGGGGGGCGCCAACTGATCCATTTTCCCCGATCAAGCGGTCCTGAAGCGACAGACTGGAGAAACCTCAGCGACGGGGCTTCCCGCCATTTTCTTAAGAACATAACCAAGTCCACAAAGAGGCTCTTCATCCTCATAATTATGGACATGTCAGTGAATGGAATCCCCTCATACCTATCCTGGTTCTTGGCCTGCCATAAACACCAACAGCTGGCTTTAAGGATCACCGCCCGAGCCGACCGCTCCAGGCCCGGGTTCGTCACCCCCTGGAACCAGTTGTCCAGGAATGAAGCCTCACTCGTGCCCATGACAGGGATGGCGGTAAGGGATCCAAAGAACTTCCACACACTCTGATCCCATTCACCTTCAAAAAATGTGTGGTCTACGCTCTCTTCATGTTTTCCCTTGCTGCAATGATAGCAGGAGTCCAGGTTGATCCCCACATTCTTGATGATGTCGTCAGTAGGAAGTGCTCTATTCTGGAGCCTCCAAACGAAGAATCTGTACTTCCCTAGAATCCCCTTAACCCATGTTATCACATTCCATTTTTCATTGGACTCCGAACTGGGGAAGATCTTTCGAAAGTTCTTCAGCGTGAAGTTCTCGGACCTCGATGGGCTGAACACACATCTGTTAGGCTCCGTGTTGAGGTTGATTGCCTCAAAGATATCATGTTGATCCTTATACAGCACTGCCTTAATGAAAGGTTGATGCAGACTTGCCTCATTAAAAGAGATAAGAGGGTCTGGGCACCCCGGATATCTGATCACTGATCCAGCCCAATTATGGGACCAAAAAAGGATATTCCCCTCCCCCACCATCCACCGAGCATGCTGATGAAGCTTCTGGATGAGAGGGAAAATCCGTGACCAAAAGGTAGATCTCTGAGTGATAGTTCCATCCATATTACCACTTTAGTTATGATCCATAGTGCTACCCCACAAGGTACGTTCCTCAATGACTTCCCATTCGAGTTTCGCATTCATGCAGGTGACCATGCCACCCATGCTTCACACATTGATCCCCCCATCATGGAAAGGGCGGGCCATCCTCTTCCAAGAGACCCAATGCCTCTTTCTTTTAGACAGGGCATCCCAAATGAAACCATCCAACACCTTGTCAATAGTTTTGATCACTCCTTTCGGCACGGAGGTGGCATCCAGAGCATGCACCGGAACAACAGATAGGACACTGTTAACCAAGGAGATGCGCCACCCAAAAGACAAGAGGTGGTTCTTCCAGTTGAAAACTCATCTCGTGACCTTACTCACCACAAGGTTGAAGTCCCGTATACGCAAGAATCCCAGAGAAATGGGGGTGTCGAGATAGACCCGGGAAAAATTACCATGTTTCATGTCCATTTTGTGGCAGACATGGTTGGCCCAGGAAAAAGCACACTTGTTAGAGATGTAAAGATTAGTCTTGGAGTTGTTGATAATTTGCCTGATCCAAAAACAGTACTCCTCAAGGATTATCTTGATTCCCCACGCTGACCTCTTGCCTGCATTAGAAAAGATTATCGTGTCATCCGCAAACATCAAATGGGATATGGGATGCATACTCTGTTTTCTCCTAAAAGTCATGATCCTACCGCTCGCGATCCCTCTATTGAGCAGCAGGCTTAAAGTATCTTGCATGCTGATGACGAGGCTAAGCGAGATAGGATCTTCCCGATGGAGACTGCAGACTGCCTTAAAGAATCCGTGTGATTTCCCCAAGAAGTTGAAATTCATCCTTGCAGAGCTGAAGCACCTAAACAGGATATCCACAGCCTTTGGAGACATTCTCATGCTAGCCAAGACCCTGTTTATGAACCCCCATTCGACCCTATCGTACGCCTTACTCATGTCGAGCTTCACCGCCATGTTTGAACCATGGGTTTTACAGTTGAGGTCCCTCAGCATTTCCTGAGAAAGCACCATCGCACCACGGATAGAACATCCCCTCACAAAGCCATGTTGTTCGATGGAGATCCATCGTGCCAGCCGCGCAGACAGCCTCACATTAATAGTGACTTCCAGGATCTTTTATAGAAAATTTCACATGCTAACATGCCTTTATTTAGAGAGAGACGAGGGATCTTTAACCTTCGGAATGAGCACGAGGGTCATGGAACTTTCCAACCTCGGCAAGTAGCCCCCTTAGAAGAAGTCCTGAATGGAAGAGACAATATCACCTTTGATCGTCCCCCACGCCTCTCTATATAAAGAACCTGGGAAACAATCTGAACCTAGCATGCTATCTGCATTCAGCCTGAGCATGGCTGCATGGACTTCCTCCTCATCAAGAATCATCTCCATCACACCATTATCCTCCCAAGATACACAGTATGGAATCGTTTACCACAACTCAGCATTTCCACTGGGGTACCTAGCATTCATCCTCTCGTTCGAGCCCGCGATTAAGTCCTTGAGGAAGGATAAAGCCACAACCCTCACCTCCTCTATGTCATCCGTGTAGGATCTATCCTCGCGCATGATGTTGGGAGTTATAGGACTTCTTTTCTACTTGATACATGCATGAAAATAATACATATTTCTATCCCCCTCCTTCAACCATTTGATCCTTGGACAATCTCGAGCCCTTCGTTCTTGACCCAGGATCATCTCCGCCAACCTTCTCTTTTTATCCGCAAGGTCAGTGAACACCGACTCATCCCACAGGTCCTCTAGGCTACCTTCCATGTTATCGATATCCTTCTTGAGCTCGTCAAGATCCTGATTAGTAGGGGGTATCACCAGCCCATGACTAGAGATTTTTCTTTAATCTTTAGAGCTTGTTATGAATCGCCACCCACGAGTGCCCTTGAACTGGTTCCATTCAGGATGAGCGGATCAGGTTAGAAAAGTCTGGGTTGTCAAACCAATGGGCATGGAACCTGAAACATCCATGTGCCCCCTACCTAGACGACACTTGCACCAGCAGCGGAGAGTGGTCGTAGATGCCTCGCACCATGTGTTTAACCTATGCAACAGGAAATGTCAAGGTAGCCTTTAGGTTCACTAAGAAATGGTCAAGGAGGCTCCAGCATCTGCGGTCACCTTTTTTATTATTACACCATGTGAAGCGATCCCCCGTGTACCCCAAATCCAACAAACCGTTTCTTGCCATGAACTGGGAGAAATCCATGATAGCTCTGCGAGGGAAGGTGTCTCTTAATTTTTTCTCATCCAGATCCTCCATAATGTTGAAGTCCCCACCGATGATCCAGGGTACCTTCCATGGGTCAAACGCACTGAGATCCTTCCACAAGGCTTTCCTCCTTTGGTTATCTCAACTACCATAAACACAGGTCACAATGACAGAAAGAGTACCCAACCTCACCCTTGTGGTCATGTATTGGTCACTCTCCTGAAGCAGGACCATCGAGACGTCCCTCTTCCAGAAAATCTAGATGTGTCGGTTGGCTAGGTCTGCATGCATGGACATGTGCATGCCGATTTTGCGGGAAAATTGGTTGAGTCTAGATGGCGCCTGTTTGTGTTTGATTACTGCAATGATCAAGACCCAGTTCTTCATTATTTATGATGCCAGGAAGTCTGTCTTAACGCGGGCTCCGAGACCATGAGCGTTACATATTATCAAGGGATACATTAAGCATAGGGAGACCCGGAATTGACCCTAGGTTCCTTGGTCATAATATGGAATGAGGTAGAATACTCCTTGGTTCCATATAGGTTCGGTTTCGACCGCGAACGAGAACGCATCCCCAGGATCAAGTCCAGGGAGGGAGAGGATGAGGGCCTCCGGGGAAGCGCTGGAAGCCGCTTCCCATGAACGCCGCTAGGGGGAGAGCAGACCTGGGAGTGATGCGGACTCCGAGATTCGGGGGCAGAAGATTCCCCACACCGGGTAACCACCCCATCATCCTTAACAACAACCTCCACCTAGAAGGGAAGAGAGAGAGCCCCCGGACCTCCCCCCTCAACCAGTCCTGAAGGTAGAAGAATTTGTTTCCCCTTCAGCCCGATAGGGGATAACAGGCTGGGGGGGCTCAGAACAAACTCCAACAGGCAGCCTTTGGACAGAAACAGGTGCGAACCACGACCCGGGTCAAAGAGCTCCGCCAGCCATCGGGGGGAGTCCAGCCTGATGCTAGGAGGTTGTGCCAGCCCTAGGGAAGCAGAGTCCACATCGAGAAAAGTGAGGACCCGGATCTGATCATCAGTAGGAGAGGGGGCCTCACGGGAGACCACCTCTGACGCCAAAGAGACCCCTTCTCCACCCTCAGGGAAAAATCAGAGTTCCTCTGGGAGCCTCTAGGCTCTCTGCAGGAGACATAGAAAAATTGACAATGTGGATGACCAAGAGGAGGCATATAAATATAATGAAGTAGAGGTTGGGATGAATATTTGGAGTGAGTTGGTCATAAGAAATATATAAAACATGTTCCTGAGGAACTTGGGGTTTATTTTTATAATTTTGGGTCATGGTTATATCACCTATGTCATATTAACACCACCACTTATTCTCAAGAGAATGTGGAGGTGCGGGACGCTACAAGTGGTATCATCTTGTTCCTTCTTTCTATTTGAAATGGTATCAGTATTTATTATATATTATATATTTTTGGGATAAATGATATAATTATTTTTAGTCCTCAATTTTTGTTGTTATAAAATATATATGGTATTTTTTAAATTAACCTTAGAGAACAAAAACATGCGGCTAACAATTTTATTCCATTCTTTAAGTTACACGAGTGTTTCGGTACATTAGTATTTGGTTAGAATTCAAGGTATTGTCACCTCATAATAATGATATTTGGAGATGGGTATTGAATGAAATGAAATTATAAAAAAATAATTCCCACTAGAACTGCATGCTTCATTATAATTTTAATGTTTTACAGAATGGTGGAAAATTATAGATTTTTGAAAGTAGTTAAAATTGTAGTTTTGAAAAATGTCATAGTAGTATTTTCAAAAAAATATGAAATGTTGATGATGATAAAATTGTGGAATGTTAGAGTGTTGTATGTTTCAATTTTTTAAATTTTAATTTATAATAATTCAATATCTAATGAGTGATACTAAATTGAGTATTTTTTTGGTTATAGAGAATGGAATTAGATAAGCATCTTATAAATCAACCATAGGTGGATGTTGAAAATGTGTTTTCATCAGAACTACATGTGAAACAACATCTCATCAAATGTATTGTCCAATATTTTCAAGTAGTGTATTGGTGTAATCATAATAATGAGGATTGGAAACAGGACCATTTAATTTAGTTCAGAAAGAAGAATCAATCAATCCTTTGGTGGGATTCCGAGCCAAAAAATGCTTAAGTCTCGTTGAATCAGATGAATCAAGCCTTTAATTTACAAGGGACACTGGTAGTGATAAATTTAATGTTGGAAACATATATGATGTAGGGTTTGGAATAATAATGGATGGAAACAGTATATAAGACTTAATTGGACAAAGGCATCACATTGGAGGATTTGGAAAAAAAATTAATAAGGAATTATATCCCCACATTTCTCATATTTCTAGAGAAATAAAATGATTCATTTTAAAGAATCAAAACCTCATTGATAATTTATATGTGACTATATTTATAATTTAGTATACTTTTTCATGGATGTTGTTACAAGTTTATCCTTTAAGGAACACATTTTTTAGTGGGTTCTGGGTCCGAATATTCACCACATGATTTTTTGTATAAAAAATTATATAGAAATAGTTAATAGTGTGACTATGTATGAGATATAAATATGGAGAAATATTTTAAAAGGTATTGTGTTCATTACTAAGATAATATATGGGATCTTTATTTCTAGAAAGAAGTGGATTAGGCACACATACTTCCAGAGTGGCGGTACACCTCAGAACCATACCATGGGATCAATAATAATTCCTCTAAGATCAAAAAGTAAGTGTGGTTGTTTTTAGTTTGGTTTATTAATGAATATGAAGTGATATTATATGACATTACCTAGATAATTTCACAATTTGAACCATATAGGACATCTTCATCAGTATTTTCACACTTTTCCACAGTCTGGTGCTACATGGACATATCAGGACACTTGGAAATCATATTCATTGATACAATGGATAAAACATGATAATTTTAATCATTATAATAATGAAATACTAGGTGATTCAATTAACACATTGACTCCTCAACTGGTGTAATCTCAATATGGTAACAAAGAGAAATATGGACAATGTATGGAATAATATGGAGCTGATAATGTGATCTTGGATGACCAATTTGGTGCTTCGATGGTCAGAGGTAAATTTATTTTTAATTCTACCATTTAGAAAAGAAAATTCTACATGATTTTACCACTCATTTATTTATTATTGTGTTATTGGTAATAGTAGTTTGTGTATTGAAATGATACCTTTTTTATTTAAATGAAAAACCCCTCTTGGAGAAAATGAATTTCAATCCTTTTTCAATAAATATTTTTCTATAACAATCAATGGGGATGAGATTACTTGGAATTTCTCTATGATTGAGATAGATTTTTATGACTTAATTTTGGTCATGGAGATGTTGACATCATTCAAAGTCTACATCAATTGTTATGCTCAAAATTTTGATGTCACATCTCCTGATGGAATCAACCATCTCTTTAGAGGATATCGGGATGTTAAGAAATGTATATCTAGCATTGTTTTCATTAGTTGTTGGTATTATCTCATAACAGATCTTAGTGATGACTTCGACATCTATGAATGAAGTTGGAAATAAATATTTTCCAACTATTGTAGACCTACTTCAGATTTTTTTCTTAAAAAATTATCTGGGATTCCAACAATAGGATAGGTGGTGTTTGTGATTGATATACTATTGGGGGACATATAAATATCACTTCCATCATAATATATATCACCAACATAATTGAAGGAATTGAAAGATCAATTTTAAGGGTTATACATTAATGGTTTCATTTGACCGAGAATGTATCTGAGGGAATAAATAATTATATTTATGAATAAGGCAGAGATAACTCTTTGTATTTGTGTATATTATCATAATCTTAACCATGTTGTGATAAAGAGTCAATATCCACTACTAATATTTGATGACATGTTTGACCATTTGAGGGGATCCCTTTGGTTCTCTAAAATTTTATTACTTTTGGGATATCACCAAGTACATGTTTGAATTAATATTTTCTAAATATAACTTTCATAAGTATATATTTCCATTATTAATTTTTCATTATTCCTTTTTGGTATTCAAAATAAACAATTCATCATTATGGAGACTATGAAACAGATGGTTATGGTGTATCTGGATTCATTTGTTGTGGTGTCCTTTTATAAAATACTAGGGTATTTTAGGACAAAATTGGATCATGATAAAAACCTATATATGGTGTTGGGTATCTTGTGGGATCATTATTTTAATTCCATGTTATCAAAGTGTGATTTCTGGACAAAGGCGGTACATTTTCTTGGCCATTCCATTTATAAAAAATGATATTTCAGTATTTCCTGAAAAAATAAATTATCTAATATCATAGAAATATCTAAATAATTTCATTTAAATATATTTTTACCTTTAATTAGTGCCATTATAAATATGTTTTTACATGATTTTTCATGTTTTTCATTACCAATTATAGTTTTTAAGAGCATAGGATTTCCTTTCCAATAGAATGGAAAACAATATAAATCCTTTTATGAACTTATGATTAGACTTACATCAACTCATATCATCATGATTCCATATAAAAAATTGTTCTATGTAATCTATTATGATTCATTTGGTTGTGGTTGAGATGTTTCCTCATTTAGGTAGATCATGTTATTTGTTATGGTTCATGTAATATGTTGTTTATTGAGAAGAACTATCAAACAGATGATTTAGAACTGGATTCTTTGGTCCATGGCCAGATTACATGGCATCATTATCTCTTTGGTGAGATATTCATAATGTTTATGGATCATAAGAGTTTAAAACTCATTTTCTCAAAAAGAGATCTGAATTTAAGGTGATGAATATGGATAGAGTAACTATAGTTATATGACATCGATTTGATCTATACACCGGGTAAAGGAAATATCGTGACCCTCAATTTTCAAACATTAACATTACCTCTTTTCTTGAATAATACATAATAAATTTCACAAAAATAAACCCAAATTCCATATTAGTTTAGTTCCTTTAGAAACATTTAACAAAAACTTCTATTCTTCTGAAATATCTTCAATGTTTCCCACAAATATCTTCCCCTTTAGTACACCAAAAGAAATCATTTCATTATAACTTTAGGAATAGAAATCATAAGAAAATGTTGAGATCAGATGCTTAGTAAGGGTAAAAGGGCGATATGTAAGAATAATAATGAACATTGGGACATGGGAATATGAGAATAACATTATAAGATCATGCCATTCATATCAAATATCATGAACATGAATCATGACATAAAGATAGCAATTTCATAAGACATGAATCATAATGGAATCAAGAGCATAATATATGAAAAAATAACATTAGAATATGACGTCGAATTAGGGAATACACATCAGTGTATAACATTGTGAACATTCCTAAGTAGAAATAGGTTCAGTCATTATGTTAAGGACATGAAATCATTCCCTCAGATAAAATTATGGAAAACCAACTGGGCCTAAGAATAATATTGTGAACATGTAATAAGTCTAATGCATAAACTTATGGACATCCAACTAGGTCCCCACAAAACAAGGTGAACATGCAATCAAGAGAAAAGAAAAAATTATGGGCATACAACCCGGTCCATGCATAACTTGTTAACATGTAATCAAGTTCACACATAACATTTTGAGCACGTAATAAGGTTCACTCATAACATAAGTAACATGTAATCAGGTTCACGTAGAAGCTTATGGACATAAAACCAAGTCCATTCATAACATTTTGAACATGTAATCAAGTACACACATAGATTTGTGATGATTTAATTAGCTTCATGCATATATTTTTGAACATGTAATTAGTTTCATTCATAACATATATACTCATGAGTCATCGATCATTACCAAACTCATTAAAGGGAGATATAGGTCCAACCCTTCACAAAATAAAATCATACATACATGTTTCAAAAGATTATAAACAATACTCATATCATAGCCCTTTAAATGAACTGGGTATCATAAAAATTTCATCGTATCATTACCAATGTTAAATATATGGGTCCCATAATCATATCATCAAAGCATAATTGTAAAAAAATAATATCAAAAAATAATATTACCCATTGAAGAGAAATGGGTTTTGTAAACATCATTCCGTAAAATCATAAACCATTAAAGATGTAAAATGAATTTTATTCTTGTATTATATCCCTAGTAAAGTATAAACTATAACAAATTATGTCATCATAGATGGGGAAGGATTCTAAATGATCACTTGGAAAATTTATTTTATTTAAAAATCACTTTTTAAAACATGTAACATTTTAAAAATAATTTTCCCTGAAAACCATACTGAAATAATATAAAGGAATCATTAAAACCCATTTAAAACTTTTCTTGTTTAAAATATAATTTCCTCTTTGAAAAATGATTTTTAAAACATTAAATGTTTAGAAAAAAAAATTTCTTCAAAAATAACCTTGAAAAAATATAAATACTACATGAAAACATTATAAAAACAGTTTTCCTTAAAAAATAATAAAATTTTATTGAAAAAAATAAAAAAAAAATTATATAATTTTTTTTAAATAGTTTTTAGAAAACATGGTTTTGAAAGAACACAGATTTATAATGGAAGAGAGGGATATAATAGGATTTTAATTTTAAAAAACTCTTAATTATTGTTTCGTATTTATTGAAATGTATATTCTAGTTTTAAGAATAACTTCTTCCATGAAGTTTCCATTGGATTTATTTATGGAACTGGAAACTTCCAATAGTTCATTATCCAAAAGGGACCTGCTTTCCAAAGGTAGGTGTTTGTTATTTTTTAACTTCACGATACTTAGGAATGTGCATTGGTCGAGAGGATGGGAGGTTGGACTCATCAAACCCTTTTGTGGGGAATTATTGTCTACACCGAGAATCTCTTTGTAAATTTAAGATATTTTCGTGAATCCTTATTAATTAAACAAACAAAACATATGTTTCCCTTGGATTTTACAATCATTTATTAATATGTGTCAAATTTAGAATCATTAGTATGCATTCAAGGTTCTTCATTAATGGAGATATCTGTATGTATTCGAGGTTCTACAATAATGGTATCCTCTAATATACTATTTTAATATTCTTTTAATCATCATTATGATGATACTGGTTTTTAATCCATTTAGTGGGGAACTCTAGAATTTATTATCATCCAGGGAGACAAAGGTTTGGTTTGATCTTGGGATCGTGCCCATAATGAATTCCATCATGGGGAGGATTACCATGGTGGATTACAGCAGGAGATTAATATTCTTGGTTTGATCTTGGGATCGGGCCCATAATGAATTCTCATTGATACATTGTCAATTATAGAACTATCTTTACAATGAAAAATACTACTAAGGAGAGGACTTTAACAATGAATTCCATCATGGAGAGGATTACCATGGTGGATTATAGCAAGATATTAATATTCTTGCTCCTTGGTCTTCTATCCAAATGGAGGATTTTCGTGGCTTTCTCCCAGAGATAGACACTCTGGATTGACTAAATTTTCATGAATCAAGCCTTCATGATGAAGTGTCCGATGAGGAACTTCATAATTACTACCACCAATCTCATAATTTGGTAATTAGAGGATAGGATCTTGAGCTGCAATAGATAAATTTCTGAGGGATTCAAAAAATCCAACATTAAGAGGAGCTAAATCGCAGCTTGACTCTTGATTTTCCAACAGTGCTTGGAGAGACTTTTATTTGGATGTTCATTTATACTGAGTTGGGTCCATTTACTGGGAAAATTGGTTATCATGGGAAATTGTATGTTTCTGACTTGTAGTGGTTACTGGAACGGACCGATTACCTCCAATTGGAATGGGTGTATGTTTCTGATCTTGTTAACCATATGATATGGGGAAGTATTCCCCATGACCCTCCTAGACTGGAACAAATGTATGTATCTGCTCTGGTATGGCATGATGATGTGTCATCCCATGTTTAGGGACAAATTTATGTGTTTGTTTCCAAGGTACTACTAAAGTGGTAGTTATAATATCATGGCATGCTTCTAGAATATTGGTAGGGATTTTCATCTGCCCTTTCGCCACTAATTAGATATGTTTGGTGACATCAGTGGATGGAATGGGAATATATGTACATTCTGTATCTGGAGTAGGTGTATGTGCATACTTATTTCCTCCTTTTCTTGTCAATGGGTATTGAGAGTACTCATGTATGGGGGCAGAGAGTTGGGTCTGCCCCAAATTTGTCATCAGAGCTTTCCGGCTGACTTCTCTGGGTGCTACCAAATGAGACCATTGGTAGACATGATGAACATTCAAAGGTGTATATACCTGATGGTTGTTTTCCATCAAGAATGGTCGACAAACATCCTTCAATACTGGCAGATGAGACAGTTGAAAAAATTGGTGATTGTAAACAAGTGTATGATCTTGTTTACCAATTTTCACCACATTAGATTGGAGTGCTTCTTTAAATGCAGTCAGACAAGCCTCCTGACTGGATGATATCTTGTAAGAAGGTGTATGTTCCTGCTCACGGTACTCCACCAAATTTATCTGGTGGGATTGGTTGTTTGCTGCCAGATGAGTCTGTTGAGAAGTAAAATTAAGACGGACGGGTGTATGTGCTCGTCCGTTGTTTTCCATAAAGTTGGGTTGATGGGATTCTCAGAAGGGGTAGATGTAAGAACCTTCTCTCTATTAACCAGTAATTGTCCTCGGTGGTTCATCTTGCATGCCCGGGTCTGAGAGACCTGGGCCGAACATCCAAAGGCAACACCCCCATCATGTTGGCGGTTCACTACCGCACTATTCCGATAGCATAAATTGTTGGTGGGAATCCTCAAGAAGGACCCTTGTATCTTTGAATTGAGGCCCTGAGTGACCTCTTGCTCTACCTCCCTATAGTATGATTGGGACTTATTGTTGCATTACAGGGATAAGGACTTGAAATGATTGATGACAGTGGTTGGCACCGTCTGCTTCATGATCATCGGTCATCATTGTCTGAATAATCGAGGATTTTTATTGACCTTAAGGTCCTACCTAGGAGCATCAAAAGTTGGTATTGTAATGTGCGGGTGATATTCTTTTACCAGCACATTTTAGACCCAGCTTTGAAGACACTGGGTTGGTGATGACGTCCTTCCCGTGGATAGGGATCCATCTTGAGCAGCGGTCGGGAAGTTCACAGATGTTGTCTCGAAGAAATCCATTTTGGAGTGAAGGGAATTCTGAGAAAAAATTGAAACAACAAAAATTCCATTAAAGAAACATCTTTTAGATGGATCCATGTGTGATTGAACCCTTTGTCTAGACTTCCCTTATCAATTGATAGAGGCCTAACTGGTGGGTAACATTATTTACTTGGTTAAGGATTCACATCAGGTTCACAATTTTTTTTTCATATTCCTTGAAACGTGAATTCTAGTTTTAAGAATCACTGCTTCTAGGCGGTTTCCATTGGATTTATTTATGGAACTGGAAACTTCCAATAGTTCTTTATCCAAAGGGGACCTACTTTACAAAGGTATTATTTCATTATATTTGAACTTCATGATACTTAGGAACGTGAATTGGTTGGGAGGATGGGAGTTCGGACTCATCAAACCCTTTGAAGGGAATTATTGTCCACTCTGGAACTCTCTTTATAAATTTTATATATTTTCGTGAGTCCTTATTAATTCACCAATCATAACATAAGTTTCCCTTGGAGTTTAAAATCATTTATTAACATGTGTAAAATTTAGAATCATCATTATGCATTCAATTTTATTTATTAATGGAGATATCTATATGTTTCCTAGGTTTTCCATAAATTGTATCCTCCAATATACTGTTTCAAGATTCATTTAATAATCATTATGATGATACTAGTATTTGAGAGACTCAGTGGGGAACTATGGAATTTATTATCATCCAAGGAGACAATGGTTTGGTTTGATCTTGGGATCGTTCCTATAAAATGGGCTACCTACATATTCTTGTAAAATGAATCAGAACCCTTATAGTTTGATGCCACTGAATGGGACACATCATACCTTTTAAGGTCATTTGAAAAGGACCTATCCCTACAGTTTAATGTCATGTGGTATGGAAATCTAATTGGAAGGTGCTTAGTCAAATCATAGTGTGGGACTTATAATGAAACAGCCCAAGGACGTTGGAAAGGATATGGTTTTCCTTATAAGATCATACCCTATGGGAATATGGCCCAAGGAGAATAGGGTTGATTTAAGGTATTGGGTTTGAACATCAAGGAGTATTCATATGTATCCCATGTGTATTGGAATCAAATCCCACGTAGTTCGATTAGTCTCATAGGAGAGTATAGTCTATTGAGAGAAATGAGTTTGGGATTACTTCCTAAAAAGGATTCCTTGATAATTTGGGGGGTTTAATTTGGGGCTTATTACTAAGGAGGATTCCCAGATTAAGGGAATTAGGGTTGGATTCCTAAAGAGGATATCCAGTAAGCTCGGGCCCTGATAAATATTTATATGTATCCCAATTATGTTGGGAATTAGATTTCTCATAGTTCATTCAATTGTGCAATTGTTGTGACCATGAAAAATCTCTAAGCCCACATGATTCATTCTCAGTGTGAGAAGTAAGATGATTTCAAAGATTCAACAAATCCACTTTCAAATTTTTCCTCTTATGTTGGTGGAAGAGAGCGCGTTGATCGTGGAAGAGGTTGAGGAAAAGAGCCTTCCCTATATTCACATTACATTGGACAATGTTCCAATGAAATGAGGAAGGGGTGAAGGTTACGGTCTTACACCAATATAGCTTCCCATGGTGAAAAAGCGCAACAGGAGATGGAAAGGGTAACAGAGGTCCATTTTTCCATCTCCCCTCTCATCTTTGGCACCGAAGAAGAAAGAAGGAGGAGTGATGCTACCTCCCGCAAGAAAATATAAGGGCTTATGCAAGGATGGTTTCCCTAAAATTGATCCTGGTAGGGGAGGGAGACTTCTTCTATACATGTGTGGAAAAGAAAGTGTGAACCGTTCCTTCCCAACCAGAGACCTGAGGTTCTAGGTCATAGAGACGAAAAGGGAGTACATAACCCAAACCATAATCTTCAAAACTTGGAATTTCCCAACATTGTTCATGGGAGAAAATTCCATGTGACTGTGGATATACAATCCCAGAGACATTACATGTATCTTAACTCCCTTGTAAAACAAATGTCGGAAACATCTGACTGTGGAAATGAAAACCTAAATAGGAGACACACTGATGTGCCTTTCCCATAGCTTTGATAAGTCAGGAGGTTTTGGCGCATTCTACAACTTAGTACCTTTCAGATAAGGGAACCAATGAAGGAGATACCCTACCATGAATGGCTTTTAAAGAGGGTGTTTGAGTTGGTATGCAGGCTTTATACCAAGCTCTTTCGCATAGGTACCTCATGCAAGTATGTCGCGTAGATACCCTGTGTAGGTATGTCGGGTAGATGTGGAGCACAGGTACGACACACAAGTATGAATGATGACTAAAGAATGTGTTTCACATAGGAGAACCAAACCTATGTAAAATTTTTAAAAGACTTTCAAAACAAGTTTATCCTGTTTAATTATCTCCGCTATCATGTTTTAAAGAGATACCTAAGACAATTTGAGGGATCTAGGCAAAAGAGCTATGAAATGGGAGCTTCAGGGAGCCTTTCAACTTTTTCAGTCCCTGAAATGAGGAGCCCAAGGGTCATATTTATAGGCATGTAAGGGGATTGGTCGAAGGGATGTTTCCCACGCAGGTCCTTCGTGCACCTCCTCCACGTAGGTACTCTGCCTAGGTGTACAAAAATTATTATACCGTGGAGCTCTTCCATGCAGGTATGTCACGTAGGTCTATCGTGCAGGTATGTCATGTAGATATATCATTCATTTCTTTTAGAGTATTTGACTTTCCTTGAACTCTTCGAACCTTTTCTTGTGATTTTGAAATATCCAGGTCTATCCTCATAATCTTTTTTAAGCGGTGTCAACAATTATATTAAGTAAAAAATACTGGTAAAATGGTACCAAAACATGATTATAGCCTTAATAATAATAAGAAATGATAATTCAATAGTTTTCTTTAGATATGTCACAAACTATTTCATTAGTGAAAGTATAATATTAAACAATCCTGATAAATGATGAGATTGTAGCAATAAACTATTACATCTTTGAAGACATTAACTCATCATAAACACTAGATAATAACATTACATATTGCTTTAAAATATTATTAAATAAGTATGTTCATGATATAATATTTCTAAGGGTATTATAAACTCCCTATAGGGAAATATTGGTTCATAACATGGCATGTATCCCAAAGAAGGAAAATTGGGACAAAATTACTTTATTGATTTTCGGGCTTTTGAACAATAAACCCCAAGACAGAAATATCACAAAATGGATATGTAAATACACATAAATTTATCTTTATGAATAATATAATACATTCATGGGAAGTATATATAACACACATAAGAAATAACTGGTTAACAAGTCATAAATCTCACAAAATTAAAAATGAGAAGAGAAAACTCATACCTTAAGTCTTCACAATACTTTTACATGTTCAAATATCCATTATAATTAATATAATTTTATTATAAGTCTACTACATAACCATTTTATTATATCTAATAGCATATACTAATTTTTATGGCCTTATATTACTCATTGATTATCAACTCCATGTTAATGTTATGTTTCGAGTAATATCTGCCTTATTTTTGTATATGTTAGAACTTTTTATTCTTGATCCACTTATTTATATCATGATTTAATTATTTCAATAATCTAAAACATGATATCAATATCCTATATATTAATTGTATGTATATTTATAATAATCTATAAAATATTTAAGTATGAAATGAAATTCACGATTCATGGAGATGATAGGGTTTACGTGCGCGTGCATGACTTTTCCATTTTATGTTGTATTGAAAGAAAAAAATTAAATTACATATATGTATATATATATATATATATTATAATTCTAGTTGAATTATTATTTCACATATATCATATATATTCACTAAACCTGTAAAGACCCAAACATTTATCAATGAAAATTCCTCTTGATCTAATTAAATGTCCTATTATGTAAAATGGTTTGGTTTATGTTTTTAGTTTTCAAAACACTCGTAAGAATTGTGACTGTTGCTAATATAGCTTTTGAACAGTGATCACATGATTACTATACATAATGTTCTTTAACAAATCCAATTTACTCAGACAAAGGAAGCGATAGACTCATCCAGTATAATTTCTCCGTATGAAGACCATTTGTCGGAGCTTGGAAAGGAGGTGGCATCAATGGGATTCGCTCTTGACCAAGACCAATCCAATATTTAACATGTTAATCTTGAATAGAACCACCTATGGGGGAATTATAATTTGATACAGATTACCACCCGTGTGATGTTATCTGATCCACAGCAAGATTTTTTCACCATTGCACACCTTACCCTTAGGTCATATGCGGGTGTTATAAGGGGTTATGTAACAAAACCCTAGCACTATGATTATATACATTATTTTGTATAAATAATATACATTCATTTTATCATTATTACTTTGTAAATAGTTTTAAAAGCACAAAAAGTATTTTTAGTTAATATTCAATTAAAAACTATATTTTGATGAATTAAAGGATTTTTGAATTAAAAAATAATTTAATAAAATATTATTACCAAATTACTTTTTATTAAATTTAAATGATAAAATAATTTTTATGAACACAATTGAAATTTTTATTAAGGCTTGAAAGCTATTTTTTTCAAAACCGATGATTTTTTTATAAATGTTGGTTTTTATTTTAAAAGTAAAAATTCACATATTTAGAAAATTATTTAGATAAAATGAATTTTACTTTTGTAATAAATACATCTAAATTATAAAACGGTGAATTTTTAATAATTGTTTGAGACAACCGAATTTTTGGGTAAAAATTAAATATCGTTTAAATATATAATTTATTTTATGACATCTTAATGACCCAATAGTGATGTAATAAAATAATATAAATGAGTTTTTCGGATAATATATGTTATATAATTAAATTAATTGGATTTTATATATTTTTGATTAATTTTATGGTGCCTTAGTGGACCCTCCAAGACTTATAAATCATTTTAACTTTTTAAATTGATTTCCTTGAGAGTGTGACTCCTCTCCACATAAGCAAGCCTAATATTTTAATAAGTTCAGATATTTGGATTATAAAATAATTTTTTCCACTCCCCTTTGGAAAGAACCATGGTATGAACCATTGGATTGTTGGTGGTTTTGAATAGTTTAATGTGTAGGGTCCAAAACCTAAATAATAAGGAATTCCCTCCCTTTTCTTATATAATCCCACCCATGCTCCCACTTCCTCTTCACTCAAAGCCTTTGGAGATAGAAAAGACTTAGACCTCCTCTCTCTAGAATCCTCCAAAGTTTCCCCAAACTCCCAAGAAACCTCTCTCAAGCCTCTCGCAAGCCTTTGGGATCACACTTTCTAGTATGGGATTTATTCCTCTCTCTTTTTTGTCCAAGTTTCATTATGTTTCTATACCCTTGCATTTTCAATTAAAATTGTTTGGGTATGATTTCAAACCTCCACTTTACTTCCATCCATATGTTTTAATGATGATATACACCTTTACCTCTCATTAATGCCTCCAATTTACCCATGTTACCATGCTGAAATTACATAAGGAATTTATCTCCTCTCATTTACATTCTAGAAATTGTTTTGTATTATGAATCTAAATTCCATTACATATGTTGGGACATTTTTATATATTACCCCTTACATTAAATTTCATGTAAGTATGATTAGATACCCCTTTCCCTCTCATCAATCATTTTTATGAATTCTTACGTCACGCCGTTATGCTGCCGAAATTGCCCATCGATTTTCCAAGCCAAAGTCACTGTGTAGGGAATACCATGCCCATTTTTTTATCAAGGGAATTAACCTTTATGAACATTTACTTATTGATTATATAGTTTCGTGTACGAATCCCACGTTCCTTTATCTTGGAATAAATTATGATGTTTAATTAATCTATGTTATATGATCCATATGGCACACTTATGCATGAAATGAAATGATTGAGATCGGTGTGCCCTGACAGCGCTCCAAAGCATTGGGTAAAGATTAGTATCATGATACCTCAAGTGAAATGAGGGTTTAATCATGCTAATTCAAGTTCAATGAGGGTTTACTCATGCTCCATTTGCAATGGGCCTTGTATCATGCTAATGTCATATTAAATATTATTTCCACATTTCAATGTTAGGATAACCATGCTATATCATTACATTATGTTCATGTTTTTATTGCACTCCATTGATATGACTATTGACTAACACGTAATATATTCTTCATTTTGTTCCTTTTTACTCCCTTAATGGTATTTATAGATCACCCTTTTATTATGTATGTCCTTGGGTTATCCCATACATTGCTAAGTACGAAGGAATGATGTGGTCATGTAAAAGAAGTTTTCAATAAGATGTTGTGATTTATGTTTCAAGTTGATATGTAATGTTCCTAATTTTCCAAGGAACTAGACCTCTTTATCCCCAAAGTTGTATTAAGTACAACTGCATGTAATAAATCATGTTTAAGTGTGTAATAAAGATCAGGTTTGTTATAGTTGGTATTCGAGGATAGGTTTAGTTATTTTTAGGATTAGGATCAGAAAACCCTAGTGAAATCCTTAGGGATTAGACTCTGTATAATAAAAACATCCATAAATTTTGGTGAGTATTGATTATGTGGTTTATTAATAAAATATATCCTTGTATGGAAATGATCATGTAGAGGCAGGTCTGTCACAGATTCAGCTAGGGGAAAAACCTGAAAACACCTCTTTGAATTACACTCGAACAGGAACTGGTGCACGACAACGTGCCTTGTTGCACTATGATTTTCGACACTCCTGGGGGGATTTTATTTGGTAAATTCTTAATATTAGTATGAACCCATATTATTGGAATTAAAAAAATCCCCGAAGAATATATGTTGGGATGTAGATAACGGATAACATAGATTGAAACCTATAAATTCATAAGCTGAGGAAATAAAAGTAATTTATAAGTCATATGTTTTTGTCTTTTGATTACCATTTATGTGCTAACCCTAACATTACTTTTATTACATCCAATGGCCAGTAATATGAGGACTCAGGCTAACATCTTATTTGAAGATCAATGTGACGATTGTTCTAATGAGATGCCCAATCCGAAGGGAATGGGAATTGTGAACTTTATCATGATACTCTATTAGTTAAATCTTGTTTTGAATAGAAACATGGATCCATAGGAACATTCAACCCCCCCCCCCCCCTTTGAATGAACAAGAAGCATTTGAGAGATTTATGAGAGAAAAGACTCCTACGTTTAATGGATCATCTTATCCCTTAATCGTCGAACAGTGGATCAACTCCTTTGAAAATATATTCTCCATCCATCAATGTTCCAAACAAGAGAAGGTTATTATGGATGCTTATCATATCAAGGGTGAAGCTGATTAATGGTGGACATTGATAAAAAAATATGAAGCCTGAGGAGGAGATCAAGGCCTTGGAATGTAAGGATTTTTAAAAGATGTTTTTCGATAAATATTTTCCACACACCCTCCGACTTAAGATGGAAAGGGTCTTACTTAACCTAAAGAAAAAAGATGATGAATTCATCAGAGCGTACATGGAAAACATCACAATGCATGCATGATATGCCTTCGGATTTTTTGTTTCCCCTGAATGCAAGGTTGACTATTTCTTTGGTTGGATAAAACCAAGCCTATAGAAATCCCTAGCGATCCATGACTTCGAAAGATATGAGGAAATTGTATAATGTTCCCTCAAAATGGAAATAGATATCGGGAAATCAGAGGTTTATCATGGGGATAAGAAGCGTATGGTGGAATTTTAATCTGGAATTCCAAGGGATAAATCCAATGGTGCTAAGAAAGTCTAGCACCCCACTTTCCAAATGTGTGGAAAGAAACACCTCGGAAATTGCCTGAAGGGAACCAGGAAATGTTGTAGGTGTGGAAGAGAAGGGAACATGGATATTAACTACTGACAAGAGAAACTTGAGGCTTCTGCGGAGGAGAGGAATGCTCGGTTCAACCCTCAATGTGTTGTTATTTGATTTAATTTCAAATAACTAGGGCACTTTTAAAACCAGTTCTCTAAGCCAAGGACTTTCAAATGCAACCAACAACCTCCAAGGCAGCAAGGGTGAGATTTTTCCACTATTATCACTAAAGTGAACCTCAAAAAATAAGTGGTTATAGGTACATTATCTATTAATTAAATATTAGATAATTTACTTTTTGATTTTGGTTCTGCACATTCTTTTATATCCCAAAAGTTTTGTAGAGAAATCCCAACACCACCACAAATCATGGAATTAGAGATATCGGTGAGTAAAAAAATGGGGAAATCATTGTAACCCTTGAATATGAATTCTTCCCTGTCAAAATTTTTGGATTGAACTTCCTGATGAACCTCTTCATAATCACTCTGGTGGAATTTGATGCAATTCTTGGCATGGATTGGATTTCCTTGTATAGAGCCAACATAAATTGTCATGAGAGGGAAATCACTCTCCATATGGAGAGTCGACCCCTGATTTTGTACAAGTGCAAGGAGGGGGATGAATATTCTTTAGCAGCATCATCTCAATCATGGATATTACTTCCCTATGAGAATACGTATTTGGCTCAGTTGATTGAGTCTAATTAATCAACCATCCTTGAAGACATGCATATTGTGAGGGAATTTTCTGAATTATTTCCTAAGGAATTTCCTTGTCTTCCTCCTACCTGGGGTGTTTCTATAAGGCCCCAGCCTTAAACATCACTTAATCTTGAGTTATTACAAGACTGTACATTGAGGATCTTTTCAGGTTTAGAGTTTTAGAGAATTAGATCATAAAACATGCATTACATCCCACATTTAAAAAAAGTGGTTACATAAAAGATAGTATTCATTTTTCCCATCAACGGAAACATTTTTAAGATAAAACATGGATTCTTTCTTGACATTTCATTGACACTATTATCACATCATGTACCTTTCCCTTGACCTATGAAAAACATTTCAAAAACTTGGGATGAGCATAAAAAGCTCAGTAAGGGATAAAAGTATGAAGTGAAAACATTAGTCCATGTATGAAATCATACTTTACTCATAAAACATAAGCACGTTAACATAACTCATCAAATCATGAATAAATCATAGAAAAAATAAGGCATAAAGGTAACTTGAGGCATTCATAACATTTTTACGTAGGGAGTAACCCTCTTAGATACATTTGGAATACCCATCACAGTATATTCCCTAAATTTCTTCGGAGAAACCTTAATGTTTAACTCCTTCGCGTTACCCAATGCATTGGAGAGCTATATCGGGCTCACCCGCCCTTAGTTTATCACGGAACCACCCGTCTTCATAATAATTCCCAAGAACCATAACATAATCATATCACACAAAACATACATAAAGGAAACATAACATTTCCACATTTCAATCACAAGATATCAATACAACACATTGATATAATAAAAACATTATGAAAACGATTTTCAATACCAAAATAAAAGAAAAGTAAAACATGGTATTTATTTTTCTTTTAAAAAGGTATGGTGTAGAGACCCAAATCTTAACGTACATGGACATTACATTACTTTTGAGGAATAATTAATATATAACAAAAATAGACACACAAGGACCGTAATAGTTTAGTCTCTTTGGAAACTCGGAATATAATCGTCTAATCATGGTGAAAGATCTTCAACATCTCACATAAAGATCTTCCCCTTTTTTTACCTAAAACCTTTCTTTATATCCTGGGGAAAAGAAAACATAAAATGCGTGAGCTAAAATTCTTAGTAAGGGTAAGAATATAGAACATACAAAAATCCTTAGACATTTGAATGTAAAAAAAATGAGCATAAAATCTAAACATCAAAATCTTGAGCAATGACATAAAACATGGCAGTACGTAAGGCATAGATCATGAAGAAACATTAATCATGATAAATTAGCATGGATATAAAACATGTAATTGTGGAAACCATTAAGCACATTATATGATTTCCATAGTATCCAAGGCATTGCTGCCAAGACCATCTTAGTGGACAAAGTCCCTTTCTGAATCAAGTTCACACCTCGTTCAAGTCCTGTATTACTGAACCGGTTTAACTTTCCATTACAGCGATGTCTATCTCTTGAGATATAAATCTTTATCCAATTCATTGTAGGGAGATATAGGTCCCACCCATCTCCTAATGAAATCATTCTTACTTGTGCCACAAAATAAACATACATCATTCATAATAACCCAAAGAATAAAATGGGTTTCATAAACATCATTCCATCATCACATAACCTATATAAAAGAAATGGATATCATTTTATAATAAGAAATGTGAAACCATGTAAATCTTAGAGACATTATACTTGAAACATACACATATGAAATAATGTCATCTTATATGGAAAATGGTTTTGGTAAAGCACTTGAAATGAATTATTGAGGAAAATATCCTTTCTTCTTGAAAATCATTTTCTTTTCAAAAAATGCCATGAAATTTTAAAAGAAAGATATTTTGTTGAAAATAGTCATGAAATATTTAGGTGGAAGCTCAATAAAAATAGGGCATTATAAAACCGTAAAATTCTTTTCATGCCGTATAAGTTAAAAAAACATTCTTCTCGTACTTTTGCCGGAAAAGTAAAAAAGTACCTCATAAAAGAAAGATTCCATACATACAATGTAGTAAAAGTCAAAAATCGGTAAAAAGGACATTAAACATACATGAAACCATTTTTAGGAAACATGGACATGGATGAGAGAAATAACCCCAGTAAATACTTACGAATAAACAATCTCGGATAAGAGCGAGATTGGAAACGTTATCCCTTACCTTAGGTCTGATAAGCTTTTTACGTGTCCAAACCTCCTGTATAATGATTTAAATATTGTCATTGACTTATTATTTAATCGTATTCATTGTTATGATATTATATATGGTTCAATTGTGACTTTATATTACCCGTTCTTTTGTAAATTACATGTTAAAGAAGCGTTTTGGGTAAAATCATTTCTTTATCGTATGTGTTTCGACTTGTCGTTCTTGATATTATTACTTATATCCTGATTTAAATAATTCCAGAATGTAAAACATGATTTATATATAATATATATTCATCATATACATATATATATTATAGATCGATAAAAGGAATGAAATACACCGTTCATGGAGACAGTAGGTCGTACATACGCATGAACGTTGTTTTCGTTTCCTTATTGAATTGAATGAAACTAAATAGATGAAATACATATATATATATACATAAATCCAGTAGAATTGTTATTTCATATATTTCATTATTATTAATTATATAAACTTTATGATCATTCATGTATGTTTAACATGGAGAATGAATCTCATCGCGTCGTGGAGACGGTAGTCCGTCCGTACGCACGGGCGATGATATCATTCCCATAATTATTGAACAGAATTGGAGTGGATGGTATAATATATCAGAATCTGTATGATGTTATAATAACCATATATAATTATTATTTACACCATTATACCCATCCATGTAAGGTGTTTGTGGAAAAATAGATTTCACCACGACGTGGAGACGGTATTCCATACGTACGCATGCGTGGTGATTTCGTTTTCCATAGGATGGATAGATGGTGAAATAGGGTTGTTTCATACTTATAATAAAATATCAGTATATTAGTTATACTGATGTTATTACTTAATAATGAAACAACTAAAGAGGAATAAGTGGAAGAAGAAATAATGTTTGAAAGAATCGGTAACAGACATTATCTCTTCTTTGAAGTGCCTCTTTGAGACCTCCTCTTAGGGCACTAAAATTGGTCTTTGAAGAATACCAGAACCTCTAGGATGTTTCTATGGAATTGGAGAAGGTAATTTTCCAGGTTTTGGGCTAGCTTTAAGGCTCAAAGGGGTGTGAGGAAGAGAGGGAGGAGGTGCCCTTTTATAAGGGAGGAGAGGTGCACCTTTGGAATAACTAAAAATATTATTTTATTATAAAGTCATATTCAATTTTTAATAGCTCCAAATTGATTTATTTTGAATCTAAGGTGGTTATGGGTCGAAATACTCTTATCCAATAGTATTTAGACATGTTTAGGTTTCTATTTTAACCTTATCATTTAGATTTAACTTTAAGTTAAATAATTTCACTTTTACTGTGTCTTGTTGTTTTCTTACACTATATGGTTAATAAACATATTATAACAAAACAAAAGAACCCCAAGTTGTTTATTACTAATATATATAACCTTATCTAAGTCATTTGACCTAATCGTATATTTTTATGAATAAAATAACAATTAATAATATAATATTTGTTTTAAAAACTATTTTATGTCAATTTTGACACTATTTTGTAATTGATTTTTGTGAAACTCATAACAGAATGATTAGTTGGAACAAGGTTAATTAAATCAATAATAACATGTCATATTAACCTATAAAATTAGTGAAATTCATAAAAAGTCTCAAATTACATTTATTTGGTTATTTATAACATCAATTATGTCAATATTTCATTAATAAGATAATTACTGCATCATCTTTGTGTCATAAATACATTAAATTATTTAATGTCTAAAAATTATAAATAAAATACCATTATGTAGGAAATCTTTTTAGATTTCGAATTAATATTTATAGTCGAATATATCTTATGTATAACAATATATTAAAAATGATTTACTTATTAAACTTTGATTTTAACTATTTTAACCCTTCTTTAAATAAATTAATATTAAATGTCCTAATCTAATCCAAGTGGGCCTAAATGGTAATATTTTATTCTTAATGTTGTTTATAGTCGAATTACACTTATACAATAGAATTAGCACATGTGTTAGGGTAATAATAATATCATTTTTACCCTTAATTATCCTATTTACTTTTAACCGTGGTAAATTAAAGTAAAAAGCTACTATTCACCAAGAATTATTTTCATCTCATTGAACCAAATTTTAGTACTTGATATTAACTGTATCTCTTGGATTTTTGAAATTCAATTCATTGAAGTGGTAAAATTTAATTTAAATTAAAAAACTGTTAGTTTTTTAACTACCACTAAGTGGTTTCACTATTCATCGAAAATTGATGTTTTTCAGAAAAATACCAATAATTCAGCCTAATAATTATTTGATATTCCGAATTCAAAATTGATTTCCATTTTTTCAAATTCATAACATATAAGTAGAATTAATTAATTTTAAATTTAATTCCCGTTATCGAAACAAATAGCGTGTTTTTAAGAGATAATAACTATCAAAAGATTGACACTTGTTTATGTCTGGTATAAATGTGAAATTACATCCAATGACCAACATTGTATTAAATGGTAAAAATATATTTTAAATATACTTTAAACTCAATTAAAAAGATAATCTGACCATATAAATTATTGTGATGAAAAAAGTTGTTTTTAATTAAAATATACCGTGTTTTTATTATTCATTAAAATATGAAAGTTATCAGAATAATATGAAAATTTTATCCAAAGTAAATTTTTATATCTTGATTCCAAAGAAGAATTTTATTTTGTAAAATTGAACTTATAGACATGTCAAAAACAAGATTTAATGTGGGTGCGCCATCAAAATGCGGCAAAACTACATTTTTTGAAAAATTCTTATTTTAATCGAAAAAATGATTTTGTTCTCAAACCATGTTCTAGAAAATGTGTAAGATGAATAATAATGTTATAAAATTAAAAATGTAGTTGATACTATTCATAACGGGTAGTTCATATAACATATCATTGTTTAGAGAAACTCAGTATTGCGTACAACACACGCTATCGTGGAAGGGCACGATTGCATGTAATACAAGCCAAGTCAGGGATGCATGTTGTGCAAGCTCCTTTTGGTGTAGCGTACAACACAGTACATTAATGAAAATATAATATATGGGTATTACATTCTACCCCCCTTAAAATGAATTTCTCCCTCGAAATTTGTCAGGGTTATAAATGGTTTACTACTCGAAAGTTTCTTTAATAGAAACCCACATAGTAAAATGGAATACCAAAACTTGGCTTTAAAAACTAAAGTATGAAACGTAACGGTTTCCCAAACTAACTCATCACTGGGTTTCCACGTAGGAGAACATAGGTGAAAATATGGATATGGAAGAAAAATCTAAGCATCAGGTTCTGATAAAGAGTGGTAGAGAACATGGCTATGAAAAATCCAACAATCACAAAGCCATAAATTTGTGATGATCTTGGGTACCATCTAATTCATCGAATATAAGGGCACTAGGACAACATTTTTGGTTTTCAAGATCATTTCCCTAAAGTTGAAGAATTTGAATTAGAATAAATACTTACTTTATTTTGGTACAATATCATTGTTGTTCGTGCCTTGAACAATTTCCACTTCATCTCTTAAAGAAATGATGTTGAATTTGTTATTCGTGTAGTGTTAGAAGATCATGTGATAGAATGACGGGTCATTCCATCTGTCTCAAACAAAAGGTTAGAAAAAGTTATTAAATATATATAAGTCAATCTATAGTGAGATTAATTATATATGGTTCCTAAAATGGACTTATACTTTATATATCATACTAATTAATATAACAAAACTAGTTTCTACTAAACCGGGACTTCCGTTAGGCCAGTGGTAGGCGATAAATTCCCGTTGCACTTCAGTTGTGGGTTTGATTTCCACTACCTTGTCCGACGCGATGGGTTGTCGCCCGTCCTGCAGGTTGTCCTTTTTCTAAAACTACATTACTATAACATCCCATCAATAATATCGAAAAAAGTTCTATCCTTAAATAATACTAACTTATGTCTAACATAATCCATTCCAATCTTTAGGCTTATCTAAAATATTTCGGTCCATGCTCATAGTATAAAGAAAATGATTACTTGAAATATCATCAACAAAGCATGTGAATACCATCATTTATCCCCCTTATATCTTGTTGGTCACATTCCAATCATGTGAATACCTTAATCATGTATTCTCTTGAAAAATGAAAACCCATTAAACCTTAGTGAAAACATGAATGCTATCAAAAGTTAACTCTTTCCACATACCAAAATCCAAAAATTCTATATACTCAAACCATGATATAACCTTCTCCATATATTAGTTATGAGCTCATGAATACAATCAAACATTTAATTTTCTCTTTATCCTTTCATTGTGCGCATATCATCTACTTTCCAAAAGTATCTGAACAACCTTTCATGGTTACTCGTACCATTCATCATACACTTTCAAAACTTAAGGAAATACAACAGTGTAACAATCGTTAGATGTCTCTTTATTCCATAGTACCATGAGATTACTTATACAACATTACACTTTATAAACATGTAATCATTCCACTACCTTCTTAAACCATTGACCGAGCTTCAACAATTATTTCATATCACATATCATTTTTAGTCTTTTTATCATCATCAACATAAATACTACCCATACGACCATACTGATTCCCTTCATGAGACTTTACCTTAGGGAATTGGTTTGCATAATGCCCGTACATTCCACATTTAAAACATTTAAACATTGTTGATGTCGTAGCAATACCATTATTCTCATCCATGGTGTTAACTGAACCTTTTCCTTTCCACTTACTGGATTTGTGTCCTTTTCCGCACTCAAAGCATCTTCCAGTTCCTTTGAAACATTCTCCTTGATGCCTCTTCCAACATGATTTACATGAGGGGAATTGATAAAACACTATTTTATTGAATATTTTATTGATAATAAATGATATAATTTCCTCACATTGTGTTAAATATGTTTATTTATAAAATATTTGGGATTAGATCGTTCATTTGAATATTTGATGAAAATTCCAGTTTTACCCTTTATAGTTCACTGTAGTATTTCGGATATAAATATTTTTATATTTATTATATGAAATTGAAATTTTGTAACAGTGTTCCTAACTTAATTATATACAACTTTTATTAAGGAAAATAGAGCTAAAGAGTCCAGTTGGTTGTTGAAAGTGGGCCATGAATTAAAAGTTGGGCTGGGCTCGCCAGAATGGAAAAGCTTATGTATTTCGGCCATAACGCCTTCATATGAGCCTGTATGGAGCCCAAATATGGAGAGGAGATAGAAGACATATATCCTCACATTTGATCCTTCTGGAAGGCCGTCCAATTCACGCATTTTGGTGGTCAAATGGGCGGTTCTTGTTGGAATAAAATATTTGGACGAATTTCCACATTCACACTTGAAACCACTTGTAACCTCTCCTCCCCTTACCTCTATAAATTAGAGTTTTTCTCATTTGGAGGGGTTGGAACGTGCATTGGGAAGTTTAGGGAAGAGGAGAAGTGGATCCACTCCAATTCTCCAACCATTTCAATAAGGGTAGCTCTTGAAGCAAGGATCCCTTCGACGAAGCCTTTTTCTTCTCCTTCATGTTGTAATGATTTTGTTTATGTAATAAACTTCTTAGTTCTTCTTTTATTTCTTCTCTTTTCTTATTTATTGTTTAAATTTCTTCTTCTCTTAATCTTCCTTATTGGGCTGGAATTCTTGAGTAGAAGCGTTATTGCCTGAAATCCATTTTTTTTCCATTTTCTAAAAAGCTGGTTTATGGGTAACCGGTAACCATGCAACCAAGACCAAACATCATCAACAACAACACAACCAGAAGACAGTCAAGCAGAAACAACAAGAGAAAAAACAGGAAGTCACATATCATAGTACCCGTAGTCTTCCCCAACTCCCAAGCAGGATTCGTCCTCTCCTGTAGCCGATTCCCATTCAGGATGTCTCCAGAAACCTACACTTTGCACTCGATTCTGGAGATTCTCAAGAACCCGAATATCCGGAGATGCCTTCTTAATCCCGCTGCCCTTCTTGACCGCCAGAACCACTCCACCATTCCGTTTGGAGGCGGACCTTGTCTGCATCAGTCGCGGAAGATAGGAATAATCCTTTCGTGACCTCCTTCCCGGCATTGCAGGTACTGATTTTCCCCCAGCAGATGCATTCTGATTCCCCTTTTGGACAATTTCGCTATATGAACAATTAACAGGACTCAGGTTCTCCTTTCCTCTCCCAGAAAAACCCCTTTCTGCCCCGGCCTTCTCTCTCAAAGGAGACCCAGTGCACTCCGAAATATTCCTCGGCTCCTGATCAGTAGAGATAACATCATCCCCTTCCATAGTATCCGAGTCTATCCCCTTACCCTCAGCAGCATGATCTTCCAGGACATTACCATTTTCAATTTCATTTTGCACTTGACCAGCCTGACCCAAAGGTCCATCGGCATTCCTACTGCTTCCCTCCCCCATCCTCTGATTGATACCTTCAACCAGACAAGGAGACCTTGCACCACTGTTTGGGATTTCCCCAGGACCTGCACCATGCACCTTCTCCAGGAATACAGTTTGCAGGTTCCCCAAGACCACTGCCTCCCCATCAACTTCAGTACAAACATCCTCCTCCCGGCCCTCAGATAGCCGGTCCACATCCAATCCTTCAAATCTGTTACTTATGGGAACAAAGGGCCTGGCCATAGAATCAAGGCGATTCACAACCTTAGCCCTGTCCCTGTTGGACACCTCCACAAAAGCAGATCCTGAGACAGCACCCACCTGTTCTGGTTCCAATACGACTGCAGGCCCTCCATTCATCTCCTTCTCCCTAGTTTTACCCGAGCAGGAAGAAACAGCAATGACACCCTCATCAAAGGCGCCCTTCTGATGTCCAGGTACAGAGGACTCCCCATCTGCTTCATCCGTTCGGAGGTCTCTCCCTCGAACAGCAGGTCCTTCAGAAGTCTGAACCCGAACTCCTTTCACACAGTGATCCATTGACTTGCTCTCCGAGCCCTCCACAGCGCTCAAAATAGCAGTCTTCCCACTAGTACGAACCCTTCTCCCTTGAGCTTGAGATCCTTCAGTACAGGACTCATCGGTGTGACCCAACCTCTTGCAGGAGCCACAGAAGTCGGTCCAATTCTCATACACCACCCGCTGTTTGCAGCGGTATTCCTCACCAACTGTGATCCAGATGAACTCAAAGGGAACACGGGATGCATCCATCTCAACACACACCCGGGGGTTAACGGGGTGACAAACAGCCTCAGTACGGCTATCAGAGCAGAGGTATCTACCGACCATGTTACCCAACATACGAATAATTGACGGATTCTGAAAGTTTAAGGGAAGTTTAGGGAAGCTTACCCAAACTGCCGCGGAAGGCGGATCCCGATTCATATGAAGATCAAATGACCAACGCAGGAGCATGAAACGGGATCCGTTGAAATTTCTCGGTGCCCTTGCCCATGCTTGAATCAAATCAGCCTCCGATTCAAACCTAATCAGAAACTGCTTACTATCCAGTAACCCCACCACCGCACGTTCCTGAAGGTCCCAAGCTCCGAAGACAAAACGATCGAATTCGTCAACTGAAGGCCTTCTGTACTTGAACCGCGCCACCAAGGTAAAATTCAGCAAAGCCGAAGATTCTGTAAATTCCGATAACGAAAGAGGAAGATTCGGGAGACCATCGACGAAATCAGGTACTTTAGGGCTAAGAGAAATTTTCGGAAAGGAAGGAAGAAAGTCCGGATTGGAGAACAGCTTGAAGGATCTCTTCCCCTGATACGACGATTCCCCCTCCCCCACCAAGGGGGGAGGGTTCGGCGTAAGAGCCTCCGTCTTCACCGGCGAGGAAGGCGCATCCGAAGGATTTCGCGAGAGCGTCCTCGGATGCTAGTAGAAGCGTTATTGGGTTATACCCATTTTAAACCTTTGCAAATGCAAAACGCTTCTACGATGATTACGCCACCCATGGAAGAGTAGTCTTTTAGTAATCGATCTATCTTCTACCCTCTTCATTTAATTATTTTGAATCAATGAGCTACTGTAATTCACTTAATATTATCCATGAATTGTGTTTTTAAATTGTAAGAAACTAAGCAAGAAATTGAACAATGTACACAAAAACACGCGAGGTCGGGATTTTGTGTAAATTGTGAGAGCGCTATCTTAATCGGTAATACAAGACCACACGGGATAAATTTGTAGAGTTAAAATATAATCCCTAAACACAATTCATGATCATTTCCAGAGTGGATATGTGCCTTAATTTACCACTGACCATAAGATAATCTTAGAACATCAATCAAAGCAGGGTGCTGCGATTGCATGTTCCGAAGTTAGCCTAAGGTTAAATTCACTTCAATCTTCATGGTAAAGTTAATTCTCGTCGGGTTCGTGATTTAACAAATTAAGGGATCATAATTAAGTGAATGTTAATTTAAATGATAATGATTAATAATAAAGTGAAGAGGTAATGTAAGATCAATTACCCCTTTTAAAATAGATTTCTAAAAAAAACATCTTCTTGTTGTGTCATTCTAATCGAAACTTCATTTCAAAATTTAAAACAAAAAAAATGCAATCTTCTTCCATCAAACTTCTTCTAGATTTATAAACTATAAACAACCACCCCCATAATTTCAAGTAGAGTTTTTATTCCCTTTTATTTTGTTTCTATAATACCTCCGAAAAGTTGTTTTAATTCACTTCCTCCTTTGAGAGACGACCTTGGTCAGCCACTCTGCTGCACCTAAGTACCCCAAAATCACACTAATCATTTGAGGGCGCCCACGACAGCGCTATATCAAATTGGCGCCATTGCCGGGGAGGCAAGTAATTATTTGAACCAATTAGAGGTATTTATTTTATTTTACATTTTATTCTCTTCCTCTCTTCTTTCTTCCTTCTTTACCCAATCTGATTTTTATTTTTCTTATTTTATTTTCTTCTACTTCTTTTTGGACCATCAACTCAAACTTCTCTTTTTTATTTTACTATGGTCCACTTTCTTTTCTTTCATTTTTATTTGATCTATGACATGAACTAATCCCGAAGATCTCTTAGATCTTGACCCTGAGATTGAATGTAGCCTTAGGGCACGAATCAGACATTCTCAATCTACGGGAAGTTTCAATATTCAACCAGTTGGTGAATTCCTCTCTTCTGGAAACATTGAAAATGGAAGCTATTAAAATTCAAACATAAAAGAGGAACCAATGGCTGAAAACAATGGAAATGAACTTAATAGAACCATTCGAGAATTGGCCACACCTGATATTAACTATCAACTAAATTGTATTGCATACCCAAATCTCGAATCGGACTTTGAATTGAAATCTGGATTAATTCACCTTCTTCCAAAGTTTCATGGCTTATCTGGTGAGGATCCCAACAAACACCTTAAGGAATTTAATGTCGTTTTCTCAACTTTAAAACCAAGAAATGTTTCTGAAGATCAAATTAAATTAAGAGCATTCCCATTCTCACTTGATAGAGCTGCAAAAGATTGGATGTATTATTTGCAACCTGAAGATGTAACATGTTGGAATGATTTGAAACGTCTTTTCTTGAAAAGATTTTTTCCAGCATCAAGGACAACATCCATTCGAAAGGAGATATCGGGGATCAAGCAAGCCCAGGTGGAGTCAATGTATGAGTACTGGGAGAGATTCATGAAGTTGTGTGCAAGCTGCCCACATCACCAAATTAGTGAGCAACTCCTCATTCAGTACTTCTATGAAGGACTCACACCTATGGAGAGAAGCATGGTAGATGCTGTGGCTGGAGGAGCATTGGTGGACAAGACACCAGTAGCTGCACGTGCGTTGATCGACAAGATGGACCAAAACTCCCAACAATTTGGTGATAGAGGTACACCACATGTCAGGGGAGTACATCAGGTAAGTCCTTCTTCTCTTGAAAGTCATTTTATTGATACTAAGTTGGAAGAATTGACCACTATGGTGAGGAAAATTGCTTTGGCACAAAAGACATCTTCACCCCCTCCTTCAAGGCATTGTGGTATTTGCGCTGAGACAAGCCACCCAACTGACTGTTGCCCACAACTCCAAGAAACAGAATATTGTGCAGTAGTGTTCCCTGGGAGACCATTTCAGCAGCAACAACAACAACCATATCCCCAAAAGAAGTTCGATCCAACATACAACCAAGGGTGGAAAGATCAGTCGGACATGAGGTATGGCTCTGGACAACAACAAAGGCCACCCTTTCAACAAAACTTCCAGCAGCCTCCGCCTTACCAGCAGGGTTTCCAACAACCCCAAAGGAGATTTGAAGCTCAAACATCAACAAGTCAGCAACAAGGGAATCATCCACCAAAGGTAGATTCTAATACTGATGACCTTTTGCAGCAAATTGTTCTTAATCAACAGAATGAGATGATGAGTCAAAGTTTGGAGCTGAGGGAGTTGAATACTCAAATGATTCAGATTGCCACCGCCCTCCATGAACTTGTGAGTAAAAATTATGGAAATCTACCTTCCCAACCCACTCCAAATCCAAAGGGGAATGTTAGTGCCATCACATTGAGAAGTGGGAAGCAAATGAACGATACATCTGCACCTACCATTCCACCGGGATTCACCTCAACTTCAGAGAAGCCGCATTCCATACCAACTGATGAGCAATCCAAGGAGAAAGATAAAGGTAAGAAAAAGATTGATGATGTTCCTCCTAAACCCCTTCCTTTTCCAAACAGGGTTGTTCAAACCAAGAAGATGGCTGAAGAAGCAATGCAAAAGGAGGTTTTGGACA
The DNA here is from genome assembly GCA_963277665.1 of Viscum album. NCBI lineage: Eukaryota > Viridiplantae > Streptophyta > Magnoliopsida > Santalales > Viscaceae > Viscum > Viscum album. The sequence continues at coordinate 928,036,999 of OY728130.1, forward strand.
CATTCATGCATGTGGAGATCAACATTCCTCTACTTGAAGCCATTAATCAAATCCCAAGGTATGCCAGATTCTTAAAAGAACTCTGCACCAATTGAAGAAGGCTCAAGGGAAATGAGAGGATAAACCTTGGAAGGAATGTCTCAGCACTCATTTCACCAACTCTAGCAATGCCAACAAAGTGAAAGGATCCAGGGACATTCACCATCCCATGCACCATAGGGGAGTTGCACTTTTCTGATGCACTTTGTGATTTAGGTTCTTCCATAAATGTGATGCCTCACTCTGTATTCTCTTCCTTGCAGGTTGGTGAGTTGAATCCAACAAGAGTAGTGGTGCAATTGGCGAATAGAGCTATGGCATATCCAGCAGGAGTCCTTGAGGATGTACTTGTCCGGGTAAGAGACATGATCTTTCCAGTGGATTTCTATGTTCTTAACATGGAGGATGATCAGGTAAGTTCTCATGCCCCGATTATCTTAGGTAGGCCCTTCCTCAAAACTGCAAAAACTATCATAAATGTCAATGAGGGTACACTTTCCATGGAATTTGGGGATGAAGTTGTGATATTTAATGTTATGGATTCCACGAAGTACCCCTCTGAGGACCATTCTGCTTTTGTTATCTCCCATTTTGAACCACCAAATAAAAACTCCATAGAATTTGATTGTCCTATGCTTAGGGAGATTATGAGTATTGGTTCGAGTTTGATGTCTAAGAGCACTTCCGCACATGTTTCTGATACACAATCCTATCTTGTATTTGATTTTGATGTGGATTCATATTCTGATTTTGATCATGTTCACTCTGATTATGAAATGGCTGTTGAGTATGCTGATGGATTTGATGCTTTATTCTATGATTTTGATGATGTATATTCTAATACTGATGCTCTTTGTGCACATATTTCAGTTCCTTCAATGTCTCCATCCATACTACACCCTCCTTCATTAGAACTCAAGCCATTGCCACCAAATCTGAAATACTCATACTTGTTGAGTGGTGAGAGATTACCTGTTATAATTGCTAACAATCTCCCTTTTGAACATGAAGAAAAGATTTTGAATATTTTGAGGGAGAACATCAGGGAGATTGGGTGGACCTTGTCTGACATATCAGGTATTAGCCCCTCCATTTGCATGCATAGGATTCTCTTGGAGGATGGGGCTAAACCGGTGAGACAACCACAAAGGAGACTCAATCCCACCCTCCTGGAAGTTGTTAAAAAGGAAGTTGAGAAATTGCTCGAGGCAGGTATAATCTTTCCCATTTCAGATTCACAGTGGGTAAGTCCTACTCAGGTTGTGCCTAAGAAAATGGTGTTACTGTTGTTAAAAATGAGAAAGATGAGTTAGTTCCAATGAGGGTGCAAATTTGTTGGCGTGTGTGTATTGATTATAGGAAACTAAATCAGTCCACTCGCAAGGACCATTCCCCCCTCCCATTTATTGATCAGATGCTTGAGAGACTAGCTGGGAAGACACACTATTGTTTCTTGGATGGATTTTCTGGATATTTTCAGGTTCCTATAGCTCTGGAGGACCAGGATAAGACGACATTCACCTGCCCATTCGGTACCTTTGCCTACAGAAGGATGCCATTTGGACTTTGTAACGCCCCAGGTACCTTCCAGAGATGCATGGTGAGTATTTTTTCTGATTTTATTGAGACCTACATGGAGGTATTTGTGGATGATTTTACAGTGTATGGATCCTCATTTGATGAATGTCTAAAGAGTTTGGGAAAGGTGTTGAATCCTTGTATTGAGAAGAATCTGGTCCTGAACTTTGAGAAGTGTCATGTCATGGTAGAGCATGGCATTTTCTTAGGGCATGTAGTGTCCAAACATGGGATAGAGGTTGATAGATCTAAGATAGAAATTATTTCATCCTTACCATATCCTTCATGTGTGCGTGATGTTAGATCTTTCCTAGGGAATGCAGGATTTTATCGGCGCTTCATCAAAGATTTTAGTAAGATTGCTCTTCCTATGTCAAGATTACTTCAAAATGATTCTGATTTTGTGTTTGATGTTTCTTGCAGGAATTCATTTGATGAGCTAAAACAACTTCTGACCACTCCACCTATCATACAGCCCCCACGGTGGGAGATTCCTTTTGAGCTTATGTGTGACGCCTCCAACTTCGCGGTTGGAGCTGTCTTATCTCAGATGGTGGAAGGACGTTCACATGTGATCGCCTATCATCGAGGACACTAGATTCAGCCCAATCAAACTACACTACCACAGAAAAGGAGTTTCTTGTTGTCATATTTGCTTTAGATAAATTCCGTTCATATTTATTGGGCTCTAAAGTAGTTGTTTTTCTGACCATGCAGCTTTGAGGTACCTCCTAAAGAAGCCAGATGCAAAGCCACAACTTATCTGTTGGATGCTCCTTCTTCAAGAGTTTGACCTTGAGATAAAGGACAAGAAGGGGTCAGAGAATTTGGTGGCAGACCACATGAGTAGGCTTACTCACACACTAGAGGGTGACACCTTGGACCAGGTACCACTTCGAGACACTTTCCCCGATGAGCATCTCTATACCATCTTAGGTAAGCATCCTTGGTATGCTGATTTAGTTAATTACATTGTTGGCTCTGAAATCCCAGTAAATTTGAAGAAGCATCAAGTCCCAAAATTAAAAAGTGAGTCTAGGTATTATGTGTGGGATGATCCGTACCTCTGGCACATGTGTAGTGACCAAGTCATTAGGAGGTGTGTTCCCGATCATGAGTTTGAGTCTGTTTTGCATTTCTGTCATACACTTGCTTGTGGTGGACACTTTGGACCCCAACAGACAGCTAGGAAGGTTATAGACTCTGGATTATATTGGCCTAGCTTGTTCCATGATTCCCATTTGTTTTGTAAGTCATGCTCTCGTTGCCAACACACTGGGAACATTTCTAGGAGACATGAGATGCCCCAACAACCCATACTATTTTGTGAGATTTTTTATGTATGGGGCATCGACATTATGGGTCCTTTTCCTAGTTCATTTGGATTTTTGTATATTTTGGTTGATGTTGATTATGTGAGTAAATGGGTGGAGGCCAAGGCCACCAGGAATGACGATTCTCATGTTGTTGTGGACTTTGTCAAAGCACGGATTTTTTGCAGGTTTCGAGTACCAAAGGCCATCATCAGTGACCAAGGGACACCCTTTTGCAATAGGAATTTTGCTTCCCTCCTTCGAAATTATGGGGTGACACACAAAACATCAACACCATACCACCCCCAAACAAATGGCTAGGCTGAGGTTTCAAATCGTGAGTTGAAAGAAATCTTGGAGAAAACTGTGCAGCCAAATAGGAAGGATTGGAGCAAGCGCTTGGATGATGTATTGTGGGCTTATAGGACAGCATACAAGACCCCATTAGTATGTCCCCATTTCAGATTGTTTTTGGGAAAGCGTGTCATCTCCCCGTTGAAGTCGAGCATCGGGCATATTGGGCTATAAAGAAATGTAACATGGATTTGGCCCAAGCTGGAATTCAAAGGAAGTTGCAAATTCAAGAGATTGAGGAGATTCGACTGTCATCATATGAGAACTCAAGGCTCTACTAGGAAAGATCAAAATCAGCTCATGACAAAATGATCCAACAAAGGGAGTTTCATGTTGGAGAGAAAGTCATTCTCTATAGTTCACGACTGAAGTTGATGCCTGGTAAGTTGCATTCCAGATGGTTAGGTCCTTATATTGTGTCTAATGTTTTTCCTTATGGTGCAGTGGAGATCACACAAGAGGACACTGGAAGGAGCTTTACAGTCAATGGGCAATGTTTGAAGAGATACATTGAGGGACATCCTACTGATGCAGTGGATTTTATCACACTGCATGACCCCATCATCACTTGATCACATCAGGCTGTTCCTAACCCTTTCACTTTTATATTATTTGTCCTATTTAAAAATTCTGCATTTTATGTGCATATATCATCTCACGGGTTCACATTGAGGACAATGCAATATTTTAAGTGTGGGGGAGGTAACCTTTTAGTTTAGTAATTTCAATTGTTTTCCTGTTTAAAAAAAACCAAAAAAAATTGTGTTTTTCAAATTTTGTGTGTTTATTTTACAATTTTATGTGTTTTTTGAAACATTTTGAGCTAAAATGATTCTCATCACCATTTTTAAATCCATATCAATAAGTGAAACAATTTACCCCTTGAATCTAAGCTTAAATGAATGCTGAAATGACTTTGTTTCAAGTTCAAATATTTAGTAATTTCATGAAAAGTACGCTGAATTTTGAATCCCATGCCAATATCACTGTCTTTATATTTGAAATCACTTTCCTGTGAGGCTTCTAAACCATTATTTTCATATTCTTTACATTCACCCACTACTAGAAAAGCAGGTATTTGCGACGGGCTATTTGCGACGGGATCCCGTCGCAAATAGCCCGTTGCTGAAAACGCCGTCGCAACTAAACTTATTTGCGACGGGACCGTCGCTAAAGCCTTTTTTGCGACGGGCATTCTCCCCGTCGCAAATAGTATTCCGTATTTTTGTAAAAAACTTTTTAAACAGTTATTGCGACGGAACCGTCGCAAATACCTTTTGGGACGGGACCCGTCGCAAATAGTTTTTGCGACGGTTCCGTCGCAAAAACCATTTTTTAAAAAAATAAAAAAACTATTAATAATACTAGTATTTGCGACGGGCATAGTATCCCGTCGCAAATACTATAAAAAAAATAAAAAAAATAAATTATTAATAAATTATTTTAATTAATATAATAATAGAATTATAATTTACAAATGAAAATAATAAATTATTTTAATTACTATAATAATAGTAGAATTATAATTCAAAAATAAAAATAATAGAATATTAATAAATAATTTAATTAATATAATAATATTATAATTATAATTCATAAAAAAAAAATATTAATAAGTTATTTTAATTAATATAAAAATAATAGAATTATTTTACATTCAAATATTAAAATAATTCAAGTATTACAAAAAAATAATTAAATTATAATATTATAAAATTTTAATATATATATAAAATTTTATTATATAAATAAAATTTTAATATATATATAAAATTTAATATTATAAAATATAAATATTATTATTATTCATATTAATATTGTTATTTAAAAATATAATATTATTAATATTTTATAATGAGACAGAAACTACGAATAGAAAAAAAAAATATTTTGATTTCACAAATTTTATAATAGAAATACAAACTCTAATCTGTAGGAGAGGGGGAGGGGGGAGGTGGGGGATCTGCAGATGGTGGTGGAGGAAACTCCATCCCTAAAGCATGAGTGAGTCGGCGCATGTACTCCATCTGCTCCTGATGCTGCTGCTGCCACCGACTCGTCTGCTCCTCGTACAGCTGCTGCTGGCGTCGACGCTCCTCCTCATGCTGCTGACGCATCTTCTCCTGCTCCTGTTGGAGACTCTCTATCTGTGAAATCTGAGATTGGAACTGCTCCTCATACTGTGTAGAAGAAGATGCACGAGCTCCTCTCGAGCTGGACGCCGACATCGCAGCACTACCATAATAATCTCCGGGAGTCAGTCGAGAGCCGATACCAACTACCCGGCCCTTCTCGAAGGCATACTGGGTGGCCTGCATCCATGCTGCCTCATCAAACTGACGGGCAGTGGTCTGATCTGATGCCATAAACCCTACAAATAAATCAAAATATCAAGTTAGAAATGAAATAATTTTCAAAATAAAAATTATTTATTTACGTACGTACCAACCAATGGCCGAACATGGCCTGCTGCACATCAATGGGAATCTGCTCCCATGTGGTCCACGGCTGAGAGAAATAGTTGCGCAAAATAGCGCTGCCCTGTCCGACTGCTATATGTGAAAAACTGAAAAAATAATAAACATTTATTATGTGAATAGATTAATGAAATCTTAGTCAAATTCACAGGTTATTACACAGGTTATCACACCTCCGGGTGCGCGGATCAAACCCAAGACGTGGACGTCGCTCGGGGACGGGGTCCGGAATCATCAATCATGCAAGACCGCGCCCCCTCCGCGTACTCCCTGGAGCGCCTGCAGGCTGAGGGTCATCTGCCAGCAACTCATCCGCATCGAAAGGCAGGTCAGCCTCCGCCAACTCACGAAATGTGGCCTCGTCCATCTGAAACAGAAAATGTTAATATTAGCAAATAATTGATAATTACTATTATATATACATATATACATATTATGATTGTATATAAATACCATGGAATTCTATAAGTGTTCATCTTCATCATCATCTTCATATATGTCAATGTCATCTTCATATTCCTCCTCAACATCATCGATATCCATTCGAGTTGCAGTTGCTTCATCTCTTACCATTTCAAATTCATGTGTGACATCATTAACATCATCTTCATCACCGACTCTTAAATGTGGGGTGTCGTCATCGATACTCATATCTCTTTGTAAAAAAGATTGATTTTGAGTACTCTCTTGAAAAACTTCAATTCTTTGCACATCAGTGAAAGCACATTCACTTTGACTAAACTGATTGTCTCGAAATTTGATATTTATTACACTCCACCAATCAGTCAAGTCTCTTGATGTTGCACAGTACTTTGCATAATAAACTTGATATGCCTGTTGAGCCAATAAGAATGGTTCATTTACTGCGAGAACACTTTTACATTTAATATCGATGATTCCATGAGTCGGATGAACACGCACGCCTCTCTCTGTATCCAACCACCGACATTTGAACATGGTTATGTAATGTTGTCCAAGATAACAGAGTTCAATGATTTCATCAAGTATGCCATAAAAGTCAACTTCATTTTCTCGATGATGAGATCCTCTCAAGCTAACTCCACTGTTCATTGTTTTTTTCGATTCCCCATATGCATGTGTGTGGAATCAAAATCCATTCACCACATATGCATTATAAGTTTTAACAAGTTTGGAAGGTGGGTTACTCAATACACACAGCCGTTTGTCAATTTTATCAGCATGTTGAGACACCTGAAGATTTGTGAAATAATTATCAATATAGTAAACTATACATTGAATGAGTTGCTAAATGATAAAGAATTTATGTTACCAGTTTTTGAAACCACTGAGAGAAATTTTTCAGTCGACGTTCTTCGAGAGCAGCTGCTGTAATTTGTGGAATTTGTTTCTTGATATGATTATCATACAACCTATAAAAACCAAAGTTATTTACTGTAACATAAATGATAGAATATGTGATATAAACAGTTACAGTACAACTGATGTCATCTTCTCACAGTTGAGCAGAACATACGTATGAGCTCCATGATGTTCATCATCTGAAAGCCAGCGTTCAGAAACTCCACCAAAACCAAGCTCTGACTGGTTGAAAACAGATAATTGATTGTCGATTTCATCAATATTCATCTCATTCCGTCTCATTCGGTTGTGTTTTGAAGGATACTCAGATTCAAAATAATGGGAGCAGAAAAAAGATATTTCCTCTTGCAAATAAGCTTCTGCAATAGATCCTTCAACAGATGCTTTGTTGCGTACTTTTCTTTTCAATTTTTGCATGCATCTTTCAAATGGGTACATCCATAGAAACTGTACCGGACCTCCACATTTGGCTTCATATGGCAAATGTAACATCAAATGTTCCATTGAGTCGAAGAAAGACGGCGGAAATATTTTTTCCAGTTTACATATAATTACAACAACATCTTTTTCAAGATTGCCTAGAGCATCATAATCTGCCGTAGCCGCACAAATTTCCCTAAAAAAATGAGACATGTCTGTTATGGAATCCCAAATCACAGAATTCAACAGACCTCTTAATCCAATGGGTAGAAGTCTCTCCATTATAACATGACAATCATGACTTTTCAATCCAGTAATATGACCATTCTTTACACATCTACCCAAATTGGAAGCACATCCATCTGGAAGTCTCAAATCTGCAATCCACTAACAAAATAATAAACGGTTTTCTTTAGACAGTGTATAAGCTGCTTTTGGTTTCAGTAACCTTTCTGTTCTGACATTCTCAAATAGTTCCAATTCTGGACGCCTGCAAATTTGGGCAAGATCTAAACGTGCATTTACATTGTCTTTGCTCTTTCCTGGCGTATCCAAAACTGTATGAAACAAATTATCAAAACAGTTCTTCTCAATATGCATGACATCTAACATGTGTCGGACCAACAAATCAGACCAATATGGCAAATCCCAAAATATGCTACGTTTAATCCAATTGTGTTCTTTCCCAAAACCAGAAATTTTCTGTTGGTTTATTGTGGGACCAAAAGTGATGAGAGGTAATGAAAATACAACCAATTTTAACTCCGAACCTGATAGCATTTTTGGAGGTCCATCCCTTTCAGCTGTTCCTTTTCTGAAATGAGATCTGTTTCTGCGAAAAGGATGATCAGCTGGAAGAAATCTGCGATGACAGTCAAAATAACAAGGTTTCTTTCCATGAATGAGCATAAATGCTTTGTTCTCTCCCATACAGTAAGGACATGATTTCTGACCATGTGTCATCCAGCCAGATAACATCCCATAAGCCGGGAAGTCACTTATTGTCCACATCAATGCTGCTCTCAGTATGAAATTCTGTTTCGTTGCAACATCATATGTACTGACACCAGTACTACACAATAAATTTAATTCATCAATCAATGGCTTCAAATAAACATCAATATTTTTCTTCGGATGTCCTGGAATTAGTAAAGTCAAAAAGATATATGGCTCCTTCATCAACATCCATGGAGGTAAATTATACGGAGTTAAAAAAACAGGCCAACATGAATATTGACTACCATAAGATCCAAACGGACAGAAACCATTAGTGGAAAGGCCCAGTCGAACATTTCTAGCTTCTAAAGAAAATGATGGATGCACTCTATCAAAATGTTTCCATGAATCACCATCGGCTGGATGATTCAAGCTTTTATCGGTTGAAATATTCTCTTTATGCCATGACATCATTGTCGCTGTATTCTTAGACATGAATAAACGCTGATGTCTGGATGTAAGCGGAAAATATCTCAACTGTTTTACAGGAATCAAACCAGACTTCCCGTGTTGTCCTTCTTTATATCTCAGTTGCCCACATGTGGGACAACTATCCAACGACTCATTTTCCCCTGAATATAAAATGCAGTCATTTGAACATGCATGAATCTTCTGACAAGTAAGTCCCAAATTTCGAACCAACCTCTTACTTTCATAGTAATTTGCAGGTAAAACATTTCTTTCGGGTAACAGTGTTTTCAGCAATGAAAATATCTAGTCAAAACATGTGTTTGACATTCCGTTATCTGATTTGATAGCCATAAATTTTGCAACTGCCTCTAATTTGCTCATCTTGCAGCCAGGATATAATGCATCCTCAGCAGACTTCAACAACTCATAAAATTCAGACGGTCCCAACTCAGGATTTGAAGCTATATCAGCCGGAGTTTCTGTATGTTGAACAGATGAACCTGCAACATCATGTACTAAATCTTGAAACCGGGATGGATCTAGAATCAAGTTGGTATCACCTGCTTTTGAACTGCGTTCACCATGTTGATACCAAAAAACATAATCTGCTTGAAAACCAAAACGCAAGAGATGTTCCCACACTTTGTCAAACGTGTCAAACGTTCTCAATGCACATTTTCTACAAGGCCATTTTATCTTTCCTTCTGAAACAAATTCTGAATTTGATGCCGCAAATGATAAAAAATTCTCCACACCCTCTATATATACTGGATTTAAACCAGAACCATTTGGATTTCTACGTTGATTTATCCATATGCGGTCATCTAATAATGACTGTTGACGACCTCGTTGTTCCATATTTTTCTATAAAATATAAAAGCATTACTGGTTTTGAATAATTTGTTAGAAAAAACACTCAAGCAAGGATTGAATATATTGAGAATAAAGCAAAACCTGTTACAAATATTGATAATTTTAATATTATATTGATTTTTTATTTTTTTTAATAATACTAATATAATTTTTTTTATAAATATTAATTATATAATAATAACATCATTACATTATTAGTATATTTTATTATTAATATTAAAATAATATAATTTTTTATATTATATACAATTCTCCTTTCATCTGTGTGTTTCACATTCTGTCTCCACATGTAATAAGGTAATTATTTCTAATTATTCCTAATTATTCCTAATTATTACAATCTATTACAATTTATTACTAATTGTTACTAATTATTACAATTTATTACTAATTATTACAATTTATTGCTAATTATTACTATTTATTACTAATTTAGCAATACTTAGCAATACTTAGCAATACTTAGCAAAAGGAAAACTGCTTGAATAATGAAAGGAAATTTGGTAATCATCGTTGTGGAGATGATTATAAATTTTCCCTTCATTATCCAAGCAGATTTCGTTTACTAATTATTAGTAATAAAAAAAATATTATCAATATTTACGAAAAAACAATATTAATATTATTAAAATAATAACAAAAATTAAAAAATATTAAAATTATCAATATTCATAACAGACTTTGTTCTATTATTAACATGTTCAAATCTTAAAGGGTCGCCAATTGTCAGGTCATGCGCAATAAAAAGTTTGTGCCAGCCATGTCTAATGTAAACTCTATAATTGTCCTTGCATGGTTGATCACTTCGCAAGTAATGTTGCAATCAGACAAACCAAGTCATTCCCTTCTTATCTATAAGAATTATCTCACATGAACCTTTACATAGATCATTCTTCCTTAAAAATTTGAGGGGATATCATTATTTTTCCCTTAAATTTTCAAGGAAGAATGGTCTATGTAAAGGTTCATGTGAGATGATTCTTATAGATGAGAAGGGAATGACTTGGTTTGTCTGATTGCAACATTACTTTTGAGGTGATCGACCATGCAAGGACAATTATAGAGTTTACATTGGACATGGCTGACACAAACTTTTTATTGCGCATGACCTGGCAATTAGCGACCCTTTAAGATTTGAACATGTTAAGAATAGAGCAAAATCTGTTGTGAATATTGATAATTTTAATATTTTATAAATTTTTATTATTTTAATAATATTAATATTTTTTTCATAAATATTGATAATATAATTTTTTTTGCTAAGTATTCTTGAGTATTCTTGAGTATTCCTGAGTATTCCTGAGTATTCGTGATTATTCGTGAGTATTCGTGAGTATTCATGAGTATTCGTGAGTATTCGTGAGTATTCGTGAGTATTCCTAATTATTACTAATTATTCCTAATTATTCCTAATTATTCCTAATTATTTGCAATTATTGGTAATTATTGGCAATTATTGGTCATTATTACTAATTATTACAAATTATTGGTAATTATTACTAATTATTGGTAATTATTACTAATTATTTCTAATTATTACTAATTATTCCTAATTATTACTAATTATTCCTAATTATTCCTAATTATTCCTAATTATTCCTAATTATTCCTAATTATTCCTAATTATTAGTAATTATTCCTAATTATTACTAATTATTACTAATTATTACTAATTATTCCTAATTATTCCTAATTATTCCTAATTATTTGCAATTATTGGTAATTATTGGCAATTATTGGTAATTATTACTAATTATTACAAATTATTGGTAATTATTCCTAATTATTCCTAATTATTCCTAATTATTCCTAATTATTACTAATTATTCCTAATTATTCCTAATTATTACTAATTATTTATAATTATTACTAATTATTCCTAATTATTCCTAATTATTCCTAATTATTACTAATTATTCCTAATTATTACTAATTATTCCTAATTATTACTAATTATTACTAATTATTACTAATTATTCCTAATTATTTGCAATTATTTGCAATTATTGGTAATTATTACCAATTATTGGTAATTATTGGTAATTATTGGTAATTATTCCTAATTATTCCTAATTATTACTAATTATTACTAATTATTACTAATTATTCCTAATTATTCCTAATTATTCCTAATTATTCCTAATTATTACTAATTATTCCTAATTATTTGCAATTATTCCTAATTATTTGCAATTATTGATAATTATTACTAATTATTGGCAATTATTGGTAATTATTGGTAATTATTACTAATTATTACAAATTATTGGTAATTATTGGTAATTATTCCTAATTATTACTAATTATTCCTAATTATTACTAATTATTCCTAATTATTACTAATTATTACTAATTATTACTAATTATTGCTAATTATTACAAATTATTGGTAATTATTACAAATTATTACTAATTATTGCTAATTATTGGTAATTATTGCTAATTATTGGTAATTATTCCAAATTATTGTTAATTATTCCAAATTATAGGTAATTTTTCCTAATTATAGGTAATTATTCCTAATTATTGGTAATTATTCCTAATTATTGCTAATTATTACTAATTATTGCTAATTATTGCTAATTATTGCTAATTATTGCTAATTATTGGTAATTATTACTAATTATTGCTAATTATTGCTAATTATTGATAATTATTACTAATTATTCCTAATTATTACTAATTATTGATAATTATTGCTAATTATTCCTAATTATTACTAATTATTCCTAATTATTACTAATTATTCCTAATTATTACTAATTATTCCTAATTATTACTAATTATTACTAATTATTCCTAATTATTTGCAATTATTTGCAATTATTGGTAATTATTACCAATTATTGGTAATTATTGGTAATTATTGGTAATTATTCCTAATTATTCCTAATTATTACTAATTATTACTAATTATTACTAATTATTCCTAATTATTCCTAATTATTCCTAATTATTCCTAATTATTTGCAATTATTCCTAATTATTTGCAATTATTGATAATTATTACTAATTATTGGCAATTATTGGTAATTATTGGTAATTATTACTAATTATTACTAATTATTACAAATTATTGGTAATTATTGGTAATTATTACAAATTATTACTAATTATTGTTAATTATTGGTAATTATTCCAAATTATTGGTAATTATTCCAAATTATTGGTAATTATTCCAAATTATTGGTAATTATTCCAAATTATAGGTAATTATTCCTAATTATTGGTAATTATTCCTAATTATTGCTAATTATTCCTAATTATTGCTAATTATTACTAATTATTGCTAATTATTGCTAATTATTGGTAATTATTACTAATTATTGGTAATTATTACTAATTATTGATAATTATTACTAATTATTCCTAATTATTACTAATTATTCCTAATTATTACTAATTTTTCCTAATTATTACTAATTATTCCTAATTATTACTAATTATTACTAATTATTCCTAATTATTCCTAATTATTCCTAATTATTCCTAATTATTTGCAATTATTAGTAATTATTCGCAATTATTGGCAATTATTACTAATTATTACTAATTATTGTTAATTATTGGTAATTATTCCAAATTATAGGTAATTATTACTATTTATTGTTAATTATTACTAATTATTACTATTTATTGTTAATTATTACTAATTATTACTAATTATTCCCAATTATTACTAATTATTGGTAATTATTACTAATTATTACTAATTATTACTAATTATTACTAATTATTGGTAATTATTACTAATTATTAATATTTATTCTTAATTATTAAAAATTATTACAAATTATTCCTAATTACCATTAACTATGAACAATACTAATAATTTAAATTTATTAAGTAAGAAAACAATATAAACATAATTAAATTACAACTAATCAAAAATAATTGAAATTAATACAAAATTAAAAATAAATATTAAATTAAAATGAACATAAATACCTTGAAAATTGATGAGCTCTGATCGTTCTTCAAAACTTTAATAACAGCTCCGAAGAAAAAAATTAAACTGAACAAAAACTCAAATTTAGAAATAGAAATTTTAGAGCAGAAGAAGGTGGAGAATGAGAATGATTTGAGAAAAACGGATGGGGGTATTTATAGGTTAGATTATTAGCGACGGGTCCATTGGCGACGGGATTCCCGTCGCAAATAGTATTATTTGCGACGGGCACCGTCGCAAATACCTTCGCCCGCATTTATTACGGTCAACCGGTAAATAGTTATTTGCGACGGGACCCGTCGCAAATAACATACTATTTGCGACGGGAATACTTTCCCGTCGCAAATACCTTTTACCGCCGCCGGTTATTTGCGACGAGGAAAGGCATCCCCGTCGCAAATAGTTTTCCCCGGATTTGGCGCCAAAGCCCGGGAAAACTATTTGCGACGGGATAGGCTTTCCCGTCGCAAAAGACTACTTATTTGCGACGGGTAAAGACCCCCGTCGCAAATAAGTTTTTAACGGGACTATTTGCGACGGGATTTATTCCCGTCGCAAATAACCCGTCGCACATACCCATTTTTCCCGTAGTGACCTCACTTCTTGAGAGAACCAAACCATGCTTGATTTAACCAGAATTTGATCTGTTCCTGTCAAAACTTGAGGTTTTGAGGTACATATGTTTAAATGATTGAGGCATTTGTTTGGTATTAAAGCCCCTATTTCAAAGAATCCTTTTTTATAATGTCCTACCTTGAATATTTAATCCTTGTAGCCCTTAGAAGCCATGCACATCCTGTTAGGTTAAGCCACATTACAAGCCAATTTTCCCTATCCATCCAACTCTTGAAGTGAAATTGCATAATCTAGTTGAGCTTAAGTGTGGGGGAAGTTGTCTTGGGTTTTGCCACCACAATTTGTGATACTTTGGGTGGAAAATTAAATTCTGAAGAGATGTGTTTACTGCTAAAGAAAGTCATTATATTGAAAGTTGTGCCTTTTCTGGAGCTTTCATGACAAGTGAAGCTGTGCCTTTTCAGGAGCTTCTAATTGAGGTGGAAAGCTGTGCCCATCTGGAGCTTTCAAGAAAATCATGTTTGAGAAGATTGACATTTTTTATGCTGAAATGATGAATGGTGTAAACCTTTCATTACTTTTCATGATGATGGAGCTGAATTGATACTATGGGGATTGAAGAGAAGACCATATTTAAGTGAAAATTAGATTAATGCAATTTTGCTTCAAAAGAGTCAAGCCCTCCTCATTCAGCCTCAGAGTTTTTCACATCTTAATCCTACCAAATGAAAGCCACAGAACAACCCTGAAAAGTCCTCATGATAAACATATGTCCTTGACTCACATCGGGTAGCGATGTAGGAATCTATCAAGCCTATGGTGACCCTTTTATGAGTTTGTATGAGAAAGACATTGCAAACAAAAAATTGATATTTGAGTGATGAGAGAAAATTCAAGAGAGGTAAGTGTTTTGTGCATGGGCGGATAAATAAAGTGGAAATATATTGAATGATATAAATGGAGAACTTGAAATAAGGTTTTTTATGAGGCATGATATCTTTTTATTCTTGGTGTGAAATTGATTGATCTTAAGGATATGTGTTTTAAAATTGGTTTTGATTTGATATTGATGTTTACTTGATATGAGGTTTTGCCCAGGTGTGCAAAAGGGTAAGTGTGGGGGAGTTGATAAAACACTATTTTATTGAATATTTTATTGATAATAAATGATATAATTTCCTCACATTGTGTTAAATATGTTTATTTATAAAATATTTGGGATTAGATCGTTCATTTGAATATTTGATGAAAATTCCAGTTTTACCCTTTATAGTTCACTGTAGTATTTCGAATATAAATATTTTTATATTTATTATTTGAAATTGAAATTTTGTAACCGTGTTCCTAACTTAATTATCTACAACTTTTATCCAGGACACTAGAGCTAAAGAGTTCATTTGTTTGTTGAAATTGGGCCATGAAGTCAAAGTTGGGCTGTGCTCGCCAGAATAGAGAAGCTTCTGTATATCGGCCATAACTCCTTCATATGGGCCTGTATTGAGCCCAAATATGGAGAGGAGATATAAGACACATATCCGAACATTTGATCCTACTGTAAGGCCGGACAATTCACGCGTTTTGGTAGTCAAATGGGCGGTGCAAGTTGGAATAAAATATTTGGCCGAATTTCCACATTCACACTTGAAACCACTTGTAACCTCTCCTCCCCTCGCCTCTATAAATTGGATTTTTTCTCATTTGTAGGGGTTGGGACGTGAATTTGGAAGTTGAGGGCAGAGGAGAAGTGGATCCACTCCAATTCTCCAACCATTTCAATAAGGGTAGCACTTGAACCAAGGATCCCTTCGACGAAGCCTTCTTCTTCTCCTTCATGTTGTAATGATTTTGTTTATGTAATAAACTTCTTTTTTATTCTTTTATTTCTTCTCTTTTCTTCTGTTTTGTTTAAATTTCTTCTTCTCTTAATATTCCTAATTGGTCTGGAATTTTTGAGTAGAATCGTTTTTGGGTTATACCAATTTTAAACCTTTGCACATGCAAAACGCTTCTACGATGATTACGCCACCCATGGAAGAGTAGTCTTTTAGTAATCGATTTATCTTCTACCCTATTCATTTAATTATTTTGAATCAATGAGATACTGTAATTCACTTAATATGACCAATGAATTGTGTTTTTAAATTGTAAGAAACTAAGCAAGCAATTGAACAATGTACACAAAAACACGCGAGGTCGGGATTTTGTGTAAATTGCGAGAGCGCGATCTTAATCGGTAATACAAGACCACACGGGATAAATTTATAGAGTTCAAATATAATCCCTAAACACAATTCATCCTCATTTACAGAGTGGATATGTGCCTTAATTTACCACTGACCATAAGCTAATCTTAGAACATCAATCAAAGCAGGGTGCTGCGACTGCATGTTCCGAAGTTAGCCTAAGGTTAAATTCACTTCAATCTTCGTGGTAAAGTTAATTCTCGTAGGGTTCGTGATTTAAAAAAATTAAGGGATCATAATTAAGTGAATGTTAATTTAAATGATAACGATTAATAATAAAGTGAATAGGTATAGTTAGATAAATTACGCCTTTTAAAATAGATTTCTAAAAAAAACATCTTCTTGTTGTGTCATTCTAATCGAAACTTCATTTCAAAATTAAAAACAAAAAAAATGAAATCTTCTTCCAGAAAAATTCTTCTAGATTTATAAACTATAAACAACCACCCCCATAATTTCAAGTATTGTTTTTATTCCATTTTATTTTGTTTCTACAATACCTCTGAAAAGTTGTTTTAATTCACTCCCTCCTTTGAGAGACGACCTTGGTCAGCCACTCTGCTGCACCTAACTACCCCAAAATCACACTAATCATTTGAGGGCACCCACGACAGCGCTCTATCAGGAATTGAACTTTCTTTCCTCTATGATCATCATGAAACTCCATCTTTCTCTTATTATCTGAGTCGGGATACATACCAAAGTTGAGATTATTGATCATATTATGAGATTTATAATTAGGCATAATAACGATGTTTGGACTTCCAAATCCTGTTTCATTTGGTTTCTCATGAAAAATATCATTCCATTGTCCAGTATATCCTCCATTATCGTGAATCTTCCTGTTTCCAGCCATTTTCTAAAACCCAAAAAGAATAGTGTGAGAGGAAAAAAAACATGCTAGGGAAATCAACATAGTAAAGGCGGAGTACCCTCAATATCTAACATCTTAGGTTAAATTCTAAGATCGTTACCGTAATTCTAGGACTATAACCTATACTTATACTTAACCTTAGGGACATCCCTAGACATACCTTAGAAATATCTCTAGGGATCTCACTAAAGTTCTTGCATCCTAGTTTCCAAAGGTTGACTAAACCTTTCCTCTGATACCAACTGTAGAGACCCAAAGCATGACGTACATTGACATTACATTACTTTTTCAGAATAATTAATACATAACAAAAATAGACACACAAGGACTGTAATAGTTTAGTGTCTTTGGAAACTCGGAATACAATCTTCTAATCATGGTGAAAGATCTTCAACATCTCCCACAAAGATCTTCACCTTTTTTTTATTACCTAAAACCTTTCTTTATATCATAGGAAAAAGAAAACATAAAAGGGGTTATCTCAAATGCTCAGTAAGGGTAAGCATAGAGAACATAAAACAATCCATAGACATTTGAATGTAATAAAAACATGAGCATAAAATCTAAACATCAAAATCTTGAGCAATGACATAAAACATCGCAGTACGTAAGGCATAGATCATGAAGAATCATTAATCATGATAAATTAGCATGGGAATAAAACATGTAATTGTGGAAACCATTAAGCACATGATATGATTTCTATAGTAGCCAAGGCATTGCTTCCAAGACCATCTTAGTGGACAAAATCCCTTTCTGAATCGAGTTCACTCCTCGTTCCAGTCCTGTATTCCTGAACCGGTTTAACTTGACATTCCAGCCATGTCTATCTCATGAGATATAAATCTTTACCCAATGCATTGGAGGGAGATATAGGGCCCACCCATCTCATAATGAAATCATTCTTACTTGTGCCACAAAATAAACATACATCATTCATAATAACCCGAAGAATAAAATTGGTTTCATAAACATCATTCCATCATCACGTAATCTATATAAAATAAATGGATATCATTTCATAATAAGAAATGTGATACCATGTAAATCTTAGAGACATTATACTTGAAACATACACATATGAAATAATGTCATCTTATATGGAAAATGGTTTTGGTAAAGCACTTGAAATGAATTCTTGAGGAAAATATACTTTCTTCTTGAAAATCATTTTCTTTTCACAAAATGCCATGAAATTTTAAAAGAAATAGATTTTGTTGAAAATATTCATGAAATATTTTGGAGGAAGATTCATGAAAATAAGGCTTTATGAAACCGTAAAAATCCTTTCATGCCGTATAAGTTAAAAAACAATCTTCTCGTACTTTCGCTGGAAAAGTCAAAAATTACTTCATAAAAGAAAGATTACATACATACCATGTAGTAAAAGTCAAAAATGGGTAAAAAAGACATTAGACATACGTGATACCATTTTTAGGAAACATGGACATGGATGAGAAAAATAACCCCAGTAATTACTTACGAATAAACAATCTTGGATAAGAACGAGATTGGAAAAGTTATCCCTTACCTTAGGTCTGATAAGCTTTGTACGTGTATGAACCTCCTGTATAATGATTTAGATATTGTAATTGACTTATTAGAAAATCGTATTCATTGTTATGATATTATATATGGTTCACTTATGGCTTTATATTACCCTTTCTTTTGTAAATTCCATGTTAAAGAAGTGTTTTGGGTAAAATCATTTATTTATCGTATGTGTTTCGACTTGTTGTTCTTGATATTATTACTTATATCCTGATTTAGATAATTCCAGAATGTAAAACATGATTTGTATATAATATATATTCATCATATACATATATATATTATATATCGATAAAAGGAATTAAATACACCGTTCATGGAGACGGTAGGCCGTACGTACGCATGAACGTTGTTTTCGTTTCCTTATTGACTTGAATGAAAATAAACAGATGACATAAATATATATATATACCTAAATCTAGTAGAATTATTATTTCATATATTTCATTATTATTCATTATATAAACTTTATGATCATTCATGTATGGTTAACATGGAAAATGAATCTCATCGCGTCGTGGAGACGGTAGTCCGTACGTACGCACGAGCGATGATATCATTCCCATAATTATTGAACATAATTGGAGTGGATGGTATAATATATCAGAATCAGTATGATGTTATAATAACCATATATAGTTATTCTTTACACAATTATACCCATCCATGTAAGGTGTTGGTGGAAAAACAGATTTCACCACGGCGTGGAGACGGTATTTCGTACGTACGCACGCGTGGTGATTTCGTTTTCCGTAGGATGGATAGATGGTGAAAAAGGGTTGTTTCATAATTATAATAACATATCAGTATATGAGTTATAATTATGTTATTACTTCATAATTAAACAACTAAAGAATAATAAGTGGAAGAAGAAATAAAGTTGAAAGAATCGGTAACGGACATTACCTCTTCTTTGAAGCGCCTCTTTGAGACCACCTCTTAGGGCACTAATATTGGTCTTTAAAGAAGACCAGAACATCTAGGATGTTTCTATGGAAGTGTAGAAGATAATTTTTCAGGGTTTGGTTGAGATGGGAGGCTCAAAGTTGTGTGAGGAAGAGAGGGAGGAGGTGCCCTTTTATAAGGGAGGAGAGGGGCACCTTTGGAATAACAAAAAATATTATTTTATTATAAAGTCATATTCGGTTTTTAATAGCTCCATATTGATTTATTTCGAAGATAAGGTGGGGATGGGTAGAAATCCTCTCATCCAATAGAATTTAGATAAGTTTAGATTTCTATTTTAACCTTATCATTTAGATTTCACTTTAAGTTAAATAATTTTACTTTTACTGTGTCTTCTTGTTTTCTTACACTATAAGGTTACTAAACTTACTATAACAAGTCAAAAGAACCCCAAGTTGTTAATTATTAATATATATAACCTTATCTAAGTCATTTGGACGAACCTTATATTTTTAAGAATAAAATAACAATTAATAATATAATATTTGTTTTAAAAACTATTTTATGTCAATTTTGACATTATTTGGTAATTGATTTTTGTGAAAATCATAAAAGAATGATTAGTTCTAAAAAAGTTACTTAAATAAATACTAACATGTCATATTAACCTATAAGTTTTTTTTAAATTCATAAAAAGTCTCAAATTACATTTATTTGGGTATTTATAACATCAATTATGTCAATATTTCATTAATAAGATAATTACTGCATCATCTTTGTGTCATAAATAAATTAAATTGTTTAATGTCTAAAAATTATAAATAAAATACCATTATGTAGGAAATATTTTTAGATTTATAATTAATATTTATAGTTTAATTTATCTTATGTGTAACCCTATATTTAAAATTATTTACTTATTAAACTTTGATTTTAACTATTTTAACCCTTCTTTAAATAACTTAATATTAAATGTCCTAATCTAATCCATGTGGTCCTAAATGGTCATATTTTATACCTAAGGTTGTTTTTAGTCGAATTACACTTATCCAATAGAATTAGGAAATGTGTTAGGGTAATAATAATATCATTTTTACCCTTAATTATCCTTTTTTACTTTTAACCATGGTAAATAAAAGTAAAAAGTTACTATTCAACAAAAATTATTTTCATCTCATTGAACCACATTTTAGTCCTTGATATCAACCGTGTCTCTTGGATTTTTGAAATTCAATTCACAGAAGTGGTAAAATTTAATTTAAACTAAAAAAATTCAGTTTTTTAACTACCACTAAGTGGTTTCACTATTCATCAAAAATTGATGTTTTTCAGAAAAATACCAAAAATTCAGCCTAAGAATTATTTGATATTCCGAATTCAAATTTGATGTCTATTTTTCCAAATTCATAACATATAAGTAGCATTAATTAATTTTAAATTTAATCCCCGTTATCAAAACAAATAGCGTGTTTTTAAGAGATAATAACTATCAAAAGATTGACACTTGTTTATGTCTGGTTTAAATGTGAAATTACATCCAATGAGCAAAATTGTATTAAATGGTAAAAAAATATTTTAAATATACTTTAAACTCAATTAAAAATATAATCTAACCATATAAATTATTGCGATGAAAAAAGTTGTCTTTAATTAAAATATACCGTGTTTTTACTATACATTAAAATATGAAAGTTATCAGAATAATATGAAAATTTTATCCAAAGTAAATTTTTATATCCTGATTCCAAAGAAGAATTTTATTTTTTCAAATTTAACTTATAGACATGTGAAAAAAAAGATTTAATGTGGGTGCGCCATCAAAAGGCGGCAAAACTACATTTTTTGAAAAATACTTATTTTACTCGAAAAATTGATTTTTTTCTCATACCATGTTCTAGAAAATGTGTAAGATGAATAATAATGCTATAAAATTCAAAATGTATTTGATACTATTCATAACGGGTAGTTTATATAACATATCGTTGTTTAGCGAAACTCAGTATTGCGTACAACACATGCTATCATGGAAGGTCGTGATTGCGTGTAATTCAAGCCAAGTCCGGGATGCATGTTGCGCAAGCCCCTTTTGGTGTAGTGTACAACACAAGACATTAATGAAAATAAAATCTTGGGGTGTCACATATGGCTTGTAGAGGAAGCTGAAACTCAAATAAGGGTCACGGCGGCTGAGAAGTCGTTGTCACCGCATACATACGATAAAAAAACATTCCTTTTGTCGTTTAGTAAAACGCTTCGTATAAAAAAAGATTCCTTTTGAAGAAGAGTAAAAGTCAAAGGGGTTTATAAACCGTATAAAAGAATGTTGTGTATAAAACAAAATATTCCTCAATGAATGGAGATTGAGACGAAGTCCCATACCTCGGGTCCGACTTGACTCGATCGTTCTTTAACGTCCTGAATAATAAACTTGAGTTAATTTCTACTTGCTTAAGAACCATTTTCAAGTTCATTATTCCTCTTATATCACTTATTACCATGTTATGAACACTATTTAATTATTTAAGTTAATAATGGTCGTTTTGTCGATCATTGGTACTTGATTCAGAAATAAACTCTTTATAATTACAAGTTGTTCATGTGGTAAAATATCCATTATATCAAGAATTATATTCATGATCTAGATATCATATATATCAAATATATCCAGTATATACATGCATTTATAATATTACATAATCATTTAGAGGTAAGAAATGAAATGCACATTTCATGGAGACGGTAAGCCGTACGTACGCATGAACGCTACTTTCATTTCTATGTCATATTAATGGAATTAAAACTAAATGAGAGATATGTATATTTTAATTACAGAATTATATTCATCATTTATATGTAAAATACATTATATATATCCATTATATATTTTTACTTATAATAGTACATTACATTTTGGGATAAGAAATGAAATGCACAGTTCATGGAGACGGTAAGCCGTACGTATGCATGTACGCTGATTTCATTTTTATCTCATACATTAATCAAAAGAAATAATAATGATATAAAGGATTATTATAATTCCATTATAACATCATATATAATAACTTTAACTCCATCCTTTATACATCCCACATATGGCATTAATGAATCAAATCACATTGAGGGGGTGGTAGTCCGCACTTCCTAAAATGAAGATATCGCGTTTACCCATAATGGAAACCATACAGGTATGACATAAATGAAAAATACAGATTCTTAAGAAAAAAATAAACATATTATATATCATATATAAATATAGTGACATCTTAATGGCCACCTTTGAAGGTGTTATATGAGTGTTGAACAATCATCATTTCGTGAGGCAGAAATTCGCCATCCACAGAAACTGTATGTTCTTTAACCATTAGATATAGGTGTGTGTAAGTGTAGCTCGAATCCATCACATTACAAAATCATAGTATATTGAAGATACTGTTGTTGTTAAAAAAGAAAGAAAAAAAAAGAGTTTAGGGGGTTGGAGAAGCAAAATAAAACATAAGAACACAAGAGAAAACACTACCTTTAAAACGGGTAACTCTTTTTTATTTGAGATCAAAGGCTTCCTTGGGAAGACTTATGCAAAAAGTGAGGCTTCTAGGAGTAAGATAGTGATTTGGAGAGACAAAATTGGAATGGTTTGGACGAGAAAAATTCTTGAGGGGTGTGGGTAAGGTAGTAGAGGTGGGGGCCTTTTATAAGAGGAGAGGAGGGACACTAGTGGAAAGTTAAGAAAAGATACTTTATTATAAAATTATTTTCGGATAAAAAAAGTACCAAAATTATATACTTCGAGGATAATGTGATAAGAGTTATAAATCAACCCATTAAATAGGTTTTTTACAAGTGTAGGTTTTAGATTTTACATTATCTTTTCATTTTATTTAAATCGTTAAGTAATGAGGTAATCACTGCATCGTCATGGTGTCATAAATAATTTAATTTATTTAATGTCTAAAAATTATAAAAAAAAATATCATGATGTAGGACATATTTTTATATTTATAATTAATATTTATAGTCAAAAATATGAATTGTATAACCCCATTTAAATGTTTTTTAGTAAAACAACTCATGCTTGTGACATTTTTATTTTAACTTTAAATAAAAAG
Source organism: Viscum album (assembly GCA_963277665.1). Classification (NCBI taxonomy): domain Eukaryota; kingdom Viridiplantae; phylum Streptophyta; class Magnoliopsida; order Santalales; family Viscaceae; genus Viscum; species Viscum album. The sequence goes on from OY728130.1 coordinate 928,061,006, forward strand.
TTATTTATGTCATTTCCCTACCAAAGTGGCTCCATGGGGTCCCCAAGTTGACCCATGGATTTTCTTGGTCGTCCATGACACATCCAATAAGCGTAGGACATGTGTATAGGTCATTTCATATTATTAAAACATTATTTTTCTCTTAAATTACACTAATTACCTCTAATCGCGATTAAAAACTTAAAAGTTACTATTCACCAAAAAAAATATTTTAATCTCATTGAACCACATTTTACTTCTTAATGACAACCATGTATGTCGGATTTTTGAAATTGAAAACACAAAGGTGGTAAAATTTCATTTAAACAAAAAATTGGTTTTTTTAACTGCCACTTAGTGGTTTCACTATTCATCAAAAATTGATGTTTTTCAGAAAAATACCAACAATTTACACAAAGTAAATTTTGATGTCCTGATTACAAAGAAGAGTTTTATTTGGTCCAATAGAATGTATAAGAGTGGCCAAAACTATATTTAAATAGGGTTCGCCATCAAAAGCCGATAATTCGACCTTTTAGGGAATATTTGAGTATCTATGCAAAAAATTGAATTCTTTTCTTATTTTAAGCCTTTATCTTTTATTGTATAAATGTAAAAACATTTAAAAACATATATAATCATATTTTAGTTATTTCTATTAATTCCCGCCAATACAACGGCTACGTGTTAACTATTATTTAAAATAATATTATTTTATTACTAGTGTGCAACTTAAGATTTCAAAGAAACTCTTTGTTGCGTATCGGGTATGCTATCGAACATAGAAACCCCTTTAAAGTAAAATTAATATTAAATTCGTAAATATTAATAAATATGAAAATGTATTATTCTTTATTTACCTGGGATGTTACATCCTTCCCCCCTTTTGGGAATTGCATCCTCGCAATTTTATTCACTTATCAAAATAAGTGGGGGTATTTATCCTTCATAACATTTTTAGATTCCCACGTTGCCTCTTCAACCATATGGTTTTTCCATAAAACCCTTACCTGGTGAATTACCTTATTCTACAACACTTGCTCTCTATGGTCAAGAATTTGGATCAGTTGTTCCTCATAAGATAGATTCTCTTGCAACTGAACTACCTCTGGACTCAAAACATGAGATGGATCTCGCATGTACTTCCTTAACATTGAAACATGAAAAAAATTGCGTACCTGAGATAAACTCGGAGGTAAAGCCACTCGGTATGCAACTGATCCAACTCTCTCCAAAATTTCACAAGGTCCAATGAACCTTGGACTCAACATTCCTTTCTTACCAAATCGCATCACACTTTTCCATGGCGAAACTTTGAGAAAGACATGATCACCTACCTCGAAAGATAGATCCTTCCTCCGGTTATCCGTATAACTTTTTTGCCTGCTCTGAGCTGTTCTCATGTGTTTCTGAATCAACTGAACTTTTTCTGCCATCTCTTCTACCAATTCTGGTCCCATCAGCTTCCTTTCACCTACTTCAACCCAAAAAGCTGGAGTTCGACACTGTTTTCCATATAATGCTTCAAACGGAGCCATCTGTATACTGGAATGAAAACTGTTATTATATGAAAACTCAACCAAAGAAAAATGTTGGTCCCAACTTCCCTGATAATCCATCGAACAAGCATGTAGCATATCCTTCAAATTCTGAATCGTTCTTTCTTACTTCCCGTCTTATTGCGGATGAAAACTTGTACTAAAATTTAATTCAATACCCAATGACTTCTGAAGGCCTTTCCAAAAGTTAGAAGTGAACCTGGGATCATGGTCAAATAAAATGGAGAGAGGAACTCCATGTAACCTGACTATATCTTTAAGATACAAATGGGAATGTTGATCTAGGGAAAAAGTATCTTTTATAGAATGGAAATGAGCAGATTTAGTAAAGTGATCAACAATAACCCAGATTGCATTATTACCTCGAGGTGTCTTCGGCAATCCCACAACGAAGTCCATGGATATATTCTCCCATTTCCACTCAGGTACTGGTAAAGGATAAAGCATCCCTTTCGATAACTGCCACTCTGCTTTAACCTGTTGACATGTCAAACACTTCACAGTAAAATCAGCAATGTCTCTTTTCATTCCGTCCCACCAGTAATACTCCCTAAGATCTATATACATCTTAGTACATCCTAGATGAAATGAAAATAGAGAACTACGAGCTTCACATAACAACTCTCTCTTCAATTGTGAATCACAAGGCACCCACAATCTCTTCCCAAATCTCAAAACACAATCATTATCAATTTTGAATTTAGGAAACTTACCATTCTGAACCAGCTCTACCTTTTTCTACAACTCGCTGTCTTGATTCTGTGCTTGCTTAATTCTGTCTGATAGAGAAGATTTTACTCATACCTGAAACAAAACAGAAAGACATCCTGCACCAACAACTTCTATTCTAAAGTTCATCAAATCCTTAACCAAAGGATCACATTCCAAACACAACATTGTTAATGAAGCATTACTTTTTCGACTCAAAGTATCAGCCACTTTATTTTCTTTTTCTGGATGGTAATGAATTGTACAATCATAATCCCTGATTAATTCTAGCCATCTCCTTTGTCTCATGTTCAATTATTTCTGAGTGAATATATACATTAAACTTTTGTGATCAGTATATATTTCAAACTTTACTCAATACAAATTATGCCTCCAAAATTTTAAAGTGAAAACAACAGCAAATAATTCCAAATCATGTGTAGGGTAATTTACCTCATGAGTTTTCAATTGACGTGAATCATATGCAATTACCTGATCATTATGCATAAAGACATAACCAAGTCCCTTCAATGAAGCATCACTGTAGATAACAAACTCACCATTCCTGGAAGGAAGTTCCAAAACTGTAGCATTCACCAATCTTATTTTCAGTTCCTGAAAACAATCATCACATTCTTTTTTCCAGATAAACTTAACACCCTTCCGAGTTAGCTTAGTCATTGGACTAGATAACCGTGAAAATTTTCTAACAAACCTTCGGTAATAGCCCGCCAAACCAAGGAAGCTACGAATCTCAGTTACATTTGTGGGTCTTGGCCATTCTTCAACAACCTTTGTTTTTGCAGGATCAACAGTTATCCCATATTTAGAAACAATATGACAAAGGAAAGAAATTTGTTGCAACCAAAACTCACACTTGCTTAATTTCCCATACAATTTCTTTTCTTTTAAGGTTTTAAAGATAACCCTTAAATGACTTTCATGCTCCTATTTACTTTTATAAAACACCAAAATATCATCAATAAAAACAACCAAAATTTTTCACCTGAGTCAAATGAGCCATCACTGCAAAAAACTGTTTAGTTTTGATTTTGACCATCTCAGGGGTCATTTCCCTCTGTATGCCTTCCCAGAAAATATGTTCTGTTTCCTCTATGAAAAACCATTCTTAACAGAGAAATATCTTAGGCGAATCAACATGGTAATCATCAAATGCTATATCATTTCAATCATACCATAAATTAATTTATAATTTAACAATTTTCTAACTCCTAAAGTTGTCTAAATCGACCTCTAATACCAACTATAAGCATGTTAACATACCCCATCAAATCATGAATAAATCATAGAAATCATAAGACATAAAGGTAACTTGAGGCATTCATAACATTCTTACGTAGGGAGTAACCCTCTTGGTTAGGTTTGGAATACCAATCACAGTATAGTCCCTAAATCACTTCAGAGAATCCGTAATGTTTAACTCCTTCGCATTACCCAATGTATTAGAGAGCTTTATCGGGCTCACCCACCCTTATTTAATCACATAACCACTCATCTTCATAATAATTCCCAAGAACCATAACATAATCATATCACACAAAACATACGTAAAGGAAACATAACATTTCCACATTTCAATCACAAGATATAAATACAACACATTGATATAATAAAAACATTATGAAAACCATTTTCAATACCAAAATAAAAGAAAAGTAAAACATGGTATTTATTTTTCTTTTAAAAAAAGGTAAGACTTGTAGAGGAAGCTGAAACTCAAATAATGGTCACAGCGGCGGAGAAGTCATTCTCGTCGCATACGTACGACAAAAAAAACAATCCTTTTGTCGTTTAGTAAAATGCTTCGTATAAAAAAATATTCCTTTTGAATAAGTGTAAAAGTAAAAGGGGTTTATACACCGTATTAAATAATGTTGTGTATCAAACAAAATATTCCTCAATGAATGGATATTGAGACGAAGTCCCATACCTCGGGTCCGACTTGACTTGATCGTTCTTTAACGTCCTGAATAATAAACTTGAGTAAATTTCCACTTTCTTAAGAACCTTTTTCAAGTTAATTATTCCTTTAATATCACTTATTACAATGTTATGAACACTATGTAATTATTTAAGTTAATAATGGTCGTTTTTTTGATCATTAGTACTTGAGTCAAAAATAAACTCTTTATAATTACAAGTTGTTAATGTGGTAAAATATCCATTATATAAAGAATTATATTAATGATGTAGATATCATATATATCATATATATCCAGTATATACATGCATTTATAATATTACATAATCATTTAGAGGTAAGAAATGAAATGCACAGTTCATGGAGACAGTAAGCCGTACGTACGCATGAATGCTACTTTAATTTCTATGTCGTGTTAATGGAATTAACACTAAATAAGAGATATGTATATTTTAATTTCAGAATTATATTCACCATTTATATGTAAAATACATCATATATATCCATTATATATATGTACATATAATAGTACATTACATTTGGGGATAAGAAATGAAATGCACCGTTCATGGAGACGGTAAGCCACACGTACACATGAACGCTACTTTCATTTCTATCTCATACTTTATTCGAAATAAATAATAATGATATAAAGGTATATTATAATTATAGTATAACATCATATATAATAACTCTAACTCCATCCTTTATACGTCCCACATATGGCATTAACGAATCAAATCACTTTGAGGGGGCGGTAGTCCGCACTTCCTAAAATGATGATATCGCATTTACCCATAATGGAAACCATAAAGGTATGCCATAAATGAAAAATACATAATATTAAAATATAAATATCTCTCATTTAAATGAAGTAATCGCTGCATCATCATGGTGTCATAAATAATTTAATTTATTTAATGTATAAAAATTATAAAAAAAATATCATGATTTATGAAATATTTTTAGCTTTATAATGAATATTTATAGTCAAAAATATTAATTGTATAACCCCATTTAAAAATTATTTTAGTAAAACAACTCGTGCTTGTGACATTTTTATTTTCACTTTAAATAAAAAGTTATTTTTGTCATTTTCCTACCAAAGTGGCTCCATGGGGTCCCCAAGTTGACCCATGGATTGTCTTGGTCGGCCATGACACATCCAATAAAGGTAGGACATGTGTCTAGGTCATTTCATATTATTAAAACATTATTTTTACCTTAAATTACACTAATTACCTCTAATCGCGATTAAAAACTTAAAAGTTATTATTCACCAAAAAAATATTTTAATCTCATTTAACCACATTTTACTTCTTAATGACAACCATGTATGTCATATTTTTGAAATTCAAAACACAGAGGTGGTAAAATTTCATTTAATTGAAAAATTAGTTTTTTTAACTACTACTTAGTGGTTTCACTATTCATCAAAAATTGATGTTTTTCAGAAAGATACCAAAAAATTTACACAAAGTAAATTTTGATGTCCCGATTACAAAGAAGAGTATTATTTGGTACAATAGAATTTATAAGAGTGACCAAAACTGTATTTAAAGAGGGTTCTCCATCAAAAGGCGATAGTTCGACCTTTTAGTGAATATTAGAGTATCTAAGCCAAAAATTGAATTCTTTTTTTTATTTTAAGCCTTTATATTTTATTGGATAAATGTAAAAACATTTAAAAAAACATATATAATCATATATTAGTTATTTCTATTCATTCCCTCCAATACAACAGCTACCTGTTAACTACAATTTAAAATAATATTATTTTATTACTAGTGTGCAACGTAAGATTTCAAAGAAACTCTTTATTGCGTATCGGGTACGCTATCGAACATAGCAACCCCTTTAAAGTAAAAATAATATTTAATTCATAAATATTAATAAATATGAAAATGTTTTATTCTTTATTTACCAGGGATGTTACAGTTTCAAATACCCAATAATACATATATAATTACAATTGTGGAGCTTGAGGATTTGAAGAAACAACTACAGGATAATATGTATAAAGGGTTTATATGACCAAGTGCTTCACCATGGGGTGCACCAGTACTCTTAATCAAGAAGAAGGATGGGTCAATGCGCCATTTCATTGATTATTGTGAGCTCAACAAAATCATGATAAAGAAAAAGTATCACCTACCCTTAATTGATGACTTGTTCGATCAGCTATGTGGAGAACAATACTTCTCTAAGGTGGATTTGTAGTCGGGATATTACCAAGTAAGGGTGAAGGAGGATATCCCCAAGACTGCTTTTCCTATAAGAGACAGAAACTAAAAATCCATATTAATTCTTTTCAGAATCATTAATGCTTCATAAATATTCATGTAATTCATGAATAGAGTCTTTAGATATTACCTCAAAAAAATTGGTAGTCTTTATAGATTATATTCTAATATACTCCAAAACCATGGAGAAGCATGAGGAGTATTTAAGAACTGTACTAGAGACCTTGTGAAAGGTGAAGCCCTATGAAATGTAAAAAAAGTGTGAGTTCTAGTTGAAGGAGGTCTCATTCTTGGGTCATATCATCCCAATCAATGAGATACATGTGGATCCCTCCAAGACAGCTGCAATTGAGGGACAGATGAGGCCAACATCGGGGATGGATATCCGTAGCTTATTTAGGTTAGTTGTATATTTTTATCAATTTGTGAGAAATTTCACATGATTTTAAAACCCTCTTACCAAATAACATAGAAGGGAGTAATGTTTTCTTGGAGTGATAAATGTGAAGAGAGGTTTAAGGAGTTGAAATTGAGGATTATCACTGCACCTATTCTCACACTACCCACAAGTGGATAACTTTTTGTGGTATTTAGTGATGATTCAAAGAAAGTAATAGGTTGTGTGTTGATGAAAAATGAAAAATTCTTTACCTATGCATCAAGGCAATTTAAATTTCATGAGAAGAACTATCCAATACATGATCTCGAGTTGGCTGTAGTAATCTTCACTTTAAAGATTTGGTGACAATACCTATTTGGGGAGAAGTGTGAAATATACATGGATCACAAAATCATCAAGTATATATTCACATGGAAATATTTTAATATGCACCAACGAAGATGGTTAGAGCTGATCAAAGATTATGACTTCTCAATCCATTACTACCATGGGAAAGAGAACAAGGTGGCAGATGCTCTAAGTAGAAAGGATCCAAAAATTCTATCATTGATGAGAATTGAAAAGGATCCAATATTTTTAGATTTGATGAAGATGGACATGGGAATCATAAATAAGGGAACATCATCAATCCTTTAGAAAATTATTTCTCAAACATCTCTTTTGGAAAAGTTAAGGATGCTCAAAAGGATGATGTGGGAATTCAAAAGAAAGTGGAAACTATCAAAAAAGTGAAATCCTCATAGTTCAATATTAATGTAGAAGAAATTGGGAGATTTGGTAAAATACTATGTGTTCTATCAAGTCTAGAGCTGAAGAAGGAACTTTTGGATGGTGTACATAGTTCAAATATCTCCATTCACCCAGGAAACAGAAAGATGTATCGAGATCTCCGAAAGATTTATTAGTGGGAAAACATGAATAAGGAGATCACTGAGTATACATCAAAGCGTCTGGTATGTCAGCAAGTGAAGTTTGAGAGGCATAAGTATGAGGGGATGATGAAACCATTACCTATACCGGCATGGTAATGGTAAAATATCACCATAGACTTTTTCACTGGTCTTCTGAAGACATCCGAAGGAAAAAATAAAATCTGGGTTGTTATGGACCATCTTACAAAGACTTCACACTTCATTTGAATTCGATAGGATTTCTCATTGGATAAATTGAAACAGATATATATTAGAGAACTGGTAAGGATGAATGGAGTAGCACTATCAATTGTATCTATTCGAGATCCAATATTCACCTCTATGTTATGGAAGAGTCTTCAACATGCTCTGAATACTGATATAATCTTCAGTATGTCTTATCATCATCAAATTTACATTTTTATTAATAAAGAGAACCCATACAGAAAAAAATAAAAATAGAGAAACCTAAGGAGGTCTGAAATGATGCAAGCCAAGGGCCTCCCCTTTATTCAAGTTTACCCCTTCGGGCTTCAAAGTGGAAATGTCATGCAAACAAACCGAATCATGGACAAGGACTTCCATGTAAGCAAGATGATCTACCACTTGGTTTCCCTCAAGCCAGGTGTGGCTGATTTTGTTACCATTGGAGAGGGTACCTTTTCACTTTCTGATAATATACTTTAGTACGTATTATCTTCCTCAAATTGATGGCCAATTTGAGCGGACTATCCAAACACTTGAGGAAATATTTAGAGCATGATCAATGGTCTTAAAAGGAGTATGGGATCAACATCTTCCTCTAGTTGAGTTCTCTTATAATAACAGTTTCCACTCAAGCATCCAAATTACTCCTTATGAAGCCCTATATGGGAAGAGGTGAAGAACATCGGCATGTTGGGATGAATTTGGGGAGAGAAAATTCCTAGGTCCATAAATGGTCAAAGAAATGGTGGAGAAGGTTAAGACCAACCATTAACACATTAAAGCTTCTCAAAGTCAAAAAAAGGCATATGCTAATAATAGTCGACGAGGCCTAGGGTTTGATTTCAGAGACATGGTATTCCTCCGCATATCACTGTGGAAGAGAGTTATGAGATTTTGGAAGAAGGTAAAGCTTAGTCTAAGGTACATCAAAACTTTTGAGATCCTTAAATGCATTAGAACAGTGGTCTATCTATTATCACTCCAACCCAACCTATATTAAGTACAAGATGTATTCCATGTATAACTCTTGAGAAATTACATACTTAACCCATCGCATGTACTCAATATATAGGTGGTACCATTGGAGAATGACCTCTCCTGTGAAGAGTAGTTGGTGAAGATCATAGACCATAGGAAAAAAGTTCTAAAAAATAAGAAAATTCCCCCCATTAAAGTGTTTTGGATAAACCACATGTTTGAAGAAGAAACATGGGAGTTAGAGGAAATGTTGTAGTAGAGTTACCTGCATCTGTTTTAGTGTTGTAAAAGGAAATTTTGATGGAGAAATATCTTAATGGGGAAAGATTGTAATGACCCAAAATTTTATCAATGAAAATTCCTCTTGATCAAATTAAATGTCTTATTATGTAAAATGGTTTGGTTTTAAATTTTTGGATTTCAAAATACCGTTAATAATTGTGACCATTGCAAATATATCCATTGAACAGTGATCACATGATTTGTATAAATATAGGGATATAACAAATCCAATTTACTCAGAAAAAGGAAGTAATGACCTCATCCAGTAGAATTGATCCATACGAAGCCCATTTTTTAGAGCTCAGAAAGGATGTGGCATCACTGGTCATCTCTTGGGACCAAGCCCAAGATGAGATTCAACATGTTAAGCTCGAATGGAACTGCCTACCGGAGAAGTGAAAGTTGAGATAAATTACCACCCGAACGATGTTATCTGATCCACCTCAATAGTTTGTCACCATCATACACCTTACCCTTAGGTTATATACGGGTGTTATAAGGGGTTATGTAACAAGGCCCTATAACTATGATTATGTAAATTATTTTTTATAACGAATATACATTCATTTTATCATTATTACTTTGTAAGTAGTTTTAAAAGTACAAATAGTATTTTTAGTTTATAATAAATTAAGAAATATATTTTGATGAATTAATGGATTTTTGAATTAAGAAATATTTTAATAAAATATTATTACTAAATTTATTTTTATTAAATATAAATGATAATATAATTTTTATGAATACAATTATAATTTTTATTAAGTCTTGAAAGCTGTTTTTGTCAGAACACATGAATTTTCGATAAATGTCAATTTTTTATTTTAAAAGTAAAAAATAACATATTTAGAAAAAAATAGATAAAATGAATTTTATTTTTTGAATTAGGACTTAAAAATTATTCAATCTTGAATTTTTCATAATTTTCTAAGATAGTCTATTTTTTTGGGTAAAAATTAAATACCATTTAAATATATAATGTGTTTTATGACATCATAATGACCCAATAGTGATGTAATAAAATACTATAAATGAGTTCTTCGGCTAATATATGTTTTATCTTTAAAATAATGTGATTTACAATTTTTTTTATTAATTTTATGGTGCCTTAATGGACCTTCCAAGATTTATTAAACATTTTAACTTTTTAAATTGATTTCCTTGAGAGTGTGACTCACCTTCACATAAGCAAGCCTAATATTTTAGTAAGTTGGAACATTGTCCTTATAAAATAATGTTTTACACTCCACTTTGTAAAACAACATGGGAAAAAACCACAGGATGTTTTGTGGTTTTGAATAGTTTAATGTGTAGGGTCCAAAACCTAAATAATAAAGAATTCCCTCCCTTTTCTTATACAAACCCACCCATGCTCCCACTTCCTATTTACAAAAATCCTTTGGTTCTCGACAAAACTCTTTCCTAATATCTATATAATCCTCCAAAGGTTCCCCAAGTTCCCAATAATCCTCTGTTAATCCTCTCCGAAGCCTTTGGGATCACACTTCCAAGTAAGGGATTTCTTCCTCTCTTTTTTTTTTCCAAGTTTCTTTATGTTTCTATACCCTTGTCTTTTCAATTAAAAATGTGAAGGTATGATTTTTCACCACCCATATACATCCCTACATATGTTTTAAAGATGATATACACCTTTCTTTCTCATTAATTCCTCCCATTTACACCTTTTACCATGCTGAAATTCCTTTAGGAATTTTTCCCTTCTCATTTACATTCAAGAAATTCTTTTTTATTATGAATCTAAATTCCATTACATAAATTGGGACATGTACATGTATTACCCCCTCAATTTCCATTTCATGTACATATTATGAGGCACGACTTTCTCTATCATCATCCATTTTTATGAATTATTATGTCACACTGTTATGTTTCCAAATTGCACCGTGATTTTCCAAACCAAAGCCATGATGTAGTGAATACCATGCCCATTTTTTTATCAATGGTATTAAACTTTATGAACATTTACTTATTGATTATAGATTTTCATGTATGAATTACAAATTATTTTATCATGGAATAAATGATGATGTTTAATGAATCCATGTTATATGATCCATGTGGCACACTTTTGCATGAAATGAAATGATTAAGAAGGATACGCCCTGATAGCGCACTAATGAATTGGATAAAGATTATTATCATGATACGTTAAGTGAAATGAGAGATTACTCATGATAATTCAAGTGAAATGATCATTTAATCATGATCCTTTTTCAATGAGCCTTGGATCATGCTAATATCATGTTAAATGTTGTTTCCACGATTCTATGTTATGATAATCATGTTATATCATGCCTTTATGTTCATGTTTCTCTTTCACTCTATTGATATGCCTATTACCTAACGTGTTCTATATTCTTAATGTTATGATTTTTTACTCCCTTAGTTGGCTTTATATATCACCCTTTTATTATTTATGTCCTCATGTTATCCCATGCAATTCTATGTACAAAGGAATGATGTGGTCATGTAAAAGAAGTTTTCATTAAGATGTTGCACTTTATGTTTTAGGTTGACATGTAATGTTCCTAATTTCAAAAGACACTAAACCTATCGATTCTCATTGTTTTATTAAGTGCATATTTATGTAATAAATCATGTTTATTTTTGTAATAAAGATCGGGGTTTTTATAAAACCAATCCTTGATACATTCCATGTAAGGTTTGAATGAATCATGTTACATTGAGGAGGCGGTAGTCCACATGTCCGCACATGAAGTTATCATATTTACATAAAATGGAAAGAAAGAATCTATTTATTTTTATAATAATTTATGAAGAGTAAATATATCATATATATCATTTATTGTATAAAAATAAAGTGTCCATCCTTTTTCCCAAAAATTATATTTGGTAATGTAAAAAATGAACAACATTATTTCGTGAGGCGGTAGTTCGCCATAATAAAGAATGGTAGGTTCATTTTAAATTTTACGAAAGTGTGCGTAGGTGTAGGTATGAAAATTTTAATAAGAAAATATCTATATATTTAAGATACATGGGTTATTATATAAAAATTCAATAAGAATATTTTAGAAGGTGGAGAATGAAAACAAAACAAAATATCATGGGAATGGATGTTACCTCGTCTTTGGGTAACTCATTTGTTTGCACCAAAGGGATTCCTAGTAAGTATTTATACAAAAAGGTAGGATTATAAGAATACGTTAGGGTTTTCAGGATCTTATTTTATCATATTTTGGGTGATTCAAAGGGCTTTAAATGTGTTAATAAGTGGAAGGGGTGAGTTACTTTTTATAGTGGAGGAGTTACATTTATATAAATATTTGAAAATGTAATTAAACCTACGTTTTTTCCAAGTAAAGTTGACCTTATAATGATAAAGATATAAGACAAAGACAAGGGTATATAGGTTTTAAATAAGAATATAAAATAGATTTTGGGAATGTTTATAGGTTATTTTGTTCCACAGGTGTATGGTTTAGTCCTTTGTTAAGCTAACTTTTCTCTTAGTAGCTATAATTAATTCTATCAACTTTAACTAATATTTATGGTAAAAAAAGTTTAAATTATTAAAAATTATTAATTATTCCTATTCTAAATATGGAATCCATTTTTACAAATCAATATCACATAATTGAAATAAACTAATTTAAATCCATTCCCAGAGACGGGATGAGAGAGTTGGTTTTTAAAGTAAAAATATCCAAATGTTTTAAATTTTATTATATCTGATTTAAATGGTAAATTGATTCAAAAAACCTGAATATGAATAATTTATGTAAAATTTATCTAATTAATTTTTAAAATCAAATTAAAAAATAATTTCACTATATAAATAAATTAGATGAAAAGTTGGTTTTTAATTAAAATTCATTTTTTAAACTATTCATCAAAAAATAAAACTTCTCATAAAAATATCATAAATTCACCCAAAGTAAATTTTGATATTTATATTTGAAAAAAGGATGTTTATTTTGTCAAATAAAAATTACAAAACTATTAAATAATATATTTAAAATGGGTTCTCCATTAAAACATTGTAAAATTACCTTTTTGAAAAATACATCATTCTATTCATAAAATTGGATTTATTCTCACCCTATAGCAATAAAATATATTGGATGTTTATAAAAAACATTTATTGAATATATTATATATAAATAACACTGGAAAAATTAATCAAAAGTGTTTTGTTTAATTTATTGAGATTAAATTCTTCTCGTACATAGAAAAATACTTTTTTAATAAAAGTAATTTCTTAATTTTAAAATACTTCTTTCATTCACATATACTATTTGAAAATCAAATGATTCATTTGTATAAATTTTTAAAATAAATATTAAATATTTATTTAATATTATCCATAAATTCCACTCCAATGTCTAGGTGGTAGCTAAAATGATATTTTAATATTATTGTTAATGGTATATTGTAGTTCGGTAAAACTTAGCCTTGCGTGTTATGAAAGCTATCAAAGTAACTAAAAATTTTGTGTTCACAATCCAAATATATTATTGTGTGTATTAAAAGATAATATAATATATGTATCAAATATAGTGTATGATTAACTTATTGTTGCATATAATTCATGGAAAACATAGTGCTTTCATATAAGAAAATCCATATTCAGTTTTCTGTGATATGGAAAATATCAAATAGATTATATTAATTTGAAAACATTCTATCATAAAATCTAAAGGTGTTACATTTTAACCCGCATAAATTGAATTTCACCAATGAAATTCATCTATGTTATCAAATTTTTAATTCATGAAAGTTCCATTTATATAAACCCATATTGTAAAAATGAATATTAAGCCTTTATTTAAAAAAAGAATGTTAAAAACATAATGGTTACCAATATTAACTCATAAATAGGTTTCTATATATGTTTAGATAGGTGGAATATGAAAAAATGGACATGGAAGAAAAATATATCAATCATATTTTGATGGAGTGTTATAAAGATCATGGTCTAGAGAAAGTTAACAATCACAAAGCAATAAACTAAATATGCTTCAAAACGGTCACTGACATCATCAAAAATGAGGATGATATGACATAATTTTTTTCAAGACCCTTTTCCTGATATGGAATAATTTTTAGGATAATCTCTATTAACATGATTTCAAGACTAAATTACCCTTCATTATTCCCTAATCAATGACCACTTCATCACTTATTCCATGAAATGAAGGCGAGTTTTTCATTCCTGAAGCATCATGATATTATTAAAAATAATTATAGTTTATTTTATCTATCATTTTAAAAATAAAATGTTTAGAACAATTTATCCAATATACATAAATCCTCATATTGTAAGATAATACTTTAATATCTAAATATTCATATGAATTTTATCATAATCCATTCCATAAATTATTATAATTATAACCGTTCCAAATAATGGAAGTCTAAAACATTATAAATAAGGTCAGTAAATTTCTCATGAACTGATTAGAATTGAGTTCCCATGCGTCATAAATTATCTATTTTTTGTCTCATACCAAACATGTGAATATCATCATTATATATTCTCTTGAAACACGATAATAACATGAATTACAAAAAATAATTGTTGAAAACATGCATGTTTCATTATTCCATTTTTTATTGGATATATTCCTTTAACTAAAAATAATATAAATTCCATATATGAGAGTACAAACTACTTTTTCAAAAAATACTCTATTAATATTGAGGTAATTAGTACCTTCTGATTTAATTATTCATACCTAACATATCTTTATAAAAAAATAATTATCTCAACATTAATAATATATTACAGGTTATATTCCTTTATTCAAATTGTCACCTCACCGTGAAATAACTTTTCTAGTCCATCAGAACCATTTAATAAATTCATCTAAATCCTTATCAAAAAGACATAAAATGAAAAATCCTTATATATACCATAATTTATTAATCCAAATACATAAAAAATTAAATACTTATTCTCTAATGATTGGCTTGGAATAGGTCCTTAATTAGTTTAGAAGTAAATTATTAGGTTGTGGAATTGAGTTCTGTAATTCTCATGTTCTCCAGAGATAAGACATTAAACACCACGACAACATGTCACTATATGACCCTTTTTCCTGCATTATATAATATCTTCCCCTCTATTTTTAGGTACTCCTAATGGTTTAT
This sequence comes from Viscum album, assembly GCA_963277665.1. Taxonomy (NCBI): domain Eukaryota; kingdom Viridiplantae; phylum Streptophyta; class Magnoliopsida; order Santalales; family Viscaceae; genus Viscum; species Viscum album. The sequence continues at coordinate 928,076,350 of OY728130.1, forward strand.
CTTCCCTTCTTCTTGTAATGTAGGAATCCTAATATTCATTCTACTGTGATCCTTACCAAATGAACATTTATAAATGTCCATATTCCTCTTATTTTATGTGTTATCAATATCACAAAAGTTCACATAGTTAATTTTATATCACGATATCTGATTTGGCATAATCTTAATATATTTCTCTCTTGTCATTATCTAATTTTGTTTCTCAAAATCATATAATTTTTCTTAATATTTAATAGTAACTCATTTCCTTCTAGTTCCATCTATTGACTATAACCATAAATCATTGTGTGAGAAACATATATCATAGTTTAAATCCACATAATAATCAAAAAATACTCATAGGATGCCTAAATCATGACACGTACTTTTAAATCTATGACACCATAGGGTTATCCTTAGAGATATCCCTTGACACATCCTTATAAATATACCTAGGGTTATCACCAAGTTTTTATCATCCTAGTTTCCATAGGATGACTAATCCTTTTCTGTAATACCATATATAGAGACCCTTTGTTTTTCTACTTTTACATTACATAATTTTTTTTCGGAATAATAAATACATTACACAAATAGACTCTAAAAGACCATATAATTTTAATTCCACTAGAAACATGGATGATAAAAATAATTTCAAGTGAATTATATTCAATGTTTACCAAAATTATCTTCCCCATTAGTAACCATACATAAAACCTTTATTAATAACCTAGGGAAAAGAAAACATAATAGAAGGGTTAGCCCATATGATCCTTAAGTGTAAAAAGGGATATTTATAATCATAATCATGAACATAAGTGTATGAGAACATGATTATAACATTATAAGATTATACCCTACATATCAATGTTCACGAACATGAATAATTTTATAAACATTGGCAATTCCAAAGACATGAATAGTAAGGAAATCAAGAGCATAATACATGGAAGAATAACATAGGAAAAATACATGGAATTGTGGCATACACATTAGTGTATAACATTGTGAACATGTATAAGTAGAAACAAGATGAGTCAAAATGTTAAGGAAGTGAAATAAAGCCCTCGTATAAACTTATGGCAATGCAACCAGGTCCGTGCATAGCATTGTGAAAATGTAATCAGTCTCACACATAAACTTATGGACTTGCAAACAGGTCCATCCATAACATTCTGGACATGTAATTAGACTCACACATAAACTAATGGACATGAAACTAGGTCCATTCATAACATCGTTAACACATAATCAGGTTCATGCACAACATTTTGAACACATTATAAGGTTCACTCATAACATTGTGAACATGTAATTAGGTTCAAGCATAAACTTATGGAAACTCAACCAAGACAATGCACAAAATTTTGAAAATTTAATAAGGTTCACACATAACAGTGTGAACATTTAATCTGGTTCACACACAACTTTGTGAACATGTAATCAAGTTCACCCATAACATATATACTCCTGAGTCATCAATAATTACCCAATGCTCTAGAGGGGGATATAGGTCCAACCCGTCAAAAAATGAAATCACACATAGTTGTTCCACTAGATTATAAGTACTCATAAAATCATAACCCATGAAATGAAATGGGTATAAAAAACATTTAATCATATCATTACCTATGGAAAATATATAGACCTAATAATCATTTAACGAAATAATAACTAGTTATAAGTAGTGGGTTTCAAAAGAATATAACCAATGGAAGAGAAACGAGTGTTGTTAATGTTATTACATAAAATAATAAACCATTAAAGAAATAATATTAATGTTATTCTAGTATCATATCCCTAGTAAAACATAAATTATAACAAAATATTTCATCTTATATAGGGAAGGATTTTGAAAGAGAACTTGGGACATAGATTTTAGTCGCAAAAACAATTAAGGCATATAAAACTTTCCAAATAATTTTCATTGAAATGTACATAAAATTCATATAAATGAATAATTAAAATTAATTTAAATCATTTATTTAAGAAAATATATTTTTTTATTTGAAAAACATTTTTTAAAGCATAATATGTTTTGAAAACATTTTTCCTTTAAAAATAACCTTAGAAAATTATAAATCATTCTTGAAAACATTTTAAAAACCATTTCCATTAATACTTATTAAATAATAATGAATAAATTTAAAATAATTCTTAATCATAAATCTTTTTTGATAAAATTTTTATGAAACTTGGTTTTCAATGAATGCATATTTTTGATCAAAGAGAGATATAAATTGAAATATTTGAAAAACAAATTTTAAATTATCTTTTGTACTAAAGAGTGGGAAAATGGTACCAAAACTTGATGGTATAATTAATAACATAAAGAAAAGAAAATTCATTGGTGTTATTGATAAATGTATCATAATATTTCATAAATCAATGTATAATCATAAACAATATCGATAAATGATTAGTTTTCAGTAATAAACTATTACTACTTCAGTCATTTTAAATCACTATAAAAAGAATATAATAATATTAAATGAAGCTTAAAATATCATTAAATAAGTATATACATGATATAAAATTTAATAGGGTAGTATATTCACCCCATATAGAAATATAGGTTCATAATATGGCATGTATCCCAGAGAAAGAAAATTGAGACAAAAATTAATATACCGATTATGTAACTTTTGAACAATAAAACTGATGTAAGAAATGTCAAAAAATGTATATATAAATTCCCATTGAATTTTATTATAATAATCATATAATAAATTCATTTTCAGTATATACTCCACACAAAAGAAATCTGTGGTGAATATGACATAAGTCTCGCATAATTTAAAGTGAGATGAGAAAACTTGTACCTTAAGTCTTGAATTTCATTATACACATTCAAACCTCCAGTATAATAAATATATGTTTACTATAATACTACCAAAGAAAAATATTTTTATATATAAATCCATATGTTATTTTTTTATACTTTTTATTACCTTTTTATTAACAATTCCATGTTAATGTTACGTTTCATGTAATATCTGCCATATTTTTATTATATGTTTTGACTTGTTATTATTAATCCTCTAAAATAGATCAAAAGTTTTATATTTAAAGAATGTAAAACATGATATAAATATAATATATATTAATTATATATTTATTTATAATAATTAAAAAATATAGAAGTATGAAATGGAATACACTGTTCATGGAGACGGTAATCCATACGTATGCATGAATATTGTTTCTGTTTTATTATATTATTGAATGGAAGAATATAGATGACATATATATATATATATATTATAGTATCATTACTGTTACATATATATCATATAAATTCACTAAAACCATCCTTAATGAAATCTAGGTAAGGTATGAACGAATCACAATGCTTTGAGGAGGCGGTAGTCTATATGTCCACAAATGAAGTTATCGTATTTACAAAAAATTGATATAAAGAAAGAAGGTGTTTATATATTAATTCCATAAGCACAAATACATTATAAATATAATATATATCAAATAAAAATAGAGTTTTTATCATAATTTCCAACCCTGATAGGCGGTAAAGGAAAAACAAAAAACGTCATTTCGTGAGGCGATAGTTCGCTGTACAAAAGATCGATAAGTTCATTACCAATTTGATGGAAGTGTGTTTATGTGTCGATATAAAACTTAGAATAAAAAATATTATTATATTTATGATACATAATTTATTATATATTCATATAAAAATATTATTTTATGGTCGGAGAGTGAAAATAAAACCAAAGAGCTTGAGGTGGTATGTCACCTATTCTTTGGGTAACTCATTTTGGTTTGCAGAAAAGGGTTTCCATGGATTTAGTTTTTCCCAAAGGTGGGATTATAGCACAAAGTTAGTGCTATTGGAAAATTATTTGAGAAGATTTTTTTAAACCATATGACTTTAATGGAGTGAATAAGCTTGAGGTATGTAAAGCTTTTTATAGTGGGGGAGGAGTGACATTCTTGTAAATTTTTGAAAAGGGAATTCACCAATATTTTTACCATGTAATGTGAATCCAATAATGGTAAAAAAAAATAATGGGAGGATATGGCCAAAATAGGAACATAAAATGGCATTTGAAAAGTATTATATCTCATTTTGGGCGTTAAGTTTACGTTTTAGTCATTTGTTCAACTAATTTTTCTATTAATCACTATAATTAATTTTAATTACTTTCACTAATATTTTTGTAAAATAACTCTGTTGAAATTATTATTAATTATACATTATTATAATTAATAATATTAAATCTGTCTTCCCAAATATCAAACAGAAAATTGGTAGAAAAAATTTTAAATTTATTCTTTTATATGGGATAACAAAGAGGGGTTTTAATGTAAAAAAGTTTGAATGATTGAACTATTTTTATATCTAATTTCAATTTCAAATTGATTCCAATGAACTAAATTTTATTATATGGTAAAATAGATCTAATTAAAATTTTAAAAAATATCAAAATATAATATATTTATATAAATAAATTTGATTATATAAGAGTTTTGAATTAAAAATCAACATTTTTACTATTCATAAAAAAATGAAATTTCAGAGAAAAATACAAACAATTCACCTATTGTATATTATAAAATTACACTTACAAAAATGAAATTTATTTTTTCAATTAAAAATTACTACTATGTAAAAAATCATATTTAAAATGGGTTCTCTATTAATTTATGGTAAAAGGATCATTTTATAAATAAAAAAATTTTTATTTATAAATTTTTATTTATTCTTATACTATTCCAATCAAATATATTGGATGAGTACAAAAATTTTTGATTAAATATGTTATATATAAATTTTATTGATATTATTAATCAAAATTGGTTTGTTTTTAATTTACTGAGATAAAAAAATTTCTAGTACGTAGAAAATTAATTTTCATAGAAAAGTAATTTCTTTATTTTCAAATCATTCATTCATTAACTTATACTAATTGGGAACCAAAGAATTAATTTTATATACATGTTTCAATAGTATTTTCACAATTTAGTTTATGTTATTTGTAACTTCCATTCCAAAGGATATGTTCTAGCTATATTGAAATAATAAAAATTTTAATAATAATATATTATATTTTGGTAAAACTCAGCATTGCATGTTAATCAAGATATCAGAGGAACTTGACATTGTGTGTAACTCATGAGAAATATATTTTTGTGTGTAAGAAAATTTAATTTATCTATTGTGTGAAGTGTAAGCTTAAAATGGTGTTGCGTATAATGTTATACAAAATTAGTGATTTCATATAAAAAAATATGTTCAGTGTTTCATGAAATACAAAATATAAAAAATATTAAATTAATTTGAATAAAACATTTTAAAAAATATTGGTGTATTATAGGGAACTCTGTGGAATATTCATTGAGCTGAAAGTATTATTATCATTTATAAAACTATGCTTTGAACCTATGATGACTAATTTCATTAATATAGGATATGAAACTAGATTTATTAGACCAAGTTGATGTTGTATTTTTATTTCTAGTTTCATTTTTTCATAACTTTTCAGAGTAGGATAAGGTTTCTCAGATATCGGATCATAATTTTTTAACTATGAGGTTAGAACTTAATGGTGAGGATAAAATTTAGGGTTCAAAACTTAATGGGAGTTCATATTTGTGGTTTAGGGTTCATATGGTCACAACATTGGCTTATCTCGGACGTCTTCTTAGTGTCAACAACAATTCAAGATAGGATATTCATTAAGGAATATATAATATGTATACAACATTTAAAGAATAGTTTTGATGTATTTTTATGAAAATATCTATAGCAGATATTGTCTTGAGATTCTTCACTTATTGCTTGGTCAAGGTAGCACATCAAAAACCAGTGGGTATGTTGATTTCATTAATAATTCCCATATTGAAATAGGATCATATAGTTATGGATTTTGGGGCATGTCTACCAAGGTTAGTTACTAAACATGATTCTATATGGGTGATAGTGGATCCACTCATAACTTAGGCTCACTTCATACCCACTCATATAACCGACATAGTGGAAGATTTGACAGAAATATTAATTTTGGATATTTTAAAGAGTCATGGTGTTCATGTGTAAATTATATCTAATTGAGACCCCATGTTTATATATCACTTTTTGAAATCCTTACACTAAAAACATGGAATATATTGGAAATGAACGTGTCTTATCATCCTCAAATAGATATAAAATCTAATGGGATATTCGAAATATTGGGGTAAATTATTAGAGCTTGTGTGATGGATTGAAGTGTATCATTAAAGGAGAATATACCTTTAGTGTTGTTCTCATAAAATAATAATTAGAAATCCTTGATCATATGTCTTATTTTTAAGTATTTTATGGGTATCCATATAATTATTGACAATGCCTAGTGGAAGCATGCATGACTTTGTTAATTGGACCCATCCTTGTGTAAGAGATAACAATTAAGATTCAGTTTATGAGAAAGAGAATGTAGACAACTCAGATTCATCATAAATCTTACACTAATAATTTTCATCAACTATTTCAAATTGAGTTGAGAAATCATTTGTTTTTTATAATCCCATCAAGACATGGGAATCATAATTTTGATAATCATGTAATGTTTTCTCCCCAATACATAGTCCCATTTTAGATACATGAATGAGTTAGTGTGGTGAAATATCATTTGATTTCTCCTCCAAGGTTTATCTCAGTACACAATGTGTTTAATTTATCTCAATTGAAAATTCACTATCCCGATTCGAACAATGCGAATTGATAAGGTCACATTGTCCCAGAGTTGGATGTTATATTGATTCATATGCTGATAAATTTCTTTTATGCAATATATTCCCTTCATTTGGAAAATTATCAATATGTTGAAGGTTTTATGGAAACATGGTTGGATTCGAGAAGATAATTGGGATTATGAGATGGAAAGGCCAATGGTGGGGAGAATGAGGCACCCCGGTTTTAGGTACATGACTATTTATTTATTTATATTGTGTTTATATAATTTTATAGTCAAATTTTGGGAGTTTTTGTGGAGTTTTTAATGTTTTGGACTCATTTATAGAGGTTCAAAATTTATATGAGATTATTAGAAATCATTGACCATCTCTAGGAAACCGTCTAAGGGGAGATTGTGGGAACAATGCATGTTCATGGTTGGTGAATGGTTTGGCCAAACCATGTGATTGACTAGTAGAAACATTGAAATCTAAAATAGAAGAAAAAATAAAGTTGGTGACTATTTTTTCTATCAATGTAACCCAATTATATGAGGGGTTGGATTAAGATTGAATCATCACATAGTGGGAACACGGTTGGGAGAACTGCGCGGACTAACTATGCGGTGTATTGTTAGAACCTAAAAAAATGGGGATATATTTCAAATTAACTCCCCATATACTATTTAGTCTTTGAATTACTGTAGATCCATAATTCATTTTTTCTATGTAGTCTTTAGAGAAGATACATTTCGATCATTAAGTGATTCATATGAGAAGAAAATTTCATTGGAGACCCGAATTCATCAACAAGTCATTATTCTTCATCATTCTTCATAGAAAATCCCTTATTCCCTCATTTATAATAATATATATCATAAGTGATGGATCGATTAATGTTTTAATAAGGGAATACTAATATTTTATCATTGTGTTGATTAAAGGAAAGGATATTCAAGTATGGATCTAGAGTTTCGTTATGTTATTCTTTTTTCATTAATTGTTGACAGGTAGGTAGATTTATTTTATCTCCACATGATATAAAACTTAAAGGACTAAATTTTTTTAAATTATTTTCATGAAATGGTAGTTAAATACTTTTTTTATTCTTTATAGGGACCCATTTTGATGGTTTTTTAATTTTTGAGAAATGGATTGATTATGGAAACCCCCTTTTTTAAAGTTTAAAAATAATTATTTTAAATTTATTGTTTGTTTTTTATTCATGTAATGTGTTTATAGAAATTATTTAAATAATTAAAATATTGTATGTGGAAAGGTTCGGCATGTGTATTTGTTATACACGTTCGGTGTGAGTGAATTCATAGACACGACCATGTAGTAGGGGAATGTGTCTTTAGGTATCCCCATATTGGATACCATGTGATGACTTGGTTCATCTACGAGAGACTACTAAGGAGTATGGGACTTCCACCTATGCATGCATGGTGTGTGTGGAGGCATGGTTATGTCTATGAAAAATAACATCACATGGTTTTAAATCATGATAATTTTTTCCTACGGAAATTTTTTATGGTTTTGATATAAAATATTTAAGTTATTTTTAAACTATTTAATAAAAACTGTTCTAACAAATTTTATTATAGTGTCATGAGGAGGGATATTATTGGTAAATAATAGTATGTTTTTAATCACCCCCTTCTTGAGAACTATAGTACGTTAAAATAATTCATCTATCACGATATAGGTAATGGAATGGTATATATGTTCTTTAGTGATGCCTATCAATACCATCAGAATATATTTACGAGTTAAAGCTTGGATCATGGAATGGTGTTTAAAGGGATTATATCTTCTGGGTGTCTTGTATATTAGAGTGACTTTCCACTTTTCTGGTTATTTTACTCCTATTTCTTATTATACACTAATATTGGTAAATTTTTTTTGTTAAATTTTGAGTTATATTTTTGTACCCATGCCTTATATAGAGGTTTGGTTGGATATTGATTATGTTGTTTGTATGTTTCTTAATTAAAAGTTGAAATCATCCCCCAAATTTTTTTATTTTCATTTATTTTTAACAATTGGTTTCATGGGAAAGTCACTTAAGGCCTAGTATCACCATTTATACTTCTCTATAAAATGTGGAGGGGTAGGATTTTGTATCCTATATCTCCCTCCAAAGCATTGAGTAAAGATAAATCACTATTGAGTAAATTTGTTATGTGTGTACCTGATTTCATGTTCAAATGTTTATTCATGGATATAGTTTTGATTTCCATAATATTAATAAAGGTATTTCCCTTATTTCAAATAATTTTATGTTTAGACATAGTTTCATGTGCATAAGGTTATACATTGACCTAACTCATTTTAATAAGTTTATATGTTTACCTACTTTCATGTCTATAATTATATGAAAGGACCTATATTAATTTCCACAAGATTATGTGGGGGTATGACCTCATGTAATTAACTAATTGAGTTTTCCTATTTCTATTTATACATGTTGAAAATGTTATATGATTATGTTTTTCCACACTCCAATGTCTATGTCAAGATCTAATGTATTATTTCATTGATTTATTTATGATTCAAGTCTTATAAACTTCTAAGATCTATGCCATGACTCAAGATTATGATACCTATTATATTGGTTCTGATTTTCAAATGCTAATATGATGTACTCATGCCATTATGATAATTGTATGCCTATGTGATCATTGATATCTCACTTGTTTACCCTTACCGAGCATCCAAGCTCACCCATTCTTAGGTTTCGTTTCCCAAGGTTATAAATATTGGTTTTAAGTAGGATATGTATAAAAAGATTACAATGTAGGAATATCATTATGGGATCTATAGAACATAATTAAATAAATAATACTATTTTTTATATAGTCTCTAATGTCAATAATCCTTTACAGACCTTAGGTGTGCTTTTATAAAATAATATGAATATTCAACTATTAATATGTTATATATTGGTTTGAAAATCCCAGGTCCCTATATAGATTTTTTTTATATTGAATTAGATTAAATGAATTATAGATTTATAATACTCATTAAAAAATTGGGTATGTTGGTTCATATTATATTTATGTAAAAAATTTATTTCTATTATAAAAAATTAAACAAGGTAAAATGGTGTAAGAAGTCATAAATTAAATATGATCAATATTTTTAAAAGTTAAATTATTTTTCTACATTATAGATCTCTTTTTTTTAATTTTGAGTGAAACTAATATTTTACACCAATATTTAATCACATAAATTACTATAATTCATTTTGATTCCCTCTTTTCCTTTCACCCAAATTAATTTTCTAAATAAATATCCAACATTTTCAACTACTAATTGATCTCTCCACTATTTCTTGAAAACCAATATATTCTATTGAAAATATCTTGAATCACTACCAATTTTTCATCTATTTAATAATTATAGAACATTGGGAAGATTCTATTTATAAAATGGAACACTAAAACAATTATTTTTAATTAACCCATTTCAGTGAGAAAATTCATCAACTATTTGTGTTCTTCTCTCACCCTTTAAATTAACTTATATTATCTAATATTTCTAGACCTCATCAAATTATTTAATGATATTATATTGAAATAATTATGATTTTGTGAAAACTATATTACTATTATATAACTCTAAAATCTTAGTCGTTTATTAATATAGCTTGTCATTGTTTTGGTTGATTTAATGACCTACATAAATTTTGTTATCCAAACATCACCATTTTCACCATGAATAAGTATGAAGACAATAATATTCGTAATATATGATATTACATAGTAATATATATCATAAATATTTATCATTATCTATGAAAAAAGTATAGTTATTATAAGTTAACTTGTTGTAAGTGATAAATTAACAGAAACCTGATCATCCATGATTCTATTATCACAAATCCCAAAATATACTTTTTTATTTTTGAATACGATTATTATTTGGGATATATATAAAACCATAATATCTTAATACCATGAATGACCATTATATTGAAAATATATAATTATTTAAAAGCTAAAAATACCCAAATTCAATAATAAAATTTAAAAATTCAAACAGCCATGCAAGAATCGAGAGGTCAGAAAGTCATTCTTCGTTCCATGGACTAGCTTGACGATCAAGGTAAAATCACTCAAGTCTTGTTGAAAAATCTCTCATGGCATTGAAAATACCAACACTATCAGATTCACCATTGTTACACCTTGTTATTTCTTCATCATCAAGGATGAAAAACTAATAGAATATTTAGAAATCATTTATACACACTAATCACATCACCAAATGAATAACTAGAATGTTTGATCATGTCGGTAAATCATCCACTAACAATGGTAACTAAAAATATTAATAATGAATTAAAATTAAAAAATACATATAGTAAAAAAAATCGAAAAGAAATACATTATCAATGAAACATCATCAGCCACTGAAAGACCATAATTGTAATAAACCAACACCAAAAAGGATCAATTTATATTAATCTTATTCATCCATCGAGATTATCCATAAAAAATTATCCACTCATAATGTACTTTTAGAAAAGTGAAACAGCATCAACCATTAAGAGAAAAACTGTAAACATTGATCAAAAATATGAGAAGAAACTAATCTGGGATCAACCTCTTTGTGCATATATCAGCACCATCCTAATCCACTATGACCACCGCCACACCTACCTGAAGTGGGGTCTCATATATTTGTTTATGTTAAAAGGTTTAGAGGAGTAATTCCTTTAGATAGGAAGATACTAGTGTTAGGGACCACTGATACAAACCCCCTCATCTTGAAAAATCAATCATTATTATACCAAATATTCCATTCAACTATGTCTCAAAAAGGATGGAATAAGTCATTATGGGTTATGATGATATTAAGGAAGGGAATAGTAATAAATCTATTAATAGTTTCGTCAACATAGAAACCTCAAATGAATCTAAGGGGAACTAGAAACTAGGATTGGATATATATAATTAGAAGTGGAATACTAAATTATAAAACCATCTCAAACTATACCTCATGGATTCCTAGACATTGGAAATAGAATCCTAGTAACCAGATACTGAATGTACTGACCATAACAAGGAGGGTTAGAAAAATTATGGAGTAGGAACATAGTGGCCTAGAGAGTATCATTATGGGAGGGTTTAGTTAAGGGTAAATGATAGAAATAAACTGATATCCATGAGATTCTATATTTTTAACTATTCACAATCTTTCATCGAGAATACTATCCTGAACTCTAAGTAGCTCAAGTAAATTTCAATAAATGAAATCCCCTACATGAGAGGATGAATCCCTGACTAAGAGTCCCATTCCTTGAAATATATACAAAAAATTTCTATAATATGATCCTAGGTATTTTTAAATCATTGAAAAACATTTATTCATATATGCTAACTAATCTAGGATTTATGAAAATGATATAAATAATAGGAACTAACAACTATTTTAATTTTTTACAAAACTATAAAAATATATTATCATTTATTGAAAAAAAACTCATAACAATATAATATATTTGTAATGAATTATTATAACCAAGGATTATAAAAGTAAATAGATAAGAATATGATTTTTAAAAATATTCATTAATATCTCTATGTTTATTATACAAGATTTTTTTATGTGAAAACACATATTTCAAGAGTTATGGTAAGGATATGCCATCAAAATTATCATAGATTTATATATTCTAATGAATTGATTTCCTTCTAGGTGAATTTATTGATCTTAATCTATAAAACAAAATATTTTTTATTTTATACAAAATAACTCATCTAAAAGAGTGAAGGAAATGATCACTTAATTTCAAGGGTGGTAGGGATATTTAAATTTTTTAAAAACTTCAGAAAGACACAATCAACCCACCTCTTGCATATTTTTTATTTTTATTCCCACACAACTTTTGGTATTAGAGGCCTGGATCTAATGGATATGTTTCTTTGGCTCTTACGTGGTTGATTTAATGAATGGAATAAAGAAATATTTAAATCAATTATTTTAAAGAATATATGGATATTATTCAAGATCTATATTTAATTAGTGATAATAATGGATTCTATAATTATAAAATTATTTACTATTTGATGAATCTAAATTTTTATTATTTTCTGATTCTTGTTATGAAATATGAAATTCTTACAAAATATTTAAAAAATGGGATTCCATAATAAAATGTTAATATGATATAAATTCATAAAGTATCAATGATATCATATTAAAACTTTTTCCAAATGATTTTAATCGCATTTCTCGATGTGAAACTACCTATGCAATTTGGTATAGTATTATTGTTGGAAATAAAGAAACCAATAATGTTTGGAAACTAAGGCACACTACTACTATATGAAAACAAGATAAATTTAAGATGTAGAATGAAAAAGTGTTCAATGGTGTTTCTACCTTATGGAAACCATTTAAAAAACTAGATCAATCATTAAAGGTACAATGATTTTTACCATATTTGTGGAATAGAATATATGTTGCTATTTAAAAATTCACATATGTTAAGAAGTTAAATATTAATTAGTTTATTAAAAACAAAATATCGTAAGAACATGAAATGAAAGAAGAAACTAAAACAATTATTTAAAATTAAAAAATGATTTAATCAATATTTGAACGGATTAATTTTTCAAGTCAAATTATAGTAATTTGGATTTACCTGAATATATATGGGGATTTGAAAAAAAAATCATAAATATGAAATAAAACTTTAAAGGATAAATTAAATAAAAAAAATAAAAGGAAGTAATGATCATTTATTTTAAAAAATATTTTTCATTTGAAACATGGATTCCCTTTTAATAAATCATAAAGAAAATATAATTATAAAATATAAGGTGGGAAATCCAATAATGAAACATGGAGTGCATATAATGATTCAAGCATTAAATATAATTCAAGCTCTAGAGTTGATAATGAAATAAAAAACATATATCTATGTCTTATTACTCATGTTTATGTGGTACAACATTAATTCTCTCAATGTTAATGTTTGAGAAAAATTATTTTCATTATCTTAATGAATATTTTTATGTTCTTCAAGAAATGTTTGAATCCATAAATAAATAGGTAAAAACATATAAAATATAATGATTCTATTTTTCATGATGATTGGACTATAGTTAATAAGATTCCACATTTATGATGAAATTATTCCCAAAGTTCTTATTATTTTCATAAAATTAAAATTAATGAATTATTATATTAATTTTATTCATTAAATAAATCATTAAGAATTAATAATAAGGGTGATTTTTAAAATTAAATTATTTATAAGAATAAAATTAATCATAGAAATCATGTAATTGGATGAAATGGATAAATAACTACATTTAATAGGAATTATGTTTTCCTAGTTCGAAATTAAAAATCAAGTATACTATTAAATGATTTCATTATGGTATTAAGGGAAATTATTATAACTACTTATTTTTCATAAATCCATATTTTTTTGTTAATAATGTTCATTATTAAAAAGATTCATCTAAATTTAAATATTAAAATTATGCACTAAATAAAATATTTGGATACCCAATTCTTTTTTCTTTGACACCGTAGGTCACAAATCCATCTTCATACCAAAATTAATATTTGCTTGAATTTTTTAATGATTGCACCACTTGAAATAATTTTTATTTCATTAATAATTTTCTTGAAATATAAGGGGATTTTATTTTATGAAAATGATATTTATTTTACAATGATTGATCATATATGAAGTAGTTTGTGGTTTGAATAGAATTTTCCTCATAACTGAAACCATTAAAATCCTAAAAGTATTTCATTTAAATTTTAATATATTATTTAATTGAAAATAATTTTTTATATTGGGGGAGATAAGATTTTAATTGTCCTCTCTTTTTCATATATACTTTATTATTCTTATACTTGGAATGTAATACCTTTTATCACAGTATTATTATATGTGTTTACACAATTCCTTGAATTATTTTGTTAACACCTTATATAGTCATTAAAATTTTATGTTGGAATTTATTAGTCTATTACATGTTATCATTCTTGTAAACATGTGTTTTAATGAACTAATATTTAAATTCCATTTATTTGTAAATTATTTTATCATTTAATGTGACAAGTTGGCCCAAAATTATATTTCGATGCTTTGCGTATGAATGAATTGCATGAAATTAGTTACATTAAAATTCATTGCAAATATGTGTATTAAAATTATTTTAAAATAATTTATTTAAAGTCAATGAATATTTTTTAATATCAATTATCAATATTAAGTGGAATTATTTTATAATGTTACCATCTATTTAAATATTTTATTATCCTGGAATGAATTAATTTAAATGATACATATTATAATTCAAAGAATATGTTTTATTATTAATTAAGAAATAATTTACATCATTTTAAAGGATCCTTGAATATAAAATTTTATCTTTATAAGTGAATAATTAATTTAGGCGGAGTTTATGTTTCTACATATATTGAAACTGTATTATATTTTTCATGATTTTCTCATTAACACGTCATTTGGTTCATTTTAAATAAAGTGAAGAGAATCTTGATTTTAAAATTTAAATGTTTTGGATATATTTCAAAAAGAGGTAGAGGGAGTTTTTGTTTTTTAACTATAAAAAATTGGATATTGCATCATGGGTCATTTTCCTTATCATGATCATCTTTCTTTTTATAGTAACATCAAAGTAATTTGTTTACGAATATGGTTGTTTAAGTGATTTTAGATTTACTATTTCTCTATACATATTTTATATATAAATTATTGTTAGTAATATTCTTAAAACATTTGTTCAATAATAAAAATAAGATGATTAAATTAATTTTATCAATTTATGACGAAATATAAATCTTTTGTTTCAAAGGTGGGATAATTATCTGAATTAGTTATAAATTTTCAGTGACCTCATAGTATTTATGTTTAAATTCATCTCTATATTTTGATTATCTCTCAAGATACATTTATTTTATTTTAACGAAACTTCATGTTAGATGTACAAGAGATTTATCTTGATTCATTTCATTTACAGGGAAGTCTACAATGACCAATTTCATGCTTTATGATATAAATGATACCTTTAAAGAATTTTATAGATTATACAGTCTACAGATTTCGATGGAAATAGTTTTTCTATGTTTTTTGTGAATTACTAATTTCTGAATAACATAGAACATTTTTAGTTGTGTATCTGATACTTTTATATTTATTTCATTAATTTACATGGATGGCTAAAAAGAATTTTTTTATAGAAAATAAAAAATTGGGTGTGATGTTACATTTATTTTGAGCTATAATTTTTCCATACTATTATTGATTATGTTTTTGATGATATATATAGATATGAAAGAATAATTGAGGTGAATCTTAGACCCTTTTAAATGTATTGAAATTACCAAAATGTATATTTTATTGGACTAGAATCTAAATAAATTCCCAATATCCTCTAAAAAATCAAATATGTTTGTATTTGAAAGATTATTGGTTTTTTAGTTGGGAGTTCCTATATATGTTTGCATCATTATTTTGATCTAAATATATAGTTTCATCATTATAATGATATTGTATGATCCCTACAATTAAGATGAAATTATTTTTAATGATTCCTATATTTCATATGTTAAATCATACACTACAAAACATCCATATATTGTCCTCAAAGATAAACCTCACATGGTTGCAGGTAGTATCACGTAACTATAAGAGATCTCACCTCACCTCTATATGAAGATGACCCAGAATCTCACACTTATCATTCCATATCTATATGTGTTTTCATGAGGACTAGTAATCTTACTAAACATTATTTAAATTAGCTCGAAATTTGTGTACATTTTGTATACTGTGATGGAATTATTTCTGTATGGAAAATATGTTATACCTTGGAATTGGAGATAATAAGATGGAAAGTGTTTATAGTCTTACACGTGTAGAACTATAAAATATTATGAACATGTGTATTATTTCTCAATTTATTATAAATACTAAAATAACATAAGATAATCATTCTTTATATTTTTTATTTTTCTAAAACACATTACGGATGTCACACCCAGATTTTCAATTCCATGGTTTGTTCGAATCCTCTTTTGGTTCTTAGCATTCTCTTGGTTTCCGGTTATTCTGAGTTTGAATTTTTGTTGTCTCTTGTGTTCTTGATCTATGACCTGGGTCTTGGGGATATTTTATGGTACTTGGCCTCTTCTTTTTTCAAATATATGGTGTGAGTTTGTGGTGTTTTGGAGTAGTATTAGTGAAACTTTTTGTCGCACCACTTTTGGGGTACATTGTTTAGGTGGTTTGTACCCTTGAGATGGATGAGTTTTGGAGTGATAAGAGTGATTTGTTTTTTTATCCCCTATTCTTGGCCTAAATATCCACCTTAGTTTCCCCCTTGAAACTTATGAAATTGTAGGAGAATGTCATGGTTTTGGGTGTCCATAACAGGCCTCATAGTTTGGCCGCACGGTTTACTAAACTGTGCAACCAAACCATGCAAGTGTGTTCAGGTCATTAAAAAAATTTGTAATTACCATTTTTACCTTCATAAATAAACCCAAATATGCCCATTTTATCCCCATTTAGTACCTTAACTCCATGGATAGCCTCCACTGTCTCTCACCCTCTCTTAAAACACAATTTTGAAGCGATATTTGATGGGAAAACATTAAAATCATGGAAGTAAGTTTTTCTCTCTTTGATTTCTTCCCTTTCCTTAGAGTTTCTTTCACCCTTTCATGAGTTCTAAAATTTCCAAAAGTTAGGGTTCATAGATAGGGTCTAAATTCTTGTCTTTGTTTTGAATTATCGTGGTCTAGGGATCGATTTATCTTCTTTGTGGTGCGGCGGTGGTGCGGTTGAAGTTCGGCATCAAGATTTGAGGGTTTCAACACAAAAGGTAAGTGATTCCATGTGTAAGAAATTATTTATGAGTTATCTTACTTTATTTACTTTATTAATATTCCTCATATTATTTTTGTGGAGAAAAAACAATTTTTTATAGATTTTCCTAAGCATTCAATTTTGTAGTTTCATTTTTGCTTTAAATTGGGTGTTTTCCATGTGTAACTCTTGTTGTTATGTTTGGGTTTGTTTTATAACATATGAAAGTGGTTTATTAAATGTTTTTTAGGCTGAAAATTCTGTTTTGGTAGGGTATTAGTGTGCTTTTGTGTTTAAAATAGGGTTTTCGAATGGGTTTTATGTGTAAAACCTTATTATACTTCTTGAAGATGTTTTATGAAAATGTGTGTTTTTCATGTGTATATTTTGTGGTATTATTTGAGGTAATTTTATATCATATGAGAGTGGTTTAATAAATGTTTCTATGGCTTCAAATTTTGTTTTGGATTGGTATTTGTGTGATTTGGCCTTGAAATTTGGTTTTGAAATGGGTTTTGTATGAAAAACATGGTTTTACCCCTTGAGTTGGTTTTATGAAAATTGTAAATGATTTATTGAGTTAGAAAATGTGGTAAAAGTATGTACATGTACTGTTTTGATGAGTGTGTTCACCTAGGATGGGATTTTCAAAGCTAAAGTGGTGATTTAAGATGTCAAACATTTTTATAATGTTTTATAAATTGGTGAAATGTTTTATTAAATGGCAAGAAAGGTGTGAAACATGTTTGTGGGATGTTTTGTGTGAGTGTGATGTCAAAAATAATTTTTTTTTGATGAAATAAGTATTATGTGATATATGTGTGTGTTGTTATATGAATATTACTATCTTTTAAAGGTTTTGTAAAAAAAATTAATGGAATTTTTGAAGTGTTAAAGAGATGTGAAATGTGTTATGGGCTATTTTGGTGTGAGTATGATTTCAAAATTAATTTTAATGAAAAATGGGATTTTGTGTCTTGTGTGATATAAATGTGGGCTGTTTGGTGAATTTTTTATGTGGAAGTGTTATTTTCAAGTGAAAATTATATTTTATGTCTTGTTGAACTTGTTTGAGCATAAGAGGGAAACCTGAGTATCCAGGTGGGTGGATGTGTACTAGTATGCTAGTGATCCTGTGGGGTTTGGCCTCAGTTTCACGTAGCAAGATTGATGATGAAAACACTAAATAAACTATAATTATGATGATGAAGGGGGCTAGTAGGTTATGGGTATGATCCCTACTAGTGGCTCATGTGAATGATACCAGATATTGTGATGGATACTTTCACCGATATATGAGGTACATGGGGCCCACATCAAGCTAGGTCCTAGGTTTTATTTACCATGGCTTGTGTTCATTAGATGATTTGTGCCTACCATCAATATAAGGTGTGATTGGAAGGAAAATTCAAAATCTTTTTCTTTTTTTATGTGTTGAATCTTTAAATTATCCCATTCGAAAAATGTTTTTATTTAATGTTGCATCCTTTAGAAATTGTAATGGGCATTTCTTGTTTATGAAAACTTACAATATTTTCTTCTTTGAATGTTTATAACATAGAATCCTCTAGTGTTGGAATCCTACTAGGATTTGGATCACACCCTACTTGCACCTTTGGGTGTAAGTAGAGTTGGTTATTATTGTCATAGGTTCAAGTACATCTTTTGTGCCAATGGTTTGGGTTTTTAGCAGTCCTTCGTGATGTAGTGTTGTGGAGATGGCTTGATGGCGGTGCCTCTTTCCATGTAGAGGTCCATTGGATGTCCATTATGGGTATCTTAAGTTCTTATAGTCTTTTAGAATTGTTTTAAATTATATAATTCAATTCTGAAATTGTGTAAAAGGTGGTTTGGTTAGAAAAATTCAGATTTTGTTTATTTGTTTTGTTTGTTGTTTTATGTTTACAAACATGGGTAAATCATTCTTAAATTCCATTTTGTGATACCCAGACACTTGTTCCATCCCATGGGGATCAGGAATTCCCTTTGGGCCTTACCTTAGGCTTGATCGAGTGCCAGTTTTGATGGAAACCAGATCTGGTTCATGATAAAATGGTATCAAAGGAAGGTTTCGGGATAGTCTAGAGCTAGGATTGTTAGGACTTGAAATTCTAGTTATGCGTAGTGTGCATGTCCAAAACAACTCATGATGGGATTTAAGTCTCTAGACTATTTAGGGACTTATCTAAGTCCTTTGGTTTTCATGGTTTGATAATGATTAGAGGAAATGAAAATAATGTTGAGTTAATGGTTTCAGGGAGCTCGTAGGGCTTGAAAAGCCATGTGGAGCTTGGGATATTTCCCTAGAACATTTTATATGATGGTGATGTGATGTTCATATGGACACCAACCATATGTCCAAGTCACCCACCAAAGCTAGTTTCCCCTTGCATTGTCTTGTGTACTTTAGTTTTATGATCTTGGAAGTTTGGTTTTAAAGAAAAAATGACTTGGTTTTAAGAAGCATAACTTTTTTGTGAAATGATTTTCTAATAAAGAGGTAATGGTTTGATTTGTGAAATGGTGGAACTGAATTTTCAGAATTGTTTTGAAATGGAAAACAGTGTGTTTACATGACTTCGAAATCAGGAACTATGTAAAAGTTGGTTTTGGAAAAGTGTTTCCAATAGAGTTTTCTAAACTGTTGAAATGTGTTTTAATTGGAAGAGATGTTTTGAAATTGATGAAAATAACTTGAAATTGAGTTATTAATTGAATTTTTTATCCTTTATGAAATGTTTTGTAAGCTGTAAATTGGTATTTTGATCTCGTGGTTAGCTGTCTTTAGAAAAAGGATGTACTGGTTGACCATTTTGGTTTAGAAAAGTGGAAATAATTTTTGTTTTAACCTTTAGTATCTCTGTTAGCGATCACATGCATGGGGTTATATGGTATGACTAAGGGTTAATGGAACTAATATATGAGTTCTGGGATGGATATGTAGAGGGTTCCCAGAGTGGCACAGAAACATTCATGTGTGAGGCCCATGGGGTACCATTGGTGGATACAGTAACTGTTAATCCATTTATTTTCAAAGAGATAGTTTATTGGAAAACATGATGTCTTGATGATTGATTTGGGATGGTGTGTATTATGTGTTTTTGATAATGTTGATGTTGTGGGATGTTTTGATTCCAAGAACCCCTCTTGTTTGAACCGTGTTTTGGGTTTGTGTTTTGTCGGTAAGCTGGGATGAAGGGATGGTTAGTGGTCTCTTCTGAGAAAAGTTCAGGAAGTCTTTATGGTGGTTCCCCTCATGTGTTCAGTTATGGTTTTTGTAACTTTTTGACCAATGTACCTTCTTGGTTGTATCATTGGGTTCTCTCGTTGGATAAGGTACACCCCTATTAAGGGTTAGTGCACAACTGAAGTGCAACCCATTTTGTTTTGTCATTGGAAGATCCTCCAATTGATCAATATAAGGAATAATTTTCTAGATATTTGGAGATTGAGTTCACACCATTTACTCTATTTGTTTGGTGGACCCTCTTGTAGTAGGAGAGTTCTCATGGAATTTTGAAAGATACCGAAGTTTATAAAGTTACCTAATTCATCGAAGGTGAAAGAAGTTTGAGGTTGTCAGTGTGGATGGTGTCTAGGAGGGCCTCTAGGTCTTTCGTAGTCTCTTCGAAGTAGAGGTTTATATTAAACCATCAGTTTGGTAAATCTGGTCATTAGAGGATGTTATGGCCACTTTCTGGCATTATGTATTGTTTAGGGACATGCTATAAGGTCCCTTTCCATGTATTTTTTCTATCAGTCGCAACAGTCATGTTTGGTGACGCATTGTGATGACATGTGCTTGTTTGACTGTAAAGGTGAAGTTGTACAATCTTTTCCGGGTCTTTGTTTTGTTAGAAGTGTGTCTCATTTCGGTAAAACTCGACATCCTTTATTTATATAAATTTATTACTATATATCCTTTCTTATTTTTGTTTCTCATCCGAAGAAACAAGTGGTGATGTGTAAGCATCTTCTAAGAACATATTTTAGTGAAATATTGGGTTAAAGAAAGATGAGTTCGGAGTGTGTTATTACTTGGTAAACTTATCGGGGATTGCGGTGTAGTTTTTTGTGGCACTGAAAGAATAAGTTCTGTTTAGGGGGTTTCCAAAGCCTAACTTTGAGGCCAAAGATATTTCAATAATTTATACTCCAACCATAGGTCCCAGAGAGAAGCTAGCCTGTAGTCAGGGGAAATCCCAGGGTTTTTCAAACCCTTCTACAAATTCCTATTCTTATAAAGAAAGATAGGAAGAGTTTAAACCTCTAGTGTCATTATCTTTCTTCTGTTGTTCCCATTTAGTGGAAATATATGGAGGGTCTCGTTCCCATGTTATCGTCCAATATCATTTTCCCGCTTTTTTTTCTATTGATTATTTTTATTGTGGTTGGGAATTTGTCTATAAATTTTGAGAACATGGTTTTTGTGAGATTAGTAGTGACTGTGTTCTAGGAATCCAGGCAAAAGAAATGATCCCCAAATTTAGCGCACGATTTCCCAAACTGTGCAGACTAACCATTTAGTCGTCCAAACTTTAAAATTTTGGGTTCCTTCTGTGTCATCCCATGATGGTCGGTTAATATGGTTGGTTATTATGGTATGGAGACCCACTATGAGTCTCATATAAGTTATTTTGGAAATTTTTAATGGAATTATACCCCTTGTATTGGGGAGTCCATTCAGGCCTCCCCTTATTAGTGCCCTGATTCTGTATCGAGAAAAAAATAAGTAGATTTGTCCTTGGTCTTGTCTTAGCTGTAGGTAGTCTCGTTCGTAGATATCTAGATACCAACATCTTCCATGGGTAAACATTGGGATTGGAGAGCTCCCAACAGTTTAGTTAAAGGTAAGTGAAACCATGTTCGATGTTGTTGTTCGTTTGGGTAAATTGCTCGATTTTTGTTCAGATAGTGTTTGGGTAGTTTTATTTTGGTATAAATTCTAAATGTGAATGATAATTTCAGGAAAGTGGTTTAAGTTTTGGTATGTAAGAGTATTCCTTCCTTAATTGATCACTAGAGGTGTTTTGGCCTTAGGGGGTGAAGCTTGGCAAATGAGTACATCTTGTTTTCTCAGTTGGGTTTGGTTTTCGCTTTGTACTTATTGTGGATTTCTAAGTGTGGAATGATTTATGGTGGGGAGAATTGTCACACCTGGATTTTCAATTCCATCATTTGTTCAAATCCTCTTTTTTTCTTATCATTCTCTTGGATTCTGGGAGTTCTGGGATTGTATTTTTGGTGTCTCTTGGGTTCTTGAGCTATAAACTTGGTCTTGGGGGTATTTTATTGTACTTGGCCTCCTATTTTTTCAAATGTATAGTGTGAGGTTGTGGTTTTTTGGAGTTGTATTAGTGAAACTTCTAGTGGCACCACTTGTGGGGTATGTTCTTGAGGTGGTTTGTACCCTTGAGTTGGAGGCATTTTGGAGTGAGAAGAGTGTCTTTTGTGTATTTTTCTCCCATATTATTGGCCTTACTTTACCCCTTTGTTTCCCCCTTGGACTCCCCCATAAATGGGAGGATAATGGCATTATTTTGGGTGGCCATAAAAAGCTACATGGTTTGGCCGCACGGTTTACTAAACCTTGCAGCCAAACCGTACAAGGGTGTCCTGGTCATTAAATTTTTTTTGTAATTCTTATTTTTTTTCATTCTATAATAAACCCAAATCCACCCATTTATTCCCCATTTCATACCTTACCTCCATGTACAACCTCTAAAGTCTCTCACCCTCCCTTGGAACCCAATTTTGAAGGGAGATTTGATGGGGGAAACATCAAAATCATTCACGTAAGTCTTTTACTCTTTGATTTCGTCCCTTTCCTTAGGGTTTCTTTCACCCTTTCATGAGTTATAAAATTTCCATAAGTTATTGTTCTTACCTAGGGTTTAACTTCTTATCTTTTTGGTTAAATCTTGTGGTTTAGGGCTCGATTTATCTTCCTTGTAGTGCGGCAGTGGTGCGGTTGAAGTTCTGTACCATGATTTGAGGGTTTCGACACAAAAGGTGTGTGATTCCATGTGTAAGTAATTATTTATGAGTTATCTTGATTGATTTACTTATTTTTCATGTTCCTCATATGATGTGAGTGGAGAAAAAACTGTTTTTGATGGATTTTCCTAAGCACTTGATTTTATAGTTATATTTTTGCTTTAAATTGGGTGTTTTCCATGTGTAACTCTTGTGGTAATGTTTGGGTTTTATAATAACATATGATAGTGGTTTATTAAATGATTTTTGGGCTGAAAAATCTGATTTGGTAGGGTTTTGGTGTGCTTTTGGGTTTAAAATATGGGTTTTGAATGAGTTTTATGTGGACAACCTTGTTATACTTCTTGAAGGTGTTTTATGAAAATGTGTGTTTTTCATGTGTATATTGTGTGGTATTATTTGAGTTAATTTTATAGAACTTGAGAGTGGTTGAATAAATGTTTCTAGGGTTGAAAATTCTTTTTTGTGTTGGTATTGGTGTGATTTTGGCCTAAAAAGAGTTTTTTGAAATGTGTTTTGTATGCAAAACAAGGTTATACCCCTTAAGTTGGTTTTATGGAAATTTTAAATGATTTATTGAGTTAGAAAAAGTGGGAAAAGGATGTACATGTACTGTTTTGGTAGTGTGTTCACCAAATATGGGTTTTTGAAAGGTAAAGTGTTGATTTAAAATGTAAAACATTTTTAGTATGTTTTATAAATTTCTTAAATGTTTTATTAAATGGAAAGAAAGGTGTTAAACACATTTGTGGGATGTTATGTGTGAGTGTGATGTGCAAAATGATTTTTTTGATGAAAGAAGTATTATATGATATTTTTGTGGACTATTATGTTAATTGTACTATCTTTTAAAGATTTTGTAAAATTGTTTAAAAGATTTTTTGAATTGTTAAAGAGATGTGAAAAGTGTTGTGGGCTATTTTTGTGATAGTATGATTTCAAAATGAATTTGAATGAAAAGGGGGATTATGTGACTTATGTGGTATATATGTGGGATTTTTGATGAATGTGTGATTTGTAATTGGTATTTTCATGTGAAAATTATATTTTATGGCTTTTTGAACTTGTTTAAGAACAAGAGGGAAACACTGGTATCTTGGTGGGTGGACATGTACAAGTATGCTAGTGATCATATGAGGCTCAGCCTCAGTTTCATGAAGAAATATTGACAATGAAAACACTAACTAAACTATGATGGTGATTATTTTGTGGGACCACTAGGTTATGGGTATTATCCATACTAGTGGCTTGTGTGAATGAGAACAGATATTGTGATGGATACTTTCACCGGGATACGAGGTACCTAGGACCCACATCGAGCTAGTTCTTAGGGGATATTTATCGTAACTTGTGCTCATTAGATGATTTGTGATTACCGTCGACATAAATTATGATTTTCTAGAAAATTCATTAGATTTTACATTTTGGAAAGTGTGGATTATTTAAAATAAACCACTTCAAAACAGTTTTTATATAAAGTTGCATCCTTTAGAAATTGTAACTGGGATTTCATGTTTATGAAAACTTACAAGATTTTCATCTTTGAATGTTTATCACATGGAATTATTTAGTGTTGGAATCCTACTAGTATATTTATAACACCCTAATTAAACCATTGTGTGTAAGTAGGCTTGGTTATTTTTTTCGTAGGTTTGGGTACATCTTTTCTGCGAATGGTTCGGTTTCTTAGCGGTCCATTATGATGCAGGGTTGTGGAGATGGATTGATGGAGGTGCCTCTTGCCAAGTTGAGGTTCTTGGGTAGTCCATTTTGGGTTTATTCAGTTTTTATAGTCTTTTATAGTTGTTTTATATTATGTAATTCAATTCTGAAATTTTGTAAAATATGTTTAATTTGAAAAAACCAGATTTGGTTTATTGGTTTTGTTTGTTGTTGAATGGTTATAAACTCAGGTAAATCATTCCAAAATTCCATTTTTTGATACTCAAGCACTTGTAATGTCATGTGGGGATCAATAACACCCATCAGGACTTTCCATGGGATGGATTGGGTGCCAGTTTTGGTGGTGACTAGATCTGGTTCATGACATCAGAACTTTTTTTTTTTTTTTTTTATCTGCAACATTTTTAACTGGAATATTTTTAGTGGTCTATTCATTGGATAGAATGTCATTAAATACATCTATTTCGATGAAAAAAATTTTAAATAGTTTTTTGGATAATTTAATGAGATTAATGATCGGATTATTTTAATGAAATTTTCAAGAGAAGTGAGTGTAAACTATGTTATTTAAATTAAAATAGTTTAATTCTCATAATGATGGTGTTTCAATATTTCTAGAATTATTTCATCTCTTTTTAAGGAAGATTTTATTGGTTATTTGAATTTATTCTAGAAGATCATTCAATGAAAATTATAGAATATCTAAATAATTTAAATCAGTTTGACTAAGATTATTTGATGTTTATTTGTAGAAATAAAGAGTGTAGCGGTGCTGCAATTTTCATAGAAAATATGTGGAATCTCCTGAAATTATTTATTTCATATATTTTAATATATAAGAGACTATTAAAATACTATAATATTTTTTTTCACAATATATAAATAATTATCTAGAAGGTTAAAAAATAATAGATAGGAAGAACCTTAAAACTACTACATAAATAAATTTCTAAAAAATATGTATATTATTGATCGATGATTGAAGTTGATAGGAGTTTTATTTGTTCGTCATTATTATCTCATGGTGAAATGAATATAGAATCCAAATATTAATTGAATAATTTATTAGTTTTTATTCTTTGTTGATGCTCATCTCTATATGTCAGTTTTTTTTGAAACTCTATATTGAACCGATTTAAACGATAATCATCTCATTTATCTCAACTAATGTGTAGAATTTTTGTAATTATTTGTGGTTCATTGACATATTTCCATAATAAGTTAAAGATTTCATAGTACCCTTTAAGATAAAATGAAGGCCCTGTAATATCCTTGTCATATGGTATCAACTTCCTAGACACTTTTTTCAAGGTTCCTAAGAAAATGACTTTCTTTTAGAAAATATTTAATCTCATGGGGAGAGTTTCAGTGGATTAGACTAGCTGATTTCTATATCCTAATCCAGTATAAATCATTATTTGCTTTTATTAAGTTATTTATTTTGAGTTTTATAACTCTTACTAATGTTTTATGGATATGATAGATTTACTTCAATATAGGTTATTTAAATTTTTCATGTTCTTTAAAAATAAAGAATTCACCCCCTCTTGTGTCTTCATCGTAATCATTCAGAACAAACAATGTTGTGATGGTATTTATATCTCTATCCATTTTATATATACACCCAAGAGGGAATAATTCATCTAAATGTACCAACTCTTTGGTTGTAGGCATGGTATTTGTGCCCATACCAATTCATGAGCTATGATTAATAGGAAATCATTCCAATTCAAGTGTCTAAGAAACACAATTGAATTTTTCCCTTTCAAATTCAATGTTTAAATTGATTCATTTTATATTGAAACAAATTATTAGTGTTTTAAATATTATTATGATGTGATAGTTATAACATAACAGAAGTTGATAGAGAGATATGATTAAGAACAGAGTAATTTTTCATTCATTGATTATATAAATGATAGGAACAACCAAAATCTAGAGTCTATCTCATTTAGCTGGGGATATTATCATTATATAACATTCTTGATAATTATATAATTTTTAATTTTTAATTTTTTAGGCTCATCCATTTCTTTGTGTACATTGGAAAATGTTACAACCTCTGTTTCTATGTTATATTGAAATACATTCATTCTTTCAAAGTAATCCATTCCATCCTTCTTTATCACTTATACTAGTCACTACTTCTCATCATCTACAATCTAAAAAACAACCAGTTCTTGATAGATCTGATCTAACTCTTGATGAAGTCAGCATAAATCATAACTAACCTATTCCACCAAGGCCCACTTATCTAGGGCCAAACCCTACCACACTATTATAACTCCATCATATTCAGATTCTCATTAAGAATGGAATTAGTTACCTTGAAAAATGGTTAATGGATTCTATTATTATTATTTGTGAATAAGTATATGTTGTTTACTTTAAATTTAAAATAACTTCATTCACCTTGGATTGATTATCATTGTATCCATACAAACCAAATCCAATGTAAGGAATATATGATTCATATGATGTCATTGAACATAATGTTATTTAAGTGGAGTCTCAAAAATTAGTCTTGATACCCTTTTCCATACCTACTTCCACATCACCCATCGAAAAATGATGACATCATTTTCTATATCCATGGAAGTCACAGGTACATGAACATAGTATAAAATTATATCACTATGAGAGGGTATAATCTCAATACCGTCTTGATGTACTTATACTAAACTAATAATCACCAAAGTGGCTTCCATTTTTTTTGTGAAATTGAGATAATGAAAGATTCATTATTTATTATCGATAGTAATATCACTAAAATTCCTTCTAGTATTATGTTAATGACATAAAAAGTATGGATATAATCAGATATGTGAGTTTGGGGTCTCTTATAATGGTTGTTCATTGAGAGGGTGGCTATATCTAGGTAACATAGATTTTAGACCTTGATTCTGTTGAACACGATCATGTTCTATTTATGTCGGGAACACTCCATTTGTATCCATTACATTATCTTTAAAATTAGTAAAATTAATCAGTTTGGTAAATTGAATATTACTTCATTCAACCTATCCATGATTTTTAAGAATGTGATTGATTACTGTTTCCTGAAAAACATAGTGTGGACTACTTATTTTTTATTAAGAGTTTGATTGGTTTCACTGAAGCTTTAAAGTCACAGTTAAAACTAGATAAGAAATATCAATGTATCTCAACAAATATATGAACTCATTATTCCCATTTTAAGCACATTGATCATCTTCACAAAGTTATGATTTGAATATTACATCTAAGTCCATGTGTATCTTGTTCACCCTAAGTGGATGTTCCTATGAGATAATGATTGTATATTTCCCTTCTTCTTCTTCTTCTTCTTGTCTTGTCTCAAATTTTTTGCAACACCTATTTTTATCTCCTCTAAAGCACCTTTCCTGTTTATAGACTCCCATAAATTATAATTTCAATATAATGTTTAATATTTAACATACCTTTACTAGTATTTTTATAAGTGTAAAATTGGATTAAAGGGATCATAATATACCTTTTAATGTGAATTAGACACTTTGATATACAACAAATAACTCATTATTTTAGTTTCTGGATGAAATTTACAACTAGTTGATACTACTGGACTATGGGATATTCTTAAATTCTATTGTTTATAATTCACTTTTTTACTTATATAATGTCATGGTAATATTAAATACAGTAAAAAAATTCTTTACTCAAATTTAAAAATGGTGTGATCATGAACATGGGTGGTGTGGGAACCTTTAGTTGACCAAATCCAAACAATTATTTTTCCCTTTAGTTATCCCATAGTCTCAACACATTAACATTAAGTCATATTGACTCACTATATATAGTATGGTGTTGTTGTATCAATAGTGATGTTGCAATATTTTCCAAAAATATGTGATTCTGTTAAATCTAGAACATCCACGATGGAAGGAAGAACTGCAAAATAGATATATTATTTTCTATAATGGAAAATGGAATATAAATATTTCTTGAACATGGAAACCATGAATTTTCTAAAGTAAATGAAACATAGTAAAATATAATCCAAAATAATTATATGTTGTATTCCCTTTTTCTCTAATGTGGCCTATGAACTCTAAATCACATATTGGAATTCCATTGGAATTCCATCACTATGTAATCCATGATATCTCCAAGTAGTTCATTAAATCCAAATAGAATTTTATGATATTATATATCCTCTTGTTGCAACTAAAAAAAGAGAGGATAATAACTTCCCCTCATAGAATCACCTGCATTATGGTCCAGCTTTATATGTACACCATTACCTTCCAACTCAACTAAGAGGCACTTGAGCATTTCCATCAGCTTCTCTTGAGGTGGATTGGGTGCTATAACTAACATGGATTTACAATATTTTTTTAACATTTAAACCATTATAATATGATAACCAATGGTTATATGGTGCCAAAAAAATTTGAGGCACCCTACCATTAGCTCCTCTATGGGATAGATGACTTCACTACAGTAAAAACATTAGTAATAAAGCACATAATATGACATTAAAAATGTTCTATAAATAACTTCTTATTTATATTCCAATATTTACTCATTAAATATGTATTATCATATACCCATAATAATACAGGGTGCATCACGTAAGAAATATTCTTGAACTTATCAAAATACACAACCCACACAAACCTCAAAAGGGTATTTTTTCAACATTACCTCAATTTCTGATTGTTTAAAATTAAAAAAAACTATTTATTTCCTTTCATAAAACTCATTTGAATAACATTTTTATCCTTTTCCATGAAACAGTGAACTAATAATTCATTTATCAGAAAATATATTCTAACATGAGACCATGTTCGATTTTATAAACAATAATTAAGTGACTAAATTATCATATTATTTCATTTCAGGTAGAGAACATCCCTTAACACATTTCTCCAACAACCATTTTTTTTAAACAAATCACTCTACCCCTGAGTGGTAATTTTCATCCTTTTTCAAACATAACATCTCCCAGACTATCAATTATATTATCTTCCCTTTATTAATGAACCTAATGATCACTTCCTTGAAGGAACAAAAAGGAGTGTTATAAACACTTCACATGAGTGGAGGGAATAAAATATAACTTTACCTTGTAGAAATTTCTATGTGGGTGTGGGGGTATCCTATATCTAGGTAAATTAAGAGAGATTAATTCAGTTCATCGCCAATAGAAAACTGATGTCATATAATATCTAGTTTTTGAAAATCTTAATTCAAGATATTTGTAAATTGATCCTATGTCATCATATACCCCATCATGGAATCTTGTCGCAACACCTTTTATACCAAGAAAATGTACCGTATCTTGATTTTCTTTATCCTTTAGGGTTGAATGGGAATATTTCTTATGATTATAGCACTAAAGTTGGCACACATAATTATAATCATACATACCAAATCAATATCAATGTATTCAAGTTCTTGTTGCATCCATATTAATAAGGTATAGGTTTGAGTGGAATCCATATATTATGAAACTATAATGATTTAGTATATATATCTTATCTTCTTAAACTATGTTGAAATGAAATATACTACAATATAGAATAATCCTCCTGATGTATATTTTTAGTCATCCACCCTACCACCCCAATCTAAAATTTTATAGCAATCCAATTGATGCTATGAATATCTATAATAATAAATCTTATAATACATTGTTTGGATGATATACTAAAGTATCTATCTCATGGTTTTCATGTGACTTTCCTTATGAAAACTCTTTATATCTTCTAGATTGAAATGTTTAAAACTCAATTTCTAGAAGAGTGTATATCGATTAAAGTAGGATGTTGATAATTTCAATATAGAGTGTCACATCCACTCATCACCTTCACCCACATTAGATAAATATATCTAGGTCTCCACTAGTGTATCAATTGGAATATAATATTCCATTTTAAATCATTTAAACACCTCCCCATCTTCTCTAGTTTGGGAGATAAAAATTAGGTCCTCATTTTTAATAACTTCAAACCCAATGAACAACAATAATTCACAATTTAAAGACATTTTCAAATTTAAACATCATTATATATTGAACTATTATCATTTGATGTCATCCAAGCATCCAAAAATTGTTTTTTTCAATATATAAAAGTATTAACATCAAATTACCTTCCCATTATTGAGGTAGAGGTTTTGATCATCCCATCCTTGATAATAACCATATTTCCATAGGTATTAATATAGACATTAATACCAATTTTTTAGTGATTGTTTGATCCCATGTAATGATTTCCTAAATCAGAAGACCTTTATATCACAATAATCAATGATAAACTCATCTATTTACTCAATTTATATTTCCTCTTAATGAAAATCATAATGAAAATTGACTTTATATCCATTTTATAAACATTAAAACATGTTTTCATTGTATTTACTTGAAACAGTCTAATGTTTTTTGTGATACCACCAATGAAAATTTTTATCAATGTAAATGTCATTAATTTGAGAATATCCCATTCACAAGATATGTTCCTTACTCCTCATCATTATTCTATATTAATTGAGAGTGTTTTGGAAGACCAACTATATTTTGATTTAATTTTTTTCTATCATAAATTTGACTTCCTATGCCAAAAGTTTCTCAGTTTGGTCATGTTAATAATTCATGGGTTGGAGCCAACAATTATCATAGGAAGTATCACCAAATAGTTTTTGTTCAAACTTAGAAACTGATGATATTTTTATATTATCCTTATTCCTTTATGTTTGATCTAGGTTTTTCTGGTTTCTAACTATTTTACTATAATTGATTTATTTTCTCTTGGGTGGTTTACCAGATGTAGTTGTCTCTTATGCATTTTCCTGATCATCATAGCTTTATCATAGATTTTTCATCCATCTATAATGTTCATGAGTTTCACACATTGTAATTAATGTAACCTTGAAATTATGAGCTAATAATATGAGATTTATAATCATTGAAAGATAAAATATACTAGATTAAATTGAATATATTTCCATTTTTAATATTTGTTAAATAATATCTTCTATTCATTTTCATATATGGTTTTTTGTATCACGAAAATTCCTTACTTGTGGATGAATATTATTGGTCGATCCCATTATCTCTATGTTCATTAAACATTCTTTTCTTTTCCATGTTCAGTATGAAGCACTTTGTTAACAACTCTCATATTTATTTTAGGGTGGGATTATTTTTATTCCATACTTTATACAAGGTAATATATTCATTTTCATAAAGAAATGCCCAATTAGTGATATAAAAGATTTTAAGACCAGTTCCTTAAAATAATTATCTAGTAGGTATTTATCAATGAGTATAGTTCAATCCATGTTATTAATGATGTGATTTATTATTTTAATAATTTTATTTTTTTGGTTCTCTCTTGGATGAAACATGATGTTAAATACCATGTATCTATAAATAATTCTTCACCTGTGAATTTGTGAATTTAATTCCATTTTTATGAAAACTTTTGAATTTTTACCCTATGATTTCTTTCAAATTCTCTTCAGTAATGGGTTATTTACATGAATAGTCTTGTATCAACTGTAATCACAATTAAACAATACATCATATAGAAATCATCAACAAAAAAATTATACATTTAATAGCTGGAACTTTGGGACTAATCAGCCCATAAACATCTATATGAACTAGCTTTAAAAGTCTTGATCAATTCCCTCTCATTAGATTTTATAAATTTTAGAGAATTTTATACTTTCAAAAAGAGTCATATATATCTATGTTATCACATTTTATATTTGGAATATAACATTCTCCCTCAATATTCAATATATTTTCTAAATACCCTTTCCTTAAGTCCCCAAGGATCTTATTTTATATCTTGTTTTTGAATTATTTTGAGAATATACACTAATGATTTCATCGATTAAATATAGTCTTACTTTCTTTCATCATCCATGAGATTCAAAGGATATATCCTATACATTAATAGTTCACTCCTTTCATCCAAATTCCATAGCATGTCCTGATTCACAAAAATAACTGAAACTCAAAATATTGTGTCAAAGAACTTCTAGGAAGACAAATTCTGTATTCTGAAGATCAATACATATAAAATTTTCCTTCCCAAAGGTAATGATTTTAAGTCATTTATCATATAAAATTATAACCACTCAAAAATTATCATATATGATGCCAATATAATTTTTTTATTTTCATCTATGAGTGTGGTATATCTATTGTTGAGATCCCATAATCTGATCATATAAATTTCTCGCAAAGAAACTCTAGAAAAAATTCTCTTCTCATTCTATTTTTTCATCTTACATGAGCATTATGATACTCCTTCAGAGTATTGATACCTCAGTGACACTCTTAGTTCAGTAATACCCCTTTTATCATGAAAATACAAAAAATATTTTTCATTTTTAATGGGAAGGATTAAGTTACAAAAAATTCATTTCCTTTATTCTAGGTTGCATGAGTCATTTCTTGTTGTACCCAAGTGGCATTATAGGTAACCTTGTGTACATAAAAATCACAAAAAAAAAACAATAACTCTTAACATTACATTACTATGATGTAGAAATGTTTTCCTTTCGTATTTTTTCCTTCTAAATATTATTTTTTAAAAGGGAAAAATATTTGATGTATTATAATTTTCCTCATAAATCAGGCATAAAACAATGGGTTATTCTTCAATTTATCTCTCAATAAAATTTATTCTTTTGATATCACCCTAAATTTAATTTCCTCCAATGATTTGATGCATGTGTCATTACATGTGGTATGATTTTTTTTTCTATTTTTTCATACTTCAAATAATATTTTTATATATTTGTAAAGATATATACTTTTGGAATGGGAATTTTCTTTTCAGTGGTTACTTCTTGGACTTCATCAGTTTCAACTAGTAACTGGGTTTTGAGAAACCTAATATCATTATGTGTGTAAGGAATATTTTTTAGTCCTATCACTTATGTAGAAAAACCATGGATTATTCCTCATGGTCTTCATCCCTATTGAAATTATTTTTTATTGTAATGGTTTATCAGTTGATGTTTCATGTATGCTCTTACACTTTGGTATTATTACCCAATTCCATTCCTAAAATAAAATAAATTCAAAATTTCAATTTTCTATATCATTTATTTTAATTTTAATTTCACTTAATCCTATTATCGCAATTTTTTTTTTGAATAAGTACATTTTTAATCTTGATTTTGGCCATCCATTTATTAGTTTAGTTAATTGTTGCATCAATATAAACTTGGAGACCAACTATCCCAATGAAGTCTTCATTTTATGAAATGCTATATTCAATTTTATTCCTTTTGATAATATCCAATAATTATTTTTCATTATGGTCCTCATAATACTTACCATATTCCACTTCAAACTCATCAAACATCCATATTAATTAGAAATTATATTATTAACCCTACAAAATTTTCACAGTGGTTCTTTCATTATTTCACCTTATACCAAATAATTTTTCACATATTATACAATTTAATCATTAGGAGTATTCATATAACACTTAGTAGTGAGATAACCCACCATGCCACATAAAAATATCACAAGTTCAATATTTCCTATGAATTTCATTTTTCTTCCCTTAAGGATAGAGGAAATAAAATCCATCACACAATCGACATATTATTTTCATGGATTTACTTTAATAGAGAGGGTCTTTATTTCCTTGAATAAAAAATACTGAGAATTTTATTTTATAGTAGACTCAGTGTTCTCATTCCTCATTTTATGTTTCTTAACTATGACATGAATTCTACCCAGTGATACATCCTTTGGATCCTTTTCTTCAATTATAAACACACAAGAATATAACTATGAGGTCAGCCTCTTCATGAATCATTTCATGATATTGGTATCATAAATATATTATCTAACACCTCATGTTTAGTTATAAAGATCATTCATATTATTGAAAAATGAGTCATCTAAATTGGTTAGACTTATACTTATGTATTAAAATTTATTCCATTGCACTTTCGACATTGAATCTTGAACTTTGGAATCCCCTTCATAGATGATAAAGTTTTTTATTCGTATAGTAATAAAAATTTTGTATTTCATTATTTTTTTATAGATATGGATGTCCAACGCTACCCCCAATTCATTGATAACTATTTCATTGAGATCCAATTCATTGTGATATCATTATGATAATGATTCAAATTATATATTCCTTGTAAATCAACGAGTATATGTTGTGTACAATGTCATTTCAAATGATCTAATGTAGTAATTCATCATGATTTCCAAAAAATAGAAATCATTACCTTAGAATATTGGAATACTATTGTGATTCAAAATTATTACTGTTGAAATGATCTATAAGGGAAAATACCACACTACAAAACATACATTTGATACAAATTTTGGGTCTCCTAGAAAGGAAATTACCCTAAGACATGGAGGTGAAACAAGGTAGCATTTACGTTATTCCTTGCTTCCATTGAATGAGATCATGTTCTATCAATGTGACCAGAACCCTTGTTGTATCTCTTACATTATCATTAAAATATATAAAATAAATAAATTCAATACTAATAATTTTACTTGGTTTACCCTAATCGGTCTATAATAAGGATCATATGATTTATTATGTGTTAATTCACCAAAAAAATATAAAACACTACATTGCTTGTTTTACATAATGGAGTGGTATAAATGACCCTATGAAAGTACTACTCAAAGATTATGTGAAAGTGTATCAAATATTAGTAAATATATTAAATAATTATCCACTTTAAAAAACCCTTGATATTATTTATAAGGTACTTGTTCTAATTGTAAAATTTACATCATGTGTCTCTTGCACAAGCTTTAATGATGTTCGAGTGAGATAATTATCTTAGAGATACCATATTTTTTTACTCCCAATTATTTTTCAAAACATTTTTTAGATCTCCTATGATGCTCCAAACAATTCTAGAGATTCTTCTCCATATT